>OX246753.1:115935026-118335026 GCA_945910035.1 Brachypalpus laphriformis | reverse complement strand
AAACCCGCTCAGCCCCTGCATGACTGCTGGTAGTGGTCTCCGCTGAAGGAAAATCAAGGGTGTTGATTTGATTAATTGTTTTAAGCATTCCTCAGCTTCAGGATTTTTTATTTAGCGTATGGCAAGATACATTTTACAGTGAATATTAAATACACACATAAATTATACGATACATAAATCTGAAAATATTATACTCGATTACAGACATAGAGTTAGCTTATAAGTATTGCACGTTGATTTAAACTTGGATGTCAAGGTTTTGTAGCCAATGAATAGCAGCGGGAGAGGCAGTGATGAAATCGGATGGATCGCCGTGGTACTTTCGGAGCTCGCATTCGGTGGTCACATGCTTGACGTTCTGCATTACAGCGCCACAGTTGCAGTGTGGAAAATCGATCGCTCCCCATTTGTAGTTAGTTATGGTTCGTTCGCAAACGGTCACCCAAACTGTTCTGTGTAAGTTGTGACCTGCTTACATGGATGTAGGAAAAGGTATGCGAATTAAGTCGTTCGCAGAAGAGGAACTCCACTCGTTCTTCCATACTTCCGTTGCGCTGAAGTTACTGGTGTTAAGTTCTGGTGCCAGTCTTAGGAGAGTGGATTGGCAAGCGTTGGTCGGCATTGATTTTGTTGAACTCGCGCAGTATGGCATTTTGGCGACGGAGGTGTGCTGGAAGGATGTTGCTTAATACCGGGAGAAACCATTGAAGTATTAAGCTGCACGTCGACTTTGTTGGTGTGAGCGCTATTTAGCCAGACGGGGTCGCGATATTCGGCGGTGGAAAATACCAACCCCAGGAAGGCGGAACGTAATGTTTTAGCGGGAGCGCCCCGAGTCGTTGATGCCAACTTTTGTATAATGTTGTTGCGGGAGTTGAGTTTCGCTGCAGTGTTTATCAGGTGCTGTTTGAACGACAGGGTACGATCCAGAGTAATTCCAAGATATTTGGGTATAAAGTTGTGGGTAAGCTGAGCGTCGTTAAATTGTACCGACAGTTTAGTGTTGGTTGGTTGGAAACATGAAACTTCCATTTTGGTCATACTTGGACACAGTCTCCACTTCTTGAAGTACGAGCCTAGTGTGGCAAGGTCATTCGTTAGCGTTGCTTCCGTTTTAAACATGGACCGGTGTTGTGCGGCTATGGCAAGGTCGTCCGCGTGTGCGAATTTTCTTGACTCTGTACTTGGGAGATCATGAGTGTACAAATTGAAAAGCAGAGGTGCCAGCACTGATCCTTGAGGGAGTCCGTTGTTCAGTTTTCTGCGAGAACTATGCTCCTCGTTCAGGAAAACCTGGAATGGTCTGTCGTTAAGCATGTTGTTCTGAATCGTGGCTATCTTTGTGGGTGGTACGACTCGAAGAAGCTTCAGAATCAAACCGTCCCTCCAGATTGTACCATACGCTGCAGTAAGGTCGATAAATACCACAAATGTTTCTAGGTTGGGCTGGTAACCTGCTTCAATGTGGGTCGTCAGCGCTAATAACTAATAATGCTTCAGGATAACGCAGAAGGATGATTTATACCTTAAATGAATCAGCGGCGAATTAACTAAATTCTCTTTTTTTTTAAATCCTATGAGCCATTACTGAGCTAGGAATGTATAATCAACTTTTAGTCAAGGAAAATTCGATCTCAACCCACTTGAATTCTTGAATTTCAGAAAATCGAAATAAGGAATAACCGTGCAAAATTTCAAGTACCTACGTCTAGCAGTTTTCGAGAAACGGTGTTCACAAGGAAAATCGACTTTGCTTTTATAGTATTTAAGATTGTGATACTCATGGCGTGGGGGAAGAATATAGAATAGAATTACGATCAGAAAAGGATCGGGGGTAGTGTGTGTTGGTCAAATGGTAGTGCATGCGTTTATATGAAAACACAGCGTTTCCATTTGCTGAGGCCTACCAAATCCTACTCTCAACCTCAACGCGGTGGCAGCTCGGTGCCTAGTAGCTTAATCCAAGAAATGGGTAACCAATCCCGTTTGGAGGATTCTTGGCGGCAGCAGATGAGACAGGGGGAAAAGTGCTTTCTCACTGGAGCGCTTCTTCTTGTTCCAGTTAGGTTGAATTTAGTGAATACCTTGCGCGAGCTGCTCCGACGTATTCGGATCACAGGTAGGTAAGGAATTTCCAATGTTGGTCAGGACATTGGAATAGAAATGGTGGCGGAGGAGCGCTTAATGGGCCAACGGCAGCGCTCGTGCTCCCGTAGTGGCACCGGTGTACCCGTCCCCTCGTCCTAGGGGAATAATTAAGGAACTGGCCCTCCAGATTGGGGGTTGTACCGTCGGGGTAACTTCTCTACCACGTAAAAAATCGATGGTTCCGAAACAACCAAAAGCCTCGGATAAGGACGACTCAAATGATGACGAACCCAGCAAACGAAATAAGGACAACGACCTTCGGATCTGTACGTGGAATGTTCTATCCCTTTACAGACAACGTGCAACCGAACAACTAGCAGAGGCCGTAGACTGCTATAAAGCAGATATAACTGCCATCCAGGAAGTGCGATGGGATGGGCCGGGAAAAGTGGGATGAAAAACTGTGAGATCTATTACGATAATTGTTACAGAGGCAACAGGCAACGATTATTCAGTTGCGGATTTGTCATACGCGGCAGACTTAGGCAAGAAGTCTTAAACTTCCGACACGTAAGCGAGCGTATTATGACTATTCGGATCAAGGCTAAATTCGCTAACATAAGCCTAATATGTGTTCATTCCCCCACGGAAGAAAAGGACCCTGCCACCAAGGAGTGTTTCTACGAGCTCCTCGACAAAACATACGAGCAATGTCCTAAATACGACATTAAAAACCTATAGGGCGATTTTAACGCCAAAATAGGAAAGAAGGACGTTTTTGGTAGGGCAGTCGGTAAGCATAGCCTACACGACACCACGTCTGATAACGGACTTAGGCTAATTGATTTCGCAGTGTAGCGAAACTTTACCATGGTTGGTTGGTTGGTTGGTTGGTTAGGATCGGCCCTCGATGAGGATGTACTTAGACCAGAAAGTAGGTCCATTGTACTGGCGATGTGTAAGGCGGGTGGGTCACCCTCTTACTCTTGGAACCATTTGCTTCGTTTAATGAAGGCATGCATTTTAGCCGTACGGGCGTAGCCGAGATCATTAAGATCATTGTAGAAGTATTCACCCAGAGTGGCCTTTCTGATGTTGGCGAGCGCAGGACAGGTGCACAGGAGATGACTGATGGTCTCTTCTTCCTCTTCATCTCTGCAGCTTCTGCAGAAGTCATTATGAGGGATACCTAATCTTTGGGCATGTCTTCCTATGACGCAGTGTCCAGTGAGGGCATTTGTTATTTTTGAGAGGGTTCTTGTCTTGTGCTTCAAGAGTCCGATGGACCTGAATTTATTGAGTGTCGGCCAGAGCTGTCTGATTGATGATTGGCTACTTTCCCGGCATCAATTTGAATAAGGTACTTAACATAAGACGCTGGCGCTTCGATGTCGGTGATGCTTATGCTATCTGTACCAGAGGAGCCTTGTCGTGCTAGTTTGTCGGCTGCACAATTCCCCGGTATGTCACAGTGACCTGGTACCCAACAAAGGGTGAGGTTGTACTGACCAGCAATCTCGTTAAGAGATATGCGACAGTCTTTCACTGCCTTAGATCTCGTAGTGCTGGATGCGAGGGATTTGATGGCTGCCTGACTGTCGACATAAATAACAATATCAGGTGTTGATAGTGTGCTAGCCACCAGCCAGTCAGCGGCTTTGCGAACTGTGGTGATTTCGGCTTGAAAAACGCTGCAGTGGTCTGGAAGGTTAAAGGAGAGGTGTATTTCCAGATCTTCTGAGAAAACTCCGGCACCGACTCCGTCCTTGGTTTTGGACCCCTCCGTGAAGATTGACAGCGATTTGTTGTAAAGGACATTGCGTTGCGTCCACTCACTTCTGTCCGGTATAGAGTGCGTGTAGCCCTTGTCAAAATCATATTCAGTGGGCAGATGGTCAGTGGAATTGGGAAGATGACGGTGCATCGAAAGTATATTGGCATGTCCCGTGTGAAGTTCCCTCCACTGCTTGGAGCCTCTCAGTCTTATTGCCGAGCTGACAGCCAATTGTTTACTGACGATGTCAATCGGAAGCAGGTGGAGCATGGTTTGGAGCGCCGCTGTGGGAGAAGTTCTCAGTGCACCGGTAATACTGAGACATGCAACTCGCTGAGTTTTTTCCATTATGGATAGGTTGGATTTGTTCTCCAAGGCGGGCCACCATACCAATACTCCATACATGAGAATCGGTTTAATGACCGACGTGTATAGCCAGTGCATGATGCTTGGTTTAAGGCCCCAGGTGGAGCCTACTGCTTTCTTGCAGATGTATAGTGCGGCGAGCGATTTCCTGGCCCATTCGACGACATTCTTTTTCCAAATAAGCTTGCGGTCAAGCTTTAGGCCTAAATAGCTAGCACTATTTGAAAGCTTGAGGGTGAATCCCCTTATCTTGGGAGGAATGAAGTCAGGGAGCTTGTGTTTTCTTGTGAATAGAACTAGCTCGGTCTTCGTCGGGTTAACGGAGAAAAAAAAAACTTTACCATAGCAAGTACATGGTTTCCTCATCTCAATATTCATAAGCAGACATGCAGACATGCCTCCAGTATTGTGGATGTCCGGACCTTCCGAGCGACCAACATACACTCGGATCACTACCTTGCTGTAGCCAAGGTACGAGTGCGGATATCCCAATCTGAGCAACAAAGAAGAATCACTGTGAGAAAATTTAACGTCGAAAAGCTACAATCGTAAAAGACTGCCAGACTCTTCGCTGAACGCGTATCCCGAAATCTCCCAGTCAGCCCTATGCCGCCAATATCAAGTGCGAAGATCAGTGGCAACGCTGCCAACATGCCATTAGAAACGCCGCGACTGATATGCTGAGTCTCGCTCGCCCACCACCGCGAAACACGAAGAATGCCGGCGAGTGCATGCAGCAAAACCAGAGGCATACAAAGCGGCGCTGCAAAGGAAGACGAGAGTTGCTCGTGAGCTCTACGAGCAAAAGAGACGGGAAGAAGAAGGAAGAGCATGAGAAGCGCGCGTTCGAGAATATCGAGAGTTTATACTCCAGGAACAATGTACGGAAGTTTTACCAAAAGGTAAAAAGAACGTATCAGAAAACAATACCCGTACAGAAACCTGTAGACATGAAAATGGAAACCTCGTAGTAGAATCACAGTCGGTGCTGAGAATATGGAAAAACTACTTCTGCAGACTGTATAACGGTGACGAAGACCAACATCCCGCTGTCAGGCAGAATGAACCATTCAACATAGACGATGATAGTCAAAATTTCCGTCCACCTGACCAAATCGAAGTGAGGATAGCAATATCCAAGCTAAAATCGAACAAGGCTGCTGGTCCTGACGGCTTACCGGCCGAACTCTTCAAGGCAGCTGGGGATGAATTGGTAGAGTGCATACACCAACTCATCTCTAAAATTTGGTCAGACGAGTGTATGCCTGATGAATGGAATCTCAGCATCGTTTGCCCGATCCACAAGAAAGGAGACCCCCTCAACTGCGCCAATTATAGAGGCATCATTCTCCTCAACATCGCATATAATATCTTTTCTGCGATATTGTGTGAACGCCTGAAACCTTTTGTCAGCAGTCTTATTGGCCCCTATCAATGCGGTTTCAGGCTAGGGAAGTCCACCATCGATCAAATCTTTATACTTCGGCAGATCCTGGAGAAAACCCAAGAAATCCAAATCGATACTCACCACCTCTTTATCGATAACAAGGCCGCCTATGGCGGCATCTATGGAGAAGAGCTTTATAGAGCCATGTCTATTTTTCACATCCCTGTCAAACTTGTCCGTCTGTGCAGGCTGACGATGGAGAACGCTCGTTGCTCCATTAAGGTCGGAGCCGAGACCGAGACCGAGACCATTGATGTTAAAAAAGGTTTTAGACAAGGTGTACTATTGTACTTAAACGGATTGTGCGGACCTCACAAGCCAACACCGGAGGCACAGTCTATCAAAAGTCCGTACAACTGATTGCATATACCGACGACATTGACATAATTGGAAGAATTCAGTAGGCTGTCACCGGTTCGCTTGCAAGCATTGAAGCAAAAGAGCCCTCTTTTTGGCTGAGATTTATGATGCGCTGGCTATATTCCAGACGGATTTGGTGGTCTGCGGGCAGCAACTGATGCACTATCTGAGCGTTTACGGAATCATCTTCATGTCTTTTACCAAAATACACTTCACAGAGACTGTCTTTAAATGCCCAATTACGTGACTCTTCGCTTTAGGATTGTACTTGAACGGATTGTGCGGAACTCACAAGCCAACACTGGAGGCGGAATCTATCACAAGTCTGTACAACTGCTTGCATACGCCGACGATATAGACATTATCGGAAGATCTCAGCGGGCTGTCACCGGTGCTTTTGCAAGCATTGAGGCGGAAGCGGCCAAAATGGGTTTGGCGATAAACGAGGGCAAAACCAAGTAAATGCTGTCAACAAGAAGGGAAAGCAAACACCGACGAATTGGACAAAATGTCACATTGGCAGTTATAACTTCGAGGTAGTAAGGGACTTTGTCTACCTTGGCTCTGCTATAAACTCTAGAAACAAGATCATCGCAGAAATCAATCGAAGAATAATTCTTGCTAGTTGCTGCTAGGGCTTATAAGGCAATTCAACAGTAAAGCCCTATCTCGAACAACTAAGGCGACTCTGTATAAGACCCTGATCATCCCAGTCCTGCTTTACGGCGCTGAAACATGGACTTTAATAAAAGAAGATGAAGATATCCTTGGTTGCTTCGAGAAAAAAATTGTTCGTAAGATTTTCGGTCCCGTTTGCGTTGACGGGTTTTGAAGGAGAAGATTCAATCACGAACTATAGGAACTGTACAGCGACGTCGGCCTAGTAAAAAAAAACTGCGGATTGGACATCTGAGACGGCTAAGACATGTAGAGCGAATAGACAATAAAGCTCCGGCCCGCAGAGTCTTCGAATCTAACCCCGAGGGACGATGCAGTGGAGGACCTCCTCGCCGTTGGTGGCGCGCACAAGTTCAAGGGGATCTCGACCAACTTGGAGTGCGCGACTGGAGGCAATTAGCTAAAGACCGAGCTAAATGGAAAGGATTGTTGGTTGAGTCCCGGGTTCACCCCAAACTGTAGCGTCGCCTAAGTATGTAAGTAAATATTACTTGCTCTTGATTCCTGACCCATAGTACGACAATGAGTTGCCGGTGTATTTCACTGCAGTTTTGGCTTCTTTGAGGAGTAAGTAAAATATTACTTCGACTGTCTGTTTTGAGAAAAAAGATAAAACGTCTAACACCGCCAGTATCAGTGTATCTCCCGAAAGTAGTCTGAAGTTATGAGTGAATTTCATTTTGAACCTTATAGGTGTAGTTTTAGTAAGCAAAAATGTTTTCGTTCTCTCTGCATTTTGGTCATTTTCAGTTGACCCTAAAACGCTATTTAATTTATCCCCCCTGGTGGATCAAGACCTGAGGAAGAAGTTGGTGCGAGAGCATATGCAATAGACAGATGCGTCCAAATCAATCTTGAAAGAAACTACAGGAATTGCGATAAGGCAATGATGTCACTTGACACCTACTCGTATGTCCTCAAGTCCAACTGCCTACGCGAGCTAAATGAGTTAGTCAGAAGAAATAAAATGTCCTTCTTTTGGATACCGAGCTATGTCGAAATAGAAAGTAATAAAACAACGGATGCTAGCAAGGTAGCAGAATCCTTTAAAGGTCCTGAACCATTCTGCGGAAGAGGGAACCATACACTAAAAGAAGTATTCAGGAAAGTAGAGAGAGCAAGTAGTATAAGTACCTGGATTGACATACGCGGTACGAGGCAAGCGAAGAAACTAAAGGGTGTCGGATAATTCACGCAAAATGTAATTTTGATAGAAAATACAGATTTTAAATTAGAAAGCTTTTATTTTCTATTGATTCATAGAGTATACAGATTGGGGTTATGTATGGAATAGCACATCGGATAAATGGCCGCCACGGCTTTGCTGGCAAGTACGTACTCTTTTATTGAAATTTTCTATGACCGTTTCGCATAAATATGGCTGAATTTCATTAACACACCCCCCAATTTCCTCTTTCAAGGCGTTGGTGGTCGTGGGCTTGTTTGAATAGACATTTGACTTAAAAAAACCCCAAAGATAAAAGTCCAATGGCGTTAAATCGCAGGATCTGGATGGACAATTCTGATCGCAAGAACGGCCGATTACACGATTAGGAAATGACTCAGGCAGTAATTGAATTGTTTCTCTGGCTGTATGGCATGTGGCACCGTCTTGTTGAAACCACATGTTGGTCACATCCATATCTTGTAATTTAGGCACTAAAAACTGGATTATCATGTCACGATAACGAACACCATTAATTGTTACTGCCTCACCAGCCGCATTTTCGAAGAAGAATGATCCGATAATGCCTCCAGCCCAAAATCCGTACCAAACAGTCACGCTTTGTGGATGAATTTGTTTCTCAACAATTACTCGTGGGTTTTCTGAACCCCAAATGCGACAATTTTGACGATTAACGAAGCCATTCAGATGAAAATGAGCTGCATCATTTTGTACGAAAATTGCGGACTGTAGCTGACAAACCTTCATTATTTTTAAAATATTGCTCAACAATGAAAATGCGTTGTCCTTTCGTATAGCGCTCCATTTTTACTAACTCCGAAATGTCAGCTGTCACATTGTTATCTTTTTTTCCGTTAGCACCACTGTACTATTAAATGGCGCAAAATTCAAATTTTGCGTGAATTATGGGACACCCTTTACTAGGTAACTATAACCGAAAACTATAAAAAAAATTCCAAGCATGTGTCAACCTAAATAGGAATGACGTACGCATTCTAACATGTTTGCTAACAGGGCACTACCCCTGTTTTTTGGCGTTTGTAAGCAGTAAAGCGAAGTAAAGTAAACCACATTTTAAAAACACGATCCGCAGCTGCCAGATTTTCTATATTTCAAAATTTCCTATTTCCTTATAAAAAAACACCAGACCTACCGATACTTCTGTCTTTTAATAAAAAAATAGACGTACGTAAATAAACAAATTCAAAATCTTTATCTTTGGCAACTTGGATGAACGAAATAATTGAACTCGCAATCGAGTCTCGAAAAATTATCTACACTTGAATCCGGCTGCGGAACTTATTGGCAGTCATTGGCAGTGAGATATTCTAGTAGATTTACATCCAAATTCTTACTTATTTCCACTTCGATGTGCCAAAAAAACAGAGGTACTTTTGACTTAAGGAACACCTAAGGAATCTAGGTATAGGAGATTTGCAGATTTCGGAGTCTTGTGGGGCACTAATCCAAAAACTAATGAAACACTGGGCATGTACTAAATATCAGATGAGGATACAAAAGCTACAATATATACCCGCTTCTTAATATCAATTTCCTTAAAGAACCTGGACTGGAGAGCTTGCTCTAAGGGTGGTCTGTTCTCGCCGAAAACAAGTTTCGAAAACAGAGATCGAGTAAGGAATATCAGAGTACGTGAGGCATTCAATGTTGAGTAGCTAGGTAGGTAGGTAGGACTTGTTGTGTTAGCAAACCATGCCGACACTTAATTAGCGCAGAAGCGCCGTTTTATTACCACAACTCTAGTGACCTGACGGATGTTAACTACTAGGGAAAAGAAGAAGAAAAAGGGGGAAGGATTATTCAAATCCACCCCGTTACATTGAGGAAGCTGATAGTATCCCCAATGCTAATCTCCGCTAGCTCTATAAGGTTGTCGAAAAAGAATTTACCTAAGGTGCGCTATCTGGCCTTGCCTAAAGCCGGACACTTGCAGGGAAAGTGTAAGATTGTTTCTATTTCATCAGCAGTATTGCAGCTGCGGCAGTGTGCATTAAATGCAATGCCTATTCTGGCCGCATGAACCCCAATGCGCCAGTGGCCAGTACTAACTGCCAGAGTTCTTGCGATATCTGTGCGGTTTCTGTTGAGTAGATCGTTCTTTTCAGGGAGTATTTGGACCACATCTGCCTGGAGATGACACAGTTCCGCACCCCCTGCCATCTAATATCCGCCTTTAGCAGATAGTGCGCGAAGATGCCTCCCTCAAGGACCCCCAACGGGACGTTCACCTCCTTTGCTAGGGAAGTATCAAGAGAAGATCCTTGCCGCGCGAGTTCATCCGCCCGCTCATTCCCCTTAATGTTGCTGTGACCCGGAACCCAAAGGAGACAGATCCTTAGGCGGTGACTAAGCGAGGCGAGTTCTTTTTTGCACTGTTCTACTAGCCTTGAGGATGTAGTGGCAGATACTATAGCCTTGATAGCCGCCTGCCTGTCAATGAGGAAGGCAATGGTATTTTGGGGTGTAGAGGTTTGCTTGAGTATGCGGCAGGCCTCACGTACAGCAAAGACTTCCGCCTGGAAGACAATGCACGAATCAGGAAGCCGGTACGACCTGCAAATATTGAAGGATTCAGAGAATATCCCCGCCCCTACCCCGCAGTCCATTTTTGAACAGTCGGTGAAAATTGTTGATTCGAGCTCATTTACCAGTTCGCCAGTTTCCCATTCCGCCCTGGTAGGGAATCTGACCGTGACGTAATTTCTAAAGTTCACTGTGGGAGTTATATAGTCAGGATACTGTGACTATACGGATTGGTGCACCAGCATCCCGTTTCCCTTAGCCTGACCGCACTACATGATAATAGCTGCAAAATGTGAAGATCGAGTGGTAAAAGGTGCAGAACAACGTTCAAGGCATCGGTTGGACATGTCCTCATGGCACCCATTGTGCCTATAGCCGCATTTCCTTGTACCCTGTTGATAAGTTTGATGTTATAAGCTTTCCTTAGCGCAGGTCACCAGACTAGCGATCCATAGGAAAGAAGAATAGGACGCACCACGGCAGTGTACATCCATAAGACCATCTTCGGGCGAAGTCCCACTTCTTGCCAAAGGTCTTGCTGCAGGCATAGAAAGCCACACAGGCCTTCTTTACCCGTTGCTCAATATTAAGCTTCCAGCTTAGTTTAGGATCAAGTACCACACCTAGATACTTGGCACTGGAGGATAGGGGGAGTAGATGATTGTTTAGCCATGGAAGCGTGAAGAACGGTATTTTGATTTTAATGGTAAAGATCATCAGTTCAGTTTTGCTTGGGTTGGCGCTGAGTCTACATCCCGTGGCACATGTGCTAATCTTGTCCAAGGCACCTTCCATAATCTCACTGATCACGGGTGGAAACATCCCCGATACCAGTATTACCACGTCATCCGCATACACGACAACCTTAACTCCATCCCTATTAAGTCTACACAAAATTTGATTGATGACCATAAGCCATAGAAGAGGAGACAAGACCCCACCTTGAGGAGTTCCTCTAACAACAGATATGTTGGAGCTGCTGTTGCCGAGATTCGATTGAATGATTTTGGTTTTTAGCATTGTCAATATCCATTTGCTAATAAACTCTTCCACACCCAGTTGGATCAGAGCTTTCTGAATCGATTCCGTACTGACGCTATGGAAGGCACCTTCAATGTCTAAGAAGGTAGCAAGGGTATATTGTTTGAAATGGATTGTCTTTTCTATCGTTCGCACTACTTCGTGGAGCGCCGTCTCTGTCGATCGCCCTTTAGTGTACGCATGTTGAGATTTGGATAGAAGGAATTTATCTAGGGTAATTCGGATATGTATATCTAAGATGCGTTCCAGCGTCTTTAAAAGAAAAGAGGATAAGCTAATTGGTCTAAAATCCTTTGCGGATCCATGACCCCGCTCCCAGCTTTCGGGATAAACACGACACGAACACACACCAGCTCAGGGGAAAGTGGTTTAGGAGAATACAGCTTCTGTAGATCGGAACTAGCCACGGGACCACCTGGTCCAATGTTTTTTGCAGCATAATAGAGAGAATGCCGTCAAGGCCGGCCGATTTATAGGGAGAGAAGCTGTTAATAGCCCAGGAGGTGTTAACGGCTGAAATTGTTGTCTTAACGTCATTCCAGGAAGAGGATTGCGCGACCTGAGCTACTAGTGGGAGGGCAATCTCATTACTACATCCTGGAAAGTGAGTTTGCATTTAAAGTTCCAGTGACTCGCTAGAGGAGTCCGTCCAAGTCCCATCCGGCCATTTAATGAAGGACGGGCTAGAATGCTCCTTGGACAGAATTGTACTCAGCCTGGCAGTCTTTTATGGTCTCAATGGACTTTCAGTAGTCTTTCCAAGCAAGAGACTTGGCACTTTTAATGGATTTCTTGTATTCCTTCAGACAATCCTTATAAGATTGCCAGAACTTGTGTTTGAAGCAGACATTGAATATCTCTCTAGTTATCTTCCTCAAATTAGATAGATCTTCGTTCCACCAAGGGGGGAATTTTTTCTTACTATATTTAATAGGACACGAAACATTAAAAGCCGCACCCATGGCTGTTTCGAAAGTCCTGATTTTGGCGTTTAGTTCCTCGACTGATTCAATTTTCAAGTCGGGTATTCTATGAAGTTTTGATTTAATGACCTGACCAAACTTCTTCCAGCCAATTCTCTTAGGGTTTCTAAATGGCTTGGGAGGCTCAACCTCGAGGCACACATTGTAGAGAGTCCATCTGTGGTCGGAGAAGGACAATTGATCGGATACTCGCCAGTTAACTACTCTGAGGATATTATTGTTGGTTTTGAGAGTGATGTCTAAAACTTCCTCCCACCCTCTGAAATTTTCCGTACTCGGAAAAACGAAAGTTGGAGTGTTACCCACGTTACAAACAGAGAGGTTGGACATCACTAGAAAATCATACAAGGACTCACAGGGTTCATTGATTTCGGAGCTGCCCCATAATGTATGCCTGGCATTTGCGTCGCAGCCCAGAAGTAGATTGTCCTTTTTTGCTGTTGTCATTGATGTTAAGTGGCGTACCTCCTCTGGTGGTGATAGCCTATCACGATCCAAGTAAACTGAGGATACAGAAAGAGTGTTATTTGCAACCTCCAATTTAACTACCGTTAAATCGGCAGAGCTAAAATCAGGACATAGAAATACATTCAAATGTTTTTTAGCTAGGATGCAAATCCTAGGTTTGTTACTAACCTGGTTTGTGGTCTTGTAGAAGATGTTGTAGCGGTTGTCCTTGAGCCCTTTCATGGATGAACCTTTCACCCAGGGTTCCTGTACAATGCCGATATCTATATTCTCCTCGCCGAGGAAGACAAGCAAATTATCTGACGCACTCTTCGAGTGGTGCAGATTAATCTGAACGATGTTCAGCATTGGTGGCAGGTGGAATAATGACATCCCCCATGTCCTCCGACATCCTGTCGGAACCGTCGATTTCACCTAAATCTTCATCAGGACCAGAGGGGCGGAAAATCTTAAGTTTAGCATGCCTTATGCCAAAACGCAGCTTGTGATCAGATTTTTCGAGAGCCAGCAGGCTAGCCTCGTTGATCAGCAGCAGCAAAGAGGAGCTATTTTTCTGAGGTACCTCCGCCTTGATGACTGCCCAGTCATCCATCGGAACCACCGGATTGTACAGTTACATACATTGGAGAAGCCTTCCCCCGTCAATCTGCATATTGGGCAGCCAGATGCGGGCCTTTGGTCTCCTGGGGATATCATTAGCGGGGATAAGCTTGAGCTTCTAGCCCTGTTGAGTTGAGTAGCTACTTCTCCGTAAGAGACGATCTATGCATATGTACTTCGATAGTTTGGTAACATAGTGCTCACTTCTAAGACGCATCATGACTGCCATGCAGTCATGACCATTTGGTAGGCCTAGGAATAAATAGTTAGATCAAGTCCGATATCCCACCTGGGCCTGTCTACCAATTCGTCCTGGTGCGTTGGATGCGTCGGTGGCGGAGGATTGAGAAAGATGGAGAGTTTACCTGAGCATCCTACACCCTTATGAAAGATTATGATAATAAAGATAAGTCCTACTCTTTGACAAACTATTACCATTGCGGGTTCCCTATTTGCTTCATCCACACCTCAACTCTTAATTAAATTGAAGCAACCTTAAGACTTATCCAATTGTTTTTAACCACCAAAAGGTCAAACCCATTTGCCATTTATTTTATTCTGACTTGACATGTGACATTTCTACCCTTCCGCAGATTCCTCTGCAGCAATCGAATCTGCAAAAAAATTCCAGTAAATAAGATGAAAGCTTTGTCAGCAAGTTTAATGGACCATTCACCCTTCCCCAGATTACATCAAATGCGAAATGAATAACATTTAACCTGTCCCCAAAAATATCTCTGCGATTTTATGCAATCATATTAGTATAAATAAATCTGAAATGTTTATTTTTGGGGGAAGCACTGTATGAGACATCTGCGGTACGAAGAACAAAGACATGTTCATCAATTAAGACTACACCGTCACTACCGCGGGAATGTAACAAATATTTCAATCTTAAAACCCAGGTGTGGTGTATGCGGTGTGAAACGCGTTTCTTATCTCCAGAAGAGTTCAATGTAATTCATTAACGTGTTTTTATTTTTTTTTTCGGCCTGAACTATCAAAATCCCCAGGTATTTTTTTTTTTTTTTTTTTTGAAATAATGACCAATTCAAAGAAATGCAAAACACTTTGACCCACAGTTGGGTGAGGAACTGGTTTGTAGACGCATAAAACCTAATTTTATCGTTCTATTGATCGATTTGGTTTAGATACATATAGATGTAATTGCGGCCATCTAAAAAAACCCGTCTAGGCAGGGGCTATTAAAATTCGCTACGCTGTTGTCGATGTTTTGAACTTGACATTGGTGGAATAGTTTTCATTGATATAGTGTGTGGGCTGTCTGCGTACGTAAGAAATTAAGATGTTTCGGTCGATGATTGGAATTTTATGGGACATATGTATGGGCGGGAAGGTGGATATTGTTTGATAGAACTGAAGGCATTAAATAAACTTTTTCTTGATATTTTTTTTTAGAACAACTGAGATAAAATTTCATCTAGCAATTTACATTTTATAATACATGGATAAACCCCAATGGTTTTAACCTTGATTATTAATCTTTTGTTGTTTTTGATTTACAATTATATTATTATATACATATATTGTTGACTTCATGAAAAACTACCTCCCTCGCACCATCAACGGAGCTGAGGATGAAGAGTGCAGAGCATAAAATATGTGGGATTCCCTACAGCGAACTTGCTTAAAGAAGGCAAAATCACTGCCAGGAGCTTCAAAAGGCCACCAACAACACGCCAAAGAAACATTGTGGTGGAGTGATGAAGCTAAGGAAGTGATAAATGAGAAGAAAGAGATGTTCCAAGAAAAAAGTGAAGAAGAGGTGCGCCCAGCTTCAAGCAGAGGATACGGAGTTCATGAACAATGCTCATGACCAGCTTCTTGTGGATGACAACAAAATTCTGCAGAGGTGGCAGCAGTATTATGAAGAACTTTTAAATGAACTGTTTCCCCGGCTATACTTTCCAAGAGCCACCCATAACTGTGAAGAAATAGCCAACATTACAGACGAAGAAGTTAGTGAGGCGGTCAAATACTCCAAAAAACGAAAAGCGATTGGGACAGACGAGAAGGGTGATACGCGAAACTGTGATAACTATCGTTCAGTCAAGCTGATGTGAAGATCGTTAAGCGGCTATTAGGTGGCCGACTGCGAAAAATAATACCGTTATCTGATGATCAGTGCGAGTTTGTCGCGGATAAATCAACCACAGATGTAATCCAAAGAATAAGGATCATAATGGAAAAACATAGTGATTCCTTAAAGGATTTGCATATTGTATTGATTGACTTTGAAAAGGCATTCGACAGACAATCACGAGACCTGATATGGGTGGCACTAAGACATCGAGGAGTTCCAGAAATCTATGCACAGATGTCCCTGGACATGCATAACCATTTCCCTCCTGAGCTATATGAAAAGAATATATGTTGGAGACTACAACATTTTTTCACTAAAGCATGATTAAGAAAAAATTTAAGAAAAGTTTTTTTTTTTCAAAAAAGTTGTTGATTGTCCTTGAAAAAGGAGACTCACATTTGTGAGCTTCAGGAGGATACTTACTTCATATTGGCACATAAATAATTAGTTTTATTTAATATTTGTTTTAAGTTTATAACTTAATTTTTTGTGTGAAACAATTTGAAATAATTAGTCTTTCTTAAGGCAAAGATATACATCGCACTTCTCGCATTTTGTACGCGGCCAGCTATCGCAATTAGGTGAGCAACATGTGAGTGGTGATTTGAGTGTTTTAACAACTGGCCAGTTTGAAGCCAGCAAAACGCTTGTCTTGCCCAGGTAATGAAGAAACTTTTTTTCCTTTTCTTTTCAATGGGCCCGTCTTCTGGTTCTGAGTCCTCTCCAATATTCATTGGTTTGTTCTTGCTTAACCTCCAACTTAAATTGTAGCAAGTCCATTTTCTCTTTCCTTCCATATTTGTTTTGCTTGCAGTCATATTTGCATTCTAAAAAACTATTGACAATGGCTAAGTCGACCATGTGAAGAATTGTTTTTACAGTCCATTTCCTAGTTTTTATCCACATCCGATAGCACTGAATAAGCTGATCACAAGTATCAACCCCACCCATACCCGCATTGTAGGATGAAACGCAAGCGGGGTAAGGAACGTCAATTCGAGCTTTTGCCGTTTTATCGCATCTTTTCACAGTGCTAACTGGCTGACTACCAGTAAAACTTGAAGTCATTACACTATGCACAAAGAATTATCATTTATGCAGATTTCCTCAAACTCGCCTCTTTTCATCTTGGAATCTTTGGTAAAAGTATATGTAGCTATTCTGCCGGTTGTTCATTAGCGTTCCTGTTGCATAGATATGATTTTCTTTTATTTTTTGAAGAAGCGGAAGTGTACTAAAATATCCATCAAAATAGACACAAGAGTTCTTTGGCAATGTTTCCGTTAGCTGTAGAACAACTGCCGGTCCTAGACCGAGACTTCTGTCTTTAAGAGGCGTTGTTGCACCTTGGTAGATTTCAAAGTCTAATACCATACCACAAGACGACGTAAGCACAAAGTTCTTAAGTCCCATACGACGAGGTTTATTTTTAACATATCGACGAACAGCGCATCTACCTAAAAATGGTATCATTTGCTCGTCAATTGAAAATTCTTTGAACATGCTTCTGTTAATTTTCAAACATTTGTCTCGTACGATGTCAATCACTGGCTGCACCTTCCATAGTAGATTTTCCTTTTTTTGTTCTTCAGATACAGCGTTTACATCCACAAAGTGAATATTAACGCGCAGTAAATAAAATCGATCACGAGGCATCGCCTGAGCAATAAGATCGAAGCGAAACTTTGTATTCCAATACATTTGAATTCGTGAAAATTTAATGCATCCAATTATGGCACGCATTCCGAAAAAACGGACATTCCTTCAAATGTGGTCTTAAGTTCGAAACCAGTTGTCGTTAATAATAATACTGAGACGAATGGATAATCGCCTTTTGTATCAAGTCAGCAGTGAAATATTGCGAGAAATATTCGTATGGTGTTTTAACAGCCTAAACAAATAATACAACCCATAAAATATACAAGATAATGCACCCTGTTAACTTTACCTGTATCTCTTCTGAAACATGAATAGGTATTGATGTATCAGGCTGAAACTGCCTGTTTTCCCATTGAAATGTTCTTTTGCGTGAACTTATCGTGGCTGAAGTAGAAGTTTCTTGATCTGAAAGTTAAAGACGCTGAGCTAATGGAATCACATCTTCCGAGTTAAAACTGTCAAATTCCAGGCCATTTTCTACTTCACCAATAATAACTTTGTCATTTTCTTCATCGTCTTATATAGGCAAAACATCATTACTAATAAGCATGTTAAAAATATCTTGCTCGGTAACAAATCTTCGCGCCATTCTATCCAAACAAACGGTCAAATTTCAAATTTGAAAGATGAACAAAATTCTTGTTTCGGCTCTATATAAAACTGAAGCTCACAAATGTGGAAATCCAACGTAACAGTGTAAAAGACACTTATTCACTCTAAAATTTCAATCAACAAAACTTTAAAACTAATACCTGATATTTACAGATGAATAATTAGCAAAACAAATTTAGAAAAAGATGACGGGGCAAAACAGTGGGGAATTGCACTTTTGACAGGTCGAACGGCACACTTAAATAAACTCTAAACGCCTCCTATATACCTGAAAATGAATCTTCGATAAATTCACAATTGTGTGGTGTAGGAGTAAACCAAGTAAATTAATTTTAGCTCATTTGACAGAGAAAATTCTGAAACACACAATTGTAAGTCTGAGAAGGGAAAGGGATAAGGCAAAGACAAGACTACGATGCCCCGCTGGAGTAACCGAAGAGTTCCGAATCAAAGTCGGGGTGCACCAGGGAAGCGTTTTAAGTCTTTTGCTCTTTATTGCAGTCCTTGATTATCTGCTTAAAAGTGACGGACTCCAAGGTACATCAAATATTCTTTGCTGACAATGGAGCCATCATAAGTGGGGATCCTTTATGCCTGCAACCAGCACTTGATGTGTGGGTGGACGTTTTAGAGGGAAATCGTTATCGCTTTAGTTCAAAAAAGACAGAGTACTTATGCTGCCCGTTCTCTGATCCACTCAGACCTATTTCAGAAATTTTGGACGGGGTAGTGCTTCCCAAGTGCGAAAATTTCAAATATCTGGGATCTACGATTAATAGCAAGGCAACCTGTGATGACGACATCAATCATCGCATAAGCATAGGGTGGATGAAGTTGCGAGAAAACTCCGCTATCTTGTGTGACCGAAAAATGAAAGGAAGGCTCTACACCGCAATTGTGTGTCCAGTGCTCACATACGCTTCACAATGTTGGACGATGTACAAAAAGTATGAGAGTAAATTAACGGCAGCTGAGATGAAGATGCTTCGCATGACAGCAGGAGTGTCAAAGCTTGATCGAATAAGAAGTTCGAAGATCCGTGGAAGCCTTCACATCAAGGAAACCATTTTACGGAAGATAGAGCGCGATCAGCTCAGCTAGTATTGTCACGTTCAAAGAAGTGATCGTTTAAACCCTGTTAAAAAGATAATATCAATGAACGTTATGAGAGGCATGCCTATAAACGCCTGGATCAGACAAATGCGACGACATCGACATTTCATTGGACTCAGTAACCGAGTGAACCAAAATCGGGAGGCCTGCGGATATTTTCTGAGGTCAAATAGGCGAACCCCACATACATGCTCCCTTTATCTCTAGAAAAATAGTCGAGCAGATTTTTTTCTGATCTAGTGCATTTTCTATCCGATTTGTCAGGCGATGTACATGTTCGATTGTTGTGTCTATCTGAAACCAAATGGTGAGATGGGATCAGATTTCTATCATTAATAATTGGTTGAAGGCAACTCAGTAGGATTTTTTTTAAAGAGATATGGGTCGATTTGATTTTTTATCGTTAGGTTGTAATGGCACTCAAACTCGAAGAAGGAAACAAAGCGCTAATGGAAGCAAACAACAGGTGGACCTCTTTAGATACCTGTGTCACCAAGAGGAAGCTATGGCCTGCATTCGACAGAGCAAAAACCAATAGACTCATACCGAGGGATAGAAAATCCGTCTCTACTCTAATAGGATCATTACGGGGCATAACATAACGCAAACTTCATCAAATCCTCTGGATGGTTTGCATCTCGGGCACAGTAAGTACTTTTTTTTTTTTTTTTTGCCGAGAGCAGGTGAAAAATCTTCCAAAGACACCATAAGGCCCGACCGCGCGTGCTTATGGTAGTGTGAGATTTTTACTCACTAAAAAAACACCTCTCCTTAAAATGAATACTACAACTAAGCCAGTGCTTATCCAGTAGTTTTATTTTCGCTTACGAGTATCGTTATTCTAGAAAAAGATTATCGTATGTGATTAAAAAATAAATGTAGCACTTTAGACAGGTTAAATTCCAATGAAAGTTCCTGCCTTTTTCACGACCTTCATATGCTATGACGCGAGGTCAAAAGGTTTTGTCCTTTGAAGACGACGAATTGAATTGTTCGCGTCAAGTAGTTGAGTGATAGTACGGTTACAATGGCCGTGAACACGATCTTTGTGTTTACGCGCAAATTTTGTTATCTCTTCGACGACGCTGGGAATTCCCAGATCCCGATGAATATCTTCGTTACGTACATACTACGGTGCGTTAACGATCGTTCTAAGAACTTAATTTTCGAAAGTTTGAATGATGTTTCTATTGCTTTTCTTGGTACAACCCCATAGTTGTAGACCATACGTCCAGACAGGCTTTAGCACTTGCTTATAGATAAGCAGTTTGTTATGTAGGCTCAATTTCGAATGTTTTCCGAGTAGCCAGTACATTTGTCGGTATTTGTTTTGAAGTTCGTCGCGTTTCTTTTTCACGTGCGATTTCCATTTGAGCTTGACATCTAGAGTCATTCCTAGATATTTTGCTTCGTTAGCGTACGGTATTTGAGCCGAGTTAAGATATACAGGCAATCTATCCACTTTTTTGTACGTAAAGTTGACGTGAGTAGATTTGCTTTCGTTCAGCACAATACGCCAAGAATTCGTCCAAGCGTGGACTTTATTAATAGCATGTTGAAGCTTTCCAGTTGCTGCTTCAATGGTATCTCCCGTTGTCAATATCGCCGTATCGTCCGCAAACGTGGCGACGACACAGTTTCTTTCTTGCGGGATGTCACGCGTGTAGAGTACATATAGAAGTGGGCCAAGGACACTTCCTTGTGGGGCTCCGGCTGCAATCTCCTTGAAGTCAGAGTAATGGTTTCCGTGCTTAACACGAAAGAGTCTCTCGGTGAGCTACGATCGCAAGATTAAAAAGAGTTGCCGTGGCAGTAGTCGTTGCAATTTATATTCCAAGCCTTCGTGCCAAACCTTATCGAAAGCTTGTGAGACGTCAAGAAATACACCACAACAAATCTTTTTTTCTTCCAAAGCTTTCTCAATCACGTCAGTTATTTTGTGGACTTGGTCAATTGTAGAATGTTTAATTCTAAATCCAAACTGATGGTCAGGAATGAGAGGTCTTTCGTCGATTACGGGCTGTAGATGTTTGGAAATAAGTTTTTCAAATATTTTTGAGATAACCGGCAATAGGGAAATAGGCCGATATGATTTCTTCTCATTTAGCGGTTTGCCTGGTTTCGGGACCATTATAATCTCGGCGACTTTCCATTGCCTCGGAACATAGAGCAATCTGAACGAAGCGTTGATCAAATAGAGCAGTTTGATAATAGCTTTATTCGGCAATTCCTTGACTACCTGCGCCGTTATCAAGTCGTAACCCGGAGCTTTTTTCGTCTTTAAATTTTTAATCACTTCCCTCAGTTCAATCAATGCAACTTTTTTTACTTTAAAGTTGTCAGTAAGTACCTTTAAGATATGTACAAAAGTCCATTTATTTTTTGCTTTTTACGAGGAAGAGATTCCCTAATTCCCTAATTCCACCCATGGGTATCAAAATGGATTTATATTGACCTGAGTGTATTATAGAGGTTTTCTATCCCCTACACCAGCCCACATACCTAGCTTAACTGCTTGAATGTCTACTTCATCTTTTTTGTTACGAGTGAAGAATTTTCTTCCGTCGTTTGTCTTGGAAGGAGGGTGACCGTATCTTCAAGGTAGTTTGCAGATAGTTCAGCTTTTTCAGACGAGATGCTTGCTTTAGTATTGACTTCCATTTTTAAAGGAGGATTTGGCTGCATTGGCCTTTTTATCGCTTTTGATCCTTTCCACAACGAATATTCTGTGTCTTTTTCAGCTGATACTTATTTACTTACTTACGTGGCGCTACAGTTCGGGGTGAACCTGGGCCTCAACCAACAAGCCTTTCCATTTAGCTCGGTCTTTAGCTAATTGCCTCCAGTTGCGCACTCCAAGTTGGTGGAGATCCCCTTGAACTTGTGCGCGCCACCTACGGCGAGGAGGTCCTCTACTGCGTCGTCCCTCGGGGTTGGATTCGAAGATTCTGCCAGCCGAAAAGTTGTTGTCCATCCGCTCTACATGTGGTAGCAATCTCAAATGTTCAATATGCAGTTGTTTGACTAGGGCGATGTCATTGCACAGCTCGTATAGTTCGTCGTTGAATCTTCTCCTCCAATCTCAACGCATACGGGACCGAATATCTTACGAATAATTTTTCTCTCGAAGCGACCAGGGATATTTTCATCCTCTTTTAATACAGTCTATGTTTCAGCGCCATAAAGTAGGACTGGGATAATCAGAGTTTTACACAGAGTCTCCTTAGTTGTTCGAGATAGGTTTTTATTGTTGAATTGCCTTATAAGCCCAAAAACACACCGATTGGCAAGAGTTATTCTTCGCTTGATTTCGGCGCTGATGTTGTCTTAAGAGTTTATAGCAGAGCCAAGTTAGACAAAGTCCCTTACTACCTCGAAGTTATAGCTGCCCACTATGACGTTCTGTCCAATTCGTTGGCGTTAATTGTCCCTTCTTGTTGACAGCATATATGTACTTGGTTTCACCCTCTTTTATCGCTAAACCCATTTTGGCCGCTTCTGCTTCAATGCTTGCAAACGCATCGGTGAATGCCCACTGAGTTCTTGCAATTATGTCAACATCGTCGGTGTATGCAAGCAATTGTACGGACTTTTGATAGATTGTGCCTCTGGTTTTGGCTTGTGAGTTCCGCACAATTCGTTGAAGTATAATGTTAAAGAAGTCACCTTGTCTAAAACATTTTTGACATCAAAGGTCTCGGTGAAGTCATTGCCGATCTTGATGGAGCAACGAGTGTTCTCCATCGTCATCCTGCACAGCCGAACAAGTTTAGCAGCGATATCAAAACTAGACATGGCTCTATAAAGCTCTTCTCTATAAATGCTGTCATAGGTGGCCTTGAAATCGATAAAGAGATGATGAGTATCGATTTAGAATTCTTGGGTTTTCTCCAGGATCTGTCGAAGTGTGAAGATTTGATCCTGGCCTGAAACCGCACTGATAGGGGCCAATCGGACTTCTGATAAAAGGTTTCAGGCGTTCACACAATATCGCAGAAAAGATGCAATGTATGCGATTTTGAGGAGACTGATGCCTATATAATTGACGCAGTTGAGGAGGTCTCATTTCTTGTGGATCCGGCACGCTCACCACTTACGCCAAGGCCCGCACAATGGCGCAGTGTCCATCATCCTCTACTCGAAACAAATATTCGAGTTCGAAACCGAATGAAGAAATTGAGCAAATTCCCTCCAATTTGTTCGGACCCCATCTATGGAGCAAGTATCTAATACCTTATATCTTTAGGCATACTATGATATTTGATACGTACATACGTGTATACATAAGGCAGATGCTGATGCAAAAAAGTACCACAGGGTTCGTATTAAGTTCAGTGTTGTCGTATGTAATATGCTCGAGTAGACCGTTAGTCAGTTACGATATTATCGGGGCTGTTCAACAGATTTCAGATGCCGTTTGAGTGGAAGCTCTCTTAGCACGTTAAAGTTCAGCGTGAAGCTGAATGGTCAATTTGCAACCCATTGCTTCCAAGAACTTATTTTATTGGCCCGTGATCCCACACGCAGCTTTGAGAGATTTCCATTTTTATATGAGAATAAAAAAAATAAAAAAATAAAAAAACAATTGGACAGACAGTCAAGGTGACACTTTAGATAAATAAGTCTAGTATAGACGCGCTTATGCATATTTATTTTCTTAATACAACTCTTAGTTTCCATTTATTGTTCACCGAGAACAATATATCATACATAGGTAGTGAATAGTAGTGATAGTTAGAGCATCTAAGAAAAACACCAATAAATTCTAAGCTTACATTCAACACGTTTAATCAAACAAAAGGATTTGCTTGAATTCTATTCTATTCTCATTCTTAATCCGATTTATAAAAAAAACATACTTTGGACAAAATGTATTCTTCGAGTTCTGTTGTCTGCCGGTGGTATTCTACGGGAATTAGCATTACATTAATCTTTCAACGAGAAGTTTAAGGTAAGCGCCGCCGACTAGGTTAAAGATTACTTGCAAATTCCCTTCTGACGTTGAAAAGTAAGTTTGAATTTCGAAATCGAAATTAAATTAATATTCAATCCAATCCAGAAACGTGATAACACGTTTACTAGCGTTCGAAGAGAAACACGTAGAAGTTTCAAGTTGGAGGAGCTGAAGATTCATCTTCATAAATATATCTTTTGTTGGAGGAAAGAAAAACAAGACTCAAGAACAAAAGACAACTCTGGAAACTAGTTTTGAGACAATAGAAAATTCGAACATTAAGAAAAGGAACATAATTGATCAACATATTGAATAGCTGTGTTGTACAGGATGGACCGCATTAAACAGCTTTTACTTTTGTCCATGACCAGTGTTGCCAGACATTTTCTAGCAGAATATGCCAAATTAGAAAATAAATATGCTTAACAGCACGTACTTTATTACGAAAATAAATTTCTGTGGCGAAGCCAGACATTTTTGAACCTCCGTAAGTCGAATTTTCTTTACTCGAACGAATGTTTAAGAACTGAGCATGTGTAATCTGAGTTTTGGATGTTCCATAAGTCGAACATTCCATAAATCGAACACATTGTTTGATCCCGTGACGATTCGATTTACAGAGGTTCGACTGTATTTAGTAAAAAAACTTGAAGCAATCAAGGCTCGGTATCATGAAATGTACTTAATTCAATGTAACATTGGAATAACTCATGGAAGACGACTACACTTGGCGAACGGCTCCTTTTTGACATTTAGCTCAAAGATGGCGGCCAGCCACGAAACTACTCTTTTCCGCCTTTTTCCGGCATTTTGTCTTTCATTTCGTCAGCCACCGTGAAGTCGCCTGCCAGGAGTCACCAACAAAGAATAAACATCTGAAAAGCAAGCTCGTTGTTTTCGCTGCAACCCGAGTGCCATCGGTGCCACCTCAGCAGTAGAGAGTAGCGATCTAAAAGCCCAATATCGCAAGAAAAAGAAGGAAGTGCTGCGTAATGTAAGATGGGATAAGCGTCAGCACATCGACTCACTTGCCTTAAAGACTGAAGAAGCAGCAATCAGGTGCGATAGTACGACGGTCTATAACATCACCACTGGTGGTCGGAATTCCAAACAACATCAAGCGAAGAGTTTAGATGGTAACCTTCTGATTTCGGTTGAGGATCAGCTCACTAGATGGATATATCATTTTGGCCGTACCCACTTAGACGATGGTGATATGATCTCGAACCGGAATTCCCGAATTCGCACCAGACCTCCCAGCAAAACCGAAATAACAGCAGCAATCAAGTCCCGAAAGAAAAACAAAGCAGTGGGTATTGGTACCATCCCTGTTGAACTATTCCATGCGGCGCCGAACACATCGGCTGAACTGCAAACGAGAGCGTGGGGAAATGAACAATTTCCCCAGGAGTGGAAAAGAAGGATGATCCTCAAGCTTCCGAAAAAAAGAAATCTGATGGATTGCGAAAACTGGAGAGGTATATGCGTTCTACTGGCCGTAGCCAAGATAATAGCTAGAATCGTATTAGAACTCGTTAAGGAACATTTCGATTCAACTCTCGCTGTCGAACAGGCGGGCTTTCGTACCGGACGCTCCTATATCGACCGGATTATAAAAGTGGAATGCGTGTACTACAGATCTCTGCTCCAAGAAACTTATGAACAGGTAGATGGCTTTGTACGAGCAAAAATGAATGGTATTAACTTCTACAGTCGTTATGCTCGACCAAGCGACACTTCGAGGAAATGATGAGAACAGATACCATAATTCGCAGCGGAACAGCGGAGATCCTCTTGGTTGAACTCACCCGCACTATCACAACAGCGTGCGATGCAGCAATGCCCATAGATAGATAGATAGATTTATATTGTTGAGAGGTGCAAGTGCACTGCGACCTATAAAAGATCTATTGTGCCCCCCTTACTAAGGTTCTAGCCGATGATATACTCGGTCTAGAGCACTTCCTCCAGTCCAGCTGCTACAGCAAACCGGAGTATCTTCAGTGGATCCAGCGAAGGCAAATCCGTTTCTGATAGGAGGTAGGCATCAAAGTGATTCCTTCTTTTGTGGATCAGTGCTTCGCATTCCATAAGAAGGTGCGCTGGTGTTTCTGCGAAGTCCCTGCAGAATCTGCAGTGTCCGTCTCCCTCTATTCCCAGTTTCCTAAGGTGCTCCTTAAGTCTGCAGTGACATGTTAACATGCCCGCCAAGATGCGAAGCCGATTCTTACTAACTCTTAGGCAGGCTCTGCTTCTTTTCTGGTTGTATTTCCCCAGAAGTTCCTTTGCCTGTCTTATTTGGGGGATATCGTCCCAATGTTTGGCCCATTTGTTCTCTTCTTCTTTCCTTAAGTCTTCCCTTATTTTGTGGGGTCCTATCCCACAGAAGGGTTCTGGTCCAAGGAATGGCGTGTCTGATCCGTTTCTAGCTAGCTCATCAGCTGCTTCGTTCCCCTCTACTCCTACATGTCCTGGTACCCAGTAGAGAGTTACTTTGTTTGTTTCTCCCAGTTTGTTGATCCTGGTGAGACACTCCCATATCAGTTTGGATCTGATCTCATGCGAGGCCAGTGCTTTAATAGCGGCTTGGCTGTCTGATAGTATCGCGATGTCCTGCCCGCGATATTTCCTGTCTAAGTTGAATTGCACGCATCTTTCGATCGCGTGAACTTCTGCTTGAAATATGCTGGGGAATGTTCCCAGTGATTCTGAGTATCTAGTCCTGGGCCCGTGCACTCCTGCCCCAGTGCCAGTAGATGTTTTCGATCCGTCTGTGTACCATTTAATTGTGTGTTGTTTGAGTTGGTATTTATCGGATTCGCTGCTCCAATCTCTTTTGTTGCTCAGCTTTGAGTCAAATTTCCTTTCAAAGCAGTATTTCTTGACCATATCATCTCTGGGCCAGTCCAGAAGCGGCACCGATTTGGATAGGGTTACTCGCTCTTTATTTGCGATGCATGTTCCTTTCCCGATGCCCTCTTTGCTGATTCTTAAAATGGTCTCCTTGGCGATTCGCTCTAGCACTATGTGTAGTGGAGGTATCCCTACGATCACTTCTAGAGCTGCTGTGGGACAGGTTCGCATGGCTCCTGTTATACATATACAGGCTAATCTTTGCACTTTGTTGAGGGATGTCCTCGTCGTGGTTAGTCTAGATCTGTTGACCCATGCCGCTGCCCCGTATGTGATGATGGGTCTTACTATGATCAGATACATCCATCTCAGTGTGGCTGGGCTACAACCCCAGGTCTTTCCTGAAATGTTTTTGCACACCATAAGTGCTCTGGTGGCTTTGGTTACCACAGTTTCTACATGCTCTCCAGAGGAGTTTGCTGTCTAGTGTTAGACCTAGATACTTGACCTGTTTCTGTGGGTCAACTCTGATCCCTTCCAACAGGATGAGTTGCATACGCTTTAACTGTGTTTTCTTGGTGAAGGGTATCACAGTGGTTTTGGTAGGGTTCACTCTGAGTCCTACCGTTTTACACCACTTCTGTGTGATTCGTAGACCCCTCTGAATGATTTCGCATAGCGTTTCTTCAAATTTTCCTCTTGCGACAATGACTATATCGTCGGCGTACCCCTGGCACGTAATGCCGGCACCTGTCAATTTGTGCAGTAGTTCATCTGCTACTAAGCTCCACATCAATGGTGATAATACCCCTCCTTGTGGACAGCCTCTAGTGGTGCTTATTGTGATGGTTTTTTGACCCACCTCTATCTCAGCAGTCCTAGTTCTTAGCATCTCACACATCCAGTTACTTGTGGTGTGATTTACTCCTTCTATTTCGAGACCCCTCCTAATTGCTTCGTGGGAGGTGTTATCGAAGGCTCCTTCGATGTCTAGAAATGCGCATACTGCTGTTTCCTTGCTCTCCAGTGTATCCTGAACCCAACTTGTCAGCTGTTAGAGCGCAGTTTCGGTGGATCTTCCTGCTCTGTAGGCATGTTGATTGTGGTGGAGAGGTATTCTTTCCAGCACAGTCATTCTTAGGTGATTATCTATGACCTTTTCTAGCGTCTTTAACATGAATGAGGTCAAGCTGATGGGCCTAAAGGATTTTGGTGAAGTGGTGTCTCTTTTTCCCACTTTCGGAATGCATATTACCTTTGCCCTTCTCCATATTCTTGGTATATGCCCAAGTGCGACGCTGCTTCTCAATAGTCCTAGGAGGTGTGGCATAATGATTTCCTGGCCTTGTTGTAGTAGGGCAGGGAATATTCCATCCGCTCCCGGTGCTTTAAACGGCTGGAAGGTGTTCAGAGCCCAACTTAGCCTTTGATTCGTGCAGATGTCTCTTGCCATCGCCCAGTCCTTTCTCCTGGGCCTTTTATGTCTTACTAGTACATCTGTGCTGCTGTAGATTGAGCTACCCGGGAAGTGTGTCTCTAATAGTAGACGGGCCCTCTGCTCTTCATCTTCGGTATAGCTGCCATCTTGCTTTTTCAGTGAGCCAGGCGCGCCTGCTTTCTCCTTAGCCAGTGCTTTATGTAACCTGGCCGCTGCAGGGGTTGACGCTATGTTCTCACAGAATGCTCTGAAGCTATTTCTTTTAGCTTTTCTGATTTCCAAGTTGTATCTTGTTAATTGCTCGGTGTATGTTTGCCAGTCTCCGTCACGCTTTGCTTTATTAAAGAGCTTGTGCACCTTTGATCTTAGGTCGACTAGCGTTTTGTTCTACCAGGGAATATCCTTCGGATCTTTCTTACGGCTAATAGGGCAGCTGCTTTCAAATGCATCTTTGATCGCCCTGTTAACCACTTCTACGTTGCTTTCCAGTTCTAGGAAGTGGCTCGCCGTTTTCTTTCCTTTCACATTTAATAGGTTCCACTCGAGTGTAGACCTATATCTGTCCCAGTCAGTTTTGCGGGGGTTTCTTTTCGGGGTAACCTCCTTACTGAGACCTTCTATGTTAAAGGTGATGATCCTGTGGTCCGACATGGACGGCTCGTCAGAAACATTCCAACCTGTAATGCAGTTACTAATACTCGGGCTGCCGAGTGTAATATCTAGAACCTCTTCCCTTACCCTAGTTACGAAAGTTGGTGTAGTTCCCACATTCAAAATATCTAGGTTTTCATTAATAATGAATTCGAGAAGGCGCTCACCTCTAGCGTTGTTGTCGCTACTGCCCCATTCCAGACAATGGGCGTTGGCATTGCATCCTAGCAGAAGTGGCAGTTTGTGCCTTCTGCAGTGTCTCACTAGCCTTTGAACTTCTTCTGGCGGTGCCTCCCCGCCTCCGTCGAAGTAGGCCGAAGCAATTACAATGGCGCAGTGGGTGCCTCCTACGTTAATGAAGGCCTGTATAGCTGTCAAATCCTGCGTCATGTACTCTGAAAGACATAAGAATTTTATGTTTTTACTGATTAGTATGCAGGCCCTGGGGAGTTCCTGTCTATTATCCCAGATTACCTGTGCATTCTTGCTTGAGAGACCTCTTACCTTTCCCCTGAAATGATAGGGTTCCTGTATCAGCACAAGTCCAAGTTGGTGTTTGATAAAACTTCTTGAGATGACGGCCGAGGCCGCCTTTGCGTGGTGTAGGTTAACTTGTGCGATGCGAGTTAGAGCTTTTTGCTCCATTTTAGGGGAAATTCGGAGAGGGGCAGGTGCCCACCTCCATCTCTTCTTCCTCTTCTGTTAGAGGAATGACTAGATCCTCCATGTTGAGTCCAGCTATGTCGACACTTTCAGTGTCTTCCTCACTCAGGGGGATCTCCTCGGCCTTTGCTGGTGCTGTTGCTGCTGTGATGGAGTCAGCTGGAGTTGCAGTTCCCTCTTCTTGAGCTACTGATCCATGGTTTACTGCGAGTGCTCCGTCTTCGCCCGCGTGGGTTTCGGCTGTTGCGGCTGCCTGCTTCCGCAGTCCGCAGATATTTATTTTGCCGAACCTATATCGGATCATGTAGTCCTGCTTGGCAATCGTCTCTGCCGATTGGTCGTCAATGAGGAAGGTTACCACTCTTCCCTTGCCTTCTTCTCGACTACTGGTCGCTCTCCATAGATGGGTATTAAGCCCCTCGTTTTGCGCTTCTATGAGGTCTAGCGACTTCTTCTGGTCGTGCCCAGAGCTCCTTGGGAGGAAGACGGTGATGGTGTGGATTTTGGGGATATCTTCTCCCAAACACGCCGTCAATTTGACCCCCTTCCACGCAGTTAATCTTGCTGCTGCTTGTAGTAGCCATTGAGCTGTGTCCTCGTTGTAACAGTCAACGAGTAGTAAGCCCAGTCTGAAGTGTATACCTTCAAACTGAAGCTTGCTTTTCCGGCCTAGGGCTACTTCTTCAATAATGGCGTCCTCAAGCGCCGTTTGCTCCTCGGTGCTTAGCGTTGCCACCGGGTAGTCCTTTGGGAGCACAACCACTCGCAGGTTTCTCACTATGCCTGCATAGCTGGTGCCTGGCTCTACTCTGCGTCTCCTCTCTGCTGGGACGGCGCCGAGCTGACGCTACTGGTAGCTTTATGTCGCTTACTATCAGGTTTCTCCGGGGGGGTGATGGTATCCCTTCCCCTTTTTAGGTGTCCCTGTACTACTGGAGTGTCAGTTGCCTCCTTCTTCCTTTCCACGGTTAGCTTCCTTGCTTCTTCAGGTTCGAAACCTTGGGCTAGGAAGCGCAAGTACCACTTTGCACCCGCTCCACTGAGGCCTTTTCTCAACGGGTCATCCAGACCACCGGGCTTACCCCTGTCTGGTAGCGTGGGAGGTTTATGCAGCCGCTCTCTGGGTCTGCTACTCTCTGCTGGTCTTCTCGCCTCCCGGGAAGTGTATGCCTTCTTTACCGGGGATCTTGGCCTTTGGGTGCCTGTAGGCCACTGTCTTCTTGGAGCTTCAGTGTCTCTGCGCCTGTGGTGCTCCGTGCTCATCCTGCGCCTAGGGCTGACTCTGCGCGCTGGAGGTGTTCTGCGCCTAGGGCTAAATCTGCGCGCTGGAGGCGTTCTTCTACGACTCGTGCTAGGCCTGTCGTAGTCCTCGTCTCGGAGGTCTCTCTCCAGACGACTTGCCATTTCTGTTGCGGTGATATCCCGCATGTATTTTATTTTATTTTTTATTTTTTCTTTATTCATGTTCCCACGAGTAGCTAGGGAAATATTCATCGGCCACATCAGAGCCCCGCATGATGTGGTCGGGCCATGGTTACTCCCTGATGCGACCTGGTATCAGGAAGGCTCCGTTCGAATACAGCCGGTATACCCCCTGGCTGCAAACCATCCAATAGGCACGGTCTCGCTTAACACCCTGGATTAGAGGGGGCAGCTCTTGGTAAGTTACTCCTCAGTCAGCTCATCCGAGAGCGAAGCTCCCGCGGTTGAGTGAGTCAGCAATGCCCATACGAACAACTAGTAGAAGAGGTGCCCTATGCCACTGGTGGACTGAGGAGATAAAAACACTTAGGGCAAGGTGTTTACAAGCCCGACGCAAAGTCCAACAATCGAGGGGAAGAGTCGACTTTTAGGAAAATCTAGACACATTCAAACTGGCGAGACGCGATTTAAAAAAGGCGATCAAAGAGAGTAAATCAATATTTTTGAAACGACTGTGTAACGAAGCAGATATAAACCCTTGGGATATGGCGTACAGGATGATGATGACAAAGCTGAAAGGTTATAGGTCCCCACAAATTACTTACCCGGCTATGTTAAGATCCATAATAGAGCACCTATTCCCCCATAGACCATCTACTTTGTATGATATAATCAGAGAGACAAATACGGAACACCTCCCTGCTATTATGCGGGTGGAGCTAATCGATGCATGTAGGAAGATAGGAAGCAACAAAGCACCTGGTCCAGATGGCATTCCCAATAAGGCAGTGAAAGTGACTGTTCAAAAGAGGCCGGACATTTTTATAGCCATGATGCAAAAGTGTATGGAGGAAGCAGTTTTTCCTGGGTCAAGGAAGCTTCAACATTTGGTACTGCTACCAAAGAAAACAAACCACCTGGTCCAATATGTTTACTCGACACTTTGGGAAAGATACTTGAACGAATAATATACAACAGACTACTCGTGGTAGCAGAAGAGAAAGGATAACTGTCAGACCATCAGTTCGGATTTAAAAAATCGCGTTCTACCGTTGATGCTATAAAAACGGTAGTTGACACAACAATTGGAGCGATCCAAGGAGAAAGACGGCGAGGGAAGACAAAGAAATAATGTGCATTAGTGACTCTGGACATAAAAAACGCCTTTAACTCGGGATATTGGTCGTTCATAAGGCGATCTCTAGCCAGAAGGGATATTCCTTACCACATATTGAGGATAGTTACAAACTACTTCACCAACAGGACGTTGAGGTACTAAACCGACGAGGGAGTAAAGTACTACAACATTACGGCAGGAGTCGCACAAGGATCGGTACTAGGCCCTCTCTTATGGAATATCATATACGACGGAGTCCTGCGACTATCATTGCCACAAGGATTTAAGATAATCGGGTTCGCTGACGAGATCGCCGTAGTCACCGTGGCTAAACACAATTCCAACGATTCTTTAATGTATGAGTGTAAAATATTCATTCGCGAGGCCTTAGATAAAAGATTTATCTAAGAGCACCTAATGCCTCTAGCAGTTTATAGTCCGCGCCGTGCTCTACCATCCTCTGGCCAAATACTGCCTCGTACGGTGACATACCTATTGCCGTATGAATCGTAGTGCGCAGGGCACAAGCTATGGGTGGGAAATGACAGTCCCAATTTCGTTGGTCGGGATCAATGTATGATCAGATAGCAGCTAGGACTGATCGGTTGACTCTCTCACTAGCGTTAGCCTGCAGGGAGTAGGAAGCGGTTTTCACATGGTTTATCCCATATGAAGCCATTAGTTTGGTGACGTCGGCGCTAGTGAACTGCTTGCCATTATCAGATAAATGGGTTTGAGGAACGCCAAATATAGTGAAAATTTGCTCTTGCAAGAGTTTGATGGTAGTGTCTGTAGTGGCTCTTCGGATTGGTCTAATAAGGACCAGTTTTGATAGTTGATCCAGAGCAATGATGATATGGGTGTTGCCACTTTAAGAGCGAGGGTATGATCCCAGAAAATCAATATATAGCATTGAAATGGTCTCTCAACTACAAAGGCTTTTCCCATGGGAGGCTTCGAAATCATGTTCTGTGCTTTGGTTACTTTACATGTGTCACAGTCGGAAATATAGGCTTTGACTTGAGTAGCTAAGTTCGGCCAGAAAAACTGTCGTCGTAGTCGGTACAGGGCTTTTTCTATATCACCATGCGAGACTCGAGGCGGTTGATGTGCCAATGTGATCAGGCGATCGGTCAGCTCAGTTGGAACCCAGAGCTTCCACACGAGGTCATCATCTAATGGATTTCCTGTACAATGCTTAACCTTCTTGTATACGAAACCGTTCGAAACCTGAAGGACCGGTAGCTGATCCGTTTGTTTTTCAATGGTGTCAATGAGCTTGCATTACTCCCCAGAGTGAAAGTTAGGGTCTGCAAGGTCAATATACAGCACATCGGTGAGACTTTCCATCAAGGGAGCATTGGCACACAGACCGTCTACTTCGTAGATACGAGATAAGGCATCAGGCGCCACGTTCAGCGAACCTTTACGATGCTCGATTACAAAGCGAACCCCACAGGCGGATCAGTAGAAATGTGGTGAAGTGGGAGGGTTATGATCCCTTATTTTCGGATCATGATCTCGCTGATAAAAGGAAGAAGAAGAAGAAGAAGAAGAAGAAGAAGAAGAAGAAGAAGAAGAAGAAGAAGAAGAGGAAGAAGATTACAAAGTCAAATCCCTGCAGTTTCAGGCTCCACCGAGCTAACCGACCACTAAGGTTTTTTTGACTCATCAACCACTTCAAGCTGGCATGGTCAGTAATGATCCTAAAAGCCTGCCCTTCTACGTACGCCCGAAACTTTTGCACACCCATAACAGCCGCTAAGTTTGTGTGAGTAATAATAATTACGCCGTTCTTCACCAATGGTATCCTTTTGAATTAAAACACACCCTATATCCGAGGCAGAGGCATCACATGAAATTACAAGCTCCTTTAAAAAATCAGGATTAGTGAGGATTGGAGCTGTAGTTAATGTGGTTTTGATGAAGTTAAACGACGATGTGGCTAGGTCCGAGAATTCAAACTTTTCCCCTTTACACAAGATATCTGTCAAAGGAGCTGCTAGGGTAGCGAAATCCTTGACAAATCGCCTATACCATCCTGCAAGCCCTAAGAAGCGCCCAACCTGCCGAGCTGTTTTTGGGATTGGAAAATCCTTAATCACCGAGATTTTCGAGGGATCCGTTTTGAGACAACCTTTCCCAAATATGTAACCAAGATACCTAAGTTATGTAAAGCAGAACCTCGACTTTATTATGTTTATTGTGAGCCCTGCATTTTTTAATCTGGCAGCTATGACCCTAAGCATTCAAATATGATCTTCGAATGTACCCAATATGACCAGCAAGTCTTCCAGATACACGAAAATATTTTCCCTCAGTTCATGTGGTACCACTTTGTCCATCAATCTGCACATGCGCTGAGATGCGTTGCAAAGGCCAAAGGGCATCAATCACATTGAACTGATACAAGGGCCTACCGGGAACCGTAAACGCCGTCTTCTGCCTGGATGATTTCTCCAGCAGAATCTGCCAAAAGGTGTCCTTCAGATCCAAGCGAGAAATGTAGTGCGTATCTGAAAGGCGCCCTAGCAATCCTTCAATATGAGGCAGTGGATAGGCATCTTTTTTCGTTACTTGGTTAACTTTCCGATAGTCCAAACATAGCCGATTTTTCCTGGGCTTACGAATTAGGACCACCGGGGACTTCCAAGCACTTCAGCTTTCTTCTATAACTCCCACCTTCAGCATGTGATCAAATTCCTCATACAGCAGATTCTGCATCGCTGGAGAAACCGGATAGTGACGTTGTTTGATGGGCTCCGCGTCCCCGGTATCTATGATATGTTCCTCTAACAATGTTTTTCCAAGGCCAATGGTGGCAGAGGAATTAAATATATGGACGGTTTCTTTTAGTGCTCTGGCCTCCTCCGCTGATAAAACGTGCTCACATGGGTCGGGAATGACGTCGGGTGTAATATCCAAAATAACGTCAGCAGGTAAATTATATGACTTCCAGAAATCTACCCCTAAGTATAATCTTTGCTGCAACGAAGGAACCACAAACATAGCTATATTTTTGGACATCCTCTTATATGAGATATCAGCGACGAATTTTCCGATTATCGGTTGACCGTTCCCATCGGTTGTCCTAATCTGTGACGAAAATTTTGTCAGAGGGATGTTGTGTTGACGTAAGAGTTCTAGTCCCCCTGCTCCCAAGCAACTAATGCTAGCGCCGCTATCCAATAATCCCAACATGGGTTCTCCAAAAACTGTGACCGTAGAAGAGCAAAGAATGGTGATCTCTATCGCTCTGTATAATTTCTTTTTCGAAATAAACCTGTTACGTAAGGCAGCATAATAGTTTACTATTCGCACATGCAGGGTTTTAGGCTTTGGTTTTAAATCGTTTAGTTTACTTTTAAGTGAGGACGTATCTAAATCTTTTAGTTCCGGAGTACGTTTCAAAATATTTACTGACGAAATTTCCTGATTTTGTGGATTATTGGGAGAGATGTCTATGCTAGGTGGACAATTCATTTAAGGATTTTCGATTGATGTTTCGGCGAAGCGTCCAGGTTCCGGCTTAGGGAGCAATTTCCCCTGGTCGCCAAACTGCCCCTTCCATCGTTTCCCGAACATCGAGGACATTGCGGGGTGGTGGTATTTTCTAGACCGCACTTATTGCAGAGAGACTTCTTTGTGGATCAGAGCACTCGAAGAAAGAATGCCCTGCTTTGTTGCTGTTGTATTAGTAAATGATGTGATGACAACAATTGCAAAAATGGATTTCACAAGACCAGAACCATTGAATTTGGATGGAAATTTAAAAGAAAATTGGAAAAGATTTAAGACACAATTCGACATATATTCAACAGCAACGAAAACAGATAAAGAAGGACCGGAAATTGAAGTTGCTAGATTGCTAAGCTGTGCAGGACGAGAAGCTATCGAATTGTTCCAAAGCTTTAATTTAAGTGCAGTCGACAAAAAAGATCTAGAAAAGGTGGTGGAACAGTTTGAAAAGTACTGTAACCCACGCACCAATGTCGTATATGAACGATATTTGTTCTACAAAAAGGTCACAAAAGGAAGGCGAAACATTCGATCACTTTTTAAAAACCATCGCCACGCTGGATGAGAATTGTGACTTTGGACAACAAAAAGATAATATGCTGCGCGATAGAATCGTCATTGGGATCAACAGCCAGAATACGCAGACACAGTTACTTAAGAACGATAACCTTACACTGGAGAAATCGATCGAAACATGCCGAATCGCAGAAACGACAAGGGAGCAGAGCAAGGTTATGCAGAGAGCGGTGGGAAAGTCGAAGTCGGAGGTCTACGCAGTGAAGAGCTCAAACGGAAGTCTTATAAGCCATAACAAATTTAAATATATTAATGAAAAGAATTTTAAAAAATTTCAGAATCCAAACTACAATCAACCTGCGCAGAGACGCGTGCAACAGCCAGGAAATAGTCGATATAAAGGGGGACCAGTAGCAGTTATATGCAAATTTTGTAATTTCAACCACGTGAGGGGTAAATGCCCAGCTTATGGGAAGAAACGTAATTGCTGTGGCAAGCTAAACCACTACGTATCAGCATACAAAGATAAGATGCAAAAATGATGTCATTTGCGGAGTTCACCATAGAGCCTAGGTAGACGACATCCTTTACTACCTCAAAATGATATCTGTCTATTGTGGCATTCTGTCCAAGACGCCGATGTTGGGTGTCCTTTTTTGTAGACAGCATATACTTTGTTTTGCTTTCATTGACCGCTAACCCCATCTTTGCTGCCTCAATCTCAATACTCGCAAATGCCCCATTGACGGCGGCCCGCTAAGTTCTTCCGATTATGTCAATGTCATCGGCGTAAGCGAGTAGTCATACAGACTTGTAAAGGATTGTACCTCCGGTGTTGGCTTGTGAGTTTCGTACAATTCTCTCAAGTACTATGTTAAAGAGATCGCATGATAGCGCGTCACCTTGTCTAAGACCTTTCCTGACATCGAACGGTTCGGTAATGTCCTTACCGACTTTGATGGAGCAGCGAGAGTTCCCCATCTTCATCCTGCACAAACGGATGAGCTTGGCAGGGTAGTGTGAATATTTGGTTAATGGTGGACTTTCCCGGCTTGAAACCGCACTGATAAGGACCTATCAGATTGTTGACGATTGGCTTTAGGCGGTCACATAATACGGCAGACAGGATCTTATATGCGATTTTCAGGAGACTTATACCTTTGTAGTTGGCGCAGTTCAGAGGGTCTCCTTTCTTCAGGTAACATCGTCAATTGCCACGCTAATGGTTCATGCTTCAAATCCTTATGTCAGTAAGCATTTATTTATTTCTCATGAAATATCTAAAGTTAGTCCGATGATTTGCAAAAGCTTCTGTGAACACTACTGCGAAGGCATAACACTGACAGTAGCTTGGTCACGTGGCTGGAAAAATTGTTCGCTCTGTTGATGATGATTTGCCCTTGACATCGATTAACGGGAAAAAAGTACTGTGAATCAGAAGCAATGACAATAATAACAAAAATCTCCCCAGTTAACTGGACGCCACCCTCGCAGGATAGCTGAAGCATAAACAACTGAGCTTCAATAACCACAACATCAAAATCGTTCTCTCTTTCTCTCTCTATCCATCCTTTTCAATGCCCGTACTGTGTGTAAACATGTTAAGGGTAACCCTTTGAGTGCGCGCAAATTATAAAAAAAAAAAATATTGATGGGATGTAGCTGAGTTCATAGCTGGATCTGAAGATGGGCGCTAAGGATTCAATAACAGTGTCTATTCGATGGTGTAAGAGGACAGGGAAAATTCCATCTCCATCGGGAGCTTTGCAAGGTTTTTGCGTGGAGATGGCCCATCTTATGGAATCGAGGGTGAAGATTTTCTTGACCAGAGTCCTAGTGCGTCGATTAGGTGGGAGTGGCGTGACTTCATGCAGAAGAGATGTGAATTAGTGAGTCAGGGAAGTGGGTCTGCAGAAGAAGACCTAATGTTTTGGCATATCCCAGTCTAAAACTGCCGACAAATTTTTGTAGGAGACCAATACCGTTGCTGTGGTTCTTGAATAGGATTTTCTGGGCCCTAACAGCTGAAGGGAGATCATTTATGCTTTCGCAGAAGACCTCCATGTAGGTCTTTTTCATCTCTTAATAGCAGAGTTGTAAGTTGTGAGAGCTGTCTTATATTCGCTCCATGAGTTGGTGGATTTGGCTTTATTAAATAGACTTCTAACCTTTTCTTGAGGGTGTCGAGCTCATTGTTCCACCATGGTACATCGCGGAAGTTAGTTCTGCTTTTGGGATAGCAGCTGGCTTCATATGCGGAGGTGATCTGAGAGCTAAGTTTTGTGGCTTCTTCTTCAAGAGAATGAGAAGAGTCTATATTTGAGCAGGATGAAATAAATTCGCACCTAAGGATTTCTACATAGAGATTCCGATTGGTGCGTTTGGGAGACCTGCTAGGGGGGATTGGGTCAGGAGTAGTTTCGATGTCAAACCTGATGTGCATATGGTCAGACAACGAGAGCTCCTTAGAAACATGCCAGTTGGTAATTAGATCGGAAAGAGAGGAACTGGATAGGGTAAGATCCAGAACTTCTTGTCTGATGGAGTTGACTCTATTTGAAATATCAATATTTGAACCAATAAAGAAGTTAAGAAGGCACTCACCTCTTTTGTTGATATTGGAACTGCCCCAGATCGTGTGATGGGCGTTCGCGTCTCAGCCTAACACGATCTGCTGTCCAGTCTTCTTACCGTATCTAAACAGTTTGGCGATGTCGTCAGATGGAGCTGCAGTTTGGTCGTCAGCAAAGTGTCCTGAGGCGATAATGATGGATTGCCGTCCTCTGCTGGGAGTTGGATCCACTGCAATGGCTACAAGGTCTTTGCTTATAAACTGTGGGATAGGAAGAAAGTTGATTATATTACTTATTAGAATGGCAGCCCTGGGAAGGGGTTACCTGTTGTCATATATTAACTTACATGAGTTACTGGAGAGGCCACATATTCTGCCATCTCGGACCCATGGCTCCTGAATCAGGATAAGGTTCAGGTTGTTTTTTGTAAACTTGCGGCAGGCGGCTGTAGAGGCCGCGTTTACATGGTGCAGGTTTATTTGCAAGAGTTTAAAGGTGCTGGTCATTGGGACTTTGGGGAAAAGGTGTAGCCTGGAGGAGCCCTTATGAGTTTTTTCTGGGCTTTGCCTTTGACTCCTCGGTTCTTGTGTTGTGTAGTTCTAGGTGCTGCTACAGAGCCGCTGGAGGAGCTAGTGGAGATTGGAGCGGAGAGTTAGCTCTGTTGACAATGTTATCAATATGGGAACGGACGTTGGGTTCCCTGTCGCAAATATCACCCAAATCGCGCAGTGAAGAGAAGGAGGGAATAGGCTCACCACAATACGGATATGCTTACGAGAATATGTAATAGCTTGGCACTTGCTGACGTTAAGCTCTAAAAAATTACTATGGCACCAGATTGAAAAACGGTTTAAATCATCTTGCAGTGAGAGAGATTCGGCACGGGATGATATAGGTCTAAGGATTTTCATATCATTAGCGTATATAGAAAGGTGGGAGTCATTGATGATATAATCGACATCGTTTATTGTCAAAATGAAGATCATTGGACCAAGATGGCTGCCTTGAGAGACTCCCGATGTGGCTGTAATAGGATCAGAAATTGAAGATCTGAAGAGGGCTTTATACAGGTGTTTTACTTACTACTTACTTACTTAGATGGCGCTACGGTCCTGGGTGGACCTGGGCCTCAACCAACAAACCTCTCCAGTTAGCACAATTACGAGCCAGCTGCCTCCAGTTGCGCACGCCAAGTTGGTTGAGGTCCCCATCCACTTGTTTGCGCCACCTACCGTGAGGTCGTCCTCTACTGCGTCGTCCATCCGGGGTGGATTTGAAAACTTTCTTAGCGGGAAGGTTGGGCTCCATCCGCTCTAAATGACTCAGCCATCTTAGTCGCTGTATGTGAACTCTCCTGGCTAAGTCGATGTCCTTGTACATGCCGTATAGCTCGGCATTGTACCTTCTCCTCCACTCACCGTCTATGCAGACGGGACCAAAGATCGCTGTCTTATAAAGAGTTACCTTAGTAGTTCGAGATAGGGCTTTGCTACTCAATTGCCGTTTTAGCCCATAGAATCAACGATTGGCAAGAGTAATTCTTCGTGTGATCTTCCTACTGATGTCATTTGCGGAGTTCACCATAGAGCCTGCGTAGACAAAGTCCTTTACTACCTCAAAATTACATCTGTCTATTGTGGCGTTCTGTCCAAGACGCCGATGTTGGGTGTCCTTTTTTGTAGACAGCATATATTTTGTTTTGCTTTCATTGACCGCTAGACCCATCTTTGCTGCCTCGATCTCAATACTCGTAAATGCCCCATTGACGGCCCGCTGAGTTCTTCTGATTATGTCAATGTCATCGGCATAAGCGAGTAGTTGTACAGACTTGTAAAAGATTGTATCTCCGGTGTTGGCTTGTGAGTTTCGTACAATTCTCTCAAGTACTATATTAAAGAGATCGCATGATAGCGCGTCACCTTGTCTAAGACCTTTCCTGACATCGAACGGTTCGGTGATGTTCTTACCGACCTTGGTGGAGCAGCGAGAGTTCTCCATCGTCATTCTGCACAAACGGACGAGCTTGGCAGGGATGGCAAGACTAGACATGGCTCTGTATAACTCGTCTCTAAACACGCTATCATAGGCAACTTTGAAATCGATAAAGAGGTGGTGCGTATCGATTTTGCATTCATGGGTTTTTTCCAAGATCTGCCGTAGTGTGAATATTTGGTCAATGGTGGACTTTCCCGGCCTGAAACCGCACTGATAAGGACCTATCAGGTTGTTGACGATCGGTTTTAGGCGTTCACATAATACGGCAGACAGGATTTTATATGCGATGTTGAGGAGACTTATACCTCTGTAATTGGCGCAGTTCAGAGGGTCTCCTTTCTTCAGGATCGGGCAAACGATGCTGAGGTTCCATTCATCGGGCATACTTTCGTCCGACCTGATTTTACAGATGAGCTGGTGCATGCTCCTTACCAACTCATCCCCTCCTGCCTTGAAAAGTTCAGCGGCAAGGCGGTCAGCTCCAGCAGCTTTGTTGGATTTGAGTTTAGATATCGCTATCCTCACTTCATTCTGATCGGGTTGACGGGAATCTTGACTGCCATCGTCACCGTTGAATGGCTCATTCTGCCTGACAGCGGAATATTGGTCATCATCGCCGATTAGCAGTCTGCAGAAGTGTTGCTTCCATATCCTCAGCACCGACTGCGATTCCACTACTATGTTGCCATTTTCGTCCGTGCAGGCTTCTGTTCTGGCTTTGAAACCCTGGCATGTTCTTTTTACCCTTTGGTAAAATTTTCGAACATTATTCCTGCAGTAGAGTCTCTCAATCTCCTCATGCTCCTTTTTCTTCTTTCTGAGAAGTCGATGTTCCTCTTTTCTCCTGCTCACGTAGAGCTCGTAAGCAGCTCTAGTCCTACTATGCAGCGCCGCTTTGTACGCCTCTTGTTTTTCTGCATGTGCTTGCCGGCATTCCTCATCAAACCAGGGGTTTATTTGTGGTGGGCGAGAGAAACCCAGTACATCAGAGGCGGCATCTCTGATGGTTTGTTGGCAACGCTGCCACTGGTCTTCCGCATTTGCTGCTGGCGGCATAGGACTTAGATTGAGATTAGAAGAAACACGATCGGCAAAGGTTCTGGCGGTCTCTTGCGATTGTAGCTTTTCGTCGTCAAATTTCCTCACAGTATTTCGTTGATTTCGCTCCGTTCTGGATATCCGCATCCGTACCTTGGCTACAACTAGGTAGTGATCCGAGTGCACGTTGGCTCCTCGGAAAGTCCGGACACCCAGAATACTGGAAGAGTGCCTTGCGTCGATCGCAATGTGATCGATTTGGTTGACGATTTTTCGATCAAAGGAGAGCCATGTTCCTTTGTGAATATCGAGACGAGGTAACCGCGTACTACCTACGACAAGTTTCGTCCCGCCGCAAAGTCGATTAGCCTGAGTCCGTTGTCAGATGTGTTGTCGTGCAGGCTGTGCTTTCCGACCACGCTACTAAAGACGTCCTCTCTTCCTAGCTTTGCGTTAAAATCACCTAGGATAATTTTAACGTCGTGGCTAGGGCATTGCTCATACGTCTTGTCCAAGAGCTGGTAGAAGTCGTCCTTTGTCGCGTCGTCCTTCTCCTCATGAGGGGCGTGAACGCATATTAGGCTAATGTTGGCAAATTTAGCCTTGATACGGATAGTCATGAGGTGGTCGTTCACATGCCGGAAACTCAAGACTTCTTGCCTTAGTCTGCCTCCAATAACAAATCCGCACCCGAATAGACGCTGTCCTTTTTGTCTGTAGCAATCGCCGTAGTAAATGTCGCAGTTTTTCATACTCCTTTTGCCCGGCCCATCCCATCGCACTTCTTGGATGGCGGTAATGTCTGCTTTGAGACATTCTAGGGCCTCCGCAAGTTGTTCGGCTGCACGTGGTTTGTAGAGGGACCTAACATTCCACGTGCAGACACGAAGATCGTTGTCCTTTTTACGTTTGCTTGGGTCGTCAACAGTTGATTCATCCGTATCCGAGGCTGTTGGTTGCTTCGTAACCAAAGGTTTTTTACGTGGTAGGGAAGTTAACCCGACGGCACAACCCCCATGAGGACCAAACCTTTTTTTTTACCCCTAGGACAAGAGGCCGGATACACCGATGCCAGTAACCCACTTCGGGGATATGAGCGCTGCCATTGGCCCATTAAGGGTTCATCCGCCACCATCTCTTTTTCAATACCCTGACGTAGTATTGAAAATCCTTACAGACCTCAGCTTCAAATATATCGAAGTAGCTCCGGTAAGGTTTCCGCTGGCCTGTAGACGTCACCGTTGATTCCATCGGGAGAATTCATCCGCCGCACGTCCTCCTTCTGAGGACCTCTTGTTAGACGTCTGAGACGTATATTTCAGCCGATCAGGTCAACAAGAAATGCCTCGTCCGGTTAAACATATGCGCGCTGATGTTCACCCAGATGTGCTTACGCAGGTCCGAGTGTTCAGCTACCCATATATCGTCAGACTCAGCATACGCTCATCGTTAGTTCACTATCAGATAGCTATCCAGCGGGCACCACGGGGAGGTGATGATGCGATTTTGCCCACCATACTGGTGTTTTACTAAGTGAGATTTGATCAATGAGTTAAATCCGGATTGAAAACCAAGAGCTTTAAGTTAGGGGAGAATGATTGCATGCGAAATTTTATCGAAGGCTTTGCTGAAGTCTGTGGCAATTACATCGACTTCATGACCATTTTACAAAACGCACAGAGTGCTAGATACGAACTCAGTTGGTTGGTGGTTGTTGATCTGCCCTTAAAAAATACATGCTGGTTCGGTGAAAGGATAGTCTTGCAGTGGAAAGACATTGTATCATAAACAACGCTTTCAAATGGCTTAGGTATGCAGGACAGTTAAGCAATGGGCTAGTAGTTAGGTACCTCAATTTTACAACCTTTTTGTGGGTGGAGATTATGTACGAATTTCTTCAAATTTCGGGGAGCACTCTCTGCGAAATAGGTAGTTGGAATAGAGTAGTAAAGAGTTTGACTAAGTGGTTAACGCATTTTTTTAGAACAATAGCGAGTAGGCCATCAGGGTCGGGGGACCATTCGCCCTTTAGTTTGTTAATCTTATCTGCTAACGACGCCGAAGTTATATATGTGACTATGGTAGTTTTGGAACAGCTGTCTACTTGTAAGTAGCGGAAGTATTTATCATTAGGTTGAGCAACGTGATCCATAAACGATTAGCTGAAAAGGTGCGATTATTTTAGTGTTTGCCGAAGATTTATTAATAAATTTCAAAGTGGATGAATGGTAGACAAGCTTGGGGTCATTGATTAGCGTGAATTGCATTTTGTCAAGTTATTTGATGTAAAGAAATTCGCAGAGTTCAGAGAATAGGGAGTACAAACATATGTATGTCCCTGCACATGCCCCTACCAGAGTCAGCTCATTTTGACACCTACACCCTTGCACTTACTTACTAAATCTCAGATGGGAATCTTACACTTTCTTTATTTTTTTTTTATTACTCCAAGCAGGCCTTGAAAGTTTATATCAAAAATTAAAACATCGTCGAGTTCTGTACTTCAATTCAAACAATAAGCGAAAGCGAACGGAGAATAAAAAATTAATTCAAGAATTTTGTGAAAATTAATATACATATTCGCTGACGCGTTTTTATTTTATAGCAACTAATCGACTCATTCTATTTCAATGTCAGATACCCCCCCACCCGCAGCCGATGACGCCGCAGATGGAGCTGCGGATTTTGATGATTTCCGATATTATTTCGCACACATGGTTGTGATCGTCGTATGGATGGTGTATGTAATGCCGATAATTATGAAAATATTTGACGTAAGTTTTAAAAATCTAGTCACATCGATATAAATACATATGGATTTTGATTCTCTCTCGTATCTTATTCTAGGGTAAACCATGGAATTTAGGAGGAAAATTGAAAAGGGGCTGGAAATTCATTAACGGGCCGCCGAGGGCTGTAGAAAAAATAGAGTAACCTCTTAGAACTCTGATTTTGTATGAGAATTTTCGATCTTATTCTCAAATCCTGTGAAATTAACTGTTTAAATATATGTGAGCATTGCTTTTATACTAGTACTGCTCAAGAACTCAAAAAAACACTTTCCTTCCGCCGAATTGAGGGTACTACTGAATGTAGAAGTGGACAAAATTGCGTATACGCCTGAGTGCACAGTATTTGCCGTGTTATATGATATACCGAATTTCATTTCATATACATTTAGGTTCGTTTCATACATATTCAAAAACGGATACACGGCGACAAATACCGGATACGCGACAAGTTTGTCCATCGGGCAGTTCTATCCGGCATTGAATGCTGGATACACCAAAGTGCAAAGAACTAAATGGGAGCTTTCACACTATTCATCCGGCGTCAGATACACGTCGTCGGAAACCATATTTTCACACGTATCCGCTGCCAGATTAACGACTTGCCTATTAAAGGTTGGAGAAAAAAAATATGTGAACGAGTTTTAGGTGGAGTACGATTCAGTAAGTCGATTGAATTTAGTACTTACTTACTTACTTAGGTGGCGCTACAGTTCGGGGTGAACCTGGGCCTCAACCAACAAGCCTATCCATTTAGCTCGGTCTTTATCTAATTGCCTCCAGTTGCGCACTTCAAGTTGGTCGAGGTCCCCTTGAACTTGTGCGCGCCACCTGCGGGGTTAGATTCGAAGACTCTGCGGGCCGGAGCGTTGGTGTCCATTCGCTCTACATGTCCTAGCCATCTCAGACATCCAATACGCAGTTTTTTGACTAGGTCGATGTCGCTGTACAGGTCGCACAGTTCGTGATTGAATCTTCTCCTCCAAAACCCGTCAATGCAAACGGGACCGAAAACCGTATCAAGAATTTTTCTCTCGAAGCGACCAACGATATCTTCATCCTCTTTTAATGAAGTCCATGTTTTAGCGCCGTAAAGCAGGACTGGGATAATCAGGGTCCTATACAGATTCTTGTTAGTTATTCGAGATAGGGCTTTACTGTTAAATTGTCTTATAAGCCCAAAAAAACAGCGATTAGCAAGAGTTATTCTTCGCTTGATGTCCGCGCTGATGTTGTTCTCAAGGTTTATAGCACAGCTAAGGTAGACAAAGTCCCTTACTACCTCGATGTTATAGCTGCCCACTGTGACATTCTATCCAATTCGTCGGTGTTGGCTGTCCCTTCTTGTTGATAACCAAGTATATGGTTTTGATCTCGTTTATCGCTAAACCCATTTTGGCCGCTTCCGTCTCAATGCTTGCAAACGCACCGGTGACAGCCCGCTGAGTTCTTCCGGTAACGTCTATATCGTCGGCGTATGCAAGCAGTTGTTGATTGTGCCTCCAGTGTTGGCTTGCGAGTACCGCACAATCCGTTCAAGTACAATATTAAAGAAGTCACATGACAGCGCGTCACTTTGTCTAAAACCTTTTTTGATATCAAAGGTCTCGGTGAGGTCATTACCGACCTTGAAGGAGCAGCGAGCGTTCTCCATCGTCAGCCTGCACAGACGAACAAGTTTGGCGGGGATGTCAGAACTAGACATGGCTCTATAAAGCTCTTCTCTATAGATGCTGCCATAGGCGGCCTTGAAATCGATAAAGAGGTGGTGAGTATCGACTTGGAATTCTTGGGTTTTCTCCAGGATCTGCCGAAGTGTGAAGATTTGATCGATGGAGGACATTCCTGGCCTGAAACCGCACTGATAGGGTCCAATCAGGCTGTTGATAAAAGGTTTCAGGGGTTCACACAATATCGCAGAAAAGATCTTGTATGCGATGTTGAGGAGACTGATGCCTCTATAATTGGCGCAGTTGAGGGGGTCTCCTTTCTTGTGGATCGGGCAAACGATGCTGAGGTTCCATTCATCAGGCATACACTCGTCTGACCAAATATTAGAAATGAGTTGGTGTATGCACTCTACCAATATATCTCCTGCTGCCTTGAAAAGTTCGGCCGGTAAGCCGTCAGGTCCAGCAGCCTTGTTCGATTTTAGCTTGGATATTGCTATTCTCACTTCGTTTTGGTCAGGTGGACGGAAATTTTGACTATCATCGGCTATGTTGAATGGTTCATTCTGCCTGACAGCGGGATGTTGGTATTCGTCGCCGTTATACAGTCTGCAGATTCTACTACGAGGTTTCCATTTTCATCTCTACAGGTTTCTGTACGTGTATTACTTCTCTGACACGTTCTTTTTACCTTTTGGTAAAACTTCCGTACATTGTTCCTGGAGTATAAGCTCTTGATATTCTCAAACGCGCGCTTCTCATGCTCTTTCTTCTTCTTTTGGAGAAGCCGATGTTCTTCCCGTCTGTTTTTCTCGTAGAGCTTACGAGCAGCTCTCGTCTTCCTTTGCAGCGCCGCTTTGTATGCCTCTTGTTCTGCTGCATGCACTCGCCAGCATTCTTCGTCAAACCAGGGGTTTCGCGGTGGTGGGCGAGCGAGACCCATCACATCAGTCGGGGCGTTTCTGATGGCATGTTGGCAGCGTTGCCACTGGTCTTCGGTACTTGATGCTGGCGGCATAGGGGTGATTGAAAGATTTCGGGATACGCGTTCAGCGAAGAGTCTGGCGGTCTCTTGCGATTGTAGCTTTTCGACGTTAAATTTTCTCACAGTAATTCTTCTTTGTTGCTCAGATGGGGATATCCGCATTCGTACCTTGGCTACAACAAGGTAATGATCCGAGTCTATGTTGGCCGCTCGGAAGCTCCGGACATCCAGAATACTGGAGGCATGCCTTGCGTCGATCGCAATATGATCAATTTGGTTGATCGTGACATGATCATTGGACCGCCATGTCTGCTTATGAATGTCGAGATGAGGAAACCATGTGCTTGCTATGGTGATATTTCGCTCCACAGCGAAATCAATTAGCCTTAGTCCGTTATCAGACGTGGTGTCGTGTAGGCTATGTTTACCGACTGCCCTACCAAAGACGTCCTCCTTTCCTATTTTGGCGTTAAAATCGCCCAATACGATTTTAACGTCGTATTTAGGACATTGTTCGTATGTTTTGTCGAGGAGCTCGTAGAAACACTCCTTGGTGGCAGGGTCCTTTTCTTCTGTGGGGGCATGAACACATATTAGGCTTATGTTAGCGAATTTAGCCTTGATACGGATAGTCATAATACGCTCGCTCACGTGTCGGAAGCTTAAGACTTCTTGCCTAAGTCTGCCGCGTTTGACAAATCCGCATCCGAATAAGCGTTGCCTGTTGCCTCTGTAGCAATCACCGTAGTATATGTCACAGTTTTTCATCCTCTTCTTGCCCGGCCCATCCCATCGCACTTCCTGGATGGCGGTAATATCCGCTCTATAGCAGTCTAGGGCCTCTGCTAGTTGTTCGGCTGCACGTGGTCTGTAAAGGGACAGAACATTCCACGTACAGATAGGAAGGGCGTTGTCCTTATTTCTTTTGCTGGGGTCGTCATTAGTTGAGTCAGCCTTATCCGAGGCTTTTGGTTGTTTCGGAACCAGTAGTTTTTTACGTGGTAGGGAAGTTACCCCGACGGCACAACCCCCAACCTGCAGGGCCAGTTCCTTAATTATTCCCCTAGGACGAGGGGTTGGGTACACCGATTGCAGTACCCGAGCTCGGACGGAATTTGTCTGTTCAGCATTCGCTCTATCCAGATGTGTAGGCATGCGAAACCCCTAGTTTGACGAAGAATGCTGGCGAGTGCATGCAGCAGAACAAGAGGCATACAAAGCGGCGCTGCAAAGGAAGACGAGAGCTGCTCGTAAGCTCTACGAGAAAAACAGACGGGAAGAACATCGGCTTCTCCAAAAGAAGAAGAAAGAGCATGAGAAGCGCGCGTTTGAGAATATCAAGAGCTTATACTCCAGGAACAATGTACGGAAGTTTTACCAAAAGGTAAAAAGAACGTGTCAGAGAAGTAATACACGTACAGAAACCTGTAGAGATGAAAATGGAAACCTCGTAGTAGAATCTGCAGACTGTATAACGGCGACGAATACCAACATCCCGCTGTCAGGCAGAATGAACCATTCAACATAGCCGATGATAGTCAAAATTTCCGTCCACCTGACCAAAACGAAGTGAGAATAGCAATATCCAAGCTAAAATCGAACAAGGCTGCTGGACCTGACGGCTTACCGGCCGAACTTTTCAAGGCAGCAGGAGATATATTGGTAGAGTGCATACACCAACTCATTTCTAATATTTGGTCAGACGAGTGTATGCCTGATGAATGGAACCTCAGCATCGTTTGCCCGATCCACAAGAAAGGAGATCCCCTCAACTGCGCCAATTATAGAGGCATCAGTCTCCTCAACATCGCATACAAGATCTTTTCTGCGATATTGTGTGAACGCCTGAAACCTTTTATCAACAGCCTGATTGGACCCTATCAGTGCGGTTTCAGGCCAGGAAAGTCCACCATCGATCAAATCTTCACATTTCGGCAGATCCTGGAGAAAACCCAAGAATTCCAAGTCGATACTCACCACCTCTTTATCAATTTCAAGGCCGCCTATGGCAGCATCTATAGAGAAGAGCTTTATAGAGCCATGTCTAGTTCTGACATCCCCGCCAAACTTGTTCGTCTGTGCAGGCTGACGATGGAGAACGCTCGCTGCTCCTTCAAGGTCGGTAATGACGTCACCGAGACCTTTGATATCAAAAAAGGTTTTAGACAAAGTGACGCGCTGTCATGTGACTTCTTTAATATTGTACTTGAACGGATTGTGCGGTACTCGCAAGCATACGCCGACGATATAGACGTTTTTGGAAGAACTCAGCGGGCTGTCACCGGTGCGTTTGCAAGCATTGAGACGGAAGCGGCCAAAATGGGTTTAGCGATAAACGAGATCAAAACCATATACTTGGTTATCAACAAGAAGGGACAGCCAACACCGACGAATTGGATAGAACGTCACAGTGGGCAGCTATAACATCGAGGTAGTAAGGGACTTTGTCTACCTTAGCTGTGCTATAAACCTTGAGAACAACATCAGCGCAGACATCAAGCGAAGAATAACTCTTGCTAATCGCTGTTTTTTTGGGCTTATAGGACAATTTAACAGTAAAGCCCTATCTCGAATAACTAACAAGAATCTGTGTAAGACCCTGATTATCCCAGTCCTGCTTTACGGCGCTAAAACATGGACTTCATTAAAAGAGGATGAAGATATCGTTGGTCGCTTCGAGAGAAAAATTCTTGATACGGTTTTCGGTCCCGTTCGCGTTGACGGGTTTTGGAGGAGAAGTTTCAATCACAGACTATACGAGCTGTACAGCGACATCGGCCTAGTCAAAAAGCTGCGTTTTGGATGTCTGAGATGGCTTAGACGTGTAGAGCGAATGGACACCAACGCTCCGGCCCGCAGAGTCTTCGAATCTAATCCCGAGGGACGACGCAGTAGAGGAAATCATCGCCGCAGGTCTCGCGCACAAGTTCAAGCGGACCTCGATCAACTTGGGGTGGGCAACTGGAAGTAATTACCTAAAGACCGAGCTAAATGGAGAGGCTTGTTGGTTGAGGCCCAGGTTCACCCCAAACTGTAGCGCCACCCAAGTAAGTGAGTAAGTAATGGGAGCTGTCTGGCTTTGCCTTTGGCCGGACACTTATAGTTTATATCTAGTTAGCAGTGCGACAGTGAAAATTAATAGGAATACCTATTCTGGCCGCATGAACTCCGATGGGCCAATGGCCCGTACTACCTGCCAAAACTCTTCGGATATCTGCACGGTTTCTGTTTAGTAGATCTTGCGTTCTTTTCCGATTTGGGCCACATCTGCCTGGAGATGACACAGTTCGGCACCCCCTGCCATTTACTATCAGCCTTTAGCAGATAATGCACGAATATGTCTGCCTTAAGGACCCCCAATGGGCTGACGTTCACCGCCTTTGCTAGGGAAACATCAAGGGCAGATCTCTGCCTCGCGAGTTCATCAGTTCGCTCATTTCTCTCAATATTGCTGTGACCGGAACCCAAAGGAGACAGATCCTTAACCGATGACTTAGCGAGGCGAATTCCTTTTTGCACTGTTCTACTAGCCTCGGGGATGTAGTGGCAGGTATTATAGCCTTCATAGCGGTCTGGCTTTCAATGAGGATATCAATGTTATTTAGGGGTGTAGAGGTTTGCTTAGGTAGGCAGGATGCCTCACGTACAGCAAAAATTTCCACCGTAAAAGGTGCAGGATAACGTTCGAGGCTTCGGTTGGGCTTGTTCTCATGGCAGACGTTGCGCATATAGTCGCAGTTCTTTGTACCCTGTTGATGTTATGAGCTTTTCTTAACGCTGGCCACCGGAATAGCGATCCATATGAAAGAATGGGACGCACCACGGCTGTGTACATCCATAAGACCATCTTCGGGCGAAGTCCCCACTTCTTGCCAAAGGTCTCGCTGCAGGCATAGAAAGCCACACAAGCCTTCTTTACCCGCTGCTCAATGTTAAGCTTCCAGCTTAGTTTTGGATCAAGTACAACACCTAGGTACTTAGCACTGGAAGATAGGGAGAGTAGATGATTGTTTAGCCGTGGAAGCGTGAAGGTCATCAGTTCAGCTTTGCTTGGGTGGACGCTGAGTCCACATCCAGTGGCCCATGAGCTAATCTTGCCCAAGGCACCTTCCATAATCTCACTGATTACAGATGGAAACATCCCAGAAACATCATCCAGTATTACCACGTCATCCGCATACGTGACAATATTTACTCCACCTCTGTCAAGTCTACACAGGATTTGATTGATGACCATAAGCCATAGAAGAGGATATAAGACCCCACCTTGAGGAGTTCCTCTAACGACAGAATCAATACGGAGCGATTTCGGAAAAGGATGCTTCAGAAAAGCTGAATAGCCACGGACCTGTGACTAAAGACGCATCTACTTGGAAAAAGGTTTAAAATTGCCATTTGTTTTCACTTAGTAAATGTCGCCGAGATATATTTTGATTTCGACACTCAAATTCAAAGACAGTGTGATCAGATTTGTGCTTAGTATATGTGTGGCACAACTTCTTATTCAATAAAATGTACGAGTATATTGTTTTATTATATTTTGTTTGCATGTTTGATTTTAATAATATTAGTATGCAATTCAACAGAAAAATTAAAAAAACATCTTTCATAAAAGTTAGTATTTGAATTTCGGTTTTTATTGCGTCAAAGTATAGCTATTGTGATATTTAAACATTTCTATTTACAACCTTATTTAAATTAACAGTGTAACCTCACATTTTGAAGTATTTAAAATACATTTTCCAATAAATTTGTCAAATTTTGAATATTTAAAAAAATTTGATCTTAAATACTATAAAAGCAAAGTCGATTTTTCTTGTGAACACCGTTTCTCGAAAACCACTAGACGTAAGTACTTGAAATTTTGCACAGTTATTCCTTATTTTGCCTAGATGCGAGATAAGAAGGGATTTTCCGAAATTCAAGGTCTAAGTGGCATAAATGGGGTTGAGATCGGATTTTCCATCTGTAAATATTGATTCCAGAGCCTTAGCTCAGTACTGGCTCTCCGGATTATAAAAAAATATATATATAGGTGAACTTAGCAAATTCATTTAAGGTATAAAACATCCTTCTGCGTTGCCCTGAAGCTGGGTAATGCTAAAAACAATTAATCAAATCATCGCCCACAATTTTCCTTCAGTGGAGACCACGGCCAGCAGTCATGCAGCAGTGGCTATCTTTGCAATAGTATGTGTGTGTGAGTATATGGGCGCGCTATCCCATGATTATGTTTTGATCTTCAGTGTGCGATCTTTTCTAGGGTTAAAATTGAAAAAAGAAATAACATTATCAGTGCCAAATCTAAGATATTGTAAATTTTAATTTTTTTCTGTATTGCGAGGTACCATTTTATTATGGCTGGAGAAATAATACAATTTGCAGAAGGAAACAGGGAGTAAAAGTACCCGGACACTACGGGGTAAAAAAAATACCAAGTACTCGGAAGGGTTTAACTGTTCATCGTAATAATGCAGAGTGCTTTTACCTCCGTCTACTGCTTCACAAAGTTAGAGGGCCTACATCCTTCTCAGACTTAAAGACATTAGCTGGTCAGGTTCATTCTACATTCCACTTAGCTTGCAGGGCTCTGGAACTATAGTAAGACGATAGATTTTGGGACCAGGCACTACTTACTTACTTACTTATGTCCTGTATCCCCTTGTGGGTCCTAGGGCCTCTACTACGCCTACGCGCCATCGTGTACGGTTTCTGGCAATGTGTCTGAGTTCTCCCCAACTTTTCCCTAACTGCCATGCCTCCTTCTCGACTGTTCTGCGCCATGTTCTTCTCGGACCGCCAGGTCTTCTGCCATCCTGAGTTAGAGGGTTCTATTGCATAGCATGGTTCGCTATGGAGCTGTCACCCTTTCGGAACGTGTGACCAATCCACTGCCACTTCCGCCGTTGGATAGTTGTGCCTATTGGTTCCTGACCCGTTCTCTCGTAAAGGTGTTCGTTAGAGATACGATTGGGCCAGAAAATCCTTAAGATATTGCGCAGACACCTATTAACAAACGTTTGCAGCTTTCTGGTGATAGTAGTGGTCACTGTCCACGTGCTGCAACCATATAGCAGCACGGATTCAACGTTGGAGCGGAACAGTCTTATTTTGGTGCTCAAACTGATTGCATTGCTTCGCCATATTTTGGACAACATCCCGAACGCGGACTTTGCTTTGGCGATCCTGTTGGCTATATCCAGTTCGGTTCCAACATCGGTCGAGACAATACTACCAAGATACTGGAAATCCTCTACTCTCTCTACCGGTTGTCCAGCAATGCATATTTGAGCCGATGAGTTTGTTCCAAGGCTGATAATTTTAGTTTTTGCCGTATTCATTTTCAGCCCGACGACACCTGCCTCCCTCTCCACATCTGCTGTCATTTGGTGGAGATCCATAATTCTGTGGGAGAGTAAGCATACATCGTCTGCGTAGTCAAGATGCTTCAGTTGAGATGTAAGAGTCCATCGAATTCCTCCGTTTCCCGTCGACAAAGCTGCATGAAGCACATCGCTAATCACCAATAGGAATAATATTAGTGAAAGGATACAGCCTTGTCTTACCCCACTTTGGATCTCACATTCCTCAGACAACCTTACCCTGTGCAGAACGTGACATTTGGAGCCTTCATATGTAGCTTTGATAATAACAATTAGTTTATCGGGGATGCCTCTCCTGCGTAAGGCACGCCAAATAAACTCCCTGTTGACACTATCGAACGCCTTCTCAAAATCGATGAACAGCAGGTGCAGTGGCGATCGATATTCAACACACTGTTCGATGATAATCCGCAGGGTGTTGATGTGGTCGGCATAGGAGGATCCAGAGCGGAAACCTGCTTGTTCGGCATCGAGTGTGTCTTCGAGATGTTTTTTGATTCGCTCAAGGATGCTTTTAGCTATTATCTTAGCTGCAGCAGGAAGCACGCAGATACCCCTCCAGTTTCCGCACTCCATTAAATTTCCTTTCTTAGGAAGCTTGACGATCATTCCCTTTTTCCACTCGTTAGGAAAGCTCTCAGCTTCCCAAGCTCTATCTATAAGTGGAAGCAGAAGCCCAGCCGATGTTGTTGGCGTTGCTCGTAAGAGCTCTGCTGGAATACCGTCAAGTCCTACCGCCTTGTTGGTTTTGAGTGCCTTGATCGCGGTAATAATCTCATCTTTACTGGGAGTCGTGGTGCGTATTCTTGTACTTCTCACCTCGGGCATCTCAGTCTGATTTGGGAGCATATCGCTAGCGAATACACGGTTCAAAACCGTAGCAAAATGCTCTTTCCATCTCTTGAGCTGGTCCTCATCCGAACTGAGCAAGGAGCCGTCTAGGCTTTTCACTGGGTATTGGCTGGAGCTGCGACCACCTGTCAGCTCCTTCGTGATTCTGTAGACGGTCCTGCTGTCGCACTTCCGTGCAGCTTCTTCTGCTTCTGTAGCCAGCGCGTTGATGTAGTTGCGCTTGTCACGTCGTACGCTACGCTGAACTTCTCTCATCTTCATGCGATATAGGGACTCTAGCTCGCTTCTCCCTGCTGCTGGGGTAGCTGCAACGCGAGTTTTTAGCTGTTTTCGTTCGTCAATCCGTCTCCAGGTATCCTCGGAAAGCCACGCCCTATGTCTTCCCTGCGATCGACCGACAATTCTTTCAGCACCAGATGTAAAAACATTTTTCACAGCACACCAATGGTCTTGGATGGTTGCGGGCATTGAGCTGCTGATTGCTTCCACACCTTGCGAAAAGTGCTCCCTTAATTGTTGGCGCACTGAGGGATCACTAAGTCTATCGATGTTGAACCTGGGCATTCTTGTGTTGTCGTGGGATCTTCGAACTGCAGCAGTGCGTAGTTGGAGAGTAGCTATCATAAGATGGTGATCACGTACTATCCCCACATCTGCCCCTCGCCTGTTTCGGACGTCCAGGAGACTACTTCTAAAGCGGCGGCTGATAGCAAAATGGTCAATTTGGTTGGAGGTTGCTTGCCTATCATTGGAAACCCAGCTGACTTTGTGGCAGGTCTTGTGCTCAAACATGGTGCCACCTATCACAAGGCGGTTGGCATTGCAGAAATCCACAAACCTTTCGCCGTTGTCATTGCGGTTGCCTAGTCCATGCTTCCCGATTACATGTTTGAGCCCTTCGTTGTCGCTGCCTACCTTGGCATTCAAATCCCCCATCACTATGACAATGTCTCCATTTGGTGTTGTGTTGAAGACGGCGCTTAAGAGATTGTAGAAGCTCTCCTTTTCGTCCTCAGACGAACTATTCGTTGGGGCGTAACACTGTATGATGGTGACGCGTCGTACTCTAGTCCGGAATCTGGCCGTCAAAATCCTATCACCATGAGGCTGCCAGGAAATTAGGCCCTTGCGTGCTGTTGTTGTTAGCAGCAGTCCGACTCCATATTCCCGCGGGTTTCCGGATGGTCTTCCAGAATAGAGTAGTACAGTGTTACGCGTTGGAGACTGGTACTCGCCCGCTTCTAACCATCTTACTTCACTTACCCCCAAAATGTTCAGTTTATATCGCATGAATTCGTTTTCCAATTGGAGGAATCTGGCATTGTAAGGACCTTCTCTTCCCGAGTCGAGGAGCGTCTTTACATTCCAGAAACCTATCTTTGTCCGGGTACAATAGCCAAAAGTCGTCAACATGTGATCATTCCTTATCCGAGGCATAGTGTCGGTTTTCGGTAACGCAGGTTGCTGGCCCACGTTACCTAGCCTAGAATCAAGGCCCTAGACAACCCGCACTTACAATTTTGGCCTATACGTATAAGGGTTTATACGTATAGTTGCCCGGGGACCACCACTAGGAGGTAAAGTAAGCACTTCATCACGAACTTGATTGTTGCGCTACTGGCCCAAGCCAAGTTTTGGGCAGTCAGTAGTTTCCCGATCAATCGCAATGCAGGTCCCCAAAGGCACCAGGCACTAGAAGAAGCATCTCCCTCCGATTTACCTCATAAGATATGGGATCTGTTCGCCATTATGCTGGTTTTCTGTCAGCTATTGGATCCACTTCGCCTCTGGAAGAAGTACAGAGAGAGTTTGGCTGACGATCTTAAAAAACAGTTGCAAAAAGAATTTGTGAGCCTGGATGATCAACATAGTATAGATGTGGTCTATAAAAAATGTTTGATATTGCTCGAGAACTTAGTAATTGGAATGGGAGGCCAACATCTTAAGCGCCATGGTTTACCACAACCCTTAGTATCAGCTGAAACTTTTGACTACCGTGATTACTTAAGAGAAATGTCATATGATATCGACGACCTATCCAAGAGGATTTTCGAAAACGAGCCACTACTCAATTGCGATCAGAAGCAAATCTATGATAAAAGTTTTATTGGAAGCCTTAAAACAGCAGATGGTAACATTTTCTTTTAGACGCTCCAGGTGAGATGGGAAAAACTTTTCTCATTAACCTGTTACTGCTAAGGTTAGAGAGAATCGAAAAATCGGCATTGCTGTCGCTTCTTTTGGAATACCTACAACACTATTGGAGGCAGGACTGCGCATTCAGCATTCAAGTTACCTCTTAATTTAAATACTTTCGAAACTTCACTTTGTAATATATCAAAGCAAAGTAATATGGCTTGGTGGGCGCCGTGGCGTAAGTGGTTAGTGTGTCGGATCACTACGCGTGAGGTTCCAAGTTCGAATCCTACAAAACACCAAAAAGTTTTTTTCACGGTCCCACCTCTCGCGAGCGTCTGACAAACATCCGAGAGTATTGTTGTCTCGAAAAAGCTTCTCAAATCGCCGTTCGGAAACGGCACTAAACTGTAGGTCCCTTCCATTCGTGTGAAAAATAAAACGCATACAACATGAGTGGTTGCGAGAAGCTAGGCCCTGGCACTCCAAGAGCTGTTGCGCCAAACAAAAAAAAAATAAAAAATAAAAGTAATATGGCTCAGGTGCTTCGAGAATGTAAGCTCATAGTTTGGGATGAGTGTACTATGTCACACAAGGGAGCTATCGAAGCATTAGATAGAACGCTAAAGAATTTATATATAATAAATAAAATAAATAAAATAAACTCGTGCTGACGAGATAATGGCTTGTGTAAAATCATCCTACTTGTGGCCAAAAACGAAGCAAAGACTCCTCCCAAAAAATATGAGAGTACATTTGGGACACGACTTGTGTGGAGAAGAGTTTGCGCAACTACTTCTAAAGATAGGCGAGGGAAGTTTAGAAGAGAAGGATGGAAGAATAAAAATTCCCAATCGTTTGTGGCGCATCGTAAGCGACATAAAGATACTTACTGAAAATGTTTATCCCGATTTGAAAAACATCAGTAGCAAACGAATTACATGGCTAAAGGAGCGAGCTATATTAACACAAAAAAATGATGCAGCGAATGAAATCAATGCTTCCCCTTTACTTAAGTTCAATGCTCTTGACATGGAATATAAATCTATAGATTCAGTAGTACATATGGAAGAAGTAGTGCATTACCCGCTGGAATTCATACACACTCTCAATCCCCCAGGCATTCCTTTACATAAGCTAACATAAAAAGTCGGCGCACCTGTTATGCTCTTAAGGAATTTGTACCCTCCCAAAATGTGCAACGGTACTAGATTGCAGATAAAAGTTCTCCAAAAGAATCTGATAGAGGCGGTAATTCTTACTGGATGCGGCCAAGGAGAAACTGTGTTCATTCCTCGCATCCCGCTTATTCCATCTGATTATCCGATTTGTTTCAAACGACTGCAATTCCCAGTGAAGGTTTGTTTTTCCCATCTTCTTCTTCTTTCTTTTATCAGCGAGGTTATGATCCGAAAACAAGGGATCACAACCCTCCCACTTCATCGCATTTCTACTGAACCGCCTGTGGGGTTCGCCTATTTAACCTCAGAAAATATCGGCAGGCCTGCTGATTTTGGATCACTGGGCTACTGAGGCCAATGAAATGCCGATGTCCCCGCATTTGTCTGATCCAGGCGTTTAAAGGCCTGCCTTTCCTACATCGCGATGTCTTTAGAACGTGCATTGATATTGCCTTTTTAACAGGGTTCAAATGATCTCTTCTTTGAACGTGGCAATACCAGCTGAGCCGGTCGCGCTCTATTTTTTATACGATGATTTCCTTGATGTGAAAGCTTCCACGGATCTTCGAACTTCTTATTCGATCAAGCTTTGTCACTCCTGCTCTTATGCGAAGCATCTTCATCTCAGCTGCCGTTAATTTACTCTCATACTTTTTTTACATCGTCCTACATTGTGAACCGCATGTGGGTGCTGGACGCACAACTGCTGTGTAGAGCCTTCCTTTCAACTTAGGTGGCATTTTTCTGTCACAAAAGATAGCGGAATTTTCTCGCCACTTCATCCACCCTACGTTTACGCGATGATTGATGTCGTCATCACAGGTTGTTTCGCTATTGATCACAGATCGCAGATATTTGAACTGTTCGCACTTGGGAAGCACTGTTCCATTCAAATAAATGTCTGGAATAGGCCTGAGTGGATCAGAGAACGAGCAGCACAAGTACTGTGTCTTTTTTGAACTAATGCGATACCCATTTCCCTCCAGAGCGTCCACCCACATATCAAGTGCTCGTTGTAGGGATGTAGGATCCTCACTTATGATGGCTCCATCGTCAGCAAAGAATAACTGATGTACCTTGGGATCCATCACTCTACATCCAAGGAGATAATCAAGGACTGTAATAAAGAGCAAAGGACTTAAAATGCTTCCCTGATGCACTCCGACTTTGATTGGGAACTCTTCGGTTACTCCAGCGGGGCAGCTTACTCTTGTCTTTGCTCCTTCGTACATGTCCATAATCATCTGTTCATAGGTTTCTGGAACCCGTCGATGTCTTAGCGCCACTCATATCAGATCTCGTGGTTGTCTGTCGAATGCCTTTTCAAAGTCAACCAATACAATATGCAAATCCCTTAACGAATCACGATGTTTTTCCATTATGATCCTTATACTTTGGATTGCATCTGTGGTTGATTTACCCGAGACAAACCCGCACTGATCATCAGATAACCGTATTATTTTTCGCAGTCGGCCACCTAATACCCGCTCAACGATCTTCATGGTGTGTGACATCAGCTTAATCGAACGGTAGTTATCACAGTTTCGCGTATCACCCTTCCCTTTGTATACAGGGAGAAGGTAACTTTCCCTCCATTGATTCGGCATTGGATCACCTCTCACGAATTTGGAGATGAGAATTCTGAGCCATCTGAACCCGACGTCTCCCATCTTTTTTCAGAACTCAGAGGGCATCTCATCTGGCCCAACCGCTTTTCGTTTTTGTAGCATTTGACCAGCTCACTAACTTCTTCCACGGTAATGTCGGGTATATCTTCATAGGCTCTTGGAAAGTATAGCCGGGGAAACTGTTCATTTAAAAGCTCTTCATAATACTGCCGCCAACTCTACAGAATTTTGTTGCCATCCACAAGAAGCTGGCCATGAGCATTGTTAATGAACTTTGGCGAACGAATCTCCTGAGCATTCCTCCTTCTTTGGGGGGCTATTTTGAAGATGGTTGCGCTCTTGTTCATATTGTGTGATCGCAGCTCCTGGATAGCCTGGTTTGCATCAGCAACCGGGGAAGATATTTTCTCCAGCTCCCGATACAGGCCCTCCGTACTCTCTGCTTGAAGCAGGGCGCACTTCTTCTTCCCTTTTTTCTTGCAACATCTGTATTCCATTTCGAGGCGAACTTTTTCGTCACTATTATTAGAGGGGCACTTTGACCAAGCTTTGAAAGCCGCTTTCTTCTCATTTATCACTTTCTTAGCTTCATCACTCCACCACCATGTTTCTTTCTCGTGTTGATGGTGGCCTTTTGAAGCCCCTAGCAGTGATTTGGCCTTCTTTAAGCAAGTTCGCTGTAGGGAATCCCACATATTTTGTGCTCAGCACTCTTCATCGTCAGCTCCGTTGATGGTGTGAGAGAGGTAATTTTTCATTACGAAAACAAAACAGCTTCGCCTTTTTCTTTGTCCAGATTGTACCACTTGATTTTCTCAGAGACCCTTGTTTGTTTGCCTTTCTTAGGTGTTTTCATAAAAATTTCTGTTAGCAGGAGATGGTGTTGCCGAACGATAGCCTCTCCCAGGATCACATTGCAATCTTTTACCCGAGGCTTCATGAAACTGGCTATCAAATGGTAGTCAATCTGGGTTTCATCTCCACTACTGCTGTAAGTGATCAGGTGTCGGCTTTGTTTGATGCACATGGTATTTAGTACGATAAGACCGTGTGATTTGCACATGCTTAGGAAGTCTTCACCAGGAAGGTTCCTGGTGCCATATCCTAGTCCTCCATGGCAGTCTTCATAGTCTTCGTTTGATTTCCCGACATGTCCATTCAAATCTCCTCCAACAAACAGAAACTCTTCCTTTGGGATGTTCTTAAGGAGATTGTGGAAATCTACCCAAAATGAATCCTTATCTATCTGATTGCACCCATTTTGGGGAGCATATGCACTGACAATATTCCACACCTCTCCTTGTATTACTAGTTTGAGAGACATCAAACGGTCGCTGGACTTCGAAATGCTCAAGATGTTTCCAAGTAGCTCTGCCGTAGGGATGATACCCATTCCGTTCTTAGCCTTTTCCGTTCCGTAGTAGAACATCTTGTAATCTTTTGTCTTAACGTCCAAGAAACGCGCCCGATTCCCGTTGTTTTTCCATTTCGTGTCTTGGACACACAAGATGTCCACCCGCCTTCTATTCATCATCTCTTCCAGCTCGTAACTTCGACCGGTCATGCTTTCAACGTTCCAACTCGCGACCCTCATATTGCTTCCAAACTGTTTCATTATTTTGCTAGCCCCCGGAATCCGTATAGCTCTGACCCGAACATTTCTGCTCGGTCCAGGATCACTACCATGCACAGCAGTGGTAATGCCTGGCCAGTATTACCATAATGATACAGTTTTGCAATATTACCATATTGCGATGGTGTTTTTGGTGTGTTTTGTTTGACACGTGCATGCTCCTGTTTTAATATTGTTTGATCTTTCTTTTATGACACCGGTGATCTCCAGTCGTGTCAACCCATGGACTCGCATGCACACTTGTGGGAGGGTTTTTAAGGTAGTATATGTGTCGCTAGGCTCACTTTGGTGTTATATTGCCTAGATCTGATTTGTCCCCTTAGTCGCCTTTTACGACAAGCGCTGGTTGTTGGAGGGGCGCTGCAGTGATATTCTTAACCCGTATCTGCACGGGCAAGCAGGTTTGTTTTGCCCTGACGATAAATAAGGCTTAGGGCCAGTCCTTAAAGAAGGCTGGGGTTGATTTAAGTGCAGGCTGCTTCTCTCATGGCCAGCTTTATGTGGCATGCTCGAGAATTTGCTCACCTCGCAGTCTGTCCATTCTACAGCCTGATGGAAAAACGACAAACATAGTTTACAGAGAGGTGTTGAAGAAATAAGGTAACTCAACGGCAGTTCTAAGATTTATAAAACATCTTATTATTAATCCGACAGCTCCATTAGTATTCATTCATACCGGGGCTTAGAAAAGTACCTGCCAATGGTGCAGAGTGCTACGCAGACTTTACCTCCTCGTGGTGCATTCTGGTTAACACTAAAATTGTCTGCTTCATTAGTACGTCTTCGAACTAAATAGTTACACAGTTTATAAAAATGATAGTTTGGCCGAATATACACAAAGAAAAACGAGTTGTGCTCTTAGTATCAACTACAACTAAAAATCGGCGATCTATTTTGGAAACTTATACTTCGCTATATCACGCAAGGGACAAACGAGGCAATAGATTTAACCAGCAGATACAACGTTTAAAGATCTACGAATGAGATATCGACTGATTTTTTTATTAATTTACAAGCAACTGACAAGTTTTCTGGAAAATTATTCTAGAAGCCTTCATTTGTTTCAGTTTCAGGAGTACATAACGGGTGAGCCATCTAGTGGTTTCTTTTTAAATCATAGGTTATTTTGACACTGACAGCTGTTTCCCGCTCGAAATCTTAACAGAAAGTCAGTATCATACCTCCGCCAAACGAAATGAGTCGCTTTACGCTTGAGCTACATTGGGAAATATTGAAAACTTATTTCCAAAGTGAGTGCTGTGTAGCCCAAACAGTGCGTTTTTTGAAAAGAAGTTTTGGCCGAAATGAAGCACCCACCGCGCCTGCTGTACGCAAGTTTGTGCAAAAAGTTCATGAGACTGGTATGCTAGTGGACAACACTCATGGTCTCCGTCCTCCTACGGTGCGCACAGACGAGAATGTGGCTGCTGTAGCCGAGAGTGTGAGACTCAATTCACGAACACTCGTCATCGATCTCAACAGTTCAACATTACACGCACTACTTACTTTACTTAGATCCTTTAACCCCTCGGGGGGCATAGGGCGTCAACCACGCCTGCGCGCCATCTTGTTCGAAGTTCTGCAACGCATTTGAGCTGCCTCCAACTCATTCCTAAAGAGCTTGATTCCTCCTCAACTGTTCTGCGCCACGTTTGCCTAGGTCGTCCCGCTATTCTGCCTGCCTGGGTGAGCGGATTCCACTGCATGGCGTATTTCGCAATGGAGTTGTCTTCGCGCCGTAGGGTGTGTCCAATCCATTGCCACTTTCTTCTTCGTATAATAATGCTTATAGGTTCTTGGCCCGTTCTCGGATAAAGTTGTTCGTTGGAGATGCAGTTCGGCCAAAAAATCCTCAAGATGATTCTTAAGCATTTGTTGACGAAGACTTGCAGCTCGCGTGTGTTAATGGTGTCCACCTTCCAAGTACTGCACCCAAAAGCAGCACTGATTCTACGTTGGAGTGGAACAGTCGCAGCTTAGTTCTTAAGCTGATAACATTACTTCTCCAGATTTTGAATAGCATTCCAAACGCAGCTTTAGCCTTCCCGATTCTGCTGCACACATCCAGTTTGGTACCACCGTGATAAGCCAAGACCACACTTCCTAAATAAAGAAAGTTATCAACTTTCTCGACTTCCTGTCCGGCAATGTAAAGTTGAGCGCGGTTGTTAGAAGAAGTGCTCAGGGCTTTTGTTTTGGCTGTGTTTATTTTTTGCCCAACTTTGTTTGCCTCAGCTTCTAGATTGGGCCATCAGATGAAGATCCATTATCCGATGTGAAAGTAGACAAACATCGTCAGCGCAATCAAGGTGTTTAAGGTAAGATATCATAGTCCAACGAATTCCATAGTTGCCTTCCGTCAATGCTGCACGGAGTACATCGCTGATAACCATTTCACGCACTAGCCTGAGGAGAATTCTGCACAAAGATCTGGGATTATTCGCTTACAAGGTCCAATTGATTCAGCAATTGAAAGCGCACGACCATCCGCTTCGTTATCGCTTCGCAGTTTGGGCCTTAGAGCAGCTTGAATTGGACAACGATTTTGGGCGAAAAATCATCTTTTCTGACAAGGCACATTTTCATCTCGGCGGCTACGTTAACAAATAAAATTGCCGCATCTTGGGCTCGGAAAACCCGCACTTTATTGTCGAAAGCCAATGCATCCACAGAGAGTGACATTTTGGTGCGGATTGTGGAGTGGTGGCATCATTAGACCATTTTTTTTTTTTCGAAAATGTGGCTGGGAACAGCGTTTCGGTCAACGGTGGACGTTACAGAGCCATGTTAAGGACTTTTTTTTTTACTGAAATTGAAGACATGGATTTGGGCGACCTCTGGTTCATGCAGGATGGCGCGCTATGCCATGCCGCAATCGGTCTTTTGCGCAGAAAATTCCCAAATCGTGCTATCAGCCGTCTTGGCGATGTCAATTGGCCGCCTCGGAGCTGCGATTTGGCCCATTTGGACTTTTTTTTGTGGAGAACCGTGAAGGATCGGTATTATGCCAACAATCTGGAAACGATTCAAGCACTTAAGGCCAATATCATCCAAGCAATCCGTGAGCTACAGCCCGAAACCATCAACAAGGTCTTGGAAAATTGAAGTGATAGAATGCGCTACTGCGAACTCAGCTGAGGCAGCCACTTGAACGACGTTGTATTCCATAAATAACGGGAATGTTTACTCTTACCAATAAAATGATAATACATGAGAATAATTTCATTTTGTTCATTTTATTGCATTTTCAAAAAAAAACTTGTAGTTGGCCCACCCTGTACAAAAAAATATTTTTTTAAACAAATTTTTTTTTTGTTCGAATTTTTATTCCCTTAATTGGATTTTTCCAAAAACATACTGTAGAGATTCAACAAAATAAATTAATGGTGCGTACGATTGAGATACTTAAAAATATAAAATGTAGCAAGACTTAGCAATTAAAACAGTTCATGGCAGAATCAAAATGAAATATGGTCACCATACAAAAAATAGAAATGTCAAACGATTTAAAATTCATTTAAGTTCATTTCACGATATATTTCGTTAATGAACCTTATTCCTTCGAATGTCAAAATATGAAAATATCATTCGAAGGAATAGAGACTATTGAAGGAATCGACTATTCATTCGAATCTCAAAATAAGGCCGAATGTCTTCTTTTTCTCTTGACCTAAAATGAGTTCCGAAGACATTTTTTAACTCAGCAGATTATTTCATTCTTTCTAGCTGCATCCCAGGACTAATTTGGTCTTCTTTATGCACTATTCGATGACTAATCCTTGCGAATGTTTATTACCTACAGAAGGAAAACATCAAACGCCGTCGTTACAAGCCAGCGTCAGAATATTGTATTGTACATATGTAGCTATATACGTAGGTAAACTTGCACCCCATAAGTAGACAAGGCAATTTTTAATTCTAGTTTTCCGTATTTTTTCAAACTTATCTTATATGTAATTTTAGCATGCCTGGTTTTGGCTGTGTTTATTTATTTTAATGTCTTAATCCTCTTGAAAAATATAGTGGCAAGATAAGGACTAAGCCTTTAAAACTGGTAACCGTCTTATTAAAATTTGGTTAGTAGTTTTTGCGTGATACGCGTACATCACACATATCCTTTTTACAGTTCTGGTGCTCTGGAAAATATGGGAGACATCGGGTTCAGATGGATCGCGGAAGCCTTCACGTCAAGGAAAGATAGAGCACAACCGACTCAGCTGGTATTGCCACGTTCAAAGAAGAGATCATGTGAACCCTGTTAAAAAGGCAATATCAATGAACATTCCAAAAACATCGCGAGGCAGGAACAAATTCGGCAGGCCAGCCGATATTTTCTGAGGTCAAATAAGCGAACCCCACAGGCGGACCAATAGAAATGCGGTGAAGTGTGAGGGTTATGATCCCTCGTTTTCGGATCATAACCTCACCGAAATTGGAAGAAGAAAAAGCATTTAAACATATACATATGTAGGTTACTCTAAATTTTCTACAAACCTTGGCGGCCCGTTTATGTATTTCCAGCCCATTTTCAAAGTTCCTCGTAAATTCCACGGTTTGTCCGAGAACAAGACAGGAGAGAGGATCAAAATTATATGTATTTGTTTAAATCCGCAGCTCCGTCTCACGCGCCCTCGACCACGCTGGGGGTTGACATTGAAATAGAATGAGTTGGTTAGTTGTTATAAAAAAAAATTTGTATATGTATGTTATATTAATTTTCACAAAATTCTTGAATTCATTTTTTATTCTCGGCTCTCTTTCGCTTATTGTTTAAACAAGTACAAAACTCAAGGATTTTTTCATGTTTGATTTGAATTTTCAAGGCTTGCTTGGAGTAATAAAAAAAATTCCCTGAGCAAGTGTAAGATTCCCATCTGAAATTTAGTATGTAAGTGCAAGGGTGTAGATGTCAAAATAAGCTAACTCTGATAGAGGCATGTGCAGAGACATATATATGTATGTACTCCCTATTCTCTGAACTCTACGAATTTCTTTACATCTAATATCTTGACAGAATGTAATTCACGCTAATCAATGACCCCAAACGTTTCTACCATTCATCCACTTTGAGGTACAGATACGCCACTCGCGTGATGATAAATAACGATTTGTAGATAATATACGCAAAATGGTGGGCAAAATCGCATCATCACCTCCCCGTGGTGCCCGCTGGATAGCTATCTGATAGTGAACTAACGATGAGCGTATGTTGAGTCTGACGATATATGTGTAGCTGAACACTCGGACCTTTTTTTTTTCTGGATTGCGCCAGGGATGTGTAATATTCATAGATACTAACAGCCTGGGAGATGTCATCAAGGCGGCATACCAGACAAGCATACATAACATAGGAAATAGACCAGCTAACGACAAACCATGGTTCGACGAGGAATGCAAAAGGGCAAGAAAATACTCATTCGTTTGGCTGAAAATGTTTCGAAACTCTAGCGAGGATTTTTTCCGGAGATTTTATGTAGAAGCAAATTCAAAGTATAAGGAGCTATGCAAAAGAAAAAAGAAACTGCACTATGAGGCGGAAGCCAAAAAGCTCTCCGAGTGTAAAAATTCAGCTGATTTTTGGAGATGCGCTGCGAAGCTTAATGGGAAAAAGTTCATCATCAGTGAAACTTTAGGGACCGATACTCTATTTCAGCACTTTAGGCAACTTTTGAATCCAATAACTGATCCATGCAGATTCCACTTTGCTCAACCGGCCTTCGACAGCGACGAATTGGATGCACCAATTACGGTAGCGGAAATAGATGTTGCATATAAGAGTCTGAAAGATGGCAAAGCACCGGGATCGGATGGAATTCCTACGGAGTTCTATAAATATGGAACACCTGAGCTGACTAAGACACTGGAAGGCTTATTTAATAACGTTTTGGAGCATGGTGTGGTGCCGCAGCAGTTCAAAGAAGCATTGATTTTCCCCATTTTTAAGAAAGGTTGTAGGTCCCAGCCCTACAATTATAGGGGCATATCATTTTTGAATGCATCTTATAAGATATTTACAACCGTACTCCAAAAAAGATTAACCTCATGGATAAATACTAATGGTCTGCTTAAAGAATTCCAAGCTGGCTTCAGGGCAGGATATTCCACCGTCGACCACATTTTCGTACTCAAAAGCATTGCGAAAGCCTATATAGCGCAACGTAAAAAGTTATATGTATTCTTTGTGGACTTTAGAGCAGCGCTTGATTCGATAAACAGAGGTTCCTTAATGTATAAACTCTTTGCCAAAGGAATGTCTAAAAAGTTTGGGAGGGTAATACAAAACATTCATGAAGAGACGCTGTCAGCGGTATGGAATGGAGAAAATGCGTCAAACTGGTTTAAAGGGAGCACAGGAGTTAGGCAAGGATGCACTTTAAGCCCATTGCTATTCGCACTATTCATAGATGACATCATCGAATCGCTACCTGGAGGTGTTGAGTTTGCAGGGATACTGATAAAGTCGCTCCTTTTTGCAGACGACATAGTGTTGATGGCGAATTCCCCGGAGACATTGCAGCGCATGATTAACCGTTTGTATGAGTACTGTAAAATGTGGAGCCTAATTATAAACCTGGAAAAATCAAAGGCGATGATCTTTAAAAAAAGTGGGGGAAAGATGTGTAGCAACGAGAAATGGTTTTTGAACGGCGAACAGATTGAGACCGTCAAATAGTATAACTACCTGGGTATGCTTTTCACGCAAAACTTAAGCATGGAAGAACACCTGAAATGCAAGCTACAAAAGGCCAAAACCATGATAAATACAACTTGGAGAAAATGTTTTGCCAACAAATGCATAGTACATAGCAGTAAGTTTCGTGTTTTTGAAGCGGTTGCCGAGTCAGGTATGGGGCGGAAGGCGGTTTGAGGAAGTGGAAAAGCTATTGAGGTTTTATATTAAAAGGATATTCCGTTTACCACCAAACACCCCAAACTATGACATAATGCTAGAGACTGGACTTTCTCCACTGGCTATAATGACGCTGAAACTGCAGGTGGACTATATTTTAAAGGTATTCAATATGCCTTTGGAAAGATTACCAAGAAAAGTTGCACTGGAAGCACTACGATGCAATAATGGTTGGTACAGAAATTGGAACGAACTAGCGCACGAGTGTGGAATAAGCTTGGATTTGGATGAAGCAAGCACGGAGTCATGGAAGCCAAAGCTATACCAGTTGTTAGCAGCAGTAGATGTTAACTTCAGACAACAATTTGAAAGAGAAGCATTAGAGTCACTGAATCGATCTATTTATAGGCAGTTGGATCATAATTTGGGAGACCGAAACTACTTTCACGATGGTAATAGCTGCGAAGAAATATCACTTATGCTAAAACTGCGAGCTGAACTACTTCCACTAAATTATCAACCGCATAGGGAAGATCTACCGGTCTTGTGTAATATATGTAACATGGCGGAGAGGGAGGATATATTTCATTTCGTGGGAAGATGTCCTACGCTCCGGGAAACTAGACGGCACTTGTTTGGAGTAGATGAAATTTCCCATGAAGAAATCATAAGTAAGCTCAACGAACCGCAAATGTCTCTTCTGGTAGCGTACTGTAAAATAGCCCTAACCTATCGGCGAAGAATTATAACAGAAAGTTTCTAATTTTAAAGAATAACGCTTTTCGTTTATTAAATTGCAATCCATAAAGTAGTAATGGTTTTTTTAAAAAATTGTCAATCGGCAGACGGCTTATTGCCATGCTTTTTTGGTTTTTCGATGTTTGTAAAGAATTGTAATTAATTTGTGAATTAATAAAATCTTAATCTAAATTTAAATCTAAATCTAATCTACTAATAGCCCGAATGCTACTAGCATGCACGATTCGCAAACCTGAGTAATCAATGCCAGTAATACGCCTACGTACTAAACACACACCCTACACACTTCAACCACTCTCCCCGCGGGACTGCCGTTAGGTATTACTTCGCGGGCTAGTTAGCAATTTATGCTATGCTTCTTGTGTCAGCTTCTTCCACTGCTTCAGCTGCTCTTCTTAGCTTTTCTATTCTCTGCAGCTCTTTTTGTAGAGTTGTTACGAGGGAACATATTGCCATCCAATTCTCTTCCGACCGTAACATCTGGTCGAGGAGTAATGACGGACTTGGCAGAGTAATTCTCCATGCCGTGAAACGTGTGCAGTAAAACACTGCGTGCTCCGTATCTTCATCTTCACCTGGGCATTCCGGGCAGGATGGTGAGTTGTCATGTCCAAATCGGTGTATATATTTGCGGTAGCCACCGTGGTCAGACAGGAACTGCGTTAGATGGTAGTTGCAGTCTCCATGCTTTCGACTTATCCAGTCTTGGATTGTCGGTATAAGTTTATATGTCCATCTGCCTTTTGTTGTATTACCCCAACGAGCTTGCCACATAGCTACTGACGATGCCCTTTCTTCAATTTTTATCACCTTGATACCAGTGGCGTAGTGATGACTCAATGCTTTTCTGTTATATATCCTCAGAATTTCATCTGCGAGAATATCGATGGGGACCATTCCAGCTATGACAAATGCAGCTTCGTCAGAGATGGTTCGAAAGCTGCTGATTGTCCGTAGCGCACAGAGTCTGTATGATGACGATAGTCTCCTTTTGGACTCCTTCATCCTCAGTGCCTTCGCCTAGACTGGGGCGGCATATAACAGAACTGAGGTGATAACTCTAGAGAGTAGAATCCTTCTAGCGTATCCAGGTCCACCTATATTAGGCATGATACGCGAGAGAGCTCCCTGCATTTGCGATGCTTTTTTGGGAACAAAATCAACATGCGTTTTAAACCGTAGCTTGTTGTCCAGCATTACTCCAAGGTATTTAATCGCCTCTTTCGACCTGATGGTTTGGTTACCAACCTGAAAGTTGGCAAATTCGACGGTTTTCCGGCTGGTTATAAGAACAGCTTCTGTTTTATGGTTAGCTTGTTCTAGTCCGGTGGATATTAGCCAATCTTTTATCCGGGCAATTGCTTCATTTGTAGCTGATTCTACTGCATGGATCTGTTTAGCTACTGTCACGACTGCAATGTCGTCGGCGAATCCAATTATCGTTACTCCCCCAGGTAGCGTTAATCGTAGGACTCCGTCGTACATGATGTTCCACAATAGTCGCCCTAAAACCGATCCCTTTGCAATTGCCGCAGTTACGTTGTAGTATTTTACCCCTTTATCGGTGTTGTACCTTAGCTTCCTGTTGTTGAAGTAGTTCGTCACTATCCGTAGCACGTAATATGGCGTATCCATCCTGGCAAGTGACCTTCTAATAAACGACCAGTCCGCAGAGTTAAATGCGTTTTTAACGTCCAGCGTTACTACTGCACAATACCCCTTTGTGCCATAGAGCCATCTTTCGCCTTCGATGGCGCCTTTGGCGATATCAACTACCGCTCTTATGGTATCAACAGTAGATCGTGCTCTTCTGAAGCCAAATTGGTGATCTGAGAGGGCTCCTTTCTCTTCTACTATTGCGAGTAATCTATTATAGATTATCTTCTCGAGCATCTTTCCCATGGTGTCCAATAGGCATATTGGACGATAGGATGATGGTTCCCCTGGAGGCTTCTTTCCTTTTGGCAGTATGACCAACTGCTGCGTCTTCCATTTTTCGGGAACACTCGGACCTGCGTAAGCACATCTGGGTGAACTTCAGCGCGCATATGTTTAACCGGACGAGGTATTTCTTGTTGATCTGATCGGCTGAAATATGCGTCTCAGAATTCTAGCAAGAGGTCCTCAGAGGGGGACGTGCGGCGGATGAATTCTCTCGATGGAATCAATGGTGGCGTCTACAGAACAGCGGATATCTTACCGGAGCTACTGCGACATATTTGAAGCTGAGGTCTGTAAGGATTTTCAATACTACGTCAGGGTATTGAAAAAGAGATGGTGGCGGATGAACCCTTAATGGGCCAACGGCAGCGCTCATATCCCCGAAGTGGGTTACTGACATCGGTGTATCCGGCCTCTTGTCCTAGGGGTACAAAAAAAAAGGATCTGGCCCTCCAGGTTGGGGGTTGTGCCGTCGGGTTAACTTCCGAACCACGTAAAAAACCTTCGGTTACGAAGCAACCAACAGCCTCGGATACGGATGAATTTACTGTTGACGACACAAGCAAACGTAAAAAGGACAACGATCTTCGTGTCTGCACGTGGGATGTTAGGTCCCTCTACAAACCACGTGCAGCCGAACAACTTGCGGAGGCCATAGAGTGTCTCAAAGCAGACATTACCGCCATTCAAGAAGTGCGATGGGATGGGCCGGGCAAAAGGAGTATGGAAAACTGCGACATCTATTACGGCGATTGCTACAGACAAAAAGACAGTGTCTATTCGGGTGCGGATTTGTCATTGGAGGCAGACTTAGGCAAGAAGTCTTGAGTTTCCGGCATGTGAACGAGCGCCTTATGACTATCCGTATCAAGGCTAAATTTGCCAACATTAGCCTAATATGCGTTCATGCCCCTCACGAGGCGACAAAGGACGACTTCTACCAGCTCCTGGACAAGACATATGAGCAATGCCCTAGCCACGACGTTAAAATTATCCTAGGTGATTTTAACGCAAAGCCAGGAAGAGAGGACGTCTTTAGTAGCGTGGTCGGAAAGCACAGCCTGCACGACAACACATCCGATAACGGACTCAGGCTAATCGACTTTGCGGCGGGGCGAAACTTTGTCGTAGCTAGTACGCGGTTCCCACGTCTCGACATTCACAAAGGAACATGGCTCTCCTTTGATCGAAAAACTGTCAGCCAAATCGATCACATTGCGATCGACGCAAGGCACTCTTCCAGTATTCTGGGTGTCCGGACTTTCCGAGGAGCCAATGTGGACTCGGATCACTACCTAGTTGTAGCCAAGGTACGGATGCGGATATCCAGAACGGAGCGAAATCAACGAAATACTGTGAGGAAATTTGACGTCGAAAAGCTACAATCGCAAGAGACCGCCAGAACCTTTGCCGTTCGTGTTTCTTCTAATCTCAATCTAAGTCCTATGCCGCCAGCAGCAAATGCGGAAGACCAGTGGCAGCGTTGCCAACAAACCATCAGAGATGCCGCTTCTGATGTACTGGGTTTCTCTCGCCCACCACAACGAAACCCCTGGTTTGATGAGGAATGCCGGCAAGCACATGTAGCAAAACAAGAGGCGTACAAAGCGGCGCTGCATAGAAGGACTAGAGCTGCTTACGAGCTCTACGTGCGCAGGAGAAAAGAGGAACATCGACTTCTCAGAAAGAAGAAAAAGGAGAATGAGAAGCGCTCGATCGAGGAGATTGAGAGACTCTATTGCAGGAATAATGTTCGAAAATTTTACCAAAGGGTAAAAAGAACATGCCAGGGTTTCGAAGCCAGAACAGAAGCCTGCACGGACGAAAATGGCAACATAGTAGTGGAATCGCAGTCGGTGCTGAGGATATGGAAGCAACACTTCTGCAGACTGCTAAACGGCGATGATGACCAATATTCCGCTGTCAGGCAGAATGAGCCATTCAACAGTGACGATGGCAGTCATGATTCCCGTCAACCCGATCAGAATGAAGTGAGGATAGCGATATCTAAACTCAAATCCAACAAAGCTGCTGGAGCCGACGGTCTTGCCGCTGAACTTTTCAAGGCAGGAGGTGATGAGTTGGTAAGGAGCATGCACCAGCTCATCTGTAAAATCTGGTCGGACGAAAGTATGCCTGATGAATGGAACCTCAGCATCGTTTGCCCGATCCTGAAGAAAGGAGGTTCTCTGAACTGCGCCAACTACAGAGGTATAAGTCGCCTAAATATCGCATATAAGATCCTGTCTGCCGTACTATGTGAACGCCTAAAACTGATCGTCAAAAACCTGATAGACCCTTTTCAGTGCGGTTTCAGGCCTGGAAAGTCCACCATTGACCAAATATTCACACTACGGCAGATCTTGGAAAAAACCCATGAATATAAAATCGACACACACCACCGTTTCATCGATTTCAAAGTTGCCTATGATAGCGTGTATAGAGACACAGAGCGATGTCTAGTCTTGGCATCCCTGCCAGGCTCGTCCGTTTGTGCAGAATGACGATGGAGAACTCTCGCTGCTCTATCAAAGTCGGTAAGAACATCACCGAACCTTTCAATGTCAGGAAAGGTCTTAAACAAGGTGACGCGCTATCATGCGATCTCTTTAACATAATACTTGAGAGAATTGTACGGAACTCACAAGCCAATCCCGGAGGTACAATCTTCTTCAAGTCTGACTACTCGCTTATGCCGATGACATTGACATAATCGGTAGAACTCAGCGGGCAGTCAATGGGGCATTTACGAGTATTGAGATCGAGGCAGCAAAGATGGGTCTAGCGGTCAATGAAAGCAAAACAAAGTATATGCTGTCTACAAAAAAGGACACCCAACATCGGCGTCTTGGACAGAACGCCACAATAGACAGATATAATTTTGAGGTAGTAAAGGATTTTGTCTACCTAGGCTCTATGGTGAACTCCGCAAATGACATCAGTAGGGAGATCACACGAAGAATTACTCCTGCCAATCATTGTTTCTATGGGCTAAAACGGCAAGTGAGTAGCAAAGCTCTATCTCGAACTACTAAGGTAACTCTTTATAAGACATTAATCATCCCAGTCCTGTTGTATGGCGCAGACGCATGGGCTTTGACAAAACCGGATGAAGATGCCCTTGGTTATTTCTAGAGAAAAGTTCTTCGAGCGATCTTTGGTCCCATCTGCATAGACGGTGAGTGGAGAAGAAGGTACAATGCCGAAACGGCCTGTACAAGGACATCGACTTAGCCAGAAGAGTTCACATACAGTGACTAAGATGGCTGGGTCATTTAGAGCGGATGGAGCCCAACCTCCCCACTAAGAAAGTCTTCGAATCCACCCCGGATGGACGGCGCAGTAGAGGACGGCCTCGCGTTAGGTGGCGCAAACAAGTGGAAGGGGACCTCAACCAACTTGGCGTGCGCAACTGGAGGCAGCTGGCTCGTAACCGTGCTGGCTGGAGAGGTTCGTTGGTTGAGGCCCAGGTCCACCCCGGACCGTAGCGCCATCTAAGTAAGTAAGTAAGTAAGTAAGTAAAACACCTGTATAAAGCCCTCTTCAGATCTTCAATTTCTGATCCTATTACAGCCACATCGGGAGTCTCTCAAGGCAGCCATCTAAGTAAGTAAGTTCTCCATCCATAATGTTTTTATTATTTTATATATTAAATTACTATGTATTATATTACAATTGAATTTATATAAATTATCCATATTTTTAGTACTATTACCTCTAAATAAATAAATAAATTGAAATTGAAATTGAAATTGAAATCGAAATTGAATACGATTACTCGCAAATCTTAACAATTACTGCGAAAGATGCTGTCTGATTTGCTTACCTTCATGCGTGTCATTAGCCTCTTAATTTCTAAGCAAATTACAATTATGCCAACAATTTTAACATCGCCCAACTACAAATTGCAAAATTAACTTTGGTCAGGGTATGAACTGGCTATGGTATCTGCACGCATTGTTGGCTAATTTATTGGCTCAGCAGCCTGAAGCCAAATTATTCGTCACCCATGGCATTGGCAACCGTTCAACTATGTACTATCTATACTCGTACAATTCTATCGCAAAGTATTGTTACTAACCTGCAGACCAACTATTGCATTCTACTTGGCAGCATGAAATCCCAGACCTTCGGCCATATCAACTGGTTCCCCCTGTTTCAGGTTTCCCCACTTAGACAGCACACGACTTTGGTAATAACTGATCGATTGTTCTTGTGTGCTGCTATTTGCATTTGTTTGAAGTGTTTATTTTTTTTTTCTCCGGTAATCGGGTGCAAATACTCACTTAGATATAAAAATAAGCTTAGAACTGCTTGGTTGTTTCAATGGCCATTGAAAGTACAATGAGCGTGACAATTGAACCGGAAACTGATTTTGGGGTAATAAATCGACTTAAATCAAATCTGTTGACTTCCCGCGTCGGATTGAATTGGAATATAATGAACAATGAATGGCTTCTACTCGGAACATAGAAGAAAACCCAGACCTGTTTATGTAACAATTTGCATTATTTTTTCTAACAAATTCAGTTTTAATTATAGCCTTATCCACGTAGCAACCAAGTCGTTTGTTCATCAAATTGACCACAGAATTCAAATGCAGATCAATGAATAATAATTTGAATTAAGATGTTGTGCAAGGCTAAGGTAATTAGCTATTCAAGACTTTCATTAAAATGTTTTCTGAGAACATATGCATAAAGGTTGCTGAGGAATATTCATGTTTTTTTTTGTAGGTTTTGATGTAAATAAGCTGGAAAATCAAATTCGGAGGTTCGGTAGTCTTTGTCGTCTCAAACCTGGGGGCTGTGATTCGAAGATTCTCTTGACTGGGAGATCTGAGCCAATATAGTTGACGTGTCTAAGCTTTTGGACTGCCACCCAGATCTTGTACAGCTCATCGAGTTCGCGGTTAAATGTCTTCGTCCATTCGCCCTCCTCGCACGACTTATCTATTCGGGAAGTTCGACGAAATAAAACGCTTATCTCTTCGGAGACTTAAACAATTTATTATTTATTATTATGTGCTATTACAATACACACATGTCGACTCTTCGGAGTAAACTTAACTTAACAACAAAAATATTCTTACCTAGAACCCATTCACAACTAAGAAGTTGTTGCGTCATCATAAATTTCCACCTTCGCTTCTCGCGGTGAAACCGAACCGACATATGAGTACTTTTGCTTGATCAGCTCGAAGTCTTTGCAAATGGATTCTGCCAAAGCATTCGAGCTGATGTCTGGAGCATTTCCGCTGCAGACAAGCACGTCAGCATTTGGATGTGCAAGACTATGGGAATTTATAGATAACGTAACTCACGCGGGACATAATGCCCGACGAAAGAGTTCGATATTAACTCAGCTTTCTTATGTTTCCACACCCCCTTACGTGACTGCACACCTCGTCGTGGTGTTGTGGTCAAAGATTATTGGGATTTATTCCCTAGATGAGATTCGATCTAGGGAATAGTCGACAATAATGCTTCTTTCCTCTCTCCTCTCCGGTGAGCTGGATCAAGGTGCTATACGACCAGTGCCGAGGATCAACCTGGCTGGGAGCCCATCCCAAAAATAGCTCAGTCGCGAACGGATCAGTCGTATTGTGGACCTCTGCACAGACTGCCATCCCTTTCTCCGCTACTCGTGGGAACACAAAATGAAAAAAAAAAAAAAAAAAATAACAAAACGCCCCCCTGGCAGCTGACCTCCTCGTGGTGGGAGGCGGGCAACGTGACTGGGTTGTGCAGATGGGGTAACTTAAATAGTTATTCCCATCCATACAATCCAGTTACGGCTATCAAAGCGCACACCCCATGATGACAAGACGACGTAAATGGGCCTCGGATATTGCCAAGCCTGGTAAACCAGGGCATTCTTTGGAGCTAGGTCGGCCTGTTCCGCTCGGCAGCCGGCCGGGTCAAACCCGAAATGGCTACGAGCTTCCCGTCAATGGTCTCACGAACCATTACGGGGGTCAAGGGGTGAGCGCGCTATGCACCGATAGGGGCACAGATGGACTCTCTGAATTTCGACAACGGCATCGACTTAGGATAGGAACATGAAACGTCTCATCGCTCACGGGGAAGGACCTTGAGCTTGTTGGGGAGGCTGTTAAAAGTCGACTAGATATAGTTGGCGTCTCTTCAACAAAGCAGAGAGGTTCTAAAACTGGGGACCCTTTGGATGGGTGGAAGCTCTTCCTGTCAGGAGTCGCACCCTCAATGTCTGCTCGGGCGGGAGTGGGGATACTCACAAGTCCCAGGTTGACAGACAGCGTATTGGAGTGGATACCATTAGGAGGAAGAGCTGCGATCTTAAAGCAGAAGCTTGAAAGATCAACTCTGGCATTGGTGCAGGTGTATGCACCGAGTCTTCAGTCAGAGTATGCAGCTTTCTTAGATGAGGTTGATGTTGCCCTTGAAAGGGTTGCAGATATGGATTCTTTTGTCCTGATGGGTGACTTCAATGCTCATGTGGGTGTAGATGTTATGACATGGGGGAGTGTGATTGGCAGGAACGGTGATCCTGATCAAAACGCGAACGGAGAGATATTGTTTGATTTTTGTTCTGAAAATGGCTTAGCCATCATGAACACTATCTTTCCACACAAAGACATTCACAAATATACATGGTACCGTCAGAGTCTTCAGCAGAAGTCGCTGAACGATTTCTTTGTGGTACCATCATGTCTGAAGAGAACGGCTTGTGATGTTCGCGTATTGAGAGGGGCCGAACTGTCAACTGATCATCACTTAGTGCTGTGCAAATTGTATCTTAGCGAGAGAGTGCCTCCCCTACCAAAGCGTAAACCAAGGACGGTTACACGCATACGATGGGAGAGGCTACAGGACGGTAAGATACGGGAGATATTTGCGCGGCAAATATCTGAAAGGTTTGAATGAATTCCAACTGTTCTATCAAACGTAGAGGAAGAATGGCAAATGTTTTCAACACCGGTTATTGCATCTGCGGCAGATGTTTGTGGAGTGAAGCAGCTTGGTGTGGCGGCTGGTGGTGAGAAAAGAACTGCTTGGTTTCACACGCCCGGAGTTCAAGAAGCTATCAGAGAGAAGAAGATAGCCTTTAAGGTGTGGATTCACTCGGGGAGCTCCGATTCTCGAAATCGGTACACTGAGGCGCGATGAACTTGCAAATTAGCTGTGAAAACAGCGGAAGAACAATCTTGGAAGGAGTTTGGCGAGAAATTGGAACGTGACCACAGATCTGCAAATAAGATGTTCTGGCAGACCGTCCACCGACTCAGAGGAAAAAAGTTGAATATCGTTGAAGGAGTCAAATCCAAAGACGGTAGACTTCTTTCCAATGAGGAGGACATCTTACGCGGATGGAGCGAGCACTTTTCAGAATTGCTCAATCCCGAACAGGGCACCGAAGACGACAGACCTATGGTCGAGAGTAGGGTGGAAATTAGTCCTACGGTAGATGAAGTAACCTTGGCGATCAAAACGCTAAAGGTTGGCAAATCTGCTGGTGTGGATGAAATTCGGCCAGAAATGCTCAAGACTTTAGGTAAAGAAGGAGTGCAATGGCTCTCGCGTGTCAATAATGTGGCCTTGGAATGCGGTGAAACACCAGGTGATTGGCAAATGGAGGTGATAGTTCCTCTTCTTAAAAAAGGGGACAGAAGAGAATGCCCCAACTACAGGGGTATATCCCTTTTAAGTCTCCCTGGAAAAGTCTTCGCTAAGGTGCTAGAAACGCGTTCCAGAGCTGTGGTTGAGGACAGTTTGGGGGATGAGCAGTGCGACTTTCGTCCCGGTAGAAGCACAACCGACCAGTTATTCACTCTCAGAATGGTTCTTGAGAAGGCCTGGGAGTATGCTAAACCTATCTACACTTGTTCTGTGGATTTGGAAAACATATGATAGGGTTACTTTGGCAAACTCTGGAGTGTTCTGCAGGAGTATGGGATTGATGGTTTCCTGTTAAGGGTGATTCAGTCTTTATATACAATTTGTAGAAACTGTGTTCGGATAAACGGTGTTAAATCAATACCTTTCACTGTGGGCGTTGGACTCCGCCAGGGGTGCGTTTTGTCACCTCTCCTCTTCATTGAATATATTTCCGCCCGTGCCCTGAGAACTAGTATAGGGTATTAATAATTCCTTTGGCACGCGCAAATTATAAAAAAAAAAAAATATGGATTGGATGTTGCAGCGCAGCCGTGGCGAAGAATGTTTCAAATTGGGAGACTTAAGGATTAGTCATCTGCTCTTTGCGGATGATTTGGTCATCCTTGGGTCCTCTCAAACCGAACTTCAACGCGCACTCGAAAGTTTTGTATTGATGATGCTGGAATGAAGATCAACGTGAACAAGTCAGTAGTAATGGTCGTTTCCAAAAAACCCATTCAGTGCGCTCTACATGTTAGTGGAGTTCCACTGAAGCAGGTGGATAAGTATAAGTACCTCAGGGTTTTATTCACGAGTGATGGGAAGAGCAATGCCGAGTTATCTTGTAGAATTGGTCAGGATGGATCAATTTTAAGAGAGCTTGGCCAAACTGTTATAAGGAAGGCCGAACTTAGTGTTCAAGCTAAGCTATCGGATTTTAACTCGGTGTATGTTCCAACTCTCACCTATGGTCATGAAATTTGGGTAGTGACCGAAAGAATAAGATCGCGGGTACAAGCTGCCGAAACGAGGTTCCATCGCAGTGTTGCTGGAATAATTCGTAGTGATCGAGTGCGCAACACCAAAGTGCGGGAGGCGCTCAATGTTGAGCAGCTACTTCTCCGAACGGAACGATCTATGCTTCGATGGTTTGGTCACATAATGCATATGCCCTCAGACCGGCTTCCAAGACGTGCCATGGTGGCCGTGCCAACAAGTAGGCGACACCGCGGTTGGACCAAGTGCGACATCTCTCCTGGAGCCGTTTAGGGATTCCTCCTGATGAGTTGGTGTCAATGGTGGAGCATCGAGAAGGATGGAGAGTCCAGCTGAGCATATTACCCCCGCGCCCCTCATGAAGGATTAGCGGGCCATTAAAAATGTATGTATGTATGTATGATATCCCAAATCTTGTACGTACTCTAACCAACAGCACCATATGGAACCTCTCACTCTAACTAATGGGACCTTAAAGCACCCGGCCCAGAAGCCCTGTAAGCCTACCACTCGTGTTCTTTTGCCGAAATCTGGCGTTCGCCTATGAAAGATTAAGAGAAGTGTTTTCTAATTACATAGTACAACACATATATCATGCAGCATAGTTAAATCCAAAAATTGACCGTCATCTTTAAGAGTGTTAGAAAATGAATTGAAATTGATATACGCTAGTCTAGCCGATGAAAATGACATATTCCTCCGTGGCTTGTGTGTGAAAGTGCCATCCATCTGAAAAGCTGGAAATTATACAGATAGATAGAAATCATATACTTGTAGCCGAAAACTGTCGACAGCTTTCTTCATTATTTCGTCTACTTTAAGAGTAATTCCTAGAAGCATAGCACCAGCTTAGCCTATTGGTCTTCAAGGCTAAGCCAATCCAATCCAATCTAATGGGTCTAGCGTTCCGAGTCCAGACTCGCAGTTTTGATTCATTGTAACCAGCTCTTCGTTGCCCCAACCACTGCAAATTTAGCGCCAAAGATTCAATTAAGATATTAATGTTTTAATAGACCACATTTTCACTGCAATCGCACAATAGCAGAGCATACGTGTATGCTCATTCGCCTTTAAATTCTTTTCACGACCCATCTCTAGTTCAATTGCATTAAAACACCACCAAACCGCAATTCAATTGACTGTCAATCAGTGTTTCGAAAATAAATCTTTGACCTTATCATACACTCAAAACACACACACAGTTCCCATTCCATTATTGACCAACCACCCGCACGAAGTGTGACTGTGATCTCTACTTTCTTCACTTTAATTCCAGATGTCAAGAAGTTGTGTACCTTCCCATAGGCAGAACACACACCGCTGCCATCACCACCAATTCAGCAAACAAATCAACTAAATGACTATCGACCACCGCTGTCCACCCGTCATGACGCCCAGGACATGGTCAAGTAGGTTTTCTTCGGTCTCCTTCCTCTTTGAAAGGGAAAACTTTGGATTTTGTATGTGTGATGTTAAGAACTGTCAGGAATATATTTACCAACCTGTAGCCAGTGAAATACATATATGAACCTACTTCTGCTCCATACCATACCAATTCATCACACAAGGTCAGCAACAGAACTGAGTTGACTGAGTAAATGAGTGTCGAAAAGATCGCCTTCTCCCTTGGAGCTAATTTATATGTCACGACATCCTTTTCTCTCCCACCCCCAACAACTATGATACGTACATCAACGCACATCATGACACTTCAACGATAGACCTCTGGCATTTCAAGAAAAAGCAAACTTCCAGGCACGTAGAGCCTGAAAGACGAGGACCAAAAGGGGGGTGATGGCGGAAGAGCTCAACGAGCCTACGGAGGTATACTCCTAGGTTGTTCAACATTTATCTTCATTGTTCCCTTCGTTGTGTCATCCATTGGGGTTGGTGCTGTTTGAAAATCAAATACCGGAAACGGTCCAAGTGATTCAAGTAATTAATTTGAGAAGAGGCTATTAGCAGAATGGTTCCTTGTTGGTTAAAGGGTTTTCATCGAGTACCGTCATAATACTGTTTCGCAATTTAAAAGCTCAAAGTATTATAAAATTTGCCGATGCCTGCGGTGTGTGTTGACTGTCTAAAATTAGATCCCTTCGCCGACAGGTGTTTCGATTTCTTGAGAAATTCGGGTGGTTTGGCGGGTGGGTAAGTGATGGCAATTATAATCTTTTAATTGAGTATCGTAAGAATGATGAACTGCTTGTAACAGCGATTTGAGGTATCTGTGTGTTTACATACGGCTTGACAGCTCACCGACCACAAGAACAAGTTTAATGCACCCTTTTTCGGGACCGTGTTCATTTATTTTAATGGGAATTACTAAATTTATTCAGAAATAAATGACATTGCGATGGACAAGCGTAACAATTCAAGAGCCCAGTACAAATATAGCCATGACATAATAATTACAGATTCACAGCTTGTTAACATTAAATACCAAAACAGGTTTGAGAAAGCGTCACTGTGCGGACGAGAAAAGTTCCTTCTTCATTCCTCCTTTCTTCCTTCTGAATGGATTGTACGAGTATAGTTTAGTTTAGGTTGGGTTGAAGTGGCTGCCAGTTTACGCCAACACACATAGACCAAGAAAGGTCCGTTGTGGTACCACGAGGATCATGTAATCCCAGCCTACTCGTTAAAAACAATTAGAGCTTCTGATGAAGAGAAGGAGGCTCCTGATATCTAAATCTATCAGATCGCCTAAATCGTTAAAATAGAAAGCTCCTAGGTGAAGCTTCCTTCTATGTGAGAGAGCTGGACATGCACAAAGAAGGTGAGTAATGGTTTCTTCCTCTTCTTCGTTCATGTAGCTTCTTGCCTATTAGACAGTGTCCTTTAATTACACCTATAATAGAGCCAATATGAAATCGAATGAGAGAAATCAATTTCTTAGGGCGTTCAGATTCAACTTGTGCCAAATCTGCTAAGTCGCTAGACATGTTGTACCCCTTGTCCGCCTAAGATTTGTTCCTTCGATTGCATCCAGCTGGAATTTAAATTTAAAAGTAGCGATTGGTATACCTAGATTATCCTTGTCTGGAAGGATGGGTACAGTTGTTCCTATTCTGTCGAGTTGGTCAGCCTTACAATTCCCCAGAATATCCATATGCCCCGGCACACAACAGAGGTGAGTATTAAACTGCTCCAACATCTCCGTAAGAGACGAATGACAGTCTAGGGCTACTACTGAATTTATAGAGATCGATTCCAAGGATTTGATTGTAGCTAGGCTATCTGAAAAGATGCGGATATGTCCTTGGCGGATATCACGTTTTTCTTTAGCCAAAGACCTCCTTAATCGCTATTATTTCCACATGGAACACGCTACAATAATCTGGTAGACGGAAGCGGAGCTTAAGACTAAGCCTGTCAGAGAAAACACGTCCACCAACTCCGTCCTTCGTTTTCAAGCCGTCAGTATAGAAGTGGATCGAGTCGTCTTCTATGAAAGCCTCTTCATTCCAGAGTGATCTGGAAGGGATGGTGACAAGGAAGTTCTTGTCCAAATTTAGACGTGGGATGGTGTAGTCCATGTTTTTTGGAGAGATTGTGAATTTATTCAAAATGGAAACGCGACCAAATTCTTTTCTTGACCACTGTTGGGTAGCTTCAAGGCAAACGGCTGCATTCGCTGCCATTTGCTTGCTAAATATGTATATCAAGGGGTAACAGATGAAGCATAATATCCAGTGGCGCAGAGGGAGTTGTACGCAGTGCTCCGCTTATGCACAGACAAGCTATACGCTGGACTTTGCTTAGATAGTCGCGATTTATAGCCTTTTTTAAGGCTGTTCGCCAAACAATCAACCCGTATGTGAGTATCGATCTAATGACCGAGATGTATAGCCAGTAAGTTATTCGAGGCTGCAAACCCCATTTATTCCCAATAGCTTTTTTGCAAGAGAAAAGTGCTACTGTAGCTTTCTTGACTCTTTCTTGAATGTTAGGTTTCCAGCTTAGTTTCCTATCCAGGATAAGACCCATTTTGTTTAAAGCTTTTTGTAGTATTTCTTTTAGAGTATAAGGTGCTTTCCTGAGACTGCTATAGCAACATCATCTGCATAAGCAATCACCGTGCATCCCTCACCCTCCAGTATTGTCAATAGTTCATTAACCACCAAATTCCAAAGGATGTGAGATAGAACACCACCTTGCGGAGTGCCTCTACTGACAGATCTTCTAGAAGACGTCCCACCTAGCTCTGAGTTGATAATCCGACCATTAAGTAGTAAATTGATCAATTCGCATAGTGAGTTGTCTTCCTTCAGGTCTGAGAGTGCATCTGCAATTCCTGATGCATTGACATTGTTAAAAGCAACCTCTATATCTAAGAAGGCTACCATTGTATATTCCTTATGAAACAGGGAGTACTCAATATTACGAACCAGCGAGTGTAATGCCGTTTCAACTGATTTACCTTTGCAATAGGCATGTTGGGCCGCTGACAGAAGTTTTGTATCAATACTGTTGCGCAAGTGAATATCAATCAATCGTTCTAATGGTTTCAGAAGAAATGATGATAGACTAATGGGTCTAAGATCTTTCGGACTTGTGTGAGAACATTTGCCAGCTTTGGTTATGAGAACTAATTTGACTTCTCTCCATACTTTTGGTATATGGACCAGATCTATACAGCTTTTAAAAATTATTTCTAGCACCTGTAAGATAAGGTCCGACGACTTCTGTAGTTCGGCTGGTATTATGCCGTCCGGTCCTGCGGATTTGTATTGTTTGAAGCTGTGTATCGCCCAGCGGAGTTTGTTCTGTATAATTAAGTTAGAGGAGTTGTTTAAACTTGCAGCTGGTATATTAGAGACAATGTTGCTGACAATTTGGGAGCTACCTGGGAAATGTGTGTCAAGTAGTAGATTTAGCGAATCTTCGCTAGAAGTCGTCCAAGTCCCATCTAATTTCTGGGCATTATTGGATTTGTGGAGAGGATTTTTCTTAGCCTAGATGCCTCAGAGATCTCTTCTATTTTGCCACAAAAGAGTCGCCAAAAATTGCGTTTGGCCTTCCTCAGTTCATTTTTTGTAGATAGTTAGGGATGCTTTGTACAAGACCCAGTCTGCTGCATCCTTGTACGAATATACCTTTTCCGCAAACTGGATTAATCTGGGAATCACATGCCTAAGCAACTGGTGACTTGCCAAAGTCTATAGCAAGCCGTAGTCCACGCCTTGCTTGTAAGACCTTTTGTGCCATTCTGTGTGTATGCCTAAATCTTGTCGTGTACATCCTGGTTTCGTCTTTAGTTTTACGTCAGGAATATCCACTATTGATCATATTTTCATTTGGAATGCCTGCCAAACTCAAAAAATTCAAAATCCTCGGTCTAGAATTTTTACCTTAAAGCTTCAGATAAAGCAGAGTAATTTGTTAATAACGGCTGAGCGTATCAAACTCTTACCATGCGATGAGTACGATTACGCAGTTCAAGTCACAATTCAAGTCAATACAAATAATTCATGCGATATAAACATGATATTTCGGAGGTAAGTGATATGAGATGGATAGAATTGGGCGAGTACCACTCTCGCAACGCGTAGCACTGCACTACTCTATTCCGGAAGACCATCCGGAAGTACCCAAGAATATGGAGTCGGACTGCTTCTAACAACAACAGCGCACATTGGACTAATTTCCCTGTAGCCTCATGGTGATAGAAACATGATGGCCAGATTCTGGACTAGAGTACGAAGCATCATCATCATACAGTGTTATGCCCCAACAAATGGTGCGTCTGAGGACGAAAAGAGAGCTTCTACACTCTTTTAAGCTCCCTTTTTAACACAACACCAAATGGAGACATTGTCATAGTGATGGCGGATTTGAATGCCAAGGTAGGCAACGACGACAAAGGGCTCAAACATGTAATCGGGAAGCATTGACTAGGCAACCGCAGTGACAACGGCGAAAGGTTTGTTGATTTCTGCAACGCCAACCACCTTGTGATAGGTGGCACCATTTTGATCACAAGACCTGCTATAAAGTCAGCTGGGTTTCCAACGACAGGCAAGCAACCTCCAACCAAATTGACTATTTTGCCATCAGCCGCTGCTTTAGAAGTTGTCTCCTGAACGTCCGAAACGGACGAGGGGCACATGTGGGGATAGTATGTGATCACCATCTTATGATAGCTACTCTCCAACTACGCACTGCTGCAGTTTGAAGATCCCACGACAACACAAGAATGCCCAGGTTCATCATCGATAGACTTAGTGATCCCTTAATGCGCCAACAATTAAGGGTGCACCTTTCGCAAGGTGTGGAAACAATCAGCAGCTCACTGCCCGCAACCTTCTAAGACCATTGGTGTGCTGTGAAAAATGTTTTCACATCTGGTGCTGAAAGAATTGTCGGTCGATCGCAGGGAAGACATAGGGCGTGGCTTTCTGAGGATACCTGGAGACGGATTGACGAACGAAAAAACCTAAAAGCTTGCATTGCAACTACTCCAGAAACGAGCTAGTGCCCCTATATCCCATAAAGATTAGAAAAGTTCAGCGTAGCGTGCGACGTGACATGCGCAATTACATTAATACGCTGGCTACAGAAGCAGAAGAAGCTACATGGAGGTGCGACAGCAGGACCGTCTACAGAATCACCAAAGACCTGATAGGTGGTCGCAGCTCCAGCCAACACCCAATGAAAAGCCTAAATGGTTCCTTGCTCATTTCAGATGAGGACCAGCTCAAGAGATGGAAAGAACATTTTGCTATGGTTTCGAACAGCATATTCGCCAGCGATATGCTCCCAAATCAAACCGAAATGCCCGAGGTGAGAAGTTCCCGAATACGCACCACGACTCCTTGTAATGATGGGATCACTACCGCGATCAAGGCACTCACAACCAACAAGGCGGTAGGGCTTGACGGTATTCAAGCAGAGCCCTTAGAAGCACCGCCGCAACAACGGCTGAGCGTCTGCTTCCACTTATAGAGAGAGCTTGTGAAGCTGAGAGCTTTCCTAACGAGTGGAAAAAGGGAATGATCGTCAAGCTTCCTAAAAAAAGAAATTTAATGGAGTGCGGAAACTGGAGGGGTATCTGCGTGCTGCCTGCTGTAGCTAAAATAATAGCTAAAATCATCCTGGAGCGAATCAAACAACATCTCGAAGACACACTCGATGCCAAACCAGCAGGTTTCCCCTCTGGATCCTCCTGTGTCGACCATATCAACACCCTGCGGATTATCATCGAACAGTGCGTTGAATATCGATCGCCACTCCACCTGCTGTTCATCGATTTTGAGAAGGCGTTCGATAGTGCCAACAGGGAGTTTATTTGGCGTGCCTTACGCAGGAGAGGCATTCCCGATAAACTAATTGCTATTATCAAAGCTACATATGAAGGCTCCAAATGTCACGTTCTGCACAGGGGGAGGTTGTCCGAGGAATTTGAGATCCAAAGTGGGGTAAGACAAGGCTGTATACTTTCACCAACATTATTCCTATTGGTGATTAGCAATGTGCTTCATGCAGCTTTGTCGACGGGAAACGGAGGAATTCGACGGACTTTTACATCCCAACTGAAACATCTTGACTACGCTGACGATGTATGCTTACTCTCCCACAGAATTATGGACCCCCACCAAATGACAGCAGATGTGGAGAGGGAGGCAGGCGTCATCGGGCTGAAAATTAATACGGCAAAAAACTAAAATTATCAGCCTTGGACCAAACTCATTGGCTCGATTATGCATTGCTGGATAACCGGTAGAGAGAGTAGACGATTTCCAGTATCTTGGGAGTATTGTCTCGACCGATGGTGGAACCGAACTGGATATAGCCAATAAGAGCGTTAAAGCAAAGTCCGCGTTCGGGATGTTGTCGAAAATATGGCGAAGCAATGCAATAAGTTTGAACACCAAGCTAAGACTGTTCCGCTCCAACGTTGAATCCGTGCTGTTATATGGATGTAGCACCACGTGGAGAGTGACCACTACTATCACCAGAAAGCTGCAAACGTTTGTTAATAGGAGATATTGCTGCGCAATATCTTAAGGATTTTCTCTAACGAATACCTTTACGAGAGACCAGACCAGGAACCAATAGACACAACCATCCAACAACGGTAAGGGTGACAGTTCCATAGCGAACCATGCTATGCAATGGAACCCTTTAACTCAGAATGGCAGAAGACCTGGCGGTTCGAGGAGAACATGGCGGGAATAAGAAGGAGGCACGGCAATTGAGGAAAAGCTGGGGAGAGCTCAGACACATTGACAGGAATCGTATACGATGACGCGTAGTCATAGTATAGGCCCTAGGACCCACAGGGGGATACAGGTTGTAAGACAGCCGAAAAAAAAAGCAACGCTACAGCGGCCGTATAATATACAAATCGGAATTTATTTTCTTATACTCTGAGTGGAAGCTAGGGTATTAATTAATAATTGTTCAGATTTCGTGCTCGGTCCAGACTCATTGCCAGTCATAAATAATTCATCAGTCCAGTTTGTAAAAGGGTGTACAGACTTCAAACGCGAGCCGTCCCAACTGCATCTCGACATTGTAAATGATATCTCATCACGACTTGGAATTGTCACAGAGCATCATATGATCTCAGTAACATTAATCGCAAAAGTTCTATTCGTCAGTCCAACTAAAGTGGATATCTCGATCGAAATAATTTATCACGACTCATTTCGAAGTTCATTTGTCCATTTGCTGCAATTGAAAATGATTGTTATTGCGGGTCTCCCTTTCTAAATTGCCCGACAATAAGCTTATTAATCTCACTGGTGTTCAGCATGTTTTTTTTTACAAAATATCTCAATTTCAATGTCAAGGCAGAAAATAAAGTGCAGTTCGCACTTCACTTTGTTTAATTAAAATCGTTTAATCGGATGTCACGCCAGATGCAGAAAGATAAATCGAATTGAACTTCAAAAATATGTATAGCATCCGGCACGAATGTACTCGTATCTACCCCAGATCAAAGTGTATCGATACTTGTTTCACACTCAAACCGGAGTAGTCACGCATTGTCTGTCTGTCTAGTAAGGTGGCTAAGATAAGACACTGCCTCGAAGGTGGCGAGTCCCACCTGGTTTCGTTACCAATGTTGTTGTTGTTCAACGCGTCTGGTGGATTTCATTAACACTTGTGTTTTATGATCTTGCCCGGCGGCGCTTCGGTGGTTTTCAATCTCAGGGAACTCCCAATATTTATTGGTTTGCCCTCATTGCTACTACTATCTGCATCCGAAAGTGACTCACTGGTTACACCAATCTGCTTTCTTGCCATCCGGTTTTTATTGCAAGATCAAGGCCAACATAACCGCAGCCAACGTATTTGAATACAAAGTGCAGCGTCAAATCTATTACTAAATAATTGGCGGAACAAAATTCGTTGACCCTTCGAAAGCGGTTGTTTTGATACGTAAGTTGTTTATGTTATTAGAATTTTGAAAGTTCCTGTTTTCCTTGTTTTTGTTTTCATATAATGGGACAGGTTTCGAAATGTTATTTATATGCGGTGGACTTTTATTAGTAATTGATGTAGTATTAGTCATAAGAAACGTTTTAACTCTACGGAGATGGATATAGTTTAAAGCGAACGTTTTTAATTGCTGTCTAGTACACTTGGTTGAACACACTTTCGAATACCAACTATACATGCTATGTCTTGCAAGTGTTACTTAACAAAGGCTGATGAAGTTCAATCATTTTCTGAAGCTGAACTATAAGAAATACAATAAAATTAAATAGTGTTTCGTTTTGTTTTTTTTTTTTTTTTTTTGTGTTTGAGAAAGTGGAAAGATCTGAATTCGTGTGCGTCAGCAGCAGTGACACTCTAAGTCACTAAGTTTGTTGCACCCACCTAGTTTACACTAAAAGGCCATTTACCTCTCTTTAACAATCTAAGTTTTATACCGCCAGCAGCAAGTGCAGAAAACCAGTGGCAGCGTTGCCAACTAGCCATCAGAGATGCCGCATCCAAACCCCTGGTTTGATGCGGAATGCCGGCAAGAACAGGTAGCCAAATAAGGGACCTACAAGGCGGCGCTTTATAGAAGGACCAGAAAGGGAAAAAAGAGGAACATCGACTTTTTAGAAAGAAGTAAAAGGACCATGAGAAGCGCTCGATCTAAAAGATTGAGAGACATTGTCGCAGGAATGGTGTTTAAAAAAAACTACCAACATGTAAAAAGATTATACCAGGGTTTCAAAACCAGAACAGAACAGTCTGCAGGGACGAAAGTTCTAACATAGTAGTAGAATCACGTGGATGTCGTGGCGTAAGTGGTCAGTGGGTAGGATCACTGCGCGTGAGGTTCCAAGTTCGAATTCCAGAAAATACCAACAAGTTTTTTCCATAGTTCCACGTCTCGCGAATGTCTGACAAACATCCGAGAATACATATTGTTGTCTCGAGAAAGCTTCTCAAATTGCCCTTCGGATATGGCAACAAACTGTAGGTTCCTTCCATTCGTGTAAAAAATATAACGCAGACAACACGAGCGGTTGCGGGAACCTAGGACCAGGCACTTAAAGAGCTGTTGAGCCAAATATGTTTAGTAGTAGAATCGCAGGTGGTGCTGAGGATATGGAAGGAACACTTCTGCAGACTACTATAGCACGATTATGACCAACATTCTACTGTCAGGCAGAATGAGTCACTCAGCACCGACGATGATAATCAAAATTCTCAGCAACCCGATCAGAATGAACTGCGGATAGCGATATCTAAACTTAAATCTCACTAACCTGCTAGAGCCAACGAACTTTTCAAGGCAGGAGGAGATGAGTTGGTAAGGAGCATGTACCAGCTCATATGTAAAATCTGGTGGGACGAAAGTATGCCCGTTGAATGGAACCTCCTGGAGAAAGGAGACCCTCTAAACTGCTCCAACTACAGGTATCAGTCTTCTCAACATCGCATACAAGGTCCTGTCTGTCGTATTATGTGAACGCCTAAGACCGATCGTTAATAACCAGATGGGTCCTTATCATTACGGTTTCAGGCCGAGAATGTCCACCATTGACCAAATATACACACTACGGCAGATCCTGGAAAAACGCATGAATACGAAATCGATACGCACCACCTCTTCACCGATTTCAAAGATGCCTATGATAGAATGTATAGAGACGAGTCATAGAGAGCCACGTCTAGTTTTGACATCTCCACCAAACTTGTCCGTCTGTGCAGGATGACGATGGAGAACGCTCGCTGCTCCATCAAGGTCGGTAATGACCTCACCGAGACCTTTGATGTCAAAAAAGGTTTTAGACGAGGTGACGGGCTGTCATGTGACTTCTTTAATATTGTACTTCAACGGATTGTGCGGAACTCACAAGCCTACAACGGAGGCACAATCTGTCACAAGTCTGTACAACTGCTTGCATACGCCGACGAGATTGACATTATTGGAGGAGCTCAGCGGGCTGTCACCGGAGCATTTGCAAGCATTGAGGAGGAAGCGGCCAAAATGGGTTTGGCGATAAACGAGAGCAAAACTATGTATATGCTGTCAACAAGAAGGGACAATCTACACTGACGAACTGGACAGAACGTCACCGTGGGTAGCTATAAATTAGAGGTAGGGAGGGACTTTGTCTATATTGGCTCTGCTATAAACTCTGAAAACAAGATCAGCGCAGAAATTAAGCGAAGAATAACTCTTGCAAATCACTTTTGGGCTAATAATTGCTGAAGCCAATTCAATGGTAAAGCCCTATCTCGAACAACGAAGGAGACTCAGTATAAGACCCTGATCATCCCAGTCCTGCTTTGCGGCACTGAAACATGTACTTTATAGAAACCAGATGAAGATATCCTTGGTCGCTTCGAGAGAAATGTTCTTCGTATTATAATCGGTCCCGTTTGCGTTGACGAGTTTTGGGCGAAAAGATTCAATCACGAACTACCATATACAAGCAGTACAGCGACATCGAACTAGTAAAAAAAAATTGCGTATTGGGCGTTTAAGATGGAAAGAACATGCACAGCGAATGGATATTAACGTTTCTGTCCGCAGAGTCTTCAAATCTAACCCAGAGGGATTACGCAGTAGAGGGCCTCCTCGTCGTAGGTTGCACGCACAAGTTTAAGGGGTCCTCGACCAACTTGGAGTACGCAACTGAAGGCAATTAGCTAGAGACCGAGCTAAATGGAGAGGCTTGTTGGTTGAGGCCCAGGTTCAATCCGAACTGTAGCGCCACCTAAGTACTTAAGCAAGTAAGTTCCATGTCAGGAAAGGTGTTAGACAAAGTGTCGCACTGTCATGCCATCGCACGCCAACACCGGAGGTACAATCTTTTACAAGTCTGCACAACTACTCGCTTACGCCGATGACATCGACAAAGTCGAAAGAACTCAGGAGCCGTCAGTGGAGTGTTTGCGGATATTGAGATCAAGGCAACGAAGATGGGTTTATCGGTCAATGAAGGCAAACAATATAAATGTAAAATGTCAAAATCGGATGAGGATGCACTTGGTTATTTTGAGAGAAACGTTTTTCGAGTAGTTTTTGGTACCGTCTTCATAGACGGCGAGTGGCGGAGAAGGTACAATACCGAACTATACGACCTGAACACGGACATCGACTTAGCCAGAAGATTTCACATACAGCGACTAAGATGGCTGCGTCATTTAGAGCGGATGTAGCCCAACGCTCCAGTCTGAAAAATCTTCGAATCCGCTCTGGATGCACGACGCAGTAGAGGAAGACCTGGCGGTAGGTGGCTGGAGGAGGACCTCAACCAATTTGGTATGCGCAACTGGAGGCAGCTGGCTCGTAACCGCGCTGGCTGGAGAGGTTTGTTGGTTGAGGCCCAGGTCCACCCCGGACTGTAGCGCCATCTAAGTAAGTAAGTAAGTAAGTAAGTAAGTAACTGCAGGCAACTGGCTGGTGTTGGTTGAAGCGCAAGTCCACGCTGGACTATAGCGCCACCTAAGTAAGTAAGTAAGTTCAACTTATAGACTAAAGACTTTTCTCCTTCTCCTTGACTCGGGTTTAAAAAAGATGGCATATTTCACGAATACTGAATAATTGATGAGCGATTTGTAAGCAGTGAATATAAAGTTGTCGGGTGACTAGTTGATACGCATTTGGTCACATAAACTGTATTGGAGTTCCCGAACTATTAAGTGACAATTTTTATACAGTTAACTGCCGATAGGAACGTTTTCTGTTGAGTAATATTTAACGTCATCGATATTTATAAGTTATTGATACTTGTCGTTACTTACTTATGTCCTTCATCCCCTTGTGGATCTTAGGGCCACTACTACGCCAACGCGCCATCGTCTACGGTTTCTGGCAATATGTCTGAGCTCTCCCTAACTTTTCTTCAACTGCCGAGCCGCCTCTCGACTGTTCTGCGCCATGTTCTCCTCGGACAGTCAGGTCTTCTGCTATCCTGAGTTAAAGGGTTCCATTGTATAGCATGGTTCGCCATGGAACTGTCACCCTTCAGAACGTGTGACCATTCTACTGCCACTTCCGTCGTGGGATGGTTGTGCCTATTGGTTCCTGACCCGTTCTGTCGTAAAGGTCTTCGTTAGAGATAGGACTGGGACGGAAAATGCTTAAAATCATGCGCAGGGACCTACTTACGAACGTTTGCAGCTTTCTGATGATAGTAGTGGTCACTCTCCACGTGGTGCAACCATATAATAGCACGGATTCAACAGTGGAGCGGAACAGTCTTTGCTTGGTGTTCAAACTGACTGTATTACTTCACCATATTTTGGACAACATCCCGAACGCAGAGTTTGCTTTGGCGATCCTGTTGGCTATATCCAGTTCGGTTCCACCATCGGTCGAGACAATACTCCCAAGATACTGAAAATCCTCAACTCCATATTAACACTATCGGATGCCTTCTCAAAATCGGTGAACAGCAGGTGGAGTGGCGATCGATATTCAACGCACTGTTCGATGATAATCCGCAAGGTGTTGATGTGGTCGACACAGGAGAATCCAGAGCTGAAACCTGCTTGTTCGCCATCGAGTGTGACTTCGAGATGTTGTTTGATTCGCTCAAGGATGATTTTAGCTTTATCTCAGTTATAGCAGGCAGCACGCAGATACCCCTCCGGTTTTCGTACTCAATTTAATTTTGTTTCTTAGGAAGCTTGACGATCATTCCCATCCTCAGTTGGCGCTGCTAGTAAGAGCTCTGCTGGGATACCGTCAAGTCTTTCGTCTTGTTGGTTTTACGTGTATCGCGGTAGTGATATCCTTACTACTGGGAGTCATCGTGCGTATTCGGGTATTTCTCACCTCGGGCACCTCAGTCTGATTTGGGATCATATCGCGAGCGAATACGCGATTCAAAACCATAGCAAAATGTTCTTTTCATCTCTTGAGCTGGTCCTCATGTGGAATGAGCAAGGAACCGTGTAGCCTCTTCATTGGGGGTTGGCTGGAGTTGCGACCACCTGTCAGCTCTTTGGTGATTCTGTAAACGGTCTAGCGGTCGCACCTCCGTGTAGCTTTTTCTGCTTCTGTAGGCAGGGTGTTGGTGTAATTGCGCCTGTCGGGTCGTCCGCTGCGCTGAACTTCTCTCATCTTAATGCGATATAGGGACTCCAACTCGCTTTCCCTGATGCTGAAGTAGCTGCAACGCGAGCTTTCAGCTGTTTTTTTTTGTTAATTCGTCTCCAGGTATCCTCGGAATCACAAGTACTATACATACCTGTCCCATGTGATCAGTTCAAAATCAGTTCTATGCTGTTTCGACAGTTTACAAAACTTGGCCCAATGCAATAAAGTAAAATTCTGGTGGGCACCGGGTCCTGTAGGCGTTTACGGCAAGGAAACTGTAGATCTGGTAGCCAGAAAAAGCTCCTCTCAGTTGTTCACTGGACCCGAAATCTTTTGCGAAATATTTGATTCTGCTTTTAAATATACCCTAAACGCAACATGTGCATTTCTCACTAGAATAACTCCCAGGGTCTCAGACAAGCTAAAAGAGCTGTCCAAATCTTCCAAAAAAAGCAGTTGATATCCTTAAATATAGCAGAAACGACTTTAGAAGGCTCGTGAGCTTCCTTACCGGTCACTGCCAAGTACTCTACCACCTCAATAAAATGAAAATCCCGGAGGACGAAACCGCAGAGCACATACTATGTGAGTGTGCAGCTCTGTGTAGAATCAGGAGGAGCTTTTTCTTTAAGGAGATCATGCGAGAGTACTTTTTGTTCCCCCGAACATGAACAGTCGACGCGACTGTGTCCTGTGTGTGTGCAAAAAACTAAAAACCAGTTTGATGACTTCAAAAGTAACTACCGAAATAAAGAGAGGACGTGTTCTACATAGTCCGTAGCACAACAATAAAATTTATTTATGTTTTTTCGAATTACAGTCCACTACCCCTCGAACCATTAATCACATTTTTAAAATTTTGCGACAAATATACGAACTTCTTTTTTTTTTTTGTTTAATTTTCGAGGGAAATTCTGTGAAAATTTCCATCGGAAAATTGTTCACAATAGGGAGCACTTTTTCTCCTTCCCTTTCGAACATTGTTCACAATACCCGGTTTCCTCATGAGAGAAAAAGTTCGGGGGGAATTTTATTCATGATAGACATGCATATCTCCAGCTGACCTAAGAAACTCCTCCGCCGCCATAGTTATCGCTTTCATAAGGAGAGTATAAGTATACTGCTGTCATAATAGGCGGCTTCTGGCACAATAGATATCTTTGGTCGCAGCCATATGAGAGTGGTCGTCAACTTGTTAAAAAAAGAAATGGCCTGGTGGAGTTCATCACTGGCTTTAGCTAGTTAAATGACCATATGAGGAGCTCGTATGAGAAGCTCTGATCTGATGAGACGAGGCCTGTGCCTAAACAGAGCGTAGCTAAAACCAAGGCCAGCCAAGGTCGATGCTTCTAAGGCAAACCTCGATGGAGAAGGAGTAGCCAACATGAATAAAATCACCAGCAAGACCGCTGCCGCTAAGGCAGATCCTGCTGGTGATCAGCCAGAAACCTCGAGGTCCGCTGAACATCGTCGTAGGATGGCCGAGACTAGGAGGGAGGATTTTATGTCAAAGAGGCTTAGGTCCTCGGAGGATACAAGAAATCCCCCCAAAAGATCGAAGGCTGATACGTGGATCCGCTTCCGCTCTTCAGCGGGCCGGTTCGAAGTTCACTACAGTTAGCTGTTGTGTACTTCGGAAGACCCAGTGGCCAGTATTCCCAAGAATGCGGTCAAATGATTGAGAAGGCTTTAGCTGGGGCAGTCTTTGACTGTAATCGAAAGAATACTCGTGGAACTTCACCCACATTCGGCAGAGCGAGTGGCATCGTGGATTCATTATGATAGACTGCAAGGATCAGTTATCACTTGAATTCGCGAAGGCCGCGATTCGCGGTCTTAAACTCTGGGAGGGAGGTGCACTGCAAGCGGTACTTCCCAAGGGAAGGCTCTGTATTTCTGACTGGGGTGTGGACAAGACAGAGATCCACGGCTTCCTAAAAGCCCAGAACCGTTCTACTGATATGAAGAGTTGGGAGGTCGTCAGCGAGAAAGGAGCGAAGAATGGGACCAAGGGGTTCATCATTCTAATGAATGAACCCCCGGCCTCACTTCTGCTAGATAAGCAGTTAAGGCTATACTATGGAGCGGGAGAGGTAAGTCTAAAGCTGCTAAAGTGGACTCAACGAGCGGACAACCATGGGGCGACTGACGCTATGGAAGCTGAGATTGCAACAACCGATGCAGGTAGTACAAATCAACCTTCATCATAGTTCTGTCGCCTCCGACAATTTGAAGCTGTTCTTCATGGAGCGGCAGCTGGACTTGGCCCTAATCCAGGAACCGTGGATTCATAATAATCGCATATAAGCGACGCTGGTAAGGTTAGGACTTGTATCGTCGCTAAAAAGAGTCTTCAAATATTAATGCAGTCTCGTGAGGGAGAGTGGTGAACGGTAACTGTACGGTGGCGTTTGCGTACCTACCTTACGATGACGAGATCAATGTCTCCTCCTAAGATTTTGGGTCGCTCATATCAGCGTCTCAAAAAGGTAAGAAAAACTTAATCCTGGGATGTGATGCTAACGCCCACCATACTCTGTGGGGTAGCACCGACATCAATGCTAGAGGCCAAATTTTTTTTAACTATATTCTAGAATCCAATCTTATTATATGTATGTAATAGAGGCAACGATCCCACCTTTGTAACGTCTATTAGAAGGGAAGTCTTGGATATAACTTTTGTTTCTGAACAGAGCTCGGTCGAAGTTGTAGATTGGAGTCTCTAACAAAGCATCACTATCTGACCATTGTTGGATACTCTTCTTACTTTAACTATCTACCCGGGGGAAAAGGACCTTAGAAATCCGCGTAGGGTTAACTGGTCAAAATTCAAGAAAGAACTGAGGAAATCAGTAAATCACCTCATCTCAGTTCTGCGAATGCAGTGACCGGTTCCCTTACGTAATCCTTTGAAAAATCCTGCCCGGTTAGTAGGCATAGCAGTAAAAAGCGTCTACCATGGTGGAGCGATAAAATAGCGGAGCTCATTTGCATTTCAAGAGTAGGGTGGTGCCTCACTAAGGAGGGAGTCGTCGAGTGGTCCACCTATAAAGAAAGCGTAAAGCTCCTCAAGAAAGAGATTTGGTTAGCATCTATAGAATCAGCAAATCAGCGTCCCGTGTAAGGAAGATCCTGGCCAAATCACCAAGGCCGGAATACAATATTAGGAAGAGTGATAGTACCTGGGCAGAGTCACACGAAAAAACATTGGACATACTATTGAGCACTCACTTTCCCGGGTGTACATCAATCTCCGGAGATGAGATACACATTCCAAAGAGGACCAGAAATAGCTGAGGCTGTGTGTATATCGGAAGAGAGGGTGCGAAACATCTTGCACAAAAACTTAGGGATGCGAAAGCTCTGCGCAAGATGGGTGCTGCATTTCCTGAATGCCGATCAAAAGCAAATGCGCAAACGATTTTCGCGCCAATCTTTGGACCGATTTTGTGCGGCGATTTGTCGCCATGGATGAGACATGGGTCCACCACTACACGCCAGAAACGAAACAGCAGTCGAAGCAGTGGGTGGAAGCCGGTGGTTCAGCGCCAAAGAAAGCGAAGTCGATCTGCCGGAAAGGTCATGGCCAGTGTGTTTTTGGATGCGAAAGGGATCCTGTTAATTGATTACCTTGAGAAAGGCAGAACAATTACAGGCGAATATTACTCCAACCTTCTTGACCAGCTGGATGCCAAAATTCGCGAGAAGAGGCCTGGTTTGAAGAAGAAAAAAAATCATCTTTCATGATTTGGCGTTGGCGTTGGCGATGGGAAAACTGCGGGATTTGGGGTACGATTTGGTCGGCCATCCCCCTTATTCACCTGATTTGGCACCCTGAGACTTCCATCTGTTCCCAAACTCGAAGAAGTTTGTTTCTGGGAAGCGCTTCGCATCCAATGCAGAAGTTGAAAGGGCCGTAGATGAATATTTACACAGCCTTCCAGACTCTCACTTCCAAGAAGGGATACTGATGTTGGAGAAACGCTGAACTAAGTGTGTTGAAATCAAGGGAGATTATGTACAATAATAAAATCATTTTTTAACTGAAAATCGTAGTCTTTCATTGTCAGGCCGAGAACTTTTCACCTTGCCCTCGTACGTAATACAATACAATACTATGTATATCTCCACCAGTCGGTCACAGTATTTCAAGATTCACCCTGTAATGACTGAAAATTGAACATCTTATTGTTTTAATTTTCTTCTGGTACACTGGTTAGACGATACTTTTAAGTCAAATCAGATTTCATCAGGCGTCATCCAGCTAGGGTGACTCAAATAGGGTACCTAACCAGTATTGGATTTCAACAATTCTCCCATGGAATCTTCCATAAACGAATATCCTTTCAGCGGTGATAAAGCCAATCTTCATATTTACTCCTCAAACTAATCCTCTATAGAGCTTCCTTCAGAGAACCCACAACATCAATATTCCGGATGACAACTTTTAGTCCTTCGTAAAGCGTGAAAGGCACTATAATACCCCGTTTGGTCATAATGGCATCCTATTATTATACATCCTTTTCTCTTCACCATTTCATATTCATTGAGTTCCCTTAGCGAAACCACTGCTACAAATGCACCTGGTTTCATTGCACTAAAGTGTATCCATATTCTCTGTTTTGCCCTTTTTTGTGTGTCGCTTGTAAGTAATATCTACCCCGTGCTACATTTTTATGACACTGACAACCCGTGTTAGACACTTGTTTATGTCAACATCCTTCCGTTCCGTAGCAACTCTGTATATCCAGCCAACCATATAGTCATTCGTGTATCCTTCGTGATGTCTCCCATGACAACCGCGAGCTGAGACAAATGCAAATGGCCAAAAGGATGAACAGAGATGACGAGTGCTAGAGAGAGAGTCTCAGTTAAAACTGCGCAAACTCCCAAATTATCCTGACATTTCCTTGACCACATACCGTCCTTTCTTTTTTCTCCCTCAACAAAAAAAGGATTTTTATCGCATGTAACGCGTTTTTTATTCTCAGTACAAATATTGACGCCGTCGTGTTCGAAAGTATCCTTATTTTCAGGCAAAACTATCGGCTATCGAAAAAGTTCAGTGATAGTGATTAAAAGTGTTGAGGTTTCCAGTAGAAAAAAAAAAAAAAAATTAAAATAAATTTGGGTGTCGCCTCGAAGAAAAAAAAAGAATCCGTATCCTTCGCCTTATCCTGATCTTTCGTCTGTCTGATGGGTAAGAGCAGATAAAGACCAGAAAGAAAGTAAATGCAAACGTATCCGAAGGGTGAAAATTGATTTTGGAACTTTGCTAGATGTCCTGCTTTTGTTGTTGTGACAACAAGGACGACTCCTCCACAGTGAAGTGATTCGAGTCAAAATGGGTGTGTATACACAGTGATAACCTTTATTTGGGTTAAACTACATAATATTAATAAAATTTCATATAACGCGTGTGCTGATCCTTGCGGACGTATCCTTTCACTATCAATCAACTCTGTGAGGTGTAAAAAATTGAGACGTAGTGTTTTTCATAAAAAAAAAAAAAATGTAATACCCGTCCAGACGGAACAACGTTACAAGGTGGGACATAACAAATCCTTGTTGTCGCATTAAATCAATCCTCACACACACAAAACTCGTGTTGTAACCATATTGACATCTCGAATAGAACTAGGATTTCCTACACGATGGGGGAGTAGTTGAAGCACACATTTTGTATGGAGACTGATGCTAAGGTAATTTATTCCTCACCGTCCTCCTGTCAAAGGCATATCCTTGCTGTTTTGCATTTTTTTTTCTTTTTTCTTTTCACGAAAACATTTTTCGCCTTTCTTTTGCGACTTTGACTTTTTTTTTAGGAAAATTGAATTTCAGTTCATCCAACTCCCCCTTAAGGATAAATAAAATGCCAATGTATTGCATTAAGGACTATGACGATTTGTGGTTTGAGGAACAAAAATATGATTTGTATCTCTCCGCGTTGAACCTGCAGGTGATATAGGAGTAAGTGTAAGAGAGAGCAGCGTGTTAGGACACACCAGATGGATGTTGTGTGTCGCCTGAATCCTTGGGAGCTGTTGAATGGCTATTATTTATTGGGCGTGGTTGTTTCCATACATAACTTTTTTTTATTTTTGGTTGTTGTTGCTAATCTCTAGCAGGTGAACCAAAACATGACATGAGTATGAGTGACTTTGACCTAAATTTCCAAAGGGCTGATGGTTCGTATGTAGGGCACATCCTTTCGCTTTCCGAAGGCACTTCAATAATTCAAATAGAATTTTGTTTTTCGACGAAGTGTTACACTGAGAAGGATACCGTCTAAGATGGAGAATGCTAATGGAATAGGAAATAAGTAAATGCGAAGGAACTCCATTGGATAGTTGGGAGGAAGGTTAAGGAGCAAAAATGGTATTGTGGCCCGGTATTACTTTAGGGGCTAATTGCCTTCATTTGTTCTTACTGGTGGGGTGTATCGATATCCAATTTCGATAAGAGCAGAGGATGCTGCTACTAAGATGCCTGTAGTGGTTGTAATGGGTTGGAAGTAACGAGAAATTAATAATTTCAAACAAACTACGCAGCGAAGGGAAGTAGTACGCATTTGCTTTTTGATTTATGAAATGTATTGCGTTGCGCACCTTCTTGAGCTAAAATTTATTACATGTCATAAATTGCAGGCCAGCATATCACTATAGGTTGGCAACGTCTTCAAAAGGGTGATTTTGTTGTTGACACGTCATTTTTCTGTGTGTTTGTTTAAGACGTTTGTATTACTCTTGAGTTGTGATAGAAATGTTCATTTCTCTGTACTTAGTGCTTTTGCCGGAACAATGTTTCTTAGGAAACTTCAAGGGGGTAACAATGCCATTAGCCACGTGGCGCTGCCGGGTTAAGTTGTCAGTAGCCCTGCTCTGGTATCGAGGAAGAAGGAGGGTAGGACATAAGCAATAAAAATGGGAAGTTAAAGAAACTATTTGTTAGTGTTCCATTATAAGTTCATTGATGATAGGTCTGTGGTATGAAAAGTAAATGCCATGCATGTTATATCGAGGTTTCTGGCAAATCAATACAAGTATTGCCTAGAGTCTTTGTCGGTGGGGTTTCGATATAAGATAGATTGAAGTCGCTAAGCATGATATCCAATAACGGGTTGTTTTGCAAGACGTTTATGTAATACTAAAGTCGCCGGTGATTATGATAGGTGTAGCGAAATCTGGCTCGTTGTCGCGTATAAACTTGATGATGATTTTTGACTCACGGTCAGAGATAGCATTAAATTACTTACTAACTTAAGTGGCGCTACAGTTCGGAGTGAACCTGGGCACCAGCCAACAAGTCTCTCCATTTAGCTCGATCTTTAGCTAATTGCCTCCTGTTGCGTTCTCCAAGTTGGTCGAGGTCCCCTTGATCTTGTGGGCGCCACCTATGGGGAGGAGGTCCTCTACTGCGTTGTCTTTCCCGTTTAGATTTGAACACTCTGCGGGCCGGAGCGTTGATATCCATTCGCTCTACATGCCAAAGCCATCTCAGACGTCCAATAAGCAGTTGTTTTACTAGTTCGATGTCGCTGTACAGCTCGTATAGTTCGTGATTGAATCTTCTCCTCCAAAACCCGTCAACGCAAAGGGGACCGAAAATCTTACGAAGAATTTTTCTCTCGAAGCGACCAAGGATATCTTCATCCTCTTTTAATAAAGTCCATGTTTCAGCGCCGTAAAACAGGACTGGGATGATCAAGGTCTTATACAGAGTCTCCTTAGTAGTTCGAGATAGGGCTTTACTGTTGAATTGGCTTACAAGCCCAAAAAAACAGCCATTGGCAAGAGTTATTCTTCGATTGATTTCTGCGCTGATCTTGTTTGCAGAATTTATAGCAGAGCCAAGGTAGACAAAGTCCCTTACTACCTCGAAGTTATAGCTGCCCACGGTGACGTTTTGTCCAATTCGTCGGTGTTGGTTTTCCCTTCTTGTTGACAGCATATACTTGGTTTTGCCCTCGTTTATCGCTAAACCCATTTTGGCCGCTTCCGCCTCAATGCCTGCAAACGCACCGGTGACAGCCCGCTGAGTTCTTCCGATAATGTCTATATCGTCGGCGTATGCAAGCAGTTGTACAGACTTGTAATAGATTGTGCCTCCGGTGTTGGCTTGTGAGTTCCGCACAATCCGTTCAAGTATAATATTGAAGAAGTCACATGACAGTGCGTCACCTTGTCTAAAGCCTCTTTTGACATCAAAGGTCTCGGTGAGGTCATTACCGACCTTGATGGAGCAGCGAGCGTTCTCCATCGTCAGCCTGCACAGACGGACAAGTTTGGCAGGGATGTCAAAACTAGACATGACTCTATAAAGCTCTTCTCTATAGATGCTGTCATAGGCGGCCTTGAAATCAATAAAGAGGTGGTGAGTATCGATTTGGAATTTTTGGGTTTTCTCCAGGATCTGCCGTAGTGTGAAGATTTGATCGATGGTGGACTTTCCTGGCCTGAAACCGCACTGATAGGGTCCAATCAGGCTGTTGATAAAAGGTTTCAGGCGTTCACACAATATCGCAGAAAAGATCTTGTATGCGATGTTGAGGAGACTGATGCCTCTATAAGTGGCGCAGTTGTGGGGGTCTCCTTTCTTGTGGATCGGGCAAACGATGCTGAGATTCCATTCATCAGGCATACACTCGTCTGACCAAATATTAGAAATGAGTTGGTGTATGCACTCTACTAATTCATCCCCATCTGCCTTGAAGAGTTTGGCCTGCAAGCCGTCAGGTCCAGCAGCCTTGTTGGATTTTAGCTTGGATATTGCTATCCTCACTTCGTTTTGGTCAGGTGGACGGAAATTTTGACTATCATCGTCTATGTTGAATGGTTCATTCTGCTTGACAGGAGGTTTCTGGTCTTCGTCGCCGTTATACAGTCTGCAGAAGTAGTTTTTCCATATTCTCAGCACCAACTGTGATTCCACTACGAGGTTTCCATTTTCATCTCTACAGGTTTCTGTATCCGTATTGCTCCTCTGACACGTTCTTTTTACCTTTTGGTAAAACTTCCGTACATTGTTCCTGGAGTATAAACTCTCGATATTCTCAAACGCGCGCTTCTCATGCTCTTTCTTCTTCTTTTGGAGAAGCCGATGTTCTTCCCGTTTCTTATGCTCGTAGAGCTCACGAGCAGCTCTCGTTTTCCTTTGCAGCGCCGCTTTGTGTGCCTCTTGTTTTGCTGCATGCACTCGCCGGCATTCTTCGTCAAACCAGGGGTTTCGCGGTGGTGGGCGAGCGAGACCCAGCACATCATTCGTGGCGTTTCTGATGGCATGTTGGCAGCGTTGCCACTGGTCTTCTTTTCGACGTTTAATTTTCTCACAGCGATTCTTCTTTGTTGCTCAGTTTGGGATATCCGCATTCGTACCTTGGCTACAACAAGGTAATGATCCGAGTCTATGTTGGCCGCTCCGAAGGTTCGGACATCCAGAATACTGGAGGCATGCCTTGCGTCGATCGCAATATGATCAACTTGGTTGATCATTACATGATCATTGGACCGCCATGTCTGCTTATGAATATCGAGATGAGGAAACCATGTGCTTGCTATGGTGACATTTCGCTCCACAGCGAAATCAATTAGCCTTAATCCGTTATCAGACGTGGTGTCGTGTAGGCTATGCTTACCGTTTTGTAAGATCGCCCACTATTTCGAAGCCTTGAGCGAAGCAATCTTCTGTTTTTATTTTTTGGAGTGGACAAAGTATTCTCAATTTGGGCACCTAATATGATCATTTCTTCATGTTCCTGAGAAGACTGATCACTCGACGTACAAGATAGATTAAAATTTGTATCTTTAGCGGAATCATCCGAGTTTTCCCACTCGGGTAAATTTTTATCAGATGCATAATGGTTAAAGGTAAAGGCATCTGCATCTAGAGGGCATGAAAGAATAAATTTTGAATTAAATTGAGAACCGGATTAAAATAAGTGCAATATAAATTTAAGTTCTTACTTTTAAGCAATTCAACATCAAAATTGCATTCATCAATTGATGATTGAGTTTCATTTGGTACTAGAGATACGAAATTTGGTGTAAGGTCATATTTCTGGAAGTTATGTGAGCATGTTTGGGGCAACTGTCCTACAGAACAACTGCATTCCTCTTGCAATGCAGTAGTATGACTGGTCGTTGATTGGCCGATGTTACCTTTGTTTTATTTGAATTAATTTATTAAGATTTTGAGGCGAATACATATTGTACAAAATATTTACGTACCGCTGTCAATATTTTCGGTTTGAAACGTACTGTTTTCAGAGCCCGCAGTATTTTCTGAAAGCAAGTTCAAAATTTTGTGTTAAATACCAATTTTCCGTTATGAGCAAAACAAAAATAATACTGAGTAGCACGAACTTGGTCTTACATATTATATGCTCACTTGAATGCAAACTCAAGCACTAATTTTTTTTTCAAGAACCAAAAAAGAAACGAAATACATACACCTATCAAATGCAATGTGGGATGTGATGAATTATCCTTTTCACTCAGGCCACATGCTGGCCCATTTTGCGAAGAAGGTATGTGCCTAAAATAGATAATAGATAAATCATCTAATCTACAATCTACATACACCTATCCATATTTTAAAGACTGCAATTATATGCGTTTTAAAAAATGAAAATAAAATAGTCACTTGAGTCTAAAAGAGTCAATTTTTGCAAGACCATTGAATTTTTAAGCTCATAGCAGCCGTTTTCGAGAAATCAAAAAAAAAAGTTTCCCCCGAAACACAATTATTATGTACTCGTATATTAAATTTGAAGCAATTCTAAGCCGTTAAGGCTGCAATCGGTCGTAGATAGTGCCAGATAGATGGACAAAATTGGCATTCATTACGATTTTATAGGGACCCTTTTCTCATTAACTATCGTTAAAAATAATATTTCACTATATTAGTCACTTAAATTAAAATAGTTAGTACTTACCTTTTTACGCTCGTTTAGTATCTTGGATAATTCCAAAATTTTACTTGCGCGAAAAGACATTTTTGCACTTTAACACTTTTATGAACACTTAGCACCACACAAATAATACGACTGTTCGAACAAACTAAACTCAATTTATGATGACTTTTTTGAGATATTTTACTTTCAAATTCGCTTGGAATAGTAACTTAAATCAACTTTACCTCTCCCCTTTAAGAATTTATTTTCGAAATAAAAACCAAACTATAGAAAGGATTCCAGAAACTTAATTTTCTGACTTGGAAAAAAAACATAACTCGAAATAAGATGATCTTCAAACTAAACTCTATTTTGGAATAACAACCTAATTCGAGTTAGGAAAATGAAATTGATGATATATTTCCTGTAGTAATAACCAAACTAGACTTTGGTTTTTATTGAAAAAATACAGTTTTAAATAATAACCAGACTCGGAACGTCTTATCTCAACGTAGGCTGTTATTCCAAAATGAAAATTTCGAAAAATTGAAAATGAAAAAGAACCAAACTCAACATTGGTTGCTATAGGAAATTGACGTTGAAGATATTTCTAGAAAAACGTCAGTTAAGCCGTTATACCAAAATGACTGTTAAGCAAAAATGACTTTGGCTATTAGGTTTTTGGAGAATTTTTTTTTTCCGAGGGTTGGTGAAAAATCTTCCATAGACACTATGAGAATAGCAAGCGCGTACTCATAGTAGTGTCAGATTCTTACTAACTAAAAAAACACCACCCTTCGATATAAATTTGTTAGATATCGCAACTAAGTATTAACTTATCAAGCAATTTTTCTTTCACGAAATAAAAACGTTTGGCAGGTTACTTTCCACTGAAAGATCCTGCATGTTCCGCAATTTAGAGGCGGCTTATCATTATCTCGCCAAGTCGAAGGGTTTCGTCCTTTATAGTCGGCGCAATAAATTGCTCTCATCCAATATTTGTAGGACTGTATTTTTGACATGTCCGATTAGTCGGTTTCTCTGCTTTCTCGCGAAGCTTCTAGTTTCAGCTTCGATTGTCGGAATTCCGAGATGCCTGTGGATATCGTCGTTTCTACTATACCACGGTGCTTGGACCATTTCTCTTAGCACTTTATTTTGAAAAGCTTGTAAAATATTTGCATTTGTTTTATTGGTACAACCCCGAAGTTGTATACCGTAGGTCCACACCGGCTTTAGCACTTGCTTGTATAAAAGCAGTTTGTTCTCAGTACTGAGCTGGGAATGTTTTCCGAGTAACCAGTACATTTCGCTATATTTGATTTCGAGTTCTTTACGTTTCATTTTCACGTACGAATTCCATTTCAGTCTTGCGTCGAGTGTCATTCCCAGGTATTTGGCCTCCTTTGCAAAAGGTATTCGGGCCGAGTTTAGGAAAATTGGCAAGTTATTAGTTTTCTTGTAAGTGAAATTCACGTGAACAGATTTAGATTCGTTGAGGGCGATCCGCCAGTCCCTCGTCCATTCATTTACTTTATTTAGCGCGTTTTGCAGTTTTTCAGTCGTTTCTTCGATTGTTTTACCTAGTGCTAGGATAGCGGTGTCATCGGCAAACGTAGCAAGGATAGTGCCATCTTCTTTCGGTATATCTCGAATATATAACAGATAGAGCTTCCTTGTGGTACGCCGGCCGAAATTTCTTTGAGCTGCGAGTATTCGTTTCCATGTCTAAAACGGAAGAGTCTATTCCCCAGATATGATACTAGAATATCATATTAGCATACAGGGAGAACTTGTCGTAGTTTGGATTTCAAGCCATCATGCCACACCTTATCAAAGGCCTGCGAGACGTCAAGAAATACGCTTGAGCAAATCTCGATTACGTCAGTAATTCTATGCACCTGGTCAATCGTCGAATGCTTACTTCTGAACCCAAACTGGTGGTCAGGGATAAGATTATTTTCGTCTATAACCGGTTGGAGACGCCTTAGTAATATCCTCTCGAAAATTTTGGATATGACTGGAAGAAGCGAAATTGGTCTATACGATTTTACCTCATTTGGCGGTTTTCCTGGTTTTAAGACCATTATTACTTTCGCAACTTTCCATTGGCTCGGAACGTGTTTTAATCTGAGAGCAGCATTTACAATATGGAGAAGCTTAATCAAAGCTTTTCTAGGTAAAACTTTGAGAATTTCTCCGGTGATTAAATCATAACCAGGAGCTTTCTTAGGTTTTAGAATCTCGATCTCATTTTTGAGTTCCCTAAGCATTGCACTTGTGAGTGTTAAATTGCCAGATGGTAAATCCGGCCTATTGACGTTATCGTAAACCACTTGACTATCGTACGGTTTAAAGGTTTCTTCCAGGTGGGCCGCAAAGACGTCCGCTTTTTCTTTATCTTCCCTTGCCCATTCATTTTGATTTAATTTAATTGGCGGCGAGGGGACTTTGGGCCTGTTGGTGCCTTTTATGGCTTTCCAAAGTGAATAATTGGAATCTTTTTTCGCTGTTAAACTTTCAAGGTAAGAGCCTATTGCACGATTCTTAAAATCCTTAATAGTTTTCTTCAACGAATTGCACAGACGATTCAAGTGTGCTTTATGTTGCGGAGCACGACTCTGTTGCCATTTTTTATGCGCTTTTCGTTTTTCCTTGACCAATTCCTTTATTTCCGGAGGATGTCGTAAGCCGTATTTGTCCGACGTTTTCCTTGGAATGGGAGTATTATTCCAAGAGGCGAGCTGTACGATTTCGACGAAGCGATCAACTTCAACCTCAAGTTCATAGGGTGTCGTAAGTGGAACGCTCAGTTCAACATTGTCTTCAATTTCGTTCCTAAAACCTTCCCAGTTAGTTGTTCTACCAGTTAATCTCGCTGGCTCTAGGTCATAGACTAGTTTTTCGCTCAATGTCAAAATAATTGGGGAATGATCAGACGACAGATCAAAACTCTCTTTGACTTTTATGTGGTTGGTAGATATTCCTTTCACAACGAAAAAATCTATCAGATCAGGTATTTTTGAAGTATCAGTTGGCCAGTAAGTCGGTTTACCCGTCGAATGGAAATCGCAATTGTACTCCATACCTGCCCCATAGAGCATTCTACCTTTTTCGAACTGTATCTTGAGCCCCAGAACGTGTGTTTCGCATTAAAATCGCCGCCAAAAATGAAATTAGGTTTAAGCGATTCAAACATATTAGTAAAATCACTTTTTCCAAGCGCGGAACGCGGTGGACAGTAGATAGACGACATTTTAAGAGTACGCTGACTATTTTTAACTCGAATCGTGCAAAATTGCAAAGTTTCAAGCTCTATCTTTAGGTCTTCCGATTGCTCGATACAGTCTTTAATAAGCAAGGAAGATCCGCCTCTCGCTTTTCCCGAAGGGTGACAAGTGTGGTAATCATTATAGCCTTTTATTTTTAAATGCGATTCCTTTTTGATGTGGGTTTCAGAAATCAAGCAAATATCAATATCTTTTTGGCGCATAAATATACCAAAATGACTGTTAAGCAAAAATGACTTTGGCTATTAGGTTTTGGAGAATAACGTCTATTTTATAAATGCTACATACAAACAAAATTAACTGCTAATCAATTTGGACATGCTAAACACGGTGGTGCTAACAACTCAATTTTGTCCTAACTCGAGTTAGGCGGTTATGGTTTGTGGCCACTGAGTTTTTCACTGCACCTGAACCCTTTTGCGCAATATCTGATTCTGCTTTTAAATATATCCTAAACAGTTGGGAATGCAACACGTGAATTTCGCACTGGAGTTACTCCCAAGGTATCAGACAAGCTTAAAGATCTATCCAACCCTTAAAAAAAAGCAGTTAATATCCTTAAATATAGCAGAAACGACTTTAGAAGGCTAGTGAGCTTCCTTACCGGTCACTGTGGATTACTATACCACCTCAACAAAATAGTCAAACGGTAGTGCATGCGATCATATGAAAACACAAGCGTTTTCACTCAGCTGAGGCCTACCAACTCCTACTCTCAACCTCCACGCGGTGACAGCCGGGTGCCTAGTACCTTAATCCAAGAAATGGGTAACCAACCCCGTTTGGCGGATTCTTGGTGGCAGCAGATGAGAGAGGGGGGGAAGAGTGCTTTTCTCACTAGAGCACTTCTTCCTGTTCCAGGCGGCAGCGGACGAATTCCCTAGACGGAGTCAACGGTGGCGTCTATAGTTCCAGTTAGGTTGAACTTAGTGAATACCTTGCGCGAGCTGCTTCGACGTATTCGGATCACAGGTCGGTAAGGAATTTCCAATGTTGGTCAGGACATTGGAATAGAGATGGTGGCGGAGGAGCCCTTAATGGGCCAACGGCAGCGCTCATACTCCCGTAGTGGACTACTGGCACCGGTGTACCCGGCCCCCTGTCCTAGGGGAATAATTAAGGAACTGGCCCTCCAGGTTGGGGGTTGTGCCGTCGGGGTAACTTCCCTACCACGTAAAAAACGCATGGTTCCGAAACAACCAAAAGCCTCGGATAAGGATGACCCAACTAATGACGACCCCAGCAAACGAAATAAGGACAACGACCTTCGGATCTGTACGTGGAATGTTCTGTCTCTTTACAGACCACGTGCAGCCGAACAACTAGCAGAGGCCCTAGACTGCTATAAAGCAGATATTACCGCCATCCAGGAAGTGCGATGGGATGGGCCAGGCAAAAAGAGGATGAAAAACTGTGACATCTACTACGGTGATTGCTACAGAGGCAACAGGCAACGCTTATTCGGATGCGGATTTGTTATACGCGGCAGACTTAGGCAAGAAGTCTTAAGCTTCCGACACGTGAGCGAGCGTATTATGACTATCCGGATCAAGGCTAAATTCGCTAACATAAGCCTAATATGTGTTCATGCCCCCACAGAAGAAAAGGACCCTGCCTCCAAAGAGTGTTTCTACGAGCTCCTCGACAAAACATACGAGCAATGTCCTAAATACGACGTTAAGATCGTATTGGGCGATTTTAACGCCAAAATAGGAAAGGAGGACGTCTTCGGTAGAGCAGTCGGTAAGCATAGCCTACACGACACCACGTCTGATAACGGACTAAGGCTAATTGATTTCGCTGTGGAGCGAAATGTCACCATAGCAAGCACATGGTTTCCTTATCTCGATATTCATAAGCAGACATGGCGGTCCAATGATCATGTCACGATCAACCAAATTGATCATATTGCGATCGACGCAAGGCATGCCTCCAGTATTCTGGATGTCCGGACCTTCCGAGCGGCCAACATAGACTCGGATCATTACCTTGTTGTAGCCAAGGTACGAATGCGGATATCCCAATCTGAGCAACAAAGAAGAATTACTGTGAGAAAATTTAACGTCGAAAAGCTACAATCGCAAGAGACCGCCAGACTCTTCGCTGAACGCGTATCCCGAAATCTCTCAATCACCCCTATACCGCCAGCATCAAGTGCCGAAGACCAGTGGCAACGCTGCCAACATGCCATCAGAAACGCCGCGACTGATGTGCTGGGTCTCGCTCGCCCACCACCGCGAAACCCCTGGTTTGACGAAGAATGCCGGCGAGTGCATGCAGCAAAACAAGAGGCATACAAAGCGGCGCTGCAAAGGAAGACGAGAGCTGCTCGTGAGCTCTACGAGCAAAAGAGACGGGAAGAACATCGGCTTCTCCAAAAGAAGAAGAAAGAGCATGAGAAGCGCGCGTTTGAGAATATCGAGAGTCTATACTCCAGGAACAATGTACGGAAGTTTTACCAAAAGGTAAAAAGAACGTGTCAGAGAAGTAATACCCGTACAGAAACCTGTAGAGATGAGAATGGAAACCTCGTAGTAGAATCACAGTCGGTGCTGAGAATCTGGAAAAACTACTTCTGCAGACTGTATAACGGCGACGAAGACCAACATCCCGCTGTCAGGCAGAATGAACCATTCAACATGGACGATGATAGTCAAAATTTCCGTCCACCTGACCAAAACGAAGTGAGGATAGCAATATCCAAGCTAAAATCGAACAAGGCTGCTGGACCTGACGGTTTACCGGCCGAACTTTTACAGGCAGCTGGGGATGAATTGGTAGAGTGCATACACCAACTCATTTCTAATATTTGGTCAGAGGAGTGTATGCCTGGTGAATGGAATCTCAGCATCGTTTGCCCGATCCACAAGAAAGGAGACCCCCTCAACTGCGCCAATTATAGAGGCATCAGTCTCCTCAACATCGCGTACAAGATCTTTTCTGCGATATTGTGTGAACGCCTGAAACCTTTTATGAACAGCCTGATTGGACCCTATCAGTGCGGTTTCAGGCCAGGAAAGTCCACCATCGATCAAATCTTCACACTTCGGCAAATCCTGGAGAAAACCCAAGAATTCCAAATCGATACTCACCACCTCTTTATCGATTTCAAGGCCGCCTATGACAGCATCTATAGAGAAGAGCTTTATAGAGCCATGTCTAGTTTTGACATCCCTGCCAAACTTGTCCGCCTGTGCAGGCTGACGATGGAGAACGCTCGCTGCTCCATCAAGGTCGGTAATGACCTCACCGAGACCTTTGATGTCAAAAAAGGCTTTAGACAAGGTGACGCGCTGTCATGTGACTTCTTCAATATTGTACTTGAACGGATTGTGCGGAACTCACAAGCCAACACCGGAGGCACAATCTATTACAAGTCTGTACAACTGCTTGCATACGCCGACGATATAGACATTATCGGAAGATCTCAGCGGGCTGTCACCGGTGCTTTTGCAAGCATTGAGGCGGAAGCGGCCAAAATGGGTTTGGCGATAAACGAGGGCAAAACCAAGTATATGCTGTCAACTAGAAGGGAAAACCAACATCGACGAATTGGACAAAACGTCACCGTGGGCAGCTATAACTTCGAGGTAGTAAGGGACTTTGTCTACCTTGGCTCTGCTATAAATTCAGCAAACAAAATCAGCGCAGAAATCAATCGAAGAATAACTCTTGCCAATCGCTGTTTTTTTGGGCTTATAAGGCAATTCAACAGTAAAGCCCTCTCTCGAACAACTAAGGAGACTCTATATAAGACCTTGATCATCCCAGTCCTGCTTTACGGCGCTGAAACATGGACTTTATTAAAAGAGGATGAAGATATCCTTGGTCGCTTCGAGAGAAAAATTCTTCGTAAGATTTTCGGTCCCGTTTGCGTTGACGGGTTTTGGAGGAGAAGATTCAATCACGAACTATACGAGCTGTACAGCGACATCGACCTAGTCAAAAAACTGCGTATTGGACGTCTGAGATGGCTAGGACATGTAGAGCGAATGGACACCAACGCTCCGGCCCGCAGAGTCTTCGAATCTAACCCCGAGGGACGACGCAGTAGAGGGAATTATCGCCGTAGGTGGCGCGCACAAGTTCAAGGGGACCTCGACCAACTTGGAGTGCGCAACTGGAGGCAATTAGCTAAAGACCGAGCTAAATGGAGAGGCTTGTTGGTTGAGGCCCAGGTTCACCCCGAACTGTAGCGCCACCTAAGTAAGTAAGTCAACAAAATAAGAATCTCGGAGGATATCATCTGCCGCTGCTTCCTAGAAGAGAACGAAACCGAAACAGAGCACATACATAGGTTAGGTTAGGTTAGGTTAGGTTAGTGAGCTGGTGTATGGACGGAAGTCCTCTACACCACACTGAGGTCAGTATAGACCCATTGTGATACCCATGGGGGGAAAGAAGATACTCGTAGAAAAAGCAAAATCGATTCCTCGTGAAGAAAAATAAACGTCTCTGTACGTAGCCTATTAGAAAGTATATAGTACTTACTGTGCCCGAGATACACACCATCCAGAGGATTTGATGAAGTTTGCGATGTCGTTGAGCGGTCTCTCTCTCTCTCTCTCTCTTGTCCAAGATATCTATTTCTAAGGTTTTTGAGGCCTGGGCAGTGGCAGAGAAAGTAGGTTGAGTCCTCGTGAACCTCCCGTCGCCGCAGTCCCTACAATGGTCCTCGCTTGTCACACGTAACTTTTTCATGTGGTATCGCATAGTGTTGTGCCCCGTAATAATTCCAATGAGAGTAGAGAGTGATTTTCTATTCTTATGCATGAGTTTATTTGTTTTCGTGATGATACAAGTGTCTAGAGGGGACCATCTGTTGTTTGCCTCCCTTAGGGCTTTGTTCCCTGCATCCAGATTTAGTGTGCAAGGCGGAATGTACACTGAGGGGTTGGTTTGGTCCGAGTTTAGTGCTGAACCTTCTCTAGCCAGTTCGTCAGCTTTCTCATTCCATGGTATGCCTTCATGTCCAGGGACCCAGCAGAGCTCTTCCTTGTGCTGTGTTCCTAGATCTTTGATCTCTTCTCTACAACACTTCACAAGCTTCGATTTTACCTTTGTAGCAGATGTTGCTTTTATCGCTGCCTGGATGTCGATGAAAAAGGTGATATCCTCACGTGCCCTCATCGCAGTCTTATGGACCGCTATTGTCACTGCGAGGACCTCCGCCTGGAAAACGCTGCTTTAGTTCGGAAGCCTGACTGACAAGAAGATACCTAGGGTTTTAGAGAAGATGCCTGCGCCGATACCCGTTTCCATTTTGGATCCATCGGTGTACACGGCTATGTTTCTCTGGTTGGCTGTTCCGCCTGTTTTCCATTCTTCTCTGCTCGGGAAGGTGCTGAAAAATGGTCTTATGAAGTCCAGATGTGGCATTGTATAATCTGTGCTAGATATATTGCCCAGTTATCTGCGTAGAATCTTAGTATGACCCAATGCATTTGGTCTCCAGCTATTTCTTTGGATTAACCTTACAGCAGCGAACACATACATACTATTTGAGTGTGCAGCTCTGTGTAGAATTAGGACATGCTTTTCCCCTATGGAGATCATGTCTCCAATAGACTTAAGGGATTCCTCCTCGGATATAATTATCACTTTCATAAGGAGAGTAGAAGTACTGTTGTTTTAAAAGTTGGCTCCTGGCATAATCGGTCTGTCTGGTCATAGTGCCTTTACAAATAGACCCAGCAGCTCCTAAACTATTCAAGTATGAATAATTTGATCAATTAAATTCTATCACTCGTTACAGCTAAAGGAACTTCAACAGTTTTTTTTTTACATTTATTCTCAAAGCCGTATATACATATCTATGTTAATCGAAAACGAGTTTCTCCATATATATGCAGCAATTTCTGTCCTCAAATAGAACACTACACTCCAATATAGCACACATTGTGTGTCCGATCAATTAACCACGACGCGACGGCCAATTATATCAATTTACATATTACAGTACAAACTCATTGCACTGACAGCATAATACTGACAGATCGGCAAATAGAGTTATTTGCTGTCAATTTTACGGCGTCTAATCGGTTGTTACATTTCAACGCAAATTCAAATCTAATTCAATTCGTCAGAAAAGATTGGAGTAGAAATTATCTGACTTTGAACAACTCTAAACTGACAGCTGTAGCTAAAGGTTGAAACACAATTTTAAAATTTTTATTATTCGTCATTTATGTGCGGGGTGAATAGGAGGGCTTTCAAAAAGCTTGAACGCCATCAGGAAGGCGACCTCTTGGTAGACCTAGACGTAGATGTATCCTTCCCCCGCGACTCTCATAAAGGATTAGCGGCATTGAAAATGTGAAAATGTGAAAAGGTTGAACCTGGTAATGGTTATGGTAGGTTAGGTTAGGTAGAGCTATGAGGTTATCATAAAACACTACTCACCAAAGTGGGCCCGTCAACCCAGATTGACTACCATTTGGTAGGCAGTTTCGTGAAGCCTCGGGTAAAAGATTGCAAAGTGGTCCTGGGAGAGGCAATCGCTCGGCAAAACCGTCTCCTGCTAACAGAAATTTTTATGAAAACACCGAAGAAAAGTAAACATACAAGGGTCCTTGAGAAAATCAAACGGTACAATCTAGACAAAGAAAAAAGCGAAGCTTTTGTTTTCGTGATGAAAAATTACCTCCCTCACACCATCAACGGAGCTGAGGATGAAGAGTGCAGAGCACAAAATATGTGGGATTCCCTACAGCGAACTTACTTAAAGAAGGCCAAATGACTGCTAGGAGCTTCAAAAGCCACCATCAACACGCCAAAGAAACATGGTGGTGGAGTGATGAAGCTAAGAAGGTGATAAATCAGAAGAAAGCGGCTTTCAAAGCTTGTTTAAAGTGCAACTCTAATAAAAGAGACGAGAAAGCTCGCCTCGAAATGGAATACAGATGTTGCAAGAAAAAAGCGAAGAAGAAGTGCGCCCAGCTTTAAGCAGAGAGTACGGAGGGCTGTATCGGGAGCTGTAAAAAATATCTTCCCCAGTTGCTGATGCAAACTAGGCTATTCAGGAGCTGCGAAGACACAATATGAACAAGAGCGCAACCGTCTTCCAAAAAACCACCCAAAGAAGGAGGAATGCTCAGGAGATTCGTTCGCCATAGTTCATTAACAATGCTCATGGCGTTGAAGTGGGAGGGTAACGATCCCTTATTTTCGGATCATAACCTCGCTGATAAAAGGAAGAAGACCAACGTTAGTGAGCCAAAGCGCACTGTTGTCCACTTGAAATTTGATTTGTAGGCCTAGTGGTAAAAGATACAGAAAAATCTCGAGTACAGCCGTAGGTGTTGTGCGTAGAGCACCTGTGATACCAATGCAAGCTGTTCTTTGTACCATGGCCAACACATCCCATATGTTTTTCGTATTCGTTGCCTTCCACCACACACGAGCCACATACGTAATGATGGGTTTGACTATAATGATGTATAGCCAGTGCATCATAACGAGCTTCAGGCCCCATTTTTTTCCTGCGTGAACCTGGTAATATCGTAGACACTTCAAAATTTACTGAAATTGTTTCTGTTTCGAATTTCTTTTCTAAGGATTGGTCACGCACCAATCAAACTTTTTAAACATCATCCACATTGACTATTGCTCTTACATAAATCCCTAAAGTGTCTTTCTATTTGCACTCATAAACCTGCCGTATAGTACCGAATTCTATAAATAGCCTTTGGAATAATGTCGATCGATTCGCACGAAAAAGTTTCAATCAGTCATCGACCCACCATCAATCATAATTTGCCACCCACTAGGTCGTTCGCCCCTAAATACTTTTAATGCAAAATCACTGTTCTAATATCAGTCATCATAACTTTACCGCAATATTCATGAAGTTGTAATGTTTAAGTAAAGTCAACGCTCTCTTTGTACATGTTTGTGTAGTGTATGCAGCATTAGTCCTAGATAATGGGTCCACATAAAATAATGTTTGTGGTTAAAAAATATATATTTTCCGCTCTAATTCTTTCCATGGTTCGTTCTTAGTCAGTCCTTATTTATAACAGAAAACAAAAGTGCATTAAATGTGAAGTCTTGCAGGACTTAGCGAAAGAAATCGATATGAGTAAGTGGCGTGTAGATTAAGAGATTTGCATTTTGGAAGTTTGCACGTAAAAGATGTGGAATCGTTCGATCCAATGAGATTGTCAGATGTCAGACGCAAAATGTTACAAGCACGTTTCTTTGCTTCTAAACCAAACTTATGCCACAGTTACACACAAGTAAGGTTCATGGCTCACATTGCCATTCATTTTCAATGCATTTTATTTAATTAATTCAGTATGCCTTACATGCTAACAAAAACGCTTAAAACTAGCTTAATTAACTTAACTATCTTATTCCGACTAACTGGCCCCATGCGGGCACTCTAAGTTAATCCTAACACTTAATCTATGTCTTTCGACGTAACCTAATTAAATTTATTTATTATAACTAACTAATTAACATATTTAAAACTAAGAAAAATGTTTATTGTAGAAAAAAAAATTTTGTGTCTGGACCGATGTTTTTGGTAATTAAGAGATAAAACTTATAAACTACCTTAAAATAATCTTAAGTTAACTTAACTACTATGTGTAATTAAATACACACTTTTTTTGTAGCCAAGTGCTGGGCTATTTTTTTTTTTTTGTTTTTTTATAAACTTACGACTACCTTAAACTATGTAAGCCGGCCATGGCTAACGACCTGCTTTGCCCCATTAGAGGTTACCCCGGATTGGGAGGAAACGACGACGGCGTTCCCTCTTCTTCAAAAAGCCACCAAAATTGATGGCGCTGCCTACTCACGTCTTCAATGTCGCGGTTAGAAACCGCCCTACTGTACCGGAGATGCTCTACACTACCCTGTGCGACGTCTCGGTCGTAGTTGAGTCGCCTATCCACAGCTTTTTTTGGCGACGTGGAAGATTAGCGGCACCGCTAATTTATCCTGGATCAGACCTCTCTGATCAAGATATAGGAACGTTTCTGGAGGGCTAAAGCCGTTAAGGCGCACATTCTCGTGATAGAGATTGTTGGGGTAATAAGCCCCAAAGATCAGGGTATTCATCGAAGTCATTGCTCTTGCAATGTGCCTTCGAATTATCTTGATCAAGAAATTATCCACTCTGATCAGATTCGCCCTGTTGTACAGGACCTCGTTACGATAGAATTTTATGTACTCAGACTCTGGTGTTCTGTACAAACGAAGGCAAGCCCTCTCAAACACCCGCATCTTTTCCAACAAGCTTGGCCCCACGTTGAACTACACAGGACATCCATATGCGAGCATAGGCCGAATGAGGGCCATGTAGCAGATTACCTTCACCCTTGCATCGAGTTGGCTGCTATAAAACAGTCTCTTTGTAAGGGCGAAAGCAGCTTTGGCTCTGGCCAGAGCAGCATCTATATGTTTGTTAAAATACAGATATTGATCTAGCCAGACCCCAAAGTATCTGACTACACTTCGACTCGCAAGTGGCTGTCCGTGCTGTCCCACGATAGAGAACTCTCGCCAATTCTTTCTGGTATCCCAAGAGGCCCCGACAATGGCGTTCTGAATAGGATGGTCTCCGACTTCTGAAAATTAATCTTCAACTTCCAGTCGTCGCAGTATCTCTTAATCTTATCGAAATCACGCTACAAAAGTGTTGCAATTACCTTGATCTTAGGCCCTGATCTGTACGCGACCAAGTCGTCTGCGTACGCTATGGCATGGTGAAGTGAACCTATGAGATCACTCGTGTAAATATTAAATAGGATCGGCGAATTAACCGCACCCTGTTGCAGACCATTTTTTACTTCAAAAATCCCAACAGACGTCACATTGCCACTCTTCCTAATGAACCTCTTGTGAACATGCCATAAAGTATGAACAGCAGTGGTTTACTTATGCCTACTCTGCTTAACTTGTAGAAGAGTCCCTCTAACCATACGGTATCGAATGCCTTCTCCAAGTCAACCAGGCAGGCACCCGTGCATGGCTTCTTGCTTTTGTTCCATTGGATATCCGCTACCAGTTTAGACGCGGCATGTATGGTACCATGCCCCGCCTTGAAACCGAATTGATTATCCGGAATTATGTGCATGTCCTCAACCCACTTAGCCAGGGCTCTATGGATTACTTTTTCGTATACCTTGCTGATATTCGGAAGGAGACTTATCGACTGGAGATTCCCCGGATTGGAGCTATCTTTATTTTTCTTTGAAATGGGCTCCACCACCGCTGTTTTCCAATACGCTGGATAATGGGCATTATTCATTGCATTATTAAACAGGATGGTGTAAATGTTTACCGCTTCTGGAGGAAGATGTTTAAGTACAATGTTGGGTATACCATCGATTCCCACGGATTTCTTTTTCCTGAGTGATTCGAAGATCGCTTGGAGCTCTGCCTTCGAAATGAACGGGGGATGTACCCTTTCATCGGCGACGGCATTGTTTGCCATATTTCTTTCATTGAACACGGTGTAACCAGTGTTCGCAGATCGTCAGTGCTCCATGTCATTTCGAAGGTAGAAGTTGTGCACAAGGACCTGATTTTCCAGGTCATGGTTCGGGCAAACACTATCATTCACCTTATACACGTCCTGGAAAGTCGCTCCTATAGCCTCTACCTTCTCCTGCGGATCTTTGATCACAAAGAAATTGTCATCCTCAGCTGCGTTATCTGGATCTATACCTGCTGTCACTAGTATTTGTGCATTGTTCATAGTTCGAGGGATTTTAAGACGTAGAAGATCGTTCTGATTATTCCTCCGAAAGATCTTGTTTATTTTCGGGAACGTACTCGGGTTGTTGGATTTTACAGCCCGAATTTTCCTGTCCCAGTGCAAATTTACAGAAAGTCTGTAATTTTCTTTAATTAATTTCGAGAGGTTTCTACTCAACGACTTCAGCGTCCTAACCTCCTCCGAGTTCTGTCTGTTGTCGAGTTTTTAATCTCGACAGCAATCTACTTTTATGTTCATGCGGTATATGTCCACATTGTCAGTGTGTTGATACCGAGGTATCGTACTGTCCATCGTTCTTTTTATTGTCTCGTCCATTTGTTTAAGATATCTATCAATCTCCTCGTTTGACAGATTTCTATTGGACGGTAGGTCGAGCAGGTTCGAGGAGAGTGCTCTCGTCAACTGTCTGGAGAAGCGAGTCCAACGAGTTCTACTGTTTCCGCAATTTCGTTGGAAATAGTTATTTCGGCACTAAGTCCGCAATGGTCACTGCCATACACAAAAGTGTGTAGGAAGTTTATCGTTTGCAGGTCCATGTCAGTCAGTTGTAATCGTACGTCGAACAGCATTAGATCCAGATAAGATCCGCTTCTGGGATACGATGGACTATCCGTCGCTTTTAAATCTAGTCGATACTCTACACTGTGCAGACCCCACCAATTAAATAGTAGGTTTCCTCTAGAATTTGGAGTGGTGTTTCCCCAATATCTATGTTTGGCATTAAAATCACCGGTTATAATGAAAAAGTTCTCCTCCGATTCCACCCTCAGTATTCGAAAAAGTGTTTCGAGCTCCGAAATAAAAAAAGTGATTTGAGTAGCTTCAGGAGCATAGACCGCGACCATATACATGCTCTTTCCACTGTGGAGGGGGATGTACACGATACATGCTTCCAGCTCCTGGAACCTACGCACTTCACCGCTGTACACTACTTTATGACGCAAATCTTTTCTAATGAAGATCGCGATACCTCCTTGTACAGAGTTGGGTCGGTTTCTTCTTATAATATTTTAACTACTGTGCCTCAACTTGTGTTTCTGGGATAGCTTAGTTACACTAACCAAAAGCACATCGGGAGAATGGTCTTCAAGCAACTTGAAAAGTACGACACTACGTTCGATCCTAATCAGTGAATTCATATTCACCGCAAGAATCTTTAAGGGTTGCTCCGCCATGTTCGTACCCATTACGATTAGTGGTGCGTTAGGCCCGGCAGAAGCACGTAGATCTGGTCCACCCGCTTCGCCTGCTCCTGAATTTGTCGCTGAAGTTGGCCCATCTGCCCCTGGATAGAGAGCAAGATAGGCAACAAATCAGGTTCAGCCTCCGGTGATCTAGGCTTTGGGGCCTGCGGAACAACCCTCGGCTGCGACTGTACCGTATTTCCCCGACCTGACGCCATTTGGGCGTAGATCACTTGGGGAGTGACGGATTGTGCAGGAGCACTTGGGCGGATGGGCGGACGCTGGCTCACATTGTATTCTGACGTCGCTGTGGGTGCCACGGCGCAAGTGGTTAGTATGTCGGACCACTGCGCATGATGTTCCCAGAAAAGTTCGAATCCCAGAAAACAAAAAAAAACGATTTTTCACAGTCCCACCTCTCGCGAATGTCTGACAAATATCTGAGAGTATTGTTGTCTCGAAAAAGCTTCTCAATATTTGGGTCTTATCCTGGATAGGAAATTAAGTCGGAAACCTAGCATTCAAGAAAGAACTAAGAAAGCTAAAGTAGCGCTTTTCTCTTGCAAAAAAGCTATTGGGATTAGATGGGGTTTACAACCTCGAATCACTCACTGGCTCTACATCTCGGTCAATAGACTGACATACGGGCTGATTGGGTGGTGGACAGCCTTCAAAAAAGCCATAAATCGCGATTATCTAAGTAATGTCCAGCGTACAACTTGTGTGTACATAAGCGGAGCACTACGTACAACTCCCTCTGCGGCATATATACATGATATATTTAGCAAGCGAATGTAGCCGTTCGCCTTGAAGCTGCCCAGCAGTGGTCAAGAAAAGAATTTGGCTACGCTTCCATTCTGAATAAACTTGAAATCTCTCCCCAAACCACGGACTACACCATCCAACGTCTAAGTTTTGACAAGAACTTCCTCACCACCATCCCTTCCAGATCACTCTGCAATGACGACGCATTTTTAGAAGATGGGTTGATCCTCTTCTACACTGATGATTAAAAAACGAAGGACCGAGTTAGTAGAGCTGTTTTCTCTGACAGGCTTAAGATTAAGCTCCCCTTCCGTCTTCCAAATCATTGTAGCGTGTTCCAGGCAGAAATAATGTTGGCTTAAGAAAAACGTGATATCTGCAAGAGATATCCGTATCTTTTCAGACAGCAATCACATAATCCCTGGAATCGAGATCTTTAAATTCCTTAGTAGCTCTAGACTGTAGATAGCCTTTCGCGGAGATGGCTGAGCAGTTCAATATTCAACTGTATTGGGTGCCGGGGCCAAGGAACTCGCCAGAATGGGAACAACTATACCCATCCTGCCGGATAAAGGCTCCAATCGCTACTCGCAATCTTAAATTTAACCTGGATGCTATCGAGAGTACAAGTATTAGGTGGACAAGTGGTCCTACATATCTAGCAACAAAACAGATTTAGCCAGACCTAGACCTAAAACGCTCTAAGAATTTAATTTCTCTCGAGAGATTGCCTTCTTGATGTCGATCAATAGTAGATGTAGCGAAAACCTATACTTGATGCATTGCTCTATTATGAGCCGTAAGGTATTTATGCGGTCGATGTAGGAGGATCGAGCACGAGAGCCTGCCTGTTTGACGTCGGTAGTTGACTCTAACTGTTCCTTAATGCGTTCTAATATGATTCTAGCTATTATCTTGGCTACGGCCGGTTGAACGCCTATACCTATCCATTTTGCACAATCTGTCAGATTTTCCTTTTTCGGAAGGTTGACGATCATCCCTCTTTTCCACTCCTGGGGAAATTGTTCATTTGTGTTCGGCACCGCTTGGAATAGTTCGGCAGGGATGCCATCAATACCCACCACTTTGTTTTCTTTAGGGGCTTGATTGCTGCTGTTATTTCGGTTTTATTTGGAGGTCCGATGAGAATTCCGAATTTTGTTGCTTCGGAAGACTCAGTAGAGTTTGAGATCATAACACATCATCCGAATTTAGAAGGTTACCATCTAAACTCTTCACTGGATGTTGTTTGGAGTTCCGAACACGAATGAGTTTGTTGGTTATAATATAGACAGACCTACTGCCACACCCGCTTGCTGATTCTTCAGCCCCTGGGGCGAGTCAATATGCTGTCGTTTATGATGTTTTACACCACGCAGCCTCTTTTTTCCACGAGATGTTGGGCTTCAAGATCAGTACTCTCTAGAATAGAATAGAATAAAATTAATTTTCACTGAATTATGTTAATGTACATCGGTTTACAAATTCTTTTAAAGCAATGGCAAAAGCCGTCAGCCAGAATGACAGTTATGATTCAAATAATAAATCGGTTAAAAGAAAAAAAAAAATAATAATAATTATAACATAAAAATAAAGTTTAATGTGTAGAACTATATTTCTTAATATTGCTTTCTGTACTCCAATGCAGCCGAGACGTAGTAGAATAGTACTTTCCAGTCACTACCATTCAAGATTTGAATTATCTCCTCCCTCGATAGCACGGACTGATTCCAATAGAGTCTCCTCAGTTCCTGCAGAATAGGACATCTTCCCAGAAAGTAGTATACATCTTCTCTCTCTTTTAAATTGCACAGTGAGCAAAAGATTGGCAAATCGTTCCGGAGAGGTCTGAAATTCAGTGGTAACAACTCTCCTCTCGCTTTAAAGGCTACGCTCATCTGCTGTACCGTATTTTTTTCGTTGAAATAGTTTCTCTCCTTCAGGCTATGATTTAGAACTCCATATATACTGCGACTCCCGGATTGAAAAGTCCTTTCCATGAAAGCTGCATGTTTCCTTTCATCAAGGGTCCTTAATATAACATTCATAGCTGCACTCCAGCTACTTTTGTCTTCCCATCTTTATGATATATCCACACTGCAATATTCACTAAGTTCTTCCCACTTACGGAACAGTAGAGCTTTTCTGTTGAGAACATAGCGAAGCATTATTTTTGGCAGTCGATGGTCTGGCATATCTACTACTTTTAGTATATATTTGAAGTGCAATCCCAAGGCATATAGGCTCAACATAGGCAGTCCTGTCTCAACATATAGCATATAATTTGGGGTATTTAGTGGAAGTTTGAAGATGTGCTTTAAAAAATATCTTTGCAGCGCCTCGACTTCATCATAGTCCTCATAACCCCATACTTGGCTTGCGTAATACATAACAGATTTAGCTGTGGCTTCAAAGAGTTTATAATTTGTTTTCGTTGATACATCGCTTCTTCCGAAAACCCTTTTCCAGGTGCTGCTTATGACTCTTTTCGACTCTTTCAGCTTCTCCTTTAGGTGACTTGCATACGGCAGTCTTGGTGTAAGTGTTACCCCTAGGTAGCGATATTGCTTAACTACTTCTAGTTGCTCATGAGCAAATGACCATTTCTCCTCTCTGGCGTATCTTCCTGAATTATTTCGAAATATCAAGACTTTCGATTTAGCGGTGTTTACACTGAGGTTCCATAGCTTGCAGTACTCCTCCAGCTTGTTGCTCATAAGCTGCAGCATATTTGGCGATTCTGCTAGAATGTTGATATCGTCAGCATAGAAGAGAACTTTAATGATACAGTCCTCGAACTCAATTCCACCTGGTAAGTAGGATGCTAGATCATCTAGGTATAAACTAAACAATAGCGGACTTAAGATGCAACTTTGTTTGACACCTGTATTTGTGGAAAACTATTCTGATAGCGTGACACCGTCCCTTACTGCCGTCTGATTATCGTTGTACAGGCTTTGTATTATCCTTAACATTTTCGACGATATACCCAGTAAACTTAGCTTATAAAAAAGCGATTGCCTCCGTACCGTATCAAACTTACTTACTTACTTAGATGGCGCTACGGTCCGGGGTGAACCTGGGCCTCAACCAACAAACCTCTCCAGCTAGCACGGTTACGAGCCAGCTGCCTCCAGTTGCGCACGCCAAGTTGGTTGAGGTCCCCCTCCACTAGTTTGCGCCACCTACCGCGACGTCGTCCTCTACTGCGTCGTCCATCCGGGGTGGATTCGAAAACTTTCTTAGCAGGAACGTTGGGCTCCATCCGCTCTAAATGACCCAGCCATCTTAGTCGCTGTATGTGAACTCTTCTGGCTAAGTCGATGTCCTTGTACGGGCCGTATAGCTCGGTAGCTCGGCATTGTACCTTCTCCTCCACTCACCGTCTATGCAGACGGGACCAAAGATCGCTCGAAGAACTTTTCTCTCGAAATAACCAAGGGCATCCTCATCCGGTTTTGTCAAAGCCCATGCCTCTGCGCCATACAGCAGGACTGGGATGATTAGTGTCTTATAGAGAGTTACCTTAGTAGTTCGAGATAGGGCTTTGCTACTTAATTGCCGTTTTAGCCCATAGAAACAACGATTGGCAAGAGTAATTCTTCGTTTGATCTCCCTACTGATGTCATTTGCGGAGTTCACCATAGAGAATAGGTAGACAAAATCCTTTACTACCTCAAAATTATACCTGTCTATTGTGGCGTTCTGTCCAAGACGCCGATGTTGGGTGTCCTTTTTTGTAGACAGCATATACTCTGTATTCATGGGTTTTTTCCTAGATCTGCCGTAGTGTGAATATTTGGTCAATGGTGGACTATCCCGGCCTGAAACCGCACTGATAAGGACCTATCAGGTTGTTGACGATCGGTTTTAGGCGTTCACATAATACGGCAGGATTTTATATGCGATGTTGAGGAGACTTATAACTCTGTAATTGGCGCAGTTCAGAGGGCCTCCTTTTTTCAGGATTGGGCAAACGATGCTGAGGTTTGATTCATCGGGCATACTTTCGTCCGACCAGATTTTACAGATGAGCTGGTGCATGCTCCTTACCAACTCATCTCCTCCTGCCTTGAAAAGTTCAGCGGCAAGGCCGTCGGCTCCAGCAGCTTTGTTGGATTTGAGTTTAGATATCGCTATCCTCACTTCATTCTGATCGGGTTGACGGGAATTTTGACTACCATCGTCACTGTTGAATGGCTCATTCTGCCTGACAGCGGAATATTGATCATCATCGCCGTTTAACAGTCAACAGAAGTGTTCCTTCCATATCCTCAGCACCGACTGCGATTCCACTACTATGTTGCCATTTTTGTCCCTGCAGGCTTCTGTTCTGGCTTTGAAACCCTGGCATGTTCTTTTTACCCTTTGGTAAAATTTTCGAACATTACTCCTGCAACAAAGTCTCTCAATCTCCTCGATCGAGCGCTTCTCATGCTCCTTTTTCTTCTTCTTCTTCTTCTTCTTCCTTTTATCAGCGAGGCTATGATCCGAAAACAAGGGATCACAACCCTCCCACTTCACCGCATTTCTACTGATCCGCCTGTGGGGTTCGCCTATTTGACCTCAGAAAATATCGGCAGGCCTGCCGATTTTGGATCACTCGGTTACTGAGGCCAATGAAATGCCGATGTCGTCGCATTTGTCTGATCCAGGCGTTTATAGGCCTGCCTTTCCTACATCGCGATGTCTTTGGAACGTGCATTGATATTGCCTTTTTAACAGGGTTCAAATGATCTCTTCTTTGAACGTGGCAATACCAGCTGAGCCAGTCGGGCTCTATTTTTTATACGATGGTTTCCTTGATGTGAAAGCTTCCACGGATCCTCGAACATCTTATTCGATCAAGCATCTTCATCCAGCTGCCGTTAATTTACTCTCATACTTTTTGTACATCGTCCAACATTGTGAACCGTATGTGAGCGCTGGACGTACAACTGCGGTGTAGAGCCTTCCCTTCAACTTGGGTGGTATTTTTATGTCACAGAAGATAGCGGAATTTTCTCGCCACTTCATCCACCCTACGCTTACACGATGATTGATGTCGTCATCACAAGTTGCTTTGCTATTGATCATAGATCCCAGATATTTGAACTTTTCGCACTTGGGAAGCACTGTTCCATTCAAATAAATGTCTGGAATAGGTCTGAGTGGATCAGAGAACGGGCAGCACAAGTACTCTGTCTTTTTTGAACTAATGCGATACCCATTTCCCTCCAAGACATCCACCCACACATCAAGTGCTCGTTGCAGGGATATAGGATCCTCACTTATGATGGCTCCATCGTCAGCAAAGAATAACTGATGTACCTTGGGGTCCATCTATTTACCTTCAAGCAGATAATCAAGGACTGTACTAAAGAGCAAAGGACTTAAGACGCTTCCCTGGTACACGCCGACTCACGATGATTTTCCGTTATGATCCTTATTCTTTGGATTGCATCTGTGGTTAATTTACCCAGGACAATCCCACACTGATCATCAGATAGCCGTATTATTTTTCGCAGTCGGCCACCTAATACCCGCTCAACGATCTTCATGGTGTGTGACATCAGCTTGATCGAACGGCAGTTATCACAGTTTCACGTATCACCCTTCCCTTTGTATACAGGGAGAAGGTAACTTTCCCTCCATTCATTCGGCATTGGATCACCTCTCACGAATTTGGAGATGAGAATTCTGAGCCATCTGAACCCGATGTCTTCCAGAACTCAGAGGGTATCTCGTCTGGCCCAACCGCTTTTCGTTTTTGGAGTATTTGACCGCCTCACTAACTTCTTCGACTGTAATGTCGGGTATTTCTTCACAGTTAGGGGTGGCTCTTGGAAAGTATAGCCTGGGAAACTGTTCATTCAAAAGCTCTTCACAATACTGCCGCCAAGCTGGCCATGAGCATTGCTAATGAACTTTGGCGAACGAATCTCCTGAGCATTCTACCTTCTTTGGGCGGCTATTTTGAAGATAGTGGCACTCTTGTTCATATTGCGTCTTCGCAGCTCCTGGATAGCCTGGTTTGCATCAGCAACCGGGGAAAATATTTTCTCCAGCTCCCGATACAGGCCCTCCGTACTCTCTGCTTGAAGCTGGGCGCACTTCTTCTTCGCTTTTTTCTTGCAGCATCTGTATTCCATTTCGAGGCGAGCTTTTTCGTCATTATTATTAGAGGGGCACTTTGACCAAGCTTTGAAAGCCACTTTCTTCTCATTTATCACTTTCATAGCTTCATCACTCCACCACCATGTTCTTTGGCGTGTTGATGGTGGCCTTTTGAAGCTCCTAGCAGTGATTTGGCCTTCTTTAAGCAAGTTCGCTGTAGGGAATCCCACATATTTTGTGCTCTGCACTCTTCATCCTCAGCTCCGTTGATGGTGTGAGAGAGGTAATTTTTTATTACGACAACAAAAGCTTCGTCTTTTTCTTTGTCCAGATTGTACCACTTGATTTTCTCAGAGACCCTTGTTTGTTTGCTTTTCTTCGGTGTTTTCATAAAAATTTCTGTTAGCAGGAGACAGTGTTGCCGAGCGATTGCCTCTCCCAGGATCACTTTGCAATCTTTTACCCGAGGCTTCATGAAACTGGCTACCAAATGGTAGTCAATCTGAGTTTCATCTCCACCACTGCTGTAAGTGATTAGGTGTCGGCTTTGTTTGATGAACATGGTATTTGACACGATAAGACCGTGTGATTTGCACATGCTTAGGATGTCTTCACCAGGAAGGTTCCTGGTGCCGTATCATAGTCGTCCATGGCAGTCTTCATAGTCTTCGTTTGATTTCCCGACATGTCCATTCAAATCTCCTCCAACAAACAGAAATTCTTCCTTTGGGATGTTCTTAAGGAGATTGTGCAAATCTAGCCAAAATGCATCTTTATCTATCTGATTGCACCCATTGTGGGGAGCATATGCACTGACAATATTCCACACCTCTCCTTGTATTACTAGTTTGAGAGACATCAAACGGTCGCTGGACTTCGAAATGCTCAAGACGTTTCCAAGTAGCTCTGCCGCAAGGATGATACCGATTCCGTTCTTAGCCTTTTCCGTTCCGTAGTAGAACATCTTGTAATCTTTTGTCCTAACGTCCAAGAAACGCGCCCGATTCCCGTTGTTTTTCCATTTCGTCTCTTGGACACACAAGATGTCCACCCGCCTTCTATTCATCATCTCTTTCAGCTCGTAACTTCGACCGGTCATGCTTTCAACGTTCCAACTCGCGACCCTTAAATTGCGTCCAAACTGTTTCATTATGTTGCTAGCCCCCGGAATCCGTATAGCTCTGACCCGAACATTTCTGCTCGGTCCAGGATCAGTACCATGCACAGCAGTTGTAGTGCCTGGCGGGGTAGTGCCTTTCCTTTTTGCAAGTATTATCATAATGATACAGTTTTGCAATACAATTTTTGCACCATATTGCGATGGTGTTTGTTGTTTGACACGTCCATGCTCCTGTTTTAGTATTATTTGATCTTTCTTTTATGACACCGGTGATCTCCAGTCGTGTCAACCCACGGACTCGCATGCACACTTGTGGGAGGGTTTTTACGGTAGTATATGTGTCGCTAGGCTCACTTGGGTGTTATATTGCCTAGATCTGATTTGTCCCCTTAGTCGCCTTTTACGACAAGCGCTAGTTGTTGGGGGGCGCTGCAGTGATATTCTTAACCCGTCCCTGCACGGGTAATGCTCATGCTCCTTTTTCTTCTTTCTGAGAAGTCGATGTTCCTCTTTTCTCCTGCGCACGTAGAGCTCGTAAGCAGCTCTAGTCCTTCTATGCAGCGCCGCTTTGTACGCCTCTTGTTTAGCTGCATGTGCTTGCCGGCATTCCTCATCAAACCAGGGGTTTCGTTGTGGTGGGCGAGAGAAACCCAGTACATCAGAGGCGGCATCTCTGATGGCTTGTTGGCAACGCTGCCACTGGTCTTCCGCATTTGCTGCTGGCGGCATAGGACTTAGATTGAGATTAGAAGAAACACGATCGGCAAAGGTTCTGGCGGTCTCTTGCGATTGTAGCTTTTCGACGTCAAATTTCCTCACAGTATTTCGTTGATTTCGCTCCGTTCTGGATATCCGCATCCGCACTTTGGCTACAACTAGGTAGTGATCCGAGTCCACGTTGGCTCCTCGGAAAGTCCGGGCACCCAGAATACTGGAAGAGTGCCTTGCGTCGATCGCAATGTGATCGATTTGGTTGACAGTTTTTCGATCAAAGGAGAGCCATGTTCCTTTGTGAATTTCGAGACGTGGGAACTGCGGACTAGCTACGATAAAGTTTCGCCCCGCTGCAAAGTCGATTAGCCTGAGTCCGTTGTCGGATGTGTTGTCGTGCAGGCTGTGCTTTCCGACCACGCTACTAAAAACTTCCTCTCTTCCTAGCTTTGCGTTAAAATCACCTAAGATAATTTTAACGTCGTGGCTAGGGCATTGCTCATACGTCTTGTCCAGGAGTTGGTAGAAGTCGTCCTTTGTCGCGTCGTCCTTCTCCTCATGAGGGGCGTGAATGCATATTAGGCTAATGTTGGCAAATTTAGCCTTGATACGGATAGTCATAAGGCGCTCGTTCACATGCCGGAAACTCAAGACTTTTTGCCTAAGTCTACCTCCAATAACAAATCCGCACCCGAATGGACGCTGTCCTTTTTGTCTGTAGCAATCGCCGTAGTAGATATCGCAGTTTTTCATACTCCTTTTGCCCGGCCCATCCATCGCACTTCTTACTTAGATCCTTTAACCCCTCGGGGGGCATAGGGCGTCAACCACGCCTGCGCGCCATCGTGTTCGAAGTTCTGCAACGCGTTTGAGCTGCCTCCAACTCATTCCTAAAGAGCTCGATTCCTCCTCAACTGTTCTGCGCCACGTTTGCCTAGGGCGTCCCGCTATTCTGCCTGCCTGGGTGAGCTGATTCCACTGCATGGCGTATTTCGCAATGGAGTTGTCTTCGCGCCGTAGGGTGTGTCCAATCCATTGCCACTTTCTTCTTCGTATAGTAATGCTTATAGGTTCTTGGCCCGTTCTCAGATAAAGCTGTTCGTTAGAGATGCGGTTCGGCCAAAAAATCCTCAAGATGATTCTTAAGCATTTGTTTACAAAGACTTGCAGCTTCTGTGTGTTAATTGTGTCCACCTTCCAAGTACTGCACCCATAAAGCAGCACTGATTCTACGTTGGAGCGGAACAGTCGCAGCTTGGTTCTTAAGCTGATAACATTGCTTCTCCAAATTTTAGATAGCATTCCGAACGCAGCTTTAGCCTTCCCGATTCTGCTGCACACATCCAGTTCGGTGCCACCGCGATTAGCCGAGACCACACTTCCTAAATAAAGAAAGTTATCAACTTTCTCGACTTCCTGTCCGGCAATGTTAAGTTGAGCGCGGTTGTTAGAAGAAGTGCTCAGGGCTTTTGTTTTGGCTGTGTTTATTTTTAGCCCCACTTTGTTTGCCTCAGCTTCTAGATTTTGGGCCATCAGATGAAGATCCATTATCCGATGTGAAAGTAGACAAACATCGTCAGCGTAATCTAGGTGTTTAAGGTAAGATGTCATAGTCCAACGAATTCCATAATTAGCTTCCGTCAATGCTGCACGGAGTACATCGCTGATAACCACCAAAAACAATAGTGGTGACAGTATGCACCCTTGACGTACTCCACTTTGGACTTCAAAATCCTCCGACACCTTACCATTGTGCACGACGTGACACTTACCGCCCTCGTATGTAGCCTTGATAATAGCTATAAGTTTTTCTGGGATGCCTCTCCTGCGCAAGGCCAACCAGATAGCATCTCGATTCAATCTGTCGAAGGCTTTCTCGAAGTCGATAAACATTAAATGTAGCGGAGACCTATACTCAACGCATTGCTCGATAATGATCCGTAAGGTGTTTATGTGGTCAATGCAGGAGGATCCAGCACGAAAGCCTGCCTGTTCGACATCGAGAGTTGAATCTAAATGTTCTTTAATTCGTTCAAGAATTATTTTAGCTATTATTTTAGCCACGGCTGGAAGAACGCATATACCTCTCCAGTTACCGCAATCCATCAAGTTTCCCTTCTTTGGAAGTTTAATGATCATCCCCCTTTTCCACTCCTGTGGAAATTGTTCACTATCCCAAGCTCTCCGTATTAGGGGATGCAGCAAATCTGCCGATGTATTTGGCGCCGCTTGAAATAGCTCGGCAGGGATGCCATCAATACCCACCGCTTTGTTTTTCTTGAGGGACTTGATTGCTGTTATTATCTCGGTTTTACTGGGAGGTGCGGTGCGAATTCGGGAATTTGTTGCTTCGAACTGCTCATTCGATTTCGAGATCATACCGCCATCGTCTATGTGATTTAGCACTGTAGCAAAATGTTCTCTCCATCTAGTGAGCTGATCCTCATCCGAAATCAGAAGGTTACCGTCTAGACTCTTCACTGGATGTTGTTTGGAGTTTCGACCACCGATGAGCTCCTTAGTGATGCTATACACAGTCCTACTGTCGCACCTACTCGCTGCTTCTTCAGCCCTTGAGGCCATCGCACTTCTTGGATGGTGGTAATGTCTGCTTTGAGACACTCTAGGGCCTCCGTAAGTTGTTCGGCTGCACGTGGTTTGTAGAGGGACCTAACATTCCACGTGCAGACACGAAGATCGTTGTCCTTTTTACGTTTGCTTGGGTCGTCAACAGTAAATCCATCCGTATCCGAGGCTGTTGGTTGCTTCGTAACCAAGTCAACTTAAAACTAAAAAAAACTAAATGAGGCCTTTGCTGGTCGTTTACCACTCAACTGGTCTTACGGCTTTCCAAAATGATGTGAGTTTGGGAAAATGAAAAAAAGTGACATGTCAAACCATCCATTGCTGCTTTAGTTGTTAATTTACTCGTAACTAGTCTGCTGGGGTTTTTATTTTTATTTTATTTTGTTTGTTTAAACCTATAAACCTAAGGAACCCTTTCAGGATTTACGATGTTCAGTGATATTCGCAGTTCTTTTGGAATTACCAATAAACCGCAAACATGGCAATACATTCTTTTTATGAGTACAGGACTAATTTCCATTTATCTTCTCACTTTTTCAGCTTCTGTTTGGGGACACATTTACATGCATTGTACCTCTTTTCCTCAACCAGGATCCCTCGCTTGCATAATTACCTAACTCAATCAATTTGTATGAAAGAACCATGTTACTCACTGAAGTTTCCTTCTGACAGTCTTACTCCCTCGCATTTGATACCCTTGTTTAGAAAATAAGGTAAGGTGCTGCCATCTTTTGTAATTACATTTGCATACATGACTCAACGTAATACGTACGTGATTAAATTTGTTGTCTTTGGAGGACATTTTCATGTTAAATCTCAAAAATAAGCCGCCCGTACGTAATAGACTTTGTTGATGAAACTTTTTATCTTCTTCGTGTGTCACAACTGTAATTACCGCTAATTTAAATCACATTTAACATCCTCCTCAGCCATTTGCTAACCTCACTCTTTGGCATTCGGATTTTTTTTTCGAAATGGCGGAGTTCCTTTCTGTCTCTCTCTGGGGTCTAATGGCAGAGCTTTTCTTCTCGATGTTTTCCCAAAAAAGAAATTCCTTAATTTGAAGGATGAAAAATGAGATGCCTCACCCCTTGTGGAGTGGAAGTCGTCGATTACATTGGTCTGTTCCCGAAGCCAAAAGTGACTTGTCGGTCGTTATCCTTATGCCAGCCGGCGAATAGGATGAAATAACTAATTTTCACAATTCAACTGGGAGTGGATGATGAAGGTAAAGAATGATGTTTATTCTTTTCTAAATAATAAAAAAAAAAAGAAAAGTTTTCTTGTAATGAGGAAAAATTGAGTGTGGAAGATGGAAGAAGAAAATTATGAAGAATGGCGGAACAAATAAATGGTCGCCTGGTTAGGGAATCCTACGGGGAAAGTATTTCTTACAGGCGCAGGCGATGAGAAATGGTTTGGCTTTAGAAATTATTAGTTGATTGATAAGCTCATTTAGAGTTTAGATACTTTTTTGATTGGAATTGAGTTCATCGGTCTTTGGCAAAGTGGCAAAGTGGCAAAGTTAACACACTACCTATGTAGGCTTGACAGTCTTGCGACTCTTGGCTAAGGGTTTAGTGGTGGGTGTGCAAACTTGAAAAGTTTTCTTCTTTGACAAATTCCAGCAGATTCCTCTTTCCACTTCATAGATCATTAAATTGAACGAAAAACCGGAAAATGTTTCTATTCTAGTTTTACAAATTCATATAGATTAACAGACGTTGGCTTAGTTTTTTTTTTTTGGTTGTGCCACGGATGTTTAATCTTCATGGATACTAGTACCCCGAGTGCTACTAGCACGCACGATTAATTGAGTCCAGGAATATGTCTACGTATCAAACTCTCCCCGCGGGACTGCCGTGAGGCAGAATTAATCGCTATCGGGATAGCCTCTCGCCATATCAAATTACACACAAATATCATATAACGCCAATGCAAAAATCGCTATATTCATTGATAGCCAATACGCCATCAAAGCCAGTGCCTCGGTTACTACATCCTCAAAGCTGATGCTAGAATGCCGAAATGAACTAGCGTCGCTAGATGGCCATTTCAAAGTAACACTGATTTGGGTTCCAGGGCACAGTAGCGTTAATGGAAACGAACTTACTGATGAACTGGCTAGGCGAAGCTCAGCCATCCACTTCTCACTTGCGAAATCAGTTCAGACTCCGGTTGAAACAGTCAAATCAGAAATCTCCTCAAATTTCTTGCCCAAGACAACAAACTGTGTTACATCTAGATAGATGTGGCCAAACTACAACAAAGCAAAAACAACCGACTTCCTAAACAGAATGCGTAAGGGACATCGCCAGGATAACAGCAATCATCACGGGTCACTGGCCTATAGGAGACCATGCAGTCAAACTAGGCATCCCACACAATACACACTGTTGGGTGAAACTGAAAAAGAAACCATTATCCACTTGAGGAAGAAAATAAAACACTCCGAATCAAGCTTAACGAAATGGATCTACTCTATCAAGATCTTTATAAAGAGATAGACTTATTAAAGAAGAAAATAAGGTCCAGAAGAACACACATATCCAGAGAGAACGCGAATGTACTCCAGCACGCTTAGCTAGTCTGGAATATCACACAGACGAAGAAGAGCTAGCACGAGAAATGTATCGGGTCCCAAAGAAAAGACCTAGTAAAAAACGGAGAGCCGGTTCATCGCCCGAAGTCGAGCCCGTGAAAAAAGAAAATCACAAAGAACCGCGAGTAAAGCAACTTCGAGAGCAATTTCGTCCACCCCCACCAATAAACATCGTCGGTATAACGGAATACAATAAGTTGCAAAGCATCCTTTAACGAATAATAACATCAACGTATAAGGTTACGTCTTTGAGGGATAATGCGTGAAAAGTTAACGTCGATGACTACAATGACTACCGAGCTGTATCCCAAAAGCTAAATACCGAAAAGATTCAGTGGTATACTTTCGAAATCAAGTCAGAAAGGCCACATCGTGTTGTTGCAAGGGGACTCCATCCCTCATGCACCAAAGAAGAGGTTATGACTGATCTTCAAACCAAAGGCTTTAAAATTCTTGATGCCGTTAATACCATCAAGAAGGAGAATCAACAAACGGAAATAGATAAAGACGTCTTGGTAAGGCGTGGACTTCCGCTTTTTATGCTTACCTTCGATAAGTCTGATAATATCTATCTATCTATCGACGATATCAACCGAATTACAGCTATATTAAATACCGTGGTCAAAATCGAGCCCATGCGTATAAATTTAAGGATGATTCCGCAGTGCAAACGTTGCCAAGGATTTAACCACACACAAATGTAATGCAAAAAAGAACCGCGATGTGTGAAATGCGCCGGAAATCACTCCTCTCAAGTTTGTGGAGTAAACAAACAAACCTCTGCAACATGTGCTAAATGTAAGGGAAAGCACCCGGCAAATTATAGAGGCTGTGAAGTAGCTAAGGAGTTGTGCTCCTTAAGCCCCTAAATGCAAAATCTAAGCTGCAAACTAAGCCAAAGCGTAAGAATGCACAGGAGAAACTAACTAAACTAAAACTACCGGGTTCAGAGCGCAAAAAGGTGAGGGAAAGAGTGACAACAGAAAACTCATCGACCTCTGTTCTTAAAAGAAACGGTACTGAAAAGTTAACATCGAAAAAGCCGCCAGGTAATGACACTCGGACAGCAGGAGTGCAGACTTACGCTCTGGCCGCGGCATCCGAAAAACCAAAAAACGTTGAAATTTCGACGGACCCTGTCTCTCATGTTTTGTCGGTTATTCTCGAGAAATTTAAAGAACAAAGCAAAATAAATAAAATTACTCTCGATAGGCTGGTTAAGCTTGAAAATAATTCTCAGAAAACGCGTACTTCAACTAGAATATGAATGACAAACGAATGCTAAAAATATGTACTTGGAATGCAAACGGACTTTTGCAAAAACTCGACGAATTGGAAATATTCATGCGTGAAAAAGATATTGATATTTGCTTGATTTCTGAAAGCCACATAGAAAAGGAATCGCATTTAAAAATAAAAGGCTATAATGATTTCTACGTTTGCCACCCTCCGGAAAAGCGAGAGGCGGATCATCCTTGTTTATTAAAGACTGCATCGAACAATTCGAAGACCTAAATATTTTTTATTTTTTTTTTTTACGCTGGTAGGTGGTAATCTTCGAAAGACGAAACTGAGCCCGTACTCAGTAACAGCGTGGGATTTTTACCCACTAACCCCTTCTCCCTTCTTCCCGTTTCCCATGCGGTAACACCATCTTGGCTTTTCATCGCAGGGCGTGGAGGAACCAGCCTAATTGTGATCTAGTCACTTGGACTAATAAGCAATTTTTTCCTGACATCTACGTCTTTGAATGAGATCCACCATCTGGTGTATCTTTTTTTCTTCGGATGTGCTATGTTATGCATCTATATATACTTTTTTTGTTATACTTCGAAGTTAAGTTAAATCGAAAGGTTTTATTCTGTTGAGCCTTCGTAATTGATTTTCATTATTCAAAAGTTTTCTCGCGTCTAACTTTTTATGCTCTTCTAGCTTTTCTTTGTGTTGTTTTGCATGTTTAAGAATTTCCGAACTTACACTTTCTATCTTCAAATCTCGATGAAGATCCGTGTTCCTTATGAACCAAGGTGCATTTACTATATTTCTAAGCACCTTATTCTGGAATCGTTGTAAAGGGTTTTCCAATAGGGACTTGACAACTTTGAGTTTAATTTGTGAACGCACTCTTTCACTAATCATCAAACTTTCACTGTCAATTTATTCAGTGAACTCAACATTTTCACCAGTCGGTGACTGCAACTTTAAGAGCGTTAACTCCAATTTTCGGTCGTAATTCTCACCCTAGTAGACAGGCAATAACAAGTTTAGTGCAAAAATTTGAGTCTACATATTCATTGTGTGATGTTGCCGTGTCAGTGAGACAACGGGTTGGTCGAAGTGTCGAAAATATCGCTGCCGCTCAGGCGTCCGTAGCAAACGATCCAAAACAGTCAATTCCACGGCGTTCTCAAGAATTGGGCATCGCTCAGACCACATTATGGCGTATTTTGCGTAAGGATCTTGGTTTACACCCATACAAGATCAAGCTGACTCAAGAATTGAAGCCGATGGACCATTTGAAGCAACGTACGTTCTCCGATTGGGTTCTGGAGAAGATGCGCCAAGATGATGAATTTCATCACAAAATCATCTTCAGTGACGAAGCTCATTTTTGGCTCAATGGGTTCGTCAATAAGCAAAATATGCGTTATTGGTCGGGTGAAAATCCACATGTGCTTCATGAATCACCACTTCATCCACAAAAAATAACTGTTTGGTGCTGTTTGCATGCCGGCGGCGTTATTGGGCCATATTTTTTCGTCGACGATAACGATCGTCACGTTACTGTGAATGGTCAGCGTTATCGCGCCATGATCACCGATTATTTTTGGCCCGAATTGGAAGATATGGACTTGGACGACATGTGGTTTCAACAGGATGGTGCCAAAAGCCACACAGCACAAGCTACAATCGATTTATTGAAGAGTAAGTATGGTGAGCGTGTTATCTCAAGAAATGGGCCAGTCGATTGGCCGCCTCGTTCGTGCGATTTCTGTGGGGCTACGTTAAGTCATTGGTTTATGCCAACACGCCGACGACGTTGGAAGAGCTCAGAGCCAGCATTGAACGCGAAATAGCGGCCGTTTCGGCCGAAATGTGTGGCCGAGTCGTTGAAAATTGGGTCCAACGAATCGACCGCTGCAAACGTGCCCGCGGTGGCCATATGAACGAAGTCGAGTTCCATTCATAAATGTTTTGATTGTACTTCAAGCCGATAATAAAGTTTTTGAAATATTTTAAATGGTTTGCGTTTTATTTAAAAAAAAAGTTGTCAAGTCCTTATTGGAAAACCCTATATTATGTCTACGTTTGTCTTTTTGGCACAACCCCATAGTTGGATTCCATATGTCCATGTTGGTTTCAGAATTTGATTGTATATAAGCACTTTATTTCCAATTGATACGGTTGAGTTTCTTCCTATCAGCCAGTGCAATTTTCTATATTTCATCTTTTACTCCTCTTTTTTCTTTTTTATGTGCTCTTTCCATCGCAGCTTAGCATCTAGTGTCATACCTAAATATTTCGCTGTATTAGCGTGTGGAACTATTTTTTCGTTTATAATGATTGGTATATGTTGAACCTTTTTATTAGTAAAATCAATATGGACTGACTTGGACTCATTCAATTTGATTCTCCACTTTTTTGTCCATTCACAGATTTTGTTTATGCCTATTTGGAGTTTTTCTGTGGATTCTTCATTAGTTCTCCCTTCTACTAGTATTGCAGTATCATCAAATGTTGCCATAGTATGGTTTTCTAGTTCCGGAATATCACTAGTATATAATAGGTATAATATAGGGCCCCGTACACTACCTTGCGGTACGCCTGCCTTTATTTCTCTTAGTTTTGAATAAGTATTCTGTTGTTTTATTCTAAAATGTCTTCCATCTAGATAAGATTTAAGAAAGGAAGCATACTGATTTGGCAGCATACATCTCAGTTTATAGGTAAGTCCTTCGTGCCATATTTTTTAACAAAGGCCTGCGCCACATCCAAGAACACAGCCGAACAGACCTTCCTTTCTTCTAATGCTTCTTCGATCTTATCGGTAATTCTGTGTACCTGTTGTATCGCAGAGTGCTGCCTTCGAAAACCAAATTGATGGTTCGGAATCAGCTTTTTGTTTTCAATTATTTTATTCAAACGTTTAGCGAGCACTTTCTCAAACACTTTTGATATCATCGGCAATAGCGATATAGGCCTGTAACAGGCCTGGGAATCATTAGAACATCAGCAATCTTCCACAAACTAGGGACAAATTTTAGCTTAAATGAGGCATTTATTAAATTCGTTATTTTAATTATTGCGTTGATGGGTAAGTTCTTTAATACGTCACCAGATATAAGGTCATATCCAGGACTTTTCTTTGCATTTATCTCATGCTTTATGAGGTTGCGTATTTCGTTAGAATTTGTGGGTAGAATCTCTTCGCTTTCCTCTTCAGATGATTCTAATAGCATAGGTTGTCTGTTTCCATTTTCATCTGGTGGTTTAAATATGTTTTCTAGGTAGTCTGCGAAAAGAATGAAAATTTATCCTCATCGCTTCTTGCCCAGTTTCCATCAAGTGCTTTGATTGGAGGTATTTGCACAATAGGTTGTTTTAGTCCTTTTGTAGCTTTCCATAGAGAGTAATTGGTAGCGTATTCAGCTGTAAATCCTCCGAGGTACCTTTTCATTGAGCCTTCTTTAAATTTTCTAATTTCTCTTTTCAGTTGCTGACTAAGATGATTAAGGTTTGTTTTATGTTGTGGAGCTCTTGTTTTTTGCCATGTTCTTCTTGCTCGTCTTTTATCTGCTACTAAATCCTTTATTTCTTTCGGGTAGTTTCTTTTCATGCTCTTTCTATTTACTCCAGGAGTGCTTTCCCAGGCCGATTTCTGAATATCGCTCACCAACTTATGTGCTTCTGTTTCTATAGCATTTTTGGATATAAGAGGTGTCGTTGTGTCTATTCTATTTGTTAGGTTCAACTTGAAAGCTTGCCAATCTGTTCTTTTGTTTGTTAAGGTTTTAGTACTTGTATTTTGAATTACATATTCACTTATTTGGAGAATTATAGGTGAATGGTCAGAGCTTAGATACTCAAATTCATCCATGTGTATGTAGCTGCTCGACAAATTTTTGATTATGTAAAAATCAATTAGATATGGTACCTTATTTTTGTCTGTAGGCCAGTACGTGGGCCTTCCTGTCGAGAGAGTTTCACACTGATGTTTTTGAAATTGCAGCATAAAGTTCTCTTCCTCTCGTTGATGTTAATCTAGAACCCCAGTTTAAGTTTTTCGCATTTAAATCACCACCTATTATGTATCTGTTTCCTATCTGAATATTCTCTTTTTTTTAATTGAACATTTTGGAGGACAGTAAACAGCAGCGATATTAATTTGTTTATGTTTAGTCTTTATGCTTATACTGTAGCTTGTATTTTCTCTGTAGTGTATTTCAACTCCTCATATTGTTGGATGTTGTTTTTGACTATAACTGCGCTTCCACCCTTAGCTGAGTTATCAGGGTGAGCGGTGTGGTAGATGTTGTAGTTTTTAAATTTTATTTCCGTGTGTTTTGTAAAATGGGTTTCTGAAATAAGTCAAAATGTCTATGTTATTTGTTTCAAGAATCACCTGCAATTCCTGTTCGTGTTGCAGGAGACCATTTGCATTCCAGCATATAACTTTAAGATTTTGATCCATGATTAAATACTTTGTCGTTTATGTTTTCTAACTTTTTAAGTCGAATTTCTAGAGTATTAAGTTTGGTTAGAATCAGTTGTAGTGTCTGATTTATATCACTGCTTGGTTGAGTCTTATGTTGCTTTCCCTCAGGTTGGTCCTTTTTCTGTATAAGATGCTGTTTTTTATGGGGTAGTACTTGAGCATATAAGACTACAGCTGCGCTGGTTTCTTTACCGTTCAGTTTTTTGTTCTCTTTCGGAGTGGGTTTTTTAATATCTAATTTTGTTTGATCCACATCTGCTTTAATATTTTCTGGTGCTTTTTGTTTTTTAACTGCAGCTTGGTTTTTAGTATTTTTAGTACTTAGTTTTTTATTTATGATGTTCTGGAGTTCTATGGCAACAACACACCCTCGGCAGCTTGCGGGGTGGGGTTCTCCGCAGTGCACGCACTTGGGCTGCACATTTTGGGGCTTTGCACATTGTGTAGTGTGGTGTTTTCCAGCGCATTTCACGCATCTTGCCTGTCTGTTGCAATAGTTTTGCGTATGGCCATACGCCTGGCATTTCTTGCACTGGGGTACCAGTTTTGATTTTTAAGGGGTTCTATTTCAACTTTAATGATTACCACGTTTGCCACCCTTCGGAAAAAGCGAGAGGCGGATCATCCTTGTTTATTAAAGACTGCATCGAACAATTCGAAGACCTAAATATAGAGCTTGAAATGGCTGAAACCTAGTTTTATCATCGGCGGCGACTTTAATGCGAAACATACGTTCTGGGGCTGAAGATATAGCTCGAAAAACGGTAGAATGCTCTATGGGACAGGTATGGAGTACAGTTGTGATTTCCATTCGACGGGTAAACCGACTTACTGGCCAACTGATACTTCGAAAATACCTGCGAAACATACGTTCTGGGGCTGAAGATACAGCTCGAAAAACGGTAGAATGCTCTATGGGGCAGGTATGGAGTACAGTTGTGATTTCCATTCGACGGGTAAACCGACTTACTGGCCAACTGATACTTCGAAAATACCTGACCTGATAGATTTTTTCGTTGTAAAAGGAATATCTACCAACCACATAAAAGTCGAAGAGAGCTTTGATCTGTCGTCTGATCATTCCCCGGTTATTTTAACAATCAGCGAAAAACTAGTCTATAACCTAGAGTCGGCGAGATTAACTGGTAGAACAACTAACTGGGAAGGCTTTAGGAACGAAATTGAAGACAATGTTGAACTGAGCATTCCACTTACGACACCCTATGAGCTTGAGGTGGAAGTTGATCGCTTCGTTGAGATCGTACAGCTCGCCTCTTGGAATAATACGCCCAATCCAAGAAAGACGTCGGACAGATACGGTTTGCGATATCCTCCGGAAATGAAAGAATTGGTCAAGGAAAAAAGAAAAGCGCATAAAAAATGGCAACAGAGTCGTGCTCCGCAGCATAAAGCGCACTTGAATCGTCTGTGCAATTTGTTGAAGAAGCTATTAAGGATTTTAAGAATCGTGCAATAGGCTCTTACCTTGAAAGTTTAACAGTGAAAAAAGATTCCAATTATTTACTTTGGAAAGCAGTAAAAGGCACCAAAAGGCCCAAAGTCCCCCCGCCGCCAATTAAATTAAATCAAAATGAATGGGTGAGGGAAGATAAAGAAAAAGCGGACGTCTTTGTGGCCCACCTGGAAGAAACATTTAAACCATACGATGGTCAAGTGGCTTACGACAGCCGCAATAGGCTGGATTTACCATCTGACGATTTGACGCTCACAAGTGCAACGCTAAGGGAACTCAAACAAGAGATCGAGAATCTAAAACCTAAGAAATCTCCTGGTTATGATTTGATTACCGGAGAAATTCTCAAAGTTTTACCTAGAAAAGCATTGATTAAGCTTCTCCATATTGTAAATGCTGCACTCAGATTAAAACACGTGCCGAGCCAATGGAAAGTTGCGGAAGTCATAATGGTTTTAAAACCAGGAAAACCGCCAAATGAAGTAAAATCGTATAGACCAATTTCGTTTCCTCCAATCATATCGAAAATTTTCGAGAGGATATTACTAAGGCGTCTACAACCGGTTATAGAAGAAAATAATCTTATCCCTGACCACCAGTTTGGGTTCAGAAGTAAGCATTCGACGATTGACCAGGTGCATAGAATTACTGACGTAATCCAGAAAGCACTTGAAGAAAAAAAGATTTGCTCAAGCGTATTTCTTGACGTCTCGCAAGCCTTTGATAAGGTGTGTCATGATGGCTTGAAATCCAAACTACGACAAGTTCTCCCTGTGTGCTTATACCATATTCTAGAATCATATCTCGGGAATAGAATCTTTCGTGTTAGACATGAAGTTGAATACTGCGAGCTCAAAGAAATTTCGGGCGGCGTATGGCAAGAAAGCGTTCTTGGGCCGCTTCTCTATTTGCTATATACTCGTGATATACCGAACGAAGATGGTACTACTCTTGCTACGTTTGCCGATGACACCGCTCTCCTAGCAGTAGGCAAAACAATCAAAGAAACGACTGCAAAACTGCAAAACGCGGCGAGGGACTGGCAGATCGCCCTCAACGAATCTAAATCTCTTCACGTGAATTTCACTTACAAGAAAACTAATGACTTGACAATTTTCCTAAGGTCGGCCCGAATACCTTTTGCAAACGAGGCCAAATACCTGGGAATGACACATGACGTAAGACTGAAATGGAATTCGCACGTGAAGATGAAACGTAAAGAACTCGAAATCAAATATAGAGAAATGTACTGGTTACTAGGATAACATTCCCAGCTCAGTACTGAGAACAAACTGCTTTTATACAAGCAAGTGCTAAAGCCGGTGTGAACATACGGTATACAACTTTGGGGTTGTACCAAGAAAACAAATGCAAATATTTTACAAACTTTTTAAAATAAAGTGCTAAGAGAAATTGTCCAAGCACCGTGGTATGAGTATATTAGAAACGACGATGTCCACAGGGATCTCGGAATTCCGACAATCGAAGCTGAAACTAGAAGCTTCGCGAGAAAGCATAAAAACCGACTAATCGGACATGTTAACAATAGAGTCCTACAAATTTTGAATGAAAGCAATTTATTGTGCCGACTACAAAGGACGAAATCTTTCGACTTGGCGAGATAATGATTAACCGCGTCTAGTTTGCAGAATATGCGGGATCTTTCAGTGAAAATGAACTTGCCAAACGTTTTTATTTCGTGATAGAAAAATTGCTTGATGAGTTATTACTTAGTTACGATATTTAACAAATTTATATCGAAGGGTTATATTTTTTTAGTCAGTAGTAATCTGACACTACTATGAACACACGCTTGTTATTCTCATAGTGTCTATGGAAGATTTTTCACCTATCCTCGGAGAAAAAATTATCCACTTTTTATGCGCCTGTCCGGCACTAGCTAGGACCCAGGTTGCTGATGCAAACCAGGCTACCCAGGAGCTGCGAAGACACAATATGATCAAGAGCGCAACCACCTTCCAAATAGCCGCCCAACGAAGGAAAAATGCTCAGGAGATTCGTTCGCCAAAGTGCATTAACAATGCTCATGGCCAGCTTCTTGTGGATGCCGACAAAATTCTGTAGATGTGGCGGCAGTATTGCAAAGAACTTTCGAATGAACAGCAACAGCAGAGCCACCCCTAACTGTGAAGAAATGCCCGACATTACAGTCGAAGAAGTTAGTGAGGCGGTCAAATACTCCAAAAAATGAAAAGCGGTTGGGCCAGACGAGATGCCCTCTGAGTTCTGGAAAAAGATGGGAGACATCGGGTTCAGATGGCTCCGAATTCTCATCTCCAAATTCGTGAGGGGTGATCCATTGCCGAATCAATGGAAGGAAAGCTACATTCTTCCTGCATACAAAGAGAAGGGTGATACGCGAAACTGTGATAACTGCCGTTCAAACAAGCTGATGTCACACACCAGGAAGATCGTTGAGCGGGTATTAGGTGGCCGTCTCCGAAAAATAATACGGCTATCTGGTGATCAGTGCGGGTTTGTCTCGAGTAAATCAACCACAGATGCAATCCAAAGAATAAGGATCATAATGTAAAAACATCGTGATTCGTTAAAGGATTTTATATGGTATTGGTTGAATTTGAAAAGGCATTCGACAGACAACCACGGAATCTGATATGGGTGGTGCTAAGACGCCGGGGGTTTCCAGAAACCTATGTACAGATGATCATGGACATTTACGAAGGAGCAAAGACAAGAGTAAGATGCCCCGCTGGAGTAACCGAAGAGTTCCCAATCAAAGTCGGGGAAGCGTCTTAAGTCCTTTGCTCTTTATTTCAGTCCTTGATTATCTACTTGAAGGTAAAGTGATGGAACCCAAGGTACATCAATAATTCTTTGCTGACGATGGAGCCATCATAAGTGAGGATCCTACATCCCTGCAACGAGCACTTGATGTGTGGGTGGACGTTCTGGAGGGAAATGGGTATCGGTTTAGTTCAAAAAGTACAGAGTATTTGTGCTGCCTGTTCTCTGATCCACTCAGGCTTATTCCAGACATTTATTTGAATGGAACAGTGCTTTCCAATGGCGAAACCCACAGGCGGATCAGTAGAAATACGGTGAAGTCGAAGGGTTGTGATCCCTTATTTTCAGATCATAACCTCGCTGATAAAAGGAGGAAGAAGAAGAAAAAGAAGGAACAGTGCTTCCCAAGTGCGGAAAGTTCAAATATCTGGGATCTATGAGCAATAGCTAAGCAACTTGCGATGACGACATCAATCATGGCGCAAGCGTAGGGTGGATGAAGTGGCGAGAAAATTCCGCTATTTTCTGTGACAGAAAAATACCACCTTAGTTAAATGGCAGGCTCTACATTGCAGTTGTGCGTCTAGCACTCCCATACGATTCACAATGTTGGACGATGTACAAAACGTATGAGAGTAAATTGACGTCAGCTGAGATGAAGATGCTTCGCATGACAGCATGAGTGACGAAGCTTGATCGAATAAGAAGCTCGAAGATCCGTGGAACTTTTCACGTCAAGGAAACCATCGCACAAAAGATAGAGCGCGACCAGCTCAGCTGGTATTGCCACGTTCAAAGAAGAGATCATTTGAAATATGTTAAAAAGGCAATATCAATGAATGTTTCAAAGACATCGCGATGTAGGAAAGGCAGTCCTATGAACGCCTGGATCACACAAATGCGACGACATCGGCGTTTCATTGGCCTCATTAACCGAGTGATCCGAAATCGGCGGGCCTACCGATATTTTCTGAGGTCAAGTAGGTGAACCCGACAGGCGGATCAGAAGAAATGCGTTGAAGTGGGAGGGTTGTGATCCCTTATTTCCGATCATAACCTCGCTGATAAAAGGAAAAAGAAGAAGCTGCAGTATAATCTCGATGTATGGAGACGTCGGTTCCTTTCAATTTACCTGATGACTTTAGTATGCGCCCCACATCCTCTCTGTTGTGCATCTCGACAATGACATTCGCGATTTTCTCGTTGCTGGAACGCATGACCCGGGTTGCTGCAACAAGCGAAGGATTTTTGTTTGTAATAGCCACATGCACAAACTTGTAGCTTTTTCATCCGGATTTATACCGCTCTCAACTGGGAAGTGCACTACAATATTTTGTTCATTGGCTTTTCTTTCGAGGAACTCCACTTGACGTTCCAAGGTGACGCACCGAGTTTCCATTTGCTGTATTTGCTTCTGTAGTGACTCATTGTTGTTTTGAAGTGTACGAATTATCTCACAGATCCCTTCGATATCGGCTTTTGTAGGCATGTTTTTGAGTTTTTCTTTCAAAAGCACCGCCATTGTATTCTCAATTAGATTTTTTAAATCGTTTACGGGCATGTTGACGACAGTTACAGCTTGAGTACTCGTTTCCTGACTAAGTGGTAATTTCGGTGATCTTTCGGTCAGACGACGTTTAATTTGCGGTGCTGATACAGCTGTGTTGTTGTTGTTCCCCTTTGGTGGTGTCCATTGTACTTTATTGGCGCTCATTTGGTGTTTTTTTTTTTGATTCAAATTATATATGAGCTGACCGTAGACTTCTGCAATACTTACATACAGTTGCAACCACTTGCTAGTTTTGGAGCATTTTTAAATTTGAACTTGGGTGACCAATGTAATAAAAAAGAAACTCAAATTTCTCAGGAGCTGACTTGCACTGTGTACTATTGCTTAGAAGCCGGAGTTGCCAATCAGTATGTAATAGTAAATAACAGTAATACTTATTTAGGTGGCACTACAGTCCGTGGTGGTTCTGAGCCTCAACAATCAAACCTCTCTAGCTATCCCAGTTACCGGCTACGAGCCAGCTGTCTCCAGTTGAACCCGCCAAGTTCGTTGATGTCCCGTTACACTTGTTTGCGCCACCTACCGCGAGGTCGTTCTCTATTCTGCCGTCCATCCGGAATGGATTTGGAGATTTTCTTAACTGGAACGCTGAGCTCCATTCGCTCTTCATGACCCGGCCATCTTAGTCACTGTATGTAAACTCTCCTAGCTAAGTCGATGCCCACGCAATGCTCAAGCTCTGTTTTTCCTCCTCAATTCAATCCAGACAAATTTAAGAGCAACGTACATCGGTATTTCCTTTTATAATCCCTTCATCCTAACACCGGTCCTGTGTATCACACCATAGGAAGTACAAAACTCTTTCAGTGCCGGCTAATTATAAAAAAGTCGACATTAACGTACTAAATTCAGTCGACTTACTGAATCGTACTCCATCTAAAACTCGTTCGCGTATTTTTTTTTTTTCAACCTTTAATAGGCAAGACGTAAATCTGGCAGCGGATACGTGTGAAAGTATGATTTCCGACGACGTGTATCTGACGCCGGATGAATAGTGTAAAAGCTCCCATTTAGTTCTGTGCACTTTGATGTATCCAGCATTCAGTGCCGGATAGAACTGCCTGACGGACAAACTTGTCGCGTATCCGGTATTTGTCGTCGTGTGTCCGTTCTCGAATATGTATGAAACGAACCTAAATGTATATGAAATGAAATGCGGTATATCATATAACACGGCAAATACTGTGCACTCAGGCGTATACGCAATTTTTTCCACTACTACATTCAGTAGTACCCTCAATTCGGCGGAAGGAAAGTGTTTTTTTGAGTTCTTGAGCAGTACTAGTATAAAAGCAATGCTCACATATATTTAAACAGTTAATTTAACAGGATTTGAGAATAAGATCGAAAATTCTCATACAAAATCAGAGTTCTAAGAGGTTACTCTATTTTTTCTACAGCCCTCGGCGGCCCGTTAATGAATTTCCAGCCCCTTTTCAATTTTCCTCCTAAATTCCATGGTTTACCCTAGAATAAGATACGAGAGAGAATCAAAATCCATATGTATTTATATCGATGTGACTAGATTTTTAAAACTTACGTCAAATATTTTCATAATTATCGGCATTACATACACCATCCATACGACGATCACAACCAAGTGTGCGAAATAATATCGGAAATCATCAAAATCCGCAGCTCCATCTGCGGCGTCATCGGCTGCGGGTGGGGGGGTATCTGACATTGAAATAGAATGAGTCGATTAGTTGCTATAAAATAAAAACGCGTCAGCGAATATGTATATTAATTTCGAGAAAATTCTTGAATTAATTTTTTATTCTCCGTTCGCTTTCGCTTATTGTATGAATTGAAGTACAGAACTCAACGATGTTTTAATTTTCGATATGAATTTTCAAGGGCTGCTTGGAGTAAAACAAAAAAAAAATAAAATTCTCCAAAAAGTAAAAAAAGTACAGAGTATTTGTGCTGCCTGTTCTCTAATCCACTCAGGCTTATTCCAGACATTTATTTGAATGGAACAGTGCTTTCCAATGGCGAACTCCACAGGCGGATCAGTAGAAATACGGTGAAGTGGAAGGGTTGTGATCCCTTATTTTCAGATCAAAACCTCGCTGATAAAAGGAGGAAGAAGAAGAAAAAGAAGGAACAGTGCTTCCCAAGGCTGTCCCATGAACGCCTGGATCACACAAATGCGACGACATCGGCGTTTCATTGGCCTCAGTAACCGAGTGATCCGAAATCGGCGGGCCTACCGATATTTTCTGAGGTCAAGTAGGTGAACCCGACAGGCGGATCAGAAGAAATGCGTTGAAGTGGGAGGGTTGTGATCCCTTATTTCCGATCATAACCTCGCTGATAAAAGGAAAAAGAAGAAGCTGCAGTATAATCTCGATGTATGGAGACGTCGGTTCCTTTCAATTTACCTGATGACTTTAGTATGCGCCCCACATCCTCTCTGTTGTGCATCTCGACAATGACATTCGCGATTTTCTCGTTGCTGGAACGCATGACTCGGGTTGCTGCAACAAGCGAAGGATTGTTTGTTTGTAATAGCCACATGCACAAACTTGTAGCTTTTTCATCTGGATTTATATCGCTCTCAACTGGGAAGTGCACTACAATATTTTGTTCATTGGCTTTTCTTTCGAGGAACTCCACTTGACGTTCCAAGGTGACACACCGAGTTTCCATTTGCTGTATTTGCTTCTGTAGTGACTCATTGTTGTTTTGAAGCGTACGAATTATCTCACAGATCCCTTCGATATCGGCTTTTGTAGGCATGTTTTTGAGTTTTTCTTTCAAAAGCACCGCCATTGTATTCTCAATTAGATTTTTTAAATCGTTTACGGGCATGTTGACGACAGTTACAGCTTGAGTACTCGTTTCCTGACTAAGTGGTAATTTCGGTGATCTTTCGGTCAGACGACGTTTAATTTGCGGTGCTGATACAGCTGTGTTGTTGTTGTTCCCCTTTGGCGGTGTCCATTGTACTTTATTGGCGCTCATTTGGTGTTTTTTTTTGATTCAAATTATATATGGGCTGACCGTAGACTTCTGCAATACTTACATACAGCTGCAACCACTTGCTAGTTTTGGAGCATTTTTAAATTTGAACTTGGGTGACCAATGTAATAAAAAAGAAACTCAAATTTCTCAGGAGCTGACTTGCACTGTGTACTATCGCTTAGAAGCCGAAGTTGCCAATCAGTATGTAATAGTAAATAACAGTAATACTTATTTAGGTGGCACTACAGTCCGTGGTGGTTCTGAGCCTCAACAATCAAACCTCTCTAGCTATCCCAGTTACCGGCTACGAGCCAGCTGTCTCCAGTTGCGCCCGCCAAGTTCGTTGATGTCCCGTTACACTTGTTTGCGCCACCTACCGCGAGGTCGTTCTCTATTCTGCCGTCCATCCGGAATGGATTTGAAGATTTTCTTAACTGGAACGCTGAGCTCCATCCGCTCTTCATGATCCGGCCATCTTAGTCACTGTATGTAAACTCTCCTAGCTAAGGCGATGCCCACGAAATGCTCAAGCTCTGTTTTTCCTCCTCAATTCAATCCAGACAAATTTAAGAGCAACGTACATCGGTATTTCCTTTTATAATCCCTTCATCCTAACACCGGTTCTGTGTATCACACCATAGGAAGTACAAAACTCTTTCAGTGCCGGCTAATTATAAAAAAGTCGACATTAACGTACTAAATTCAGTCGACTTACTGAATCGTACTCCATCTAAAACTCGTTCGCGTATTTTTTTTTTTTTCAACCTTTAATAGGCAAGTCGTTAATCTGGCAGCGGATACGTGTGAAAATATGGTTTCCGACGACGTGTATCTGACGCCGGGTGAATAGTGTGAAAGCTCCCATTTAGTTCTGTGCACTTTGGTGTATCCAGCATTCAATGCCGGATAGAACTGCCTGACGGACAAACTTGTCGTGTATCCGTTCTTGAATATGTATGAAACGAACCTAAATGTATATGAAATGAAATGCGGTATATCATATAACACGGCAAATACTGTGCACTCAGGCGTATACGCAATTTTTACCACTACTACATTCAGTAGTACCCTCAATTCGGCGGAAGGCAAAAGTGTTTTTTTAGTTCTTGGGCGGTACTGGTACAAAAAGCAATGCTTACATATATTTAAACAGTTAATTTAACAGGATTTGAGAATAAGACCGAACATTCATAAAAAATCAGAATTCCAAGAGGTTACTCTATTTTTTCTACAGCCCTCGGCGGCCCGTTAATGAATTTCCAGCCCCTTTTCAATTTTCCTCCTAAATTCCATGGTTTACCCTAGAATAAGATACGAGAGAGAATCAAAATCCATATGTATTTATATCGATGTGACTAGATTTTTAAAACTTACGTCAAATATTTTCATAATTATCGGCATTACATACACCATCCATACGACGATCACAACCAAGTGTGCGAAATAATATCGGAAATCATCAAAATCCGCAGCTCCATCTGCGGCGTCATCGGCTGCGGGTGCGGGGGTATCTGACATTGAAATAGAATGAGTCGATTAGTTGCTATAAAATAAAAACGCGTCAGCGAATATGTATATTAATTTTGAGAAAATTCTTGAATTAATTTTTTATTCTCCGTTCGCTTTCGCTTATTGTATGAATTGAAGTACACAACTCAACGATGTTTTAATTTTTGATATGAATTTTCAAGGCCTGCTTGGAGTAAAACAAAAAAAAAATAAAATTCTCCAAAAAGTAAAAAAAGTACAGAGTATTTGTGCTGCCTGTTCTCTGATCCACTCAGGCTTATTCCAGACATTTATTTGAATGGAACAGTGCTTTCCAATGGCGAACTCCACAGGCGGATCAGTAGAAATACGGTGAAGTGGAAGGGTTGTGATCCCTTATTTTCTGATCATAACCTCGCTGATAAAAGGAGGAAGAAGAAGAAAAAGAAGGAACAGTGCTTCCCAAGTGCGGAAAGTTCAAATATCTGGGATCTATGAGCAATAGCTAGATGACGAGATCAATCATGGCACAAGCGTAGGGTGGATGAAGTGGCGAGAAAATTCCGCTATCTTCTGTGACAGAAAAATACCACCTTGGTTAAAAGGCAGGCTCTACATTGCAGTTGTGCGTCTAGCACTCCCATACGATTCACAATGTTGGACGATGTACAAAACGTATGAGAGTAAATTGACGTCAGCTGAGATGAAGATGCTTCGCATGACAGCATGAGTGACGAAGCTTGATCGAATAAGAAGTTCGAAGATCCGTGGAAGCTCTCACATCAAGGAAACCATCGTACAAAAGATAGAGCATGACCGGATCAGCTGGTATTGCCACGTTCAAAGAAGAGATCATTTGAACCCTGTTAAAAAGGCAATGCACGTTCCAAAGACATCGCGATTTAGGAAAGGCAGGCCTATGAACGCCTGGATCACACAAATGCGACGACATTGGCGTTTCATTGGCCTCAGTAATCGAGTGATCCAAAGTCGGCGGACTTGCCGATTTTTTCCGAAGTCAAATAGGCGAATCCCACATACGGATCAGTTGAAATGCGGTTAAGTGGGACGGTTATGATCCCTTATTTTCGGATCATAACCTCGCTAATAAAAGGAAGAAGAAGAAGCTGGAGTAGAATCTCGATGTATGGAGACGCCGGTTCCTCTCAATGTACCTGATAACTTTAGTATGCGTTTGTTTGTAATAGCCACATGCACAAACTTGTAGCTTTTTCATCCGGATTTATACCGCTCTCAACTGGGAAGTGCACTACAATATTTTGTTCATTGGCTTTTCTTTCGAGGAACTCCACTTGACGTTCCAAGGTGACACACCGAGTTTCCATTTGCTGTATTTGCTTCTGTAGTGACTCATTGTTGTTTTGAAGCGTACGAATTATCTCACAGATCCCTTCGATATCGGCTTTTGTAGGCATGTTTTTGAGTTTTTCTTTCAAAAGCACCGCCATTGTATTCTCAATTAGATTTTTTAAATCGTTTACGGGCATGTTGACGACAGTTACAGCTTGAGTACTCGTTTCCTGACTAAGTGGTAATTTCGGTGATCTTTCGGTCAGACGACGTTTAATTTGCGGTGCTGATACAACTGTGTTGTTGTTGTTCCCCTTTGGTGGTGTCCATTGTACTTTATTGGCGCTCATTTGGTGTTTTTTTTTTGATTCAAATTATATATGAGCTGACCGTAGACTTCTGCAATACTTACATACAGTTGCAACCACTTGCTAGTTTTGGAGCATTTTTAAATTTGAACTTGGGTGACCCATGTAATAAAAAAGAAACTCAAATTTCTCAGGAGCTGACTTGCACTGTGTACTATTGCTTAGAAGCCGGAGTTGCCAATCAGTATGTAATAGTAAATAACAGTAATACTTATTTAGGTGGCACTACAGTCCGTGGTGGTTCTGAGCCTCAACAATCAAACCTCTCTAGCTATCCCAGTTACCGGCTACGAGCCAGCTGTCTCCAGTTGCGCCCGCCAAGTTCGTTGATGTCCCGTTACACTTGTTTGCGCCACCTAGCGCAAGGTCGTTCTCTATTCTGCCGTCCATCCGGAATGGATTTGAAGATTTTCTTAACTGGAACGCTGAGCTCCATCCGCTCTTCATGACCCGGCCATCTTAGTCACTGTATGTAAACTCTCCTAGCTAAGTCGATGCCCACGCAATGCTCAAGCTCTGTTTTTCCTCCTCAATTCAATCCAGACAAATTTAAGAGCAACGTACATCGGTATTTCCTTTTATAATCCCTTCATCCTAACACCGGTTCTGTGTATCACACCATAGGAAGTACAAAACTCTTTCAGTGCCGGCTAATTATAAAAAAGTCGCCATTAACGTACTAAATTCAGTCGACTTACTGAATCGTACTCCATCTAAAACTCGTTCGCGTATTTTTTTTTTTTCAACCTTTAATAGGCAAGACGTAAATCTGGCAGCGGATACGTGTGAAAGTATGATTTCCGACGACGTGTATCTGACGCCGGATGAATAGTGTAAAAGCTCCCATTTAGTTCTGTGCACTTTGATGTATCCAGCATTCAGTGCCGGATAGAACTGCCTGACGGACAAACTTGTCGCGTATCCGGTACCTAATGTATATCATTAAAATGAAATGCGGTATATCATATAACACGGCAAATACTGTGCACTCAGGCGTATACGCAATTTTTTCCACTACTACATTCAGTAGTACCCTCAATTCGGCGGAAGGAAAGTGTTTTTTTGAGTTCTTGAGCAGTACTAGTATAAAAGCAATGCTCACATATATTTAAACAGTTAATTTAACAGGATTTGAGAATAAGATCGAAAATTCTCATACAAAATCAGAGTTCTAGGAGGTTACTCTATTTTTTCTACAGGCCTCGGCGGCCCGTTAATGAATTTCCAGCCCCTTTTCAATTTTCCTCCTAAATTCCATGGTTTACCCTAGAATAAGATACGAGAGAGAATCAAAATCCATATGTATTTATATCGATGTGACTAGATTTTTAAAACTTACGTCAAATATTTTCATAATTATCGGCATTACATACACCATCCATACGACGATCACAACCATGTGTGCGAAATAATATCGGAAATCATCAAAATCCGCAGCTCCATCTGCGGCGTCATCGGCTGCGGGTGCGGGGGTATCGGACATTGAAATAGAATGAGTCGATTAGTTGTTATAAAATAAAAACGGTCAGCGAATATGTATATTAATTTCGAGAAAATTCTTGAATTAATTTTTTATTCTCCGTTCGCTTTCGCTTATTGTATGAATTGAAGTACAGAACTTAACGATGTTTTAATTTTTGATATGAATTTTCAAGGCCTGCTTAGAGTAAACCAAAAAAAAATAAAATTCTCCATGAGCAAGTGTAAGATTCCCATCTGAGATTTAGTATGTAAGTGCAAGGGTGTAGGTGTCAAAATGAGTCGTATTGCCTACAGGTGAAGACAAATTTATCAATGAACTTCTTCATTAAAATAGTGCGTACGAAACGTCAGTAAACAGTCAAATTAAAACGTCAAAAACTTTGAGTACAGCTGGTCGAATTTCTCACCAGCCGTTAAATAAAGCAGCCACTGTAACCTGTAGCTTTGTTCAGCGAAGTGATGCACGTTTTCGCGGGGACTCTAATTGAAGATTACATGTCTATCAGAATGAAGCAGAAATAAATGATGAATTATTTTATAAACTTCGAATTTTAAGCTATAATGTCGCTGGACTGAAAAATAAATTAGAATATCCCGAATTTTTCAATTATATTTATGAACTAGCGTTACCCCGTCCGCTTCGCTAGACGTTTCCTTTATTTGTTTGTTAAATTAGAAAACATTTCTTTTTTTTTCTTTCAAATGAATTTATTGCAAGGCTCTGTGATAAGCAATATTGTTGGTTTTTCCTTCATGTGCGAACACAAGCAAATCAGCAGGTTTCCCTACACGTGAACAGGCTACATACAATTGTCCATGTGAGAAACAATTATTTTCCAAATTCAAACCACACGCTTGCAAATATTGTCCCTGCGCTTTATTGATGGTCATTGCTAAAGCCAATCGCACTGGAAACTGCAAACGTTTGTATTCGAATGGCATGTCTGTTGGTATTATCGTTATATGGTACGTGGTATTAAAACGTCTTCACCTTTGAATTTCCCGTTTAAAATATTGGCTTCAATAACGTTGGTCATTAGCTTCTTAACCGCAAGTCTTGTGCCATTGCACAATTTTGGTTGGTTATATTGCTAAGCATGACGATTGATGCTCCAACTTTCAATTGCAATATGTGCGGTGGCAGGCCTGGTAAATCCAATGAATTAAAAAATTCTGTGGGATAATTGACCACCTCATCTTTATTCATAATGGTATCGACTGACTTGAATGTGAACACTTCTCCTGGTATCTCTTTTAAAATGGCCTCATTAATTTCTGTAAGGTCTTTGTTTTTTGCCGTCAATATAGCTCTTTCGCTCAGCCAAACATGTGTCTTGTATTGTTGTACAATACAATGTTTGGAAAAACTTTTCAAATCAATTCTTCTTTTGATTGAACTACATTGCAAAAATTGGTTGGTAACGTTATTAAGCCAGTTTCATTGTCTATCGGCATTTTTCCATCTCCAATTTTCTTTAACTGCTTTGAAAATTCATGGGCTGATGGACCATTGTGTAATTGAACACGCACATTTGTGGTTAATGTGAGTGTTCTCACATATCTGCACAGAGTGGATGACTTTAAACACGCATTAAGCTCATCAGCAGCGGTGGATCGAGGAATTACTGGCAAAGTTTGCCGGAAATCACCAGCTAATAATATTAAAGCGCCACCAAAGGGCCGTTGATTTCCTCTCATATCCTTCATTGTGCGACTGAATGCCTTCAATGATCTCTTGTGGGCCATAGGACATTCATCCCACACGACGATTTCACACTGTTGCAACACTTTGGCCATTCCTGACGTTTTGGTAATATTACATGTTGGATTTTCGTTGAAGTTCATGTCAAAAGGCAACTTGAGCGCAGAATGTGCTGTTCTGCTGCCGTCCAACAACGTCGTCGCGATTCCAGATGATGCGAGAGCCAATTCTATTTTATTTTGCGAACGAATGGTGGCCAAAATAGTTGAAATAAAGAAAGTTTTTCCAGTGCCACCAGCCACATCTAAGAAATACGTTCCACCACTTTTGTCTGCCATTGCTCGCATCAAAATGTCGTAAACATCTTTTTGTTGTGCGTTTAACTTTCGAATATTTGTTAGAACAAATTGAGTTAAATCATTGCGATCGAATTTATGTTCACGCAGCAAATCTCGATTACACAAATCTTGTAATTGTCGATTTTGCGATGGCATGACTAATTGGGATAACGCTTTGTTTGCAATTGTAAGGCAAATATCTTCGATCAACACGAGAGCTTCATTATGCATTTCTGGTGTTGTTAGGAAATGCGGATTCGATGTTGTAAGTCTACTTTATAGTGTATTTAGTATTTTTTGAGAGAAAAATTTTTGTTGTTCTACGCATTCGTTTCAAAATATCTTCCGTCATAAAATCGGCACATTTTGTCCACAATTCAGATGGGTTCGATGGGCTACACGTTGCTATGATTATCGCAAATAGTGTACGAATCTGATGAGGCGGTGCAATAATTGTCGATTCAGCGAGCTTAGAATCACAGTGAGCATCGTCCTCGAGCAACTGTAAGCGACGGCATGCCTCACGATAAGTTGGGCACTCTAATCCATCTACTGTTTTCAAATTTGCAAAGGATGTTGGTCCACGAACATTGATTAATAGAAGACGTAAATAAAAACACTCATCATGTCTTGGATGAATTATATAAAGTCTTCCTAATGCATCGGTTTGAAATACATTTTGATGACCTGGAACTGGCTTCCCTTGCTTGCGTCTTGCAAAAACTTTGGTCGATTTATTCCATGTGTAATACTGCGGGACTTCCGTATATAATAATTGAGCGGCAAATGTGTCACTTTGGCATAATGCAAAAAAGCAGTCAATGTAGTGACTGGTGGTGTAATTGCTCTTTGCAACGCAGTTTCACTTAACGTCGTATGTTTTGTATTTCCATGTTTTGTTAACATAATTTATGCCATTCGTCTTGAATTACATGTGTCAGTAGATATACATTTTGCATTTTCTTGAATGAAAAAGTCAATTTTTTCAAATTTTTTTTTAAAAAGCGCCTATGTCTTTCTCATTGTTTTTTTGAATAGTTTAAAAGAAAAACGAAGTAGGTTGGTTGAAAATTACGTGAGTTATACGTAAACGCACAAAATATTAACTTAGTTTTATATATATAGATTTGATATTATTATGCTTTTTGAAACTCATGTATTGAATAAGGAAGAAAAAATGTTTAAAAATATATTTATAAACTATGAGATAGAATTGATATCTGCTGTAAAGACAAACATATTTAGAAGAGGTAGTGGTGGGGAACTTCTTGCGGTTCGAAAAAAATTGAAAGTGATAGATATAGATGTTAAGAAGATTGGTGAAGCTCGCATCTTTAAACTGAAGAAAAACAACAGCGTTTTGTACATAGTACCTACTTACTTAAACTGCAGTCATTGGGAACGTGACTTCGAAAAACTAATTGATTCGCTTAATTATATAAATTCATCGGATTTAATTATCATTAGAGATTTCAATGGAAGAATAGGACTATCACAAAATAACTTTACAAGCGGATACCCTCAGGTGACTATTCACGCAAGCCGTAGATCAAAGGATGAAATATGCGATAAAAATGGTGTTAAAATCCTCGGTCTGGCTGATGCATTCGACTATCGAATTTTACATGGAAGTTACGATGGTGATCTTAATGGGGAATTTACTTTTCTACGTGGTACAGCATGCTCTGTGATTGATTATTGCCTCATTGCTGGAAACTGGCACACACAGCTTTGCGATTTTCAAATAGGTCTAAAAACTTTTTCCGATCACACGCCTGTGGAAATTATGTTTGAGGTCTTAGGTACTTCAAACAGTGCAAGGAATTTGAATTCCCTTAATCTGCTGCCGAAGCTCGTATGGAACGAAAGAAATCTTGAACTGTACCAGCTTAATTTGAACAAGGAACTGGAGAATTTAAGCAGAGCAAATGTCTCTCCTTGCATTGAAATTCTGACTGAAGTCATAAAGAAAGCTGCACCATCAAAACCGAATTCAGTAAATAGAAGCAAAAAGAATAAACAAGCGTGGTTTGAAGTCGTTTGCACTCTGAAAGCTTTTAAGGTTGCACAACTTTGACATCTTTAAAAATTTCTATACAGAGGCAAACAGAGAATATAAAATCCTGTGCCGTTCAGAAAGATTAGCCTTCGAGCAACAAAAAATTCATGCCATAAGCTACGCTAGATCCACAGCAGATTTCTGGAAGGCGGTAAGACAGTTAAATGGATTGAAACTTGCCATCGCCCCGAGTTTGCATGGCCAACAGTTAAAAGAACATTTAAGTAGTCTACTTGATGCTAAACAAGAATCCTTAATACACCTATACGCAGCTCCTCTTTTTATAGATGACCTTTTAGTTGCCCCATTCTCTATAGACGAAGTTCTAATAATTATTCGAAATGTAAAAAATAATAAAGCCCCAGGGGAAGACCGCATCCCATTCGAGTTTTATAAAAACTGTACAATAGATTTTGCGATAGCTCTTACAGAGCAATTCAATGCAATATATCAATCTGGTAACATGCCAACAAGTTTTAAGAAGGCTACCATCTTTCCTTTGCATAAAAAAGGAGAATATGACAATCCACAGAACTACAGAGGTATATCGTTCCTGAACACTGTATCTAAACTATTTGGCGCCTTACTCTTAAACAGGCTTACGCAGTGGGTAAAATAAAAAAGGATCCTGAATGAATTTCAAGCAGGGTTCAGAGCAGGTTATTCAACGGTGGACCAAATTTTTACACTTGTAAATATAGCCGAGATATACAAGAGAAAGAATAAAAAGTTGTATACTCTGTTTGTGGACTTTCGTGCCGCTTTTGAATCCATTCCACGTGAAGCACTTCTTTATAAATTGTACGGAGTTGGAGTCTCAAGCAAAATGAAGAGAATTTTGAGAGCCTTGTACGAAAACAACGTAGCGATGGTATGGGATGGAAACTGCGCTTCTGAAGAATTTTCAAAAACGATGGGAGTAAAACAAGGATGCATCCTGAGTTCGCTGCTATTTATTCTATTTATCAACGACATAACTGATAATTTCGGAGGAGGCATCATTGTGAATACGACGCACATACCAGCTTTAATGTTTGCGGATGATATTGCCATTCTAGCTGAAACTGTGAACAATATGCAGCTTATGATAATTAGACTTGCAGACTACTGCCGGAGATGGAACTTGACTGTTAACCTGTCGAAGACAAAAATGATGATATTTAGAACTGGTGGCGGGAGGTACTCGAGAAATAAACAGTGGACTTATGATGGGGAACGTATTGAAATAGTAAGAGGATATAGGTATTTAGGAGTCCTAATCACACCAAACCTTAACGTGGAGAAGCACTTTAAAGCAAAATTGTCTGAAGCAATACGAGCGATCGGCTCAGTATGGGGAAGATGTATTAGAAATAGATTTTTAAACCATAGCTCTAAGCAGAAAATTATGCGTGCAACAACATCTATTATATTATATGGAGCTCAAGTATGGGGATACCGCCCCTTTACTTCTGACGAAGTATTTCTCCGATACTGCTTCAAACGAGTGTTTAGGATACTAAATAACAGCCCCAATTACATGATTTACCTGGAGGCAGGAATTGCTCTCCTCATTCTGGAAACACTAAAACTACACTTTGATTACGTGATTAAAGTTATGGGGATGGATGCACGAAGATTGCCAAAAATAGTTCTCTCCTACATACTTTCAACGAGAACTAACTGTGTACATGAATGGGACATCTTGGCACGTAATTGCGACATAAACCTAAGTTTCGCAGACAACGAACAGTCAATTTTTCTGAAGAGACAATTTTACAGAATATTGGAAAAAAAAGGCAATCTTCTCTACGATTCATACATCAATGACGCCCAGTCGTCACAGTACCTAGCGTATTACGGTAAACTTAGTCACAATCTGCAGAAAAAAACATATTTCGTAAATACCAACTCAACGGAAAAAATGAGCATGGTATTTAAAATCAGAGGTGAATTAATAAATTTAAATTACATACCACACCTGCCTGATCTAGGTTAGGTTAGGTTAGGTTGGCTGTCCACACGAGAGTGCAGACACACTTAGACCAGTGAAGGTCCTATGTGATACCATTATTACATACCACACCGGCCTGATCTACCAATCGAATGTAATCTCTGCAACCTCAGAGAAAGAGAAGACATCTTTCATTTCAATGCAAAATGTTCCATTCTGAGTGAACTACGAAGAATGTTCTTTGGGCTAAACCTACTCAGGATGGAGGATACATTTTCTATTCTGAATGGTGACCGTGGTTGGGACGTGCTATACGAATACACCATGAATGCATTACGCTACAGAATACGCATCATTGAGGGCGACTTTTGAAATATCAAATTATCTTTTTTATTGTTTGAGCAAAAGAAAAATATTTTATATAATTCTATCATATATGAGTAAATGTCAATCTGGTAGACGGCATAATGCTAAACCAAGTAGACTATACGTTAATTTTTTGTAATGAATGCATATACAATTTATGAATATTTTAGTCAATAAAATTAAAAAATAAAAATATTGATAATATCATCAACTGAGCCAACCCTGCGCTTGGTTTCATTAAACGATGGTCTAATGAATTCTCAATCACTTACGTTTCAAAATCCTTATACATCATATTCGTCAGACCCCTTCTTGAGTTTGCTTGCCAGGTATTGGTCACCTGTGGTGGTCCATATCCTGCGAATCGAAGCTGTCCGCTTTGCTTTACGTGGTCTTGCTTGTACTGATACCTCCCCCCATACGCGGACCGTTTGAAACTAAACAATTTACAGTCTTTCGATCAACGTCGCGAAGTTGCTGAGATTCTCTTTTTATTCAGTTTTGTGATGTTTCTGGATTAATAAAACTGGCATTGTTCCTTTTATTGTTCTTCGTTAAAAAGGTTATCTCAGACTGACTTTGGATGGCAAACAACTAACAAAAGCTTCGTAGGAGCAGCATCTCTCGACAGGTGTTGGTTCGCTAAATAATGAGAAAGAGCCACTGGAGCCGAACAACTTGCTGTTCTGTTAGTAAATCCTACTTCCACCTCCTCGTGGTGCCATCTGGGAATTTCTCTGGAAATTGCGAACGGAAGAGGACGAAGGGCGAGCCTCCTGCGTCACAAAACAGGACAAGTGTCGGTTGGTCACTGGCCTAGCAAGCCACAAAAGTAAAAAAAAAATCATTGCTCCGAAACGAAAACTAACGCCTCGGATACGGACGGATAATTTGATGGCGACCTTTGGCTATCGAACATGGACAACGATCGGATTCTGGAATGTTAAGACCCTCCTGGACTCACTTCAGGAAGAGCCATATAACGCCAGATTCCTCCAAATGGAAGACGAATTCGCACGCTATAAAATCAGGCATCTTTCGATGCCTCTACCTTTGGTGATGTCTTTCATATTTAATTTGTTGAAGTCATATATATATATATTTCTTTCCCGAGGGTATGTGAAAAATCTTCCATAGACACTATGAGAATAACAAGCGTGTGTTCATAGTAGTGTCAGATTACTACTGACTAAAAGAATATAACCCTTCGATATAAATTTGTTAAATATCGTAACTAAGTAATAACTCATCAAGCAATTTTTCTATCACGAAATAAAAACGTTTGGCAAGTTCATTTTCACTGAAAGATCCCGCATATTCTGCAAACTAGACGCGGTTAATCATTATCTCGCCAAGTCGAAAGATTTCGTCCTTTGTAGTCGGCACAATAAATTGCTTTCATTCAAAATTTGTAGGACTCTATTGTTAACATGTCCGATTAGTCGGTTTTTATGCTTTCTCGCGAAGCTTCTAGTTTCAGCTTCGATTGTCGGAATTCCGAGATCCCTGTGGACATCGTCGTTTCTAATATACTCATACCACGGTGCTTGGACAATTTCTCTTAGCACTTTATTTTAAAAAGTTTGTAAAATATTTGCATTTGTTTTCTTGGTACAACCCCAAAGTTGTATACCGTATGTTCACACCGGCTTTAGCACTTGCTTGTATAAAAGCAGTTTGTTCTCAGTACTGAGCTGGGAATGTTATCCTAGTAACCAGTACATTTCTCTATATTTAATTTCGAGTTCTTTACGTTTCATCTTCACGTGCGAATTCCATTTCAGTCTTACGTCATGTGTCATTCCCAGGTATTTGGCCTCGTTTGCAAAAGGTATTCGGGCCGAGCTTAGGAAAACTGTCAAATCATTAGTTTTCTTGTAAGTGAAATTCACGTGAAGAGATTTAGATTCGTTGAGGGCGATCTGCCAGTCCCTCGCCGCGTTTTGCAGTTTTGCAGTCGTTTCTTTGATTGTTTTGCCTACTGCTAGGAGAGCGGTGTCATCGGCAAATGTAGCGAGAGTAGTACCATATTCGTTCGGTATATCACGAGTATATAGCAAATAGAGAAGCGGCCCAAGAACGCTTTCTTGCCATACGCCGCCCGAAATTTCTTTGAGCTCGCAGTATTCAACTTCATGTCTAACACGAAAGATTCTATTCCCGAGATATGATTCTAGAATATGGTATAAGCACACAGGGAGAACTTGTCGTAGTTTGGATTTCAAGCCATCATGACACACCTTATCAAAGGCTTGCGAGAGGTCAAGAAATACGCTTGAGCAAATCTTTTTTTCTTCAAGTGCTTTCTGGATTACGTCAGTAATTCTATGCACCTGGTCAATCGTCGAATGCTTACTTCTGAACCCAAACTGGTGGTCAGGGATAAGATTATTTTCTTCTATAACCGGTTGTAGACGCCTTAGTAATATCCTCTCGAAAATTTTCGATATGATTGGAGGAAACGAAATTGGTCTATACGATTTTACTTCATTTGGTGGTTTTCCTGGTTTTAAAACCATTATGACTTCCGCAACTTTCCATTGGCTCGGCACGTGTTTTAATCTGAGTGCAGCATTTACAATATGGAGAAGCTTAATCAATGCTTTTCTAGGTAAAACTTTGAGAATTTCTCCGGTAATCAAATCATAACCAGGAGATTTCTTAGGTTTTAGATTCTCGATCTCTTGTTTGAGTTCCCTTAGCGTTGCACTTGTGAGCGTCAAATCGTCAGATGGTAAATCCAGCCTATTGTTGTCGTAAACCACTTGACCATCGTACGGTTTAAATGTTTCTTCCAGGTGGGCCGCAAAGACGTCCGCTTTTTCTTTATCTTCCCTCGCCCATTCATTTTGATTTAATTTGATTGGCGCCGCGGTTACTTTGGTCCTTTAGGCCCCTTTTACAGGTTTCCAAAGTGAATAATTGGAATCTTTTTTCGCTGTTAAACTTTCAAGGTAACAGCCTATTGTACGGTTCTTAAAAGGATATCGTAAACCGTATCTGACCGGCGTTTTCCTTGGATTGGGCGTATTATTCCAAGAGGTGAGCTGTACGATCTCAACGAAGCGATCAACTTCAACCTCAAGTTCGTAGGGTGTCGTAAGTGGAACGCTCAGTTCTACATTAGCTTGAATTTCGTTCCTAAAGCCTTCCCAGTTAGTTGTTCGATCAGTTAATTTTGCTGGCTCTAGGTTATAGACTAGTTTTTCGCTTAATGTCAAAATAACTGGGGAATGATCAGACGACAGATCAAAGCTGTCTTTATCTTGTATGCGGTTGGTAGATATTCTTTCAGAACGAAAAAATCAATGAGGTCAGGTATTTTCGAAGTATCAGTTGGCCAGTAAGTTGGTTTACCCGTCGAACGGAAATCACAACTGTACTCCATACCTGCCCCATAGAGCATTCTAACTTTTTTCGAGCTGTATCTTAAGCACCAGAGCGTGTGTTTTGCATTAAAATCGCCGCCAATAATGAAATTAGGTTTCAGCGATTCAATCAAGTTAGTAAAATCAGATTTTTCAAGCGCGGAACGCGGTGGACAGTAGATAGATGAGATTTTAAGAGTGCGCTGGCTAGTTTTAACTCGAATCGTGCATAGTTGAAAAGATTCAAGCTCTATCTTTAGGTCTTCGAATTGTTCGATGCAGTCTTTAATAAACAAGGATGATCCTTACTTACTTAGGTGGCGCTACAGTTCGGGGTGAACCTGGGCCTCAACCAAGAAGCCTCTCCATTTAGTTCGGTCTTTAGCTAGTTGCCTCCAGTTGCGCACTCCAAGTTGGTCGAGGTCCCCTTGAACTTGTGCGCGTCACCTACGGCGATGATTCCCTCTACTGGGTCGTCCCTCGGGGTTAGATTCGAAGACCCTGCGGGCCGGAGCGTTGGTGTCCATTCGCTCTACATGTCCTAGCCATCTCAGACGTCCAATACGCAGCTTTTTGACTACGTCGATGTCGCTGTACAGCTCGTATAGTTCGTGATTGAATCTTCTCCTCCAAAACCCGTCAACGCAAACGGGACCGAAAATCTTACGAAGAATTTTTCTCTCGGAGCGACCAAGGATATCTTCATCCTCTTTTAATACAGTCCACGTTTCAGCGCCGTAAAGCAGAACTGGGATGATCAGGGTCTTATACAGGGTCTCCTTAGTTGTTCGAGATAGGGCTTTACTGTTGAATTGCCTTATAAGCCCAAAAAACAGCGATTGGCAAGAGTTATTCTTCGATTGATTTCTGCACTGATTTTGTTTCCGAAGGGTGGCAAACGTGATAATCATTATAGCCTTTTATTTTTAAATGCGATTCCTTTTCTATGTGGGTTTCAGAAATCAAGCAAATATCAATATCTTTTTCACGCATGAAGCTTTCCAATTCGTCAAGTTTTTGCAAAAGTCCATTTTTAACATAATTTTAACATTCGTTTGTCATTCATATTTTTTTTTTTTGCGCACACCCAAAGGGTTATGTATACCTTTAACATGTTTACACACTGTGCGGCCGTTGCAGAGGATGGATAGAGAGAGAGAGAGAAAGATTTTGGTGTAGTGGTTCTTGAAGCTAAGTTGTTTATGCTTCAGAGATGCTCCGGGGGTGGCGTCCAGATAGCTGGGGAGATTTTTTGATATTTTTTTGTCTTTGCTTCTGATTCACAGTATTTTTTTCCCGATAACCGATGTCAAGAGCAAACCACCGTCAACAGAGCGAACAATTCTTTCAGCCGCATGACCAAGCTACTGCTGGTGTTATGCCTTCGCAGTACTGTTCACACAAGCTTTCGCAAATGATCGGACTGGCTTTATATATTTCATAAGAAGAAAATAAATGCTTGCTGACATCTGGATTTTAACCATGAATCATTAGCGTGGCAATTAACGACGTTACCACTGCAGCATTGCCACCCCTAAAAGGGGTTAAAGTACGCGTTTTCCGTGAATTATTTTCAAGCTTAACCAGCCTATCAAGAATAATTTTATTTGTTTAATTTCTCGAGAATAACTGAGAAAACATGGGAGACAGAGTCCATCGAAATTTCAACGCTTTGGTTTTTCGGATGCCGCGGCCTGAACGTAAGTCTGCTCTCCTGCTGTCCGAGGGCAATTACCCGGTGGTCTTTCCAATGTTAACTTTTCAGTACCGTTTCTTTCAAGAAGAGAGGTCGAGGACTTCTCTGTTGTCAATTTTTCCTTCACCTTTTTGCGCTCTGAACCCGATAGTTTCAGTTTGCCTACTTTCTTCTGCGCGATCTTACGCTTGGGCTTAAGGAGCGCATCTCGCCGTTTTTGCAACTCTTTAGCTACTTCACAGCCTCTATAATTTGCTGGGTGCTTTCCCTTACAGTTAGCACACGTTGCAGAGGTTTGTTTGTTTACTCCACAAACTTGGGAGGGGTGATTTCCGGCGCATTTCACAAATCGCGGTTCTTTTCGGCAATACGTTCGCGTATGATTGAATCCTTGGCATCGTTTGCACTGAGGTATCAACCTTGTATTCTTGCGCATGGGTTCGATTTTGGCTACGACATTCAGAATTTATCTTATTTTGTAAATCTTATCTAAACTCTCAGCTTTATCAAAAGATGAAGCCCGCGCTTTACCGTCGTTTCCTCGCCTTCCAATTTTTGCTTTCCCGTTTAATTAAATTTACCGCATTACCGATTTTAAAGTTTTTGTTCTTCAAATCGTGAACTACATCTTCCTTTAACCATGAGGCATGAAGACCCCTAGCTACGACTCGTATCGGTCTTTCAGATTTATTTTCGTAAGTATACCACTGAATATTTCGGATATCCCGCAGAAGGGTTCAGGTCCAGTGAACAACTCAGAGGAGCCCTTCCTTGCTAGAAGATCTGTAGTTTCATTGCCGTCAACGCATGCATGACCCGGTACCCACCACAATTTTACTTTATTGTGTCGGCACAGATTTTGTAAGTTGTCGAAACAGCTTAGAACTGATTTTGAACTGATCAAATGGGAGATCAGTGCTTTGAGCGCCACTTGGCTATCCGTGAGTATATGGATAGAGGCACCTTTGATGCCTGAGTGCAGGTTAATGTTAGCACAAGTTTCAATGGCGTAAATGGCGGCCCGGATAACACTAGGACTCTTTCCGAGTGATTTCGAAATTTTTTTGGTTGGGTCCATACACACCGGCGCCAACTCCTGATTCCACTTTTGATCCATCGGTGTACCACACTATACCTTTTGGATCAAGCGACGGTCCGCCATTATTCCATATATCACGGCTTGGGATCACAATCTCAAACCTTCTACCAAAGTAGAGTGATTTGGGGGTAAAGTCGGAGACCGTGCTGAGCATGTCTAGCTCGGGGAAGTCGGACAATAGCTCCATGAGATCCACGTGATCTCGTGTACTATTAGCACCTGATTGTCTAAGATTAACTGCACTGCGGATTGCCACTTTTTTTTTATAAATATATGTAACGGAGTAAGTCCGATTACGGCTTCAATGGCTGTTGTAGGACAAGTGTGCATAGTACCTGTGATACCGAGGCAATCTAGTCTTTGAAGTTTTGTGAGTTTATTAATGGTTGTGACCTCTTTGGTTTTCGTCCACCAGACTACGGACGCGTATGTCAGAATGGCTCTTACAACCGTGGTGTATAACCAGAAAACGACCTTTGGCGACAGGCCCCAGGTCTTGCCGTACATACGGCGACAGGCCCACAAGGCAGTAGTTGCCTTGGCAATTTTATGCTTAATAAGGGAGTTCCAGTTAAGCTTCTTATCCAGGACAATTCCTAGATATTTGACCTCATCGGAAAAATTGATGGTTGTGCCGTTTAGAGTCACTGAGCCAATATTCCAGCGTTCTTCTTCTTGTAAACGGTACAACGACTGCCTTGCTTTGGTTAATCGATAGGCCCTCCACAGCACACTAGCCCGAGACTACAAGGAGTGTATTTTGCATGAGTTGACACACATTGTCTTCATGTTTGCCTTTAATAATGATCACCAGATCATCTGCATAGCCTATGGTTGTGAAACCTGAACTATTAAGTGTGCTCAATAAGTCATCCACCACGAGTGACCATAAGAGAGGCGAGACGACGCCGCCTTGGGGGCAGCCTTCGGCCGCGGAGACCGCCACAGAGACCTCTCCAGACGAAGATGTTATTATGCAGCTATCAAGCATGTTCCTTACCCATCTGGTAGTAGGTTCGTCTATTCCCCTGCGTCTCATAGCACTAGTGATGGATTCATAACCAGTGTTATCAAAAGCACCTTCTATGTCAAGGAATGCACAAAGGGCAATTTCTTTGGAGCGGTAGGCAGCTTTGGCCTCTGTGACGAGATAGTGAAGGGCGCCTTTCGTAGATCGACCTTTCCTGTATGCAAATTAACTAGAGTGCAGAGGTATAGTCTTTTCAAGAATGCCTCTAATATGTAAGTCTAGCAGTCTTTCCATGGTTTTCAAGAAAAACGGTGTCAAGCTGATTGGACCGTAGGATTTGGGTAGCTCGCTGGGTTTGTTACCTAGCTTCGGGATAAACACCACATTTACCTCCCGCCAAGTTAGTGGAATGTATCCCAGGTTGAAGCTTGTTCTAAATAGAGCTACCAAGGTAGGCAAGATGTAATCCAGACCTTTCTGTATGAGAGCTGGAAAAATACCACCACTGCCAGGTGCCCTAAAGGGTTTAAATAAACCGATTGCCCATTTCATTTTTTCTTGACTGAACAGATTTCCAGACAAGCTGTTGACTCTTCTGGAGGTGCCACATGTGGAGCCTTCAGGAGCAACAAGTACGTGGTCGCTTAGAATTGTTGAGCCAGGGAAGTGAACTTCGAGCAGCGGTGTAGGTGCCATCAGCTTTGATGAGCAATCCCACCCCATTGGAATGATCCTTTGAGAGAGCTTTTGGAGACGGGCTGCTACTGGAAGGGACTTAATATTTTCGCAGTTCTTTCTCCATGCTGCTCTCTTGGATTTCCTCAACTCTATGTTGAATTTAGTCAATGCGGACCTATATTCGTCCCAATTTTTATTGCGTTTTGCGGTGTTGAAAAGTTTTCTCACCCTTTTGCGGATTATCTCTAACTGGTCATTCCACCACGGTACGCTCCATTTACCTATATTGTCATTTTTCGAGACACAGCTACTCCTGAAGGAAGAGATTAGGAAGTCACTTAGTTGGCAGGCTGCCACATCAACATCACATTTAGATCTTAAACATGTGAGCAGCATGTCATTCTTGAGGACGAGATTTTTGCGAAAAAGTGCCCAATTAGTTCATTTCGGTACATAATGCGTTTGATTATTTTGTTTAACCCCACCCGAGATTTTAAAAACTGATATGCTGATGATCAGATAGTGAGGGTTCATTTGACACGTGCCAATTGACAACAGAATTGGAAATAAAAGGGCTCGAGATAGTGAGATCAAGTACCTCTTCTCGAATAGAATTTATAAAAGTTGGCTTGTTACCTTCATTACACACAGCTAAATTTCTAGTAGTAATATACTCAAGAAGTAACCCTACCCTCACCCCTTTTGTTAATGTCGCTGCTACCCCATGCCACATGATGGGAGTTGGCATCGCATCCAATGATCAGGTGCCAGTTGCGACGGTGACATAGGTTCACCAAATCCTGCACAGCCACGGGCGGAACAGGTTCAGAATCTCCAGGAAAGTAGGCGGAAGCACACACGATCTCCCGAACTCCTCGTATAACCGGAATTTCGACCATGCAGGCCACCAAATCTCTGCTGATGAACTCTGGGATGGGAAGAAAATTAATTTTAGAACTGATTAAGCAAGCAGCCCTAGGCATTAACTCCCCATGGGCATATAACAACTTACATGTCCTATTTTGAAAACCCATAATTTTGCCTCCAACCACCCAAGGCTCCTGAATGAGACCAAGGGCGATTTTATCCCGGATGAACCGTTGGCTAAAGATGTCCGAGGCATGATGCAGGTTGCCCTGCAGCACTTTGATGTCGCCTTTCATCCTCATTGCATTATTGTTTTTCGTGGGATGGTTCCTTATTACTGGCAGACATATTAATGCTTGTTTTCTTAAGTTCACCATCCCAACGAGAGTGGCCAGCAAGCCTATCCCTCACAGCAGAAGCTGTCTTGTTTAAAAGAGTGGGCACAGGTGCCGCACGCGCCATCTGAGCAGTAGATGGTGTCACCGTCGAGGCACTAGCATCGCAAGTCACTGAACTCTGCAATGTGGCTGCACTAGACTCAAGTGTACTACGTGCAACCTCATTAGAGACTTCTGAGGTGGAAGGTGTAGACACAGGTGTACTACGTTCCACAATTCCCAGCGATGCTGCGCCCCTAGGACGGGTGTCATCATCTGTAACTGCTCCTATGGCAGTTTGTGCGGGCTTCTGCTCACCTGGGACCTTGTCTGTGCTCTTCAGGATCAGCCCAACTCTGCCAAAACAATATGCCACATTGCCTTTTAGCAGCTTTAGGCATTCCATCGAGCAGTTCGTGACACCTAGTACCAGATGAACAAGATCACGGTCTACGGTCCTTTGAACCACCCTTCAGTTCCTAGCAAACAAATCAGTATTCTAAGCCTCCAACTTAGTTTCAGTTTTCCGACTTAGTTCTTCTTCATCCGTTTGATAATCAGTGTTATCGGGGACGTTTGAACTCGCAGCAGACTCATTACGAGGTTTCGCTATATCCTTAAAGCTTTATTTTCTGCTTTAAGTACATTTAATTCTTTTCTTAGGTCTTCGCAGAGAAGTTCCGTTTTACTTAGAATGGTCCGGAGTTCTATATTTTCGGCCGTAGGTAGGTAGGTAGGTATGATGGTTCTTCTTAGGGAAAGAACCCAATTGGCACTAGGTGCTGTTTTAATACCACAAAACTCGTATACCTGGATATGAGAGGTGTGTCGGTGTGGAGTCTCTAGATCCAGCCTGTGGAGTTTAAAAAGGTTATTTAATCTTTAATGTTACTTTTTGAGACTTCCTCAAGGGAATCGAGAAGGGTTGTCCTAAAGCTCGTTGTCTGGTCCTAGCTAGTGCCGGACGTGTGCACAAAAAGTGAATAAGGGTTTCTTTTTCAGTTGTGTCATTGTAACTGCGACAATGTGTGTTGTGAGGGATACCTAGTTTGATCGCATGGTCTCCTATAGGCCAGTGACCCGTAGTGGTTGCTGTAATCCTGGCGATGTCCCTACGCGTTCTGTTTAGGAAATCGGTTGTTTTTGATATGTTGTGGTTTGGCTACATCTTTCTAGATGTGATACAGTTTGTTAGTCTAGTCCATCTGAGGTTGTCTTGGGCGAGGAATTTTGAGGAGATTTCTGATTTAACTGTTTCAACCGGAGTCTGAACTGATTCCGCAAGTGAGAAGCGGATGGCTGATTTTCACCTAGCCAGTTCATCAGCAAGTACGTTTTCATAAACGCTACTGTGCCCTGGAACCCAAATCAGTGTTACTTTGAATTGGCCATCTAGCGACGCTAGTTCATTTCGGCATTCTAGCACCAGCTTTGAGGATGTAGTAACCGAGGCACTGGCTTTGATGGTGGCTTGGCTATCAATAAAAATAGCGATCTTTTGCCTCGGCATTATATTGATGTGTATTTTGATCTGACGGCAAGCTTCCCGGACAGCGAGTAATTCTGCCTGCAACACACTGGCAAAAGCCGGGAGCCTATAGGATTTGGAAATGTTTAAGGATTCGGAAAACACACCTGCATCGACTCCACAGTCCATCTTTGAACCGTCCGTGTAGATTGTTACGTCGAAATCCTTAATTACCTGTCCACCTTGCCATTCTGACCTTGTGGGGAATTGAACGTCGAAGCGCTTTGTGAAATTCAATTTGGGTATCATATAATCTGTTGTAGGCAGAGGGAGTTCTCTCGGCAGAGAGTTTAAAATGTTACTATGCCCATAGGGTTTCATAAACCAGCACCCAAACTCCCTGAGTCTGACTGCACCATGTGCTGTGATGTTTATTATGTGTAGATCTAAAGGTAGGAGATGCAAGAAGACTGTTAGAGCGTCAGTCGGGGTTGATGGTAGAGCGCCTGTGGTACCTATGCATGCCGTTCTTTGTACCTTATTAAGTTTGGTTATGTTATAAGCCTTTTTTAGAGCTGGCCACCATACTATTGACCCACTTGTGAGAATTGGTCGTACCATGGCTGTGTACATCCATAAGGTTAATTTTGGCTGCAGTCCCCATTTTTTTCCAAGGGTTTTGCTACAAGCATAGAAAGCTATACATGCCTTCTTTACTCGTTCTATATTTAGCTACCAGTTAAGTTTTGGATCTAGGATAACTCCTAGATACCTAGCACTGGACGATAAGGAGAGCGGTTGGCCATTTAGCCGAGGAAGTGCGAAGTCAGGTATTTTGGTTTTAGTAGTGAAGAGCATCAGTTCTGCTCGAGTTGTTTTGCTCGAGTTGACACCGAGACCACACTTTTTGGCCCAAGCGCTCACTATGCTCAGAGCATTTTCCGTGATTTCGCTTATGATGGAGAGAAACTTTCCTGGCACTAGTATCACCATTCATCCATTCGTGTGAAAAATATAACGCACACAACATGAGTGGTTGCGAGAAGCTAGGCCCTGGCACTTTAAAGAGCTGTTGCGCCAAATATTTGTATTTTAGTATCACCATATCGCCCGCATACCCGACTACCTTGATTCTTTCTCTGTCTAATGTTAAGAGAATTTTATTCATGACTATCAGCCATAGTAGAGGTGAGATAACACCGCCTTGGGGTGTTCCCCTCACTGGCAAATTTGGTTATATTGCTATTGCCTAGTGTTGCCTGAATAATTCTAGTGCTAAGCATAGAAACGATCCATTGACTTAGATTGCTTTCTGTTCCCAGCTCCGTAAGGGACTCTAGGATTGCTTCAGTGTGTACGTTATTAAAGGCTCCTTCTATGTCTAGGAAGGTAGCTAGGGTATACTCTTTATAGTGTATGGAGTTTTCTATAGTACGCACTACCTCGCGAAGAGCTGTCCCTAAGACTTTGCCGGACTTCTAGTTCCGCACGTTTTTATGGTTGTTGTTTTTGTTGTTGTTGTAGCAGCTTCACATATACATATACTTTCAATTTCGGTTTGCGTGTTCTAAGGTTTCCAGGCCCAAGAATAGAGCAACGTCGATTGGGCGGCTCCAGAGTGCTTCGGAGGTCAGTGTTGTTGGGTTTGCCGGACAGTTGAAAAGCTGTGGTACGTCGTGCGGGCTCCAAGCGTGCCTTGTAGCTGTTGAGTTTGCGACACCAGCCTGAGCGAAGTTGAGCCAATGCTGTTCTGGTTTGGCGTGGTAGCTGACGTTCCTCTTTCGCTATAGGTGGGGGGCGACCACCAAGAATGACGTTTGGGTAGTAGTTGACCAGAGCGTTGGAGACTGCAGTTTGGTACAGCTGGTTTATGTAGCTTTTGTAGTTTTCGTCATTGATGTCGTCATTGTGTTGGTATAGTGCGATGTCGTTCTTGTAGATGGTGATGTTTTTGCGGATGTTGCGTGGTGGGGTTCCCAATGTCGTGAGTATGTTATTAGGATGTTGTGGCAGGTGGCAGGCCATTAGGAATTGCTCAGATAGCATGGTGTTGCGTTCTCTGATTGGGAGCATTTTTGTTTCTGAGTGAAGGTGGTCTTCATTTGACATCATGTGGCAACCGGTGATGGTGCGCATGGCTACGTTGTGACATTTGTGACATATTTGGAGGTTTTTTCAGTTAGTATCACTTAGCTGAGGTGTCCAAATGGGTGTCGCGTAGTTCAGGACAGATCTACCAATTGTTTTTTAGGTGGCCAAGAGCGTCTCTTTATCGTTCCCCCACGAGCTTCCCGCTAGTGATTTAATGACATTGTTGCGTGAGCTTAGTCGATTCCTGATGTTGACGGCGTGGGCTGAGAAGGTGAGCATGTTGTCAAAGGTGACACCAAGAAGCTTCGGGTGTGTGACCGTTGGTATTCGTCGATCTGCTGCTGTAATCTCAAGGTAGATTTTGACTTCTTTGATCCAGGATGTAAAAAGGGTCGCGGTTGATTTCTTGGCTGAGACTGTTAGATTGCGGTCGTTGAAGGAACGTTCGAGGTTGTGTAGGTATGCATTTATAGTTGTACACAGTTCGTCGATGTTTGGTCCGGTTGAGAGTATCGTGCAGTCATCAGCATAAGAGATTATATTAACACCATTGGGAGGTGGAGGAAGCTTCGATATGTAGTGGTTGAATAGAAGGGGGGAGAGGACCCCACCTTGTGGGACTCCTTGCTTCATCTTTCTATATTTTGATTTTGTATTTCTAAATTCTACGTAGGTTTGTCGACTACAAAGGTAGTTTGACAGCCAGCGTTTAAGATAGTTAGGGAGCGTTGACACCAGGATATCATGAAGCAATGTTGCGTGGCTTGCGAAGTCGAATGCTTTTGACAGATCTAGGGCCACTAATACTGTCCTGTGGCAAGGTCTCTCCAGATTTAGACCGTTGCTGATCTGCATTGTAATAGCATTTAGAGACGGTGTTGTGTTGTGGAGTTTGCGGGAGCCATGTTGATGGCTCACTGGCGACAAGTGGGGCGTGAGAAGTGGGAGGAGGAGTGCTTAGAGGGTTTTGTCGACTGGTGATAAGAGCGAGATCGGGCGGTATGATTTCCCTTGGTCTGCTGGTTTTCCTGGTTTTGGCAGTGGTATTATTCTACCTACTTTCCAGATTCCTGGGATTTGGTTAGTAAATGTTGAAAAGTTAAGCACAGATGTTAGGTATTTGAGTCCAGTACTGCCGATTTTCTTGAGCATCAGCATGGAGATTCCGTCGGGACCAAGTGCCTTGGATGGTTTTGCTTTTTGGATAACGGCCGCGACTTGATCGGCTGTGAAGATGGGCTGCTAGTCTGTTAAGGGAAGATGGCGGAGTTTCCTTATGGTTGCTCTTTCCGTTGTTGTTAGTTGGGTGTTCGTTGAATTGTGTGTTGAAGAGTTTAGCACATGTCTTTGGATTATCTTCTGGTATTTCGTTGAAGGTTATTGTCGTTTCTTTTGGTCGGATTGGAAAGAGATTTCACGGTAGTCCAGAGTTCCTTGACACCTGCGTTAAGGTTGCAATTTTCCAGGTGTTTGGACCATTTTTTCCTACGGTGTTCATCCACCAGGTGAGTTATTTCGATGTTGAGTTGTTTAATTCTCGGTTTGAATGGGTCCGTCGCTCTGACAAAGTCTCGTTCGTTGGCTAGTACAGCTGCTGTCGCTGGAAAGTTGGGTCGCATTTTGGAAATTCTTCCTGCTGGTATGAATCGTGAGGTCGCATCTTTAATTATTTTGCGGAAAATTTTTTCTCCATTGTAGACATTTAATGGTGTCGGGAAGTTGTTGAATTTGTCGTCAGAGTACGTCGTAAAATTTTACCAATCGGCTTTGTTAAAGCTTATAAAAGTTTTTTTTTCTGGAATCAAAAATTCGTCTGAGCGTTCTATGGTAATTGTTATTGGAAGGTGGTCAGAGTTTAGTGAGATGTCAGTTTTCCAATTTGCACACGTCAATAGGGATAGGCTTGCAAGGCTGATGTCGGGAGAGCTCAAGCAGGATCCAGCGAGTCTCGTAGGGGTTGCTTCGTTGAGGATGCCATATTCCGAGTTCTTGATATGTTCGGCGATGTAAGTGCCGCGTTGATCCCTGTCGAGGGATGAATGCCAGATGTCATTGTGGGGGTTGATGTCCCCTAGTATGAGGCGGTCTCCCTCGTTGAGAAGATGTTCTATTGATGGTCGGTAACCTGGTGGGCAGCAGCTGGTGGGGGGAATGTAGATATTTATAATTTCAATTTCGGTTGCGCCCGATTTGATGGCAATGCCCCGTTGTTCGAGGCAGTCGCCCTGGTTTTCAGGCATTAGGAGTTGAATTGGTCTATATCTAACCTCGTTGTGGATGACGAATGCGAGGCCTCCGCCCCTATTTCTGGTCCTGTCTTGCCGTAGGATGTTATAGCGGCTAGAATACGTGAATTTTGATTTTTCGGTTAGCTTGGTTTCCTGAATCACAGCTAGAAGAATATTATTGCGTTCCATATAGTCCGTCAGTTCAGTGATTTTCCGAGAAAGACCGTTGCAGTTAAGTTGCATTATGCTGAAACTTGTTGGTTGCGTTGATCTTGTTGAGGTTGGTTGATAATGTTGGTCTTGTTGTTGTTGTCTGGTCTGTTGTTGGCAGCAGCTTGTAGTGAAATGTGTGGTCCATTCTCTGTGGTCTCTCAGTCCTGAGCAGGTCCGGAGGTGGCACCAATCTAGGCATTGGTTGCATTGTGCTGATGCTGCGCTTCGGTGGATGGCTCTGTGACATACAGAACAGTGCCATATGCGTGGTCCAGTGTTTTGTTCGATTCTGATGCGCTGGAGTATAGAAAGCAGCAGACTATCCGGGAGAGGCTGCCCCATGTTATAAAAAACGGAAAATGTACGTACTTGTGATGTTGTTGGACTTTCCATTCTTTTCTATTCGCTCGGTGTGTATGAAAGTATATGTGTATGCGTTGCTGAGGTGGGAGAAGATCCTTGGTCGGGATGAGCTTCCCGAGTCGCTCTGGTACGTAGAACCGATCGCCGTGAGAGTGCGTTTTTATGGTAGATCTTGATGGTGGAGACCTAATCCCCAGAATCCGTAGAGCCGACCTCCGAAGAGGGTGGATTTTCCAGTGTACCTGGACCGGCACCCGGGGTATTCAAATCTAGTGTTTTGTTCATTTTTTTTTTTTTGTATACGCCATACTCGGTATACGGAGGGTGGATTTTAGTCGCCTCTTACGACAGGCATACCTACCTCGGGTATATTCTAACCCCTACCCGAAGGGGGGAAGTTATACATTTTCTATTATTTTTTTTACTACACAGGTACACGTCTGAGTATGATTTTTTGGCATTGCCATTGCGACCTCGTTTGCGTTGCCTCCCACGCTTAAGAGACCATTTTCCATGACAAAGCAAATATGGTTTCATATTCTTTTCCAAATCAACTGCGCAAAATATAATTTTTTAATGCACGATTCGGATAAAAGAACAAAGTGTGTGCAAAGGCTATATCGGCAGGCTTGAAGGCGAACTAGGGGGTTTCTTATAGACGTGACATTTTGCGAAAAGCGACTCCTTTCTGCTTCCTTTTATTGCTTTTTTATTATTTTTCTTTGTTTTTTCTCCGGCAAAAGAGAAAATCCACAATTGTGCTTTGTACGTGTCAAATGAATAATTTTCCCTGGAAAACTGAACACACGTGCTCTCGATGAACACATCCACACAGAGGCGTGAGTATGTTATGCTCTGCTAAGACTTTATCTAAGGATTCGCATTGACATTGAATTTATGTTGAAATTTTATATAATTTTTATTTTTTTTTTTGTTTGTTCTTTTGTGGAACTAATTTGTACACCCCCTCTTTGGTGAAGAAAATTTCAACACTTGAGAGACGAACACAAATACTCTGTGAACCGGAGAAGAGATGATACACTTGGAGGGCTTTACAAGCCCACTCTAGTGTTAATTCAGCTCAATGAATCCAGTGTATGAACATACACCCAGAACATAATCCATAAGTAGTTCAATGAAAGCTGCCTAATAAGCACTATCGAATTATTGAATAGCGTCCGTCTCATTCATGTAGAAAGATATCCTTCAAAGGACATACACACAGGCGCCCGAATGGGTATAGATAAATGGGCAGGACATTGAAACTTGAATGATGTCCTATAAATAGAGAAGTATAGTCCTCTTTTCTTTTTAACTATTCAGTGAGATGAGCGGATTTATTCGAGATCCTATCCGTAAGGAGAGAAAGGTCGTTCGGAACGTGAGTGAAATTTTGTGTACACTTTCGGAGAAGGCTTAGATAAGCAAACGAGGGAAACATTTTAATGCGCTCCTCGCACCTGTTGAGGATTTTGACGAGACACGTGTATTGGTTTGAAGGTAATTTCAATGTCGACTTTGAAGTAGTTTGGGGTAGTTTGTTGCCACAATGAGGTTCAAGGTTGGGTTTGTTTAAGGGTGATTGTGCAAGGACAAGGCATTTGAGTTACTTTTAGAAATATTCATTGCGGCAATGGTACGCCTTCGGGTTTATTTTCGGTATTCCTAACCTTCGACAAAAATATACTTATGAGGATAACCCAAGCTATTAGAGCATGTTGCTAAGAAGTATAGTATCTGAGCAGTCTTGTCACTTGACCGGTTTCCCCTAGAAAGGTAGGTAGGTAGGTAGGTAGAAGTGGTTGTGTCAGCGAAACCATGCCGACTAATTAGCACAGAAGCGCCGTTTTAATACCACAACTCAAGTGACCTGTTTGATGTAAAAAGGACGTTATCTGCTAGGGAAAAAGGAAAAAAAAAAGGAGTGAGGATTATTCAAATCCACCCCGTTACATTGAGGAAACTGATAATATCCCCAATGCTAACCTCCGCTAGCTATATTAGGTTGTCGAAAAAGGGTTTACTTAAAATGCGCTGTCTGGCCTTGCCTAAAGTCGGACACTTGCAGAGGAAGTGTAAAATTGTTTCTATCTCGTCAGCAGAATTGCAGCTACTACAGTGTGCATTAAATGTAATGCCTATTCTGGCCACATGAACCCCGATGGGCCGGTGGCCAGTACTAACTGCCAGAACTCTTGCGATATCTGCGCGGTTTCTGTTTAGTAGATTTGTGTTCTTTTCTGGGAGTATTTGGGCCACATCTGCCTGGAGATGACACAGTTCCGCACCCCCTGCCGTCTGCTATCAGCCTTTAGCAGAAAGTGCGCGAAGATGCTTCCCTTGAGGACCCCCAACGGGACGTTCACCTCCTTTGTTAGGGAAGCATCAAGGGCAAATCCTTGCCTTGCGAGTTCATCAGCTCGCTCATTCCCCTCAATGTAGCTGTGACCCGGAACCCAAAGCAGACAGATCCTTAACCGATGAACAAGCGAGGCGAGGTCTTTTTTTGCACTGTTCTACTATCCATGAGGATGTAGTGGCAGATACTATAGCCTTGATAGCCGCCTGCCTGCCAATGAGGATGGCAATGGTATTTAGGGGTGTAAGGGTTTGCTTAAGGCGAACCCCACAGGCGGATCAGTAGAAATGCGGTGAAGTGGGAGGGTTGTGATCCCTTATTTTCGGATCATAACGTCGCTGATAAAAGGAGGAAGAAGTGGTTTGCTTAAGTAGGCGGCAGGCCTCACGTACAGCAAAAACTTCCGCCTGGAAGACACTGCACGAATCAGGAAGCCGGTAAGAGCTGGGAATATTGAGGGAATCAGAGAATATCCCCGCCCCTACCCCGCAGTCCATTTTTGAACCGTCGGTGAAGATTGTTGTTTCGAACTCATTTGTCAGTACGCCAGTTTCCCATTCCGCCCTGGTAGGGAATCTGACCGTGACATCATTTCTAAAGTTCACTGTGGGAGCTACATAGTCGGTCAGATTTGCTACCAGATCCTGCGGTAGCAGATTCAGGATACTGTTGTGACCATACGGATTGGTGCACCAGTAACCTGTTTACCTTAGCCTGACCGCACTACATGATGATAGATGCATAATGTGGAGATCGAGTGGTAAAAGGTGGAGCATAAAGTTCAAGGCTTCGGTTGGACATGTCCTCATGGCACCCGTTGTGCCTATAGCCGCAGTTCTTTGTACCCTGTTGATGAGTTTGATGTTATAAGCCTTCCTTAACGCAGGATACCAGACCAGCGATCCGTAGAAAAGAATAGGTCGCACCACCACATCCATAAGACCATCTTCGGGCGAAGTCCCCACTTCTTACCAAAGGTCTTGCTGCAGGCATAGAAAGCCACACAGGCCTTTTTTACCCGTTGCTCAATATTAAGCTTCCAACTTAGTTTAGGATCAAGTACCACACCTAGGTACTTGGCACTGGATGATACGGAGAGTAGATGATTGCTAAGCCGTGGAACCGTAAACGTCGGTATTTTGGTCGTCGGATTTTAGTGGTAAAGAGCATTAGTTCAGTTTTGCTTGGGTTGACGCTGAGTCTACATCTAGTGGCCTATGAGTTAATCTTGCCCAAGTCACCTTCCATAATTTCACTGATTACGGATGGAAACATCCCCAATACCAGTATTACCACGTTATCCGCATACGCGACAACCTTAACTCCATCCCTATCAAGTCTACACAAAATTTTGTTGATGACCATAAGCCATAGAAGAGGAGACAAGACCGCACCTTGAGGAGTTCCTCTAACAACCGATATGGTGCAACTGCTGTTGCCGAGAGTCGATTGAATGATTCTAGTTTTTAGTATTGTCAGTATCCAGTTGCTAATAAACTCTTCCACACCCAGTTGGATCAGAGCTTCCTTAATCTATTCCGTACTGACGTTATTGAAAACGCCTTCAATGTCTAAGAAGGTAGCTAGGGTATATTGTTTGAAGTGAACTGTCTTTTCTATCGTTCGCACAACTTCGTGGAGCGCCGTCTCCCTTGATCGCCATTAGTGCACGCATTTTGAAATTTGGATAGAAGGGATTTGTCTAGGTTATTTCGAATATGTGTATCTAAGATGCGTTCCAACGTCTTTAAAAGAAAAGAGGATAAGCTGATGGGTCTGAAAACTGCTCCTAGAAAACTGTTTTGATTTTCCATTTCATTGAAAGCGGCGTTAGAACGGGCATTTTTTGGAGGGATGGCAGTAAAGTTTGCTTATTCAACAAATTCATTCTATAGCGTATGGGTGTAGTCCTTCGTTGTATTCAAGACTTTATATTTGGTTTTGTGTTAGAAGGAAGGCAATTTTTGAAAGACGAAAATTCCTTTTTTTTTTGAAGGGGAGGGGGAGGAAGATAATAACCCACAAAGCTGTTACTTAAAAGGATATTTTGAGCTATCCCCTGGTTGGTTGTTCGAGTAGTAGTTGTCAACTAGCTGAAATCTAGTTCAATAACGAAGTTAAGGATAGTTAAATCTTAGGAAGAGGTGACATCAGAAAGGTTTTTTTGTTTTTTGATGCGCGGGTAGGGGTAAACATCCTTTATGGATACTTGTAGCCCGTGCTACGAGTTATGCCTGACTCCATGCTCATGCATTGTTATGTGCAAAAAATGCCCCTACGGTTTCTCCGTCCTGTTGTTCCCCTGCAGCACCGCTAGTCAAGGGATGCCTTCGCAGGGGCAGGTTTGACATTTCGTCACTCCTTTTTAGCTGCCAGAGCTGGCAGGATCTTCGTTTGTACCGTTTCTCGTTGCTCGTTCCTCTATACGCAGTTGCTGTATTGCTGTATTGTTGCTCCCATCCTTCGGTCCGCCCCAACATAATAAGGTCAGGCTTGTTTGGGTCAATTGCTTGCCAATTGCTCTCTCAAGGATGTTCCTGCCCCTGGTATAATTTTGGCGTTCCATCAGTACGTGCTCTGCGTTTTGCACTTTTCCTTCATAGTGCTGGCAGAATGGGTCATCCGCGTGCTTGTATTTGTAGAGATACTCCAGGAAACATCCGTGGCCTAATAGAAATTTTGTTAGGTAGAAGTTTACCTCCCCGTGCTTTCTGCTGATCCATTCATCAACTTCGGAGATCAATTTGTATTTCCATCGGCCTTTGGTTGTAATGTTCCACCTATGTTGCCATTCTGCTTTTATAGATTTTATAGCTGTTGTTCCGTCATCGTGCTCGTTTTCGCGTAGAGACGCAGTCTTCTTCGCATTGCGATCGATAGGCATTCGGTCTGATATTACGCTTATCTGCTGACACAGTTCTAAAGACGCAGCATACCCTTAAAGGTGCGATTCTATGCGCCGAATTTATCGTTCTAATGTATGACTTACGATGCATCGCTGATGCCCATATTGGGGTCGCATACAGGAGTATTGACCTACTCACGGTTGTTAGGAGATTTCTGATTGGCTGCCTTACTTACTTATTTAGGTGGTGCTACAGTTCGGGGTGAACCTGGGCCTCAACCAACAAGCCTCTCCATTTAGCTCGGTCTTTAGGTAAATGCTTCCAGTTGCGCACTCCAAGTTGGTCAAGGTCCCCTTGAACTTGTGCGCGCCACCTACGGCGATGATTCCCTCTACTGCGTCGTCCCTCGGGGTTAGATTCGAAGAATCTGCGGGCCGTTGTTGGTTGGTGTCCATTCACTCTACATGTCCTAGCCATCTCAGACGTCCAATACGCACTTTTTTGACTAGGTCGATGTGGCTGCCTTGGTGCCCCAATATTTGGCATTAGTCTGCGTAGTGCCACTACTGCCCGGGAGGCCTCCTCGCCTGCGTACATTAGGTGGCCCCTGAAGTTGAGTCTGTGGTCCAGCAACACTCCCACGTACTTATACGGCTTCGATGCGATAGTTTGCTCACCGACCTGTATGGTGAAGTGCTCCACTTTTTTATGGCTGCTTATGACAACGGCTTCAGTTTTGTGGTCCGCTAGCTCTAAACTTAATGTCTGTAGCCATAGCTTCACGTTTGCGATTGTTTGATTGCAGTTTTGCACTACTTCCTCTAATTTTTTGGCGACTACTAGAATTGCGATATCCTCGGCATAACCGGCGATGTCTACTCCGTTCAGTCTTTGTGTTCCTAGAATGGCATCGTATATTATGTTCCATAGAACTGGTCCCATGACCGACCCTTATGGAACGCCTCCCGTGATTTTGAACCCCTTCGGTCCTTCTTCTTCTTCTTCTTCCTTTTATCAGCGAGGTTATGATCCAAAAATAAGGGATCACAACCCTCCCAATTCACCGCATCTCTACTGATCCGCCTGTGGGGTTCGCCTATTTGACCTCTGAAAATATCGGCAGGCCTGCCGATTTTGGATCACTCAGTTACTGAGGCCAATGAAATGCTGTTGTCGTCGCATTTGTGTGATCCAGACGTTTATAGGCCTGCCTTTCCTACATCGCGATGTCTTTGGAATGTGCATTGATATTACCTTTTCAACAGTGTTCAAATGATCTCTTCTTTGAATGTGGCAATACCAGCTGAGCCGGTGGTGCTCTATTTTTTGTACGATGGTGTCCTTGATGTGAAAACTTCCACGGATCTTCGAACTTCTTATTCGATCAAGATTTGTCACTCCTGCTGTCATGCGAAGCATCTTCATCTCAGCTACCGTTAATTTACTCTCATACTTTTTGTACATTGTCCAACATTGCGAACCATATGTGAGCGCTGGACGCACAACTGCGGTGTAGAGCCTTCCCTTCAACTTAGGTGGCATTTTTCTCTCACAGAAGATAGCGGAATTTCTTCGCCACTTTATCCACCCTACGCTTACGCGATGATTGATGTCGTCATCACAAGTTGCTTTGCTATTGCTCATAGATCCCAGATATTTGAACGCTTCGCACTTGGGAAGCACTGTTCCATTCAAATAAATGTCTGGAATAGGCCTGAGTGGATCAGAGAACGGGCAGCACAAATACTCTGTCTTTTTTGAACTAATGCGATACCCGTTTCCCTCCAGAGCGTCCACCCACACATCCAGTGCTCATTGCAGGGATGTAGGATCCTCACTTATGATGGCTCCATCGTCAGCAAAGAATAACTGATGTACCTCGGGGTATGTAAATTCAAGGTAAATTCAAGCAGATAGTCAAGGACTGTAATAAGGAACAAACGACTTAAGGCGCTTGCCTGGTGCACCCCGACTTTGATTGGAAACTCTTCGTTACTCCAACCTCCTTCGTAGATGTCTATGATTATCTGTACACAGGTTTCTGGAAGCCGTTGATGTCTTAGCGCCACCCATATCAGATCTCGTGGTTGTCTGTCGAATGCTTTTTCAAAGTCAATCAATACAATATGCAAATCCCTTAAGGAATCACGATGTTTTTCCATTATGATCCTTATACTTTGGATTGCATCTGTGGTTGATTTACCCGAGACAAACCCGCACTGATTATCAGATAGCCGTATTATTTTTGCAGTCGGCCACCTGACACCCGCTCAACGATCTTCATGGTGTGTGACATCAGCTTGATCGAACGGTAGTTATCACAGTTTCGCGTATCACCCTTCCCTTTGTATACAGGGAGAAGGTAACTTTCCCTCTATTGATTCGGCATAGGGTCACCTCCCACAAATTTGGAGACAAGAATTCTGATCCATCTGAACCCGATAGCTCCCATATTTTTCCAGAACTCAGAGGGCATCTCGTCTGGCCCAACCGCTTTTCGTTTTTTGGAGTATTTGACCGCCTCACTAACTTCTTCGACTGTAATGTCGGGTATTTCTTCACAGTTAGGGGTGGCTCTTGGAAAGTATAGCCCGGTAAACTGTTCATTCAAAAGTTCTTCACAATACTGCCGCAAACTCTGAAGAATTTTTTCGTCATCCACAAGAAGCTGGCCATGAGCATTGTTAATGAACTTTGGCGAACGAATCTCCTGAGCATTCCTCCTTCTTTGGGCGGATATTTTGAAGATGGTAGCGCTCTTGTTCATATTGTGTCTTTGCAGCTCCTGGATAGCCTAGCTTGCATCAGCAACAGCGGAAGATATTTTCTCCAGCTCCCGATACAGGCCCTCCGTACTCTCTGCTTGAAGCTGGGCGCACTTCTTCTTCGCTTTTTTCTTGCAACATCTGTATTCCATTTCGAGGCGAGCTTTTTCGTCTCTATTATTAGAGTTGCACTTTGGCCAAGCTTTGAAAGCCGCTTTCTTCTCATTTATCATTTCCTTAGCTTCATCACTCCACCACCATGTTTCCTTGGCGTGTTGATGGTGGTCTTTTGAAGCTCCTATCAGTGATTTGGCCTTCTTTAAACAAGTTCCCTGTAGGGAATCCCACATATTTTGTGGTCTGCACTCTTCATTCTCATCTCGGTTGATGGTGTGAGAGAGGTAATTTTTCATCACGAAAGCAAAAGCCTCGCCATTTTCTTTGTCCAGATTGTACCACTTGATTTTCTTAGAGGCCCTTGTTTGTTTGCTTTTCTTTGGTGTCTTCATAAAAATAAAAATTTCTGTTTCTACACGCAGATTACTACCAATAATAAATTCAAGTAGAGACTCACCCCTTTCGTTGATGTCACTACTCCCCCATTGCATGTGATGTGAATTGGCTGCGGAACTGACTAAGAGATCCCATCCCTCCTTTGTAGCCTTATCCAGTAGGTCGGCGAGCATATCGGTGGGTGGAGGCCCCGGGTTATCATAGGGTAAATAGGCCGATGTCAGAAACAAAGGCTTGTTGCCGGCCCTTTCAAGTCAGGCTGATGTTAGGTCTGCGTTGCTAAAATAGAGTAGAACTATGAGGTTAATTTGGTTTTTGCTCGGATGCAAGTGCGGAGGTTACTGCTCTGTTGGGCCATTCCAAACATTAAGGAGTAGTCCATGCTGTTCAGTCCGCAGATTTTCTTACCACTATTCCAAGATTTCTGAACTAGGGCAATGTCAACATTGAGCTTCGATATATAGGTTAGGAGGTTGACGCTGACCAGCTTGCTATGATGAAGATTGATCTGTACAACCTTCATCATGTAGCCCTCGCTTTCCTCACTTCTGTCAGCGGTCTATTTTAAATCATGTTGATGCCGATGCGAATCTTGTGCCCTTTCGCGAGTAACTTGGTCATTGTCTCATGGTTGAGAATAATGGTGGCTTCTCCGCCCGAATCTGTGGCCGTCCCCGTCTCCATTACCTTTCAGTCACCACGTGGAAGTTCCGGATTTAAGAATCGTAGTAGCTGTTTGAAGTTCTCCTTAGATATATTCGGTCCAGGGATGAAGTAAAGATACTTTGGGTTTGGTCGGTAGGTCTCTTTTCGGGACGAGCCATAATTTTATTCCCTGATCAGGTACCGGTATCGTGCTCACTATCTCCTTGTATAATAAGGCTTGTGCTCGTACATGATGCCACCAATGACAAGGTGATTGATGTGACAGAAATCCTGAAATACACAAATACTTAGACATAATGTATCTGAAGGCTTCATTGTCATTACTGAATTTGGCATTGTATGCCACGATACAGATACCCTACCATTCTTTTCCAGTCACTGGATTTATAACACTGGATGATGGTAATTCTCTATTTCAAGTCTTTAAGAGCCACTATCTGGTCGAAAGGTTTCCAGTAAATGAGACATTTGGGCACATTCTGCAACATTCTGTCATTTGAGCCGAGCTGCATTGCCGGAATATCCTTCAAAATGGAATAATTTGCGCAAAAAGAATGCATTTCCAACGCTTCCAAACAAGCGATCATATGGCTATATTGATAGTGCTTTCCTTTTAAATGTTTTTTTTACAAACAGTTTATCCATTTTGATTTATTATTCAAATACTTTACGACTTAGAAGAAGAAGAAGAAGACTTTACGACTTATAAGCAAATACTGGTTCCATTTCCTTACGAAATCTCTCGTCAAAAGTCTATACTCTCTCAAGTATCTGAAACGAGTGTGAGCGGTTTCGGGTTCCTTTTCGTGTCCTTTACTGAAAATTCCTTTACTATCGGATGAGAGTCTTAACCCTGGCCTTCTCAGGCAGAAAACATTAACTGTGCGTACTATCAACTTTTCTGTCACATGCCCTCTGTCACACTTGGGTTACCCCACATGATTACCATCTTAACCTTGCTCTTGCCAATAAATCCCGAACAATTTAACCGAAACTATATATTATCCTCACAATGATCCTTGAATCAGGCTGCATTCATATTCTCATGTCCTTGTCCTTGTCCGGCTCCTCAGATAGACAAATAACACCACGTGTGTCATTAACAAATGCCTCGTGTTATCTAGATTTCATAAACCTTCCTCTCTTTGGTTTCAATGTCATATAACTTGTCATCAACCTCGGTTCTTCAAAAAGTTGCATCCTTATGTCCTCCCCAATCGACATTTTCTTCCCACACACACAAAAAAGCACCTACTCTCATTGCCCCATTTGGAGTACCTGTTACACAGGAGCTCTTACGTCAAACGCAGGCACAGAGCCGGAGACAAGCAGATGTAATTTCATGGAAAATCAATGAGATAATTAGCTCCCCTCTGCTGTGCTTGTGTTTAGCATTTGTTAAATGAAATCAGCTTCTCCCGCAAGGACAATAAAAATAAAATCCATGAACACTGAAGGAGATACCGATCTACATATGTATTGTGAAGCTGGAGTAATCCCGTGTGCTTAAGATGACAAGTCCGGTTCAAGGACGCGCCAATAAAGCAAGTCCAACGGCATGAAATCATCGCGTGCCATCGAGTTGGAACTGGATAGAGTATTTTCTTTTCTTTTTTGGTCGTGGTAAATGTTTTAATTAACTTTTTGCCCCCCTGCTCCATCGGGAGGAGGCAGACTCCGCCCGCTGAATGTCAAAAGGTCTCAGCATTTAGCGCAACTGACGACGAAGGAGATTTATCCTTTTCGCTTATGTTTTTCACGTTTACGGCTGTTTGTTCTTACTTATACCCTCATCCTGTGGAAACGACGACGAAATTTCATGGTTTCCTTGGCTAGGTGTGTTGCGATTTTATAGCTTGGATTGTGATTTCCATAAAAACCCATAAAATGATATCGTGATATACGGAGAGAAATAAAGGACAAGCGACCGCTTACCTTGACCGTTCTTTTAATCCTGAAACGGGGTGGTACGTTACGTGAGGGTAAACGAGAACTGAATGACAAGTCGATAAATTGTTGTATAACTATTCGAGGACTTAAAATGCCATCAGCGATGCGAGAGTTGAATTTGATAAGCTCTTGAATGGAAGTGCTATCGACGATGCTGATTCCGGTAGCTTTAGTGTAGATATGGAGACCATTACGAACTGAATTTGTTGGTAGTGTGGCAGGAAGAATGTTGGAAATTCAGCTTCGGGTGAGTTTGGTGGGAATTTTATTACCTTTTCCTGTCGTATGTCCTTACAGTACTATGATTGATGTCGACAATAGACCACTGTTGATGGTATTTGAATTTCAGCAATATTCCTTCAATCTGACTGCAGGGGGAGTAGGAGAAAGGGTTTTAGAACGTAACCAGTTCTAAGAGCATCACCTTGACCATTACGATGAGCGAATACCTGGCGAAATGAAAAGTCCGGCGTTTTATAATATTAGAGGGATCGGCTTATGATGGAAGGAAATCCTTGCATGCTTCCGTTTGGTTGGTTGGTTGAAGTGACGGTACAGAAAGAACCAAATTAGCGCTGTTGCGGCATGTTGATACAACTAAACTCATGTACACCTGGCGGCTTTTTTTTTCTTATGGCTACGCCACGGATGTATAATCCTCATAGCTACGACTGCTAGTAGCATGCACGGTTTGCAAGCCTGAGTAATCGATTCCAGGAATACGCCTACGTACTAAACACATACCCTACATACTTTAATCACTTACCCCGCGGGAGTGCAGTTAGGTATTTCTTCGCGGGGATTGTTAGCAATTATGTTCTACACTCCGAGGCCACCTCTTTGCTCTTCTTAGTGCTTCTGCCCTTCGCAGCCCGTTCTGCACACACACTATGAATTAGCAGATCTCCATCAATTCGCCCTCTGATCGCGTCATGTGGCTTGCGAGATTATCTGGACTTGGCAGGTTTGCTCTATGTTTTGCAAAGCGTCTGCAGTAGAACACTGCATGCTCTGCGTCCTTCTCCTCATTTGGATATTCTGGACACAGGGTGGAACTATCGTGTCTAAATCTATGGAGGTATTTCCGGTAGCCGCCGTGTCCGGGCAGGAACTTTGTGAGGTGGTAGTTACAGTTCCCCCTCTCTCCATCTCTCCATGATTTTATACTGGGAATGAGCTTATGGGTCCACCTGCCTTTTGTAGAGCTGTCCACCTGGATTGCCACAGCGTTGCCAATGCTGCCCTTTCCTCTTCCTTACTCCTTTTTGCCTCTTGCCGGTTCGAGGGACGTCTAAGGTACACCCCCTGCATCTCATCCGCGAGTATGTCGATTGGGACCATCTCAGCTGCATCGTCGGAGACATTTCGGAAGCCGCTGATCACTCTGATTGCACAGAGCCTCAAGGATTCTTTGGATCTAATTGTCTGGTTTCCAACCCAGAAGCTCGCATATTCCACCGTCTTGGGCTGGTTATTAGGACAGCTTCAGACTTGTGGGTAGCTAGTTCCAGGCCGGTTGACTCCACTCATTCCTTTTCAGTTCAGTTCGAACCTCCAGTGAATAAAGTCAAGTTTTTTTAGTCTCCTCCATTGCCCGACTCTTTTCATTCACCCTTGCTTGCGGTTTTTGTTTAATTTTGCCTAATCGCGCATTTTTTTTCTTACTGACCCCTGACTGAGTTGTGATATCGTTTCTATTTCTGTGTCACTGCGTACATTCAACCCTGCGTATAAACAACCGTGCTTGCTGACCTACATATATCTTCGTTTCGCTTTTGTTTACAATCGTGAACTTTTTTTCGCGTTCGTGCATCTTTTCGTCACCTCATCGTATCTGTGTTAATGTGTCGCGTACATTCACCCTTGAATTTCACCATGTCGTCATATGGATCCAATAACTGCACCATCTCGAACTCCGCCGACATGATAGCCTGCAAAGGTATCTGCAATAAACGCTTCCACCCTATCTGCATTGGCCTGACGAGGAATGCCAAAGCTCATCTGCAGGAGTACAACAGCCTCTTCTGTTTCTTCTGCGACGAATGTAAAACAATCTCTTTGGCACACATAATGCTTGCAATTAAATGCAATAACGAGAAGTTATGTACCCTTACAGACTCGGTCGCTGAGCTGAAATCGGAGCTGCGTCATAGTATCGACAAAACATTGGAAATATTATCCAATAACTGTGACTCTTTGAACAATGCCCTCGAAAATAACGTTTCGGATTACTGCTCCATTTTAAAAGAGATTAAGGAATCCTCACAAAAAATTGAAAGGAGATATGATCATTTGCTCACACTCATGAAATCATCCAACGCTGGAATCGATGAAATGAAGAGCAGGCAGACCAAAACCGACAACATAAAATGCTCTATCGCCTCCCCTGTTCTCAAAGATATACACGGCGATATGTCAACCATATCGGAGTCACTTTCCGGCCATTCCACCTCATTAAAGGAGCTCGAGACTAACATTGCCCATCACGCGGAATGTATTGATGAAATTCATCTGGCCTTGAATTCCCTAATTGAAGAAGCAACTGCGACGAAGCTTTCAAGGTTAGCAACGAACGACATCATTGAGGAACTAAAACTAGTGTCGACTAAACTCAACTTCATCCAGTCTGCTACGCACCCTTCCGAAAACAAATCATTGCATGAAGAGTTTCTACACATTGACCTCAATGAAATCCCATCTCCCTCAACTCCTGCGCCTTTGATTGCCCGTCCACCCCCCGTACGCGAAGACCAACCACAATCCAGCAATCCTTCATCAGATATGACTGCTAATTCTACATGCACCACCAACACCATATCGAAATTTGGGACCACATGGACGCAATCTGAATGGAACAGTAGGCTCAGGAAACTTACTAATTCTAATGAGATAAACGGCCTTTCAGCTTCTTACTTCCTGACTGGCGCTACGCGTACTGCCGACGAGTCTCGGGTGCGTAACATGTTCCAACAACAGTATCGCATCTCCAATATCAAATGCAAGAAGATCTTATCCAAAACACCCGGATGCTTCAAGATCGACCTTCCCGCGAAATATAGCTGGCTATTCCCAAAGTCCCCGAAAGATGTTCTTGCTCTTGGCAAAATGAGGATGACTCGATGGACCGATAAGTTAAGTTATAATATTAAGCCCAATTGTAATTCTAAGCCTAACTTTAAAGAGACTAATTTTAAACATATTTCTAAGCCAAATTATATATCCACCACCCACCCAAAGCCATCTTCCCTCCTCCCTTCTCTTCCCACTCGTAATGATCCACCCGTGCCTCATCCGTGGCAAATGAAAACTCTTAACCATTCAGCTACAACCGTCTCCCAGTCTCAAAATAACCCTATAATCAAACGAGTGTCATTTGACCTTTCACCTATAACGTCTTCTCATCACAAAAAACCGGCTCCCATTAACGAAATTTCCCCCACCGTCTACCCGAATTTCACTTAGTCCCACATTCTCAATCCTTCCTAATCGTCTTCTACCCCCGGTACCAAGCCCACGGTCTCTCCTAACGTTTTCACCACGGTCAACTCGCCTTCAACTGCATCTCCCCCTACTTTCGATCCACTACTTCCTCCCACCGTCAAACTCACGGCTAAATTATTGAACCCCACGGCAACAATCAATGACCTCGATGGCCGCTATATCATGTCTAGACTACGTGATAACCGGCTTTTTGAAAATGTTCGCCTTTACCTAGCCTATCTACATGACAAACCTAACTCCATCTGCATCGACGGGAAGACAAAGACAAATGTCATGGTCTCGATTCAAAAAGAAGGCCTCCCAACTGACCCTACAGCCCTGAAAAATATATACACTCGTTTCCATGAGAGTTTTAACATCTCCTCTTCCACAGTGGCCAAAGACCTCTCAACCTATGGTTCTCATATTGCTTCCAAACGTCTCTCCTATCTCCAAAAAACTCGCAGTAACCACAACAAATATTTTCGTCCCTAACTCAATTCCAGTCGATCCATCTCAATCCGTCGTAATTGCCCCAAAGCTCCTATCACTCTACTATCAGAATGTCAGAGGACTTCGCACCAAAACCTCGATGGTGCACTTGAACTCACAATCACTTCCCTACGACATTTTTGCCCTAACCGAAACCAACCTTTGTCCCTACTATCTTAACACTCACTTCTGATTTCGTAGTCTTCCGCGCTGACGGCCAGGAAAATGTAGACCACTCCTTCGGCCGCGGTGTTCCTATAGCTATTCATAATCACTTTGATGCAACCCTCGTCAAACTCACTAACACAACCTCATTTGAATTCGTATGTGTTAAACTATCTGTATCTAGACGGAGCATATATATTGTTTGCTGTTATATTCGCCCTTCTCAACCCGCCCAAGCATACCAGCAGGCCGTTGATACAGTGGACTCTCTGTTAGATATCGCTGATCCTGATGACGATTTTATAATTGTTGGCGACTTCAACATTCCCCTTTTGCAATGGACTTGCAACTCCTCCTCGGAAAAGGAAACCCTCCTGACTGATCGTCTTTTTGACTCCGGCCTTTTTCAGATTAGTGGCATAACGAACAACTTAGGTAGGCAGTTAGATCTTATTTTCTCATCCGACGCTCATAATTCTTTGGTTACCGCAAGTAACCATCTTCTCTCCACTCTAGACCACTATCACCCCCCTCTCGCTCTTGCCTTTTCGTATGAAATCGACCACACCACTGTTGATTTTGAAAACTCTTTCTCCTTCAACTTTCGTAAAGCTGACTTCGTTAAACTTAATACCTTAGTCAATAACATAGATTTCAGCCTCTTTCTAAACGTCAACACCCCCATTGATATCGCTCTTGCATTCTTCTACACAGCAATCTTTGACTGTCTTCTCCAATCTGTCCCTTATGTGCCTCGAAAAAACTGCTCGTCATCCCCTCCCTGGTATAATAGTGAATTGCGTTCTCTTCGTAATGTTAGAAACAAATTATGGAAAACTTTCTTGAAATCCAGATCTGCCTCAGATTTCTCATACTACCAACAGGCTTACTACCGTTTTTCCAACCTCTGCGAATCCCTTTATCGCGAATACCTTGATAGAATGCAATTAAGTCTAATCACAGATCCTAGGCGCTTTTACCAATTTATTAATGTCAAAAGGAAGTCCGATGGTTTCCCTTCCACTCTAAAGTTACTTAATACATCTTCTGTTGACCGTAAAGAAATCGCCAACCTCTTTGCGACCTTTTTCACCCTTTTGTACAGTGACCATGTACACGATCCGGACCTTGACTATTTCTCCTACCTGAGTAACTGCCCACAAACCTCCCTAGTCTCAATTGACATTAGGTCTGATATGGTGCGAGAAAATATTAACAGACTCAAGGATGACTTTTCCCCCGGTCCCGATGGTCTACCTGCCATTTTCATAAAAAAATGTGTCAACGTCCTGTGCCAGCCCCTTACAACTCTTTTTCGACTCTCACTCTCTCAAGCCGTTTTCCCTAAATTATGGAAGGACTCCTTCATTTTCCCCATTCATAAAAAAGGCTGTAAAAGTGACATATCGAACTATCGACCCATAGCCAAACTCTCCTCTATCCCCAAGCTCTTCGAAAGCATTGTATACGACTCACTGTATTTCCACTGCAAATCCATTTTTTCCCCACAACAGCACGGTTTTTTAAAGGGTAGGTCCACTACGACTAACCTAACCGAATTTGTTTCCAAAACACTGCAAGCATTAGAGGAAGGCAATGAAGTGGATATTATTACCACCGACTTCAGCAAAGCCTTTGATAAAATCTGTCACCGTACTATTTACCTTAAACTTAATGCCCTCGGTTTCCCACCCTCTTTCATTTCATGGCTGAGATCGTACCTCGAGAATCGCCAATACAGGGTTCTCTTCCGTTTTTCAATCTCCGATCCCATTGATGCCACTTCCGGGGTTCCTCAAGGCAGTCATCTTGGTCCGCTGATCTTTGTCTTAACTATAAATGATGTTGGTCACATATTAAAAGACTCAGATCTGTCTATTTACGCGGATGACATGAAAATCATCAAGGTTATATCTACCCCCAACGACTCACTGTTACTTCAAAACGATCTAAATTCATTCCACACATGGTGCGTAAAAAACTTCTTAGAACTTAATGTCGCCAAATGTCAATCAATAACATTCTCCCGTAAACGCCTCCCCCCTCCCCTTAGAAGATATAACTTTAATAATAAGCCCGTTCCATCAGTCTCCTGTATACGCGATTTGGGTATTATTTGTGATAAGGAACTAAACTTCCGTTCCCACTTTGATCAAATTATACACAAGGCCAATTCTTCTCTCGGTTTCATAAAACGCTGGTCTAAAGAATTCTCGAACCCTTACGTAACTAAATCCCTTTATATCACCTTTGTCAGACCCCACCTCGAATATGCCAGCCAAGTTTGGTCACCTTATCACGACACCCACTCCCTTAGAATCGAAGCTGTGCAGCGTAGGTTTATCCGCTTTGCCTTACGCGGTCTCCCATGGGCCGAAAACTATATCTTACCCCCCTACGAAAATCGGCTAAAATTGATTAACCTGCAAACCCTTACAAAACGTCGTGAGGTTGCCGACATACTCTTCGTGCACCAATTATTAACTGGATCGATCGATTCCCCCGCTCTACTAGAAATGATTTCCCTTCGCACAAACCCTCGTAACCTTAGGACTGTACCCCTCTTTCGTCTTCCTTACCACCGCACCAACTACGGCCACTTCGAACCAATCACCAGAATGTTACATCTTGCCAACAACGCACAGAACACCCTAGACTTTCATTGCAGTCTATTCTCCCTTAGAAAATCCCTCCACACCTCATGACCTCATGACCTTCTTCCTCCCTAGCATTTAGGATAGTTTTTAAGAGATTAATTAAAAAAAAAAAAAAAAAAAACAATTAATTGCGTTTCACCTACCCCTTTTCACGCCCTCTACCTCCTCCCTTCTCGCCAAAATGCTGTTAGTTTAAGTTTTAGTTTCTAAGTTTTTTTGCCGCTAGTTGTAAGTTTAGATTGTTCAAGTTTTTTTTGAGCTTGTATTAAGCTAATAATAAATAAATAAATAAATATTCTTAGAACTGCCTCATCCGTGGCAGACTCCACCTTGTGTACGTGCTTGGCTACTGTAACCACTACGATATTGTCAGCGAAGCCAACCACTTTGACTCCCTCGGGTAATGTTAGTCGCAGAACTCCGTCGTACATAATGTTCCATAGGAGAGGTCCAAGGACCGACCTTTGCGGGACTCCCGCGGAAACGCTGTAGTGTTTAACGCCATCGTCAGTATGGTATCTTAGATTCCTGTTACTGAAGTAGTCCGTGACTATCCTCAGCAGGTAGTAAGGTGTATCCATCAAGCGATACTACTGCGCAGTATCTCTTCGTCCCCCATCTCCACCTTCCCACCTATATTGCTTCAGTTGCTGTATCTACTTCCGCCTTTATGGCATCGACGGTAGAACGTGATTTGTTGAAGCCGTACTGGTAGTCTGACAGTGCTCCGTTTTCCTCCGCCACCGCAAGCGGTCTGTCATAAATGATACGCTCTAGGATCTTTCCTAGCGTATCAAGCAGGCATATTGAGCGATACGATGATGGTTGTCCGGGCGGTTTATTGCTCTTTGGAAGCAGCGCTAAATGTTGTAGTTTTCATGGTGTAGGGAGTACCCCCTCACCTTTGCATCGTTGTTAGAAAGATGTCTGGTCTCGTCTTAACAGCCGCCTTGAATGCCCTATTTGGGATGCCATGCGGTCCAGGTGCTTTGCTGTCTCTTATTTGTTTGCATGTCCCAAAGAGTTCTTCCGACGTAATTGTGGGGATGTGCTCCACGCTGATCTCCCTCGTGATGGAGACCATAGTAGTTGGTCTATGGGGGAATAGATGTTCTACTATGGTCCTTAGCATCGCCGGGCAGGTTAGTTGTGGAGACCGTTGCTTTTAAGCTTCTTCATCACCACTCTATACGCTATGCCCCTGGGTTCTAATTCAGTCTCGTCACAGAGCCGCCTAAAGCTCCTTGTCTTACTCTCCTTAATGGCCCTTTCCAGTTTCCGTCTTGCCAATTTAAATGTGGTTAGCCGTTCTTGGATTCTCTGAGATCTGCGTCGTGCTTGTAGGCACTTCGCTCTGATCCGTTTAATCTCGTCGATCCACCAGTAGCAGGGATCGCCTCTTTTACTGACAGACCTTCTGGGCATTTCTGCGTCGCACGCTGTGGTGATGACCTGGATCAGCTGATGCGAAAGGGCTTCAGCCGATCTGTTATTCGTTGTATAATGAAGTATTTGGGTGAAGAAGATGGATATGTTAGACCCAGCCTGTCGAGTTTAGGTAGAGAATGCGGGCACCAATCCTTTTCTCAGATATTTCTCCCAGGTCGTCGAAAAAGAGTTTACCTAGGGTACGCTGTCCAGTTCTCGCTAGGCCCGGGCATCTCGTTCATTAGTCTCTGTGCCGCCCCATAGCGTATGTTTAGCGTTTCCGTCGCAGCCCATAAGAAGGTTAGACTTTGCTGTGTCGACGGATGTGAGATATTGGACCTTTTCTGGCGGCGCTTATCTGTTCCGGTCCATGTAGGCGGGTAAAATGAACAGATTCTCCAATTTGATCACCGTCAAGTCGACAGAGCTAAGATTAGGACAGAGAAAGACTTTCAGACATTTGTGAGCTAAAATTGAAGTTCTGGGCATACCATTGCAGTTATTAAGGTTCTAGAAGATGTTGATATTAATGTTGTCTTCATCGAGAAAGACACGTAGATTATCTGAGGCACACTGCGAGTGCCGCAGATAAATCTGAATCAGCCCCAGCATGAAGCCAACATCCTGTTGGTTTCATTGACATCGTCCGAGCCTAAGGATTGATTTTTAAGTTCGGTATGCCTTACCCCAAACCGTAGCTTGAAGTCCATTTTTTTCAGTATCTCTAAACATTCCTCGATAATGAGGAGCAGGAAAGTCGTGATGTTTTTTTAGGGTTGCTCTGCCGTAATGATTGTCCAGTCATCCAAGGGAACCAGGGGGTTGTGTAAGTTAAGACCAGGGATCAACCTTCCATGGTATATTTGGCAACCAAACGTGCGCCTCTGTCTTCTCAGGATGTCCTTCGCTCACCGTTCACGTGGAGACGACAATGCTGGTCGATTTATGTGGTTTCGTCCGGTGTTCTTGAAGCTACTTTCGACCTTGTTGCGCTTACTCGAATGTACAGTCTCCTCCTGAGACTGGATACGCTTCATGTTGTTCATTGGTTTGCTGGATTGAGGATTTAACAACTGCCTTGTACTTCAGCTTATCCAGTTGATCATTTTTTTTTTTTTTTTTTTTTTTATAATTTGCGCGTGCCAAAGGGATTATTAATACCCTTATACTGGTTCTCAGGGCACGGGCGGTGGCGAAAAGGGGGGAAAGAGACAGAGGAGATGCCGGTTTGCGTTGGCTTTAAATGTTTGTAAGCTGTAATGATGAGGAAATACAGAGGCTGGTAGATCGTTCCACAAACGTGTTGTTCGGCTTATAAACGAATCCCTATATTTGACAGTACGTCCGAAGTCCGGCTTGAGGGTGAACTGATGTGCATTCGAAGCATGACGCGTATTGCGGGTGAAGTTTTGAAGGGGAGGAATGCAGCTGGCTATTTCGCTGGAGCATTTTTTGTAAAAGAAGCGATAAAAAAGGGAAAGACATGAGACATTTCTACGATGTTCAAGTGAGACTATTGAGTTCACAATGTCTCTATCACCTATTAGTTTTAACGCGCGGTTCTGTACCCTATCTAGAATGTGCAGAACGGTCTTGGGTGCACCAGACCAGATGTGGGCGTTATATTCCAGCTTTGGGCGGATGAATGCCTTATAGATGGAGGCCAGATCAGACGGGGTAAAATATTTCTTGCACCGCTTAAGGAATCCTAGACATTTTGCAGCATTTTTGGCGACTTCGAATATGTGATCGTTCCATCGAAGACGGTTATTGATGCACATACCGAGAATGGCAAGTCTTTCGGATTCAGCGATACAAGTACCATTCATGGATAATGGTTGAGGGTCTTGGTTTCGCTTGAGAGACAGGAGACAGCATTGAGTTTTGGATACATTAAATTCCACTCTATTGATTGAGCCCCATTTGGTTATGCTGTCCAGGTCGGAATTTAATGTGTTTAACATACGATGTCGTTCCTCTTCTACGGCCGAAGAGCAGGGACGTGAGCTAGGGAACGAATATGAAAAACTGAGGGTACTGTCATCAGCGAAGGAATGGATTGGATTAGAAGTAGCAGACAAGAGGTCATTTATAAAAATGAGAAAGAGAGTCGGAGACAAAACGGAGCCCTGGGGAACACCAGCATTTATATGGTGAATTGCAGACTTGAAGCCGTCCAAGACAACTTGTATTGAACGGTCCGAAAGGTAATTTCTAATCCATTGAAGAAGAGACTCATCGATGCCATATGCACGCATTTTCGACAAAAGAGCCTGATGCCAAACTCTGTCAAATGCCTTAGAAATATCGAGCGCAACCATCTTTGTTTCGCCGAAGTGATGGAGAGATTGGTTCCACTTCTCGGTGAGATATGCCATCAAATCACCAGTGGACCTGTTGCTACGAAAACCATACTGCCGGTCATTGAGAAGTTTTCGTGAATCAAGATATTTCATAAGCTGATGATTTATCAGCGTTTCCATGACCTTGGAAAGAAGGGACGTTAGTGCAATGGGTCGGTAATTGGAAGGGGAAGAAGATTCGCCTTTTTTAGGGACGGGCTGGACAAATGCTGTTTTCCATCTTCTCGGAAAGAGCCCAGAAGAGTAGGACAGACAAAAAAGCTTACGCAGAGGTTTTGCCAGCGTGGAAGAACACCTCTTCAGAACTATGGGGGAGATTCCATCTGGACCAGCGGATTTCTGTATGTTGAGACCTTTGAGTACTCCTGCAACTGTACGAGTGCGAAAGTGGACTTTTCCCATGGAAAATTCGACGCTCTCAAGTACAGGTGGAGACAAAGTACTATCTGGTAGGGTGGAGTTCGCTGCGAAGTGAGCAGCAAGCAGATTGGCTTTGTCTAAGGAGCTGACAGCTGGAATGTCATTATAAATGAGCGTTGGGATGGCGGGCGAGGCAGAATTTTTAATATTTTTGACGAATGACCAAAAATGTTTACTACCTTTGGGACATTGTAGATGGCATTTTCGTAAATGTGTTTCTTCTGAACACTAGAGAATTTATCTTGTTGTTTGGGAGCGCTGCGACTTGGGCCTCTATTAGCTATAAGCCCTTAGGATTTGGAGGATTTTTCTTCTGGTAGTTGGTTGGGGCGCTTTGGCTAGTGCCCTAAGCAACTGAATTCGTTGAGGATGTAAACGGTTGAGGCAGCCGCAATGTACTATGACGCTGCCTGAAAATTCTGATTCCTTTTGGCTTGAGCCAAGCAGCTCATCTTTCATTATATTTTTTTTTTTTTTCATAGTTAATTTTGGAATAGCTTCCCACGAGTAGAGGCGCAAAGGGAGGTTCATCCTGGTAGAGCCACTATGCCAGTATAAGGCGTAGATTATTACGTGCCTGCGCATCTGAAAGAGGTCGTTAACGGCTGGTTTAACTCTCAACCTTGCGTTCTTGGGCACGGTTTCGTGAATAAAGCGCTCACACTACAACTGAGATCAGGTACCTCAATCCGATGGTCAAAAAGCAGATGTAAAGGATTAAACTATTGACAAGTTTAGAATCCTATACAGAGTTTCCTAACCTCGGCTAACCCAATCTTGATATCGTACAGAACTACCGTGGTGGCTTTTACCGGCTGGCATCCGCGTGGAGCATAAGGATGAGGATTTTCGCTAACCACGTTTTCGTTTAGCTCTGGAAGTTGTGAACTTATAGTCATTCAAAGTTTCTGAAGCTGTCGATAGCATCTAATGAACATTCAATTCAATTCAATTCTAATTATCATGAGGGGAAGGCTTATCGATGTTCGGTTTCGACAATAAAATGCGTTGTCCCTTTCTTTCGTATCTAAAAATATATTATCAAAGACAGAGCACGAATGGCTTCGAGAAGCTGGTCTTGGTCTTGGGTCCTGCCTGTACTTGTTGTGGAAAAGTTTCTTTTATATGGTTGTTCTATGGTGCCAGGGTCAGCTCAAGAAAATGATAGAAGCCAATGCTATGGGGCGCCCTGTTGCAAATGACTAACAATTTCGGAGACCCAATTTCAACACAAGGAAAGGTTACATTTAACCAGCAAAGAAGAAAAGGACCATTGCTAAGAAACAACTATTTCTGAAGAGTGGATGATGACAATGACGCTGAAGTTTCGGAGTTATATGCACACAGAAGCCACTTACTTACATCGACATTTACCAAGCCTATGCATCATCGTGCGCGGTTCATGGAATCTCAATTCTCTCTCCAAGCTAGCATGCATCCTTCAAGATTGTATTATGCCAAGAAAGCATTGGGCAACATGCCCTTTTATGATTTCCATAGTCGCCATTATTTAGAAACGTTTGTCCGATCACTTTTTATTTTTGCGACAGAATACGCGCAATATATTTTCGAGATGATGATTGTCACAATCTTGTAGCTTTCTTGTGATATTGGTGGTAGCCTTTCAAGTACTGAACTCCTAAAGCAATAAATAATCCCAAGACCTATGGATGCATTGCGTGGAAAGTGACCACTACTACCACCAGAAAGCTGCTAACGTTCGTTAATATGTACCTGCGCAATATTTTAAGGATTTTCTGGCCCACTCGTATCTCTAACGAACACCTTTACGAAAGAACGGGTCAAGAACCAACAGGCATAGCCATCCGACGACGGAAGTGGCAGTGGGTTGGTCACACGATACGAAAGGGTGACAGTTCCATAGCGAACCATACTATGCAATTGAACCCTTTAACTCAGCATGGCAGAATACCCGACGGTCCGCGGAGAACATGGCGCACTGCTCTTGGCGAAAAATTGAGGAGAGCTGAGACACATTGCCAGAAACCGTACACGATGGCGCGTATGCGCAGTAGAGGCTCTAGGAGTAATCCCAAGACCTCCACTTTATACCGCATAAACTCGTTCTCCAATTATTGTTATCTAAGAAAGCCAAGCAAGCACTCCAGGGGAAGGGGGGAAAGAGTGTTTTCCCACTAGAGCACTTCTTCCTGTTCCAGGCGGCAGCGGACGAATTCCCTAGACAGAGTCAACGGTGGCGTCTATAGTTCCAGTTAGGTTGAACTTAGTGAATACCTTGCGCGATCTGCTTCGAAATATTCGGATCACAGGTCGGTAAGGAATTTCCAATGTTGGTCAGGACATTGGAATAGAGATGTGGTGGCGGAGGAGCCCTTAATGGGCCAACGGCAGCGCTCATACTCCCGTAGTGACCACTGGCACCGGTGTACCCGGCCCCTCTTCCTAGGGGAATAATTAAGGAACTGGCCCTCCAGGTTGGGGGTTGTGCCGTCGGGGTAACTTCCCTATCACGTCAAAAATCGATCGTTTCGAAACAACCAAAAGCCTCGGATAAGGATGACTCAACTAATGACGAACCCTAACAAACGAAATAAGGACAACGACCTTCGGATCTGTACGTGGAATGTTCTGTCCCTTTACAGACCACGCGCAGCCGAACAACTAGTAGAGGCCCTAGACGGCTATAAAGCAGATATTACCGCCATCCAGGAAGTGCGATGGGATGGGCCGGGCAAAAAGAGGATGAAAAACTGTGACATCTACTAGGGTGATTGCTACAGAGGCAACAGGCAACGCTTATTCGGATGCGGATTTGTCATACGCGGCAGACTTAGGCAAGAAGTCTTAAGCTTCCAACACGTAAGCGAGCGTATTATGCTATTCGGATGAAGGCTAAATTCGCTAACATAAGCATAATATGTGTTCATGCCCCCACAGAAGAAAAGGACGTTGCCGCCAAAGAGTGTTTCTACGAGCTCCTCGACAAAATATACGAGCAATGTCCTAAATACGACGTTAAATCGTCTGGGCGATTTTAACGCCAAAATAGGAAAGGAGGACGTCTTTCGTAGGACAGTCGGTAAGCATAGCCTACACGACACCACGTCTGATAACGGACTAAGGCTAATTGATTTCGTTGTGGTGCGAAATGTCACCATAGCAAGCACATGGTTTCCTCATCTCGATATTCATAAGCAGACATTGCGGTCCAATGATCATGTAATGATCAACCAAATTGATCATATTGCGATCGACGCAAGGCATGCCTCCAGTATGCTGGATGTCCGGACCTTCCGAGCGGCCAACATAGACTTGGATCATTACCTTGTTGTAACCAAGGTACGAATGCGGATATCCCAATCTGAGCAACAAAGAAGAATCACTGTGAGAAAATTTAACGTCGACAAGCTACAATCGCAAGAGACCGCCAGACTCTTCGCTGAATGCGTATCTCAAAATCTCTCAATCAACATAGATGATGATAGTCAAAATTTCCGTCCACCTGACCAAAACGAAGTGAGGATAGCAATATCCAAGCTAAAATCCAACAAGGCTGCTGGACCTGACGGCTTACCGGCCGAACTTTTCAAGGCAGCTGGGGATGAATTGGTAGAGTGCATACATCAACTCATCTCTAAGATTTGGTCAGACGAGTGTATGCCTGATGAATGGAATCTCAGCATCGTTTGCACAAGAAAGGAGACCCCCTCAACTGCGCCAATTATATAGACCTTAGTCTCCTCAACATCGCATACAAGATCTTTTCTGCGATATTGTGTGAACGCCTGAAACCTTTTATCAACAGCCTGATTGGACCCTATCAGTGCGGTTTCAGGCCAGGAAAGTCCACCATCGATCAAATCTTCACACTTCGGCAGATCCTGGTGAAAACCGAAGAATTCCAAATCGATACTCACCACCTCTTTATCGATTTCAAGGCCGCCTATGACAGCATCTATAGAGAAGAGCTTTATGGAGTCATGTCTAGTTTTGACATCCCCGCCAAACTTGTCCGTCTGTGCAGGCTGACGATGGAGAACGGTCGCTGCTCCATCAAGGTCGGTAATGACCTCACCGACACCGAGATCCTTGATGTCAAAAAAGGTTTTAGACAAGGTGACGCGCTGTCATGTGACTTCTTTAACATTGTGCTTAAACGGATTGTGCGGAACTCACAAGCCAATACCGGAGGCACAATCTATTACAAGTCTGTACAACTGCTTGCATACCCCGACGATATAGACATTATCGGAAGAACTCAGCGGGCTGTCACCGGTGCGTTTGCAAGGATTGAGGCGGAAACGGCCAAAATGGGTTTAGCGATAAACGAGGGCAAAACCAAGTATATGCTGTCAACAAGAAGGGAAAGCCAACACCGACGAATTAGGCAAAACTTCACCGTGGGCAGCTATAACTTCGAGGTAGTAAGGGACTTTGTCTACCTTGGCTCTGCTATAAATTCTACAAACAACATCAGCGCAGAAATCAATCGAAGAATAACTCTTGCTAATCGCTGTTTTTTGGGCTTATAAGGCAAATCAACAGTAAAGCCCTATCTTAAACTACTAAGGAGACTCTGTATAAGACCTTGATCATCCCAGTTCTGCTTTACGGCGCTGAAACATGGACTTTATTAAAAGAGGATGAAGATATTCTTGGTCGCTTCGAGAGAAAAATTCTTCGTAAGATTTTCGAACCCGTTTGCGTTGACGAGTTTTGGAGGAAAAGATTCAATCACGAACTATACGAGCTGTACAATGACATCGACCTAGTCAAACACCTGCGTATTGGACGTCTGAGATGACTAGGACATGTAGAGCGAATAGACACCAACGCTCCGGCCCGCAGAGTCTTCGAATCTAATCCCGAGGGACGACGCAGTAGAGGGAATCATCACCGTAGGTGTCGCGCACAAGTTCAAGGGGACCTCGACCAACTTGGAGTGCGCAACTGGAGGCAATTAGCTAAAGACCAAGCTAAATGGAGAGGCTTGTTTGTTGAGGCCCAGGTTCACCCCGAATTGTAGTGCCACCTAAGTAAGTAAGTAAGTAAATTAAATGTTTCGAGAACTGCCACGCGTAGGTAAATCAAGAAGTGGGCTACGAACATTGTTATTGTGCTACGGGCTCTAATCAAATTCTAGGCAGTAATTCTGACCAATCTGAGTTCACATACTCCAAGTTCAGGTGCTAAGCTTACAGCTTACGAACTGATTTGATTTGATTATATCATTATATCATCGTTATATCATCTTTATTGAGTCCATTATTGAAAATGCCTTCAACATAGTACTAAGCCAAAGTCAGCTCTGCAAGATACCACCCGTAAAAGACTCTATTTTCCCCAGAAACGATTTCTAAATTACTCTCCGCTGGTAAGTACCTCTGATTTCATGTTCCATCGTAACCACTTCACACTTCTCTACTCACTTTCTCCTTCCCGTACGATCAGAGGTATCCTTTATTGTTTTTGTATACTTCCTCTGATTCCGAGAAATTCCAAACAACGCTCCCAACCAAAACTCCCAACAAAATATTGGATTTCATAAAAGCGTAGAACCGATTTAAAAGCAAAAAAATAAAAAAAAATAAAAATAATGTTTAGCTACCATATTGTGGGCGCACACCTTGGAAACGACCTTTTATCCGAAACACCAAAAAACAAAAAATTCTAAAAAAAAACATGAGGATAACACTAAGAAGGATGAAGTCGACCAAGAAAAAAAGAAACGCCAGGAGCTACTCCTAGACCTAGAAGTACTATGATGAGATCCCTCGAGGGTGTTTTTCTCTATTTCACCTCCAAGGGAAATGGAAACCAACACAGGATACGAAAAAAAAAAAAAATAAAATTAGAATTTCAATTACATTCCGGACGGGGAACAAAAATACAAGGATTCGTTTTCGGTATGTGTATTCGCTATCCCACAAGGAGAGATAAAAGAGATACATCGTCCTTGCTACACACCTTTCCCCAAGTCCGGGGCATGGGAATGCTGTCCATTTAAAAGTTATTGCAGTGAAATTTTAATGATATCGGATGGAGGTCCTGCTGGTGGTGATAGTGTTCAACCACTTTGTTATGGAATTTCATTGTAAATAATTAATTAAGGATCTTCTTTTTTTCTTACCGTTATTGGATATTTTATGATATTATCAAATCATTTATTCATTTATTAAAATTAAAGCAAGCAAATACTGGGGGGTGAGGGTGGGTAAAATATGAAAATCAAGGACATCTGAACAGAATTTTTGAATAAAATAAATATATGATATCCTTTGAGTTGTTATCGTATTTCTGTAAGTAATTCTGATGAAATCTCTAAATGTCATGTATGATGGAATTTATGCAAAAGGATTGCGCGTGGAACATCTGTTACACGCAAATATATGTAGGGATATCATTTTCAAACCACGTAATTAATTCTTGCATATCAATGGGAACCCAGAAGGAGAAATTTCGGTCATAGGCAAATTCAAAGGCGAACTATGTAGGCTTTGATGGGTTAACCGAGCGGAATTTGAACGCCACCCGGGAGTAAAACAAACCCGTTTACTACATATTGCTGTGTAGATGCGTCTGTTTTTCAGTGCTTCTATAAATACGATAAAATGGATTTCCTAAAACATGATGAAGGTCTTGCCTCGAGACTATATGCTTGGTGTGAGGACACAGTGAATCACCTAGTACTGATGGAATGTACTTAGCCATTGTACACTCACCCGATGTTGTTTTGCCATATCTTTGAAAAGTAACGACATAGTTTCATGATTTTTCCTCTAAATATTTATTTGGACTATTAAGTTTTTTTTATTACTTTTCGCAGATTATATCGGTTAAGTGGGCACCGCTATTTTTGATGACCATTTGGGTTATTTTTACTGCATTTTCAATCGTGTTGGCAAGAACTTCGGGTGATAAGTTCTCTCACCCTTCTCGATATTCTCTTTGAGAGCTTCCAGTGCCTGTGGCGTATTCTCATAGACCCACTTAAAAAAAACTTCAAAGAAAGAAGTCTGGAGTGGTGAAATCGGGCGATCTTGCCGGCCAGAGCGAATCGCTAAAACGAGACATTAGGCGACCTGGAAACTTATCCTTCAAAATGTCTATTGTCGCGTCAGCTGTGAGTGCGGGTGCACCATCCTGTTTGTACCACATGCTCTCCAATCCCAATTCATCATCACTCGTTAGTCATGGCTCTGTATCTTTTATGTATTTAAAATGAAAGTCTCGCAATAACTTTACTTAGCTTTAAGATTTAATAAACTGAATACATGTGAGTTTCTTAGTAATAAAAAACAATTAGGTTATCTAAATACGTGCACGCTGTTCGTGGTCGGAGAAGAGACAGACGACACAAAAGAAATGCGGCTGTTATTTCTGTTGCAGCTGGCAGCAGTATCTCTTTTCAGTTACAGGGTGTATATGCAATACTCCTTCGCCCATGGAAGAAACTACTGCGGCTTTTGAACCTTGTTGCGAATCCTTTCAGATCGTCGAACCTCGGGCAGCATTGATATTGCACCAGGAATAGTTGGAATTGACATCTCGACTGCTTCTTCAGGAACTGTATCTTCAGGATTGGTAACGGTCTGCTCTATTGATCTACGACGAACCTAATCATCATGACGATGAAATTCTTGGCCGCCTTCAGACTCGATGGCGATCGAAACCTGACCTCTGACTTCTGATATACGGCCGGGCACCCATCTAGATCCTGCTGCATAATTCCGATACCATACTGGTTCGCCACTATCGAAACCTCTTGCTGTATAACCTTTGCTTGAACAGGCATTGATTCAGGGTGGAGTTTGTCGAAATATGTACATGGTCGGCGATTAAAAAGTAACTCTGCAGGCGAACGACCAATAGAATTATGTGATGTAACATGCTGGTCCAGCAAAAATCGAGCTAATCGCAATCGGATATCTCCATTCGGAACCTTTTTTAAATAGTCTTTTGTCGCTCCACTTCGCCATTTGTAGATGGATAAAATGGAGCTGAGAAGATATGTTCAGTTAAATTATTTTCAAAAAATCTCTTAAAATCATGCAATGTGAACGCCGTTCCATTGTCAGAAACGATGACATCGGGTAGCCCATGTGCAGCAAAAAGTTGTCTCAAAACTGACATCGCGCAAGAGGACAATGTAGCAGGAACTGGATGAACGTCCAACCATCTGGAGTATGAGTCCACCACCAAAAAGAAAAGATTTCCTTTAAATGGACCCGCAAAATCTACGTGAATCCTGCACCAAGGATTTTTTCCTTCCTCCCAGCTGTATCCCTTGATAGGAGAATATCGGGACGCATCTGTTGGCAGACATTACACAGCTTTACTATCTGTTCGAAGTCGTCATCAATTTTTGGCCACCAGACCTAGCTCCTTTCTTTCATACGAACTATTCCAGGGTGGTTTGCATGAAGTGTTGCAAGAAATTTCATTCGATGAATTTTAGGAATCACTACCCGCTGACCCCATACTAGGCACCCTCTAATGGATGAAATCTCGTTCTCCGACTAAAAAAAACTTTGAAATCTGATTCAACGACAGCTGGCCATCCCCTCAACGTCCAGTGTAAAACACGTGATAAAAGTTTGTCGTTTTTGGTGTTCTTTGCAATATCGGTAGCCTGTAGTAGCGGCGAATCCAGTAAGTCTATCATCAAGACTATTTCCTCCTCATCTTCTTCGGAATCAATTGAATTACTTACGATGTCTTTCCCGGTTTTATGCTGAAGCTTGTAGTTGTAGGCGCTTAAGCATATAATTGAACGAAATATCCTCTCAGAAAGGGTATTTGGGGAAGGTTTGGAAGGTGAGAACAGACCCAGCAATGGTTGTGATCTGTGTATATCACGAATTGTCTACCGTATAAGTAGTCATGGAACATTTTGATGGCTGCAATAATTGCCAGGGCTTCCTTATCCAGTTGCGCATAATTTCGCTCAGATTTCTTGAGGGTCCTTAAATAATATGAAATAGGTCGCTCGGATCCATCTGGCAGCAAGTGCGCTAAAACCGAGCCAACTCCATATGGCGAAGCGTCACAGGTCAAAACGACGGGTAATTTATCATTGAAGGGCATAAGAACAGTGTCTGATGATAACAGCTTCTTAACATTATCGAATGACGTTTGATGAATCTTGGTCCACCACCAAGCAGAATTCTTATCCAAAAGTCTGCGAAGGGGTTCGCCCAGCTTTGCTTTTGAACGAAGAAATGAATGGTTGAAATTAAGAAGTCCTAGAAATGCTTGAAGCTCGCTCTTGATCTTCGGAGGAGGCGTATTTTGAATCCTCAACAATTTTTCTTTTAGAGGATGAATTCCTTCTGCATCGATGCGAATACCCAAGAAATCAATGGACGGAACATCAAACACGCATTTTTCTTTTCGTAATTTTAGGCCCGATGATCGTATTCGATGGAAAACAACTCAAACTTTACTTACTTTACTTACTTACAACGTCATCTAAGTAACACACAACCCCATCAACTCCACGCAACAAACCTGACATGCATTTCTGAAGATCACCTGGGGCAGAAGAAATTCCATACTGAAGTCTTTTGACCTTGAATGCGCCTTTGTGTGTTATAATAGTCTGAGCCTCGGACGTTTTGTCGTCCACAGTTAGTTGCTGATATGCCTGTGCCAGAACTTTGCAAATACAGCCCCGCGTGGCAGGTTTGCAATCAACTCATGCATCGAAGGGATTGGATAGCAATGCGGCTGCAGTGCCTTATTTACAGTTGCCTTATAATCACCGCAAATCCGTATGGTTCCATTTGGTTTTGGCACTGGAACAATTGGTGTCCAACGAATTCCATAGCTACCTTCCGACAATGCTGCACGAAGCACATCGCTGATAACCACCGGAAACAATAGCGGCGACAGTATGTACCCTTGACGTACTCCACTATAGCTATAAGTTTTTCTGGAATGCCTCTCCTGCGCAAGGCCAACCACATAGCATCTCGATTCAAGCTGTCGAAAGCCTTCTCGAAGTTGATAAACAGTAAATGTAGCGGAGACCTGTACTCAACGCATTGTTCGATTATGATCCGTAAGGTGTTTATGTGGTCGATGCAGGAAGATCCAGCGCGAAAGCCTGCCTGTTCGACATCGAGAGTTGAATCTAAATGTTCTTTAATTCGTTCTAGAATTATTCTAGCTATTATTTTGGCTACAGCTGGACGAACGCAAATACCTCTCCAGTTTCCGCATTCCGTCAAGTTTCCCTTATTCCGAAGTTTAATGATCCACTCCTGCGGAAATTGTTCACTATCCCAAGCTCTCCGTGTTAGGGGATGTAGCAAATCTGCCGATGTATTTGGGGCCGCTTGAAATAGCTCGCCAGGGATGCCACCAGTACCCACTGCCTTGTTCTTCTTGAGGGACTTGATTGCTGTTATTATTTCAGTTTTGCTGGGAGGTACGGTGCGAATTCGGGAATTTGTTGCTTCGAACTGCACATTCGAAATCAAGATCATACCGCCATCGTCTAAGTGGTTTAGCACTGTAGCAAAATGTTCTCTCCATCTAGTGAGCTGATCCTCATCCGAAATCAGAAGTTTACCATCTAGACTCTTCACTTGATGTTGTTTGGAGTTTCGACCACCAATGAGCTCCTTAGTGATTCCGTAAACGGTCCTCTCGTCTCACCTACTCGCTGCCTCTTCAGCCCTTGAGGCCAGTGAGTTGATGTGCTGACGTTTATCACGTCTCACACTACGCTGCACTTCTTTCTTCTTCGCACGGTATTGGTCTTCAAAGTCGGTTCTCTCTACTGCTGAGGCCGCTGCAATCCGAACCTTGATTGCTGTACGCTCATCGATCCGTCTCCAGCTGTCTGTTGAAAGCCATGTGCGGTGTTGTTTCTGCTTTTTACCGACATACGTGCGTGCCCCAATCGCAAAAGAATTTTTCACAGCACTCCAATGGCCATCTATGTTCTCTATGCTGCTGATTGCTTCTGCTTCTAAGGCAAGATGGTCCCTGAACTGTTGGCGCACATGCCTTGAGCCTTCAGCCTGTCGATATTAAACCTGGTGATGTTAAGTAGGTTTGAGCGGTTGCTGTTGACGGATGCAGTACGAAGGCGTAAATGAGCTACCATAAGATGGTGATCTCGTTCTTGTCCGACGTCAGCTTCACGTCTGTTTCGGACGTCCAGGAGACAATTTCTAAAGCGGCGACTGATCGCAATGTGGTCGATCTGGTTGGATGTTCGTTGCCTATCAGTGGAGACCCAACTGATCTTGTGGCAGATGTTATGCTTAAACAGTGTACCTCCGATGACTAGGCGGTTGGTATTGCAGAAGTCCACAAACCCCTCACCGTTATCATTACGGTCTCCCACGCCGTGAGCTCCCATCACGTGCTTAAGCATGGTGTTGTCGCTACCCACCTTGGCATTGAAATCTCCCATCACCATTACGATGTCCCCATTAGGCGTTTGGTTGTAGGCGACGCCTAAGTGGCTGTAAAAATCATCCTTTTCATCCTGAGTCGCGTCTGAAGTCAGAGCATAACACTGTATGATAGTAATTTTTCTAACTCTACTCTGGAACCTAGCTGTCAATATCCGGTCACATTGGGGTTTCCAGGATATTAGGCTACTACGTGCTACTGGTGTTCGCATGAGTCCTACTCCGGAACTCCGGACACTTCCAGCAGGCTTACCAGAGCAGAGCATGACAGTGCTTTTTGTTGGAGAAATGTATTCGTAATGTCTCCTGTCTATCTCTGTTTTGCCGATATTTTCACCGAAGTGCTCAAATAAAATAGCCGGTAACATTCCTCCCTTTCCTCGTTTTAGCCGCAATACTCGCCATGCCTTGAATGCTCGAATCAGTTTACCTTATCTTCGACCGAACCGTGAAATATAGAAACTCTTTCATGTGTCGCATAACACGTTTGTGAAATGCTCTCCCAGACCCCGTTTTTCCTCTCCATTATAACCATTTAGGACCAATGTGCATCGGTGCTTCCTTTTCTACTAACCCCTCTTCATTAATGCTCACGCTATGTATAGAAACACACAAAGAGGGTAGTCATTACCCCCTTAGCGCGAGTAAATTATAAAAGAAAAAAATACTGTTTGTGGTTCGTATAACACAATTCGCAGGAAAAACCAGCAAAAAAAACTAGAAGAAACAACGACAAGTTGTAGAACGACGTGCGATTTATTTTGATATTTTTTTAGATGTCTGTCTGGGATACAGGTCAATGAGAGGAAAGTTTATTTTAAAACGGGTTGATGAAACAAAAAGCAATTAAAAAATAAAGGCAGGGGTAAGTTACGTTATGTTTGGCACATTCCACCAACAAAAAGAAAGTGGGATAGTCAAATACTTACTTACTTAGGTGGCGCTACAGTCCGAGGTGGACCTGGCACTCAACCAACAAACCTCGCCAGCCAGCACGGTTACGAGCCAGCTGCCTCCAGTTGCGCACGCCAAGTTGGTTGAGGTCCTCCTCTACTTGTTTGTCCCACCTACCACGAGGTCGTCCTCTACTGCGTCGTCCATCCGGGGTGGATTCGAAGACTTTCTTAGCCGGAACGTTGGGCTCCATCCACTCTACATGACCCAGCTATCTTAGTCGCTGTATGTGAACTCTTCTGGCTAAGTCGATGTCCTTATATAGGCCGTATAGTTCGGCATTGTACCTTCTCCTCCACTCACCATCTATGCAGACGGGACCAAAGATCGCTCGAACAACTTTTCTCTCGAAATAACCAAGGGCATCCTCATAAGGTTTTGTCAAAGCCCATGCCTCTGCGCCATACAGCAGGACTGGGATGATTAATGTCTTATAGAGAGTTACCTCAGTAGTTCGAGATAGGGCTTTGCTACTCAATTGCCGTTTTAGCCCATAGAAACAACGATTGGCAAGAGTAATTCTTCGTGTGATCTCCCTACTGATGTCATTTGGGGAGTTCACCATAGAGCCTAGGTAGACAAAATCCTTTACTACCCCAAAATTATATCTGTCTATTGTGGCGTTTTGTCCAAGACGCCGATGTTGGGTGTCCTTTTTTGTAGACAGCATATATTTTGTTTTGCTTTCATAGACCGCTAGACCCATCTTTGCTGCCTCGACCTCAATACTAGCAAAATTCCCATTGACGGCCGCTGAGTTCTTCCGATTATGCCAACGTCATCGACATGAGCGAGTAGTTGTACAGACTTGTAAAAGATTGTACCTTGGTGTCGGTTTGTGAGTTTCGTACAATTCTAAGTACTATGTTAAAGAGATCGCATAATAGCGCGTCACCTTGTCTAAGACCTTTCCTGACATCGAACTGTTTGGTGATGTTCTCACCGACTTTGATGGAGCAGCGAGAGTTCTTCATCGTCATTCTGCACAAACGGACGATGCTTGGCAGGGATGCCAAGACAAGACATGGCTCTGTATACCTCGTCTCTATACACGCTATCATAGGCAACTTTGAAATCGATGAAGAGGTGGTGCGTATCGATTTAATATTCATGGGTTTTTTCCAAGATCTGCCGTAGTGTGAATACTTGGTTAATTATGGACTTTCCCGGCCTGAAACCGCACTGATAAGGACCTATCAGGTTTTGACGATCGGCTTTAACCGTTCACATAGTACGGCAGACAGGATCTTATACGCGATATTGAGGAGACTTATACCTCTGTAATTGGCGCAGTTTAGAGAGTCTCCTTTCTTTAGGACCGGGCAAACGATGCTGAGGTTCCATTCCTTGGGCATACTTTCGTCCGACCAGATTTTACTGATGAGCTGGTGCATGCTCCTTATCAACTCATCTCCTCCTGCCTTGAAAAGTTCAGCGGCAAGGCCGTCGGCTCCAGCAGCTTTGTTGGATTTGAGTTTAGATATCGCTATCCTCACTTCATTCTGATTGGGTTGACGGGAATCTTGACTGTCATCGTCACTGTTGAATGGCCTAATCTGCCTGACTGCGGAATATTGGTCTTCATCGCCGTTTAACAGTCTGAAAGAAGTGTTCCTTCTATAACCTCAGCACCGACTGCGATTCTACTAGTATTTTGCCATTTTCGTCCCTGCAGGCTTCTGTTCTGGCTTTGAAACCCTGCATGTTCTTTTTACCCTTTGGTAAAATTTTCGAACATCATTCCTGCAATAAAGTCTCTCAATCTCCTCGATCGAGCGCTTCTCATGCTCCTTTTTCTTCTTCCTGAGAAGTCGATGTTCCTCTTTTCTCCTACGCACGTAGAGCTCGTAAGCAGCTCTAGTCCTTCTATGCAGCGCCGCTTTGTACGGCATTCCTCATCAAACCAGGGGTTTCGTGGTGGTGGCCGAGAGAAACCCAGTACATCAGAGGCGGCATCTCTGATGGCTTGTTGGCAACGCTGCCGCTGGTCTTCCGCATTTGCTGCTGGCGGCATAGGACTTAGATTGAGGTTAAAAGAAACACGATCGGCAAAGGTTCTAGCTGTCTCTTGTGATTGTAGCCGCCCGACATCAAATTTCCTCACAGTATTTCGTTGATTTCGCTCCATTCTGGATATCCGCAACCGTACCTTGGCTACAACTAGGTAGTGATTCGAGTCCACTTTGGCTCCTCGGAAAGTCCGGACACCCAGAATACTGAAAGAGTGCCTTGCGTCGCTCGCAATGTGATCGATTTGGTTGACAGTTTTTTGATCAAAGGAGAGCCATGTCCCTTTGTGAATGTCGAGACGTGGGAACCGCGTACTAGCTACGACAAAGTTTCGTCCCGCCGCAAAGTCGACTACGGTGCGTCCGTTGTCGGTTGTGATGTCGTGCAGGCTGTGCTTTCCGACCACGCTACTAAAGACGTCCTCTCTTCCTACCTTTGCGTTAAAATCACCTAGGATAATTTTAACATCGTGGCTAGGGCATTGCTCATACGTCTTGCCGAAGAGCTGGTAGAAGTCATCTTTGGTCGCATCGTCCATCTTTTCGTGAGGGGCGTGAGCGCATATTAGGCTAATATTGGCAAATTTAGCCTCGATGCGGATAGACCTGAGACGCTCGTTCACGTTCGGCAGGAACCTCAAGACTTCTTGCCTAAGTCTGTCTCCAATGGCAAATCCGCATCCGAATAGACACTGTCCTTGTTGGCTGTAGCAATCACCGTAGCAGATGTAGCAGTTTTTCATCCTTCTTTTGCCCGGCCCATTCCATCGCACTTCTTGGATGGCGGTGATGTCTGCTTTGACACATTCCAGGGCCTCCGCAAGTTGTTCGGCTGCACGTGGTTTGTAGAGGAACCTAACATTCCACGTACAGACACGAGGATCGTTGTCCTTTTTACGTTTACATAGGTCGTCAATAGTAAAATCATCCGTATCCGAGGCTGTTGGTTGCTTCGTAACCAAAGGTTTTTTACGTGGTAGGGAAGTTAACCCGACGGCACAACCCCCAATCTGGAGGACCAGATCCTTTTTTTGTTACCCTAGGACAAGAGGCCGGATACACCGATGCAAGAAACCCGCTTCGGGGATATGAGCGTGCTGTTGGCCCATTGAGGGTTCTTCCGCCAACATCTCTTTTTCAGTACCCAGACGCAGTATTGAAAATCTTTACAGACCTCAGCTCCAAATATGTCGAAGTAGCTCAAGTAATGTATCCGCTGGTCTGTAGACGTCACCGTTGATTCCATCGAGAGAATTCATCCGCCGCACGTCCTCTTTCTGAGGAGCTCTTGCTAGACTTCAAAGGCGCATATTTCAGCCAATCAGGTCAACAAGATTTGCCTCGTACAGATGATCATGGACATGTACGAAGGAGCAAAGACAAGAGTAAGATGCCCCGCTGGAGTAACCGAAGAGTTCCCAATCAAAGTCGGGGTGCACCAGGGAAGCGTTTTTAGTCCTTGATTATCTGCTTGAAGGTAAACTGATGGACCCCAAGGTACATCAGTTATTCTTTGCTGACGATGGAGCCATCATAAGTGAGGATCCTACATTCCTGCAGCGAGCACCTGATGTGTGGGCGGACGCTCTTTAGGGAAATGGGTATCGCATTAGTTCAAAAAAGACAGAGTACTTGTGCTGCCCGTTCTCTGATCCACTCAGGCCTATTCCAGACATTTATTTGAATGGAACAGTGCTTCCCAAGTGCGAAAAGTTCAAATATTTGGGATCTTTAATCAATAGCAAATCAACTTGTGATGTCGACTTCAATCATCGCGTAAGCGTAGGGTGGATGAAGTGGCGAGAAAATTCCGCTATCTTCTGTGACATAAAAATGCCACCTAAGTTGAGGGGAAAGCTATACACCGCAGTTGTGCGTCCGGCGCTCACATACGGTTCACAATGTTGGACGATGTACAAAGTCACGTTCCAATTTCTCGCCAAACTCCTTCCAAGACTGATCTTTCGCCGTTTTCACAGCTATTTTGCAAGTTTTTCGGGTCTCAGTGTGCCGATTTCGAGAATCGGAGTTCCCCAAGTGAATTCACACTTTAAAGGCTCTCTTCTTCTCTCTGATGACTTCTTGAACTCCGGGCGTTTTAAACCAAACATTCCTTTTTTCACCACCAGCCGCCACACCAACTGCTTCACTCCACAAACATCTCCCGCTATGGCAATAACCGCTGTTGAAAACAGTTGCGATTCTTCCTCTACATTTGATGGAATAGTTGGAATTCGTCCAAACCTTTCAGATATTTGCCGGACATATGTCTACCGTATCTCAATGTCCTGTAACCTCTCCCATGGTATGCGTGTAACCATCATTGGTTTACGCTTTGGTAGGGGAGGCACTCTCTCGCTAAGATACAATTTGCACTGCACTAAGTGATGATCCGTTGACAGCTCAGCCCCTCTCAATACGCGAACATCACAAACCATTCTCTCCAGGCACGATGGTACCACAAAGAAATCAATCAGCGACTTCTGCTGAAGGCTTTGACGGTACCACGTGTATTTATGAATGTTTTTATGTGGAAACATAGTGTTCATGATGGGTAAGCCATTTTCACAACAAAAATCCAACAACTTCTACCCTTTCGCGTTTTGATCAGGATCGCCGTTCCTCCCAATAACACTTCCCGATGTCATAACATATACAACCACGTGAGCATTGAAATCACCCATCAGGACAAAAGAATCCATATCTGCAACCTTTTCAAGGGCAGAATCAATTTCGTCTAAGAAAGCTGCATACTTTGACTGAAGGTTCGGTGCATACACCTGCACCAATGCCAGAGTTGATCTTTCAAGCTTGAGCTTTAAGTTCGCAACTCTCCCTCCTAATGGTATTCACTCCAATACTCTGTCTGTCAACATGGGACTTGTGAGTATCCCCACTCCCACCTGAGCAGACATTGAGGGTGCGACTCCTAACAGACAGAGCTTCCGCCCATTCAAAATTCATTCATTCATTCACTGAACTTTATTGAGACAGATAAATCAATTACATTCAAAAAGGTCCACAGTTTTAAAACGCCTCTGCTTTGTCGAAGAGACGCCAGCTATATCTAGTCGACTTTTAACAGCCTCCCCAACAAGCTCAAGTTCCTTCCCTGTGAGCGATGAGACGTTCCATGTGCCTATCCTAAGTCGATGCCGTTGTCGAAATTCAGAGAGTTCATCTCTGCCCCTATCGGTGCACAGCGTGCTCACCCCTTGACCACCGTAATGGTTCGCGAGACCATTGACAGGAACCTCGTAGCCATTTCGGGATTGACCCAGCCAGCTGCCAAACGGGACAGGCCGACCACCAGACGCTCGCATACTGACACCCTTCAGGCCTGGCTCCAAAGGATGCCCTGGCTTACCAGGCTTGGCAATATCTGAGGCCGGTCATTTTCTTCTTCTCATCATAGGGTGTGCGCTTTTTTAGCCGTGACTGGATTGTATGGATGGGAATAACTATTTAAGTTACGCCATCTGCATGTCCCAGTCACGTTGCCCGCCACCCACCACGAGGAGGTCAGCTGCCAGGAGGGCCGGGTCAACGAGTTTTAAATAAAAATAAGTTCTTCACCTCCAGTTACGTAAAAGCAGAATCGATAAGCGTCTTTGAACTTCCTGGGATCTGACATAGATTCGCCTCTCCAAAAAATAAAATTGTTGAGAGTGACGTGAACGTGATCATACCTGAATACCTCTTCACTTTTGTGTATAGTTGACCTCTATCTAAGCTAAATTTAAATACGCTACTCAAATTCATTGCCAGCCTTGCATGGAAACGAAATATCCTTATCCGTCACGAAACCCTTTTAAAAATAAATTGCAAGATCAAAAAATTGTAAATCACTGTGAAACGTGTCTCTGGAAATTTATTATCACCTCTCTAATATTTCGATGGCCTTCGCCTTTACATCACCATGTATCCAACACACACCCCTTTCAGTCACATGTGACCTTCCAGCCTCCCAAAGGGTTCATTGAATTCTCATCAAGCAAAGAAAAAAAAAAGGAATAACCGTTCAACGACCAGATGCCAGCATATCGCAGTTATTTTTAAAATTACACATCGCGAAGGCGATTTATTGAAAATTGTTTCCTAAAACAAAAAACAGGATACCCCGCACGAAAGGGCAACGAACTCTCGTGCTCTTTGTAGACAGCGTTTCAATTTCAGTGAAATCGCCGCCAAACATCGTGCGGGGGTGTGCTTCAATATGGAATGCAGTCGATACTTATAGCCAAGACAATCATAAGGGAATTTCCTTTCTGAATAATTTAATTGCAACGAGATATCTTTGCACGTCAAGCCCCAGGACTTAAGGGACACCCCTCCTTACGGAAGGTCACTGAACGCAAGACTACTTCAATTGAAAATCTACTCTCTGGATCTAGACAACAGCTGGTGTTGTCGGATGCCTGGAGCATTATGATGATTAAAAGGCAACTAACTGAATCTAGAAATGTATATCCTTTGGATGTCTTCATGTGGGTGGAAAGGTATGTGTTTAGCTTTTCAATAATAACGGTTATTTTACGAAAGTTGTTGAAGTAGTAATAAAACCAACGAAAGCCACTTACTTTATGGTGAATGAAGGAAGCCAAGCAAGAAATTGATGTTTTCCTTTTGCTCTCTCTCTTGAATTATTCTTTTTTATAAGTTGAGGGATAAGATGAAATTAGGGGAGTTCGGAAGTTAAAGAAAATAGGCGGGAAATGTATAAAAGGGATGAGAATAAGTGTGTGTGATATAGATAGCGGGCAGGCTACTTAGACGGTCCTTTAGTCTGATGTTGACTTGCACCAGCTGCATCTAGTGCGTCACTCCAAGTTGATGTATGTCCTGTTTTGATTGTGTAAGCCATTCGTGTGTAGAGTCTTCTTCTTGGGTCCTTATGAATACCAATGGAGAATGGGCAGAATCAGACGAAGCATCGCTCAACCTGCTCATGGATACCCAGTTGAGTGGCTGCACACCTATTTCCAACGATGATCGTGCCGTGGTAAATGTTGCACACCGACCGGTGAACAGCTTCGGACCATTCAAATCCCCGGGACCGACGGTACTTTTCCGGCACAGTTCCAGCCTTTCATACTACACGGCAGAGTCTTTCCTGCATTTTGAAGGGCTGTCTTGAGCTCTGAACAAGGCCAACTGTCTGGACCGAGGTGAGAGTGCTTTTTATACCCGAAACAGACAAGACATCACACACTCTCCCAAAGGACTTTGGACCAATCAGTGTAACGTCCTTCCCTCTCAATATTCTTGAACGAATCCTAGACCTACACATCAAAGCCAACATTGATAGCAGCTTACTATTCACGTCACACGTCTTTACACTCCATCATCCAACCCATCGAATAATCACCCTCAATTAAAGAATTTACCCTGGTGTCATTTCTGGACATAGAGTGAGTGTTTAACAACGTTGAAACAAAGTCGATAACCAATGCCCAGCTATGTAGCTCACTATCCGATAGTTATCCAGCGGGCAGCGTATAGTGATGATGTAAATTCAAAGATTCGATTATCTAAAGGGTTAGGTTAGATAGATGGGTGCCTTGTGACAAAAAAAGTCACTGCTTACTTAGACCAACAGTTAAAGCCCATTGCGCCCAATTATTTAACCCTGGAAACGCTGTAAAGAAAGGCCGCTGCTAGAATTACCCAGATAGTGATATGTATCTTAGGTGGCTCGCCAAGTCAACATTACGTAAGCCTTCCAGCTCCGAGAAGAAGTAATTACCAAGAGTCCTCATTCTTCTGATGGATAGGGCAGGACAATCACACAGCAGGTGATGAACAGATTCAATTTCTTCTCCGTCCCTGCAACTTCTGCAATAGTTATGCAACACACCGAGTCGATCCGCGTGAACGCCAATGGTACAATGACTAGTAGTTATGCCGGAAACGACCCGTGCGCTTTAACGACTAAGTTTCACCAGAGAGGTTGTTCTCTTCTTACCGAAGGCCGGTTATATCCCTCTGGCCGTTGCACGTGTTTCCAGGTGAACCCAGCGTCTGTTTGCTCAACCGGTGGCTTCATCTTCTACTTTCTTCTGTAAGGAACTGATTGGGGTTACTAAAAAAGGGAGGCCAACGATATGTCCAGCATCGACCCTTTCCTAGCAAGCTCATCAGCTCTTTCATTTCTTTCGATATCCATATGCCCTGGTACCCAACAGAAGGTCACCGCATTGGTTCTAGGTGTCTCCTTTAAGAGTGATTTGCAGCTTCTCACAGGCCTCGACCTAATTACGGCAGAGTCCAGAGCCTTAACGGCTGCCTATATAGACAGTGATCGTTTTACCAACGATGTTACTCTTGCGTATAATTTCAGCAGCCTGTATAATGGCTGTGACCTCGGCCTAGAAGACGCCGCAGTTGTCATTTATTCTAAAGGAGTGGTTTATTCCTAGTGCTTCACAATAAACTCCGGCTCCCGTGCCAACGTCTATCTTAGAACCGCCGGTGTAGAAAGCCAACTACATCAAACGATGCCACAGCATATTTGATGGCCTCAACTGTTACCACGGCTGATGCAGTACACCAGCTGCGCCTAGTTTTCTGACTTAGATCAAGCTCAGCCTGGGTAAGCGGGCCAAGCTGCGACCTAGTGATTATCCAATTGCCAGGAAAGTGAGTCTCCAGCAGAAGACTAAAAGTTTCCGCTTTCGTCTCAGTAAACTTGCCATCAGACCGCCTGAGTGACTCCGGTTTGGTCGGCTTACCTCTTTTGAGGACTTTAACCAGCCTACTGGTTTCACCGAGTGTCTCGATCTTTTCACAAAAATCTCTATAAGAAGCACTTTTCGACAAACGAATTAACTTCTTATAGTCTTTTTGCTTCGATCTAAAGAGATCCCAGTCACCTTCTAAATTTATCTTAAGAGACCTATTCAGAAGTTTTCTGGATTCTTTCCTAAGCCGCTGCAGTTATGGGTTCCACCAGGGAACCGGCCTTCTGCACGAGTTTTTTGTCATTGGACACGTCAGTTCAAAACAGTTGGTAAGGACGCTGCTCAGGTTTTGAACAGCATCCTCAACCTTTCGTTTCGTTCTGAGTTTAGTTGGAGTTTTGACAGATCTGTCTAGCTCTTTCCTAAACCGCACCCAGTTGGTTTTCCTCGGATTCCTCCTCTCCTGCAAAGTTATAGCTTCGCATTCGATTTGGAAAACGACGTATCTATGATCTGATAAAGGCACTTCCGGCAGTACCCTCCAGTTAGTAATCGACTTGAAGTACCTATTAGTACAGTCAAGTCAATTAACTCCTGCCTCCTTGCCGTAACAAAAGTTGGCTGGGAGCCAACATTGTTTATTGCCATACCAGATGATAGTAGAAAGTCTAGGAGATGGTTTCCTCGTATGGTGCATTTACTGCTGCCCCAGACTGTATTCTGAGCATTAGCATCGCAGCATATGACTATTCCCGTCTCCCGAGTGTCACAATACTTTATGAGTTCGGCAACCGCCTTCGGTGGTGGAAGCATTACCAAATCATAAGGGAAATAAGCCGACGCAACGACGAAGGTTTTCCAACTTCCGTTTGTTTCGTAGCTTACAGCTTCAGCAACCAAGTCCTGACCACAAAATTGTCCAAGCTTGCTTACTGAGAGGAAATTCGGCACAATTAGACAAGCTCTCGGTCTTTCAGATCGCTCGTCACATTGCACCGTTACTCCACGAACACCCCTAAATCCACATATGCGCTTGTTCCGCACATATGGTTCCTGGATAGATGTTATATGATAGCAGCCTTGGAGTGATGCAGGTTAATCTGCGAAAATATCATAGATATAGTAGGTGGTTTTCGCCCATTACTAGCACTCATTTGGAAATTAAGCGGAAATGAATCCTTCCAAGATGCAGGTAAGAACATGTCAAACCTAGACTTGAAGACCTCCACAGAGCCAAGATCTAAACCCACAACAAGCGAAGAGCCTTCCACATTTTCTCGATTTTTGCACTTGCCGTGAGAGTAGACGAACCATTCGCTCGTGTCGAGGCCAGGATTCTGTGTACGGAGACGCGTCAGCACATCCGCCGTTTTCCTGAGTTTCCCTGGGATAAAGCAAATGGCGCGCGTTCTCTTGATAGGCATGAGAACTACAAAGGAAGTGGTCCCCAAGGGTGGTATTTTCGGCACCGCAATGCTTAGCCATTCAAGGGTTTGCTGCGAGGAGCACTTCACCATGAAGGTTCCGCTCTTTAACGCACAGCCCTCCACTTGAATGCAGGCATTTGCTACCGAAGCCAGCTCCCACAGACGATCTTCGCAGTGTTTGCACTCCGCGTCGGTCATCTTGTGATCATTGCCAGCTCTTGCGATTCGTAACGTAAGAGCGAAGGAAGCAGTTTCACTGTACAGAATCTGCTCCCTTCGCTCCTTCGATCCGGATTGCTTCTTACCGAGGGTCTAATCCGCGTCAGCCAATTTCTGTCCGCAGGTGCTAGAGCTTTCAGAAGTTCCAGCACGCGCATCACCCAGACTTTGTGCGCGGGTAATACCTCCGGTTTGAGGCTTCTTGGTGGAAAGGCGAGCACCTGATGCACCCACGCTTCCGCCGAGACGAGCACCCTTACCCGTGGCTTTGCCTGCGTCTGCCATTTTCTGTCCGCTAGTGCTGGGACCTTTAGAGGTAACAACACCAGCATCACTCAGATTTTGTGCGCAGATAACGCTACCGGTAAGAGTGTGTCCAGCAGAGGGGCGCGCATCAGATGCGCACACACTTCCACCGATGAAAGTAGGCGAAACTTGCTTCGTCCGCTTTGAGCTGTTCGAGCCAACCGAAGGGGAGCCGGCGTTGGGTCCGAGGGATAGATCGACTCCAGTTGGAGTACTTTCTGCCGACCTAGGCCTCTTTCCCGCCGCCATTGAGGGATGACTGCTACCAGCGCTTGCGCCTTCAGCTGACTCTGCAGCCTCTTTGCACCGCGCCATCGCCGCCTTCCTTCTTCTCCTCTTCAACTGACTCTTAGTCAGGAGCTTATCGGAGTGCGTCGTTTCAGGAGCTCGTTCACCTTTTTCGGTATCTCGAGTCAAACCATCTTCAACACAACTTCGACCAGCTGCCCGACTATTAAAACAGAGATTAGACGTTCCAGCCGAAGCCTTTCCGCCACTTTCTTCGTCATTCCAGCTCAGTCTACCAAATGAGTCGGAGACAGAGCCGCAGGATTCTTCAGAAGCAAGCATCGCTACTACTTCCGGGTCAACGCCAGAGACGGGGGGTTTGAGTATGCTGGTTGGGACCTCCAGAACCCTTGTCCCGGCCGGGGTCGAAAAGGCCACCTGGAGGAGTAAATACCGTGAATGTTTCTTCCATCATACTTTCAACAGGTTTTGCGTCACAGTCAAGACGTCTTCAGCCTTTAGTTCGATGTCTCACCTGGGGTCCTTTCGGACATTTAGGGTCATTGACTCTTAAGCCGTTCCGCCACGTCAAGGCAGCTGAAGAATGGGAACGGAGTTCTAGTTCTTCGGTTCTTTCAGTACATTCTGTAGTGAATCTCCTTTCAAACTGCCGGACTGCTATGGTATATATCAAGCGCAAACTAAGCATGGTTTCCATTGCTACTGTGAGTGTTCTTCTCATTGATTTCATGTTTTCTATGCACGCTGCCCTCTGGATTTTGGTGAGGTTTGAAAGCTGGTATTGCTCCTCAACTACTATCCACCATACTAGTGAACCATATGTGAGAATGGGTCTTAAAACCGCCGTGTTTATCCAGTACACCACAGCTGGTTTGAAGCCCCACGTATTACTGGATGCCTTTTTGCAGGAGTAGAAAGCAACGCTTGCTTTTTTGACGCGTTTAGCTCTGTTATCCTTTCAGTTTAGCTTGGAATCTAGAATTACACCCAGGAACTGTGCTGAACTTGAGATACTTAGTTCAGTACCACCGATATTTGGGGGTCTGAGGGTATGGATTGAACTTTGTGGAAAGAACTACCTCCGTCTTTGAGGGGTTCACTACCAGCCATTTGTTACTGACCCAGTTATCAACTAGTTGTAGTGCGAGATTGAGCCTTTCTCTTAGGATCGGAAAAAACTTCCCCGAAATCGTCGGCATAGGTCGTTGCGTTGAACCCGTTTTCCTTCAGTATTACCACGATCTCATCTACTACAAGAAGCTATATTAGAGAAGACAGAACTCCGCCTTGAGGGGTTCAGCTGTAGAATCTTCTCCGGATGGTTACATCTCTCAGCGTTAAATATAGAATTCTTGATTCAAGCATCTGTACAATCTAGTTGCAGAGGCCGGTGTTAAGATGAGGTCTGTGCAGACTGCTCAGGATCGCGTCAGAGCTTACGTTGTTGAACGCTCCTGTAATGTCTAGGAACGCCCCAAGAATGAACTTTTTGAGGTGGAGGGATCTTTCTATGCTTGATACGACCTTATGGAGGGCTGTATCTACCGATCTACTGCATAGATGGATAATCATCGCCCATCACGTTTGTTATGTAAACATCTATTAAATGTTTCAATGGTTTCAGCATAAAAGACGACAGACTGATGGGTCTCAGGTCCTTTGCGTTTATGTGGCTCGCTTTCCCTGTTTTGGGAATAAATACAACACGTACCTACCGTCATGCTTTAGGAACATTTCCTAGCCTAAGGCATCCTGTAAAAATATGCTTGAGCCATGGAATAGCAATATCCACTGACTCTTGCAACATCACAGGTCGAATGTTATCCATTCGCTGTACCTTGTCGGGAGCAAATGATTTAATTGCCCAAGCTATCTTATCATTTTCTATTTATATTTCCCACCTCTTCTACCCGATGTCGTCTCTGGAATGGGTAGATCATCTCTGGAGAATGATGTTCATCCGGGAAAGTGCGTACTCAGTAGCATGTCCAGCATTTCCTCGTGTGATTCTGCCCGGGTATCATCACTTTCCCTAATATTGGATGCAGGCGTTGTTCGACCTTCTATACTCTTAGCTTGCTGAGAGGATTAAAATGATGGCAAGATAAGTATTCATGAGCACTAGAACCTACAATACATCCATCTGAAACTCAGTCTATGTTTACGGTGCAAAGATTTCTATCATCTCTTTAGAATCCTCCTCAACGGCCTCCATGGTAGAGCCTGCGTCATCGGCTTCTGTAACAACTGAACCTGTACTGACAGTAAACTCACCGTGATGAAATCCATGATGGTAATGACTTCCAAGAACCTAACCTAGAGAGAGAGAGAAATTGGCAAAAACATTTTCTATCGATTTTATGACCTACACAAATTATCACAGCACTGATTCGAAAGGAACCTCCAAAGGATAATCAAATAGGCCTTATAAATCACCAACCGTACATAAAATCTTCCCCACTTCCTAATAGAATCTGTTCGCTCAGACACAGACAAAAAACCCCAACTCCTTAGCAATATCCTTGTGCGTAAATAACAGCCTACATCAATCGTTAAAACGGCTTGTCTTTGAGAAAGTCTCCCGCTCTTATACAGGATTAAAGCCATTTTCCGAAATGATTGGCAATTACTAAACCTGAACGCCTTCAAGAACAAAGAACAACAAGAACAACGCAACAATTTTTCATCATTGTGTCACTTTAGGCTATGCGTACTCCTGTTCCATGAAGGAAGAGAGTTGGAGTACTTGTCGCACAGAATCACGACTTGGTACATCATAAAGTCGTTCATTTATGATGATATCCTGTGCGTAATAACTTTCAATGCTTGAGCTTCCTTATCCGAAAGAACAATAAAAATTTATTTTCCCTCCGGGGGAGCATGTACCTCTCCACATCCGCCTCCTCCATTCTTGGCACCGATTCAGTTTTGATTGTTCTGTAATACAAAGGCGAATAGAAAATTTATAATGGATCTGAATAACATTTCACTTAGACGAGAGACTCGGAATCCTGTCGGGTATATGTGAATGTCAGTCTTCATTTAGGTCGCATAATTGGCAACAAGAGTGTACTGACATTCATATCCTGGAATGTTTTCCTCTTCTAGCCGCTTCAATAGATATCCAATCAATAATTGAATAGCGTATCTGTGAAAGTATAGATATGAAGTGCTTGTCCTCTGAATTGATGTGTTGGCGGCTGAATGACAGCAATTCTGTGCACAAAATGTTGAATTTTTTCCTCCGAAAAAATATTGAAATCCACTAGGGCGTATGAGTTATCTTTTTTTTTTTATTACAGGAAGAAAGTATATATACAGTAAGGCACTACTGGGATTTATGTATTGGAAAATTTTTACAATTGTCTGACTTCTCTCCGAGGACGAGTCCTTTAAGAGGTAATTTTTCGAATTATAGAACAATGCTTCAGGCGCTCATCCATTCAGAAGTTTTTTTTTTTTTTTTTGTTTTTTGTGGGTAGGTGAAAAATCTTCATAGACACTATGTCCCCAGTGCTCATAGTAGTGCGTGATTTTTACTCACTAAACAATACCTTCCTTCTACTGGTTTACTACGACTAGTTTTCCTTATCAACTAGTTTTAGTTTAAAAAATATTTGCGTTGGGCAGGTAGCTTTCCATCAAAAGCACCTGCTAAAACCCGCTATTAGATGCGGCTGGTCCTTATCGCGGTTTCATTCTTTGTAGTCAGCGCACAAGGTTTATCCCGTCCTATAAATTTGGATTATAACATACTTGCAATGACCATGAAGACGAATAGGGAGTTGTAAGTACTCTAACAAATGCTTTTCAAATACCCTAGATACTATCGGCAGGAGCGATATCGGTCTGTACGATTTTTTGTCGTTTTTAGGCTTTCCCGGTTTTTGGAACCATTATAACTTCGGCGAATTCCCATTGTCTTGGAACATATAATAATCTTAGCGTGGCATTTATAATATGCAGAAGCTTGATCAGGGCTTTCTTTGGCAATTCCTTGCGGATCTGTTCGGATATTAAATCATATCCAGGGGCATTGTTTTTTAAAGATTTCTATTGTCTGGCAAGGGTCGACCAACGACACGCTCTTTATTAAAGTTGCCAGGTGTCGTAATCGTACCAGCAAGGTCTTCTATTAGCCCCTCCCCGGCAAATGGCTTAAACGTTTCTTCCAGGTACAAGACAAACAAATCAGCCTTCTCTTTGTCTCCTTTTGACCATTCGCCATTGTTATTGGTAGCGATTGCATTTGGGATATTTTACTACCTTTCATCTTTCCGTGGTGAATAATTCGAACTTTTCTCGGCAGTCAAGCCTTCAAAATACATAGAGGTCTCTCGAATTTTCTTAAATCTTTGATCGCTTTCAAAAGAGTTTTGCGCTGGGGAGCTCGAAATTGTTGCCATCTTTTGCGAGCCCTCCTCTTTTGACGTATCAGTTCCTTCATTTCCGGCGAATATTTACCTTCGCTATTTACGACTACTTTCCTCCTATAGGGAGTATTGATCCGCGGCGTTCTGTATGACTTCAATAAATCTGCCGACTCCATTTTTCTTCTACGGTGTCTTAGCGACACATTCAGAACAATAATTTCTGTATAATATTTCCTAAAGCCGTCCCAGTTAGTTTTGTTGGTAGTTAATCTAGGGGCCCCTTTTTTTCCATTAGACTCTCGCTTATTGTCGAGATTACTGGTGAATGATCTGAGGAGAGATCAAAACTTTCCTTGACGTTTGTAAATTCTTTAGCTACACCTGTTGCAATGAAGAAGTCTACGAGGTCAGGAGTTTTTGCTATGTCATTGGTCCAATATTTCTGTTTTCCCGTCGAAAAGAATTTAATATTTGTTAGGGTAAAAAGGGAATCAAACACGGCTCGTAACTCGTTAACAAAGAAAGAGAGCTTTATTCAGAGCAACTCTGGCTTTATATAGAAAATACGTACATATGGAATTCAGCAATATGATTAGTAACAATTTAATAGTTTAGCAGTAGTAAATGTATGTATGATAAGTATATAACTATTATATGTAAGTATTATTTGTACGATAGGGTAAGTTGGTATTTATTGTATTGTCTAACAAACTACCCCTCAATAAATGCAAACTTTAGAATTTAAATAATATATGAACTTCAAAAATGCATTTAAAAAAAGGTGTACAAACTTCATGAAAATTTAATATTAAAAGTTAATACCCAAAAGATTTACAAATTTCATATGTTTTACTTTCATTAAACTTTTTGTTAAAATGTCGGCCTTCATATCTTCTGTTGGTATGTACTCGAGCACAATTAGAGATTTTTCATAGACATCCCTCACGTAATGAAAACGTTTATCGATGTGCTTGCTACGTTCATGATGAGATGGATTTTTCGCCAGGTAAAGAGCACTCTGGTTGTCGCAGAAAATCGTCAGTGGATGACTCACAAGACTCCCAAAACCAATTTTAGAAACAAGGTTTCGTAAATAGACTGCTTCCTTTGCTGCAGCCGTCAGCGCCATGTATTCCGCTTCAGTGCTGGATAATGCGATAGTCAGTTGCTTTTCGTTGCCCATGTGATAGCTCCACCAGACATTTGGAATACATAGCCAGTGTAGGATCGACGGTCATGATTCGCTGCCTAATCAGCATCGGAGTACCCGTAGAAAGGATCCTCAGGTTTGCTATAAATCAGAGAAAAATTAGTGGTATTTTTTAAGTACCTGAGTATATGCTTTGCTGCGAGCATATGCTGCATATGCGGGTTCGAATTGAACTGGGACAACTTATTGACTGAATGTAAGATGTCGAGTCTTGTTGCCAGCCCAATGAACAAAAGTGAGCCGATTATTCCCTGATACTCCTTTTCATCAGCGAGTTCATAATCAGCACAACTTTGATACTGGGTAAACTTTTGACCAGGATCTAACGGTGTTCCTCGTCCTTTGCAGTCACTCAGGTTACAATTCTCTGTGATACTCGGATGTAGTTCCTCGCTTCGTTTTGTTGGACCTCCAGCCCAAGGAAATACCCCACTTTGCCCTTGTCAACAACGACAAACTCATTTTTTAGCATATTTTTGATTTCGTCTAAACGGGTCCTCTCCGAACAAGCAAGTAAAATGTCGTCGACGTAAATCGCCAGGATATTGATTTCTCCCTCATCGTTCTTTGTGTAAACACAGGAATCATAGTTGCACCTCTTAAACCCAATCCATTTTAGAACTTCGTCCAACCTCTTGTTCCACTCACGTCCTGATTATTTAAGCCCGTATAATGCCTTGCTTAATCTGCAGACACGCTGAGGATACTTCGGACTAATAAACCCTTCTGGTTGGCACATGTACACTTCTTCTTTTAGCCTTCCATTTAAGTATGCACTTGTGACATCCATTTGATGGAGGTGTAGTTTGTACTTCACGGATAAGGCAAAAATAAGTCGCACTGTGGAGTAGCGGACAACAGGCGAAAACGTTTCGTAAAAATCTATTCCCGCCCTCTGTCTACAACTTTTGGCAACCAAACGAGCTTTATACCTTTCGATCTTGCCACATTTATCCATTTTCAAGCTAAACACCCACTTGCATTTTATAGGTTTCCTTTTTGGTGGTAGATCGACAAGCATCCACGTGTCATTGGCAATCTAAGTTTTGTACTCCGATCTCATGGCCTGCTCCCAGTGTTTGGCTTCTTCACAATTTAGCGCTTCTTCAACCGTTTGCGGGATTTTCTGAGTTTTGTTAATATAAAACAGCATGTTCCTGTTCTCCAATTCCTTTGCCTTGCTCCGAGTAATAATACTTGGCATTGGAGTGTCACTTTCGCCATCGTCTCCTTGTTCACCTCCGGCCGAGTCTAGATTATAGGTGTCTGGTTGGTTCACTGTTTCTTCCACGGTGTCTTCGAAATGGTCTTCATCTTCATCGTCGTCATTTTGTTTTAATTGACCGACATCGGGTCCTGGTTTGTTTTGACTTCCTTTTTTATCCTTCACTGCGTCTATGAATGTTACTTTGTCCCCTTTATTTGTCCTTTGATTTAACTCCGGTACTTCTTAGTTCTTGTTGAATTGCGGCAAGCTAAGGAATTTGACATCACGGCTTTTTAAAATCTTTCGTTGTTCAGGAACGTACACCCTGTACGCTTTGGCCTCAGCTGAGTATCCAACCATCACGCAATCGATGCCTTTTGCTTGAAACTTTGATTTTCCGGGCTTCTTATTTAGCATGACACCTAAAAAAAAAAAGAAAAAAAAAATGCATGACACCTAAACAACCGAATAATTTAAAATGGAAAACGTTAGGTTTCTTACCGCTCCAGCTTTCGTATGGGGTCATCGATGAAACAGATTTTGTTGGCGATCTATTCCTTATATAGGCTGCAGTATTTATCGCCTCTGCCCACATCATTTCCGGGAGACCAGAGTCCAACAGCATGCACCGTGCCATTTCAACAAGGGTCCGGTTAGCACGCTCGGCAACTCCATTCTGCTGGGGTGTGTATTCAGCCGAAAACTGCCGTCTTATACCGTGATCACTCAAAAATTTGCCAAAATCCTCATCCAAATATTCGCGACCATTATCGCATCGAAGCATCTTAATTTTGCGGCCTGTTTCTAGTTCGGTTCTCGATTTAAAATGTTTAAAGGCATTGAACACTTCGGATTTGGCTTTTAAAAATTCAACAGCAATTTTTCTTGACTTATCGTCAATAAATGTTACAATGTAAATCGCACCGCCATGGGAACGAACTCGCATAGGCCCGCATACATCACTATGAATCAGATCTAGAACATTTTCACTTTTCATTATATTTTCTTTTGAAAATGGCTGCCGTGTTATTTTGCCTTTTAAACATATATCGCACTGGATACTCTCGGGAACATTTGTTAGGTTAAAACCGCGCACCATGTTTTCTTTGGATAAACGTGACAAGCTCTTTATATCTAAGCAACCGAATTTTTTATGCCAACTGTATATCTCATTATTTTTTTCGGCCTTTGATAAGAACGCTTTACAACTCGGTATATTTTTAACAATATATAAATCGCCTTGCCTTTCGCCACACAAAATTAATTTACCGCGTTCGTCTGTTATCATTGCTTTATTCCGGCTAAAGCTTACCTTCATACTATTATCGGCTGCTTAACTAATCGAAATAAAGTTTTTAACTCGGGCACAAATAATACGTCGCGGAGTTTTATTTTATAAAAAAGGGTTTCAATCAAAACGTCACCTTTTCCTGAGCTGTGAAGGAATTTATTCGCGGCAAGTTCAATCTCTGTATGCTCGCTGATGTTTCCAAAAAAAATTTTCTCAGAACACAAATGAGATGTTGCACCGCTATCGAGAATCCATGTGTTTCTGTTTAACTCACCAGAACTAATTAAATTTAACAATGCAAAAGAAGTTGTTGGCTTAGTCCAAGTTTTGTCTCTTTCGTTGCATTGAGAAGCAAAATGACCCTTCTTGTTGCATATGAAACATCTCCCTTTAGCCATATTGCTGTTACGTGATTTGTTCTGCTGTCGATGAGTGTTTGCTTGTTTCTCTCTAGCTTTCGCCAGAAAAGCCATTTTCCCATCTGATTCCTTCTTGTCTCTGTCTCTTCTTTGTCCCTCTTCGACCAATTTTGTTTTTAACTTGGTTAGATTCGGCAGTTCATCCCTCGTCTCTATCGCTACAACGAAATTTTCATAATATTAAACTGCTTGGCTGCTTCGTAAAGTAGTATGCCTTTAGCTGAATCGCATCTTGAACCTCAAGATGTGCGTTTCGAGTTCAAATCACCACCAACAATAAAATTCGGTCCAAGTGAGTTCAACAGATTTATAAAGTCGAAGGCAATAAATGTACGCCATATTGTAGTACAAAAGCTTATTCCTTATGAGAACTGCACTTTCTTACGTCACATCGGTCTCAATAATTGCATTAATAAAAACCCCAATACAATCTACTTCCTATTTCGGCGAGGTTATGATCTGAAAACGAGGGATCATAACCCTCCCACTTCACCGCATTTCTACTGATTCGCCTGTGCGGTTTGCCTGTTTGACCTCAGAAAATATCGGAAGGCCTCCCGATTTTGGATCACTCGGTTACTGAAGCCAAAGAAATGCCGATGTCGTCGCATTTGTGTAATCCACGCGCTTATAGGTCCGCCTCTCCTAAGTTCATTGATATTGCCTCTTTAACAGGGTTCAAATGATATCTTCTTTAAATGTGGTAATGCCAACTAAGCCATCGCGCTTTATTTTTCGTAAGATGGTTTCCTTGATGTGAAAGCTTCCACGGATCTTCGAACTTCTTATTCAATCAAGCTTTATCACTTCTGCTGTCATGCGGAGCATCTTCATCTCAGCTACCTTAAATTTACTCTCATACGTTTTGTACATCGTCCAACATTGTAAACCGTATGTGAATGCTGGACGCATAATTGCGTCCTTCCTTTCAACTTAGGGAGCATTTTTTCTGTCACAAATGAAAGCGGAGTTTTCCCGCCACTTCATCCACCCTACGTTTGCGCGATGATCGATGTCGTCATCATAGGGTGCTGTGCTATTGATCATTAAACTAATTAGTTAATATTTGGCGCAACAGCTCTTTAAGTGCCAGCGCCTAGCTTCTTGCAAGCACTCATTTCATACGAATGGAAGGGACCTACAGTTTAGTGCCGTATCCGAACAGCGATTTAAGAAGCTTTTTCGTGACAACAATACTCCCGGATGTTTGTCAGACGCTTGCGAGAGGTGGGACCGTGAAAAAACTTTTTGCTATTGATCATAGATTCCAGATATTTGAACGCTCGGCACTTGGGAAGCACTGTTGCATTCAAATAAATGTCTGGAATTATTCCTGAGTGGATCAGAGAATGGGCAGCATTAGTACTCTGTCTTTTTTTAACTAATGCGACACCCATTTCCCTGGTCACAAAACGTCCATGCACACGTCTAGTGCTCATTGCAGGGATGTACGATCCTCACTTATGATGGCTCCATCGTCAGCAAAGAATAATTGATGTACCTTGGGTCCGTCACTTTACCTTCAAGCGGATAGTCAAGAACTGTAACAAAGAGTAAAGGATTTAAAACGCTTCCCTGGTGCATCCCGACTTTGATTGGGAACCCTTCGGTTACTCCACCCTCCTTCGTAAGAGTCCATGATTATCTGTACATAGGTTTCTGGAACCCCTCGATGTCTTAGCGCCACCCATATTAGATCTCGTGGTTGTCTGCCGAATGGTTTGTCAAAGTCAACCAATACAATATGCAAATCCTTTAAGGAATCACGATGTTTCTCCATTACGATCCTTATACTTTGGATTGCATCTGTGGTTAATTTACCCGAGACAAACCCGCACTGATCATCAGATAGCCGTATTATTTTTCGCAGTCGGCCACCTAATACCCGCTCAACGATCTTCATGGTATGTGACATCAGCTTGATCGAACGGTAGTTATCACAGTTTCCCGTATCTCCCTTCCCTTTGTATACAGGGAGAAGGTAACTTTCAGTCCATTGATTCTGCATTGGATCACCTCTCATAAATTTGTAGATGAGAATTCTGAGCCATCTGAATACGATATCTCCCATCTTTTTTCCAGAACTCAGGGAGTATCTCGGCTGGCCCAACCGCTTTTCGTTTATTGGAGTATTTGACCGCCTCACTAACTTCTTCGACTGTAATGTGGGGTATTTCTTCACAGTTAGGGGTGGCTCTTGGAAAGTATAGTTCGTCACAATACTGCCGCCACCTCTGTAGAATTGTGTCGTCATCCACAGGGAGCTGGCCATCCTCCTTGTTAATGAACTTTGGCGAACTAATCTTCTGAACATTCCTCCTTCTTTGTGCGGCTATTTTGAAGAGTGTTGCGCTCTTGTTCATATTGTGTCTTCGCAGCTCCTGGATACCCTGATTTGCAACAGCAACTATGGAAGATATTTTTTCCAGCTCCCGATACAGGCCCTCCGTATTCTCTGCTTGAAACTCTCTGCAAGACTACTTTTTGTTATTCTAACTGGGTGTGGTAGTAGTTTTTCTTGCTCTTTTTGGAATAGGGCGGGTATAGTACCATCCACACCTGGCGACTTGAAGGGCTAGAAGGAACTGATTGCCAACTCGATTCTCGCTCTCCCTCCTAATGCGCTCTTCGTTTTCTAACTCTATATAATGTACTGGAGCGCTCCTGTGATCGATATGCTCCAGATTACTGTCGAGGGTTTTTTGAAGACCTCCCAATTTGTTTTTCTTGGGTTTCTCACTGGATTTCTTTTGATACATGCACTATCTAAATCAAACACAATAATTCTATCGTCTCATCTGATAGTTTCCAGTTTCTAGCTCAGCTACTGATGCTTGGTTGTTTTTAGTTGTAATTCTGGACGAATTCTCTTCGTCTGTCTCAATCGGAGGATATCGTCCTAATGCTTAGAACGGTCTTTTTTGTAATATTTCCACGTATTTTGTATGGTCTTATTCCACAAAAAGGTCCCGGTCCAAGGAACGGGGTGTCTGAGCCATTTCTTGCTAGCTTATTAGCTGCTTCATTTGCCTCCACTCCTACATGTCCTGCTACCCAGCTGAGAGTTGCTTTATTAACCTGGCTCAGCTCTTTGTATGCAATCCATTTTCCTTTCCCGACGCCCTCTTTGATTATTCTTAATATGGTCCTCTTTGCGATATGTATTGGACTATGTATAGCGGGGGTATTCCTATGATCACTTCTAGTGCTGTTGTGAAATAAGTTCTAATGGCTCTCGCTATACAGATGTAGGTTAGTCTTAGCACTTTGCTTATGGATGTCCTCCTCGTCGTGCTTAGTCTTATACTGTTGATCCATGCCATTGCTTCGTGTGTGATGATGGGTCTTACTTTCATCATGTACACCCACCTTAATAAGCCTGGCCTGCAGCCCATTTAACATAAGATGTTCATCTACACCATAAGTGATCTAGTGACTTTGATTACCACTGCTTCTATATGATTGTTCCAGAGGAGTTTGCTATCTAGTGTCATGCTTAGATACTTGACCTGTTACTGTGGGTCGGTTCTGCCCGAACCCTGCGGTATGCCCTATTAATTTATACTCCTTCGCAGCGTAATCTATATTATACAACAGAATTATTTGCCTGAGGTAGTCTACTACTACCTACATGTCTCTTTGAAGACTTAGTTAATATTCTGCCTATTGGCGGATTTCAACGCGTTCCGAACGTCCAGTGTAGTGACAGAACAAACTATATAGCACCTTTTTTTGATGTTCTGCTTTTCTTCTATCCTGCGTCAACCACTCTGATGACGTCTATCATTAATTGCGGCATTCGTAAACCGTATTGGTGTTCTACTAATCGTCCCGCATTTTCAATGGCTGTCTCCTGTAATCCCTTCCTTCCTTTGGATACTACAAACTTGAGTTGCGCTATTTGTTTTCGTAACTAGCTTTCAAAAATGTCCCTCCACTTGCACACGTACCTCTGCATCCACTCACTGTTTGTCTATATATCAAATTTTCTGAGAAAACTAGTTTTGTTCCTTGCAAGACAGTACATCTACCTACACACCCATCAATTTTTGCTTTTAAAACTCACCCATCCATTGTTCACAAAAAAAAAAAAAAACTTTAACACACAACCCATCTCGGTTTTCCTTTCAGGTTACTTAATGCCACTTAGGACATCCTATTGTCAACTAATATTCACGTCCAGCTATAATCAATAGACGGGTATCCATGGTGTAACCGATAATTGTGCTGCCACCAGGAGTACCTTCAGAGTACAAACAGTCTACAGACTTGGTATCCACCCCACCACCATCACGATGGCATGACCTCGATTCGAAGAAAATCTAATTGGAAGCGACTTTTTAAAAAACGATACGCAGCAGGAATGGGTAGCCTTCCGAACCTCCACGAGTTGGAGCGAATTGAGCGCAAACTCGAAAAGGAACGAGAGATAGCGCTAATTGAGCAACGGGCAAGGGAGCAAATCGAGTCAAGCCGAGAAAGGGAACGGGAAAAGGAGAAATTACCAGTTCAGCAGGTATCCCCCGAGAGGACCTTTATATATCATTTTCAATTCTAATAGATTTCATTGCAGCCTTCGCAATTTAATCCGTATTTTGTGAATGGAGCAGGTGGCCTGGGAACGCCAGGACAAACTGCCAAGCATCATCATCGACATTCATTGACAGCGAGGAGAGTTCTAAGGACTCGCAGTTCTGGCGGATCACACAATATCTGGGATGATCCAATGATTGAGGTAAGGTGGTGGACTTTCTGCTATTTGACTCGGTGTACTGCATAACACATCTTTTTCTATTTGTAGCATCTTGCCGCTTACTCGCCCATCTCGAACCGCTCGCATAGGATCAATCCTGTCACTCCGTACCAAGTCCAAGCCGCTCTGGCAGCCAGCCGACGACGTGAGTCAATCAATAGCTCGATAGGAGCCACATCAATTCGAAGACTTCTAACGCTTAACAGTCGCAACTGCCGTCACAAGATACCAGCACATGTCCGCTCGAAAGTCTGCAAGGGTTTTACATTTCTAGCCGTGGCTCACGGCTTGTTTTGTGCAATCCTGCTTCCGCTTGTCGCGCTTCAAGGCTCAAATTCAGTGTGGCACCATCGAGAACAATGGGTTCGGGTGGGACCAAACATTGGATCGATGCTTCTGAGTATTTCGTTCCTTATTTCCACTGGAATGTGTTTCCTCACCACAAGACTTATCCGAAAGATTGGGTACACTATTGTGATAGCTTCTAGCTACGTGGGGATGTGTATATTCCTCCTCGGTCACCTGTATCCAACAATATTCACTCTTATTCCGGCTTATGTGGTCCTAGGGATCACCTTAGGCCCGGCATGGATTGCCAAGCCAGCCTTGGTAGTTCACTTTGCTAGCAAACTGAGCTGTTCTCAGCATGAGTGTGCCTTAACAGCGGCTGCGGATGCTCTCGACGAGCACAAAGTCTTCTGCAATCGAGAACAGAAAGTGAGACGTCTGGCGAGATGGCTGCAAGCATCACAGGACATCGGAATCATTGTTGGAGCTGCTGTTGCATCATTGGTGTTAGTATGCACCTCGACTGATTGGGATTGTTTCAACTTTAATTTTATCTCGAGTCCAGAGGTGATAGCTACAACTACAACCGGGCTTATGCCAGTGAATAACGATACAGAAGCCATGCCAACACCGTTAGCACTGACCAACAGTAACTTCTTCTATTTGTTTGATGAGATGTATAACCACAACGAACATGGGGAGAGGATATGCGGAGCCGACATGTGCCCCGTGTGGACTTCATCGGATGATGAGGAGGACTCCAATGGGACAAAGTTTTATTCACATTTTGTGACAGAAAAAGGACGTGCCGGAGGCATAGCACTGATTATCATCTATTTGATGTTCGCCGTTGGCGCCTTGGTTTCGACCTGCTTGGGCGGGAAGGTCGATTGCACATTTCGACGTGAACGTGTGAAAGGAATGACGGATACGTTGCTATTTGCCGGACCAATGGCATATTTTATTGGAACTGAACAGGCCTACATGCTGGGGGACTTTACAAGGGTGAGTAGGTGTTGATTAAAGATACTCTCGTTAGGTTTCATATATATACTCATGAACGCGTCTGTACTCCGGACTTACATACTTTCAACGGTCTGCAGGTAACTATGCCCTGTGGTGATTCGGCTTTGGTCTGACAAAAGTTTGCGCACCGGTAGCAAAATCTACTAGGTTAGGTTAGGTTGGCTGTCCACACAAGAGTGCAGACACACTTAGACCAGTGAAGGTCCTTTGTGATACCATGTATCAACCATTAGGCCACTCAGGGACTAACAAAACCAACCGGAGCTTTTGATAAAGAGATGGATGCTCATGACGTCTAAGGACGCCAGATCACCGAGGTCGTCAAGGAAGGGGAAGCATTCTTTTATGCGAGAGGGCTGGGCAAGTGCATAGGAGGTGAAGGATGGTTTCCTCCTCCTCCTCGTCCCTACAGCTTCTGCAGAAGTCGTTGGGGAAGAGGCCAAGTCTTTTGGTATGTTGGCCTATAAAACAGTGTCCAGTGAGAACACCGACAACGCAGCTGATTTGTATTCGATTTAGCTTGATCAGCTCGCCACTGTGTTTTTGATCCAGCTTAGGCCAGATCTGTCTCGAAATGTGACACGTTGAGCCATTTGCTCATCTGAGGACGGTCGTGCTAATAGCGTTCAATTTTAGTAGATACTTACATATAGCGAGGGGCATACCCAGGACTTGCCTGTCAGGCAAATCCTTAGAGTGGTACCCTGTACAGCGAGCTCGTCAGCCCTGCAGTTTCCTGGAATGTCCCTGTGACCCGGCACCCACCATAGATGAATGTTGAACTTCTCTGTTATCTCCATAAGAGATAAATGACAGTTTAAGCCGCCCTTTGAAGTGAAGGAGAACGATTCCAGGGACTTGATTGTGGTAGAGCAAAATCTACTACTTTAACTACTTTCTAGTACTCATCTATGCTCGGTTGCTGTTTCAAATCCTTGGACGAGATGGTTTCTTAATTGCTGGCACTCTATTGGGTCCTGAAGTCTGCCGGTATTGTACCTGGGAAGGCAAATCATGGGTTATTCGAATCCAGTTCGATGACGTATATGATATTTTAAGATGGTAATCACGTACCTTGAGGTACTAGTATGGTGGCCCACCTTGGAGAAGAATTCAAACATATCCATAATGGAAAAAACTCAACGAGTAACATGTCTCAGTATTACCTGTGCACTGAGAACTTCTCCCACAGTGGCACTCCAAACTATGCTCCACCTGCTTCCAATTGGCATAGGGTAGGTAGGTAGAAGTGGCGGTTCTGTAAAAACAGAGACCCAATTAGCACAGTTGTGCCGTTTTGATGCCACGACTCATGCGACCTTGGATATTGATGTGTGTTGGTGAGGAAAATCTAGAGCCAGCCTGTGGAGTTTAAGAAGAGTATAAGCTCATTTATGTTCTTACCTGAGATTTCCTCAAGTGAATTGTAGAAGGGTTTGCCTAATGCTTGATGTCTAGCCCTAGCTAGTGCTGGACAATTGCACATGTAGTGGATAATTATTTCTTTTTCGGTCGCTATGTTGCAACTACAGCAGTGTGTATTATATGGGATACCTAGTTTGGCTGCATGCTCTCCTACCGGCCAGTGTCCCGTGATTATCGCGATTGTACGGGCAATGTCTTTGCACGTTCTGTTCAAAAGGGCGGTTGTTTTGGTCTTGTTGTAGTTAGGCCACATCTTTCTGGATATGACGCAGTTCGTTAACCTGGACCATTTAAGGTTAACTTTTCTAAGAAAGATTGAGGAGATGTTTGTCTTAATTGCTCCGAGCGGGGTGTGGACAAGTTCAGCAAGTGAGCATTGAAGGGCTGAGCCTCGCCTGGCCAGTTCGTCAGCATGTTCGTTGCCATCAACGTTGCTGTGGCCTGGAACCCAGACTAGGGTCACCATGCATTGGCCATCTAGCGAGGCCAGCTCCTATCGGCATTCTAGTACTAGTTTTGAGGAAATAGTTTCCGAGGCAATGGCTTTGATAGCAGCTTGGCTATTGATTAAAATAGCGATTCTTTGCCTTGGTAGTGTATTTATGTGTGACTTCTTTCTTTTCTGCTTGAAAGACGCTGGCAGCGTCCGGGAGTCGGTACGACCTTGCGATGTTCAGGGACTCCGAGAAAACATCCGCACCAACCCCACAGTCCATTTTTGATCCATCGGTGTAGACTGTTAGATCGAAACCACTGGTCGCCTGTCCATCTTGCCAATCTTTTCTTGTAGGGAATTGTACATCGAAACGCTTTGTGAAGTTCAATGTGGGGATGATGTAGTCTGTTGGAGTCGATATGAGTTCTCCTGGTAGAGAATCTAGGATATTGCTGTGTCCATAGGGTTTCGCAGTCCAACACTTGGACTCTCTGAGTCTGATTGCGCTGTGCGCTGAGATGTTTGTGATATGTAGATCTAGGGGTAAAAGGTGTAGCAGGACTGTTAGAGCGTCTGACGGAGTTGACCGTAGGGCGCCTGTGGTGCCTATGCATGCTGCTCTTTGCACCTTATTTAGTTTGGTTATGTTATATGCTTTTTTAAGGGCCGGCCACCATACTATCGACCCGTAGGTAAGGATTGGGCGTACTACGGCTGTGTACATCCACAGGGTCAATTTTGGTTGCAGGCCCCATCTTTTGCCGAAGGTTCTGTTGCAAGCATAGAAGGCTATACATGCTTTCTTTACTCGTTCGTCTATGTTTGGTTTCCAGTTAAGTTTAGGGTCTAGAATAACTCCTAAGTACTTAGCGCTGGAAGATAAGCAGAGTATCTGACCGTTTAATCGAGGAAGATTGAAGTCGGGTGTTTTGGTTTTTGTGGTGAAAAGCATCAGTTCAGTTTTATTTGGGTTGACTCCAAGTCCGCACTTTCTGGCCCATGTGGTAACTTTACTTAGAGCACTCTCCATGATCTCACTTATCACGGGAGGGAAAAGTCCCGACACTAAAATCACCATGTCGTCCGCATACCCAACTACTTTAATTCTTTCTCTGTCTAAGCGTAAAAGGATTTTATTCATGACTATTAGCCATAGTAGAGGTGAGATGACTCCACCTTGGGGCGTTCCTCTACTGGCAAATTTGGTTATGGTGCTGTTTCCTAGAGATGCCTGAATAGTTCTAGTGCTGAGCTTAGAGACTATCCATTGACTTAGGTAGGTTTCTATGCCCAGCTCCGTGAGGGACTCTAGAATTACTTCAGTGTGTAGATTGTTAAAAGCTCCTTCTATGTCTAGAAAGGTAGCTAAAGTGTATTCCTTATACTGTAGGGATTTTTCTATTGTTCGCACTACTTCATGAAGAGCTGTTTCTGTAGATCTTCCTTTGAGGTATGCGTGTTGGGATTTGGAAAGAGATGACTCGATTGTATCTCACAGATGGTTGTCTAGAAGGCGTTCGAGGGTCTTCAAAACGAAGGAGGTCAGACTGATTGGTCTGAAATCTTTCGCGTTCTCATGTCCGCGCCTTCCCACCTTCGGAATGAAAACCACTCTCACCCGTCTCCGTGAGTGGGGTACATGGTTATTTAGGATGCAGCTCCTGAAAATCGGCACGAGCCATGGGATTGCTACATTGCAATTGACATAGTCAGCAAACAATTGGTTATCAGCTCAGCAATGAGACTGAGAGGTTTTAAGCACTGGAAGGAGCAACACACGGGCCGCACCAAAACACTTTCGATGCACCGTCGTCTCCTCTCTTCCTCTGACCACCTGCCCACTAAATATGACTTCAACAGGGCCTATATGCACTCAATACCAGACAGAACTGAGTGGATGTAACGCGATGTCCTTCGCAACAAATCGCTGTCAATTTGCACGGCATCTTCTCAGAAGACCTGGATATACGCCTCTCTTTGAACTTTCCAAACCATTGCAGTTTTTGAAGACGAATATACTGCGGTTCGCCAAGCCACTAACTGGCAAGTTGCTTAAACACTATCAACATTGGATATTGTTATTTACGTCGATAGTTAGGCATCCATCAAATCCCTCACAGGCTAGGTAGGGTTATGAGGTTATCATAAAACACTAGGCACCAAAGTGGGCTCATCGCGATCACTAGGAAACCTTCACGGCAGAAGACCTAAACCCATTCCCCCAAGCAATTAATCTCTCTACAAAATTTGAAGAGATCCTTGTTATGGTTCAAGGACCTCACCTCCTCCAAGTTATCGAAGAAGTATCTACCCAAGTACTTTAGCCTTATCCTGGCAATTCCTTGACATTATCAGAGTATATGAGTTATATCCTCTGAGACATGTAGGTCATCGCAGTACCTACAAACATCCGCATCGGATAATCCTAGTCTCATGGCATGCCTCCTTAGGAGACAGTGGCCAGAGAGTATTCCTATCGCTGTTCCTAGCCTCGATCTATCTAAGTTAATTATCTCCCCAGATTTTCTGCGATCTAACACAGGCCACAATGCCTTAGACACCCTGTGACCATCTAAGTTTGACCATCTTAGATTAGCCGTGTCAATGATTTTATTCCGGATAATTCCCTTAGCCACGCACCCTGGTGGTTTAATACTACCAATTATATCGCTACGTGGGAGCCCCGCTCCTCTTTTAGCCAGCGCGTCGGCTTGCTCGTTGCCTTCGATATCGCAGTGTCCAGGTACCCAACATAATCTGACTCGGTTCTGCGTACATAATACGGAATACCCTAAGCATTGTGCGGCAATTCCCGATTAACTCAGATTTGGTGACGTAAGACTCTAGCGCCTTAAGCGCAGCCTGACTGTCAATGTAGATGGCGATATTCTTATCGGATATTGATCCCATCTCAAGTAATTCCGCAGCTTAAAGTACAGCTAGAACCTCTGCTTGGAACACACTGCATGTGTCCGGAAGTCTCAGGGTCACCTGTAGGTTCGTATCTCTCGAGTAAATACCTGACCCCGTGCCCTCACTGGTCTTAGAACCATCTGTGTATATTGCAATCTCGTTGTGGACAGAGACTGTCTTCCTTTGCCAGTCCTCTCTAATAGGATATAGTACTTCGTATGGTGTGTCGAAGTCTAAGGTGCCAAGTATATCGTCCGATTCGTCAGGGATTTCGGGAAAAGATTCCTTGAGAATAGAGCTGTGTCCTATGTTATTAGTCCTGAAGAGACCAACGTTAGTGAGCCGAAGCGCACTGTTGCCCGCTTGAAATTTAATTTGTAGGTCTAATGGTAAAAGATGCAGGAAGACCTCGAGTGCAGCCGTAGGTGTTGTGCGTAGAGCACCCGTGATGGCAATGCAGGCTGTTCTTTGTACCGTGGCCAACATATCCCGTGTGCTTTTTGTATTCGTTGCCTTCCACCACACAAGAGCCCCATACGTAAGGATGGGTCTGACTACCATGGTGTATAGCCAGTGCATCATTGCGGGCTTCAGGCCCCATTTTTTACCCGCAGTCCACTTACAGATGAAGAGAGCATTATATGCTTTGCGGACTCGTTCCTGTATCTTAAGTTTCCAATTTAGTTTCCGATCCAGCATTATACCAAGGTATCTAGCGCGATCCGAAAGGGAAAGCTCCACCCCTGCTAGCTTAGGCAGTTTGAAGGGTGGTATCTTGTATTTTCTGCTGAAGAGTATCAATTCAGTTTTATCCGGGTTGACGTGTGGTCCACACCCTCTAGCCCATTTTTCGAGACAATTAAGAGCTGATTCCATCATTTCATTGATGTATCAAGGAACTTGCCCTGAACTAAAATCAGCACGTGGTCCGTGTAAGCAGTGACGCTTATGCCTGTATTGCTTAGTTCTTTAAGTATCCCGTCGATGACTAGAACCCAGAGGAGGGGTGAGATAACGCCTCCCTGGGGAGTCCCCCTGGTAACGGATTTTCTTATTGAACTGTTTCCGATAGTGGAGTTAATGTTTCTAGTACCGAGCATATTGCAGAGCCAATTGGTAATGCTATGGTCGACATTCATAGATTCCAGGGCCTGTTTGATGGCCCTATCTTCTACATTATTGAAAGCACCTTCTACGTCTAGGAAGGCTTCTAGTAAAAATTCCTTATAGTGAAGGCTAGCTTCTATCTTCCCTACTACGTAGTGTAAAGCTGTTTCCACCGATTTCCCCTTCAAATATGCATGCTGAGATTTCCATGGAATGCCGTTGCAACACTTACTTCTGATGTGAATATCAAGGAGTCTTTCAAGTGTCTTGAGGAGGAATGACGAGAGACTTATGGGTCTGTAGTCTTTCGCTGAAGTGTAGCTTGGTTTACCTGCGTTAGGTACGAATATAACCCGCACTTGCCTCCATGCCACTGGTACGTAGCATGACCTTAAACAATGTTTAAAAATTTCCCTAAGCCTATTTCTGACCTTGGCTGGAGCTTTTTGCAGCATAGCTGGCAAAATTCCATCAAGGCCTGGTGCTTTGAATGATGCGAATGACATAATGGCCCATCGCAGATTCTTCCATGTAATGAGATTCTCTACGTCGTCCCCTATTGACCTACCATTATACGAGTAGCTATTAGTAGTAGAATCCATTGGCGATCTATTGTACTTCCTGGGAAGTGAGCTTCAATTAACGTTTCTAAAACTTCTTCGCTACTTTCTGCCCACGAGCCGTCAGATTTTTTGATGAAGCTTGGGACAGAAGTGTCTTTAGCTAGCATCTTGCGAAGTCTGGAAGCTTCGCTAGTATCCGCAATGGAGTGACAAAATTCCACGACTTTCTCTTTGATTGCCTGATTAAGTACTATCTGGAGGCTAGGATTCGAAGACTTAATTTGAATGTTATCGCCTTCACCTATTGGCTTACGGACACGTCTTGGTGTAGCTCGTGGAGTTCGCGGTTGTATATTCTTCTCCATCGTGTCCCCTTCCTTGTATTGCTCTAACCTTGTCCGTACAATTTTCTCGAGGACTTTCCTCAGCGTACCTAGCATGCACAACAGTCTGTAGGACGACGATTGCTCATGTGGTTTGTCGCCCTTTGGTACGAGGACTAGCCGCTACCGTTTCCGCTGAGACGAGAATTTCCCTTCTGTTAGGCCACACGGCGAGAATGTGAAACAGGTTGACTGCTGGCTGCTACCCTCTGCCATGGTATACACAAGCAGCTATACTTTTTTTTTTTAAAGCCAGAGGTTCAATACTTAATAAAAATTCTAATCACTTAAATATACTCACATTGTCTTTTCAGGCCTTTGTATCATGTTCCCTTGGAATAAGTATGGTGGCTGGAGCTCTTATCGGCATGGGAATAATGCAATCCATCGTCTCCTGCACTCTAAGCATGCTGCTGCGCTACACCAAACGCATTGTCATCATACGTAAGTCTTTTGCAGATATGCACAATCGGTTATCAAAATAACAAAGCCCTCCCTTACAGTTGCTGGTTTCTTCTTCCATGCCTGCCTGCTCCTAGTGCTGTCCCGCTGGAAGCCGTCCAGCGATGACAGCGCTCTATTCTACGTGATTGCCGCCAGTTGGGGTGCCTGCAACGCCATGTGGGAGACTCTCCTAATGGCTTTGGTCACTCTCAATCATACCAATCACATTGCAGAGGTCATGGCCCCTCTTCAAGGACTCCGTTTCCTTGGACTAGGAGTAACTTTCGCCGCACATGGATTTCTCTGTGAGAATCCAAAGATTCTCATTCTCGTCATCATACTGGTCGTGAGTGTTCCTCCATATGCGATGCTGGAAATTCGCTTGGAGTCACAACGCAAAGCTCACATGATGTCCCTATGACGAAGTATCTTCAGTTAGTCCAAATCGAAAAGGAACATCACCAGGACTAACACAATGTAGTTGAATCGAAGCACTGCCACAGTCAGAGCCCAACCGTGAAAGTGTTTCAGTATTATTATTGTTTTTAATTTTATAATTGAATTAGTGGATCTGTTGTTGTTGTTAAAATGTCCTTAAGGATCGATCACTCATCATCACTGGCCTGAGGAAAATAAGAATATCCTCAAATACACAAGCGAGTATCGTCTCATTAAGTAGAATCTAATCGGTAAGCGATAGTTAACTAAATTACTTTTATATGTGAAACAAACACACACGCACGCACACACACACACACTTATACAGTATTACTAGGGATATATACCAACAAAATGAACTGAGCATACAGTCGCATAGAAGCAGGAAACATCACAGAAAACAATTTCGTCAATTCGTAAACAAAAAATAAATCATTTTTCTTTAGAAAGCTTAAATACTTTAAGGAATCTCTCTCTATAGATCTGTATGTATGTGTATGTAGAGCATTTGAAGAATTTTTTTGTATTATACATGTATACATTTTGTATTTGTGATCCTTGCGCTAACCTTTTTACTGTATCTAACTCTTCCAAATCTGTCGTTCGTTCAGTGTTCATTTTAAATTCTGTGGCACATATCGTAAACACATTTAACAAACAGTGCATACTCTTAGGATTAGAAATTAATACCATTCGTGTCAAATAGTGCCAAATCAACAAAAGTGGTTGTGATATCGGGTTGAATAGTTTTGATCAGTGTTGCTGCTGTGTCTTGATACTTTTATTTTTAGTACGTACTTTGGTATAGGTTAAGTTTGCCTTATTCAAGTCTTAAAATGTCTACCTTTCGTGATCCTTGGTCTCCATTGGCAATAATCCGCTGCAAGAAATGTGTCATGCAATTAATCGGAAAGTTCCTGCTATTATATGTTACCACCTTCGTGGACATAAACTTTGAAATTCATTTGACCCTGACTGTCAATTTAAGCTTTAGGTTAGGTAAGGTAGATGAGTGCCTTGTCACTTAGCCCAACAGTCCGGGTCCATTGAGCCCAATTATTTTACCCTGGAAACGCTGTAAAGATAGTCCGCTGTTAGAACTACCCAGATAGTGATATGAATCTCAGGAGGTCCGTCAGCTCAACATTACCTAAGTCATCCAGCTCCGAGAAGAAGTAACTACCAAGAGTCCTCATTCTTTTGACGGATAGGGCAGGACAATCATGCAGCAGGTGATGAACAGATTCAATTTCTTCTTCGTCCCTGCAACTTCTGCAATAATCTTTATGCAGCACACCGAGTCGATCCATATGAACGCCAATGGTACAATGACCAGTAATTATGCCGGAAACGACCCGTGCTCTTTAACAACTAAGTTTCACTAGAGAGGTTGATCTCTTCTTGCTGAAGGCCGGCCATAGCGCCCTGGCCGTTGCACATGTTTCCAGGCGAACCCAGCGTCTGTTTGCTTGACCGGTGGCTTCATCTTCAATCTTCTTCCGTAAGGAACTGATTGGGGTTACTAAAAAAGGGAGGGCCTACGCTAAGTGTAGCGGCGAATATTTTCTAGTAAGCTCGTCAACCCTTTTGTTTCCTCCGTAATCCATATGCCCTGGAACCCAGCAGTGGGTTACCGCATTGGCTCTAGATATCTCGTTTAAGAGTGATTTACATGTCCTCACAAGTTTTGATCTAATTACAGCAGAGTCCAGAGCCATAACGGCTGCCTGGCTGTCTACATAGACAGTGATCATTTTACCAACGATGTTACTCTCGCGTATAATTTCGGCAGTCTGTTTGATGGCTATGTGTGTGTCGGATCACTACGCATGAGGTTCCAAGTTCGCATTCCAGAAAACACCAACAAGTTTTTTCACGGTCCCACCTCTCGCGAGCATCTGACAAACATCCGAGAGTATTGTTGTCAGGAAAAAGCTTCCCAAATCGCCGTTCGGATTCGGCATTAAACTGTAGGTCCCTTCCATTCGTGTGAAAAATATAACGCACACAACATGAGTGGTTGCGAGAAGCTAGGCCCTGGCACTTTAAAGAGCTGTTGCGCCAAATATTTCGATTTATTTTTGTATGATGGCTGAGACTTCGATCTGAAAGACGCTGCAGTCGTTACTTATTCTAAAGGAGTGGTTTAATCCTAGGGTTTCACAATATAATCCCGCTCTCGTGCCAACGTCCATTTTAAAAACCTCGGTATAGAACGCGAGCTCCTTTCCCTTCTTTGATTCTTCCAGTATATTCTATCAGGAATTCTTATAGCGAATCTCTTTTCAAATGCTAGCATCGGGTCTATGTAATCAGTCTCCGTCAATTCACTGATAGGCTTCCAACCGGGACAAAATGAAGGCATGGCCGTAAACGCTCGATGAGCACAGTCAGCCTTCTTTCAGTCTTACACCGGTTTTGGCCGCCAGACTGCTACAGTATATATCAAGCGGAAACTAACCATGGTTTCCATTACCGCTGTTGGTCTCGTTCTCATTAATCCCACGCTGCCCCCTGGATATTGGTGAGGTTTGAAAGTTGGTATTGCTTCTCACGAGCCATCCGTCATATAATTTAAGCTTTACTGCAAAGAAATGAGTGTGGCAAAATGTCTGAAATAAATATGTTCCGTTGAGAGTCGGTGTAATGATTCACACAATCTTCCAATTCAGTTTTTAGTTAAAATTAAAATAACGAGAATATACCGCGTTTGCAGACAGTACCCATCTTCTGTAACGCTCGCATCGCGAAAGGTTTCCGACAAATTGAAGCAGAGCGCATTTTCTTGTGTCCATGTGCTACTTACTTACTAAGGTGGCGCTACAGTTCAGGGTGAACCTGGGCCTCAATCAACAAGCCTCTCCTTTTAACCCGATCTTTAGCTAATCGCTTTCAGTTGCGCACTCCAAGTTGGTCGAGGTCCCCTTGAACATGTGAGCGCCACGGCGAGGGGGCCGTCTATTGCGTCGTTGCTCCGGATTAGATTTGAAGACTCTGCGCGTCGAAGTATTGTTTTCCATTCGCTCTGCAGGTCCTAGTCATCTCAAACCTTCAATACGCAGTTTTTTGACTAAGTCGATGTCGGTACACAGCTCGTATAGTTCGTCATTGAACTCTCTCCTCCAAAGCCCGTCAACGCAAACGGGACCAAAGAATTTTTCTCTCGAAGTGACCAAGGTTATCTTTACCCGCTTTCAATAAAGTCCATGTGAAATGATCAGGGTCTTACATACTTACATGGAGTCTCCTTATTTGTTCGAGATAGGGGTTTATTGTTGAATTGCCATATTAAGAGAAAAAACACCGATTGGCAAGAGTTATCCTTCGCATGATTTCTGCGCTGGCATTGTTCTCAGAATTTATAGCACAGCCAAGGTAGGCAAAGTCCGTTACTACCTCGAAGTTGTCCAATTCATCGGTATTGATTGTCCCAAGCATGTAATTGATTTTGCCCTCCGTTATCGCTAAACCGATTTTGGCCGCTTCTGCTTCAATGCTTGCAAACACACTGGTGACTGCCAGCCGAATTCTTCCAATTATGTAAATACCGTCGGCGTATGCAAGCAGTTGTACGGACTTTTGATAGATTGTGCCGCCGGTGTTGGCTTGTGAGTTCCGCACAATCCATTCAAGTACAATACTAAAGAAGTCCCATGACAGCGCGTCACCTTGTCTAAAACCTTTTTCGACACCAAAGGTCTCGGTGAGGTCATTACTGACCTTGATGGAGTGTTCTACATCATCAGCCTGCACAGACGGACAAGTTTGGCAGGGATGTCAAAACTAGATATGGCTCTATAAAGCTCTTCTCTATAGGTGCTGTCATAGGCGGCCTTGAAATCGATAAAGAGGTGGTGAGTATCAATTTGGAATTCTTGGGTTTTTTTCCAGGATCTGCCGAAGTGTGAAGATTTGATCGATGGTGGACTTTCCTGGCCTGAAACCGCACTGATACGGTCCAATCAGGCTGTTGATGAAAGGTTTCAGGCGTTCACACAATATCGCGGAAAAGATCTTGCATGCGATGTTGAGGAGACTGAGGTCTCTATAATTGGCGCAGTTGAGGGCGTCTCCTTTCTTGTGGATCGGGCAAACGATGCTGAGATTCCATTCATCAGGCATACACTCATCTGACCAAATCTTAGAGATGAGTTGGTGTGTGCACTCTTCCAATTCATCACAGCAGCAGCCTTGTTGGATTTTAGCTTGGATATTGCTATCCTCACTTCAATTTGGTCAGGTGGACGGAAGTTTTGACTATCATCGTCTATGTTGAACGGTTAATTCTGTCTGAGAGCGGGATGTTGATCTTCGTTGCCGTTATACAGTATGCAGAAGTTGTTTTTTCATATTCTCAGCACCGACTGTGATTCTACGAGGTTTGGATTTTCATCTCTACAGATTTCTGTGCGGATTTCGCTTCTCTGACATTCTACCTTTTGGTAAAACTTCTGTACATTGTTCCTGGAGTATAAGCGCTCAATGTTCTCGATAGAGCGCTTCTTGTGCTCTTTCTTCTTTTTTTTTGGAGAAGCCGATGTTCTTCCCGTCTCTTTTGCTCGTAGAGCTCACGAGCAGCTCTCGTATCTTGTATCTTTTCGATGTTAAATTTTCTCACAGCGATTCTTCTTTGTGGCTGAGTTTAAGATATCCGCATTTGTACCTTGGCTACAACGAGGTAATGATCCGAGTCTATGTTGACCGCTCGAAAGGTCCAGACATCCAGAATACTGGAGTCATGCCTTGCGTCGATCGCAATATGATCAACTTGGTTGAGCGTTACATGATCATTGAACCGCCATGCCTGCTTATGAATATCGAGATGAGGAAACCATGTGCTTGCTATGGTGACATTTCGACATTTAGTCCGTTATCAGTCGTGTAGGCTATGCTTAGCGACTGCCCTACCAAAGACGTCCTCCTTTCCTATTTTGGCGTTAAAGTCGCCCAAAACGAATTTGATGTCGTATTTAGGATATTTCTCGTATGATTTGTCGCGAAGCTCTTTATTTTGTGTACTGGATGCATCTGTATATTTGGGCGTATTCGGTGTTATCAAAAGCTCCTTCGATGTCAAGGAAGCCGCCTACCGCAAACTCTTTGTCTGTAAAGGATTTTCCAATCCTAGTTGTGAGTTCCTGAAGAACATGGGTTGTTGAATTGATTTTCCTGGTTGACAGGCATATTGGTTTTTATGTAGAGGATTTATAGCGAGGGCTTTGTCTCTGATATGTCTATCAAGCATTTTCTCCATAGCATTCAAGAAGAAAGAGCTAGGACTTATGGGTCTGTACGGCTTGTAAACGAATCTCTTTATTTGACAGTATGTCGGAAGTTGTCCTTGAGGGTGAACTGAAGTGCATTAGAAGCATAAAGCGAATTGCGGATGTTTGCTTTTGCGTTCTGTATTATTATGATATTTTAAATAAAACTGTTTCTTGTTTCATTAATTTTCTGTTCTCCTTTACAAATTTTATGTAGGAATATTTGAATTTATTTTTCAAGCCAGGTTAGAGGAAAAAAGGTTTTTTTCTGCGATTAGCATGGGAATCTTTATGATAAAACACAGGTAGCACTGCATCAAACCAGATAGTTATTGAGCCTGCACCATGATTGCTCATAACCCGCAGTCTGCAATTTTATATACCCGTCGTCACTAATTATACATTTGCCTAAAAAGTCATCATCTCTGGTGATCTCTTCAAAATGAATCACAAATTACAGGCGCTATTGTCCATCCGTTTTAAAGTGCAGCTCTGCTCAAGTCTATTCAATTTGGCATCACAACCACAAAGTATTATACATACACTGTAAAATGTTAAAACCAAAATATTTTCGTTGTTTAGTTTTAAGTAAAAAGTAATTTTATAAGAAAAAGTAAAAAAAAAAAATAAATAAAAAAAAAATGCAGGAAATATACATAAAAAGAAATTAAAATAATTATACCGAGTAGTTAAATATAGATGAAAAATTATATTTATATATATTTAATAGTTAAAAACTCTGACAATGTTATTTGTTTGTAACATAAAAAATTGCAGAAGAGATACACAAAATGTTAACATTTTAATTGTGAAGAAAAATTAATAATAAAAATAAAAAGAATTTACCATATTCGTGCATACATGAATAATAATAAAAAAAAAAGAAAAAACATGTGTAAGACAAGAGGTGTTTTATTTGTGAAGTTCATGAAGTATGAATGGCAGGATGGCAAAGAGACGGGGATATACAAGTATGTACGAATTTGTTTTTTAATTAAAAGTGAAAAGTTTATGCAAATTGCAGAAAAGTGGTAGTGATTATTATTTTATTTTTTAATTAAAAGGAAACCAGAACTCACAGAATCTCTGGTCCATTGTACTACCAAGCAGGAAATTTTGTTGATGCAGTGGTTGGAAAAGGATCGATGATATTCGTTTTCCTTTTTTATACGCGGGTAGCTGACGATTGCTGTTCCCCGCTAAGGCTTGAACTTATCCATCGCATCGGTAAAATACACTAGTACGTAATACTCGTATGAGCTTAATGCATTTGAGCACACAAAGCTAATGACCATCATACTTACGGAGATTATTTAAAAGGCGTCCATCAAAGTATACAAGTAGGCTTTCATTGAAAAGGTCCCTAATAACATTTGAAACATGCAAGTTCCGCAAAGCCGACCTCTTAACTTTTCGACATAATTTTTGCATTTTAGTGGACATCCATATTAAATGATCTTCAACAATACATACACTATCTTTTCTGTGATATTGTGAACGGTTGAAGCCTTCATCAGCAGTTTAATCAGTAGATCGAAGTGTGAAGACACTTCCGCAGATCCTGGAGACAACCCAAAAACTCCAAATCAATACTCATCATTTCTTTATCGATTTCAAAGCCGCCTATGACAGCATCTATAGAGAAGAGCTATATAAAGCCATGTCCAGTTTTGACATCCCTGCCAAACTTGTCCGTCTTTGCAAGATGACGATGAAGAAGGCTCGCTGCTTCATCAAAGACGCTAATGACTTCACCAACACCTTTGATGTCAAAAAAAGATTTTAGAAAAGATGACGCACTGTCATGTGACTTTTTTAATGTCGTACTCAAACGGATTGTGCGAAACTCATAAGCCAACGCCGGAGGCACAATCTATCAAGAGTCCATATCACTGCTTGTATACACCGAGGATATTGACATTTTGGAAGAACTCAGAAGGTTGTCACCGGTACGTTTCCAAACATTGAAGCAGAAGTGGCCAAACTTGATTTAGCAATAAAGGAGGGCAATATCAAGTATACCATATGCTGTCAACAAGAAGGGACAATCAGTACCAAAGAATTGGACAGAACGTCGCGGTTGAGAGCTACAACTTCGAGGTAGTAAGGGACTTTGCAACAAATATTACATACAATAATCGTGCCCAATTAGGTACAGTAAACGTGTCCAGTTAGATACAGTTAGGGTTGTATCGAGCATAGAAAGATCCCTCCACTTCAAGGAGTTCACTATTGGGGCGTTCCTAGACATTGAAGGGGCGTTCAACGACGTAAGCTCTGATGCGATCCTGAACAGTCTGCACAGAGCTCATCTCAACACCGGCCTCTGCAACTGGATTGCACAGATGCTTCAATCAAGGATTATATCTTCAACGCAAGGAGATATAACCATTCGGAGAAGGGTCTGCAGATGAACACCCCAAGGTGGAGAATTGTTCCCGCTAATATGGCTCCTTGTGGTGGATGAGATCTTGGTATACTGAAGGAAAACGGCTTCAACGTGACGGCCTATGCGGACGTTGTCGTTATCCTGGTTTCGGGAAAATTTCCTCCTGTCCTAAGTGAAAGGCTCAACTTCGCACTACAACTACTGGATAACTGGGTCAGCAGCAAAACGCTGGCAGTGAATCCTTCAAAAACGGAGGTAGTTCTCTTCAAGAGGAGATCAATCCCTACCTTCAGACCCCCAAATATCGGTGGCATTGAACTAAGTATCTCAAGTTCAGCTCGGTACCTGGGCGTAATTCTAGATTCCAAACTGAACTGGAAGGAAAATATTAAAAAAAAAAAAAACAAATATTTGGCGCAACAGCTCTTTAAAGTGTCAGGGCCTAGCTTCTCGCAACCACTCATGTTGTGTGCGTTATATTTTTCACACGAATGGATGGGGCCTACAGTTTAATGCCGACTCCGAACGGCGATTTGAGAAGCTTTTTCATGACAACAATACTCTCGGATGTTTGTCAGACGCTCGCGAGAGGTGGAACCGTGAAAAAACTTTTTGGTGTTTTCTGGGATTCGAACTTGGAACCTCATGCGTAGTGATCCGACACACTAACCACTTACGCCACGGCGCCCACGAAGGAAAATATTGCCGAACGCATTAAAAAAGCAAGCGTAGCTTTATACTCCTGCAAAAGGCATCCAGTAATACGTGGGGCTTCAAACCAGCTGCGGTGTACTGGATATACAGACCCATTCTCACATATGGCTCACTAGTATGGTGGACGGTACTTGAGAAGCAATACCAGTTTTCAAACTTCACCAAAATCCAAAGGGCGGCGTGCATCGGAGTCATGGGATCAATGAGAACAACACCAATAGCGGCAATGGAAACCATGCTTAGTTTCATTTCGCTTGACATACCATATACTGCAGCAGTCTGCCGGCTAAAACCGCTGTGAGACTAAGAGAAAACCGATTGTGGTCATCGAGCCTTTACGGCCATGCGTCCATTCTATCCCGATGGGGGATCACCAGTGGATTGACGGCAACTGATCACATGAACCGGATGCTAGCATTTAAAAAGAGATTCACTACAAGAATTGCTGACAGAATATACTGGAGAACCGAAGAACCATGAAGGAAAAGAAAACGTCATCATACAGGCTGCTGAAATTATACGCGAAAGTAATATCGTTGGTAGAACGATTACTGTCTATATAGACAGCCAGGCAGCCGTTAAGGCTCTGGACTTTGCCGTAATTAGTTCGAGGCTTGTGAGAAGCTGCAAATCACTCTTGAACAAGATATCTAGAACCAATGCGGTGACCCTCTGCTGGGTACTAGGGCATATGGACATCGAAGGTAACGAAATGGCTGACAAGCTCTTGCTAGGAAAGGGTCGGCGCTGCACTTATCGCCGGCCCTCCTCTCTGTAGCAACTCCACTCAATTCCTTGCGGAAAAACATAGAGTCATTTCTGGCATAATCACTGGACTGTGTGCCATTGGCGTTCACGCGGAGCGACTCGGTGTGCTGCATAACGACTATTGCAGAAGTTGCAGGGACGAAGAAGAAATTCAATCCGTTCGTCACCTGTTGTGTGACTGTCCTGCCCTATCCGTCAGAAGAATGAGGACTCTTTGTAGTTACTTCTTCTCGAAGCTGGAAGACTTGGGTAATGTTGAGCTGACGGACCTCCTGAGATTCATATCACTTTCTGGGTGGTTCTAACAGCGGATTTTTTACAGCGTTTCCAGGGTTAAATGATTGGGCACAATGGACCCGTTCTGTTGATCTGCGTGAGCAGTGACTCTTTGTCACAAGGCATCCATCTACCTAGCCTAACCTAGGTACAGTAAAAAGAAACTCCCAACGTGGTGGAATGAAGTGCTGACAAAACTCAGGAGATATCTTCAACATCTGCTACGAAAACAAATACTGGCAGCCCTATAAAGACTGCCTTAAGATCTACGAGGAGTCCACGAAGAAAGCAAAAAAGCAGGGTTGGGCGGATTATTGCCAGTTCATCGAAACCCTCAACGAATCCGTAAGACTCAGCTAAATTCTGTCCAAAGGACATAAGTAATTCATCTTTTCTGAGAAAGACAGATGGTAGGTGGATAGATTCTACTGTGGAATCCCTTGAACTCTTTATAAACATTCACATTCCAGGTTCTGGTGACAGCAGCAAAGAATAAGCTAGCTCAAGTGATGGAGAGCCAGCATCATAGTAGTAAATAGTATTTCAAGGAAACAATCTCCTGGGCTATTAACAGTTTCTCTCCATAAAATTCCCCTGGCGGTGATAACATTATGCCTTTTATGTTACAAAAATTGCATGACATATTGATTCCCTGGCTAGTTCCGATTTACAGGAGTTTTAAATTTCTAAATCATGTCCCCCAAACTAAGAGACGTGTTCGAGTGGCCTTCATCCCGAAGGTGGGCCGGCGAGGACAAGAATCCGCAAAGGATTTTAGGCCAATTAGTCTAAGCTCTCATTGTAAAGACCATGGAACGTATCCTGGATATTCACATTCATAAAACATTCATACTGGTAGGCATAGAGGAATACATAGCAAATGGATAGCATCCATTCTATGAGCGCGAATTATTCTGACGACATTCGGTAACGATAGCATAACTAAAATTATAAGTAGAGGTACTCCTCAAGGAGGCGTTATATTCTCCCTTTTGTGCCTGATAGTCAAGAACAAGATCTTGGCGCGACTGGATAGGGAGGGCTTTAAGATGGTCGCATACTTGATAATCTGAGTGTCAGGAAAGTTCTTCTCTGTTTTAAGCCATCTCATGGGAAGAGGTCTGGATCTAGTGCCCTCTTGGATCACGAACTGTGGCCTCGGAATAAATCCTAATAAAACTGAACTAATGCAATTTACCACAAAACCAAAAATACGGGACTTCAACCTACCGAAACTGAATGGTTGGCCACTGTCTTTATGCTATAGTGCAAAATATCTAGGTACAATCTTCGACCCAAAATTTGCGCTCCCAACTCTCAACCTCTTTCTCCTTCACTTCAAAGGCTGCCTTAAACTGTCGTCTATCTCTTATGGAGATGACAGAGCAGTTCAATATTCACCTATGCTGGGTGCCGGGCCATAGAGCCATTCCAGGTAACTCCAGGGCTGACGACCTCGCCAGACAGGGTACCACTCTAAGGATTTTGCCTGAAAGGCAAGCCCTGGGTATGCCCCTCGCTACATGTAAGTATCTACTAAACCTGAACGCTATTAGCACGACCAACCTCAGATGGGGAAACGGCTCAACGTGTCACATTTCTAGACAGATCTGGCCTAAGCTGGATCAAAAACGTAGTGCCGATCTGATCAAGTTAAAGCGTACACAAATCAGCTGCGTTGTCGGTTTTCTCACTGGATACTGTCTTATAGGCCAACACGCTAAAAGACTTGGGCTCTTCTCCAATGACTTCTGCAGAAGCGGTAGAGACGAGGAGGAGGAAACCATCCTTCACCTCCTATGCACATGTGCAGCCTTGTCACATAAAAGAATACTCCATCTAGGGTCCCCCTTCCTTGACGATCTCTGCGATCTGGCGTCCTTGGACGTCATGAGCATCCATCGCTTTGTCAAAAGATCCGGTTGGTTTTGTAAGTGGCCTAATGGTTTGATCCAATGTATCACAAAGGACCTTCACTGTGGGCGCCGTGGCGTAAGTGGTTAGTGTGTCGGATCACTACGCATGAGGTTCCAAGTTCGAATCCCAGAAAATACCAAAAAGTTTTTTCACTGTCCCACCCCTCGCGAGCGTCTGACAAACTTCCGAGAGTATTGTTGTCACGAAAAAGCTTCTCAAATCGCCGTTCGGATTCGGCATTAAACTGTAGGTCCCTTCCATTCGTGTGAAAAATATAATGCACATAACATGAGTGGTTGCGAGAAGCTAGGCCCTGGCACTTTAAGGAGCTGTTGCGCCAAATATTTGTTTATTTGTTTTTTTTTTTTTGTCTAAGTGTGTCTGCACTCTCGTGTGGACAGCCAACCTAACCTAACCCAACCTAACCTAACTCTCCACCGCAATCTTGCTATCTTCACTGATAGCCAAGCTGCTCTCAAAGCAATTGATTCAGCTATCACATCTTTAAAACTGGTAGAGCAATGACAGGAAGAGCTAAACAAACTAGGTGCTCAATCCAAAATCACCATCATCTGGGTCCCTGGACACAGTAACCACGAGGGAAAAGAGCGAGTGGACGATCTGGCCAGACAAGGGTCAACCCTTAACGACTCCCTGGCAGAAAGTCTGGCCGGGAGTCGTTAAGGGTAACATTCACAACTACTTCCTAAAGCTAGCTTACCACGGGTGGAAATCGCTTTCTAGCTGCGTTATATCAAGAAAGACATGGCCCAGCTATAACAAATCTAAATCAAATGAGCTACTTAGCAGATCAAGAACAGATATTGCAAGAATAGCAGCCATCATCACAGGCCATTGGCTGATATATCTTCTGCCGTAGCTGCAGATATGTGAATGAGAGAGAAACTCTTTTCATTTTTTTTTTTGCAGATGCCTGGCCTTATCGAGAACCAGACAGCGTACCCTAGGTAAACCCTTCTTCGATGACATCTTTCTCAACCGTATACTCCATCATACAACCAGGTGCACATGAGTTTTGTGGTATTAAAATGGCTCAATAGCGGTAATTGGGTTCTTTTTGAACCGCCACCTCAATCAACCAGCCAACCAACCAAAGGACTTTGTCTTAAATTGCTCTGCTATTTATTCTAACGGTGATAACAGCGCAGATATCAATCGAAGAATTACTCTTGCCAATCGCTGATTTTTTCGGCTAATAAGGCAATTCAACGGTAAAGCCCTATCTCGAACAACTAAGAAGAGGGGAAGATTCAATAACGAACTATACGAACTGTATGCCGACAGCGACCTAGTCAAAAAAACTTCATATTGGACGTTTGAGAAGGCTTAGACATATAGAACAGATGGACACCCACGCTCTGGCCCGCAGAGTCTTCGAATCTAACCCAGTGGGACAACGCAGTAGAGAGCCTTCTCGCCCTATATTTTTTTTTTTTTTTTACACGCCTGATGTTAGGCGTTTACCTACCCCGGTTAATACCGTTGGTTAGGCTCGGATGGAGCACAGTCCACGTTCTGTGTTCTTGGATGATATTGCGATCTAGTCACCTGGACTAATTAGCAATTTTTTTCTGATCTCTGTGGTCTTTGTTTTCGATTCGAGAGTTCCGCCCCTCGACAGATGATAGTGTCTTCTTATGTATATAAGTAAGTGCATAGAACATAAGTGGGATTAACGTTGGGGGATAGATTCACACCGAGCGCCCCGACGGTCGTTGTTGTCATTCCATTGCACTCGTATATACATATTTTCGAATGTTAGGTAGATATCCAGATACATACTATACCTACTATATATATATATATTTCCACATGTGTGTTCTGATACACCTAGGTCAATTCAAATGGCTTTGTCCTATTTAGCCTTCGCACTATGTTTGCGTTGTCTAAAAGTTGTACTACCTGAGGGTTAGTGTTTTGTTGAAGCCTTGATTCATGCCTTCGCGCATTTTTCCTAGTTTCATCTGTGACACATTCCACTCCTAAATCGCTGTGGAGGTCATTATTCCTTATGTACCAGGGTGCATTAACGATATTCCTTAGCACTTTGTTTTGAAATCTTTGGATGATGTCTGCGTTGCTCTTTTAGGTACAGCCCCATAGTTGAATACCATATGTCCATATTGGCTTCAATGATTGCTTATATAATAAAAGCTTATTATAGATTGATAGTGACGAATCCTTTCCTATCAGCCAATACATGTTTCTGTATTTTATTTCCAATTCGTTTTTTTTTTTTTTTCTTTTTTACGTGTTCTTTCCATCTTAGCTTAGCGTCCAGGGTCATTCCAAGATATTTTATATATTCTCGCCCTATGTAGAGCGCATAAGTTCGAAGGGACCTCAAGCAACTTGTAGTGTACAACTGAAGGCAATTAGCTAAAGACCGAGAGGCTTATTGCAACGATTGCCTTGCTGGGTTTATTCGACAGGCTCCCGAGCACACCAGTTCGAGACTACAAGGAGTGCTTCTTGCTTGAGTTGAAACACATTGCCTTCGATATTGTTTATTTATTTCTATTGGTTTATACAAGTAAGACATTAGCCTTTTATAGTACAATTAAAGGAAAATAGTAAAAATAAAAAAATGATAGAAGGACATATAAGAGTATGGGATGCAAGGAACAATATGAAACAGAGAGGAAGAGAAAACGAGATGAGAACTAGCGCTGACTAGAGAAATATTTCAATATATCTTTTTTAAAACTTGTGAAACTTCTGATTTGTCTTATGTTTGCTGGCAAGGAATTCCAAAGACGAGCTATTAACATAGAAAAGGCGCGATGAATTTAGATACTTAAACGAAGGAGCTACTATATTATGTGTTCTCGGAGACTGACAAAAATTTAATTTATTATAGAGATGATAAGGTGACTTTGTGTGAATTATCTTATGGAGAAAAATACAATTTCTTGCACAAATACACTGCGAGAGAGTGCAACCTAAGATATTGGTTTGTAAGGCTGATATGTGCTCATATCTCCGTAAGCGATAGACATATCGAGTCACATCGTTGAACGCCACACGTAGTTTATGTTCAGAGGCAGAGTCCAATCTTGGATACATAAATTCCGAGTAAGATATTATGGGCAAAAGCAACGTTTTGGCTAAGCGAAGCCTAGTTTCAGATGGAGTAAAACTTCTGGACATATAAAGTTTCCTTAGTGCTCCATAAATGCGCCCAACAATCAAACCAACGTGTTCATTAGCGGACAGATTTGTACTCATTTTAAAACCCAAGCTGGTCACGGACTTGCATGCGGATGGTCAAGCAGTAGTGCATGCGAACATAAGAAAACACAAGCGTTTTCACTCAGCTAAGGCCCACCAACTCCTACTCTCAACCTCCACGCGGTGACAGCCGGATGCCTAGTACCTTAATCCAAGAAGTGGGTAACCAACCCCGTTTGGCGGATTCTTAGTGGCAGCAGATGAGAGAGGGGGGGAAGAGTGCTTTCTCACTAGAGCACTTATTCCTGCTCCAGGCGGCAGCAGACGAATTCCCTAGACGGAGTCAACAGTGGCGTGTACAGTTCCAGTTAGGTTGAACTTAGTGAATACCTTGCGCGAGCTACTTCGACGTATTCGAATCACAGATCGGTAAGAAATTTCCAATGTTGGTCAGGACATTGGAATAGAGATGGTGGCGGAGGAGCCCTTAATGGGCCAACGGCAGCGCTCATACTCCCGTAGTGGACTACTGGCACCTGTGTACCCGGCCCCTCGTCCTAGGGGAATAATTAAGTAACTGGCCCTCCAAGTTGGGGGTTGTGCCGTCGGGGTATCTTCCCTACCACGTAAAAAATCGATGGTTCCTAAACAACCAAAAGCCTCGAATAAGGATGACTCAACTAATGGCGACCCCAGCAAACGAAATAAGGACAACGACCTGTACGTGGAATGTTCTGTCCCTTTACAGACCACGTGCAGCCGAACAACTAGCAGAAGCCCTAGACTGCTATAAAGCAGATACTACCGCCATCCAGGAAGAGCAATGGGATGGGCCGGCAAAAAAGAGGATGAGAAACTGTGACATCTACTACGGTGATTGCTACAGAAGCAACAGGCAACGCTTATTCGTAAGCGGATTTGTCATACCCGACAGACTTAGGCAAAAAGTCTTAAGCTTCCGACACGTAAGCGAGCTTATTATGACTATCCGAATCAAGGCTAAAATCGCTAACATAAGCCTAATATGTGTACATGCCCCACGGATGAAAAGGACCCTGCCACCAAAGAGTGTTTCTACGAGCTCTTCGACAAAACATACGAGCAATGTCCTAAATTTAAAATCGTATTGGGCGATTTTAACGCCAAAATAGGAAAGAAGGGCGTCTTTGGGAGGGCAGTCGGTAAGCGTACACGACACCACGTCTGATAACGGACGAAGGTTAATTGATTTCGCTGTGGAGCGAAATGTCACCATAGCAAGCACATGGTATCCTCATCTCGATATTCATAAGCAGACATGGCGGTCCAATCATCATGTAACGATCAACCAAATTGATCATATTGCGATCGACGCAAGGCATGCCTCCAGTATTCTGGATGTCCGGACCTTCCGAGCGGCCAACATAGACTCGGATCATTACCTTGTTGTAGCCAAGGTACGAATGCGGATATCCCAGTCCGAGCAACAAAGAAGAATCACTGTGAGAAAATTTAACGTCGAAAAGCTACAATCCCAAGAGACCGTCAGACTCTTCGCTGAACGCGTATCCCGAAATCTCTCAATCACCCCTATGCCGCCAGCATCAAGTGCCGAAGACCAGTGGAAACGATGCCAACATGCCATCAAAAACGCCGCGAATGATGTGCTGGGTTTCACTCGCCCACCACCGCGATACCCCTGGTTTGACGAAGAATGCCGGTGAGCGCATGCAGCAAAACAAAAAGCATACAAAGCGGCGCTGCAACGGAAGACGTGAGCTGCTCGTGAGCTCTACGAGCAAAAGAGACGGGAAGAACATCGGCTTCTCCAAAAAAAGAAGAAAGAGCATGAGAAGCGCGCGTTTGAGAATATCGTGAGTTTATACTCCAGGAACAATGTACGGAAGTTTTGCCAAAAGGTAAAAAGAACGTGTCAGAGAAGCAATACCCGTACAGAAGCCTGTACAGATGAAAATGGAAACCTCGTAGTAGAATCACAGTCGGTGCTGAGAATATGGAAAAACTACTTCTGCAGACTGTGTAACGGTGACGAAGACCAACATCCCGCTGTAAGGCAGAATGAACCATTCAACATAGACGATGATAGTCAAAACTTCCGTCCACCTGACCAAAATGAAGTGAGGATAGCAATATCCAAGCTAAAATCCAACAAGGACCTGACGGCTTACCGGCCGAACTTTTCAAGGCAGCTGGCGATGAACTGGTAGAGTGCATACACCAACTAATCTCTAACATTTGGTCAGACGAGTGTATGCCTGATGAATGGAACCTCAGCATCATTTGCCCGATCCACAAGAAAGGACACGCCCTCAACTGCGCCAATTATAGATGCATCAGTCTCCTCAACATCGCATACAAGATCTTTTCTGCGATATTGTGTGAACGCCTGAAACCTTTTATCAACAGCCTGATTGGACCCTGTCAGTGTGGTTTCAGGCCAGGAAAGTCCACCATCGATCAAATCTTCCCACTTCGGCAGATCCTGGAGTTAACCCAAGAATTCCAAATCGATACTCACCACCTCTTTATCGATTTCAAGGCCGCCTATGACAGCATTTATAGAGAAGAGCTTTATAGAGCCATGTCTAGCTTTGACATCCCTGGCAAACTTGTCCGTCTGTGCAGGCTGATGATGGAGAACACTCACTGCTTCATCAAGGTCGGTAATGACCTCACCGAGACCTTTGATGTCAAAAAAGGCTTTAGACAAGGTGACACGCTGTCATGTGACTTCTTTAATATTGTACTTGAATGGATTGTGCGGAACTCACAAGCCAACACCGGAGGCACAATCTATTACAAGTCCGTACAAATGCTTGTATACGCCGACGATATAGACATTATCGGAAGAACTCAGCGGTCTGTCACCGGTGCGTTTGCAAGCATTGAGGCGGAAGCGGCCAAAATGGGTTTAGCGATAAACAAGGGCAAAACCAAGTATATGCTGTCAACAAGAAGGGAAAGCCAACACCAACGAATTAGACAAAACGTCACAGTGGGCAGCTATAAACTTTGAGGTAGTAAGGAACTTTGTCTACCTTGGCTGTGCTATAAATTCCATAAACAAGATCAGAGCAGAATCAATCGAAGAATAACTCTTGCCAATCGCTGTTTTTTGGGCTTATAAGGCAATTCAACAGTAAAGCCCTATCTCGAACAACTAAGGAGACTCTATATAAGACCTTGATTATCCCAGTCCTGCTTTACGGTGCTGGAACATGGACTTTATTAAAAGAGGATGAAGATATCCTTGGTCGCTTCGAGAGAAAAATTCTTCGTAAGATTTTCAGTCCCGTTTGCGTTGACGGGTTTTGGAGGAGAAGATTCAATCACGAACTATACGATCTGTACAGCGACATCGACTTAGTCCAAAAACTGCGTATTGGGCGTCTGAGATGGCTAGGACATTTAGAGCGAATGGACACCAACGCTCCGGCCCGCAGAGTCTTCGAATTTAACCCCGAGGGACGACGCAGTAGAGGGCCTCCTCGCCGTAGGTGGCACGCACAAGTTCAAGGAACCTAGACCAACTTAGAGTGCCCAACTGGAGGCAATTAGCTAAAGACCGAGCTAAATGGAGAGGCTTGTTTGTTGAGGCCCAGGTTCATCCCGAACTGTAGCGCCACCTAAGTAAGTAAGTAAGCAGATATCCTTGGTCGCTTCGAGAGAAAAATTCTTCGTAAGATATTCGGTCCCGTTTGCGTTGATGGGTTTTGGAGGAGAAGATTCAATCACGAACTGTACAGCGACATTGACCTGGTCAAAAAACTACGTATTGGACGTCTGAGATGGCTGGGACATGTAGAGCGAATGGAAACCAACGCTCCGGCCTGCAGGGTCTTCGAATATAACCCCGAGTGACGACGCAGTAGAGGACCTCATCGCCGTAGGTAGCGCGCACAAGTTCAAGGAGACATTGACCAACTTGCCGCAGAGATCTTGGCATTAGAACAATCGAAGACGAAATCAAAAACTACGCGAGAAAGCATAAAAGTCGACTAGAAAGTCACACTAATATAACAGTCCTCCAAGTTTTGAATGAAAGAAATTTACTACGCCGTCTACAGAGAATCAAACCTTTAGACTTAGCGCGTCTAAACTGCGGAGCTAGCAGGAACTTCTAATGGGAAGGTACCTGAAAAACGTCCTTTTTTCTTGAAATGAGAACTTCTTGATAAGTCGAATACTTAGTTGTAGTAAAAATAAATAAAACAAGTCTGTTTTGAAGGGAGGTTTTTTAGTGGGTAAGAATCCCACATTACTATGAGCACGCGCTGTAGATCCTCATAGTGTCTTGTTGAAGATTTTCACCTACCCTCGAAAAAAAAAAAAAAAAGACCAACTTGGAGTGCGCAACTGGAGGCAATTAGCTAAAGGCCGAGCTAAATGGAGAGGCTGTAGCGCCACCTAAGTAAGTAAGTAAGCAGATTTCCAGACAAGTTGTTGACTCTTCCGCAGGTGCCACGCCACGGATGGTGCCTTCAAGATGGAAGTCGACCTCGAGCAAAGTTTCCAGGGTTTCCCTTCGACTGGATATATAGGTGCCATCAGGTTTGATGAGCAATCACACCCTATTGGAATGTTCCTTTAAGAAAGCCTTTTGGAGACGGGCTGCTACTGGAAGAGATTCCATACTTCGCAGTTCTTTCTCCATGCTGTTCTCTTGGATTTCCTCAAATCTATGTTGAATTTAGTCAATGCGGACCTATAACGTCCCAATTTTAGTACATTTAGCGGTGTTGACAAGTGTTTTCACTCTTTTCCGGAATATCTCTAGCTGTTCATTCTACCACAGCACGCTCTGTTTACCAGTACTATCATTTTTTGAAACACAGCTCCTCCTAAAGGATGAAATTAAAACGTCATTTAATCGGTAGGCTGCCACACCAACGTCTTCTTTAAGATGTGAGCAGCGTGTCATCTGAGAGAGGCTTATTGGTTGAGACCCAGGTTCACCCCAAAATGTTGCGCCACATAAGCAAGTAAGTAAGCGTGTCATCTTTGACCACGAGATTTTCGCGAAAAACTGGCCAATTACTCGTAGTACGTTTCGGTGCATGTTGCGATAAACGAACCATTGCTGAGAAAGTACACATTTACGATATCGGCCTGCGAATGCTCAGACTTCGAAGAAAGGTGGACACCTAATGGCCTGAATATGTACAATATGTATTTCCAGCGCTCTTAGAGTTCAGTTCCAAATCAGTACTCCAAATTTACCCAAACCATTGAATCAGAATGACACCACGTGAACGATTTCTCCACTGAAATCAATTTGCACTAGGCAACCAGCCTTACCTGTAAGGTATCACACAATTCTAAAACTTGGGCGGATAAAAAACAAAAGAGAGGAAGATCATAAGTAGAAGCACCCACACCTGCCAACGAAACTGTCTGACGTAGTGGTATATGCATGAGTATGCACTTGAGTGTCTCTGCAAACGCGTGCGTGCGACAAAAGAGAAACTTCGTCGACCAACGCCTCTCGTGAACAGAAAGAGGAAGTGATAACTTTGAGTGACACAATACATCCACACGCGGGAGAACAAGAGTGATCTACTTTGACATTTATTTGCGCTGGAGTACCGAGACGATTGGAAAAGGGGAGACATTTGGATACCTACTCTGATTCATGGGCAGCTGGTGCTCCAGTTGATTTCAGTGGAAATTGATCGTGTCTGGGGTACTGTTTCGAGGTTCCATGATGAAGAAGGAGTGTCAGGAGTTTACAGTTTTTAGAGATTCTGCCTCAGATCCCCATTACCAGGTATTATTATCAAGCACGTCTCCCCATTTGCTTTGTTTCTTGTTTCCTTTTAACATCTCCACTGGAAGCAACAACATCCTAATATGCAAACTCCCGGCCAACAAGTTCACCACTGAAATCGATTTGCCCCAGGCGATCAGCTTTCATAGCAGTAATCGCATAATTCGAAGACAAAAACAATGGAAAGAGAAAATAAAAATGGAAACGACAGAAAGAAGAAGCGCCCACACCCACGGCCGTCCATAAAGTGGTTTGTGCATGCGTACGCAGCTCACACATAGTGCCGACTGCCGAGAGATAAGAGCTGTAAGGTGTGCAGTGTAGAAGGCAAGAGAGTATTAATTGAACCAATTCCTCGTCGAAGCAGAGAGCAAAGCGATGACAATACATTTGTGGGTGGGTGTGGTCATTGTTTTCACTTTTTGCTTTGGAAAGACGATCGAGAAAAAGTAGATGATGGCATGCCTGCTATGATTCATGGGCGATTGGTGTTTCGGTTGATTTCAGTGGAAGAACCAAACCAGACGTTTGAAGTAGCGGCGGCGCATTTCTTTCGAAATAAGTTTGGGAACCAGAGGTTGTTAGTTAGTTAGTTGGTTACTTGATGGGTCTTATATGTGAATGGAGGTGATGAAGTTTCGGTGTGCTGTCTTTATTTCTACTTGCACGGCATCGAAAAATTGCACATACTCGTACAGAGAAGCTTGTTGATTGAGGCCTAGGTTCCACCCAAATTGTAGCGCCACCTAAGTAAGTAAGTAAGTACAGCAAGTGATTTCGCAAATAGAAAGTGAGATAAGATTAGGTTGGGCTGGCTCAGATGGACGTGCAGCTAGGTATTTCTCTCGTGTGGCAAACGGCCCATTATGTTTCCTTTTTCATTTGTGGAACCTATAAACCCCTTATCTTTCGGTTGGCCCAGTAGTGAACCTACCTGAGCTCTTCATGAATCATATCATATTCCTTAGTATCGTTCGGAAAAGTTAAGCTTAAATGGAAAGGCTTTAGCGACTTGTATAAACTGGGGAAGCACCTAGTGAACTGCAGAGGCCAAAGAGCTCCAAAAAAGGTGCGATGCGATTAAAAAAAAACTTACGCCCGAATTCGAAACCACAGGAAAAGTCTAAAATTTCTACGGAGAAAGCAGTGATAGAAAGAAAACTTGTCAAGGGAAAGACGAAGGTTGCGGAAGAAATAGTCCGAAAAGTAAAGCCGTCATGTTCTGGCGGGCAAACGTATGTGCACGATATGATTACAAATACCGTCATCCTTGGCATGAAAACCTTCATTCCTTGCAGAGTGAAGAATATCAAGCCAAAAGAAAATGCGTGGTACAACTTGAGCTATTAGGAGCCTATTACGTTGAAGGAGTTACGAGTAAGTTTCCGGTCGTACAAGGCCGACCCTACTGAGGAAAACATGAAAAAAGACAAACATGCCAGAAATGACTGTGCCCACATTCGTCGTGTAAAATTCAAATATGACCAAAAATTGGGAAAAAAAATTCAACATTGTCTCAAAGGTAGACAAAATGTCTGGTCGTTCGTAAAAGTTGCAAAAAATTGTGCCTCATCTTCCATCCTAATGCTCGTTCACAATGACATTCCAGCTGTCAGCTCTTTAGGTTAGGTTAGGTTGGCTGTCCACAATAGAGTGTAGGCACACTTAGACCAGTGAAGGTCCTTTCTGATACATTGGATCAAACCATTAAGCCACACAGGGACTAACAAAACCAACCGGAGCTTTTGATAAAGCGATGGATGCTCATGACGTCCAAGGACGCCAGATCGCAGAGGTCGTCAATGAAGGGGGACCCAAGATGGAGCATTCTTTTATGCGACAGTGCCGGACATGTGCATAGGAGGTGAAGGATGGTTTCCTCCTCCTCCTCGTCCCTAGAGCTCCTGCAGAAGTCGTTGGAGAAGAGACCAAGTCTTCTGGCGTGTTGGCCTAAAAGACAGTATCCAGTGATTACACCGACAACGCAGCTGAATTGTGTTTAATTTAGTTTGACTCGCCATTACGTTTTTGATCCAGCTTAGGCCAGATCTGTCTAGAAATGTGACACGTTGAGCCGTTTCCCCATCTGAGGTTGGTCGTGCTAATAGCGTTCAGGTTTAGTAGATACTTACATGTAGCGAGGGGCATACCCAGGGCGTGCCTTTCAGGCAAAATCCTTAGAGTGGTACCCTGTCTGGCGAGGTCGTCAGCCCTGCAGTTACCTGGAATGTCTCTATGGCCTGGCACCCAGCAAACTTGAATGTCGAACTGCTCTGTCATCTCCATAAGAGATAGACGACAGTTTAAGGCAGCCTTTGAAGTGAAGGAGAACGATTCCAAGGACTTGATTGCCAAAAATACAAATACAAATATTTGGCGCAACAGCTCTTTAAAGTGCCAGGGCCTAGCTTCTCGCAACCACTCATGTTGTGTGCGTTATATTTTTCACACGAATGGAAGGGACCTGCAGTTTAATGCTGACTCCGAACGGCGATTTGAGAAGCTTTTTCGTGACAACAATACTCTCGGATGTTTGTCAGACGCTCGCGAGAGGTGGGACCGTGAAAAAACTTTGTGGTATTTTCTGGGATTCGAACTTGGAACCTCATGCGTAGTGATTCGACACACTAACCACGGTGCCCACAACGACTTGATTGCCGCTTGGCTGTCAATGAAAATGCTAATATCCCTGACAGATAATACATTACATTTCAGCCAGGACAGGGATTCCTTAATCGCCATGATTGATTGATTTCCGCCTTTAAAACGCTACAACGATCAGGGAGGCGGAAAGAGATGTTCAGATTGAGCTGTTCGGAGGAAACACCACAACCCACCCCACCCTCCGTCTTAGATCCATCTGTAAAGAAGTGAACCGAACTAGCATCGACAGGGGAGGAAGTATCCCATACATCCCCGTTAGGGACGCTCGTATGGAAGTTACGGTCAAATCTCAGTTTCGGCGGGGTGTAAACCGTGTTTTCGTGTTTGAAGTTGAGAAGATCAATGATCGAGGAGTGGCCAAAGTGATAGCTAGACCACTGAGAGGAGGCTTTCAGGCGGATGGCCGCACAGGCAGCCATCTGTTTGCTGAAAATATCTAAAGGTAGCAGGTTGAACAAAATGTCCAGTGCCGCGGAGGGAGTAGTTCTCAGTGCACCACTGATGCAGATGCATGCAGATCTTTACACCTTAGCTAGTGGAGTGAGGTGGACAGCCCTGTCAAGAGCAGGCCACCATACGATCACGCCATATAGTAGTATAGGCCTGATAACGGCCACGTATAGCAAATGAGTGATTTGAGGTTTGATACCCCAGCTCCTACGTATAGCCTTTTTACAAGAATAGAGAGCTACATTAGCTTTCTTGACGCGCTCTAGTAGATTGGCCTTCCAGTTTAATTTCCTATCCAAAATAAGACCCAGATATTTTGCGTTTTCAGAGAAGGTGAGACTGGTGCCATTTATCATAGGAGGGTCTATGAGGGGAACTTTATATTTCCTCGTGAAGAGAACGAGTTCCGTTTTATGGGGGTTAACCCCCAGTCCACATTTGGAGGCCCATTTGGTGAGCCGAAGGAGAGCATATTGGAGGATATCCCTGAGAGTGTCCGGGTGTTTACCGGAGGCAGCAATAGCACTGTCATCAGCATAGGCGATCACTCTACAACCTGACGTATCCAGGTCCTTCAGTAGTTCATTAACTACCAGGTTCCACAGAAGAGGTGACAAGACTCCACCAATTCTTCTGGCCGATGCTCCGCCCAGCTGTATGATAATAATCCTGCATGTAAGCAATTGATTGATCAATACTCCGAGCGAAGTATCCACTTTCAGATTTACAAGTGCGTCGCCTTTGGTTTGACATTGTTAAAAGCTCCCTCAATGTCAAGGAAAGCCACCATGGTGTATGGTATTCTTTGATGCTCAATGATTTCTCGATGGTGCGCACAAGCGAATGTAAGGCAGTCTCAACTGATTTGCCTTTGCAGTTGGGACGGCGAGAGCAGAGCTGGGCTAATGCTTTGCCGAAGATGGATATCAATTAACCTTTCTAAAGTTTTAAGCAGAAAGGACGATAGACTGATAGGTCGGAGATCCTTTGGTTCCATGTGCGAGCTATTTCCTGCCTTAGGTATGAATATGACTTCAACCTCGGTCCAAAGTTTGGGAATATAGACCAGATTTAGACAGCCCGACAAGATGACTTTGAGCCATGAAAGCACAATGTCCTCGCATTGCTGAATTTCAGCTGGAATAACACCGTCAGGTCCTGGGGACTTGAAGGGTTTGAAGCTGCACATGGCCCATCGGATCTTTTCTGTAGTTATCAAGACTAAAGAGTTGCTGCAAGGTTGGTCCAGTAACCATCCGGATGCGGCTCTTTAGACAAGGCCAACCTGCTCGCAGCTCAATTTGCTGTAAGCTCCACATTCCAAATTGTGCCCTGCGTCCCGCTGTAATTGAACGCTTCAGATATTCTATGGGAGAAATCCACTTTCGCACTCGTACAGTAGCAAGACTACTTAAAGATCTCAACATCCACAAATCCGTTGGTCCAGATGGTATCTCTCTCATAGTTCTAAAGAGGTGTTCTTCTACGGTGGCAATACCACTGCGTAAGCTTTTTTATCTATCCTACTCCCCTGGACTCTTTCCGAGTAGATGGAAAATAGCATTTGTCCAGCCCGTCCCTAAAAAAGGGGAATACGCATATATGGAGTGCGCACATGGAGTATGTTTCTATAAATCCGAACGCTCATGCTCGTGAGCCAAAATAAAAATGTATACAACCGATAACTCACAAGCGCATGTGCCTTATAATTGCATATAGTGCACACTCACGAACAGCTCATGAGTATGCGTTTCTTTACTTGGCCCATAATAGCTATCGTACGGTAGCCAGCAGACCTCATAAGGCAATCAAATGTTCAATCAAGTCAACCTGCCATAGGGCAAATCAGCTTCCACCCTATTATACTGAGCCATGGTCATTTCAGCACAAGCTCACCATTTCAAGAAAACCAATGATTAGGGTCAAGTACGAGGAAAGCTTCGTTATAGTACGGGCACTGGCGTCAATAAGTTAATAGGCTTAGCTTCTTAGATTTTCCTGTCGCACGCCTCGCTTAATAAATATTCGTCAAAGAAGCTAAGGTCAGAGTTGACATAATGTGTATTTACATAGGTTACGGCAATTATTTAAGGAGTATCTTGTGTTTTCTGACCTTGCTGTCAAAAATATTAGATGATGATAGCCCGCAATAGCCTTTGCAATGCATCGCTGGCTAACTTGACAGCCCCTTAGGCTGAAAAGTGTCAACCCCGTCAATGACATAGTTACTGTAATCCAAAGGCTGACCGCAGTAATTAATGATAATTGCATGCAATCGTTCGTCCGTAACATTATTTTATTGATGGCATCACTGAGAATATATCAATCAATGTATCCAAATATTACCGCATGCGTTACCAAAGACAAGCAATCAACTTTGCTTCCCGTCATTACCTCAACAATATAGGACTCAAAATATAAATACACCATTGCTAACCAATCATCACTATTACCTCAGGTGGCATTACTTTGCACTTTCGAACTTTGATAGAATTGCCGGGGTCCACTCAAAGCCTCGCATGTATCTGTTCGCGCACATGTTACTCAACGATTCGTTCGGCAATCAACTCGAGTGCATGTGCAAATAAACGCGGCTCGTTTACGAGCAAGTGCACCAAGTTACGCACAACAAAACTTCCCAGCATCTACACTACACCATTGATTGGTTTTGGTCCATTAAAATACGATTGCAGAAGCATCAAAATTTACTTGCGTAGACAACGCTTAGGATGGTGGACTTGGTAATTAGGAACCACCTCATTCAAGGTCTAACAACTTGTAAGACAAATCTGTGCAAGATGCAATTTTCGGCCTCGAAAATGAAACACTAAAACGGCTAAAACTTGTGTCACGATTCCACGGGAATGTGCATTGCACAATATCTACGAGGCATGCAATTTTTAGGTCTTACACTGGGAGAGATGCTGAAGCGGACGTTGTTTAACTGCGCTGCAAGATGTCTCTTGTGTAACACTGCGAGGTACATAAAATGCAAAAAAGAAGGAGAATTAATAAAGAAAAAGACTAAAAAATACAAAAAAAAAACTAAAAATTGCTTTCTCTGTCGCAAGTGCAACGTAATTATCCCGCAGTTATGGCAGAGCTATAAATCGGCGCAGTTGTGAACTGAGTAGGATTATCATAAGCTAGGAGGACAGAGAGATATACGTACATACTTATGCATGCATATACTATATGTATGTATGTATTTGAATGCTGATATGTTCGTTAATCTGTCAACATGCGAGTAGCGAAAACAACTACACTGTAAGCATCCGTAGCTATATGGTAAGTACCAGATATAAGTATTACATTGAATCAATTTCGATAGCTGCAAGATCGATAAATGAACTTTCATACTCATACGACCATACAAAATTGAGTGTAAGGACTATGTTGCGTCCCAACAAAAGGAACATGAACTGGCAAGAAGGAACTGTATGTTTGCAGGAAGCTAGTTACTCAAATGTAGCGAAAATGTGTACCTGCTTTACTGTCCAAAATCACTTTAAACAAGCACTTTTTAGGAAATTCTGTGAAATTCACGAAGACCATGATGACAGGAAACTATCACCGGAGGAGAAAAAATGTCAACCACATTTCTCTGAGACAGTACAACGGAAGGAAGATGGGAGATACGAGGTAAGACTCCCATTTAGAGACGGAATTCGTCCAACCCTATGAAATTCGAAGAAGGTAGCCATGGCTAGATTCTTTCAAATAGAATGAAAACTTTTATTAAACCCAAAGCTAGAAAAAGCATATGCCAAGTGCATCCACGAGTACTTCACTTTAGGTCAGATGGAGGAGGTTACATCATCCATTGAATTAGGCGAACACTACTACCTGCCTCATCACGCGGTCTTGAAGGAGTCAAGCAGCACCACGAAATTGTTAGCAGTCAGCGAATAAAGTTTATTTTAAACATATAATACTCGAGTTTCTTTTCTTTCTACTGCTTCCACAAGCTGAAGTATTTTTTGCTTGCCACTATTCAATCATCTATTGCAAGCTCAACTTTTGAATTCCCATTTCCCTCAGTGCGGAACAGACTATTTCCGCAACGATGACTTATCTAAAGACAACTTGATTAACGCCAAATAACGACAATTTGTCTGATGCCAATTTGTCTAAAGATACTTCGTGCAAGGAAAATTTGTCCAACGAGACTTTGTATAAAGGCAATTTACTTTATGACAGTTTGCCTAAAGACAATTTGTCTAAAGAAAGTTTGTCTAACAACAATTTGTCTAAAGGCAATTTACTACTTACTTACTTAGATCCTTTAAATCCTCGGGGGGCATAGGGCGTAAACCACGCCTGTGTGCCATCTTGTTTGGAGTTCTGCAGTGCGATTGAGGTGCCTCCAACTCATTCTTAAAGAGTACGATTCCTCCTTAACTGCTCTGCGCCACGTTTGCCTAGGGCGTTCCGCTATTCTGCCTGCCTGGGTGAGCGGATTCCACTGCATGGCGTATTTCGCAATGGAGTTGTCTTCGCGCCGTAGGGTGTGTCCAATCCATTGCCACTTTCTTCTTCGTATAGTAATGCTTATAGGTTCTTGGCCCGTTCTCAGATAAAATTGTTCGTTGGAGATGCGGTTCGACCAAAAAATCCTCAAGATGATCCTTAAACATTTATTTTCGAAGACTTCCAGCTTGCGTGTGTTAATGGTGTCCACCTTTCAAGTATTCCACCCATAAAGCACCACCGATTCTACGTTGGAGCGGAACAGTCGCAGTCTGGTTCTTAAACTGATAGCATTGCTTCTCCAGATTTTGGATAGTATTACGAACTCAGCTTTAGCCCTCCCGATTGTGCTGCACACATCCAGTTCGGCGCCACCGCGATTAGCCGAGACCATACTTCAGATAAAGAAAGTTATCAACTTTCTCGACTTGCTGTCTTTTTTCTTTTGTTTTGGCTGTGTTTGCTTTTAGCCCCAGTTTGTTTGCCTCAGCTTCTTGATTTTGGGCCATCAAATCAAGATCCATTATCCGATGTGAAAGTAGACAAACATCGTCAGCGTAGTCGAGGTGTTTAAGGTAAGATGTCATAGTCCAGCGAATTCCATAATTACCTTCCGTCAATGCACGGAGTATATAGCTGACAACTACCGAAAACAATAGCGGCGACAGTAGGCACCCTTGACGTACTCCACTTTGGACTTCAAAATCCTCCGACACCTTACCATTGTATAAGACGTGACACTCACGAAATGCTTAAGAGCAGAATAATCAACTCCGGATTAGGTGAGAGCATCGTAAAAAGAAAGAGTTACAAGAGGAACCCCGCAAGGAGGAGTAGTTTCTCCTTTGCTCTCGCTCCTTGTCGTTAACAAAATTCTGAAGATTCTCAAAACCAAAAAAGAGTAAAAGCAGTTACTTACGCAGACGATATAGTAATCATGACAGTGGGAAATACTTACCTACAATCAGCAACCTCATGGAATCTGCACTAAAAGAATTGTCCTCCTGGGTAGAACAAAACGGTCTAAGTATAAATCCGACTAAAACCAATTGTTTCTGTTTAGCAAAAGAAGGAAAGTAGAAGAAATTGATCCCCCTAAACTGAGTGGAATTTGTCTGAATTTTTCTACAACAGCTTAATATCTCAGAACCATCCTTGATTCGAAACTCACCTGGAAAAAGAACACGGAACAAAGAATGAAGAAAGCGCTTTGCGAATTCTATGCATGCAAGAAAACCTTTGGTAAAGAATGGGGTCTGCGTCCGTCCATGATTTACTGGATGTACACAGCTATTATGAAGACCCATCCTTACAGAATTATTGTATGGTGGCACGCAACAGATAAAAACAGCTATCATATAACACTCACAAAGGTACAAAGATTAGCATGCATAAGCATAACAGGAGCACAGAGATCAACACCACAAGCGGGTTTAGAGATGACGCTAAATATCCTTCCCCTAGATAAGTACATACGATGCACAGCTGCCAAAAGTGCGATTTGTCCCAAACAATCGGGTGCATGGAAGCAAAGCTATGGACACGGATCTATACTCAACAGGTATAGTACAATATAACCGATCGCAACAGAACAACAGATAATATCATACCCTATATAGATTTCGAAAAGAACTACTCCACTTCTATTCCCGAAAGACAAGAGTGGGACTCTAACACATTAATTAATGTACAGGATTTTCAACTCTACACTGACGGGTCTAAAATGGATATCGGAACTGGCTCTGGAGTTTTCCGCGAGTCACTTAAAATCAACGACTTATACAAACTCCCGGATGACTGTAGCATTTTTCAAGCTGAGGTCTTCGCCACTGACAGGGCTGCAAAGACTATAGTTACATAGCAAAAAACTATACGTGGATAGTCAAGCGGCAACCAAAGCACTAGACAGCCAGGAAGTTAGATCACGAACAGTTTCCAGATGCCGTAACACGTTGAGCAGAATATGCAACATCCATAACGCAACTCTCTGCTGGATTCCCGGACATATCAATATAAAAGGAACCGAGACAGCAGATGAACTAGGTAAAAAGGGATCAGCATTGGATTTTCAACACACTCGGTTGTTAGCAAAAACTCCAATTGGTGATCGGAGGGAATATATACGTAAAAGCAGGAAAATTGATTAACTCCGCATGGTACGCCAGAAGCGACTGTGTCATATCTCGTAGCTTATGGCCGACAGTCAATGAAAACAAAACAAAAAGCCGCATTCTGACAGACGCGGTAGCAGGACACTGCGCGATACGGGTAATGACTGCTAGATTAGGCGTCAAAACACCCGACCTGCAGGAGCTGTCAAGATATAGAGGAGACAGATACCATCAAACACTTGCTATGCGATTGCCCAAATCTTTAAAACCGGCGCTGCCTCCGTCATATGGGAAACAGGTTTTTGACGAACTAGGGGATCTCATACAAGTGCCACTGAGGAAAATGATAGGCTTCATAAAGAGCACAGGCTGGTTCTCAACAGAACACACCGCAAGATAATCGCTTAAGAATAGGTTCCACACAACAAAGTGGGCGCCGTGGCGTATGTGGTTAGTGTGTCGGATTACTACGCATGAGGTTCCAAGTTCGAATCCCAGAAAATACCAAAAAGTTTTTTCACGGTCTCACCTCTCAAGAGCGTCTGACAAACATCCGAGAGTATTGTTGTCACGAAAAAACTCCTCAAATCGCCGTTCGGATTCGGCATTAAACTGTAGGTGCCTTCCATTCGTGTGAAAAAATATAACGCACACAACATGAGTGGTTGCGAGAAGCTAGGCCCTGGCACTTTAAAGAGCTGTTGCGCCAAATATTTATTTTTTTTATTTTTTCCACACAACAAAGAGAAACACAATGGACCGAATGGCCCCCGTGATAAGTACACTTAGGTGCACTTCCCTCCAACTTAACCTAACGTAACCTAGCTCGGTCTTTAGCTAATTGCCTCCAGGTGCGCACTCCAAGTTGATCGATGTCCCCTTGAACCTTTGCGCACCACCTACGGCAAGGAGGTCCTCTACTGCGTCATGCCTCGGGGTTAGATTCGAAGACTCTGCGGGCCGGAGCGTTGGTGTCCATTCGCTCTACATGTCCTAGCCATCTCAGACGTCCAATACCCAGTTTTTTGACTAGGTCGATGTCGCTGTACAGCTCGTATAGTTCGTTATTGAATTTTCCCCTCCAACCCGTCAACGCAAACGGGACCGAATATCTTACGAAGAATTTTTTTCTCGAAACGACCAAGGATATCTTTATTGTCTTTTAATAAAGTCCATGTTTCAGCGCCGTAAAGCAGAACTAGGATGATGAGAGTTTCATACAGAGTCTCTTTAGTTGTTCGAAATAGGGCTCTATTGTTGGATCGCATTATAAGCCCAAAAAACTGCGATTGGCTAGAGTTATTCTTTGCTTGATTTCTGCGCAGATATCATTGCCAGAATTAATAGCAGAGCCAAGGAAGAAAAAGCCCCTTACTACGAAGCTATAGCTGCCCACTGTGACATTCTGTACAATTCGTCGGTGTTGATTGTCCATTTTTGTTGACAGCATATACTTGGTTTTGCCCTCGTTTATCGCTAAACCCATTTTGGCCGCTTCCGTCTCAATGCTTGCAAACGCACCGCTGGCAGCCCGCTGAGATATTCCAATTATGTCTATATCGTCGGCGTATGCAAGCAGTTGTACGGACTTTGATAGATTGTGCTCTGGTGTTGGCTTGTGAGTTCCGCACAATCCGTTCAAGTACAATATTGAAGAAGTCACATGACAGCGCGTCACCTTGTCTAAAACCTTTTTTGACATCAAAGGTCTCGGTGAGTTCATTACCGACCTTGATGGAGCAGCGAGCGTTCTCCATTATCATCCTGCACAGGCAAAGAAGTTTGGCAGGAATGCCAAACCTAGACATGGCTTTATAAAGCTCTTCTCTATAGATGCTGTCATAGGCGGCCTTGAAATCGATAAAGAGATGATGAGTATCGATTTGGAGTTCTTGGATTTTCTTCAAGATCTGCCGAAGTGTGAAGATTTGATCGATGGTGGACTTTCCTGGCCTGAAACCGCACTGATAGGGTCCAATCAGGCTGTTGATAAAAGGTTTCAGGCGTTCACACAATATCGCAGAAAAGATCTTGTATGTGATGTTGAGGAGACTGATGCCTCTATAATTGGCGCAGTTGAGGGGGTCTCCTTTCTTGTGTATCGGGCAAACGATGCTGAGATTCTATTCATCAGGCATACACTCGTCTGACCAAATGTTAGAGATTAGTTGGTGTATGCACTCTACCAATTTATCGTCAGCTGCCTTGAAAAGTTCGGCCGGTAAGTCGTCAGGTCCAGCAGCCTTGTTGGATTTCAGCTTGGATATTGCTATCCTCACTTCGTTTTGGTCAGGAGGATGGAAGTTTCGACTATCATTGTCTATGTTGAATGAGTCATTCTATCTGACAGCGGGATGTTGGTCTTCATCGCCATTATACAGTCTGCAGAACTAGTTTTTCTATATTCTCAGCACCGACTGTGATTCTACTACGAGGTTTCCATTTTCATCTCTACAGGTTTCTGTGCGGATTTTGCTTCTCTGACATTCTATCTTTTGGCAAAACTTCCGTGCATTGTTCCTGGAGTATAAGCCCTCAATGTTCTTGATAGGTCGCTTCTCGTGTTCTTTCTTCTTCTTTTGGTGAAGCCGATACTCTTCCTGTCTCGTTTGCTCGTAGAGCTCACGAGCAGCTGTCGTCTTCCTTTGTAACGCCGCTTTATATGTCTTTTGTTTGATTTATGCACTCGCCGGCATTCTTCGTCAAACCAGGGGTTTCGCGGTGGTGGGTGAGCGAGACATAGCACATCAGTCGCGGCGTTTCTGATGGCATTTTGGCAGCATTGCCACTGGTCTTCGGCACTTGGTGCTGGCGGCATAGGGATGATTGAGAGATTTCGGGATACGCGTTCAGCGAAGAGTCTGGCAGTCTCTTGCGATTGTAGCTTTTCGACGTTAAATTTTCTCACAGTGATTCTTCTCTGCTGCTCAGTTTGGGATATCCGCATTCGTACCTTGGCTACAACAAGGTAATGATCCGAGTCTATGTTCGACACAGATATTTGCATTACGGTCTACGGATGCCTTCAATGTTCAATTGACAGATACGGACAGAACTGCCTATATCCCTAGTCAAGCGGCGCTGAGAAGGACCACTTGAGTAATTGGGATCCGGTAGAATATGCATTCAAAAAATTGTGCGTTACTAATGTTAATTACGTTGCCCGGAGCTCGGATCTTGTTGAATAATTTGTCTAATGATAATTCGTAAAAGATAATTTGTCTAACGACAAGTTATCGAACGACAATTTGTCTGAATTTATTTGTCTAACATCAAGTACACCCTTCGCATCTTACCTATGTACCATGTAAATATTGTTTAAATTGTTTTGAGTGGTGTTAAGTTCGAGGTCCCAATATCTATGAGAGTAAATAAAATTGTTGTCTAAACAACTGTTCAAGTTCTTCCTCATATTGCAAATCTGTAATGAAAAGATTCACATAATCCCAGTCAATATTTCGACATATAAGCTTCATCGTCCTATAATCAATAATGCCGACTTCAACTTCTATGGACCTTCCCATAGCCACAATCGTTTCCCTTTTAAGCAAAAGAAAGGAAATAAACTTCCCCTTCCATTCTCACATGAATGCATGAGAGGATTGAAATGAGAATCTCCCATTGTTGTTAGAATGAGCATTTATCTGTACACTGCACTGCACGCTTTAATGGGCGCTGCCGAAGAGCAACGAGATGAAAAAAACGCACCCAGTCCTTTCAACCTATTTCATGGCTGGCAAAATGCCCTGAAATGAATACGAGTGCTTCATATCATACACAGCCCCGGAAGTCAATTGTGCAACAGGAAGCGCAATTTTTCAGTCCAACAAAGTCGGTGGTATGCTGATAAAGGGATCAATTAAAAAACGATTCCTACTATGAGACCTGGTTTGCTTTTATTAAAACAAAAATGCAAATACTTATTTACTAAACAAGGCAATGTCCTCTTTCTGATTTTATTTTTCAGTCAATACAGAGATTCTTCAAACTCTCGCTACAACTTGGTGAAGCGCGTTTGCTTTTCGCTTTGTTGTTATCCACTTTCCAGTTTGATTCGCCCATTAGGTACTCCCTGGGAAGAATACTTTAATAAATGATGGGATTACTACGACGAAGTTTACAAACCTTCTCTCCTTCATGATGTCCACCCACTTTGCTTTGATGTCGGCTATGGGTCCTGCATCACCGCCATACTCCTCGGGAAGCATCTCCTTTGGAATATAGTCATACAACGTGGTGGATCCTGGCAGATGGAATTTTATCTACAATGAACAACCATAGGCTTGCAACCGTGTTTGGCGTATCCAATTAACTTTCCTTACCAATTTGAAAACCTCACTCTTAATGAAGGGCTTCACAACCATCAACACTTTATCCAAATACGACGGGCAGTTCAGCACATGCACTTCCTTTAGTCGCACTGGATGTGCCTCTTGTACAAATTTCATGTACACTCGTAGTGAATTGAATACCACTTTGGTGAGATGCCGCAAAGAGAACCCGTCCATATCAAACACTGGAATTTCACCGTCTGCCATGCCAGCTGGATCTTCGGTGACGAAACGACAATCGGCCAACATGAAGAATACCTTTACGCCCTCGGTGAATTGGAACTGTAGAGGCAGCAAAATGGAGACACAGATGGTAGGTGTTACACATAAGATTACTTAACCTTACTCACCTTGTCTGCATCGAAATCCACCAGACGGTAGATAAGCAACTTACTATTGTCTGGCGTCAGACCTGGTATGGGTACAAGATCTCTAAAGGGGCGATGAAAGGCAAAATCGTTAACAAGACGATTGATGCAGAGGTGCATTTGAAGTGATGTGGAACTTACGCAATCTCAAGCAAATGCTGACTGTTCTCGTCACATGGGTCACGTTTAAGGAAAATATTTGGATTTTTGTTGCGAAGATTGTAATTGAATTCGATTAGTCGCTTGGTATCTTCGACATCACCAGAGCAGGAGTAGAGGAAGCGTCGTAGGAGAAGTGAATCTGGAATATAAAAAAAAATATTTTAGTTTCGATTAGTTTAACGTCGCACTTTGTACTAGATTGTTAAGAAGCAGATCACTCAATCGCGCCTGAAAGAAAATTTCTTGCTTAACAAAGTAAGCTATTTGAATGTTTATTACATTATCTACTAACAGATTATGGCTCTGCAAATTTACCAAAGACATCAGGCGAATGTCAGATACATTTTGTGGTTCCATGTAGAGAAATCGTTTCTAAAATTCCGACTTTACTTCTCAATTCAAGATGCAACTATATTTTTTCTTCAAAAACACTCTCAACAGTCAGATGGCAGGTTAAATTCTCCAAAGGTTCTGCTTATAGCCAAATAAATAAGTGAAATTCAGCACCACGTCTTTCAATATTTTCGAAGTAAGAGTAGAGCGGTTAGCTGGGTGAAAAGGCATCTGGAAGTTCTTTCTTCTTACAGAATATACCTGGACCTCAATTCGTGTACTAGGACCAAGCTTTAGAAGCTTTATTAACAACCGCACATCTTTGCCAATAATAAGCTAGAGAGCAAACTTGTGTGCCGTAGGGGTAAACTCCTTACCATGTTAAAAAGAAATCTAGTTATGAGAGAGACACCAGCCTCGGATAATAACAATAATCCCCCTCAATTGGCAAATCGACCCGGAAGGTTCACGGACTACGATTTACGGGTATGCACCTAGATTGTACAATCTCTCTACACCCGGGTGCCGCCCAAAAACTTGAATCTGTCCTCACGTAGTACAAGGGAGATATTACTGCGATACACGAGATACGATGTATAGGATCAGGAATGCAGAAAAGACCCAGCTGTGACATTTATTACAAATGTAACAAAAGACTGCTCAAGCTGGGATGCGGATTCGTAGTGGGAAATCAGCTTCGATCAAGGGTTATCGACTTCAAGCCTATAAATGATCGCCTGGCTGTAATCTGCATCAGAGCAACTTTCTACAATATCAGCCTGATATGTGCACACGCCCCTATCGTAGACGCTGAAGACCCTGTCAAGGAGGAATTCTGTAACTTATTGGACGGTGTCTACGCAGCCTGTCCGGAGTATGACGTAAGTAGTAGTAGTAGTAGAGTAGTAGTGGAAGTGATGTTTATTGAACATTAGAAAATTGTTACTAATACATAATTAAATAATCACAAAATATGCATTGGCGTTTGCTGTCACCCAGAAAAAGAGATTTACAAAATTTTAAAATAGAATTCAAAGGATCTCAATTACTTTATCTGTGTAAATTCGTTTTAGTTATATTCACTAATTTTTCTAAAAAGCTTCTTATAACTTTTAATTTAATTTGCCTGTAATTTAAAGCGGACTTTAAGTAGCTAAACAGAACCTTCCAATTTTGACCGTTTAGTATTGCCCTGACTTCAGATTTCGAACCCAATGGGTTCGTCTTATCGTCTTTAACATTAGGCATACTCCGATGAGATGGAAGACGTCTTCTAAGACATGTAGGTTGCAGAGTGAGCATTCAGGATTTCGTTCGGTTCTATATGGCATGTAATTCAAAGGTAGGAGCTCTCCTCTAGCCTTAAATAATATTGAAATAACTTCCATACTGTTTTGGTCTTGGAAGTAGTTGAATTCCCCCAAGTCATGTTGAAGAGTTCGATATATGAGTCTGGTTTGACTCTCTTGGGATTTTACTTTAAATGCATCACGGGTAAATAGGTCGATCTTAATCAACAGTTCCTGTAGTGCCTCTCTCCAAGATGTATGATTGTAATCCGCTAGTTGGATATCATAAATGCCGCAGAGCCTGGACAATTCGAATAAAAATTGTTGCCTATGGTGTATTAGGTGCATTGAAACCAAATTCGGAAGCCTCTGACTCGAGAGTGACACTGCTTTTAAAATGTATTGAAAGTGCAGCTTTACTGTGAAGATGTACAAAGGGGACAGTCCTGTTTCCAGGTGAAGCATATACGTTGGCGTGTTTTTCGGTAGCCTGAAGATTTTTTGATAAAGTATCTCAGCAGCTTTTCAACTTCTTCAAACTGAAAGATACCCCATACTTGAGCGCCATAGCACATGATGGACCTAACCACTGCCTCATAGACTTTATACTTTGTACTAAGAGGAACGTTATTTTTAGATAATATGCCCTTCCAATTACAGTTAATTGCCTTTTTTCCTTCCTTGAGTTTTTCCTGAAGGTGCTTTTTAAAATCCACTCGCGGTGTTAAAATGACTCCAAGGTACTTACTTATTCCTTTACGTTCTCAAGTTCTTCGTTTTCGTAAAACCATTTTTCGTCCCTAGCGAAGCGACCGGTTGCGTTTCGGAATACCAATATTTTGGACTTGCTTGTATATAATTTTAGATTCCAAAGGCTGCAATATTTCTTTAGCTTGTTGATCATCATTTGCATCATGGATGGAGTTTCCGACAGGATGACGATGTCATCAGCATATAAGAGGACCCTTATTTTCATTCCAGCGAACTCGATTCCACCAGGTAGAGATGTTGGCAAATCGTCCATAAATAGCGCGAAAAGAAGAGGACTCATAAGACAACCCTGCTTAATACCCATATGAGACTCAAACCAATTTGAAACATTGTTTCCGTCCCATACCACAGTCATATTCTCCTTATAGAGACTTTCGATAATTTTGAGCACTTTTGTTGACACTCCAAGATTGCTTAACTTATAGAGAAGCGCATTTCTATCAACAGAATCAAACGCCGTTTGAAAGTCCATAAAGAACGCGTACAATTTTTTTTCTATTATTCAGGTAAGACCTAGCTAAGCTTGTTAACGTGAAAATATTGTCTACTGCCTTTCCTAAACTCGGCTTGGAACTCACTAAGCAGGTCTTTTGAATGAACCCATTCTGTCAACTGTTCCAGGATTATACCTGTAAATATTTTCTTCACGGAGTTTAGGAAGGATAGGCCTCTGTAGTTACAAGGATCGCTGGAATCACCTTTTTTAAATAAAGGGAAAATGATATTCCTCCTGAAGCTGGATGGCACTTCGCCCGTGTTGAAAATATAGTTGAACGCCATTGATAGTTTCTCCAGAAACTCGTTGGATGCATACTTCAAAAATTCATATGGGATGCGGTCTTCCCTTGGAGCTTTGTTAAGGTTGCAACGGTGTATGACTCTACAGTCCTCTTGTGGTGATATATTGCGGTCCAACTCTTCGATCCTCTGAAACGGTAGAGCATATTGCAGCTGGTTTGTGCTGCAAGGCGGGTTCAGTAGCTTTTTAAAGTGCTCAGCTAGCACAGGTGCTTCAAGTTGTAAACTCCGTGCAAAAGCCGGTCCGTTGAGCTTCGCTGCGAGTTTCCATAAAGAGCGACTGTCTCGAGTCCCTTTTATCTTCACAGTCAGATGTTCAATGTACCTTTTCTGTTTTTTTTTTACATAGCGTTTTATATGCTTTATTGGCCTGCTGATACATAATTTTGGCGATATTACTGCCTGCTTTTCTTATTAAGTGAAGGAGAGCGAACGATTTTCTCCTAGCTGCCATACAATCCCAGTCAAACCATTTTTGTTTCTGCTTACACCTTTGTGTGGACTGAGAAGGTCACGCAACCTCTAAGATACAGGGAGTAAGTACATCAGGGCCATGAATGGACTGAAACTCGGTTTCGTTTGCCGCGCTTATCTTCATCGTTACAAAATATACCAAATCATTATGACGTAAGTATTGAACTCGTGGACTTCAATGCGAAATCGGTAAGGAAACCATCTTTGGTGGACTAGTCGGTAAACACCTCCTCCACTACACGACAACAGACAACGGTTTTCGACTAATTGATTTTGCAGATGCACGTAATACGCAGTGGGCGCCATGGCGTAAGTGGTTAGTGCGTCGGATCACTACGCATGAGGTTCCAAGTTCGAATCGCAGAAAACACCAAAAAAAGATTTTTTCACGGTCCCACCTCTCCGCGAGAGTCTGACAAACATCCGAGAGTATTGTTGTCACGAAAAAGCTTCTCAAATCGCCGTTCGGAGTCGGCATTAAACTGCAGGTCCCTTCCATTCGTGTGAAAAATATAACGCACACAACATGAGTGGTTGCGAGAAGCTAGGCACTTTATAGAGCTGTTGCGCCAAATATTTGTATTTGTATTCGTAATACGGCGATAAGTAGCACTAGGTTTCCTAGTCTAAGAATACACACAGCAATCTGACTTCCCTTTGATGGTAGAACACGCAACCAAATCGACTACGTGCTAATCGGCGTAAGGCATGCGTCTATCATCTTATAAGTGCGCACTTTCCCAGAGGCCATCGTCGACTCTGACCATTTTCTTGTTGCAGCCAAATTCAGAGCCAGATTGTCCAACGAGAAGAAGAAGATTAACGTTGGACGCCTTAGCACGATAGAAGGAGCCAGAGCCTACAAAGAGCACCTGTCGGAGAAACTCTCTACAGTGCACTCACCAACCAGCCGTAACCACCCTTGGCTACCGGCCACTACCAAAGAGGAGCCCTTGTTATGATGATGAGTGCAATCAACGAAAGAAGGTGACGAAAGATGCAAATAAAAAAGCGCTGCAGCGCAAGACAAGAGCAGCGAGAGAGGAGTACCGAATCAAAAGAAGGGATGAGAAGAAAATTCTGCGTAAAAAGAAAAGGAACCACGCAGCTTCCCACCTCAAGGATATCGAAGAAACTCGTGATCGCAACAACATCCGGAATTTCTATCGAAAAACCAAGCAGCTGTCAGCTGGCTTCAAACCCGGAACATAGGCTTTTCGTAACAGCGAAGGCAACTTAGGTACCGGAACCGAGGGAATTGTTGATCAACACTCCCAACGGTTGCTTAACCCGCTTCCAGGCAATGATGAACCAATACCACCAGCCACCAGAAAACTGAAAAACAACAAAGCCGCTGGCTCTGATGGCCTCCCAGCTGAACTTTTTAAACATCGAGGTAATATCTTGATAGGGCGCATGCACCAAGTTGCCAGCCAGGTATGGTTGGAGGAAAGCATGCCCGACGACTGAAGTATCAGCTCTATATGCTCCATCATCAAAAAAGGCGATTCTAAATCTTTTTTTTTGTATATATAATTTGCGCGCACTCAAGGGGTTATGAATACCCTTTACATGTTTACAGACAGTGCGGGCATTGAAAATGATAGATAGAGAGTGCGAGAAAGATTTAGTGTAGTGGTTTTGAAGCTTGTAAGAACTATCGAGGTGTATCCCTGTTCAATGTCGCCTATAAGATCCTATCCAACGTATTATGTGAACATCTAAAGCCTTTCCGCAACACACTAATCGACACATACTAGTGCGGCTTCCGGCCCGGCAGATCGACAATAGACCAAATTTTCACAATGAGGTAAATCCTGAAAAAGACCAAAGAATATCAACCCGAAACTCACCACCTTTTCATCGACTTTAAGGCGACTTATGACAGTATTCATCGTCTTAAACTCTACCAAGCGATAGGCCAATGCAGGATACCGTCGAAACTTATCCAGATGTGTCGCGTAATGCTGGAAAACACGCGATGCTCTGTGAAACTTGGAAACAGTTCTTTCGAACTCTTCCAAACATGCATCGGATTCCGTCAAGGAGATGCGCTGTCATGTGACTTCTTCAATACTGTGCAGGAGCAGATAGTGTGCAGGGCAGGTGTAAACACGCAAGGCATATCTTTCACAAATCCATCCAACTGCTGAGACACGCGGACGATATTGACATCATCGGAAGATCCCGGCAAGCCGTTGTAGAGGCATTTACGGCAACTGAAGAGCTGGCGAAACGAGTAGGTTTTAAAATAAATGAGGACAAGACTAAATACACGTTATCAACAAACAAGAAATTATCTGCTCAAAACCTTGGACAGTACGTCACTGTTTATGACTACAATTTTGAGGTAGTTAAGCAGTTTACCTACCCCGGGGCAAGCATTAACCCCACAAATGACACCTGGAGGCGTGGAGATCCGACGAAGAATAACCTTAGCAAACCGCTGCTACTTCGGTTTGGGAAAACAATTGGGTTAGGTTAGGTTAGGTTAGGTTGGCTGTCTACACAAGAGTGCAGACACAGTTAGACCAGTGAAGGTCCTTTGTGATACCGTGGATCAACCATTAGGCTACTCAGGGACTAACAAAACCAACCGGAGCTTTTGATAAAGCGATGGATGCTCAAGACCTTTAAGGACGCCAGATCACCGAGGTCGTCAAGGAAGGGGGACCCTAGATGAAGCATTCTTTTATGTGACAGGGCTGGACAAGTGCATAGGAGGTCCTCCTCGTCCCTACAGCTTCGGTAGAAGTCGTTGGAGAAGAGGCCAAGTCTTTTGGCATCTTGGCCTATAAGACAGTGTCCAATGAGAACACCGACAACGCAGCTCATCTGTGTTCGCTTTAACTTGACCAGCTCGGCACTACGTTTTTAATCCAGCTTAGGCCAGATCTGCATTGAAATGTAACACGTTGAGCCGTTTTCCCATCGGAGGTTGGTGATGCTAATAGCGTTCAGCTTTAGTAGATGCTTACATGCAGAGAGGGGCATACCTCTGGCTTGCCTGTCGGGAAGAATCCTTACATTAGTACCCTGCCTGGCGAGCTCGTCAGCTCTACAGTTTCCTGGAATGTGGCCCGACACCCAGCATAGGTGAATGTTGAACTGCTCTGTCATCTCCATAAGAGATAGACGATAGTTTAAGGCGGCCTTTGAAGTAAAGGAGTATGATTCCAGGGACTTGACTGTCAGTGAAAATGCTAATATCCTTGGCAGATAGTACATTACACTTCAGCCAGGACAGGGCTTCCTTAATCGCCATGATTTCCGCATGGAAAATGCTACAATGATCAGGGAGGCGGAAAGAGATTTTTCGGAGAAAACATAACAACCCATTCCACCCTCGGTCTTAGAGCTATCTGTAAAGATGTGAACGGAACTGCCATCGGCAGAGGGGCAAGTGTTCCATTCAACCCGATCAGGGAAGCTCGTATGGAAGTTTCGGTCGAATCTCGGTTTCGGCGGGGTGTAGTCCCAACTTTGAACTGGGTTCAAAGCTCCTAACTCGACGGTCCAAATTAATGCTCTATAGAACTGAGCGTTCCAGATTTGCTTTATGGCGCCGAATGCTGGACGATAAGTAATATAAGAAAGCAGAGCAAATATTGGGTGCCTTCGAACGAAAGATACTTCGCCGGATATTATCTCCCATATGCGAGGAGGGCAAATCGGGGAGAACGTGGATGTAGTGCAAAAAGCCAAGACTACATTGGCTCGGTCACATCGAGTGAATGGACAACAATACTCCAGCCAAGAGAATCATTGAATCCCAGCCGCCAGGTTAGAGACGGCGAAAAAGACCGAACCTCCGGTATAAGGACCAAGCTGTCGCAGATGTCAGAAAACTTGGTTTTCACAACTGGAAGCCTGATCTCAGACAGAGACTCTTCAAGGATCGGAAGCCCTTTAAGGGGTTGCAATTAGCAAGTTGAGTGTATCACATACCTTATACCTAGTCCAAACCAAACTAACAAAAATTGTATGTGTCGACAATCGCAATTACACTGGAAGCATGAAGAGGCGCAATTCCTATGATGGACTCTGACAGCCCATCGAACGTATTTTAAGTCGAAATAACTAGTTCACTGGCGCAACCGACTTTGAACTTCTCTATTCCGCAATTATTTACAGATTAACATATAAATTACGAAAAGTATAATTATAAAAGCCGCTCCGGAAAAAATAGACGCCAATTAAATACTAAATATCGCTTGCAATCATTTCCGATTACATTTAATTTATTCTAATGTTTACCTATTGGGGATCAATATACAAATCGTAATGTAACAATAATTGTTATGATCCATGACAAACCTTTAATTTTTTTAAATCAATTTGTAACTGACAAGAACTATCTAATTCGTCCAGGCTAAGCGGATCCTACGCTATCTGATAGCATCTATACGTCTATACAGGTTAAGGAGGCAACACTTGGTTGCTTCCTCGATATTGAAGGTACTTTCAGTAATGTTAAAATGGAAGCTATAGAAGACACGCTAGTCAAAAGTGAAATAGTAATATGCGAGTGAATAATAGAATGCTACAGAACCACATTATCACATCAGGCTTAGGAGGATGTACAGAAAAGTATCTACGACAAGAGGAACTCCGCAAGGAAGGTTACCTTCTCCGCTTCACTGGCTTTTAGTTCTTGACAACATTTGAAAATTCAGCCGTGAAAGCCGACGTAGTGCTCTGTGGCAAATTTCCAATGACCCTGAATGAATTAATGCAATCTGGACTAAACGATCTGAACAAATGAAGCAAAGTGTGTGATCTAGGAGTAAATTCGCATAAAACCAGACTTCGCACTGTCGACACTTGAAGACTCTGTACTCAATTTGTCGAAAAACGTAAATTATCTCGACCTGATCCTTGAAATTAAAATGAACTGGAATCTAAATATAGAAAAAAAATCTTTAGTAGCTCTGCATGCCCGCTGAAAATCATGCACTAGCTATACACAGAAGTTGTCAGAATCATTCTCACATAAGGTGATGCTAGATGGTCGCATACGACAAAGGTACAAAGAGCAGCATGTCTAGCCACAACTGGTACCCTAAGGCCAAGCCCAACTACGAGACTATAGACAATTTTATATATAAAGCCTACTGGAGCGCTGCTGCTCTCCTTAAGGCTACTAACTGTTGGAAAGCTAGAACACATGGTCACAGCTCAATACTTCACTCGATCTCATATGTCGATGATGAAATTCCGCAAGGATACCCAATAGGGATGCGTGGGTATCTAATACTGTCTTACTCGTATGTGATTCTGAAATAGCAATTTATACGGACGAGTCGAAGATGGCAAATGCTGCCAGAGCAGGTACTTTTGTGAAAATACTGTGCAGTAGTGACTCTGGACATCAAAAACGGCAAATTAGTCATTCATAAGGAGATCGCTAGCCTGAATGGATACTCCATACTATCTACCGAGGATAGTTACAAACTACTTCACCAACAGGAAGTTTAGGTACCAAATCGAAGAGGGGGTAAAGTACTACAACGCTATGGCAGGAGTTCCGCAAGGATCAGTACTAGGACATCTCTTATGAAATACAATATACGACGGGGTCCTTTGACTAGCATTGCCACAAGGAGTTAAGATAATCGGGTTCGCTGACAACATCGCCGTAGTCACCGTGGCTGAACACATCCGCGAAATAGAATCACCAACAAACGAAGCAATCGAAAAAAACTAAAGACTGGCTAGGATCCACCGGGTTAGAATTAGCGGACCATAAAACTGAAACTGTTCTTATAACAAGTCGAAAAGCTGCTGAATATGAGAACATTCGAGTCGGAAATAAGACTGTAAGAACCAAGGAAGCAGTCAAATATTTAGGAGTAATGCTCGACAAGAGGTTAAGGTTTTAAACGCACGTAGAATACTCGAGTAAGAAGGTTTCACTACAGCAGGCAGCCCTTTCTCGAATGGTGCCAAACATCGGTGAAACTGGATATGCTATGCTAGACGGATTCTACTATCCAGAATGGTTAATTCGGTTTTTCTATATGCTGCATCAGTTTGGGCGGCGGCGTTAGCGACGATAGAAACACGGAGAAAACTATCGCCAACATACAGGCTATGCGCGACAAGAACAATCAGCGGTTTCCGAATAATATCAAACGAAGCAGTCTGTGTCATAGCCGAAATTATCGCCACCGACATCGCCGCAAATGAGATAGTAAGGATTTACGAAAGGAGAACCTCGAGTCATCAAGAAGCAGGTATTGTCAAGAGAATAAAGGAGGAGGAGAATGCAACATCACTAGCTATGTGGCACGCCAGGTGGGATAACAGTACAAAAGGGTAGATGGACCTACAAGCTGATACCCACCATTGAGGTCTAGATGAAGCGAGTGTATGTTGACTGCAACTATGTATACCACCTTACGTAGTTCCTATCGGGTCACAGGGGCTATCACAAATATTTACACAGATTTGGATATGATAACTCACCTCTCTGTCTACATTGTCCAGACCAAGAAGAGGATGGTTAGGTTAGGTTAGGTTATGTTGGCTGTCCACACGGGAGTGTAGACACACTTAGACCAGCGAAGGTCCTTTGTGATACCAGGATCAAACCATTAGGCCACTCAGGGCCTACCGGAGCTTTTGACAAAGCGATGGATGCTCATGACGTCCAAGGACGCCAGATCGCAGAGGTCGTCAAGGAAGGGGGACCCTAGATGGAGCATTCTTTTATGTGACAGGGCTGGACATGTGCATAGAAGGTGAAGGATGGTTTCCTCCTCCTCCTCGTCCCTACAGCTTCTGCAGAAGTCATTGGAGAAGAGGCCAAGTCTTTTGGCGTGCTGGCCTATAAGACAGTGTCCAGTGAGAACACCGACAACGCAGCTGATTTGTGTACGCTTTAACTTGATCAGATCGGCACTACGTTTTTGATCCAGCTTAGGCCAGATCTGTCTCGAAATGTGACACGTTGAGCCGTTTCCCCATAAAAGGTTGGTCGCGCTAATAGCGTTCAGCTTTAGTAGATACTTACATGTAGCGAGGGGCATACCCAGGGCTTGCCTTTCAGGCAAAATCCTTAGAGTGGTACCCTGTCTGGCGAGGTCGTCAGCCCTGCAGTTACCTGGAATGTCTCTATGGCCCGGCACCCAGCATAGGTGAATGTTGAACTGCTCTGTCATCTCCATAAGAGATAGACGACAGTTTAAGGCAGCCTTAGAAGTGAAAGAGAACGATTCCAGGGACTTGATTGCCGCTTGGCTGTCAGTGAAAATGCTAATATCCCTGACAGATAATACATTACATTTCAGCCAGGACAGAGCTTCTTTAATCGCCATGATTTCCGCCTGGAAAACGCTACAATGATCGGGGAGGCGGAAAGAGATGCTCAGATTGAGCTGTTCGGAGAAAACACCACAACCCACCCCACCATCCGTCTTAGATCCATCTGTAAAGAAGTGAACCGAACTAGCATCGACAGGGGGGGAGGTGTCCCATACATCCCGGTTAGGGATGCTCGTACTGAAGTTACGGTCAAATCTCAGTTTCGGCGGGGTGTAGTCCGTGTTTTCGTGTTTGAAGTTGAGAAGATCAAGGATCGAGGAGTGGCCAAAGCGATAGCTAGACCACTGAGAGGAGGCTTTCAAGCGGATGGCCGCACAGGCTGCCATCTGTTTGCCGAAAATATCTAAGGGTAGCAGGTTGAACAAGATGTCCAGTGCCGCGGAGGGAGTAGTTCTAAGTGCACCACTGATGCAGATGCATGCAGATCTTTGCACCTTAGCTAGTTGAGTGAGGTGGACAGCCCTTTCAAGAGCAGGCCACCATACGATCACGCCATATAGTAGTATAGGCCTGATAACGGACACGTATAGCCAATGGGTGATTTGAGGTTTAATACCCCAGCTCCTACCTATAGCCTTTTTACAGGAATAGAGAGCTACATTAGCCTTCTTGACGCGCTCTAGTAGATTGGCCTTCCAGTTTAATTTCCTATCCAAAATAAGACCCAAATATTTTGCGTTTTCAGAGAAGGTGAGACTGGTGCCATTTATCAAGGGAGGGTCTATGAGGGGAACTTTATATTTCCTCGTGAAGAGAACGAGTTCCGTTTTATGGGGGTTAACCCCCAATCCACAATTGGAGGCCCATTTGGTGAGCCGAAGGAGAGCATATTGGAGGATATCGCTGAGAGTGTCCGGGTGTTTACCGGAGGAAGCAATAGCAATGTGAAGAGGATACAGAGCACACAATATTCCATTGCAATCGCTTCACAGAATGCAGAAGTAACCTGCCAAGTCAATCATTCCTTATAGACCAAATGCTACGGTCAGAGGAGATTCGGCTGGAAATTTGTACACTCATAACGAATGTGCAAAAAGAGCTCCGAATAATTGAGAGAGCAAGGAGAGCGGAAGCAGCAATACAAGAAGCATGGCATTAATTGCTAACTAACCCCGCGAAGTAATACCTTACGGCAGTCCCACGGGGAGAGTGGTAGAAGTGTACAGGGTGTGGATTAGGACGTAGGCGCGTTCCACAATCGATTATTGGGGCTTGCGAATCGTGCATGCTAGCAGCCCGGGCTACTAGTATCTTTGGAAGATTACAACATCCCTTGGCGCAACAGAAAAAAATACTTTTATGAGTGCCGTGGCACAGTGGTTAGTGTGTCGGACCACTGCGCGTGAGGTCCAATATTCGAATCCCAGAAAACACCAAAAGTTTTCTCACGCTTTTACCTCTCGTGAACGTTTGACAAATATCCGAGAGTATTTTTTCTCACGAAAAAGCTTCAAAAACAAAACGAAAATTGCCATGAGATACTGCACTAAACTGTAGGTACCTTCCATTCGTGCGAAGAATATAACGCACACAAGACGAGTAGTTGCGAGAAGCTAGACCTAGGCCATTTATGGGCTCCTGCGCCAAATATGTATGTACGAGTATGTATTGTATTTTTTCGTCATATCCATGTCGATGAGACTCGCGAATGCATGCAGTGTTGTTCAACCTGTGATTCAAGCCATACACGACGCACCTCAAAGGGCAAAATTATTGCACATATCACAAGAGGATGTCCCCATTTACGTTGATAGCCAATCAGCCATTACCGCCCTGGCAAACACTTAAATATCATCCAAATTATTCGGACTCTGTTGCTCAGTTCTTCAGACTCTAAGCAGACAGAATAACATTCAAATTATTGGGGTAATAGGCTACAATAGCGATAGCGGGAATAAAAAGTGGATGAGCTGGCCCACACAGGTTTGTGAATTTCTGCAACAAATCCGGTTAGACGAGATTTCTTTTCGAGATGAGCTCAACTACATCAAACAGACAAGTCTAAGTACGAGTATCATACAACTCAATTAAACCTTTCTGTCATTTCTCGGTTCAAAAGGTATATGGGTATCGCTAGGGGCCCACGTATGTCTATGCGAGCCACCAGGTCATTTGGCGATAATTCGCTTAACCCAACTTAAACAATAAGTGGACTAACTATCTCAAGTTCAGCTCGATACCTGGGCGTTTCCGGATTCCAAACTATGGAAGGATAACATTGTCGAACGCATCACAAAAGCAACCGTAGCTTCGTATTCTTGCAAGAAACCATTCAGTAATACGTAGGGCTTCAAACCAGCTGTGGTGTGCTGGATATACACGGCGGTTTTAAGACCCATTCTCATATATGGTTTACAAGTATGGTGGATGGTACTTGAGACCCAATACCAGCTTTCAAACCTTACCAAAATCCAGAGAGTCATGGGATCAATGGGAACAATACCAACAGCGGCAGTGGAAACCAGGCTTAGCTTCATTCACCTTGATATATACTGCAGCAGTCTGGCGACCAAAACCGCTGTAATACTGAGAGAAGGCCGACTGTGGTCGTCGAGGCTTTACGCTCATGCCTCCATTTTGTCCCGATGGGGGACTATCAATGGATTGACAGAAACCGATCACATGAAGCCGATGCTAGCATTTGAAGGAGATTCACTACTAGAATTTCTGACAGAATGTGCTAGAAAACCCAAAGAACCATGAAGAAAAATGAACTGGCCTTCAAGGCAAACGGTTCTAAGATGGACGTTGGCACGGGAGCCGGAGGTTATTCTGAAGCCCTAGGAATAAACTACTCCTTTAGAATAAGTGACGACTGCATCGTCTTTCAGGCCAAAGTTACAGCCATCATACAGGCTGCTGAAATTATACGCGAAAGTAATATCGTAGGTAGAACGATCACTGTCTATATAGACAGCCAGGCAGCCATTACGGCTTTGTAGATCCTCACTGCTGCTAGTGAGGATCTACAAAGCACTTTTAAACGAGATGCTTAGAGCCAATGCTATAACTTTCTGCTGGAAACCAGGGCATATGGACATCGAAGAAAACGAAAGGGCTGACGAGCTTACTAGGAAGAAGGCGACGCTGCATGTATCGCGGGCTCTCCCTTTCGTTGTGATCCCAAGTAGTTCCTTACGGAAGAAAATAGAAGATGAAGCCACCGGTCGAACAAACAGAAACTGGGTTCATCTGGACGGCCAGGGCACTATGGCCGGCCTTTAGCAAGAAGAGATCAACTTCTCTGGTGAAACTTAGTCGTCATAACACACGGGTCATTTCCGGCATAATTACTGGTTACTGTGTCATTGGCATTCATGTGGAACGACTCGATGTACTGCATAACGCCTATTGTAGAAGTTGCACGGACGAAGAAGAAATTGAATCTGTTCATCACCTGCTATGTGATTGTGCTACCCTATCCGTCAGAGAATGTGGTAGTTACTTCTTCTCGGAGCTGAAAGACTTGGGTAATGTAGAGCAGATAGACCCCCTGAGATTCACATTACTATCTGGGTTTGCTTATTAACCGAGCCCCGGCGGGGAAGTGCAATCGTTAGCCACCCGAGTATAAAATGAAAAACGAATAACATCAAAGTTTTTCCAACCACTGCATCAAAAAAATGTTCCTGCCTAGTAGTACAATGAAGCGGAGAGTTTGACTGCTCTGGGATTTGAGTTTCCTTTTATTTTTTTAATTTGAGTGGTTTTAGCAGTGGAGTGTATTCCTACATTATTTCCAGGGACAAATAATTGGGCACAATGGACCCGAACTGTTGGTCTAAGTGAACAGTGACTCTTTTGTCACAAGGCACCCATCTACCTAACCCAACACAGAAAAATTAATTAACTTAATTCCTCTAAATAAGTTTGTGCTATATAGTAACAAAAGATTTACAAGAACTATTAAGCTTTCTAACAACATGCTACTAGCGCCAGTATCCGGAACTTCAAGTTCTAATTAAATTAGCTACTAGTATTCCGACATCTACCTATATTGTTGTTTATAAATTTTTATTTTGCTTCGTAATTATAGCAAATTAGTGTGTTTTTGATTTAAATATTTTAGGCATATAAATTGGAACTCAATCAATTCAACTGCGTATACCTGTATTAGTTTCTAATTATTTTTTATTAGAAGAACCAGAAGTCACTCACACTCATCTACAGACTTCAGGAACACAGATCCTTTCTTTTTAATATTTCTTTGTTCTGACAAATGAAAGAGCGATTTTCTAGATCATCTCGATTGTATATATGTATACTCTTAGGTACAGAATAATATTTCCAAATTCGTTGGCATTTATTTTCGGCAGTCAATATGGTTAAAGCCAAGAGTCACTTTGATTGCTCTGCATTTTTTCAAGTCATTTTGCATTTATTTGAGTTTGTCAAGTCATTGCATTCATTAAAACGTTGAAGTCTTTGAAGTCTATTCACCTGTAATTCATTGTACGAGTACAATAACTTCATCAGCATTGCCAACTTTTGGAAAATTGTGTTTTTTTTTTTATTGATGTAGTGGAGTGCATGACTTGGAAGGTATCAATTCAATGACCTCAAGACTTCAATGAATGCTAATGACTTCAAAGTAATTTAAATAATGCAGAGCAAACAAAGTGATTGCAATAGTTTTGAATTCAAGACATACTCGTACCAGGCTGCAATCTAGAAAGCAAACATCTTTACAAAAAATTCTTGTCAAATGGAGGTAATATCGAGTCCGCACTTTTGGAAAGATACTATAGAAATGTGGTGTTTGCTGAGGACACTAAGAGGGATAGGCAAAGCCTCTAATGATCGTTGTCATTGTTAACATAATCATTGACGTACTTGTGAACATGATCAGGAAAGTCTATCAGTTAGTTTCAAGCTAAATCTCAAACAAGGCAATTCTCGGTGACAAAATTAAAAAAAATTACCGTAAGGCAGATTAATAGGGTCATATCCTTGATATCCTGGGATAAAAGAAACTATTGACCAAAATCCCTTACACACAGACCAATCTACAGGATATTTGGGTGGGAAGAAATTGAGTGCGGTTCTCCACACGATCCAATTTTCAATATATGTACTACAGCATACTACCCACAAGGAAGACAAAGCAGTTAAATCATCCTATAGTTAGGTTAGGTTAGGTAGAATGGCTACCGTAAGCTAACGCCAGGACTCACTCACACCAATTAGTAGGCCCATTATAGTACCATTTCTAAGTAGTCCGGAGCCTCCGATATTTATAACCAAAACTCAAACCATCCTTATGGGATTGTGTACTCGTATGTAACCTATCCTACTGGAAAGGATCGGCGTCAAGCGTCTAAGTTTAACACTAGACAGTTAACTCCTTTATAAAGAACATATAGAAGCTGCGATAAACAAAGCCATCAAGGAACTTAAGATGAAAAACCTGGGAATGCAGCCCAGTCACACTGAGGTGAATGTACATTATGACAGTATGACCCATCATTACATACGGTGCAGTGGTATGGGCTAACAACGACGAGGACATCCCTGAGAAAAGTGCAAAGATTAACCTGCATATGTATGACAGAAGCCATGCGAACCCGTCCCACTGCAGCACATAGTGCTAGAGCGAATCGCCAAGGAGACCATATTGAGAATTAGCAAAGAGGGCATCGGGAAAGGAAAATACATCGCAAACAACGGGAGAATAACTCTGCCCAAATCAGTATCGCTTCTGCACTGGCCAAGAGACGATATGCTTTGAAAGGAAATTTCACTTAAACCTGAGCAACAAAAGAGATTGGAGTAGCGAATCCGATGACTACCAATTCAAACATTATACTATTGAATGGTACACGAACGGATCGAAAACATCTACTGGCACTGGGGCAGGAGTCGTACACTCAAAGGACTAGATACTCAGAATCACTCGGAATATTCCCCAGTATATTTCAAGCAGAAGCACCTTACCAAGAAAGATGCGCGCAATTTAACCCAGCCAGGAATTATTACGGGCAGGACATCGCAATACTGTCAGACAGCCAAACCGCTATCAAAGCACATACCTCGCACGAGATCAGATCCAAACTGGTATTGGAATGCCTCACCAAGATCAACTAACTGGGAGAGGTTAATAGATAAACTCTCTACTGGGTACCAGGACAAGTAGGAGCGGAGGGGCGAAGCAGCTGATAAACAGTTTAATTCAGACAGGAATTATTACGGGCAGGACATCGCAATACTGTCAGACAGCCAAACCGCTAACAAAGCACTTACCTCGCACGAGATCAGATCCAAACTGGTATTGGAATGCCTCACCAAGATCAACTAACTGGGAGAGGTTAATAGATAAACTCTCTACTGGGTACCAGGACATGTAGGAGCGGAGGGGCGAAGCAGCTGATGAACTAGCAAGAAACGGATCAGACATGGCGTTCCTTGGACCAGAACCCTTTTGTGGGATAGGATCCCACAAAATACAGGCAGACTTAAGGAAAAAGTAAGAGTAAAACTTGAATCATTCAAACAACTCTCGGCAACAGCAGTTCCACCATATCTGTTATAAGAGTAACTCCTCAAGGTGGGGTCTTGTCTCCTCTTCTATGGCTTATGGTCATCAACAAAATTTTGTGTAGACTTAATAGGGATGGAGTTAAGGTTGTCGCGTATGCGTTTGACGTGGTAATACTGGTATCGGGGGTATTTCCATCCGTAATCAGTGAGATTATGGAAGGTGCCTTGGGCAAGATTAGCTCATGGGCCACTGGATGTGGACTCAGCGTTAACCCAAGCAAAACTGTACTGATCCTCTTTACCACTAAAACCAAAATACCGACGTTTACGCTTCCCCGGCTTAAGAATCATCTACTCTTCCTATCCTCCAGTGCCAAGTACCTAGGTGTGGTACTTGATCCTAAACTAAGCTGGAAGCTTAATATTGAACAACGGGTAAAGAAGGCCTGTATGGCCTGCAGCAAGACCTTTGGTAAGAAGTGGGGCCTACGCCCAAAGATGGTCTTATGGATGTACACTGCCGTGGTGCGTTGCATTCTTTCCTATGGATCGCTAGTCTGGTGGCCTCTATTAAGGAAAGGTTATAACATCAAACTTGTCAACAGGGTACAAAGAATTGCGGCTATAGGTGCAACGGGTGCCATGAGAACATGTCCAACCGAATCCTTGAACGTTATCCTGCACCTTTTACGACTCGATCTTCACATTATGCATCTATCATCATGTAGTGCGCTCAGGCTAAGGGAAACAGGATGCTGGTGCACCAATCCGGATGGTCACAACAGTATCCTGAATCTGCTAGCGCAGGATCTATCGTAGTAGCTAATCTGACCGACTATATAATTCCCACAGTCAACTTTAGAAATGACGTCACGGTCAGATTCCCTACCAGAGCGGAATGGGAAACTGGCGTACTGATAAATGACTTCGAAACAACAATCTTCACCGACGGTTCAAAAATGGACTGCGGGGTAGGGGAGGAGATATTCTCTGATTCCCTCAATATTTCCAGGTCTTACCGGCTTCCTGGTTCGTGCAGTGTCTTCCAGGTGGAAGTTTTTGCTGTACGTGAGGCCCGCCACCTACTTAAGCAAACCTCTACACCCCTAAATACCATTGCCATCCACAGCCAGGCCGCTATCAAGGCTACAATATCTGCCACTACATCGTCATCGGTTAAGGATATGTCTCCTTTGGGTTCCGGGTCGCAGCAACATTGAGGGGATTGAGCGAGCTGATGAACTCGCAAGGCAAGGATCTGCCCTTGATGCTTTTCTAGCAAAGGAGGTAAATGTCCCGTTGGGGGTCCTTAAGGGAGGCATCTTCGCGCACTATCTGCTAAAGGCTGATAGCAGATGGCAGGCGGTGCAGAACTGTGTCATCTCCAGGCAGATGCGGCCCAAATATTCCCGGAAAAGAACTGAAGATCAACTAAACAGAAACCGTGCAGCTATTGCAAAAGTTCTGGCAGTTAGTACTGGCCACTGGCCCATCGGGGTTCATGCGGCCAGAATAGGCATTACATTTAATGCACACTGTCGCAGCTGCAATTCTGCTGACGAGATAGAAACAATCTTACACTTCCTCTGCAAGTGTCCGGCTTTAGGCAAGGTCAGACAGCGCACCTAAGGTAAACCCTTTTTCGACAATTTAATAGAGCTAGCGGAGATTAGCATTGGGGATATTATCAGTTTCCTCAATGCAACGGGGTGGATTTGAATAATCCTCTCTCCTTTTTCTCTTCCATTTTCCCTAGCAGTTAACGTCCTTTTTACATCCGACAGGTCACTTGAGTTGTGGTATTAAAACGGTGCTTCTGTGCTAATTAAGTGTCGGCATGGTTTCTCTGACACATCCACTTCTACCTAGCTACCTACAAAGCCCTACCTCGAGCTACTAAGGTAACTTTAATCATCCCAGTCCCGCTGTATGGCGTAAAGGCATGGACTTCTCAAAATCGTGGGAAGTAACTTTGTGAAAAAAGTTCTTCGAGCGATCTTTGGTCCCATCTGCATAGACGGCGATTGGAGGAGAAGGTACAATTCCGAACTATACGGCCTGTATAAAGACATCGACTTAGCCAAAAGCGTTCACATGCAGCGACTAAGATGGCTGTGTCATTTAGAGCGGATGGAGCCCAACGTTCCATCCAAGAAAGTCTTTGAAACCATCCCAGATAAATGGCGCAGTAGAAGACGACCTCGCGGTAGGTGGCGCAAACAAGTGGAGAGATACCTTAACCAACTTGGCGTGCGCAACTGGAGGCTCATAACCAGGCTGACTGGAGAAGTTTGTTGATTAAGGTTTAGGTTTGGACTGTAGGGCCATCTAAGTAAGTAAGTAAGAAAGCAGTTCTTGAAGGAAAACGGCCAGTATTGATTAATCACCAACGGATACTCTTCCATCAAGACAATGCCAGGCCACATGTCGCAAGAGATATAATTCAGAAAATCCGAAGCTTTGGTTGGGAAATACTCGTAATGCATCATGCAGCGTTCTCTCCTGACATTGCCCTAAGTTTACTATTTTTCCAAGAGTTTGCAAAATTATGTAAGCAATCGGAGCATGCGAAACCAGAGGAAGAAGGAATTTTATAAATTTGGCACAGAACATTACTAGTACATTGGGATGCCATCATTAGGAGCAGCGGAAAATATTATGATGACTGCAAACGCTCCAATTTTTTTTTTTTTTTAATTGAATATGTACAACAAAAACCGTATGATTAATGGTGATGGTGATACTTAATGATTTAGTAAAAATATTGGAAGATTTTGACACCGCGACAAGCATCCCGTCTTATTAATTTGGAACAAGTTCCGAACACATTGACCATATCGTCACTAATATATACTGATTTGCACCACTATGTACAAAAGAAGTCATCGAATGAACTTCAGTGAATTAAAGCATCTCGACTTTGTGGCATTATGCATTCAGTAGAGTAACAGGTTTTCTTGTTGTCCGATGTAATAGCCATGCTACGAGCACGGTAGCTAATCATGACCTTAGAAACGACTTTTGTCTGTTTGGATCGCAAGTACCAGATTTTGTTCAGAAAATAGTTGATGGAACCATTGTGCTTTAAAGTACACACATTCTCGCTATATAAAGCCTATAATCCCGAAAGCGCAGGGGGAACCGTCCATCGAAACTGGTGCTCAAGTACGTACAATGATGTTGGCCGTTGAATTTTTTTTTTTCCTTTTCGATGTAAAACTATCCAAATTCCAGACGCATTACACGATGATTCAAGTGGATGGCCTTACTTACACTCAGGGTAGCCACTTAACTTTTGGAATGCGAATTCAAAATGTGTAGTGAAATAGTACAAACCTCATCCTGTTCGGATTCATCCGAATATTTTTGTGTGAAAGAATGTTAACGTCGATTCGGCCTTCTGTAGTTGGTCGCACTTTACTTGATTTACACATGTTTAAAAGATGGTTTTCAAGTTGCTACCGCTTGACTCTGTTTTAGCCAGATACTCGGACCAATCTGACCCCCCAGTGTACATCCCGCCTTGCGCACTCAGATTCGAAGCAGGAAACAAAGCCCTAACAAAGGCAAACAACAGGTGGACCTCTTTAGATACTTGTGTCACCACGAGGAAGATATTGCCTGCAAACGACAGAGCAACAACCAATAGACTCATACAGAGGGATAGAAAATCACTCTCTACTCTAATAGGAGTCATTACGGAGCATAACACCATGCAGTACTACATGAAAAAACTACATGTGACGAACGAAGACTTTTTTAGAGGCTGCGGTGACGAGGAGGTTCAGCAAGACAGCAAAAAAATACAAATATTTGGCGCAACAGCTCTTTAAAGTGCCAGGGCCTAGCTTCTCGCAACCACTCATGTTGTGTGCGTTATATTTTTCACACGAATGGAAGGGACCTACAGTTTAATGCCGAATCCGAACGGCGATTTGAGAAGCTTTTTCGTGACAACAATACTCTCGGATGTTTGTCAGACGCTCGCGAGAGGTGGTACCGTGAAGAAAACTGTTTGGTGTTTTTCTGGGATTCGAACACTAACCACTTACGCCACGGCGCCCACAGCAAGACAGCACCCACTTCCTTTTCTACTGCCCAGACCTCTACCATTTGAGAAATAAGTTCCTTGGACAATCCTTCTTTAAGAATTTAGAAGAGTTGTCTAACGATAAACTTCATCAAATCCTCTGGATGGTTTGTATCTCGGGCAAAGTAAGTGCTAGACAATAGTTAGATGAAGGTGGGTGTAGGCAGAACATGCGCGGATCTTATAAAGGACGAGTGCAGTCAATTAGTACAGCTTGGGTCTCTGATTAATTAAAGAATACAATTTCTGATCAAAGTAAACAGAAGTCAAGACAAGCCGAAGTATTCACAGAAAGAAGCCAATCCTTCTAAGATTACTATCTTCGTGGAAAGTCAAAGGGCAATCAAAGCACTAGACAGCGAGGAAGTTAGATCAAAACCAGTTTCCAGATACCGAAATTCCCTGAACAGCATATGCAATACCCATGATATAACTCTCTGCTGTGTTTCCGGACATAGCGAAGTGAATGAGATAGCAGATGAACTAGCCAGAAAGGGATCAGCATTAGATATAGAACATACCCAGACATCAGTAGTGGAGAACTAAAAAGAAAAATCGATCTTAAAACACTCCACTCTTGGATGAGCAGAGGTGGCTGTATCATATCTCGCGGTTTATGGCCGGTATTGAATGAAGGAAGAACCAAAAACCTGCTGGCAATGAATAAAAACGAAATGCGAATCTTGATAGGTGCACGTACAGGACACTGCCGAAATGGCCGCAAGACTAGGTATCAACTCACCCGACAACTGCAGGAGCTGTCAAGACGGGCTGTCGAGGGCAGTTTTCGTTTTTGAGAAGCTTTCTCGTGACAACAAATACTTTGGGGTGTAATGGTAAGAGAAAACTCTTTATCTTAGGAAGCTCCTATGTATTGTACCTATTGTAACGTGAGAAAACGAAGATCTGGAGACTGGAAAGAACTATGAGACTTGAACAGATAATCAACCACTCCTTTCTTGCCTCCATTTCGCCCAATATTCATGCTTCCAAGTCATCTTCATATACGATCAAACCTAATTTAGTCGAAGTACTAATATGAATAAATTGTACTCCACCCAAAACTTGTTTGTATTATTTTGCGACTTAGTAGGTAAGTCGATAAATAGGAAGAAAGCGGCTTTCAAAGCTTGGTCAAAGTGCCCTTCTTATAGAAGAGATGAAAAAGGTCGCCTCGAAGTGGAGTACAGATGTTGCAAGAAAAAAACGAAGAAGAAGTGCGTCCAGCTTCAAGCAGAGAGTACGGAGGGCCTGTATTGGGAGCTGGAGAAAAAACATTTCCCGGTTGCTGATGCAAACCAGGCTATCCAGGAGTAGCAACGACACAATATGAACAAGAGGGCAAAGGTCTGCAAAATAGCCGCCCAAAGAAGGAGGAATGCTCAGGAGATTCTTTCCCCAAGTTCATTAACAATGCTCATGGCCAGCTTCTTGTGGTTGACGACAAAATTCTGCAGGGGTGGCGGCGGTATTGAGAAGAACTATTGAATGAACATTTTTCCCGGCTATACTTTCCAAGAGCCACCACTAACAGTGAAGAAATACCCGACATTACAGTCGAAGAAGTTAGTGTGGCGGTTAAATCTGGAAAAAGATGGGAGACGTCGGGTTCAGATGGCTCAGAATTCTTATCTCCAAATTTATGAGAGGTGATCCAATGCCGATTCAATGGAGGAAAAGTTAATTTCTCCCTGTAAACAAAAGGAAGGGTGATACGCGAAACTGTGACAACCACCGTTCGATCAAGCTGATGTCACACACTATGAAGATCTTTGAGCGGGTACTAGGTGTAAGACTGCGTAGAACAAAGCAGCTGTCTGATGATCAGTGCGGGTTTGTCGCTGATAAATCAATCACAGATGCAATCCAAAGTATAAGGATCATAATGGAACAACATCGTGATTCCTTAAAGGATTTGCATATTGTATTGGTTGACTTCGAAAAGGCATTCGACAGACAATTACGAGATCTGATACGGGTGGCGCTAAGACATCGAGGGGTTTCAGAAACTTATGTACAGATGTTCATGGACATGCACGAAAGATCGAAGACAAGACTAAGATGCCCCGCTGGAGTAACCGAAGAGTTCCCAATCAAAGTCGGGATGCACCAGTGAACCGTCTTAAGTCCTTTGCTCTTTATTTCAGTCCTTGATTATCTGCTTGAAGGTAAAGTGACGGACCCCAAGGTATATCAATTATTCCTTGCTGACGATGGAGCCATCATAAGTGAGCATCTTACATCCCTGCAATGAGCACTTGATGTGTGGGTGGACGTTCTGGAGAGAAATGGGTATCGCATTAGTTCAAAAAAGACAGAGTACTTGTGCTGGCCGTTCTCTGATCCACTCAGACCTATTCCAGACATTTTTTTTATGGAACAGCGCTTCCCAAGTGCGAATAGTTCAAATATCTGGGATGTATGAAGAATAGCAAAGCAACTTGTGATGACGACATCAATCATCGCGTAAGCGTAGGGTTAATGAAGTGGCGAGAAAATTCCGCTATCTTCTGTGACCGAAAAATGACACATAAGTTGATAGGAAGGCTCTACACCGCAGTTTTGCATCCAGCGCTCACATATGGTTCACAATGTTGGACGATGTACAAAAAGTATGAGAGTAAACTAACAGCAGCTGAGATGAAGATGTCGCATGACAGCAGGAGTGACAAAGCTTGATTGAATAAGAAGTTCGAAGATCCGTGGAAGCCGTGGAAGCCGTCACGTCAAGGAAACCATCGTACAAAAGATAGAGCGCGACCGGCTCAGCTGGCATTGCCACGTTCAAAGAAGAGATCATTTGAACCCTGTTATAAAGGCAATATCAATGCACGTTCTAAAGACATCGCGATGTAGGAAAGGCAGGCCTATAAACGCCTGGATCAGACAAATGCGACGACATCGGCATTTCATTGGGCTCAGTAACCCAGTGATCCAAAATCGGGAGGTCTGCCGATATTTTCTGAGGTGAAATAGGCGAACCCCACAGGCGGATCAGTAGAAATGCGATGAAGTGGGGGGGGGTTGTGATCACTTATTTTTGGATCATAACCTCTCCGAAATAGGCAGAAGAAGAAGAGCAGGTAAGACGTATATCCGGCACCAGACACGCGTGAAAATATTGCGCACGGAGCCGCGTATCCGATGCTGGGTAAATAGTGTGAAAGCTCGCATTTAAATCTGTGCACTTCGATGTATCCGGCGTCATGTATCCGACATCCGGGCCGTATAGATTTGCGATTTTTCTGGCAAAGCCGTATGACCGGTAGTTGTGTCGTATATCCGATGCCGGATAAGTGTGAACGCTCTCATTGATTTGTGTACACATTGAACCGGATACATGGCGCCGTATATCTGATACCGGATTTGTCTGAAATGGGCCTACCGATTGTGTTTAGATTTCATATTTGGGATAGTCTAGGCATGTGTTTTAAGATAACGTACCAGGTATTCTGACAAATTGTTGTTTGGGAGCTTTTTCACGATTTGCCTGAAATTGAATACCTGGATATTGCGCTAGAGGCTTTTCTTTATATTGTCCTCCAAATTGAAAACTCATTCATTTACCTACCACTTTTTTTTTTAATAAGAAATACACAAAGTTTTAGAAGAAAGAAAATAAGCTGTCAAATCTCTGAATTGTAAAATGTGTCGTAAACCTAACCATCTCCATAATTAGGAAAAACTTCAAAAAAGCCAAACTTACAAGGCTACCTCTGGACTGAGAGATCTACAAAGAGAGAATGAAGAACTTCAAAGCAGAGGTTCGGAAGGCCAAACGCAGGTCCTGTGCCAGTTTTTACCAGAGCATTGACAGTACATTTCAATCCTCTAGATTACGAAAAGTCCTCTCCGAAACACCAACTGTACCAAGTGTTAATGGATCCTGGACAGAATCAGACGAAGCATTGCTCAACCTGCTCATGGACACTCACTTTCCCGGCTGTACGCCTATCTCCAGCCTCGGTAAATGTTGCACGCCCACCAGTACCACCTCCCTATTTGATCAGTGAGGATAAGTTGAAATGGGCGGTGAACAGTTTCGAGCCATTCAAATCCCCGCGACTGGACGGTATTTTTCCGGCACAACTCTAGACGGCCTTTTACATTGTATGGCAGAATCTTTTCTGCATTCTGAGGGGGTGTTTTGAGATCGGAACAACACCCACCCCCTGAACCGAGGTGAGAGTGGTTTCTATATCCACAGCAGGCAAGATATCGCACATGCTTCTAAAGGGCCTTAGACAAATCAGTCTAACGTCATGCCCTCTCAAGATACTGGAAAGAACCCTAAACCTTCGCATCAAGGCCAACATTGATAACATCCTACTATCCACGTCACAGTACGCCTATCAAAAAGGCAAATCTGTTGAAATGGTTTTACACTTCATCATCCAACCCATCGACCCAAATCACTCTCAATCAAATGTTTATCCTAGTTTCATATCTGGACATAGAGACAGCGTTCAACAACGTCGAAACAAATTCGATTACCAATAACCTACGCAGGCTTAACATCTACGAATCCATCTGCTATTTCATACAGCATATGCTAAAGACTAGGGTAATAACAGCATCCTTCGGAAGCAGCACTGTCAAACGACATGCACATCGAGGCACCCCTCAAGGGGGTGTACTGTCTCCACTACTTTTGAATCTAGTGCTCAATGAAGCCCTTCTGAAAATCGAAGAAAAAAACTGGATGCAAAGTCATTGCCTATGCAGATGATGTTGCTATCCTAATAACAAGCAAATACCCGCAGACACTATCCGATATCATACCGTCTGCTCTTAACGAACTGCTCAAATGGACCGGCGAATGCGGCCTTTCCGTTAACCTGACGAAGACCGAGCTAGTTCTATTTACAAGAAAGCATAAACTTCCCGACTTTTCTCAACCAAAAATTAAACCTTAAACCTTCAAATAACTAGGACTAAAGCTGTGAATCTATTTACTCTACACTGATGGGTCAAAAATCAAGGGCGGGGTTGGTGCAGGTGTTTTCTCTGACAGGCTTAATCTTAAGCTCTCCTTCCGTCTATTAAATCATTGTAGCGTGTTCTAGGTGGAAATACTGGCGATTAAAGAAGTTTTATCTTGGCTTAGGAATAACGTGATATCTGGTAGAGATATCCTCATCTTTTCAAATCCCTGGAATCGACCTATTTAAATTCCTTAGTAGCTCTAGACTGCCAATCGCGGAGATGGCTGAGCAGTTCACTATTTACCTGTGTTGGGTGCCGGGGAATAGAAACATTCCAGGGAATTGTAAGGCCGATAAACGATGAAAAGAAAGCAGTAGGCTCCACTTGGGGCCTACAACCAAGCATTATGCACTGGCTTTACACGTCGGTAATAAAAGCGATTCTTATGCATGGAATACTGGTATGGTGGACCGCCCTGGAGATATATCCAACCTATTCATAATGGAAAAAACTCAGCGAGTAGCATGTCTCAGCATTACCAGTGCACTGAGAACTTCTCCCATAGCGGCGCTCCAAACCAAGTTCTATCATCTTCGTATCGAAACCGTCAGTAAACGATTAGGTATACTCGTAAGCTCAGCAATAAGACTTAGAGGCTCCAAACAGTGGAAGAAGCAACATATAGGACATGCCAAAATACTTTCGATGCACTGACATCTTCCCACTTCCACTGGCCAACTGCCCACTGAATATAACGTAGCAGGGGCTACATGCACTCAATACCGGACAGAGTTGAGTGGACGCAACGCGATGTCCTATACAATGAATCGCTGTCAATTTCCACGGACGGATCTTAATCCAAGGACGGAGTTGGTGCCGAAATCTTTACGGACGACCTGGAGGCACACCTCTCTTTTGAACTTCCAAACCATTGCAGAGTTTTTCAAGCCGAAGTTACCCCTGTTCGTCAAGCCGGCTAATAGACTATCATCGTCGAATATTGCTATCTATGTCGATAGTCAAGCAGCCATCAAATCCCTCGCATCCAGCACTACGATATCTAAGGCAGTGAAACACTGCCGCGTATCTCTTAACGATAGCTCACTCACAACCTCACTCTTTGCTGGGTACCAGGTCTCTATACCATACCGGGGAATTGTGCAGCTGATGAACTGGCACGACAAGGCTCCTCTGGTGCAAACAGCATAAGCATTATCGGCATCGAAGCGTCAACGGCTAAGTACCTTATTTAAACCGATGCGGAGAAAGGAGCCAATCCCGGATGGCAACATCTAGACCAATGCAACACCACCAAAAAAATTCGGTCAACACTTAACAAATCTAGGTCCATCGGGCTCTTGAAGCACAAGAGGTACTCTTTCCAAAATAGCAAACGTTCTCACCGGACATTCCGATATAGGAAGGCATGCCCTAAGACTAGGCATCCCCTACAATGATTTTTGCAGAAGCTCTAGAGATGAAGAAGAGGAAGAGATCATTAGTCACTTCCTATGTGCTTGTCCTGCGCTTGCCAACATTAGGAAGGCCATCCTGGATGAATTTGTTTCTTAGTAATCTCAGCAATGCCTGCCCGGCTAAAATGAACGCTTTCATACAACGAAACAAATGGTTCTCAGAGTAAGAGGGTGACCCACCTACCTTACATATCGGCAGTACAATGGACCTACTTCTGGTCTAACTGCGTCTTCATTGAGGGCCGAAAGGAATGCAAAGATAGATCGCCTCCAAGTGGTGCATCCTGGGTAACGCTAAATGATCTATCACAACTAGGCTGCCAAACTATCGGAGAAATACTTTCGAACAATTTCCCGATCTCCTGGCAAAGAAGGTACACATGCAGCCTACATAAACAAATATACAAAACGGCTCTTCTAAGAGCTTCTTGACAAAGAGAATCGGACCGTCAGTTCGCATTCTCCAACTTAACATTGAAGGAATTAGTAAAGCCAAATGCGACCGTTTCTCAAGGATCCTAAGAGAACACGCTATAGACGTAGCGGTCATACAAGAAACTCACACCGCGTCTGAAACTGACTTCCAAAATTGGGTAGAATACCTAGTTATACAGCAATTGGCGTAATATATAACCAAGCATATGGATCTGCCACTTACATAAGAAACGGGATCGAAAACGCTAAGCCAATCCAACAAAGCTCTGCTGACGATATCTTCTCTATTACTACTGACGTAGCTGGCATACATATCACCAACTTGTACAAACCACTAAACAAACCTTGGCCACAGCATGTATTACCAATATTTAACCACCCTGCAGTTTACAGCGGCGACTTCAACAGCCATCATACCTCTTGGAGATATGCAACATCAGACTCAAATGGTCTCAAGCTGTCGAACTGGACTGAAGTCAACCACCTACACCTTGTCTTCGACGCCAAAGATGCAAATACTTTTCAATCCGAACGATGGCAAAGGGGCTACAATCCCGATTTGACATTCGTAAGCTCCGACAGCGACCAAAGGCCTCTCCAAACTAGTCGTTAGGTCCTCTCGAACTTCCCACACAGTCAACACAGGCCTATAGTTATCGAAACCGGCACCCAAATCCCTGTCATCGAGTCCATAGCGCAGCCTAGATGGAATTTCAACAAGGCCTCCTGGAACAACTTCAGGAGCGAACTTGATGCTAATATAAGGTGGATCCAGCCAGTAACACGAAACTATAGACGTCTTGTAGGCATCGTTCTTTCTACGGCGAAGAAGCACGTACCGAGAGGCTTCCGTAAACTATATATACATGGATGGACAGAAGAAAATGATTGCCTCCACAGGGAGTTTGAGACAAGTGACGATCCCGAAACTGCAAATGAGTTACTCAAGTCTCTTGATAAAGCACGGAGCGACAAATGGCAAAAAACCGTCGAAAACACTAACTTTGTCCACTCCACCCACAGTCTGCCCAGATAAAATAGCTATTAGGATTGTCAAACTATCCAAAGCACCCGCAGACAAAATAGAAAGCAAGACTATCAAGAAAAATCTCCGATCACTAAAAAGAGAATCGCTGGAACTGGCAGAATTTTCAAGATCCATTAGCGTCGAGGAAGTCGATGCCGCGTTTCTCAAGGTAAAGGCAGGCAAAGCAGCAGGGCCAGATGGCATATTCCCAGAGTTCCTCATACATTGCGGCAAGAACTTCAAGAATTGGCTTGCAAGGTTCTACTCAAACCTGGAAAGCCAAACGATAAGCCCGAAAGCTATCGCCCTATCGCGCTGCTTAGCGTTCTATACAAACTGTTTGAGAAAATCATATATAACAGAATTGAGCCAGCTATCAACATTATTGTCCCTACCGAACAAGCAGGCTTTAGACCTGGCCGAAGCTGTACAGACGAAGTACTAGCACTAACAACTCATATCGAGGCCGGTTCTAGACCAAACTTAAAACGTCAGTTGCATTTATAGATTTAACCGCTGCATATGATACAGTATAGAAAGATGGATTATTACTCAAGTTCCTCCAAGTAATCCCATGCTCCAAAACAGCCACAGCAATAAACAATATGCTCAGCGACAGACCATTTCGAGTTTTTCTAAACAATACCTATATCAGGCCAAAAAATGTGAACAATGGGCTACCCCAAGGTTCAGTCCTAGCCCCGCTACTTTTTAATCTTTATACACATGACATACCAATAACTCAATCCAGGAAATTTTCGTACGCTGATGACATCGCCATAGCTACGCAACATCAAAGCATGGCCCACACGGAAGCAATACTTACCAAGGACCTTGATATACTAAGCTCATATTTTAAAAAGTGGAGACTCTGCCCAAGCATGAGCAAAAGCGAAGTAACGTGTTTCCACCTAAACAATAAACTCGCCCGAACAAAGCTCTCTGTTCATTTCAACAATATCCAGTTAAACCACAACCCCGCACCAAAATATCTCGGCGTCACACTGGACAGAACTTTAACATTCAAATAACACCTTATCAGCACGGCAGCTAAACTTAAGACCTGAAACAACATAATCCAGAAGCTGGTCTCAACATCATGTGGAGCCCCTGCCAAAACCCTCCGCTCTGCCACACTGGGACTAGTGTTCTCTACTGCCGAATATTGCGCTCCCGTTTGGTTAAACAGCGCCTATATAAGCAATATGGACTGCCAGCTCAACACATCGATGCGTATAATCTCAGGTACTATCAGTTCCACACCAACGAGATTTCTTCCGGTACGGAGTAACATCCACCCTCCCAAACTCCGACGCCAAAACGCATTAACTCGCGAATACGCCAAAATCAGTTCGAACCAACATCTGCCGATCCACAATGACATCCAGAATAGTGCACTCAGTCGGCTTAAATCACGTCATCCTCCACTAAAACTTGCATAAAGTCTTGCAAGCAACAACTTCAATCCAACTGATTTATGGAGAAACGAATGGATCCCTTCCTCCATAAACGATATGTGCCGGATAGAGGACCCAACAAACATTCCTGCTGGCCATGACCTACCAAGAAAAGTATGGGTCAGTCTCAATCGACTGAGGACAAATCACGGCAGATGTGCCGCGACACTTTTCAAATGGGGAGCAGTCGAAACACCACACTGCGATTATGGAGAAGGAATCCGAACCATTAGACACGTCATTTCCGAATGTGTACTCAGGAGGTACCATGGCGACCAATACCGCCCACCCTGCCGCTGTCCAATGGCTACTCAACTTAGACATCCAGTTTTAAGAATGCTTGTGCAATAAATATATGTACATATATATATATGTAAATGTACTAGTTTTATCTTATACAATGTGTTCTTTTGTTTGTACATATGCATTGTACTATTAGATTTTGTTAACTTACTTTATTATTGTACCTAGGCCAAACGCTAAAAAAATAAATGAGGGCGGATCCTAAGCAACCAACCAACCGACCTGCATTGCGATTGATCGGGAAACTACTGACTGCTCCAAACTTGGCTTGGGCCAGTAGCGCAACAATCAAGTTCGTGATGAAGTGCTTACTTTACCTCCTAGTGGTGGTCCCCGGGCAACTATACGTATAAACCCTTATACGTATAGGCCAAAATTGTAAGTGCGGGTTGTCTAGGGCCTTGATTCTAGGCTAGGTAACGTGGGCCAGCAACCTGCGTTACCGAATATTGCCCGCTACGGAAACCGACACTATGCCTCGGATAAGGAATGATCACATGTTGACGACTTTTGGCTATTGTACCCGGACAAAGATAGGTTTCTGGAATGTAAAGACGCTCCTTGACTCGGGAAGAGAAGGTCCTTACAATGCCAGATTCCTCCAATTGGAAAACGAATTCATGCGATATATGTAAACTGGACATTTTGGGGGTAAGTGAAGTAAGATGGTTAGAAGCGGGCGAGTACCAGTCTCCAACGCGTAACACTATAGTGCTCTATTCTGGAAGACCATCCGGAAGTCCGCGGGAATATGGAGTCGGACTACTGCTAACAACAACAGCGCGCAAGGGCCTAATTTCCTGGCAGCCTCATGGTGATAGGATTTTGACGGCCAGATTCCGGACTAGAGTACGACGCGTCACCATCATACAGTGTTACGCCCCAACGAATAGTTCGTCTGAGGACGAAAAGGAGAGCTTCTTCAATCTCTTAAGCGCTGTCTTCAACACAACACCAAATGGAGACATTGTCATAGTGATGGGGGATTTGAATGCCAAGGTAGGCAACGACAACGAAGGGCTCAAACATGTAATCGGGAAGCATGGACTAGGCAACCGCAATGACAACGGCGAAAGGTTTGTGGATTTCTGCAATGCCAACCGCCTTGTGATAGGTGGCACCATGTTTGAGCACAAGACCTGCCACAAAGTCAGCTGGGTTTCTAATGACAGGCAAGCAACCTCCAACCAAATTGACCATTTTGCCATCAGCCGCCGCTTTAGAAGTAGTCTCCTGGACGTCCGAAACAGGCGAGGGGCAGATGTGGGGATAGTACGTGATCACCATCTTATGATAGCTACTCTCCAACTACGCACTGTTGCAGTTCGAAGATCCCACGACAACACAAGAACGCCCAGGTTCAACGTCGATAGACTTAGTGATCCCTCAGTGCGCCAACAATTAAGGGAGCACTTTTCGCAAGGTGTGGAAGCAATCAGCAGGTCAATGCCCGCAACCATCCAAGACCATTGGTGTGCTATGAAAAATGTTTTTACATCTGGTGCTGAAGGAATTGTCGGTCGATCGCAGGGAAGACATAGGGCGTGGCTTTCCGAGGATACCTGGAGACGGATTGACGAACGAAAACAGCTGAAAGCTCGCGTTGCAGCTACCCCAGCAGCAGGGAGAAGGGAGCTAGAGTCCCTATATCGCATGAAGATGAGAGAAGTTCAGCGTAGCGTACGACGTGACAAGCGCAACTACATCAACGCGCTGGCTACAGAAGCAGAAGAAGTTGCACGGAGGTGCGACAGCAGGACTGTCTACAGAATCACGAAAGAGCTGACAGGTGGTCGCAGCTCCAGCCAACACTCAGTGAAAAGCCTGGACGGCTCCTTGCTCATTTCGGATGAGGACCAGCTCAAGAGATGGAAAGAGCATTTTGCTATGGTTTTGAACCGTGTATTCGCTAGCGATATGCTCTCAAATCAGACTGAGATGCCCGAGGTGAGAAGTACCCGACTCCTAGTAAAGATGAGATTATTACCGCGATCAAGGCACTCAAAACCAACAAGGCGGTAGGACTTGACGGTATTCCAGCAGAGATCTTACGAGCAACGCCCACAACTTCGGCTGAGCTTCTGCTTCCACTTATAGATAGAGCTTGGGAAGCTGAGAGCTTTCCTAATGAGTGGAAAAAGGGAACGATCGTCAAACTTCCTAAGAAAGGAAATTTAATGGAGTGCGGAAGCTGGAGGGGTATCTGCGTGTTGCCTGCTATAGCTAAGAAAATAGCTAAAATCATCCTTGAGCGAATCAAACAACATCTCGAAGACACACTCGATGCCGAACAAGCAGGTTTCCGCTCTGGATCCTCCTGTGCCGACCACATCAACACCCTGCGGATTATCATCGAACAGTGTGTTGAATATCGATCGCCACTGCACCTGCTGTTCATCGATTTTGAGAAGGCTTTCGATAGTGTCAACAGGGAGTTTATTTGGCGTGCCTTACGCAGGAGAGGTATTTCCGATAAACTAATTGCTATTATCAAAGCTACATATGAAGGCTCCAAATGTCACGTTCTGCACAGGGGAAGGTTGTCTAAGGAATTTGAGATCCAAAGTGGGGTAAGATAAGGCTGTATCCTTTCACCAATATTATTCCTATTGGTGATTAGCGATGTGCTTCATGCAGCTTTGTCGACGGGAAACGGAGGAATTCGATGGACTCTTACATCTCAACTGAAACATCTTGACTACGCAGACGATGTATGCTTACTCTCTCACAGAATTATGGACCTCCACCAAATGACAGCAGATGTGGAGAGGGAGGCAGGTGTCGTCGGGCTGAAAATTAATTCGGCAAAAACTAAAATTATCAGCCTTGGAACAAACTCATCGGCTCAAATATGCATTGCTGGACAACCGGTAGAGAGAGTAGAGGATTTCCAGTATCTTGGGAGTATTGTCTCGACCGATGGTGGAACCGAACTGGATATAGCCAACAGGATCGCCGAAGCAAAGTCCGCGTTCGGGATGTTGTCCAAAATATGGCAAAACAATGCAATCAGTTTCAGCACCAAAATAAGACTGTTTCGCTCCAACGTTGAATCCGTACTGCTATATGGTTGCAGCACGTGGAGAGTGAATCTACTACTATCACCAGAAAGCTGCAAACGTTCGTTAATAGATGTCTGCGCAATATCCTAAGGATTTTCTGGCCCAATCGTATCTCTAACGAACACCTTTACGAGAGAACGGGTCAGGAACTAATAGGCACAACTATCCAACGGCGGAAGTGGCAGTGGATTGGTCACACGTTCCGAAAGGGTGACAGCTCCATAGCGAACCATGCTATGCAATGGAACCCTCTAACTCAGGATGGCAGAAGAACTGGCGGTCCGAGGAGAACATGGCGCAGAATAGTCGAGAAGGAGGCACGGCAGTTAGGGAAAAGTTGGGGAGAACTCAGATATATTGCCAGAAACCGTACACGATGGCGCGTAGGCGTAGTAGAGGCCCTAGGACCCACAAGGGGATACAGGACATAAGTAAGTAAGTAACCAACCAACCGGGAGCGTATCTTCTATTTTTCACAGTGAAACTAGAATGCATAACAACAACTCCCTCAACAATGAGGGAGAATCCGTAGTCTACGATGAAATCATCACTGTACATAAAAGTAACAAAGGCAAGTGACTCATAATGCCTCCTGAAGTCCACTGACAGATAGCCAGATATTCTGATCTTGTCGCAGAAATTGATACTGCCGTCCTAAGGAAACTATGCAGTGGTCGCAGTTGTCGATCCCGCTAATATATTGTGAATATTTAAGGTTCATCCCAGTTTGGGCGATGGAACTATAGGGACAGCATGCAACATCACAATCTCAATCTAATTCAATGCATGTACATGGAAAAAGATTTCGATTGAAACAACTGTCAGTCAACAATGTCATTCACCGACTTAATTATATCATTCACCCTGAAAGGTGCTGATAGTGTCACAATTAGCACGGCGATACAAGATACAAGGCTAACCTCTATAAGAATGCCGGCTGTATGCAATAAATTCTACGTAACCCAGCACCTGAATGAAAGTCAGTGTGGGAATCTTTCTGTTTTTTGTAAGCCAACTCCCTTCTAAAGAAAAAAAAATGCAGAGCTCGCACCCAAGTTTAATATCCCCCGTGTAATCCGAATATTCCCCGATGTACTCACCAATACTTGGCAATTGTTTTTCAGTTTCCAGCCATTTTTGCAGTTCGGTCATTCCCTTGTCCATGTCAGCAATATATCCCATTCTCGTATCGTAATATGAGACCGCGTTACAAAATCTGCTTATTCGTTGAAAATTACGCGTAATCGCACTTATAGCACAATACAGAGCCAAATATTGAGTCGAATTTCAAAACTTTGCACATAAAACTTTTATTACAATTTTTTTTGTCAGTTTCCTTTCTTATTGTTTTATCCTCCACTTTCGTTGTCGACCGACCGAATGCAGAATATCACTTAGCACAGCGATAAATTTGATTAAAACACAATTATAACTAAAATATACTCAGATACGCAAACCACTGGGCACCGAGTGACTTCTCGGTGTGACGCTTCCTGCTCAACTGAAACCGAACGTGAAAATGCGATACAAGTATCTGCGAGGCTAGGTACTACCGCACCATAGCATACGTCTTCTGATTGGGTTAGTAGGTAGGCACTAGCGAATTTCCATTTCAACGGAGTTACGAGTACACATGCTTCCAATTCCAGTGTGTGATGACCGTGAAAAAGTTTTCCACGCTTAGCAGATATCAGTTTACAAACTGGCTTGCAGTTAGCTAAGGTACATTAGCCCTTTGACAAACTACACAATGCATGCTATTATGACAGGAAGACGAAAAGTCTTGGTAACCTTGAGGCAGACCTTAACCTGCCCACTAAGTGACCAAAATACTCGAAACAGAGTGTGAGCATGAATGTCAATGGAGTTCCGTTGATGAGCGCGATCACATAAACTAAAGATACGTGGAATTGCAATTAGATACTTGGGTATATCTTTTAATGATCTTATTTGGAATTGGTATCACGATCCAATTTTCTGGTATAAAAAACAAAAAAAAAATCTTTTTGTTGCAGTTGGCTGGCGGAATAATAACTATTTACGTATGTAGACGATACACGCGAGGAGGTAATTGTAATACATCATGTCAGCGTTTGGTTAAACCCGAGGGAAATGAGAGTATCTACCAGGTGACTCTATCTTTTCTTTTCAAGTTTAAGGTCTTTAACTTAATTTATCACGTAAATTGGACTAAAATTGAAACCAGTTAATGTGCTAACAAGTTAATTTGCAGATACTATGGGTGACCACTTAGACCTTTTCGCGTATAACCCGTTTATTTGGACACGGAATGAATTCCGTTATATTTTACAATATGCATGCAATGAGTTATAAGTCTATACCTTAGAGCAGAGAGATAGGTCATGTAGATACACAGAGCGGTACAATTGAAGTTTGCATGGGAATTTGTATAGTTGACATATTTTGAAATGGATTGCTCCAATATTATAATTCAAAAATCAATCCTTAAAGGTAGGGTTAGTTGTCAAACGGTAGTTTAAGCGATTATATGAATACACAAGAATTTTCACTTAGCTGAGGGTATCAACTCCTACTCTCAGCATCCAGGTGGTGACCGCTGAGTGCCTAGTACCTTGATCCAAGAAATGCTAACCAACCCCTTTTGGAGAATCTCTAGCAGCAGCAGATGAGAGAGGGGGGAAGAGTTCTCTCTCACTAGAGTACTTCTTCTTGTTCCGGACGGCAGTGGATGAAATCCCTAGATGGAGTCAACGGTGGGGTCTACAGTTCCATTTAGGCTGAACTTAGTAAACACCTTGCGCGAGCTGCTTCGACATTTTTGGATCACAGGTCGGTAAGGAATTTTCAATTTTGGTCATGACCTTGGAATAGAGGTGGTAGCGGAGAAGCCCTTGAGGCGCCAACTGCGACATCTACTACGGCGATTACTACAGACAAGAAGGACAGCGTCTATTCGGGTGCGGATTTGTCATTCGAGGCAGACTTAGGCAAGAAGTCTTGTGTTTCCGGCATGTGAACGAGCGCCTCATGACAATCTGTATCAAGGCTAAATTCGTCAACATTAGCCTAATATGCGCTCACGCCACAGTGGTCCAAAATACCATTCTACCTGGACAAAATTATTTTACTATGTCAAACTGTTCGTTTGCATTTGTACCTTAAAATAAATGTATCTTTTTTAATTTTTTTCTTATTACATATGAAATTTTTCAATAAATAAATTAATACCAGAAAAAACACTTTGTTTGAAAATTGTTGGTTATTCAAGAGATTCAAGATTCAAGATTTACTTTATTATAAACAATTTTTGAAATTACTATTCTTGATAAAGATACAAACAAAAAAATTATAATTATAAGAAAATAAATAGTAAGGCTGTGGCGTTGCCGTCTGCCTGATTGAAGCCATTGAACAATGTTATCAATTTAACGTTTCTGCAAATCTATCATAAGGGAAGCATGACTTCTTCTTCTTCTTCCTTTTATCAGCGAGGCTATGATCCGAAAACAAGGGATCACAGCCCTCCCACTTCACCGCATTTCTACTGATCCGCCGTGGGGTTCGCCTATTCGACCTCAGAAAATATCGGCAGGCCTGCCGATTTTGGATCACTCGGTGACTGAGGCCAATGAAATTCCGATGTCGTCGCATTTGTCTGATCCAGGCGTTTATAGGCCTGCCTTTCCTACATCGCGATGTCTTTGGAACGCGCATAGATATTGCCTTTTTAACAGGGTTCAAATGATCTCTTCTTTGAACGTGGCAATATCAGCTGAGCCGGTCGCGTTCTATTTTTTGTACGATGGTATCCTTGATGTGAAGGCTTCCACGGATCTTCGAACTTCTTATTCGATCAAGCTTTGTCACTCCTGCTCTCATGCGAAGCATCTTCATCTCAGCTGCCGTTAATTTACTCTCATACTTTTTGTACATCGTCCAACATTGTGAACCGTATGGGAGCGCTGGACGCACAACTGCGGTGTAGAGCCTTCCTTTCAACTTAGGGGGCATTTTTCTGTCACAGAAGATAGCGGAATTTTCTCACCGCCTCATCCACTCTACGCTTACACGATGATTGATGTCGTCATCACAAGTTGCTTTGCTATTGATCATAGATCCCAGATATTTGAACTTTTCGCACTTGGGAAACACTGTTCCATTCAAATAAATGTCTGGAATAGGCCTGAGTGGATCAGAGAAGGGGCAGCACAAGTACTCTGTCTTTTTTGAACTAATGATACCATTTTCCTCCAAAACGTCCACCCACACATCAAGTGCTCGTTGCAGGGATGTAGGATCCTCACTTATGATGGCTCCATCGTCAGCAAAGAATAACTGATGTACCTTGGGGTCCATCACTTTACCTTCAAGCAGATAATCAAGGACTGTAATAAAGAGCAAAGGACTTAAAACGCTTCCCTGGTGCACCCCGACTTTGATTGGGAACTCTTCGGTTACTCCAGCGGGGCATCTTACTCTTGTCTTTGCTCCTTCGTACATGTCCATGAGTGCAATCTTGGAGTGCTCAAAATTATCGAAAGTCTCTATAAGGAGAATATGACTGCGGTATGGGACGGAAACAATGTTTCAAATTGGTTTGAGTCTCATATGGGTGTTAAGCAGGGTTGTCTCATGAGTCCTCTTCTTTTCGCGCTATTTATGGACGATTTGCCAACATCTCTACCTGGAGGAATTGAGTTCGCTGGAATGAAAATAAGGGTACTCTTATATGCTGATGACATCGTCATCCTGTCGGAAACTCCATCCATGATGCAAATGATGATCAACAAGCTAGAGAAATATTGCAACCTTTGGAACCTAAAATTGAATACAAGCAAGTCCAAAATATTGGTATTCCGAAACGATACCGGTCGCTTCGCTAGGGATGCAAAATGGTTTTACCAAAACGAAGAAATTAAGAACGTAAAGGAATACAAGTACCTTGGAGTCATTTTAACACCGCGAGTGGATTTTAAAAAGCACCTTCAGGAAAAACTCAAGGAAGGAAAAAAGGCAATAAACTTTAATTGGAAGGGAATATTTTCTAAAAATAACGTTCCGCTTAGTACAAAGTGTAAAGTCTATGAGGCAGTGGTTAGGTCCATCATGTGCTATGGCGCCCAAGTATGGGGTATCTCTCAGTTTGAAGAAGTTGAAAAGCTGCTAAGATACTTTATCAAAAAAATCTTCAGGCTACCGGAAAACACGCCAACGTATATGCTTCACCTGGAAACAGGACTGTCCCCTTTGTACATCTTCACAGTAAAGCTGCACTTTCATTACATTTTAAAAGCAATGTCACTCTCGAGTCGGAGGCTTCCAAATTTGGTTGCAATGCACATAATACACCATAGGCAACAATTTTTCCTCGAATGGTCCAGGCTCTGCGGCATTCATGATATCCAACTAGCGGATTACAATCCTACATCTTGGAGAGAAGCACTACAGGAACTGTTGATTAAGGTCGACCTATCCACCCGTGAGGCATTTAAAGTAACCAGACTCATATATCGAACTCTTCAACATGACTTGGGGGAATTCAACTGCTTCCAAGACCAAAACAGTGTGGAAGTTATTTCAACATTACTTAAGGCTAGAGGAGAGCTCCTGCGCTTGAATTACATGCCATATAGAACCGAACGAAATTCTGAATGCTCACTATGCAACCTACATGCCTTAGAAGACGTCTTCCATCTCATCGGAGTATGCCCAATATTAAAGGCGATAAGGCGAACCCATTGGGATAAACATGTGCTACCGGAAGCTGAAGTCAGGGCAATACTAAACGGTCAAAATTGGAAGGTTCTGTTTAGCTACTTAAAGTCCGCTTTAAAATACAGGCAACAAATATTACATGAAGCTTTTTAGAAAAATTAGTGAATATAACTAAAACGAATTTAGACAGGTAAAGTAATTGAGATCTTTTGAATTCTATTTTAAAATTTTGTAAATCTCTCTTTTCAGGCTGACGGCAAACGCCAATGCATATTTTGTGATTATTTAATTATGTATTAGCTACAATTTTCTAATGTTCAATAAAAATCACTTCTACTATTACTCTACTACTACTACTACTACTACTACATGTCCATGATCATCTGTACATAGGTTTCTGGAACCCCTCGATGTCTTAGCGCCTCCCATATCAGATCTCGTGGTTGTCTGTTGAATGCTTTTTCAAAGTCAACCAATACAATATCCCTTAAGGAATCACGATGTTTTTCCATTATGATCCTTATACTTTGGATTGCGTCTGTGGTTGATTTACCCGAGACAAACCCGCACTGATCATCAGATAGCCGTATTATTTTTCGCAGTCGGCCACCTAATACCCGCTCAACGATCTTCATGGTGTGTGACATCAGCTTGATCGAACGGTAGTTATCACAGTTTCGCGTATCACCCTTCCCTTTGTATACAGGGAGGAGGTAACTTTCCCTCAATTGATTCGGCATTGGATCACCTCTCACGAATTTGGAGATGAGAATTCTGAGCCATCTGAACCCGATGTCTCCCACCTTTTTCCAGTACTCAGAGGGTATTTCGTCTGGCCCAACCGCTTTTCGTTTTTTGGAGTATTTGACCGCCTCACTAACTTCTTCGACTGTAATGTCGGCTATTTCTTCACAGTTAGAGGTGGCTCTTGGAAAGTATAGCCGGAGAAACTGTTCATTTAAAAGCTCTTCACAATACTGCCGCCATCTCTGCAGAATTTTGTCGTCATCCACAAGAAGCTGGCCTTGAGCATTGCTAATGAACTTTGGCGAACGAATCTCCTGAGCATTGTTCCTTCTTTGGGTGGCTATTTTGAAGATAGTGGCGCTCTTGTTCATATTGTGTCTTGGCAGCTCCTGGATAGCCTGGTTTGCATCAGCAACCGGGGAAAATATTTTCTCCAGCTCCCGATACAGGCCCTCCGTACTCTCTGCTTGAAGCTGGGCGCACTTCTTCCTCGCTTTTATCTTGCAGCATCTGTATTCCATTTCGAGGAGAGCTTTTTCGTCAATATTATTAGAGGGGCATTTTGACCAAGCTTTGAAAGCCGCTTTCTTCTCATTTATCACTTTCTTAGCTTCATCACTCCACCACCATGTTTCTTTGGCGTGTTGATGGTGGCCTTTTGAAGCTCCTAGCAGTGATTTGGCCTTCTTTAAGCAAGTTCGCTGTAGGGAATCCCACATATTTTGTGCTCTGCACTCTTCATCCTCAGCTCCGTTGATGGTGTGAGAGAGGTAATTTTTTATTACGACAACAAAAGCTTCGTCTTTTTCTTTGTCCAGATTGTACCACTTGATTTTCTCAGAGACCCTTGTTTGTTTGCTTTTCTTCGGTGTTTTCATAAAAATTTCTGTTAGCAGGAGACGGTGTTGCCGAGCGATTGCCTCTCCCAGGATCACTTTGCAATCTTTTACCCGTGGCTTCATGAAACTGGCTACCAAATGGTAGTCAATCTGAGTTTCATCTCCACCACTGCTGTAAGTGATTAGGTGTCGGCTTTGTTTGATGAACATGGTATTTAACACGATAAGACCGTGTGATTTGCACATGCTTAGGATGTCTTCACCAGGAAGGTTCCTGGTGCCATATCCTAGTCCTCCATGGCAGTCTTCATAGTCTTCGTTTGATTTCCCGAAATGTCCATTCAAATCTCCTCCAACAAACAGAAATTCTTCCTTTGGGATGTTCTTAAGGAGATTGTGGAAATCTAGCCCAAATGCATCTTTATCTCTCTGATTGTACCCATCGTGGGGAGCATATGCACTGACAATATTCCACACATCTTCTTGTATTACTAGTTTGAGAGATATCAAACGGCCGCTGGATTTCGAAATGTTCAAGACGTTACCAAGTAGCTCTGCCGCAAGGATGATACCGATTCCGTTCTTAGCCTTTTCGGTTCCGTAGTAGAACACCTTGTAATCTTTTGTCTTAACGACCAAGAAACGCGCCCGATTCCCGGTGTTTTTCCATTTCGTCTCTTGGACACACAAGATGTCCACCCGCCTTCTATTCATCATCTCTTCCAGCTCGTAACTTCGACCGGTCATGCTTCCAACGTTCCAACTCGCGACCCTTAAATTGCGTCCAAACTGTTTCATTATGTTGCTAGCCCCCGGAATCCGTATAGCTCTGACCCGAACATTTCTGCTCGGTCCAGGATCAGTACCATGCACAGCAGTGATAGTGCCTGGCGGGGTAGTGCCTTTCCTTGCAAGTATTACCATAATGATACAGTTTTGCAATATTACCATATTGCGATGGTGTTTGTTGTTTGACACGTGCATGCTCCTGTTTTAGTATTGTTTGATCTTTCTTCTATGACACCGGTGATCTCCAGTCGTGTCAACCCACGGACTCGCATGCACACTTGTGGGAGGGTTTTTAAGGTAGGATATGTGTCGCTAGGCTCACTTGGGTGTTATATTGCCTAGATCTGATTTGCCCCCTTAGTCGCCTTTTACGACAAGCGTTGGTTGTTGGGGGCGCTGCAGTGATATTCTTAACCCGTCCCTGCACGGGGAATGTTATCAATTTAAAGTTTCTGCAAATCTATCATAGGGGATATATATCAATATATGGAATTTTATTTGTATTCAGATATGATGCAGTGCCGATACGCCTAAGCCGCTTCCAGATAATTATAAAGAGCTGACCAGTTTTCACCATTAAGGACTATTTTTGTTTCTTCCATTGTTAAGGAAAGTTTGCCGAAGTGGGTAAATCGAAGCTCTTTATAAATCGAGCAAATAGCTAAAAAAATGAAAGCTGTTTTCTTTCGCTTGCAAATTGCATAGAGTGCATTGAGTAGTGGTCGATTTTTTGTATGGAGACCCTTCTAAATTTAACATATCACACCTAGCTCTACAAATCAGGGATATCGCTCGCGTGTTGTAATTATCATTAAAATAGTTATTTACCATGTCGTAGGATAATTCAGGATAAATTACCCTGTTAATAGAAGAAATCGCTTGCTGAATATTTCCATTGCGTTGATGAATATCTATTGCTTCTAATAATTTATAGAGCTGTTGTTTTAACAGAAAAGGATCCCTGTATTGGATGTTCAGTTCGACACCGCACCGATGCGCCCAAGACCTCCAGTCGCTTATCCATTCCACCTTATTATCAAAAATGTATTTAGTGAAAATCAAGGGTAATCTATTTGGCGTGAAACTAAGCACTTTCAACACATAGTCGATTTGTAGTTTGAAGGTGTAGATGAAGAGAGTGGGTAAGCCTGTTTCGAGCAGAAGAACGTAATTAGGTGTTGTTGCAGGTAGATGAAATTGTTTTTTAAGGCAGAAGCGTTGGAGCTTCTCTACTTCTTCGTATGACCTATATCCGCATGTTTGACAACTACAACACATTACGGAACGCATCACGGCTTGAAATACTTTGAATTTTGCCGGATTTGGTATCTCCTTTTTTTGAATAATACTTTGCCATGAGGCATTAATCAAACATTTTGCCGCATCTAATTTATTCTCGAGGTGATGGGTCCAATTCATGTTGGGTTTCATTAGTATTCCAAGATATTTGTATTCCGTAACTACTTCAACTTTTACACCATCAAAGAACCATATAATCATGATTTTTGATTTTTCTAGATTTACTGTCAAGTTCCATGTCTTGCAGTTGTTATTTAGTGCATTTATCATGAATTGCAAACTATGAGGAGATTCTGCTAGCAGAACAATATCATCTGCATAGAGTAAAGTTTTTATATTCAAACCGGCGAAGCGTATTCCAGTGGGGAGATACGTTGCTATATCGTCTATGAATAGAGCAAAAAGAGTGGCACTCAAGCGACAACCCTGTTAAACCCCGGACTTTGTCTCAAACCATTCTGACATATTCTTACCATCCCATACTGCATGTGTTTCTATACATGTTTTTGAGAATTTGTAGCATTTTTGTTGACATACCATGTTTCGATAGCTTGAAGAATAATGTGTTACGATCGATTGAATCGAATGCAGCTTTAATATCAACAAAAAATATATAAAGTTTTCTGTTTTACCTCAGAAAGTATTGTGCAATTGATGTTAATATGAATATATTGTCTATTGTCGAATACCCTTTACGAAAACCCGATTGATATTCGCTGAGGATGTTGTTTCTGTTAATCCAGCAATTTATACGACGTAGGAGAATGGAGGAAAAAATTTGTACAGTTGAGTTCATGAATGAAATCCCCCTATAGTTACTGGGTAAGTTGATATTCCATTTTTTTAAATATTGGATACACAATAGTGTCCTTAAATGACTGCGGGGCATCTCCATTATCAAATATATAGTTAAAAGCTTTAAGCATTTGGTTTAAGAAACTTATAGGAGCGTTCTTGTAAAATTCATTTGAAATGCGGTCTGGACCTGGGGCTTTTTTGTTTGATGTGTTACGAAGAGCCAGTTGGAATTCATTCATTGAAATTTCATGATCGAGCATATCATTAACTTTTAAAGGTTCTGCGAAATGAATATTGTACGAAGAAGGGTTAGGGTTTAGAAGCTGAAATACTCGAATACTCGGTTAGCTTTGAAGCATTTAAATGAATTCCGAGGATGAAATCTGTTCCTTTAAGCTGCTTTATTTTTTCCCAAAAACATTTACTATTTCTTGATCTCGATAGGTCCTTTGCAATAGCCTTCAAATATTCTTCTCGTTTACTGCTGCATAGTTTTTTGTACGCTTTATTTGCAGCAAAGTAATTTTTTGTGGGAGATTCATTGAGATCATTGGAAACTCTGATTTGTCGTAAGAGGTTAAAAGAACGTTCTCTTGCTTTAAAGCACTCCTGGTCAATCCACTTCTACCGGTAGTTGTGTGATTTTGAGAGCCATTTATTAGACACTGCTCTATTGATACAATTATTTGAAAAACTTATCTTTTCTTCGGCGGTAGTTTGAATAGTGGTGGTTGCACAGGCATTCTGCATCTCGTTATGTAGTTTTATTTTGAACATATCTTTATAATTTTCTTTCCACGCGAGTTTGGGAGGTAGCTTAAGTAAACAGTGTTCAGCAGTGTCGTTGAGGTGAAATTCTAAAACCAAAGGCATATGGTCTGAGAAAGTCTGAGTATCCACATGAAAAGATGAAATTTTGTTTCTCCATTCAGACGAAACAGCACAGATACCAACAACAGATTTTCCTGAGCATCCTACGAAAGTGAACTCACAACTTCTATCATGATTACTGCATCCATTTAACACGAAAAAATCGTATGCTTGACACATTTCCAAAACCAAGCGACCGTTTTTTTTTGTTAGTTTGTCTTTCGAATTTCTCTCTCTTAGGATTTCCATACTCAAGGGTTCTGTAATATCTGAACATATTTGACAATCACCTATTCGAGCATTGACATCCCCGATTAGCATAACGTTTTCAAGGTTATTTGTTATTGTTGGTTATTCTATTTCTTTTAATTTATTAATTCATTAATTCTTATCAATAATAATAAATTCACTGTTAACAAATTAATACAAATGAATTTTAAAGCAAAAAAAAATAATAATATTTAATTCGAACTACTCGTAGACACAGATGTATCTGACTCATAACTGCATTCTTGTTCTACCTCAGAGTCTAATTCAGCACTTTCCCTAAGATTTTGAGGAATTTCGAGTAAATCGACCACATCCGGTGTTAAAGTGGACATTTTCTTGTTTGGTGTTCGTCGGTGAAAGCTCACTAGAGGATCTGATGAAACGAGGAGCATGTGAAACAAATCTTGCATTGTGCTTCTTCTGCTTATCTTTCTTGCATGGTGTTCACAAAAATATTTGCAGTCCTTGTTTCTTGGTTCCTGTGCTTCCTCTGTTAATTGTCCAATAGGGACAATAGAATTCTGCACCACGTCTGGCTCTTGTGCACAGTCACAGGCATATAGTACCATGGGTAAATACTAACATACAATTCTGCGGTTACAGTGGCTAGTAAACTTTTCAAGGTTGATCTCAAAACCGCTTGACATTGTGTGCAGTATTGTCGAAAAAGCACTGATAAGCTCAACATTCAACCCTGTTATGGAAGCTAATTCCGAAGCATTTCTAAAAAAACGACGAGCAGTATTGCCATCATTTGTAGTCCCACTTCCTGGTTTCTGTATATCGATAAGCAATTCAAGTTGGTCTCGAAATTTGCCCTGAATGCATTTTTTTTTTTTGTTCATGGATAATTCTCTTTCCGTCTTCTGTTTTAGCTTGCCACTTCTTTATTGGAAGCTTGTATGATATGTGTAAGCAATATTCGAAAAAACGTATCCATGCGTGGAGTGTAGAAAGACCAAACTCATAATAATTCTCATCTGCTGGTTTCCTGAATGTGCTTTGCACCATTAGTTGGTTCATCATTTTTGGTGTAGCCTTGCATATACAACATGATTGGGATGAACTGCCTGATAATGCATTGCAGACTTTCCCATCAACCATGGTTAGTATCATTTTTTCGCAGGCTCTTACTATTTTCTGATATTACTGTGGGTATAAGAGAATCAATTTGGGCCTAAAGACTGTTCTTCAACTCTTTCGAAAGTTCTGCCGTCTCTTTCTTAAATATAAGGTTAATGGGCCTGCAGAATCGAGTAGATGCTGGACTCGGATTGTTCCACATAGCGATATCACAGTTAATTCTCGATAGTTTTAAAGGAACTAGTGAAGCCATAACGCCAACGGCAGCGCTCATATCTCCGAAGTGGGTTACTGACATCGGTGTATCCGGCCCCTCGTCCTAGGGGTTGCAAAAAAAGGATCTGGTCCTCCAGGTTGGGGGTTGTGCCGCCGGATTAACTTCCCTACCACACAAAAAACCTCTGGTTACGAAGCAACGGATACGGATGATCTCACTGTTAACGACCCATGCAAACGTAAAAAGGACAACGATCTTCGTGTCTGCACGTGGAATGTTAGGTCCCTCTACAAACCACGTGCAGCCGAACAACATGCGGACGCCCTAGAATGTTTCAAAGCAGACATTACTGCCATCCAAGAAGTGCGATGGGATGGACCGGGAAAAAGGAGGATGAAAAACTGCGACATCTACTACGGCGACTGCTACAGACAAAAAGGACAGCGTCTATTCGGGTGCGGATTTGTCATTGGAGGCAGACTTAGGCAAAAAGTCTTGAGTTTCCGGCATGTGAACGAGCGCCTCATCCGTATCAAGGCTAAATTTGCCAACATTAGCCTAATATGTGCTCACGCCCCTCACGAGGAGAAGGACGACGCGTCGAAGGATGACTTCTACCAGCTCTTGGACCAGACGTATGAGCAATGCCCTAGCCACGACGTTAAAATTATCCTAGGCGACTTTAACGCGAAGCTAGGAAGAGAGGACGTCTTCAGTAGCGTGGTCGGAAAGCACAGCCTGCACGACATCACATCCGGCAACGGACTCAGGCTAATCGATTTTGCGGCGGGGCGAAACTTTGACGTAGCTAGTACGCGGTTCCCACGTCTCGACATTCACAAAGGAACATGGCTCTCCTTTGATCGAAAAATCGTCAACCAAATCGATCACATTGCCATCGACGCAAGGCACTCTTCCAGTATTCTGGGTGTCCGGACTTTCCGAGGAGCCAACGTGGACTCGGATCACTACCTAGTTGTAGCCAAAGTACGGATGCGGATACCCACAACGGAGCGAAATCAACGAAATACTGTGAGGAAATTTGACGTCGGGCGGCCACAATTGAAAGAGACCACCAGAACCTTTGCCGATCGAGTTTCTTCTAATCTTAATCTAAGTCCTATGCCGCCAGCAGCAAATGCGGAAGACCAGTGGCAGCGTTGCCAACAAGCCATCAGAGATGCCGACTCTGATGTACTGGGTTTTTCTCGGCCACCACAACGAAACCCCTGGTTTGATGAGGAATGCCGGCAAGCACATGCAGCTAAACAAGAGGCGTACAAAACGGCGCTGCATAGTAGGACCAGAGCTGCTTACGAGCTTTACGTGAGCAGAAGAAAAGAGGAACATCGACTTCTCAGAAAGAAGAAAAAGGAGCATGAGAAGCGCTCGATCGAGGAGATTGAGAGACTTTATTGCAGGAATGATGTTCGAAAATTTTACCAAAAGATAAAAAGAGCATGTCAGGGCTTCAAAGCGAGGACAGAAGCCTGCAGGGACGAAAATGGCAATATAGTAGTAGAATCGCAGTCGGTGCTGAGGATATGGATGGAACACTTCTGCAGACTGTTAAACGGCGATGATAACCAATATTCCGCTGTCAGGCAGAATGAGCCATTCAACAGTGACGATGACAGTCAAGATTCCCGTCAACCCGACCAGAATGAAGTGAGGATAGCGATATCTAAACTCAAATCCAACAACGATGCTGGAGCCGACGGCCTTGCCGCCGAACTTTTCAACGCAGGAGGAGATGAGTTGGTAAGGAGCATGCACCAGCTGATCTGTAAAATCTGGTCGGACGAAAGTATGCCCGGTGAATGGAACCTCAGCATCGTTTGACCGATTTTGAAGTGGTATAAGTCTCTTCAACATCGCATATAAAATCCTGTCTGCCGTATTATGTGAACGCCTAAAACTGATCGTCAATAACCCGATAGGTTCTTATCGGTGCGGTTTCAGGCCTGGAAAGTCCACCGTTGAAGAAATATTCATACTACGGCAGATCTTGGACAAGACCCATAAATATAAAATCGATACGCACCACCTCTTCATCGATTTCAAAGTTGCCTATGATAGCGTGTATAGGGACGAGTTATACAGAGCCATATCTAGTCTTGACATCCCTGCCAAGCCCGTCCGTTTATGCAGAATAACGATGGAGAACTCTCGCTGCTCCATCAAGGTCGGTAAGAAGATCACCGAACCGTTCGATGTCAGGAAAGGTCTAGACAAGGTGACGCGCTATCATGCAATCTCTTTGACACAGTGCTTGAGAGAATTGTACGAAACTCACAAGCCAGCACCGAGGTACAATCTTTTACAAGTCTGTACAACTACTCGCTTATGCCGATGACATTGACATAATCGGAAGAACTCAGCGGGCCATCAATTGGGCCATCAATCGGGCTTTTGCGAGTATTGAGATCGAGGCAGCAAGATGGGTCTAGCGGTCAATGAAAGCAAAACAAAATATATGCTGTCTACAAAAAAGGACACCCAACATCGGCATCTTGGACAGAACGCCACAATAGACGGATATAATTTTGAGGTAGTAAAGGACTTTGTCTATCTAGGCTCTATGGTGAGCTCCGCAAATGATATCAGTAGGGAAATCGCACGAAGAATTACTCTTGCCAAACGTTGTTTCTATGGGCTAAAACGGCAATTGAGCAGCAAAGCCCTATCTCGAACTACTAAGGTAACTCTTTATAAGACACTAATCATCCCAGTCCTGCTGTATGAGGCAGATGCATGGGGTTTGACAAAACCGGATGAGGATGCCCTTGGTTATTTTTAGAAAAAAGTTCTTCGAGCGATCTTTGGTCCCGTCTGCATAGACATTGAGTGGAGGAGAAGGTACAATGCCGAACTATACGACCTGTATAAGGACATCGACTTAGCCAGGAGAGTTCACATACAGCGACTAAGATGACTGGTTCATGTAGAGCAGATGAAGCCCAACGTTCCCGCTAAGAAAGTCTTCGAATCCACCGCGGATGGACGGCGCAGTAGAGGACGACCTCACGGTAGGTGGCACAAACAAGTGGAGGGAGACCTCAACCAACTTGGCGTGCGCAACTGGAGGCAGCTGACTCGTAACCTTGCTGGCTGGAGAGGTTTTTTGGTTGAGGCCCAGGTCCCTCCGGACCGTAGCGCCACCTAAGTAAGTAAGTAAGTGTTGTAGGAGGCAGGGAAAGTTGCCATCTTTACCTGGTGATTTAAATGGACTGAAAGTGGAGAGGTCCCATTTTATATCGTTGGCGGTAAATATTTTACCCGATAGGCTATAGTTCCGTCTAGAGAAGTTGAGAACAAGGTTCCTCAACTGTGGTGAAGAGACCGCGCTGTCGGGGATGTATCCTGGGAAGTGGGTGTCGAGTAAAAGGACTGACAGATCTCCTCAGGACTGCTTGTGAACTGTTTCCTTTCTGTTTCCTTAAATAACCAATGTAGTTTGAGTGGCTTTTTGCAGTCGTGCCGCCACTGGGAAGCTTTCAGTTTTCCTACAGTGGGATCTCCAAGAGTCTCGTTTAGCTTTACGGAGCTTCTTTGCAACGGCACCAATCGCCATTATGCTTGGCTCTATTGAATAGTTTTCTTGCTTCCCGCCTAAGGCTTTTGAGATGCTTATTCCACCAGGGGACATCTTGAGACGTCTTTTCTTCATTTGGGCACAGCTGCCTTCATAAGCGGCGAAAATAAGAAAAAGATTAATAAATCTACTCGTTTCTCCATGTACGAGTATGAAGCTACTAAAGTGATAACGAGGCATAACCTGTTAAATAACTAACGATAAAGACGCTCTTGGAGACCCATACCTGGAGGAAGACACATTTTTTACTAGGGCCAGTGCCCTAGCTTAGGCAGGTGCCGCTCTTTGGGACCACGCCTTACGGATAATTGTACGATCTAGCAGACATGCATATCTCTTACAACAATGCTTAGTAAAGGTACCAAGTTAGGGTGAAAAGAATTCTATTCGAGACAAGCATACAGATCCAACTTTCCAAGCTCTACAAATGACACCATTTAGAATGTCGACATTATTTGGGGGCAAGCTGACATAAGACTACGCACCAATCTCGCATATGAAGTCCATAAACGCTGTCTAAACTCTATGTATGTCATCACTTTAAGGACACCGTAGGCATGTTTTTGTATGGTCCTTGAAACACGAGGTGGAACACTTCAAAGGAGCTTCCCATTTCTGGAACGAGCTACATACCTACTTGTTTCCTGATCACCTTTCAATACTTCTCACAAAGTGCCCTCTCGGTAACAGATTGCCATCCTAAGCACAACAATAATCATTCAATTCAATTGCCTCTTACCACTTGATTTCTTATTATCTGTGCCACTTTCCACGAAAATTCATTAGTGCGGTGGGGGTGGGTGACATGAACTCCTATCAGCACCACTCCTACCACCACAAAATCTCGATTATGCACTCGCAATTACCCAATCAATTAATTACTTATCCCAGTCTCATTTGAATAAAGGAAAGCTCCCCATTCCCGAAAATAAAACGAAAATTAATTTAATTTTTTACCCCAGGCAGATGGCAACCCTGACAACCGCCACACCGACGGAGTACATAATATCCTCGTTTAGACATCGTGACGCTAGTACACGCGCACAAGTTTCAATTTAGTCTCCGACAGAATACCATTTTAATGCCTTTAAGCCGCCGCCACACTATAGGTGTGCATGTGTAGTCCCTAGTGAAGCACCCAACGTGATGACAATATTCTCAGCCGGATGGTTGCCCTGGTTTTATGGGTTCGGTTTTATCGTTACAGACAGACTATGTGGCTCTCTGGTTGCAGTGGGTTGATAGGTTCTACTACTCGAACATCCTCCCGATATGGTACTCTGGAACAAAAACCATTCGCGAGGTAAATAACCGGCATTCTGCTGTACATATGCCGTAACCCACCCCAAAGCTATTAGGGATGCCTGCTCCAATGTGCTTCTTTTGGTTTTGGCTGTTTTTCTTTTGAGTGAGCGTGCGTGTATTTTTTTTTTTTTCTTGTTTCCTCTCTGTTTAGGGGAATTGGGTTGCGAACGTGGAAATTGTTTTTCTTTTTCCGATGGTGTTGGGTTTTATGACTCAATACGTCATCGGAGACCCGCTACTTTAGTTGTAAAGAGGAGGCTCAACCTCGTTTTTCCTCTTCGATGGTTCCAACACACGAAAGAGTGTAGTGCCGAACAATGAAGACTTTCCACTGGGTGACAATAAGAAGCAGCGAGCTTTTCCATGTTCTGAGTTTGTCGCTTTTATGAGGAATTTCCTATTTGATGGGGGTGCACAGGCATTATGTACAGGGACGTGGGGTGTTACCAGATGAGAGAATGAATGAGAATAAATTCCATTGGACTACTCAGAATCGTTATTCACTGATCAGGAAAGCTTTTTACGCCATTTAATGCTATGTGTCTAAGAGCCGACGTATGATGAAGTGCAGGGGTCGGATTATCCGAATTAAAAACAAAATGTAAAGATGACTATGAAAAGCGTCTTCAGTATCTATTGAGCAGAGGTTCACACAAACTTCGGCAAGACATGGTGGTTATGTTAGCCAATCTGTCACCATCCTATACTTAAAGCAAATTGAAGTGCGGAATAATGAAATGAAAGGAGCGGCTGCATCCTTAATAGTGCTTCGAAACTTCTGCAAGATTGGAAATAGAATCTCTTAATCCAGTCACTTAAGTCTTGAAAGGCAACTTGACTGAGATAAGAGCAACCTGAGCCAGTACAAGTAGAGGGAATGATCACCAAAGCTCCGGCCCGAATCTAACCCGGACAGACGACGCAGTAAAGGGCCTCCCCGCCGTAAGTGGGGTGCACAAGTTCAAGAGAACCTCGACCAACTTGAAGTGTGCAACTGGCGGAAATTAGCTAAAGACCGAGCTAAAGAGAGAGGCTTGTTGATTGAGGTCCAGATTCACCTCGAACTGTAGCGCCACCTAAAAGAAAAGAATTGAGCTACTACAACAGATTTTCTTCAGGCACGTTGCACATCCTCTTACTTAAAGAGTATGAACCAAGTCAGGCTTGGTGTGTAGAATTAAGTGTTGCCACTTTAGAAAGAACTTGACGGAAGTTTACGAAGTGTAAACGTCACTTCCCGCTTACTTACTTACTTAGGTGGCGCTACAGTCCGGGGTGGACCTGGGCCTCAACCAAAGAATCTCTCCAGTCAGCACGGTTACGAGCTAGCTGCTCCAGTTGCGCACGTCAAGTTGGTTGAGGTCCCAATCCACTTACTTGCGCCACCTACCGCAAGGTGGTCTTCTACTACGTCGTCCATCCGGGGTGGATTCGACGACTTTCTTGGCGGGAACGTTGGGCTCCATCCGCTCTACATGAACCAGCCATCTTAATCGCTGTATGTGAACCCTTGTGGCTATGTCGATCTCCTTGTATAGACCGTGTAGCTCGACATTCTACCTTCTCCTCCACTCACCGTCTATGCAGACGGGACCAAAGATAGCTCACAGAACTTTTCTCTCAAAATAACCAAGGGCATTCTCATTCGGTTTTTCCAACGCCCATGCCTCTGCGCCATACAGCAGGACTGGGATGATTAGTGTCTTATAAAGAGTTACCTTAGTTTGAGATATGACTTTGCTACTCAATTGCCTTCTTAGTCCATAGAAACAACGATTGGCTAGAGTAATTCTTCGTTTGATCTCCTCACTGGTATTATTGGTGGAGGTCACCGTAAAGCCTAGGTAGGCAAAATCCTTTACTACCTCAAAATTATATCTGTCTATTGTGGCGTTCTATCCAAGAGGCCGATGTTAGGTGTCCTTTTTTGTAGACAGCATATATTTTGTTTTGCTTTAATTAACCGCTAGACCCATCTTTGCTGCCTCGATCTCAATACTCGTAAATGCCCCATTGATAGGCCGCTGAGTTTTTCCGATTATGTCAATGTCATCGGCAAAAACGAGTAGTTGTACAGACTTGTAAAAGATTGTACCTCCGGTGTTGGCTTGTGAGTTCCGTACAATTCTCTCAAGTACTATGTTAAAGAGATCGCATGATAGCGCGTCACCTTGTCTAAGACCTTTCCTGACATCGAATGGTTCGGTGATCTTCTTACCGACTTTGATGGAGCAGCGAAAGTTCTCCATCGTCATTCTGCACAAACGAACGAGTTTGGCAGGGATGCCAAGGCAGGGATGCCAAGACTAGACGTGGCTATAACTCGTCTCTATACACGCTATCATAGGCATCTTTGAAATCGATGAAGAGGTGGTGCGTATCGATTTTATATTCATGGGTTTTTTCAAAAATCTGCCGTAGTGTGAATATTTGGTCAATGGTGGACCTTCCCGACCTAAAACCGCACTGATAAGGACCTATCAGGTTGTTGACGATCGGTTTAACCGTTCACATAGTACGGCAGACAGGATCTTATATGCGATGTTAAGGAGACTTATACCTCTGCCGTTGGCGCAGTTCCGAGGGTCTCCTTTCTTCAGTATCTCGGCTGCTCGGGAGCTTTCCCGAGTACGCCTGGCTCTGCTCTAGACGCTTTGCTGAACTTACCTCCCCTTGATACTTATATCATGGGTTGCACTATCAAAGCCATCCATCGTCTTAGGTGAGGCGGTTTTTGGTATACTCCACACTGGAACTTTGATGAACTTGCGCGACACTTATCTTACGACTCCTGTCTTATAAATATGCCGTCTGATGCAATGACACCAAAACTCCAGCTGATGCGTAAATTCAGAGTCGACTTTCCTTGTGTCCAGGACTGGCTTCGGTCAAAGTCTGAGCCGGGAATAAAATGTAGTCGTATTTTCACAGATGGTTCCAAAACCAGTCAAGGGTCTGGCGCTGGGGTCTTCGTGGAAGTCGACAACATTAGACTTCACTTCTCGTTAGGCAAATATGCGTCTGTTTTCCAAGCGGAAACTTATGCAATCCTAATGGCCATGAACTATGTTGTGAAGAACAGGTGGAAGGGACGTAGCATTTGTATGTGTAGTGACAGTCAGGCTGCGCTTAGGGCCTTGCTTAACCCTTTAACCACTTCCAAAATAGTTCGTGAAACCAAAAACTCTTTGAACTCGGTCGCAAGGCTGAATTCTCTGTCTCTTGTCTGGGTCCCGGGTCACACTGGGATCTTGGGGAACGAGATCTCGGATGAGATTGCTAGACAAGGCTCAGAGGAGGGTTTCTCAGGTCCCGAACCCATGTTGGGTCTTCCAGCGTCCTCGGTTAGGGCTTCCATTGACGATTGGGTCTCTCACGAGCACAATTGTGTGTGGCATGACTCTCCAGGTTGCAGGTTGACAAAACGCATGCTCCCGGACGTCTGTAAGAAATCAGCGGCATTCTTGCTGTCTCTCAGCAGAAAAGACTGTAGACAACTTATTGGCGTCTTGACAGGCCACTTCGCTTTTGCCAAGCACCTTAACGTGTTAGGCTTAAGTGACACTACAATCTGCGACGCTTGTGGAGAGAGCGACGACACCGCGGAACATTATCTCTTTGAGTGTCCGGCCTTTGCTCGTATCAGGTGGCAGATCTTCGGTGCGGATGTGGTGAGTGCTGGTACTGTAAGCTCCTCATCACTGAAGTGCTTGCTTGGCTTTCTTCGAAAGTCATGGAAATTCCAATAAAATGGGTAAATCAGGGTTTACTTTCTGGCAGTACAATGGACCAGTTGTGTCTGAGTGCTCCAGTCGAGTGTTTCCTATCCCGACAAAAAAAAAATCGGGCAAATGATGCTGAGGTTCCATTCATCGGGCATACTTTCGTCCGACCAGATGTTACAGATGAGCTGGTGCACGCTCCTTATCAACTCCTCTCCTCCTGCCTTGAAAACTTCAGCGGCAAGGCCGTCGTCTCCAGCAGCTTTGTTGGATTTAAATTTATATATCACTATCGTCACTTCTTTCTGATCAGGTTGATGGCAATCTTGACTATCATCGTTGGTGTTGAATGCTCCATTGTGCCTGACAGCGGAATATTGGTCATCATCGCCGTTTAACAGTCTGCTGAAGTGTTCCTTCCATATTCTGAGCACTGACTGCGATTCTACTACTATGTTGCCATTTTCGTCCCTGCAGGTTACTGTTCTAGCTTCGAAACCCTGTAATGTTCTTTTTACCTTTTGATAACATTTTCGAACATCATTCCTGCAATAAAGTCTCTCAATCTCCTCGATCGAGCGCTTCTCATGCTCCTTTTTCTTCTTTCTGAGAAGTCGAATGTTCCTCTTTTCTCCTGCTCACGTAAGGTTCGTAAGCATCTCTGGTCCTTCTATGCAACGCCGCTTGGTACGCCTCTTGTTTAGCTGCAAGTGCTTGCCGGCTTTCCTCATCAAACCAAGGGTTTTGTTGTGGTGGCCGAGAGAAACCCAGTAGATCAGAGGCGGCATCTCTGATAGCGTGTTGTCAACGCTGCCACTGGTCTTCCGCATTTGCTGCTCGTGGCATAGGACTTAGATTAAGATCAAGAGAAACTCGATCGGCAAAGGCTTTGGTGGTCTCTTGTGATTGTAGCCGCCCGACGTCAAATTTCCTCACAGTATTTCGTTGATTTCGCTCCGTTGTGGGTAACCGCATCCGTACCTTGGCTACAACTAGGTAGTGATCCGAGTCCACGTTGGCTCCTCGGAAAGTCCGGACACCCAGAATACTGGAAGAATGCCTTGCGTCGATCGCAATGTGATCGATTTGGTTGACAGTTTTTCGATCAAGGGAGAGCCATGTTCCTTTGTGAATATCGAGACGTGGGAACCGCGTACTAGCTACGACAAAGTTTCGCTCCGCCGCAAAGTCAACTAGCCTGAGTCCGTTGTCGGATGTGATGTTCTGACCACGCTACTAAAGACATCCTTTCTTCCTAGCTTTGCGTTAAAATCACTTAGGATAATTTTAACGTCGCAGTAGTGTTCACACCAGCTTTCGCAGTTGATCGGGCTGACTTTATATATTTCATGAGAAATAAATAAATGCTTGCTGACATCAGGATTTGAACTATGAACCATTAGCGTGGTAATTGACGACGTAACCACTACACCATTGCCACCTTCAATGGTGGGGGACAAACCCCCTCTGATCATCAGATAGCCGCATTATTTCATACAGTCGGCCGCCTAATACCCGCTCAACGATCTTCATGGTGTGTGACATTAGCTTGATCGAACGGTATTTATCACAGCTTCGCGTATCAAAAATACAAATATTTGGCGCAACAGCTCTTTAAAGTGCCAGGGCCTAGCTTCTCACAACCACTCATGTTGTGTGCGTTATATTTTTCACACGAATGGAAGGGACCTACAGTTTAAGGCCGAATCCGAACGTCGATTTGAGAAGCTTTTTCGTGACAACAATACTCTTGGATGTTTGTCAGACGCTCGCGAGAGGTGGGACCGTGAAAAAACCTTTTTGGTATTTTCTGGGATTCGAACTTGGAACCTCATGCGTAGTGATCCGACACACTAACCACTTACGCCACGGCTTCGCGTATCACCCTTCCCATTATACACAGGGAAATGTGATTTTCCCATTAAAAAAGATATAGGATCACCTCTCATAAGTTTTGAGATGAGAGTTCCGACCTATCTGAACCCGATGGCTCTCATCTTTTTTCCAGAATTTAGCGGATATCTTGTCTGGCCCAACCGCTTTCGTCTCACTAACTTATTCGATCGTTATGTCGGGTTTTTCGTTATAGTTAGGTTTGGCTCTGGAAAAGTATAGCCGGGAAAACTGTTCTTCACAATACTGTCGTCGCCTACGCAAAATTTTGTCATCATCCACAAGAAGCTGGCCCTGAACACTGTTAATTAACTTTAGTGACGAATCTCCTGCATTCCTCCTTTTTTGAGTGGTTATTTTCAAAATGGATGCACACTTGTTCATATTGTGGTGTTGGATAGTCTGGTTTGTATTAGCAACCGGGAAAATATTTCCTCCAGCTTCCGATATAGGCCTTACGTACTCTCTGCTTGGAACTGGGCGCACTTCTTCTTCGCTTGTCTTTTGCAACTTCTGCATTCCACTACGACGCGGGATTTTTCCTCTCTTTTATTAGAGGGACACTTTGAACAAAATCTGAAAGCCGCTGTTTTCTCATTTATCACGTCCTTATGGGCTTGGCTTTCTTTAAGCAAATTCGCTGTAAGGGATTCCACATATTTTGTGCTGTGCACTTCACATCCTCAGCTCCGTTGATGGTGAGGAGAGGTCATTTTTCACCACGAAAACAAAAGCCTCGCCTTTCTCTTTGTCTAAATTGTACCACTTGATTTTCTCAGAGACCCTTGTTTCTTTACTTTTCTCCACGTTCTCCATAAATTTTCAGCGAAGAAATATATACCATCAACTTAAGCTTAATTTCAAATTCAGAGTCGACTTTCCTTGTGGTCAGGACTGGCGTCGGCCAGAGTCTGAGCCAGGAATGGAATGCAGTCGTATTTTTCACAGACGGCTCCAAAATCAGTCAAGGATCTGGCACTAGTGTTTTCGTGGAAGACACCACATTAGACATTTTTCTCGTTATGTGTCTGTTTTCCAAGCGGAAACTTATGCAATCCTAAGGGTCATGAACATGCAGATACAGTCAAGCTATGCCTAAGGCCTTTCTTAACCCTTTAACTACTTCTAAAATAGTCCGTAAAACCTATAACTCTTTGAAACAAGGCTGAATTCTCTGTCTCTCATCTGGGTCGCAGGTCACACTGGGATCCTGGTGATCGAGATCTCTGATGAGATTATTAAACAAGGCTCAGAGGAGGATTTCTCAGGTCGTGACTCCACGCTGGGTCTCCCTGCGTCCTCAGTTAGGGTTTCCATTGACGATTGGGTCTCTCACGAACACAATTGTTTGTGGCGTGACTCTCCAGGATGTAGGTTGACTAAACGAATGCTCCCGGTCGCCTGTAAGAAATCAACGCTTAAGTGACACAACAATTTGCGACGCTTTTCGAGAAAGCGTCGACACTGTGGAACATTATCTCTGTGAGTGTCCGACCTTGCTCGTATCAGGTGGCAGATGCCAATCACTTCAAAATTGACAGTTATTGACATTTGAAATCATTTCAACTCGGTGGGAACGGCTACTGAGCTTTTGGTAAAAGTTAGGCATATGAAAGCAGTTGCACTATTAGTCGTAAGAAAGATCCGAAGTACACTTCATGGTGCAACAAAACGTTGCTGGTCGAATTAAGAACAAAGGTGCGCAAGCTATTTGACAAAGCAAAGCGTGACGGAGACTGGCAGACATACACCGAGCAATTAACAAGATATAACTTGGAAATTAGGAAGGCTAAACGGAATAGCTTTAGAACATTCTGCGAGTAAATAGCGTTAACCACAGCTGCGACCAGATTACATAAGGCACTGGCTAAGGAGAAAGCAGGCGTGCTCACTGAAAAAGCAAGATGGCAGCTACACCGAAGATAAAAAGTAGAGGGCCCTTCTACTGTTAAAAATATACTTTCCGGGTAGCTCAATCTATATCAGCGAGAAGTATTCGAAAGGTTTAAGAGACCCGAAAGGCTAAGGTGGGCTCTAAGCACCTTTCAGCCGTTTAAAGCACCGGGAGCGGATGGAATATTCCCTGCCCTATTACAAAAAGGAGAGGAAATCGTTATGCCACATCTCCTAGGACTACTGAGAAGCAGCTTAGCACTTGGGCATATACCAAGAATCTAGAGAAGGTCAAAGATCATATTCATCTCGAAAGTGGATAAAAGAGACACCACTTCACCTAAATCCTATAGACCCATTAGCCTGACCTCAATCATGCTAAAAACGCTAGAAAAGGTCATGGATAATCACCTAAGGATGACTGTACTGGAAGGAATACCTCTCCACTACAATCAACATGCCTACAGAGCAGGAGGATCCACCGCTACTGTGTGCTGCTAGCTGACAAGTTGGGTCCAGGAAGCACTGGGGAGCAAAGAAACGGCAGTATGTGCTTTTCTAGACATCGAAAGAGCCTTTGACAACACCTCCCATGAAGCAATTAGGAGGGGTCTTGAAATAAAAAAAGTAAATCACACCACAAGTAATTGGTGTCCTGAGAACTAGGACGGCTGAGATAGAGGTGGGTCAAAAAACTATCACTTTAAGCATCATTGAGGCTGCCCACAAAGAAGGGTATTGTCACCATTGATGTGGAGCCCAGTAGTAGATGAATTACTGCACAAATCGACAGACGACGGTATTAAGTGTCAGGGGTACGCCGACGATATAGTCATAGCTGCAAGAGGAAAATTTGAAAAAATGCTTTGCGAAATCATTCAAAGGGGTCTAGGAATCACACGGAAGAGGTATAAGACGGTAGAACTTAGTGTGAATTCTACCAAAACCACTGTAATACTCTTCACCAAGAAAAGACAGCTAAAGCGTCCTCTCCTATTGGAAGGTATCAGGATCAACCCACAGAAACCGGTCAAATATCTAAGTATAACACTAAACAGTAAACTCCTTTGGAAAGGAACATTTCAGGCAAGGTTTGGGGTTGCAGCCCAGCCACCCCGAGGTGGATGTACATGATAATAGTAAGACCCATCACCACATACGGGTTAACAGAACAAGGCTAACCACCGCGAGGACATCGCTGAACAAGGTGGAAAGATCAGCCTGCGTATGTATAACAGGTCCCAGAGCAGCACTAGAGGTGATCGTAGGTATACTTCCGCTACACAAAGTGCTAGAGCGAATCGTCAAGGAGACCATATTGAGAATAAGCAAAGAGGGTATCGGAAAAGGAGCATGCATCGCAAACAAAGAGCGAGTAACCCTATCCAAATCAGTGCCGCTTCTGGACTGACCCAGAGACGATATGCTTTGAAAATAAATTTGGCTCAAAGTTGAGCAACAAAAGAGATTGGAGCAGTGAGTCCGATAAGTACCAACTCAAACAACCCACAATTAAATGGTACACCCTAGCAGGGAAGATTGGAAAAGCGGTCATATACCTAATGCCGAATCTATAGCCGTCTACACAGACGGTTCAAAAATGAGCACTGGTGTAGGACCAGGTATCTTTTCCCACCCTCTAGGTGTATCAAAATCCATACGACTTCCAGACCACAGCAGTGTTTTCCAAGCAGAGGTCTTAGCAGTGGCAACAGCTGCCCGTGAGTCTGTTGTAAGGGCAATACCTCCAGAAAGTATCACCATCTTTATCGACAGCCAGGCAGCTATAAAAGCGATTGCTGCCATACAAATTTAATCGAAGCTTATGAAGTGTTGTTGACAGCACAAGGTACCGCTCTGTTGCGTCCCTGGACACGAGGGTATCCCAGGCAATGAGAAAGCCGACGAGCTAGCGAGAATCGGCTCAGCAGCCCTACCAGAACAAGTTGCCCCCCTGTGTATATCCCGCCTTGCACACTCAAGCTCGCTACCGGGAACACAAGATGGTACTCCATGGAAACTTGCGCCATCACTAGGAAGCTATGGCCATCTTTCGACAAAGCAAGGACCGAGAGAATCGCTCGAAAAGATAGGACATCCCTTTCCACCCTCGTGGGCATCATCACGGGGCACAACACTCTGCGGTACCACATGAAGAAACTACGCCTGACGGAGGAAGAACTCTGTAGAGGCTGTGGTGACGAGGAAGTTTTTGAGGACGCAACCCACTTCCTGTGCCACTGTCCGAGTCTTCAGCACTCTAGGAAAAAGTTCCTTGGTAAATATTTCTTCCAGGATCTCGAGGCACTCTCCGGCGTTTCGACAGAAAAGATGCTGAACTTCATCAAATCATCAGGGTGGTTTGTATGCAGAAATGAAGTAAGTGACTAAATTAGTAGTTTTTAGTTTCATTGGGTAAGGGATTACTTTTTCCCCCATGGGTACCACAATGGGTCAACGCTAATCTGAGTGTGGCAGAGAGCGTCCCACTCTGCCAGGCCACATACCTTACCTAACCTACTGGTACACGGATGGGTCGAAAACATCTACAGGTGCTGGGGCAGGAGTGTACGGTCCTAGGACTAGATACTCAGAATCACTGGAAATATTGCCCATTATATTTCAAGCAGAAGTTCACGCGGTCGAAAGATGCGCATAATTCAACCTAGGCAGGAATTATCGCGGGCAGGACATCGCAATACGGTCAGACAGCCAAGGCGCTATCAAAGCACTGACCTCACACGAGATCAGATCCAAACTGGTATGGGAATGCCTCACCAGAATTAACAAACTGGGATAGCGAAGTAAAGTAACTCTCTAGGAAAAAAACGGACCAGACACGCCGTTCCTTGGACCAGAATCCTTTTGTCGGATAGGATCCCACAAAATAAGGAAAGACTAAAGGAAAGAGGAAGAGAACAAATGGGCCAACCATTAGGACGATATCCCCCAACTTAGACAGGCGAAAGAAGTTCTGCGGAAATACAACCAGAAAAGTAGTAGAACTGGCCTTGGAGTCAGCAAGAACCGACTTTGCATCTTTCCGGGCATGTTAACGGGTCACTGCAGACTCAAATAGCTCCTTTGGAAACTGGGAATAGAGAGAGACGGACACTGCAGATTCTGCAGGGACTTCGTAGAAACACCAGCGCACCTTCTTATGGAATGCGAAGCACTGATCCACAAAAGAAGAAATCACTTAGTTGCATATATTCTATCAGAATTGGATCTACCTTCGCTGAATTCACTCAAGATCCTCCGGTTCATAGCAGCAGCTGGACTGGAGGGAGTGCTCTAGACCGAGCATATCATCGACTAGAGCCTTAGCTTAAGGGGCACAATAGATCTGCACTTGCACCTCACAATAATTATCTATCTATCTATCTATCTATCTTTTGATAAAAGTTCATCGAAACCCCCAGGTTTGGGATCAGTGGAAACATGGTATAATGTCACAGATTTGAAAATTCCTCACTCTAGTCATATACAAGCTTATGCAAGCAATCTGGCAATACCCTCCTCTACCAAATATGTACAACAAAAGCAAACACACAGTGAACTCCAAAAACCATCAAACTGCAGGAATGAGATGTTGTTGCCCTCAGCCACCACACTGACGATAAAAGAGGACAGGAAAAAACAAAAAAAGTCAAATCTATTGGGGATGAAACTCCGTTCGTTTGAGCAGTTACGACAAGCTTCAGTATTCGTCAGCCCTTCGGAGAAAGTGTACGCGCGCTATGCCGGTACTGTGGCAGCCGCTAATGGACACAGTAGATGTCCTCGTGAAGTGTATGTCCTCGTGAAAAATAAAATGCACACGCAGTGTATGTGGAATGTGGGTCGGGTATACGCAATCTGCGTCCTAAAAATATGCAATCAAATTTAAGTGCATTAAAATCCAACTGATACGAGTGCTGTTCAAACAGTACCATCGCGAAAAAGTGTCTCCATTTACAGAGAGAGAAAATAAAAAATAAATGCAGTGTGTATTAGAAATTACATAATCGGATCGAACTCTCGTTGGCATGTTAACCTACTATTCGACAAAAAATAAAGCATGAAGGGAAATTCCTGTTCGTAATCCGTCGTCTATATAACAACCAAGCACCCACCCCCAACTATGCACACACACACACATAACTTTTTGTTGGGTACGTGTCTAATGAGACATTCAAATACAGGGGGGTGTAGTACCCCATTGAATGTCTGAAACATGCTCGTAGTATACTATAGTATTTTTGTTGGTGTCATGCGGTCGCTGCGCTAGCTTCTTTGCATACATTAGTGGTTGGAACTATGTATAGTATCTGTGTGTGCCTATATCGATGGATGTAGGCAGTGAAGCTCATTTGCATTTCAAGTACCTATTGTCAAACATCCACCGAATAGCCGAAAAAAAAAACCTTGTACTTTCCAATTTAATTATATGGGGGAGTTGTTGATTTATTTACCCCACTGAAGGTCGACCCAAAATTAGGACACTTAGGGTCCTTCACTTAAAAAAAAAACAAAAAAGTAAAACCCAGGGGGTGAGATGGCAGAGATTAAACTATTTTTGGTAATAAAAATATGATAATGCCGGGGGAGAACATACATATAGAAACATGGGGGAACCAGCCAGCGTGCTTACATGCTTACATAAAAAAAAGGAGTCAAAGCCGCAAAGCACGTCGAAATAAAAACGAAAAAAGAAAAAAAGGCACCTCTCTGGCTCTGCACGTTTATGACATTATCATATTTTTTTTTTAGGTCCCTATTCTGCGCTTAATTTTAGTTGTTTTCACCCACCACCACCCTCTTACTGTACCTGTTACTATTATTCAGGGAAAACGACACAACATTCGTTAGAAGGGAAGAGGGCGGAGGCGATGGCATTCAGACCAAGGTAAAGCAAAAGTAATAAAAGTCCAATTTTGGAGTCAAGCGAAAATAAAGTTGGGGTGGAGGTGCCGAATTGGATACTTAACCGGGGGGTGAACGATGGAAAATGAACGCCTTTCATGGCGATCAATCTTAATTGAAACGAGAAAAAGAAACAGCGCTCCGATAAAATGTTCTTTTTTTTATGAATCTCTTTGCAACAGTGAGATGGTGAGATTTTTACAGAGGTCTACTCACAGGGATTAGGATTAAGAATGCATTACAAGTAATGAAATTGAAGAGGGATATTAAGTTTATGACTGCTGGAGTAATTATAGTCTAATTTTGGTAAGCGAAATGGTTTTATTTTTTGTGTGAGTGCTGACTTATTAAAATGTGAGGCGTGCGGCGAAATTGATTACACGAAGGGAATGAGTTGGAGCCGACATGGATACTTTGATTATTGAAATTGAATGAAAATGCAGGATAGATTATATTTAGTATTGGCTTTCGCCTAAGAGTATACGCTTTAAATACAGCCTAAGCATATTCATTTACGTGAATAGGAATTGAAAAGAAAGATGGAAAGAGAGACTTCTTCGTGCTGTGGTTTGAAACTCTGGTCTCATTCCTCCATGGGTGGTGTCTGAACTGATCGGATGGAATTTATTCGACTTGTTGTACTCGTTATATATGTAATTTCAAGCATTACTTGATAGAAATGATGGAATTTAGTTAAACAGACGATTTTGTTGTATGCCACTCTTGGAAACACAAAACTTATGATTTTCTAAACTACCGCTTACTAACCCATCTCTGATGAAGTGTGTGTAGACCTTGAATTTGAATTCAAAAATACCTTGCATTTCAGTCAACATTTCATAAATTTCTAAGAGATCCTATCCGAATAATATTCATTACAACTTCCTAACTACTTATGTCCTGCATCCTCCTGTGAGTCCTATGGCCTCTACTATCCCTACGCGTCATGGTGTACGGTTTCTAGCAAAGTGTCTCGACTGTCACCAACTGCCGTGCCTTCTTCTTGACTGTTTTGCACCATGTTCTCCTTGTACCGCCAGGTCTTCTGCCATCCTCGGTTAAAAGGTTCCAATACATAGCATGGTTTGCTATGGAACTGTCACTCTTTCGGAAAGTGTGACCATTCCACTGCCATTTCCGTCGTTGGATGGTTGTGCCTATTGGTTCTCTCATAAAGGTGTTCGCTAGGGTACGATTGGGCTAGAAAATCCTTAAGCAACTGTGTGGGCACCTATTAACGAACGCTTGTAGCTTTTTGGTGATAGTAGTGGTCACACTCCACGTGCTGTGTCCATATAACAGCACAGATTCAACGTTAGAGTCATAGCTTGGTATTTAAACTGATTGCATTGTTTCGCCATATTTTGGACAACATCTTGAATGCGGACTTTTCTTTGGCGATCCTTTTGGCTGACAATACTCCCAAGATACTGGAAATCCTCTACTTCGTCCACCGTAAAGCACCCCAAATAAACTACCTGTTGACACTATCGAATGCCTCTCAAAAACGATGAGCAGCAGGTGACGTGGCGATCGATATTCAATGCACTGTTCGATGATAATCCTCAGGGTGTTGATATGGTCGACACAGGAGGATCCAGAGCAGAAACCTGCTTGTTCGGCGTCGAGTGTGGCTTCGAGATGTTGTTTGAGGTACAGCAGGCAGCAGATACCCCTCCAATTTCCGCACTCCATTACATCTCCTTTCTTAGGAAGCTGGAGGATCATTCTCTTTTTCCACTCCTCAGGAAAGTTATAAGCTTCCCAAGCTCTCTCTATAAGTGGAAGCAGAAGCTCCGCCGATTTTGTTGGCGCTGCTCGTAAGAGCTCTGCGGAATACCGTCAAGTCCTACCGCCTTGTTGGTTTTAAGAGCTTTGATCGCGGTAGTGATCCCATCCTTACTGGGAGTCGTGGTGCATATCCGGTCAATTCTCACCTCACCAGTCTGATTTGAGAGCACATCGCTAGCTAATACACGTTTCAAAACCGTAGCAAAATGCTCCTTCCATCTCTTGAGCTGGTCCTCATCGCAAATGAAAAAAGAACCGTCTAGGCTGTTCAATGGATGTGGGCTGGAGGTGCGACCACCTGCCAGCTCTTTGGCGATTCTGTAAACGGTCCTGCTATCGCACCTCCATGCAGCTTCTTCTGCTTCTGTATGCAAGCGCATTGACGTAGTTGCGTCTGTCACGTCACACGCTACGCTGAACTTCTCTCATCTTTATCCGATATAGAGACTCTAGCACGCTGCTTCCTACTGCTGGAGTAGCTGCAATGCGAGCTTTCAGCTGTTTTCGTTCGTTAATCTGTAGAACCAATGAAAAATCGGTTTCCAACTTAAAAAAAAAACTTTATTGATTTAATTAAAACTATTCTAGTTTTGATGAAATGAAAGCTAATTAAATGCAATGATAAATGTGTGGTGCGAGCGTGCGGTATGTCGTGGTACTTCTCCTTCGTCTCTCTCGTGTCTGGTTTTTATCTAAGTCTTCAGATAACATTTGAACGACGACGTGGCTAGAAGCTGACAGATTGAGCTTGGCTATAAGTGATGCCACGTTAATGCTTTGTGACAGAGATGCCACAATACTCCCCCTCTAGCCATTGCGCCATTTATATCGGTCTGGTATGACGACTCGACGACCAGATCGTGTTGTTGTCGTTGTTGTTGTTGGCGGTGGCTTGATCAATGAATTATTTTCCTGAAGTTCCTTGACAATAAACGCTGGTTTAAGCCTATCCACAGAGATGTTTTTCGATCGAACTCGCACATTCAATTTGAAGAACTTGTCAGTTTTCTTCAAGATGATATAAGGTCCATCGTAGTGAGCTGTCAACTGGCCTTTGACTTTGTCACATAGAACGGACACATGGCTGCAGGTTTGAAGATCGGGATAAACAAATATCTTAGAGTTGTCCTTGTGTGTAACCGATTCCGATCGATTTTTTCAGCTTTTTCATGAACTCGGATTCTGTGGGAATGACTGGTTTAGGATGGAAAAACTCACCAGGAACCTTAAGTTTTTCCCCATTAATCATTTCAGCTGGCGTAAAATTCGTTCCGCTTTTCACCGTTACACGCAGTCCCAAAAGAATGATTGGAAGGAAACTGCACCAGTCCTCGTTTAGATAGCACTTGATTGATGTTCTGTGCCATCGCTCAATCATCCCGTTGGCCTGTGGATAGTAAGGAGTTGTTTTAAGATGATTAATACCTAAGTACCTTGTTAGCTCTTTGAAAATGTTGGACTCGAACTGTCGTCCTAAATCGCTCGAAATACGTCGTGGTATACCATAGCGTGAGATCCAGGTGTTAATGAATTCTCTGGCGACTGTTTCAGCGGTGATGTCCGGTAGGGGTACGGCTTCGGCCCATCTCGAAGCGATCGATCATGGTCAAACAATATCGATTTCCTCTGGAAGGTGGTAGAGGGCCGATGAGGTCGATGTTCACATGTTCAAAACGCTGCGCTGGATTTTCATAGGATTCTAACTCGGTTTTGCTGTGGCGTTGGATTTTTGATCTCTGACATGGTGTACATTGTCTGACGAATTCAGTGATGGCCTGTGACATTTTAGGCCAAACAAATCTTTCTTTGATGAGTGCGATTGTCGCTTTCACACCTGGATGAGAGATTCCGTGAAGTTTTTCGATGACTCGATGACGAAATGATTCAGGCACGAAAGGGCGGATGGTATTTTGAGATGTGTCGCAATAGAGAGATACGTTTGAGCTGGAAATAGGAATCAATTTGATATTTAGGGAAGTTTCGCCCCTTTTACCTTGTTGCAAATATGTTTGCAGCTCAGTATCCTTCAGTTGTTCTAGTGCCATATCCTCAAAATTAATTCCCTTTGCTGAAATATGTTGGATGCGTGACAACCAGTCAGCAACAGTGTTGTTCTCTCCTTTCGTATGCCGTATGTCTGTGCAAAACTGTCCGATATAATCCAGCATGCGCTGTTGACGTGGCGAGGCCTTTTCAAGATTTTGTTGAAAAGCAAACGTTATAGGCTTGTGGTCGGTCAAGATTACAAAACGTCTTCCCTCCACAAAATGTTTTAAGAATTGTATTGCCTGGTAGATTGCAAGGAGCTCGCGGTCATACGTACTGTACCCTGTCTGCGCCTTCGTAAGTTTTTTTGAATAGAAACCTAGTGGCTGAAGTTCGTTGTTGACCAGCTGATTTAAAACAGCCCCCGCTGCAAAGTCGGAAGCGCCCGTATACAAAACTAACTCAGCATTCGGAGCGGGATGATGTAGAAGTCTGCTAGTTCCTGCTTACAATCGTTGAAAGTTTGTTCTGATTTCTCATCCCAGCTGATTGGAGTGTTGTTGTTCTTTTTGTTTCCAACGATGAGATTCTGCAGCAGCATCTGATTTTTTGTTGCATGAGGAATGAACCTTCGGCAGAAATCGATAATTCCTAAAAAACTTTTTCAGGCCCTTCGCAACTTTTGGCTTTTTGAAGTTTTGTACCGCAGCAACTTTATCGTTCATTGGCTTTATACCTTTTTTGTTCACCAGATGCCGGAAAGCCACGCCCTATATCTTCCCTGCGATCGACCGACAATTCTTTCAGCACCAGATGCATACACATTTTTCACAGCACACCAATGGTCTTGGGTGGTTGCGGGCAGTGAGCTGCTGGTCTTTGCGAACAACCGCCTAAAACAAAATCGCCCAAATTCCAAAAATGAATAATCGCCCAAAATTGTTGAGTGTTTGTGCAACCCTTTATAATACATTATACATTAACTTTGGATGAAATCTTACTTACTTACATAAAGGGCGCCCGACCCTTGAAGAGTCTCTGCCTGAGACAAGGTTGCCTTCCATCTTCTGCGGTCCCGGGGACGCTGCTTCCAGTTGTGAAGACCAATTTTTCTGTCATCCGCAATAGCTTGGTCTTTATACCGAAGGTTCGGTCTGGGGGCTAAGATTCAAAGATTCTCTTAGCGATGTTGTCTATTCGCTCGATGTGGCCGAGCCAATGTAGTCGACGTGTCTTGGCTTTCTGGACTAAATCCAAATCCTGGTACAACCCATAGAGTTCCCATTCGCGCTCCTCGCATATTGGACCTAATATCCGACGAAGTATTTTTCGTTCAAAGGCACCCAATATTTCCTCTGCTCTGGACGATAAGTAGTCCAGTACTCAGCGCAATAAAGCAAGACTGGTAATATGAGCGAAGGGAATAAAAGTAGACTTACTACCCTCAAATAATTTATGGTTTAATATACGTATACATGAATAGAGAATATCGATAAATAGAATTTAAACTTGAAATTTGAGATACAATTTTGCTTTTTAATCCTTGGTGTACGGGTTCGAAAAACTTTGATGATATTCGATTTTTTTGTTGGTCCCGTTGCTTTTGTCTGCTGTACCCCAAACCTACCGACAATACGAGATCAAAGTTTATAGTGGAGGAACGTTTGAAAAAAATATATGTGTCTCCCGATTATGTGTATGCCTGTATGCCTGATGAATGGAATCTCAGCATCGTTTGCCCGATCCACAAGAAAGGAGACCCCCTCAACTGCGCCAATTATAGAGGCATCAGTCTTCTCAACATCGCATACAAGATCTTTTCTCGAATATTGTGTGAACGCCTGAAACCTTTCACCAACAGCCTGATTGGACCCTATCAGTGCGGTTTCAGGCCAGGAAAGTCCACCATCGATCAAATCTTCACACTTCGGCAGATCCTGGAGAAAACCCAAGAATTCCAAATCGATACTCTTTATCGATTTCAAGGCCGCATATGACAGCATCTATAGAGAAGAGCTTTATAGAGCCATGTCTAGTTTTGACATCCCTGTCAAACTTGTCCGCCTGTGCAGGCTGACGATGGAGAACGCTCGCTGATCCATCAAGGTCGGTAATGACCTCACCGAGACCTTTGATGTCAAAAAAGGCTTTAGACAAGGTGACGCGCTGTCATGTGACCTCTTCAATATTGTACTTGAACGGTTTGTGCGGAACTCACAAGCCAATACCGGAGGCACAATCTATTACAAGTCTGTACAACTGCTTGCATACGCCGACGATATAGACATTATCGGAAGATCTCAGCGGGCTGTCACCGGTGCTTTTGCAAGCATTGAGGCGGAAGCGGCCAAAATGGGTTTGGCGATAAACGAGGGCAAAACCAAGTACATATATGCTGTCAACTAGAAGGGAAAACCAACATCGACGAATTGGACAAAACGTCACCGTGGGCAGCTATAACTTCGAGGTAGTAAGGGACTTTGTCTACCTTGGCTCTGCTATAAATTCAGCAAACAAAATCAGTGCAGAAATCAATCGAAGAATAACTCTTGCCAATCGCTGTTTTTTTGGGCTTATAAGGCAATTCAACAGTAAAGCCCTTTCTCGAACAACTAAGAAGACTCTTTATAAGACATTGATCATCCCAGTCCTGCTTTACGGCGCTGAAACATGGACTTTATTAAAAGAGGATGAAGATATCCTTGGTCGCTTCGAGAGAAAAATTCTTCGTAAGATTTTCGGTCCCGTTTGCGTTGACGGGTTTTGGAGGAGAAGATTCAATCACGAACTATACGAGCTGTACAGCGACATCGACCTAGTCAAAAAAGTGCGTATTGGACGTCTGAGATGGCTAGGACATGTAGAGCGAATGGACACCAACGCTCCGGCCCGCAAAGTCTTCGAATCTAACCCCGAGGGACGACGCAGTAGAGGGAATTATCGCCGTAGATGGCGCGCACAAGTTCAAGGGGACCTCGACCAACTTGGAGTGCGCAACTGGAGGCAATTAGCTAAAGACCGAGCTAAATGGAGAGGCTTGTTGGTTGAGGCCCAGGTTCACCCCGAACTGTAGCGCCACCTAAGTAAGTAAGTAAGTCTCCCGATTAAGTTATGTCTCCAACGAACTCAGTTCTATAAAATTAAATGCTTTCACTGCTCAAAAACTATAAGCCTATTAATTATATATTTTAACCCCACACTGTCACAAATGAAGTCCTTCTGTCAGATAATGCTCTTCGGCTTATGCGGTTGGTAGTGCCATCTAATTCAGGGCCAAAAAGTCGATTAGAATCGTACAGTAAGTCTAGCATAGATTATAACCGTACCATCATCGCTAGGAACTTTGACAATAGCACTGCCGATCCTTTCCACTGTATATCTATAATTTCAGAACACGAAGTGGCTTATATGTATATCCAAGGGGTAAAAGTGCCTCTCTCCCTTCAGCATAATAAATAAAAAAGAGTATTGCAAAAATCTTTCATATAATTTTGCAATCTTCGCATAGAAGAGTGGGCGCCTGTGGTGCAGTAGTTAATGTATCGAACCACTGCGCGTGAATCCCGGAAAACACTGAACAGTTTTTTTTACAGTCCCACCTTTCGCAAATGACTGACGAACATCCGAAAGTGTTTTTTTTTTTAACGAGAAAGCTTCACAAATAATACAAAAACGCCCTTCGGATGCGGCATACAACTGCAGGTCCCTTCCATTCTTGCGAAAAAATATATAACGCACACAACACGAGTTATTGCGAGAGGCTAGGTCTAGGCACTTAATGCGCTGTTTCGCCAAATTTATATTACATATATGCGCTGGTAAAGGGTATAATGTACATACATACATTTTCAATTGCCCGCTAATCCTTTATGAGGGTCGCAGGGGTAGGATGCTCATGTAGACTCTCCATCCTTCTCGATCCTCCGCCATTGACTCCGAATCATCAGGAGGAATCCCTAGGCGGCTCCAGGAGAGATGTCGGACTTGGTCCAACCATCAATTTCCAGACCTACCGGGCGGCAGGTCAAAAGAATAGAGCGCATAGAAGATGGCGTAAAAGTTTAGCGAATGAGGACTACTTATCGTACCGTAAACTTAAGTCTGAATTTAAGACGTCTCTGTATTATGCCTACCTCATTTATATCAACAATATTGAGACTAATATTAAATCTAAGCCTAATGATTTCTGGAATTTCATTAATACTAAAAATAAATCCGACGGATATCCGACCTCTCTTTCTTACAAGGATCAGTCGTTCGACTCATCGATAACTATATGCAACAACTTCGGACATCTTTTCCAATCTGTGTACGCGAATAAAGTGTCAAACATTGATGAAGAATTTTTTAGTTATCTTCAGGAATCTGAGTGTCCTTTTTTCAATAATATTAAAATTTGCGAGGATAGCACATTGAAGTGTTTATTGGAATTGGAATCAAACTTAAATCCCGGACCTGACGGTTTACCCTCTGCTTTTCTAAAGAATTGTGCACAACCCTTAAACAAAATTCTCTGTCACATCTTTAATTTGTCATTAAAGTCATCTGCATTCTCATCTATTTGGAAAAAATCGTTTATAATAGCCATATTTAATTCTGGTAGGAGAAATAAAATTGAAAACTACCGTGGCATATGTAAACAATCTGTAATTCCTAAATTATTTGACAAATTAGTTATCGAAAGTCTTAGCTTTTTTTGTAAGTCATTGATTTGTAATAACAAGCATGGATATGTAAAACAGCGCTCGACTGTAACAAACCTAATCTCATTTACAAATTTTGTTGTCTCTGAAATAAGTAAAGGTAACCAAGTAGATACCGTTTACATGGACTTTAGTAAAGCATTCGACCGTGTAGATCATAGTCTATTGCTTTTCAAGCTTAAACGCCTGGGTTTTCCAATTTCCTTTGTTGATTGGTTGTCATCATATTTATGTAATAGATACCAATTTGTAAACTTCCGTAATACAATTTCAAATAAAATTGTAGTCACTTCTGGTGTGCCGCAAGGAAGCCACATTGGCCCACTCCTCTTCGTCCTATTTGTAAATGATATTGTTAAACTTGTACCTCAATGTGATATTTTAATGTTTGCGGATGACTTTAAATTGTTTGCATCCGGAAAAAACACGCACAGCTTCCAAATGCTTAATACTAACATGCAGAAATTTTCTCTGTGGTGCTCTAAACACTTTTTGTCTCTAAATGTTAGTAAGTGTTCGGTTATATCCTTCACACGCCGTAAATCGCCAATAAAGAAATTTCTCGAGTTCATCAAATTAAGGATTTGGGTGTTCTGTTGGACTCTAAACTTTCCTATACAAATCATATTGAATTTATCACAAATAAGGCTAATAGAGCTTGGGGAATGATAAGACGCTATGCTGGTGAATTTACCAACCCGTACGTAATTAAAATGTTATATGTATCGTTTGTTAGGTCCATTTTGGAATATGCGTCAATTGTTTGGTATCTGTATTACAATGTACAAATAAAACTTGAAGCCATCCAAAAAAGATTTTTGAGATTTGCCCTTAGCGGACTTCCCTGGGTTGACCCTAACACGTTACCCTCCTACCAATCGAGACTTAAGCTGATTAGGTTAGAACCGCTTGAAATTAGAAGAGTGGTGGCTAGAACAATTTTTCTTCATAAGCTACTTATTGGTGAGATTGATTCCCCTGAGATTTTAAGTCTTTCAAATATAAATATTCCAGCTGCTGGCTTAAGAAATCAACGATTTTTTAATATAACTCACTCGCGAACTAATTACTCGCTTATGAAGTTGTATAATGAAAATGCTCATTTCTTCGACATTAATTCTTCGGTCGATATTATAAAAAGAAACGTTATGAATGCTCTTACCCGCTCATAATTTTTATCTTCATTTTTATATTCATTTTATTTTATTTTTTTTTTTTTTTACCTGTTTTGTTGTTTTATTGTTAAATTTACTGTTTCAATTGTTCCTTTTAAAATCATTGTAATTCTATATAAGAAAGTCTTGTACTTTGTTGATAATAAATTAAATTAAATTAAAAATTAAATTAACATTGAGAGTCTCGCGTACTCTGGTGTTGCGCACTCGATCCCTACGAATTATTCCAACAACACCTCGAAGGAATCTCATTTCGGCAACTTGTATCCGCCAACTTATTCTTTCGGTCACTACCCAAATTGCATGACCATAGGTGAGAGTTGGAACATATCTCGAGTTAAGAACCGATAATTTAGCTTGAAAAATAAGTTCGGTCTTCCTTAAAACAGATTGACCAAGCTCTCTCAAAATTGATCCAGCCTGACCAATTCTACAGGATAACTCGACATTGCTCCTCCCATCACTCGTGAATAAGACCCCGCGGTACTTAAACTCATCCACCTGCTTCAGTGGGACTCCACTAACATGCAGAGTGCACTGAATGGGTATTTTGGAAACGACCATTACTTCCGATTTGTTCACGTTGATCTTCATTCCAGCATCATCACAAACGGCTACAAACCTTTCGAGTTCGCGCTGAAGTTCGGTTTGAGAGGACCCATTGATGACCAAACTATCCGCAAAGAGCAGATAACTAATCCTTAAGTCTCCCACTTAGAAACATTCTCCGCCAAGGCTGCGCTGCATCATCCAGTCTATATGTACAATACAATGAAGAGATAAGGTGACAAAACGCACCCTTGGCGGAGTCCAACGCCCACAGTGAAAGGAATCGATTTAACGCCAGTAACCAGAACACAGCTTCTATAGTTTGTATATAAAGACTGAATCACCCTTAAAAGGGAACCATCAATCCCATACTTCTGCAGAACACTCCAGAGTTTGCCTCGAGGAACCCTATCATATGCTTTTTCCAAATCCACAAAACAAGTGTAGACAGGTTAAACATACTCTGAGGCCTTCTCAAGAATCATTCTGAGAGTGAATAACTGGTCGGTTGTACTTCTACTGAGACGAAAACCGCACTGCTCCTCCCCCAAACTATCCTCAACCACAGCTCAGGAACACGTTTCTAGCACCTTAGCGAAGACTTTTTTAGCGAAACTTAAAAGAGATATACCGCTGTAGTTGGCGCAATCTCCCCCATTTGGTAATCACCACGTGTTTCACCGCATTCCCAGGCCAATTTAATGACACACGAGAGCCATTGTACCCCTTCTTTACCTAAAGTCTTGAGCATTTCTGGTCGGATTTCATCCACACCAGCAGATTTGCCAAGTTTTAGCGATTTGATCGCCAAAGTTACTTCCTCTACCGTAGGACTAATTTCCGCCCTACTCTCGACCATAGGTCTGTCATCTTTGGTGCCCTGTTCGGGATTGAGCAATTCTGAAAAGTGCTCGCTCCATCTGCGTAAGATGTCCTCCTCATTGGAAAGAGGTGTACCGTCTTTGGATTTGACTCCTTCAACGATATTCAACTTTTTTCCTCTGAGTCGGCGGACGGTCTGCCAGAACATCTTATTTGCAGATCTTTGGTCACGTTCCAATTTTTAGCCAAACTTCTTCCAAGACAGTTCCTTCGCTGTTTTCACAGCTAATTTGCAAGTTCTTCGCGCCTCAGTGTACCGATTTCGAGAATTGAAGCTCCCCAAGTGAATCCACACCTTAAAAGCTCTCTTCTTCTCTCTGATGGCTTCTTGAACTCCGGGCGTTTTAAACCAAGTAGTTCTTTTCTCACCACCAGCCGCCACACCAAGCCGCTTCACTCCACAAACATCTCTCGCAGAGGCAATAACCGCTGTTGAACAGTTGGAATTCGTTCAAACCTTTCAGATATTTGCCACGCAAATGTCTCCCGTATCTCATCGTTCTGTAGCATCTTCCATCGTATGTGTGTAACCATCCTTGGCTTGCGCTTTGGTAGGGTAGGCACTCTACCGCCGCTGATATAAAACAATTTACAATAACAAAGATACATAGATACCAACTTTTTTTTTTTTTGTTATTTAAAAATGAATGTCAAGATTCCTCAGCCAATTAACGACGCTAGGTAGTACTATACTTTTACGAAATCGGAAAGGTTTCCAGGGTAGCGTCTTAGTGGACATTTTGTAACGATAAGCATTATGTCTTGTCGTTCTGCTTCACAGTCGCACATCGGTGAGCTTGAAATATTCCACTTAGACAGCAGCGGTCTGCACAAACACCGCAATTGGATCAAATGCGGTTGAGTCGCACCCATAGGCTTCGCAGCAGGTTGAAGCCAGCGAGGGGCATCGCGGGGTTATCAATTGAGATCAGGCCGATTGTATCGCTACCCGTCCACTGTCTCATCCAAGTATTGTTCGGATCGAAGTCAGTCGAGATTAATGCCGCTCATGGTTGGTTTTCTAGATCTGAGCCTCATCGGTTGAATAAGGCTAGGGACATCATCATGTATTCGCAGCAGGGGTTTGGCAGCTATTTTTGCATGCTCTCGGATTAATGCATGATAGCATATTTGGTGGAGCTATGGGTCTCAGTACAGGAAGCCAATGTGTTGGTGTGGATCTCACAGCTCCAGTTATATGGCACATTGTGATGTTGAGCTGTACATCTACTTTTGAGATATGCGCACTATTCATCCACACCGGAGAGCAGTATTTCGAATTTCTTTCATCCAAAACTTGGAGGACTGTAATATTAACGTGACTTTCTAGTCGACTTTTATGCTTTCTCGCGTAGTTTTTGATTTCGTCTTCGATTGTTTTAATGCCAAGATCTCTGTGGATATCGATATTGCTGATATACCGTGGCGCATTTACAATACCTCTTAGCACTTTGTTTTGAAAAGTTTGTAAAATTTTAATGTTACTTATTTTGGTACAACCCCAGAGTTGTATACCATATGTCCATACGGGCTTTAGCACTTGCTTATATAAAAGCAGTTTGTTCTCTATATTAAGCTTGGAATATTTTCCAAGTAACCAATATATTTCTCTATATTTATTGTCTAGTTCTTTGCGTTTTTTGTGGATGATTTGGTCATCCTTGGGTCCTCTCAAACCGAACTTTAGCGCGCACTCGAAAGGTTTGTAGCCGTTTGTGATGATGCTGGAATGAAGATCAACGTGAACAAATCGGAAGTAATGGTCGTTTCCAAAATACCTATTCAGTGTACTCTGCATGTTAGTGGAGTCCTACTGAGCAGGTGGATAAGTTTAAGTACCTCGAGATCTTATTCACGAATGATGGAAAGAGGAATAGCGAGTTATCCTGTAGAATTGGTCAGGCTGGATTAATTTTGAGAGAGCTTGGTCAATCTGTTATAAGGAAGACCCAACTTAGTACATAAATAAGAAAAAAAAAATATTTGGCGCAAAAGCTCGTTAAGTGCCAGGACCTAGCTTCTCGCAACCACTCATGTTGTGTTCGTTATATTTTTCACACGAATGGAAGGGACCTACAGTTTAGTGCCGTATCCGAACGGCGATTTGAGAAGCTTTTTCGAGACAACAATACTCTCGGATGTTTGTCAGACGCTCGCGAGAGGTGGGACCGTGAAAAAACTTTTTGGTGTTTTGTAGGATTCGAACTTGGAACCTCACGCGTAGTGATCCGACACACTAACCACTTCCGCCACGGCGCCCACACCCACAACCCAAGTTAGTGTCAAGCTAAATTATCAGTTTTTAACTCGGGGTATGTTCCAACTCTCACCTATAATCATCGAATTTGGGTAGTGACCGAAAGTATAAGTTCGCGGATATAAGCTGCCGAAATGAGGTCGCTTCGAGTTGTTGCTGGAATAACTCGTAGGGATCGTGTACGCAGGGCGCTCAATGTTGAACAGCTGCTTCTCCAAACGGAATGATCTATGCTTCGATGGTTTGCTCACGTAGTGCGTATGCCCCCAGACCGGCTTCCAAGACGTACCATGATTGCCGTGCGACCGTCCGGTAGGACTAGGAATAGATGGTTGGACCAAGTCCGACGTCTCTGCTGAAGCTATCTAGAGATTCTTCCTGATAGTTGGATTCAATGGCGGAGGATTGAGAAGGATGAAGAGTCCACATGAGCATCCTACCCCTGCAACCCTCATAAAGGGTTAGCGGACATGTATGTTCTCGTACGTATGCAGGTATAATATATAACTTTCTTTAGCCGTTGCATGGAAATTGCTAAAATCGATTACGATTTTGGGGGATGATTTTCGAGAATCCGTCGAGTATATATACTCGTACACCAATTGATCTTTTGCAGTCTTATATAGACAGCTTAACCCCAACTATTACTTAATCTAGCTTGAGGAAATTCTTATGAGCCATCCATCAGCCTCTTCAAGTTGAACGTGACTTTTCCATAGAATTTTGATTTAAAGGACTGTTACACCCCCAAAACATTTCACAATAACACCACATGTGAATAAATTTACCTTTGAGGCTCCCAACTTGCAAAGAAATACAAACAAATCCATACTAAACCCGAGGTCATCAATTAAAACCGCCGCACAATTTGTGCGCCCTCCGGACTTATCAATCAAATCTCTATCTGAAATCTAATTTCTCCTCAGTCAGGTTAGATGAATGCCAGTGGGCACACCTAAAAGTCAACAACCAGTCGTTCGCTTGCTCGTACCTATTCTCCCACCAACCATCTCCCCTCGAGTAACACACACGCTGCCTTAATGCTAAATGAACATGCAAACGTTGAAACCATGATGGCGATGATTCATTTCCATTTGTTTACATAGCCGCAACCCTTCCACTGAACGGGACAATTTGAATTAAATTAAATTCAGGATACCGTTGCTATTCGAGTCATACGATTCTGGTTAAAATTTGATTTCGTCCGTACACGGGATAACTAACCTAAGATACCACTTAATTTGCGTCTAATGATGGCCAGGCATCCTACCTCCTAGTCGCTTGTAAATTGAAGTGGAATCTGACGAATGCAGGCTGGAACCCCCCCTGTGTGGGGTTCAACTTGCAACCCTTAGCTGTGGGATACAAGTTGCAGTGAGACGTCAAAAAAAAAAAGACACGGAAAACTTGCAAAACTTAATTGCGCTTGGAACAGGCTACGAAGGGTTGCTGCCCACTGGGTGAGGTTGTAGTTTGAGGGCAATAAACAGTAGCATGGTTCATGTCCAGTCAACTTGTTAGCTCTGGCTTGACGGTTTCGTTTTTTCTCTATCAACGGGTGGGTGAAAATGGTTGGTGGTGGTGGTTAAACTCAGCTACGTCAGGAAATATTCAACAAAACAAAGTGCCGAGCAGACAGTTTGGGTATGAGAGTATATGGGCGGATGGCATGTTTTTAATTCGAATACGAAATTTATCGCTACCATCGTAGATTTTAATGGACTGACCTCCCTCCCAGAGCTATCACACAGTATAGGTACAGATAAAGAGATAAATGCGGGATGAAGTGGGCGACCAAAAACCGTTTTGCTATTCACTCGGGGTAGCCACCCAGGTACATGGGTTTCTGGGTGTAAATAGGTGCTAAGCTTGCAGCTTTAAAGGGTTGTTTTCAGGCGTTTCCTTTCCTTTTATTTCTTTCACTGTTTCCATTCAAGATGGCAAGAGGAAGACTAATTTAATTGACGTGAAATTGTTTGCAAGTTTTTTTTGCAAAAATATACATGGATGCTTAGAACGAAAACAAAAATAGAGAAGAAACAATGCAACCTTGAGGGATTTACTTTTTTATACCGACACATGGTCACTCACATCAATTCCCTTGGGCTTTTAATTACTGAAATGATATGATACATACACAGGTTAGGTTAGGTTAAAGGATTTTGCTGCATCGTATGGGTGCCGCACTCGGATCTTAAATGGATTCATTGTGCTCCCCTGACGTGACGTGGAGTTTTCTGGTTGAAATACTGAAAAGAGACGAGAAGAAACAAAATAGCTAGAGTTCTGTGTTATTGGAACGGCCTCCTCTAAGCCATGCTGAAGAAGTTATGAATTTCTGGATGGTGGTTGGTGGCTTTTCAGACAGGTCGCCCAGGTGATTGAAGAAATACTCTCCGATGGGCGTCTTTCTGGTACATCAGAGACTAAGGCAGTATTCTGTAGCCTCTTCTGTGTCTGCGTTGCCGCAACCTCTGCAAAGTTCATCTGTACTTAGCCGCATTCTTTTCCGGTGGGCCGCCAATAGGTTGTGGCAGGTAATGATACCTATGAGAAGCACCAAGTATTGTCTACTTTGAGTGAGGATGATGTTGGTTTTCATCTTGTCATATTTTGTCCATATGTTTCTGGAGTCACGGCATTATGGGAGCGTCTGCTTGTCGTTTGAAGTCAAGTGCTATGTTTGATTTAAATAGTTTTAAGGTAGGACGTACTGAGTTTTGGACCATTGTACTGACCCCTTCCTTGCCAGTTCATCCGCCAACCCATTCCCTGGAGTTCCTTTGTGTCCTGGGACCCACCAGTATGTTACATGCTTATAAGCTCCTCGCGGCAGCATCTTATTTGCTTTGATTTTATTGCCGCGGATGAGATGGCCTTTATAGCAGCTTGACTATCTATCGATCATGTCAATCTCCTTTCTAGTAACAAGTTTCGTGGAAAGTTCTCGTGCCGCCTCTGCTATCGTTAGGACTTCCACCTGGAACACACTGCCTTGCAATATCGGGTTGAGCTGAGTAGATAGCCGAACCCATTCTTTCGTTTGTTTTGGACTCATCAGTGAATACGGAAATACTATGCGGGTTGATGGCCCCACCATTTGCCCAGTGTTTCCTTAATAGAATGACCGTTTGGACGTTTAGGCTAAAGTCGGAGGATGCCGGAAGATAGTCTCTAGTGGCGTCTAGGTGAGCCAGTCTTGGAATGTTACGGTGGTCCGTGTTGCAATTTTGCGACAGGTTGGATTCTTTATGCGTAGGGCACTCATCGCGGCGGATTTCTTAACAAATAAGTCTAGTGGAATCAGTGCGAGTATTGTTTCAAGCTCTGCGATCGGGGTGGTTCTAATGGCGCCAATGGTTGCTATGCAAGTAAGTCTCTGGCTTTTAGTCAACTCCTTGAGATGTGTGGTTTTTTCTGCTATTGGCCATCAGACAATGCACCCATATGTTAGAATGGGTCTGACTATGGCTGTGTACATCCAGTGGATAAGGGTAGGTTTGGGTCCCCACTTCTTTTTCAAAAATTCTGCTGCAATCATAGAGCACAATTAACGCTTTCTTTATTCTTTCATTTGTATTATCCTTCCAGCTCAGTTTGTGGTCAAATATGCACCCTAAATATCGTGCTTTGTCCGAGACTTGAATTGGAGTGCCACCGATTCATAGGGTTCCGAAAGCTGAGACTATTCTTTTGTTGGTGAAAAGGACCACCTCTGTTTTCGCTGGGTCTACGTTCAGTCCAATTATGGAGGGTATCCAGGACCAATTATAGAAATTCGGTGATTGTGTCGAGGAATTTGTCGGACATTAGTAGGACTACGTCATCTGCATAAGCAACAACTTTTACTCCGCTATGTCCTAATTTCAATGATCTCGTTTGCTACTAGAGTCCATGGTAGAAGAGATAGGACCCCTCCTTGCGCGGTTCCTCTAGAGGCCAGTGCATTTACTTGGCCGTCCATCCACAGGTTTCTTTCGAACAAATGCGGTGAAAGCTTTGGTACAGAAATACTAAATATCCTTCGTTCGTGGGATTTAGCTAAGAAATTTGCCTTCTGTCAGCCACATTGGAATTACATGATTACCCTTTGGGACACAATAATTGATTTACACAAATCGCACAATGACTAGCTCCTTGCAATAAGACACCTAGTGAATGGGTATTGAGCAGTGATTGGGATACCCACAGAAGCGTACGGTTGAGGCTTAAATGATAGACACGAATTTCTATAAGCAAACTTTAAATTTATGCATGCTGTCGGCTGACGTAAGGCATCTTGTGGGGAGCAATACCGAATCTCCGATCTAACGTGTACGGTGTATAAAATAAGAAGTGCTGACGTAAAGTGCTCTTTTCTTTTTTGGAATATTTACTTACTTAGTCTGGGTTGGACCTGGGCCTCAACCAACAAACCTCTGCAGCCAGCCCAGTTACGAGCCAGCTACCTCTAGTTGCGCACGCCAAGTTGGTTGAGGTCCCCCTCCACTTGTTTGCGCCACCTACCGCGAGGTTATCCTCTACTGCACCGTCCATCTGGGGTGGATTCGAAGACCTTTTTGGCTGGAAGGTTGAGCTCCATCCGCTCTACATGACACAGCCATCTTTTTTTTTTTTCTCTTGTATTAGCCATGCCCACGTGGCAACGACACTGCGACCTGAACGATCTATTGTGTCGGACGGTTGGAGTTAATCTAACTCTAACCTCCCTTATGAAAGTGAGTATGTCTTTAGTAGTGGAGCATTTCAGTTCCACTGAAGTAGGTATCTCCTTGTGGAGAGTACGTTTTATTAACCAGTGCAGTGCCGGGCATTCACAAAGAATGTGTTTGGATGTTTCATCCTCCTCTAAACATAACCGACAGCCCTCTCTGGCACAGGTTCATCTTGTTAAGGTGGTATCTCAGGCCGCAATGGCCAGTAAGAAAGCTCATGAGCTTCTTAATGCTTTCCATATTTAAGTTAAGGATTTCCTTAAAGGAGTAAGGCTTGATTAATAATTTGGATTGTTTTAGACCTGGCCCATTAATCCAGTGGTTTAGACGAAGTTTGTTTTCCCATTCATTAATCAGCGTTGTAGCTGTCACCCAGTTGACGCTACAATAAGTTTCAGGACCTATGAACGCAGATTCTGACCCAGTCCTAGCAAGCTCATCTGCAGATTCGTTGCCCATCATTTTTTTTTTTTTTTTTAATTTGCGCGCACTCGAAGGGTTATGATTATGAATAATCCCTTGGTGTCCAGTGACGCAACCGAGTTTTACCCTGTTGTATTTGGCATGGTTTTTTAATGCATCGTAGCACCATTTCACGGTTCTGGAGTCCATTAGGTTGGTCGATAGTGCTGTCCGAGAAGATATGTATTCTAGCGCCCTTCATCCCCTTGTGGAGATTGTGTCTGGCGCAGATCTGAATGGCATGGATTTCAGCCTGAAACACAGTGGGAGTCGTACCCATAGGTACCGAAATCTTTGTGTTGGGTCCAAAGACCCCAGCTGCAACTCCAGAATCCATTTTCGAACCGTCGGTGAACCAGACCAGATTTCTAGGGTCCAGTGTTGGAGCACCATTGGACCAATTTCCACCGTCCAATATTTTAACCTCGAGACCCAGCCATCTTAGTCGCTGTATGTGAACTCTTCTGGCTAAGTCGATGTCCTTGTATATGCCGTATAGTTCGGCATTGTACCTTCTCCTCCACTTGCCCTCTATTCAGACATAGATCACTCGAAGAACTTTTCTCTCAAACTAACCAAGAGCATCCTCATCCCATTTTGCCAAAGCCCTGCCTCTGCGTGATACAGCAGAACTGGGAGGATTGATATAAAGTGTTACCTTAGTAGTTCGAGATAGGACTTTGCTACTCAATTGCCTCCTTAACCCATTGTCAAGTGTAATTCTTCGTTTGATCTCCCCACTGGTGGCATTTGCGGAGTTCACAATAAAGCCTAGATAGACAAAGTCCTTTACTGCCTCAAAATTATATCTGTCTACTGTGGCGTAGTGTGAGTATTTGGTCAATGGTGAATGGTACATCAGAGGCAGCACGTCTGATGGCTTGTTGGCAACGCTGCAACTGGTCTTTCGCATTTGCTGCTGGCGCCATAAATAGTACATAGATTAGGATTAAAAGAAATTCGATTGACAGAGGCTCTGGCGGTCTCTTGCGATTGTAACCATCCGACGTCAAACTTCGTCACAGTATTTCGCTGATTTCGCTTCGTTCTGGATATCCGCATCCGTGCCTTGGCTACAACTAAGTAGTGATTCGAGTCCACGTTGGCTCCTCGGAAAGTTCAGACACCCAGTATACTGGAAGAGTGCCTTGCGTCGATCGCAATGTGATCGATTTGGTTGACAGTTTTTCGATCAAAGGAGAGCCATGTTCCCTTGTGAGTATTGAGACGTGGAAACCGCGTACTAGCTACGAATACATTTCGTCCCGCAAAGTCGACTAGCCTAAGTGCGTTGCCGGATGTGATGTCGTGCAGACTGTGCTTTCGACTATGATACTCAACACTCCTTCCTTCCTTCCGTCCTTCCTTCCTAGCTTTGCGTTAAGATAATTTCGACGTCGTGGTTAGGGCATTGCTCATACGTCTTGTCGAAGAGCTGGTAATAGTCATCCTTCATCGCATCGTTCATCTTCCCGTGAGGGGCGTGAGCACATATTAGGCTAATGTTGGCAAATTTAGCGCTCGCTTACATGCCGGAAATTCAAGACTTCTTGCCTCAGTCTGCCTCCAATGACAAATCCGCACCCGAATAGACGCTGTCCTTGTTGTCTGTAGCAATCGCCATAGTAGATGTCGCAGTTTTTCATCCTCCTTTTGCCCAGCCCATCCCATCGCACTTCTTGGATGGCAGTAGTGTCTGCTTTGTAGCAGTCTACGGCTTTCGCAAGTTGTTCGGCTCTACGTGGTTTGTAGAGGGACCTAACATTCCACGTGCAGACACGAAGATCATTGTCCTTTTTACGTTTGCTTGGGTCGTCAACAGTAAAATCATCCGTATCCGTGGTTGTTGGTTACTTCGTAACCGGTTTTTTTTTTTTTGTCTGGTAGGGAAGTCTTCGAATCTAACCCGGAGGGACGACGCAGTAGAGGGCCTCCTCGCCGTAGGTAGCACGCACACTTTCAAATGGATATCGGCCAACTTGTAGTGCGCAACTGGAGGCAATAAGCTAAAGACCGAGTTTAATGGAGAGGCTTGTTGGTTGAGGCCCAGGTTTACCCCGAACTGTAGCGTCACCTAACGAACGAATTTACCCCGATGGCACAACCCCCAACCTGGAGGACCAGATCCTTTCTTGCAACCCCTAGGACGAGGATCCGGATACACCGGTGCCAGTAACTCGCTTCGGGGATATGAGCGCTGCCTTTGGCCCATTAAAGGTTCTTCCGCCACCATCTCTTTTTGAATACCCTGATCCAGTATTGAAAATCCTTACAGACCTCAGCTCCAGATATATCGAAGTAGCTTAAGTAAGGTATCCGCTGGCCTGTAGACATCACCGTTGATTCCATGGGGCGAATTCATCCGCCGCGCGTCCTCTTTCTTTGAGAAGCTCTTGCTAAACTTCTGAGACGCATATGTCACACAATCTGTTGAACAAGAGATGCCTCGTCCGGTTAAACATATGTGTGCTGAAGTTCATCCAGATGTGCTTGCGCAGGGTTGAGTGTTCAGCTATATATATGCATATCGTCAGACTCACCATACGCTCATTGTTAGTTCACTATCAGACAGCTATCTAGCGGGCACCATGAGGAGGTGATAATGCGATTTTGCCACGCCAAGATCAACATGTTTAGTTAAAAGCTTTGCTATCGTCAAGAGCGTAATTCATGAGTTTCCCCACTAAACTAAGCTGGATAATGCATTATATAGCTGTTGGACCTCTCAACCATCGTCGTGTGTTCGAATCTCAATTCCCAATTATTAACTAAGCTACCACAAGTTCTTAGTGAACTCGGGCATACGTCTACCGTTCGCTGTGTGTCGCTATTGGACTTAACAATTTCATTCACATGACTCATATGCCCGAGTTGCCTGCATAAGGTACCTAGTAGTAGAGTGGGTGTGTTGTTTTTCTTAGATACTTAGTATCCTCTGTTTACACAATTTGTTATCCCAATCACACTATTCATAGAAAATGAATTGACACTGAAATTGATAGTCCTACATAATAACTGATACCCCGTATCCTTCCCTAATAAAAAAAAAGTGACAATAGTGATTGAAAAATGAATCAAAATTTTAAAAATAAAAAGAAATTCAAGTGGGAAAAAGTGTAAAAATTGCGCAGCCCCATGGATCCCCGAAAACAAAAACGGCTTGGCCCAGCGCCAATAGCTTCATTCGAAAAATCATTTGAGGATAGTTCGACACTTGCTGCAAATGGATTGCCATCACACGGAACCACTGTGCATCGAGTGGCATTGACAATAACTGAAGCCAGCGAAGAGGTGAGTATTTAAAATATTTTCTTAAACTTAGTTATGATTTGCTTGCGTACTTGTACATACACAGACGATCGATTGCAATGAAGGTCGAAGGAAGGGACCGATATTCATGTCACAATGGTAACCAAAGTATTTAAACATACTCGTAACTTGTATCATATCCAAGGCAAGAGCCAACAAATCCATGATTGTAACGCTTCTTCTTCTTCTTTATCGTAGCCTTGGTCCCATGTTATTTGGGGTCAGCTCTCCTAGTACGAAGTCGCCAGGAATAGCCGTCCTGGGTAGTCATTTAGTAAGGTCATCCAAGAAAGTCGGGCTCTGCCAGGTCTTCTGCTTGATGTTCCGATTTCCATAACTTCCCATGTTTTACGTTCCACTGTTCTTCGCATGACTTGGCCGTACCATCTCAGTTGGCTGTCTGCGATGTTTTCCGCTATTGGCTTAGTTTTAAATGTGCCGCGGATATGATCGCTATATACTTTGTCCAGCATCGTTACACCGCTCGCCCATTTCAACAACATCTTCATCTCAGCTACATGCAGCTTTTGTTCTTGCTGTTTGCTTAGTGGCCAGCATTCGGCGCCATGCAGCATGGCTGGTTTCATAGCTGTTTTGTATACCTTCCCTTTGATTCGAATTGGCATCCTTTTGGTGCACACGACTCCCGATAGCATTTTCCATTTCAACCATCCGGTGTTCGTTCGATGGTCAACGTCTGCGTTGATATTTCCATCATTAGAGAGGATCGAACCTAGGTACTTGAAGCTGGAGACTTCATTTAGTGTGGTAAATAGTAAACTGTGGTACTTGGGGCTGTATGGTCATAGAACTCGCTCCTAATGTATTCAGTTTTCTGTCTACAGATGCGCAGGCCCCTCGACTCTAAAGCTATTTGCCACTCGTCAAGCATCTTTTGGAGGTCGCTTATTAACACTGTGTCGTCCGTGTAAAGTACGTTCCAAGGGGTGGATCGTTGAGTTTCAAAAGTGAAGTGGTTCATTACGATATTGAACAATAGCGGACTAAGCGCAAAGCCTTGATGAACTCCGATTCCAATCTTGAAATATCCGCTGGTGCCTGCTGCTCCTCTGACACGTCTATATAGTGCTCTAGAATATGCTGGGCTCTTAAAGAGTGCCATATAAAATCTCTTGGGTTCTTCTTATTTTCGCGATACTTTTTTGCAATGATTCGAATAGAATGTATCGCATCAGTCGTTGATTTTCCTTGTGCGAATCCGCACTGATTTTCAGTGATTTTAGTGACTGCCAGCAGTCTTTTATGTTCGACTCGTTCCCAGAGTTTAAATGTATTTAATAGCTCTGTAGTTTTTACAGAGTCGTACGTCTCCTTGGTTTTTATAGAACGGCATAAGGTAGCCTCCCTCCATCTGTTTGGCATTTTATTGATGAGGATATTGTTGTAGGGTTTTGTTAGAAAACAAGTACCTACTACTCCTATCTGATTCCATAGTTCGACGGGAAGCTTGTCTGGTGCTTTAGTTTTGTTGTTACTTTCTGCCTCTTCTACTTCTGCTGTTGTTATTTCTTCTATTGGTCCCTGTGCTTTTGGTATTATCGTTGGCTATTCACTTGCGAATTGTTCATTGAACAGAACTTTATAATACTCCTTCCACCTTTCTCTAATATGGTGGTTGGATTTTAGACGTGTACCTTGTTCGCTTTTTTTTTTTCAGCAAAGCATCTAGAGCAGAGCCAGGCGTACTCGGGAAGCTCCCGTGCAGCCGAGACAAGCCGTTCTTTGGAGTTCGGCGCAAAAGGCAGTCACATATTTACGCGAGAGCCCCTTCCACCAAACAGCCGATGCATTTGCGAGGAATGGTTTTATTTTAGCCGTGTAGATCCAGAGAACCTTATTCAGTGGCAAGCACCCTTGCAGTGTCAGACATTTAAGAGCGACTTGGATGTTTTCCACTCGACTTGTTTAGACCAATGAAGTTTCTTATCTAAAATCACTGCCAGATTTGGCTTCATTGGAAATGCGAATGGTGACGCCTTTTAGTACTGGCTGAGTCAGACCGGTCAAAATCCTCCTTCTCGCAAAAAGAACAACCTCGGTCTTAAGAGGATTCACCGAAAGCCCACTCCTAGTAGACCATTCATCGATCATGTCCAGCGCCGCCTGTGCGTTACCACAGACCGTCGCCAGGCATGGCCCGACAGAAAGTACGGCGACATCATCCGCATATGCCTGAGCGTAGACGTTAGAACTATTTAGAGTGTTCAACAGAGAGTCGACCACCATGCACCATAACAATGGAGACAGAAGACCACCTTACGGACAGCCCCTGTTTACCCCTGTCATAACATATCGGCCACAATCCGCATCCACTACCAAAGTTCTATTCATTAGCATTGCTTTAATCCACAACACTAATGTTTCATCTACCCCGTGTTGTCTGGCTGAGTCGCACATGTAGTCGAAAGTCGCATTGTCAAAAGCACCCTCAATGTCGATGAAGATACCCATCGCGTATTCTTTCCTATCAAGTGCGCATTTAATTCTGGCCACTAAATTTTGAAGTGCGGTCTCACAAGGTTTCCCCCGCTGATAAGCATGCTGCATCTTCGATAGTGGACACAGCTAGTCCTCCTTACCAAGTTTCTGTATGAAAGCTGCTCTGATTGTCCACCAAGGTGAAGGAATATATGCCAGCGCCAAGCCAGCGGTGAAAATTATTTTCAGAGTTGGCATCAGCTGATCTCCTGTTGCAGCATAGCAGGATATATTCCATCGGTGCCAGGCGATTTGAAACCATCAGAATATGCCACAACATATTTGATGGCCTCAACTATTACCACGGCTGATGCAATATACCAGCTGCGCCGAGTTTTCTGACTTAGATCAAGCACATCCTGAGTAAGCAGGCCAAGCTTCGACCTAGTGGTTATCTGATTGCCTGGAAAGTGAGTCTCCAACAGAAGACTAAAAATTTCCGCTTTCGTCTCAGTAAACTTGCCATCAGACTTTCTGGGTGACTCCGGTTTGGTTGGCTTGCCCCTTTTGAGGACATTAACCAACATTCTGGTTTCACCGAGTGTCTCGACCTTTTCAGAAAAATCTCTATAAGAGCACTTTTCGACAACCGAATTAACTTCTTATAGTCTTTCTGCTCGATCTAAAAACATCCCAGTCACCTTCTAAATTTGTCTTGAGTGACCTATTTAGAAGTTTTCTGGATTCTTTCCTAAGTCGCTGCAGTTATGGGCTCCACCAGGGAACCGGTGTTCTGCAGGGGTCGTCATTGGGCACGTCAGTTCAAAAGAGTTGGTAAGGACACTAGTCAGGTTTTGAACAGCATCCTCAACCGTTCGTTTCGTTCTGAGTTTAGTTGGAGTTTTGACAGATCTGTCTGGCTCTTCCCTAAACCGTACCCAGTTGGTTTTCCTCGGATTCTTCCTCTCCTGTAAAGTTATAGCTTCCCATTCGATTGGTCTGACAAGGACACCTCCGGCAGTTCCCTCCAGTTAGCAGTCGACTTGAAGTACCTATTAACGGCACGCAAGGGCCTAATTTCCTGGCAGCCTCATGGTGATAGGATTTTGACGGCCAGATTCCGGACTAGAGTACGACGCGTCACCATCCTACAATGTTACGCCCCAACGAATAGTTCGTCTAAGGGTTAAAAGGAGAGCTTCTACAATCTCTTAAGTGCCGTCTTCAACACAGCACCAAATGGAGACATTGTCATAGTGATGGGGGATTTGAATGCCAAGGTAGGCAACGACAACGAAGGGCTCAAACATTTAATCGGGAAGCATGGACTAGGCAACCGTAATGACAACGGCGAAAGGTTTGTGGATTTCTGCAATGCCAACCGCCTTGTGATAGGTGGCACCATGTTTGAGCACAAGACCTGCCACAAAGCCAGCTGGGTTTCCAACGACAGGCAAGCAACCTCCAATCAAATTGACCATTTTGCCATCAGCCGCCGCTTTAGAAGTAGTCTCCTGGACGTCCGAAACAGGCGAGGGGCAGATGTGGGGATAGTACATGATCACCATCTTATGATAGCTACTCTCCAACTACGCACTGCTGCAGTTCGAAGATCCCACGACAACACAAGAATGCTCAGGTTCAACATCGATGGACTTAGTGATCCCTCAGTGCGCCAACAATTAAGGGAGCACTTTTCGCAAGGTGTGGAAGCAATCAGCAGCTCTATGCCCGCAACCATCCAATACCATTGGTGTGCTGTGAAAAATGTTTTTACATCTGGTGCTGAAAGAATTGTTGGTCGATCGCAGGGAAGACATAGGGCGTGGCTTTCCGATGATACCTAGAGACGGATTAACGAACGAAAACAGCTGAAAGCTCGCGTTGCAGCTACCCCAGCAGCAGGGAGAAGCGAGCTAGAGTCACTATATCGCATGAAGATGAGAGAAGTTCAGCGTAGTGTGCGACGTGACAAGCGCAACTACATCAACACACTGGCTACAGAAGTAGAAGAAGCTGCACGGAGGTGCGACAGCACGACCGTCTACAGAATCACGAAAGAGCTGACAAGTGGTCGCAGCTCCAGCCAACACCCAATGAAAAGCCTAGACGGCTCCTTGCTCATTTCGGATGAGGACCAGCTCAACTGGTAACTGCAGGGGCATCTGCGTGCTGCCTGCTGTAGCTAAGATAATAGCTAAAATCATCCTGGAGCGAATCAAAAAACATCTCGAAGGCACACTCGATGCCGAACAAGCAGGTTTCCGCTCTGGATCCTCCTGTGCCGACCACATCAACACCCTGCGGATTATCATCGAACAGTGTGTTGAATATCGATCGCCACTGCACCTGCTGTTCCTCGATTTTGAGAAGGCGTTCGATAGTGTCTACAGGGAGTTTATTTGGAGTGCCTTACGCAGGAGAGGTATTCCCGATAACCTAATTGCTATTATCAAAGCTATATACGAAGGCGCTAAATGTCACGCTGTGCACAGAGGAAGGTTGTCTGAGGAATTTGAGATCCAAAGTGGGGTAAGACAAGGCTGTATCCGTTCACCAATATTATTCCTATTGGTGGACTCTTACATCTCAACTGAAACATCTTGACTACGCTGACGATGTATGCTTACTCTCCCACAAAATTATGGACCTCCACCAAATGACAACAGATGTGGTGAGGGACGCAGGCGTCGTCGGGCTGAAAACGAATATAGCAAAACAAACTCATCGGCTCAAATAAGCATTGCTGGACAACCGGTAGAGAGAGTAGAAGATTTCCAGTATCTTGGGAGTATTGTCTCGACCGATGGTGGAACCGAACTGGATATAGCCAACAGGATCGCCAAAGCAAAGTCCGCGTTCGGGATGTTGTCCAAAATATGGCGAAGCAATGCAATCAGTTTGAGCACCAAAATAAGACTGTTCCGCTCCAACGTTGAATCCGTGCTGCTATATGGTCGCAGCACATGGAGAGTGACCACTACTATCACCAGAAAGCTGCAAACGTTTGTTAATAGGTGCCTGCGGAATATCTTAAGGATTTTCTGGCCCAATCGTATCTCTAACGTATCCAACGACGAAAGTTCGAGTGGATTGGTCACACGTTCCGAAAGGGTGACAGTTCCATAGCGAACCATGCTATGTAATGGAACCCTCTAACCCAGGATGGCAGAAGACCTGGCGGTCCGAGGAGAACATGGCGCAGAACAGTCGAGAAGGAGGCACGACAGTTAGGGAAAAGTTGGGGAGAACTCAGACACATTGCTAGAAACCGTACACGATGGCGCGTAGGCGTAGTAGAGGCAGTAAGCAAGTAAGTCAATTACCTTCTTCCTCCTTGCCGTAACAAAAGTTGGCTGGGAGCCAACATTGTTAATTACCATACCAGATGATAGTATAAAGTCTAGGAGATGGTTTCCTCATTTGTTGCTTTTGCTGCTGCCCCAGACGGTATTCTGAGCATTAGCATCGCAACATATGACTAGTCCCTCCTCCCGAGTGTCACAATACTTTATGTGTTCGGCAACCGCCTTCGGTGGTGGAGGCATTACCGAATGATAAGAGAAATAAGCCGACGCAACGACGAAAGTTTTCCAACTTCCGTTCGTTTCGTAGCTTACAGCTGCAGCAACCAAGTCCTGTCCACAAAATTGTCCAAGCTTGCTTACTGAGTCGAAATTCGGTAGAATTAGACAAGCTCTCGGTCCTTCAGATCGCTCGTCACGTAGCACTGTTATTCCACGAACACAGCCAAAACCACATATGTGCTTGTTCCGCACGTATGGTTCCTGGATTGGTGTTATGTGGGGTTTTGTACGCGCCACGGAAAATCTATTACTTAACAGAGCGGTAGCGGCCTTCGAGTGATGCAGGTTGATCTACGAGAATATCAAAGAAATACGTATAGTCAGTGTTTTATAAGTTGAAGGTGCGCATACGCTTCCGCCGAGACGAGCTTTCCCTCCGTCAGCCATTTTCTGTCCGCTAGTGCTGGGACCTTTAGGGGTAACAGCACCAGCATCTACGACTACCCACTACGCTACCGGTAAGAGTGTGTCCAGTCTTTTATATATTTTGTTCTTTTCATGGCTTTTGTGTTGTTGTGTCTTAGATTAGTTAGTATTACTCGCACTTTTTTCGCGTCCTTTTTTGCTTGTCTGTAAGCTGAGCGGTCTTCTTCTGTTTTTTTTTTTTTTGCTGCCATTTTTTGAATAGAAGTTTTCTTCTTTTTAGCTTTTCTTTGACATCTTCCTTTCACCAAGTTATTTATTTGTTTTCTTGTACTGGTCCTTTTGACAGACCCAAGTGTTGTTTTGTCTTTTCTATGAAATAATTGTAAAAGTCTTCCCATATTTGCTCTGAAGAGGAATCAGGTCTTTCTTGATAGAGGAAATTTCGAAGATCTTCAGAAAGCATTCTCCCTTTGTGCTGATTGACCTTATGCCATCTAATTTTCGAACTGTTACCTTTGTGTGTTTTTGGTTGCTTCGGTGTTTTAAAATCCGCGAATCTATGTTGGGAGGTTAGAGGCTCTCCTGGTATAACCTTGCAGTCCGTGAGAAGACTGAGCGTTGGGCGATCCGTCATGATGTGGTCGATTTGCGTGCTTGCACTTCCACGTTTATAAGTGATAAGATGTTCGTCCTTTTTGGAAAAGAATGTGTTCACGATTGTCAAATCATACGTCGTTGCTAACTGCGATATTCTGTCACCCTGTGTATTTCTACTTCCGATTCCCCAACCGCCGTGGACTCGTTGGTATTGATAGGATCGCCTCCCAACGTGTCCATTCTGATCTGCTCCTATGTACATTTTCTCGTTTAAAGGGAGGGACTGCTTGAGGTCATCGAAATCGTTCCAAAATGTCTCCTTCTCCGCACTGCTACATCCAGTTTGTGGATAAGAGATGGTGTTCATGCATGGCCTGCCGGCAATGGCAAGCTTGGCAGATTTTAATCTATCAGTGACTCGGTTGACTTCCAATAAGTTTTCCTGTAGTTCGACGTCCAAAATGATTCCTACACCATTACGGTTAGTCACTATATAGAACGGCTTGAATCCGTTTCTTATGCTTCTGGCTTTTGAGCCCTTCCATTTCGTCCCTTGTATGCAGCAAACATTAAAGCGTCTGCGTTTAAGAACTTCGGCTAATTCAGCGCTGCGTCCAGTCAGACCACCTATGTTCCAAGTTGGTATTCGGATTTTCGTTAGTGGGAACGCTCTAGTCTCTTTCCCATCTTGACCGCCGCTTTTGTGGGACGCCCTAGCATGTGTATGATTGTAGCGCTTAATAATGATTTATGGTAGTCCATCTAAAACCGAAACACTTAACTTCGATTGCCAAGTCAATTGCAATATTTTACGCCTGATATTGGCCACTTTTCAGCAACATGGTTCACTGACACCAAAACAAATAACATCCACTACAAGCAGACAATCTAATTAAGCTGTCTAGTGCAAAATAAACTGCGTGACAATAATCAATTCCCCAGGACACAGACTTTATTATCATCTCACCCTTTTTGTAGCTATTTATGCCACCACAACCCCTCTTTACATGATTCCCTGTGTCCACAGATATTGTGGCAAATTATTATTATATTTATCGTTTAGTGTCGGTTGCACTAAATCTAACCAGATTTGTAGTGTTTGCTCACAATAATGGCTTGGAGTGGTGTACTTTAGTATCACGATCCCATGGGACGTTTAAATCAAGCCAAAGATACAAATTATATTTGACATTTGAACTTGAAGCCCAAGGGATATAAATTACTCCGTAAATACAAGACGTTAGATGGTAAGTGATATCAATCTTTGAATGTACTTAAGGGGTCTAGTGGAAGCTGAGAGTGATAGCTGGGCTGGGTTGTTATGGACTTAAAAAAAAAAAAAGAAATTGGTCATGGAGTTCCACAAAATATGTCCAACTTTAAGCAATTTAGTATCTGAAAATGGGGTTTAGTCTTGGCTATGATCAGCTGGACCAAACACAGCTTGAAATCAATTAGCACAGAACAATGACTAGGAGCTCTACAAGCAAACGAGACGGGAAGAACATCGGCTTCGCCAAAAGAAGAAGAAAGAGCATGAGAAGCGCGCGATTGAGAATATTGAAAGTTTATACTCCAGGAGCAATGCACAGAAGTTTTACCAAAAGGTAAAAACAACATGTTGGAGGAGCAAAGCCCGTATTCATACATTCATACATTCAACATAGAAACTGATAGTTAAAATGTTCATCTACCTGACCAAAGCGAAATGAAGATAGCAATAGTCAAGCTGAAATCCAACAAGACTGCTGGACCTGACGGCGTACCGGGCGAACTTTTAAAGGCAGCTGGTGATGAACTGGTAGAGAGCATACACCAACTCATCTCTAAGATTTAGTCAGACGAATGTATGCCTGGTGAATGGAATCTCAGCATCGTTTGCCCGATTCACAAGAAAGGAGACCCCCTCAACAGCGCCAATTATAGAGGCATCAGTCTCCTCAACATCGCATAAAAGATATTTTCTGCGATATTGTGTGAACGCCTGACACCTTTTTGTCAGTGTGGTTTCAGGACAGGAAAGTCCACCATCGATCAAATCTTCACACTTCCGCAGATCGTGGAGAAAACCCAAGAAGTCCAAATCGACACTTACTATCTCCTTATAGATTTCAAGGTCGCCTATGACAGCATCTATAGAGAAGAGCTACATAGGGCCATATCTTGTTTTGACATCCCTGCCAAACTTGTTCGTCTGTGCAGGTTGATGATAGAGAACGCTCGCTGCTCCATCAAGGTCGGTATTGACCTCACCGAGACCTTTGATGTCAAAAAAGGCTTTAGACAAGGTGGCGCGCTGTCATGTGACTTCTTTCGTATTGTACTTGAATGGATTGTGCGAAACGTACAAGAGAACACCAGAGGTACCATTTATCGAAAGTCCGTACAACTGCTGGCATACGCCGACAATATTGATATTATTGGAAAAACTCAGCGGGCTGTCACCGGTGCGTATGCAAGAATTGAAGCAGAAGCAGCCAAAATGGATTTAGCGATAAACGAGGGCAAAACCAAGTATATGCTGTCAACAAGAAAGGACAATCAATACCGGCGAATTGTACAGAACGTCACAGTGGACAGCTATAACTTCAAGGTAGTAAGAGGCTCTGCTATAAACTCTGACAATGATACCAGAGCAGAAATCAAGCGAAGAACAACACTTGCCAATCTGCTGTTTTTTGGGATTATTAGGCAATTCAATAGTATAGTCCTATCTCGAACAACTAAGGAGACTCTGTATAAGACCCTGATCATCCCAGTCATGCTTTACGGCGCTGAAACATGGACTCTATTAAAAGCGGATGAATATATCGTTGGGCGCTTCGAGAGAAAAATTCGTCGTTAGTATTCGGCCCTGCTTGCGTTGACGGGTTTTGGAGGAGAAGATTCAATCACGAACTATACGAGCTGTACAGCGACATCGAACTAGTCAAAAAACTGCGTAGTGGACGGCTGGGATGGTAAGGACATGTAGAGCGGATGGACGCCAATGATCCGAACCACAGAGTCTTCGAATCTAACCCGGAGGGACGACGTGGTAGTGGGCCTCCTCACCGTAGGTGACGCGCTCAAGTTCAAGGGGACCTCAACCAACCTAGTGTCCGCAACTGGAGGCAATTAGCTAAATGGAGAGGCTTGTTGGCTTCACCCCGAATTGCAATGTCACTTATGTAAGAAAGTATGTTTGTTCTTTTTGCCTTTTGGTAAAGTCTTCCAAACGCAATGCTGCATTTTACCCTCTGTAACTGTATATACAGTTTGGGCTGCGTCTCCGAATTTATGTACTCAAAATCAGACCTACACAGTCAACTATTATACAGCAGAGCTTGTAAGAATATTTTCCAATGACCGGAAAAAGCGTAAAAAAACGAACTTCCACTCAGAAAGATTTTAATTGAATTTGCTTGGTATTTATGTGTACGCTCATGTCTTTAGCTTGTTTACATGTTCTTCGTTTGAAATTTCCCATTATGATATTCCAACCCCTAATTCGACAACATCTCTTATATCTTTCTTTCACATTTCTCGTTGTTTTCCAAAACAAAAATCCATTTAAAAGTTAAAAACTTCTCAAACTACACTCACTTGAAAAATCATTTCGGAAAAGAATAACACTAAAACTAACTTCACCAAATGACCTCATTTCTGCATGAAAGTTTTCGTTTTTTTTTAAAGGCATTGGCCCCCAGATACACCCTTTTGGCACTTCATCATTAAATCCTAGGCAAAGACTCTAACCCCAAAGAATATCAACAACAGAACAACCCCATCCCAATTATCCATTACTTCCCATTTGAAAGCAAACCACGCAGTAAACCACCAAATCAGCATTCCGCAATCTAAATATGCATAGCACTTTCCAGTAACCCCCCTTCTATAGAGTACAAGGGGAGAAAAAAACGACTAAAAACCACCCCCTCATCGTCACGTGGCGTAAATGTCACATGCGCATGGCTACATCCAACTGACAGTTGGCGGAATGGAAAGCAGTTTCGAAAAAGCTCTCAAAAAACCACCCCAACCCTCTACACAGTTAAAGACAAAATTAAGGGCGCCCAGCTGTGTCTGACACAGTGCTAGTAGCCTCTCCTGAGCTACTGCGACTGACAGTTCGAAAACATTTTCGAAATTCAGTATCTTTTCGGTCTCTGCTTTCCTCTTCTGTCCTGTTCTGGTCTTCGTCTTCTTCTGCTCCTGACTGCGGCGGCGGTGTGTGCCACTAGTATACAAAATTATTCAAAGTCCGTTCGTGAAAAGTGTTGAGTGAGTGGTTCTGACTTTGTTGTTGCATACTTCTGGGTGTATTTTCCACCAAATATTTGTTCAGTTAATTAAATTCGTTTATTCGTGCCCCGATAATGAGGGACGCAGTAGATCCTTTGCCAGGAAATTAGTGGAAAAAACCAATTTTCCGAGGTTCCGTCGTCGAAGTGTGCCAATCGGTCGTCGTGGTGAGTGTGTGTATTTGTGGGTATATATCGACAAGAGAGAGACACAAGGGTGGGTGGGTGGATGGGTTCAAATAATGGCAACAAAATTACCTCATGGATTATAAGTTATTTAAAATGGCATTTTCCAATTTACAATAATTATTTAATCATTTGACGAATAATGTTGCTGTCTACCTGGTCGCCTGCTGCCCCCAACCAAGGCCTGACCGACCCTTGGCTCGCTCTCTATCGCTCTTCCTCTCGCGCTCTGTGTCCAAATTAAATCTTCAAGGTTGTGTGGCTCTCTTTCGCTCTAAAAGGCCACCCCTGCTCCATTGCCTTTCTCTCGAAGGAAGATGATGACTTTCTGTCGATTGTTCCACTTCAGCGGAAATCCTGTGTGTAGGGCTTGAAAGGAAGAAAATCATGGCGGCAGTCCGTGTGTTTCTATTCGTGTGTCTGTGTGCTGTAGTCTGTAGTTGTATAGTTTAATTAAATTATTTAATTATTTTTGTTTTATTTTGTCGCTTTTGCCCACTTATAGATGATGGACTCTGGTGGCAGTAGTGCTGGTGGTGGCGGCGACGAAGAAGGAACGGATGACACAGAAAAACAGGGTGAATCGTCGACGGTGTCAAGTGACCGTAAAGCAACCCCTTCGAAGAAACAACTTCAAGACATAAGTGGCAAGAGGCCACCACCGATTAAGACGAACGTAACTATCGCTGGTGGATTTGTGGAGCCGATTAAGAGTGCTACCTTGCATACTCCGTCGACACCGAGGATTGAGCTGAGCCGTGCGTCAAGTTCATCGCATCATGAGGAGGATAGCCGCGACAGTAGTCCGGAGAATGTATTCGAACAGGTGATGTTGTGTTTTGTAATATGATTGAGTAGACAGATTGTATGTAGTGCGAATGACGTGTTGTAATTGGTAACGATGTGTAGGGTGTACAGTACGGAAGTGATGGGAATTGTTTTAAGATTTAAATGTGACATTGTTCTGACGTCAACCAATCACAACCTAGTGAACTTAAAAGTAATTGTGTGGGGAATGCATCTGCATTTCGTAAAGATTCCTTTTTTTCGTTGCTTAAGGAAGTCGGCATTCATTCATGCGTTTGCTTAATGCCTACATGGGAACTAGCCTACAAAACGTACAATTTTGACAAAGTCGCATTGAAAATTTCAATGTCTACAACTTACTTACTTACTTAGACAGCGCTACACTTCGGGGTGAGCCTGTGCCTCAACCAAGATAGGTTAGGTTAGGTTGGCTGTCCGTACGAGATTTCAGACACACTTAGACTAGTGATAGTCCTTTATGATAGCATGAATCAACCATTAGGCCACTCAGGGACTACAAAACCAACCAGAGCTTTTGATAAAATGGTTGCCGAGGTTTTCAAGGAAGGGGGACCCTAGATGGAGCGTAGGAGGTGAAGGATGGTTTCCTCCGCGTCGTCGTCCCTACAGCTTCTGCGGAAGTCGTTGGAGAAGAGGCCAAGTCTTTTGGCGTATTGGCCTATAAGACAATGTCCAGTGAGAACACCAACAACGCAGCTGATCCGTGATCGCTTTAGCTTGACCAGCTCGGCACTACGTTTTTGGTTCAGCCTGGCCAGATCTGTCTCGAAATGTGACGCGTTGAGCCATTTTCCTATCTGAGGTTGGTCTTGCTAATAGCGTTCAGCTTTAGTAGATGGGCATACCGAGGGGTTGCCTATCAGAAAGAATCCTTAGAGTAGTACCCTGTCTAGCGACGTCGTCTGCCCTGCAGTTTCCGGAAATGTACCTGTGGCCTGTCACAGCGTAGATGAATGTTGAACTGCTCTGTCATTTCCGTAAGAGATAAATGGCAGGTTTAGGCAGCCTTTGAGGTAAAGGAGCTCGATTCTAGGGACTTGATTGCCGCTTGGCTGTTAGTAAAAATGGTAATATCCCTGACAGATAGTACATTACACTTCACCCAGGACAGGGCTGCTTTAATCGACATGATTTCCGCCTGAAGAAATGCTGCAATGAACGATATGCGGAACGAGATACTCACGTTGAACTTTTCAGAGAAAACACCACAACCCATCCCACCTTTAGTCTTAAAGCCATCTGTAGAGAGGTGAACCGAACTACCATTGACAGGGGCAGAAGAGTTCCATTTATCCCGTTCAGGGATATTCATAAGGAGGTTACGGTCAAATCTCAGTTTCGGCGGGGTGTAGTCCGTGTTTTCGTGCGTGAAGTTGAGAGGATAACAGATCGAGAAGTGGCCAATGCGATAACTAGACCGCTGAGAGGAGGCTTCTAGACGGATGGCCGCACTGGCGGCAATCCAAAAATGTCTAAGGGTAGCAGGTTTAACAACATGTCCAGTACCACAGATGGAGTTGTTCTCAGTGCACCGCTGATGCAAATGCATGCAGATCTTTGCACCTAACTAGTTGAGTGAGGTGGACAGCCCTCTCAAGAGCAGGCGACCATACGATCACCCCGTAGAGTAGTATAGGTCTGATAAAGGGCACGTAAAGCCAACGAGTGATTTAAGGTTTCATACCCCAGCTCCTCCTTATAGGATTTTTACATGAATAGAAAGCTACATTGGCTTTCCTAACGCGTGCTAGTAGATTGGCTTTCCATTTCACTTTTCTGTCCAAAATAAGGTATTTTGCATTATCAGTGAAGGTGAGACTGGTGCAATTTATCATAGGAGGGTCTATGAGGGGAATTTTATATTTCCTCGTGAAGAGAACGAGTTCCATTGTATGAGGGCTAATTCGCAGTTTACATTCAGAGCCCTATATGGTGAGTCAAAAGAAAGCAGAGTATATTGGAGGATTCTCCTGAGAGTCTCTGGGTGCTTGCCAGAGATAGTAATAGCAATGTCGCCATCACAGGCGAGTACTCTGCAGACTGACCTATCCAAGTCCACCAGTAGCTCATTTACTACCAGACTCCATAGAAGAGGTGACAAGACTCCACCTTGGGGTGTACCGCAGCATGCAAGTCTTCTGCCCGATGCTCCGCTCAGCTGTGTTTCCTGCGTGTAAGCAATTGATGGATCAACAATCCGAGCGAAGAATGCACTTTCAGATTTGCAAGTGCGTCCGTAATCGTCTTTGATTTGACATTGTTAAATGCTCCATCAATGTCAATGAAAGCCACCATAGTGTATTCGTTAATGCTCTAAGATTATTCAATGATGCACACAAGCGAATGTAAGGTTGACTCAACCGATTTGCCTTTGCAGTACGCATGCTAGGACGGCGGGCGCAAAGCTGGGCTAATGTTTTGTTGAAGGTGGGCATCAATCAGTCTTTCTAACGCTTAAAGTAGAAAAAACGATAGACTGACAGGTTGGAAATACCTTGGTTCCACGCGTGAGCTCTTTCCCGCCTTAGGCATGAACATAACTTCAACCTCGGTCTATAGTTTGAGAATGTAGAGCAGATTTAGACAGCACGACATAATGACTTTGCGCCATGGAAGCACAATGTCCTCGCATTGCCGAATTTCTGCAGGAATAATACCGTCAGGTCCTAGGGACCTAAAGGGCTTGAAACTGGGCATGGCCCATCGGATCTTTTCTGTAGTTACTAAAATTTAATTGAAAAAAAAAAAAAAACTAGGAGTTGAAGCACAGTTGAAGGGAGGTATTTACTAATTGCGAGGCAGCAACAGGGGAGGTGGTCCAGGAACCGTGTGAATGCAAAAGGTAGCTGGGTGGTTAACGGCTTTCAGAGAGGATTTTCAGCGACATTAAAGTCTCCGACGCCTCTTCAATGCTGTCACAGAAAAGTCTCTTGGATCGTCGTTGCTCTTTCCTTAGTGAGATTTTGTATTTTCTAAGAGACAGTTTATAGAAGTCCCAATCGGCCGTCTCGTGGGAGCTTTTAGCAATATTAAAAAGGAGCCTCAACCAACAATCGTCTCCATTTAACTCGGTCTTTAGTTAGTTGCCCCCAGTTGTGCACTTCAAGTTGGTCAAGGTCCCCTTGAACTTGTGCGCGCCACCTACGGCAAGAAGGCCCGCTACTCCGTCAAAACTAGACATGGCTCTCTGTAGCTCTTCTCTATAGATGCTGTCATAGGCGGCCTTGAAATCGATAAAGAGATGATGAGTATCAATTGGAATTCATAGGTTTTCTTCAGGATCTGTCGAAGTGTGAAGATTTGAGGGATGGTGGGCTTTCCTGGTCTGAAACCGCACTAATAGGATCCAATCAGTCTGTTGATAAAACGTTTCAGGTGTTCACACAATATCGCAGAAAAGATCTTATATGCGATGTTGAGGATACTGATGCCTCTATAATTGGTGCAGATGAAGGGGTATCCTTTCTTGTGGATCGGGCAAACGATGCTGAGATTCCATTCATCATGCATATATTCGTCTGACCAAATCTTAGAGATGAGTTGGTGTATGCTCTCCACCAATTCATCACCAGCTGCCCTGAAATATTCGGCCGGCAAGCCATCAGGTCCAGCAGCCTTGTTAGACTTTAGCTTGGATATATACATTTATCCTCACTTCTCTTTGCTCAGGTTGACGAAGATTTTGACTGTCATCCTCTATGTTGTATGGTTCATTCTGCCTGACAGCGGGATGAGCTTCGTCGCCGTTATACAGTCTGCAGAGGTAGTTTTTCCATATTTTCAGCACCGACTATGATTCTACTACGAGGTTTCCATTTTCATCTCTACAGGTTTCTGTATGGATTTTTCTCCTTGATGCATGCAGTCGCTGGCATTCTTCTTCAAACCAGGGGTTTCGCGGTGGTGGGCGAGCGAAAATTGCCACATCAGTTGCGGCGTTTCTGATGGCAATGTTGCCACCGGTCTTCGGCACTTGATGCTGGTGACATAGGTGTGATTGGGGCGAAGAGTCTGGCGATCTCTTGCGATTGTTGCTTTTCGACGTTAAATTTTCTCACAGTGATTCTTCTTTGTTGCTCAGTTTGGGATATCCGCATTCGTACCTTGGCTACAACAAGATAATGATCCGAGTCTATGTTGGCCGCTCGGAAGGTCCGGACATCCAGAATACTAGAGGCATGCCTTGCGTCGACCGCAATATGATCAACTTGGTTGATCGTTACATGATAATTGGACCACCATGTCTGCTTATGAATATTGAGATGAGGAAACCATGTGCTTGCTATGGTGACGTTTCATTCCACAGCGAAATCAATAGTGCAACCGCCTTATTCTCCAGATTTCCAATTGTTCCGAAGCCTGTAGATCTTGGAATGATGTCCAAGAGGCTCTTGGGGTACTTTTTTCGTCAAAGTTAATTTTTTTTTTCTGACGGCATTAAGAAGTTGCCTGATAGGTAAACAGCGGTATTGTCGAATAATGAAGGAAATTACATTGACGAGTGAATCTTTGCATTTGGTGTAAATTATTTGAAATTAAACAGACGAAATCACGCAAAACTTACATATGTTACAACCTGGTACTACATTAAGTAACAAAAGTGGCAAACACTTTGTAACGAGTACTTAAATCAAAAATACCGAATACGTACGAATTCGTATCTTGTTGTTACATTCAAAGCTCTACTGATGTGACACACTGATGCCTCCCTTAATAAGTTCAACCGAAGAACTACCTATATGTACGTTCAGAGGTATTCAAAGTAGAAAATGATTTATTACGCTGGTCAACGCGATTTCTTTTACCGGGGCCTGATTTATATTTTGTATGTCTTATGTGCTACGTTTTCTGTATCTCCTACCATTACACCTACAAATCAAATTTCAAGTGGGCAACATTGCGCTTCGGCTCACTAACGTTGGTCTCTTCAAGACCAGTAATGAGGAACATAGCTCTATTCTTAAGGAATAATTTCCCGATGTACCTGACGAATCGGACGATATCCTTGGCACATTCGACTTCGTCATACCGTACGAAGTAATGTATCCTGTTAGAGGGGATTGGCAAAGGAAGTCCGTCTCTGTCCACAACGAGATTGCAATATACACAGATGGTTCTAAGACCGAAGAGCGCATAGGTTCAGGTATATATTTGAGAGATATTAACCAACAGGTGGCCCTGAGAATTCCGGACACATGCAGTGTGTTCCAAGCAAAGGTTCTAGCTGTTCTTAAAGCTGCGGAATTACTTGAGATGGAATCCATATCCAACAAGAATATCTCCATCTTCATTGACAGTCGGGCTGCGCTAAAGGCGGTAGAGTCTTGTGTCACTAAATCTGAGATCGTCAGGAATTGCCATACGATGCTTAAGGCATTATGTACGCAGAAGCGTGTCAGATTATGTTGGGTACCTGGATACTGAGATATAGAAGGTATTAAAAAGACTGACGAACTGGCCAAAAGAGGAGGAAGGGGGCATAATCGGTAACATTAAACCACCAAGGTGTATGGCTAGGGGAATTATTCGGGATAGAATCATCAACATAGCTAATCTAAGATGGTCATAGGGTGTCTAAGGCCTTGTGGGCTTTGTTAGACCGCAGGAAATCTGGGGAGATCATAAAACTAGAAAGGTCAGGGCTAAGCACAGCGATAGGAATGGTGGTTTGGTTGGTTTAGGATTGGCCCTCGATGAGGATGTACTTAGACCAGAGAGTAAGTCCATTGTACTACCGATGTATAAGGCGGGTGGGTCACCCTCTTACTCTTGGAACCATTTGCTTCGTTGAATGAAGGCGTGAATTTTAGCCGTGCAGGCGTTGCCGAGATCATTAATATCATTGTATGAGTATTCACCCAGAGTGGCCTTTCTGATGTTGGCGAGAGCAGGACAGGCGCACAGGAGATGACTGATGGTCTCTTCTTCCTCTTCATCTCTGCAGCTTCTGCAGAAGTCATTATGAGGGATACTTAATCTTTGGGCATGTCTTCCTATGACGCAGTGTCCAGTGAGGGCATTTGTTATTTTTGAGAGGGTTCCTCTCTTGTGCTTCAAGAGTCCGATGGACCTGGATTTATTGAGTGTCGGCCAAAGCTGTCTGGCGGCATAACATTGGTCTAGATGTTGCCATCGATGATTGGCTACTTTCTTGGCGTCAATTTGAATAAGGTACTGAACATAAGACGCTGGCGCTTCGGTGTCGGTGATGCTTATGCTATCTGTACCAGAGGAGCCTTGTCGTGCTAGTTCGTCGGGTGCACAATTCCCCGGTATGTCACAGTGAAGCAAAGGGTGAGGTTGTACTGACCAGCTATCTCGTTAAGAGATATGCGACAGTCTTTCACTGCCTTAGATCTCGTAGTGCTGGATGCGAGGGATTTGATGGCTGCCTGTCGACGTAAATAACAATATCAGGTGTTGATAGTGTGCTAGCCGCTAGCCAGTCAGCGGCTTTGCGAACTACGGTGATTTTGGCTTGAAAAACGCTGCAGTGGTCTGGTGGGTTAAAGGAGAGGTGTATGTCCAGATCTTCTGAGAAAATTCCGGCACCGACTCCGTCCTTGGTTTTGGACCAGTCCGTAAAAATTGACAGCGATTCATCGTAAAGGATATTGCGTTGCGTCCACTCTCTTCTGTCCGGTATCGAGTGCGTGTAGCCCTTGTTAAAATCATATTCAGTGGGCAGATGGTCAGTGGATTTGGGAAGATGACGGTGCATCGAAAGTGTATTGGCGTGTCCCGTGTGTTGCTCCTTCCACTGCTTGGAGCCTCTCATTCTTATTGCCGAGCTGACAGCCAATTGTTTACTGACGATGTCAATCGGAAGCAGGTGGAGCATGGTTTTTAGCGCCGCTGTGGGAGAAGTTCTCAGTGCACCGGTAATGCTGAGACATGCAACTCGCTGAATTTTTTCATTATGGATAGGTTGGATTTCTTCTCCAAAGCGGGCCACCATACCAATACACATGAGAATCGGTTTTATGATTGACGTGTATAGCCAGTGCATGATGCTTGGTTAAAGGCCCCAAGTGGATAGGAGAGACCAGGTAGGATGATTATCTTTTAGTTTTACTTCGAGCCTCTTCAAGTGAATCGCTCATCGTTAGGGCAATACCGCTTGGGACGTGATACGTCCCCGATGTCAATTCCAAGCATCTTGAGCTCTAGTGTAAGCCATCACATCACCACAAGTGATGGTAGCGATAGGAATACTCTCTAGCCATTGTCTTCTAAGGAAGCATGCAATGAGACTGAGTTTATCAAATACGAATGTTTACAGGTACTGCAATGATCTACATGTTTCAGAGGATATAACACATATACCCTGTGAATACCAAGGCATTGCCAGAACAAGGTTTAAGCACCTTGGAAGATACTTCTTCGATAACCTAAAAGAGGTAAGGTCCCGGAACCATAATAAGGACATCTTCAAATTCTATAGCTAAATCAAGTATATGGGCGAATTGGTTTAAGTCTTTTTGCCGTAAAGGTTTCCTAGGAATCGCGATGGGCCCACCTTGGTGCCTAGTGTCTTATGATAACCTTATAGCCCTACTCAACCTAACGTAACCTAACCTATGTGCTACCTTCCTATGGATTCAAAGAAAAGTTATAGAAAAGTTTTTAGCATAGCACATCGCATTTGTGAGTTTCAATGTGTTTTACTATGTTTTCACATTTTCGATATTTTTGTGCTAAATTCGTATCTGCAAGCCACGCCAAGGACTTTCTTTCTGCTAGTGTTATTTATTGCGAACCATGTCCCAGTGCCTGGGTATTCGACTAAGTAAGACTTAAGCCAGCAAGCCTTGAGCATTGGTGTTCAGTGTAGGATTGCAACGGTTGGTATTTGTTAAATTTAAAAAAAAAATTTTGCCTAGGGGATAGTGGAAAAACGCGAGAAACAGTCCCGCTCTGTTTCAAGTAGTCTGAGACTCCTACTCACTAAAAAACCACCTTCAACCCCTTTTCTACTTGACACCATCCACTCCGCGACCGCTTATCGCATTACTTCAGAATCATGTCGTTTTCTTTCCCCTCTGGGGACTGCCTTTTTCACTTTTTCATATAAGTCTTCCCTTGCGGTTAATTCTTTCTTGCCGGTAAGGCTTTTAGCTGCTTTATAAATTTTCTGAGGGAATGTTTGCGTCTTCCTCTCTCTTTTTCGATTTGAGTACCGTCTCGATGAAGAAAGATATTTTGTTCCACATCTTATGTGTGTTATGTCCTGTATCCCCTTCTGGGTCCTAGGGCCTCTACTACGCCTACGCGCCATCGTGTGGGCGCCGTGACGTAAGTGGTTAGTATGTCGGATCACTACGCATGAGGTTCCAAGTTCGAATCCCAGAAAACACCAACAAATTTGTTCACGGTCCCACCTCTCGCGAGCGTCTGACAAGCATCCGAGAGTATTGTTGTCACGAAAAAGCTTCCCAAATCGCCGTTCGGAGTCGGCACTAAACTGTAGGTCCTTTCCATTCGTGTGAAAAATATAACGCACACAACATGAGTGGTTGCGAGAAGCTAGGCCCTGGCAGTTAAAGAGCTGTTGTGCCAAATATTTATTTATTTATCGTGTACAGTCTCTGGCAATGTGTCTGAGTTCTCCCCAACTTTTCCCTAACTGCCGCGCCTCCTTCTCGACTGTTCTGTGCCCTGTCCTCCTCGGACCGCCAGGTCTTCTACCATCCTGAGTTAGAGGGTTCCATTGCATAGCATGGTTCGCTATGGAACTGTCACCCTTACGGAACGCTCTCCACTTTACCCATCTTGTGGAGGTATCGGTTGATATACCTTGGTCCGGCTAAGAACTGGGTGACAAAGTAGTTCACTTCGCCGTGTTCCCACTCTATACACGCCGCGCCGTGATGTCTCTAATCAGCCTCGAGGTTCACCTCCCTCTCCCTTCGGCGCTCCACCACCATCTTTAGCAAGCCTGCTTGGTAAGCTCTTTCGCCTCCGCAGCTTCCGATTCCGCTCCTACTTTCGCCTTCTTCTCGTGAACGTACTTCCTCTCTGCCGCTAGGAGGTCGATGGGGGTCACTCCCGCGACTACGAGGACGGCTGGTTCCGATACTGTGCGATTGCAGCTTACAACTCGAAGGGCTCCTCGCCTTTGTACTGCCGCCATTTCCCTTCTGTACTTCTCCTGCTTAAGTGCATCGGTCCAGATCTCACACCTGTACAGGAGAATGGCGCGGATGATGAACACAGAGGAGTAATCGCCTACTCATCGTTGGGTCTCCGATGTTTGCCATGAGCTTACTGAGTGACGACGTGACCTTGGCAGCTCTCTCAGATGCGGACTTAATCTGTTGCCAGAAAGTAAGTTTAGAGTCCAGGGTGATTCCTACATACTTTGCTGTTTTGCTGATTATGACTTCTGGGCCTACTCGGAACTCACCAATTTTCGCGATCTGTCTCCTGGTCAGAAGGACTATCTCAGTTTTTTCCGCAGGCAGACTAAGGCCATGATCTTCCATCCAGGCGAGTACCCGTCTCATTACCTGGTTAAGTTTTAGCTGCGCCTCTTCAGTGTTCCTTGTGGTGATCACCGCACCGGCGTCATCTGCGTACCCGACTAAGAAGGTGTATTTGGGCATCTCCATATGAAGGGTTCCATCATAGGAAAAGTTCCACAGATCAGATCGCAGAACCGAGCCCTGCGCTGCTTCAGCAGTGATTTCCTTTCTGTGAGGACCCTCCATGGTGTCGTACAGCAGTTTCCTGTCTTTGAGATAGTCCTTCAGAATCCTCAGGAGATATTGCGGTATTCGAAGGTATTTTCGAGCGCGTTCAGCATTTCTCCCCATCTGGCCGAATTAAGCGCATTTCTCACGTCCAGAGCTGCCAGTACGACGATTCGCTTTGTGTAGTGATTTCTCCTTTGGGCGGCGTGGGTGGTCTTGATTACTTCCTCAATTGCTCCTATCGTTGAGTGGCCTTTTCTGAATACATGTTGTCGACCGGATAGGCCACCTGCTCCTTGGATTGCTGCTGTGAATCGCGACTTCAGCATCTTCCTGCCGTGTCCAGCATATACAGAGGTCTGTACTCTAATGGAGAATCCAAGCCTCCTTTCCCCTTGCTGATAAGTGCTAAACGTTGTACCTTCCACTTCATTTGTTCAATAGATCGTCCGTCGATCAAGGTGTAAGCTTACTTATGTTTTTTTTTTTTTTTTTTTTTTTTCGTTGGAAGGTGGGAATCTTTGAAAGACGAAACTGATCCCGTACGCAGTAACAGGGTAGGATTTCCACCCACTCAACCCACCCCTCCTTCTGCCCCAAGTCCTCGCGATACTACCGTCAAGCATTTCATCGCGAGGGTGGATCCAGCTTCATATCATTAGCTCTATCACATTTACACTCTGCTGTTACTCCGCTCTTAGTCTTTCTTCATGACGCTGGCCCTTCATTATTTTGACAACAGTCTTACTGATTGCGTCCTAGCTTTCCTGAGACGTTACCATCTGTCTGCTTATATTCTCCGATGTGATGGCCTCGTCTAATTTCTCCTCCAGTTGATGCCTTTCGGTTCTGTAGCGATGGCAGTAGAATATGACATATTTTATGCCTTCGTCGGGCAGTGTGGATTATTGTCTTGTCCGAACATATGAAAATGCGTCGGAGGCTAACAACAGGTGGACCTCTTTAGATATTTGTGTCACCACGAAGAAGCTGTGGCCTGAATTTGATAGAGTAAGAACCAATAGACTCATACAGAGGCATAGAAAATCCCTCTCTACTCTAATAGGAGTCATTACGGGGCATAATACCATGCGGTACCACATGAAAAAACTACGTGTGACTAACGAAGACCTTTGTAGAGGCTGCGGCGACGAGGAGGCTTAGGAGGACACCGCCCACTTTCTCTGTCATTGCCCAGGCCTCTATCATTTGAGAAATAAGATCCTTGGACAACACTTCTTTGAGGATCTAGAAGAATTGTCCAACAGACCAATAAATGACATCGCAAACTTCATTAAATCCTCTGGATGGTTTGTATCTAGGGCACAGTAAGTACTAAATGCTTTCTTTAGGATATTTACAAAGACGGTATTTTTCCACGAGGAAGGGATTCTCTTTTCTATCCCCTTTCCCCCCATGGGTATCACAATGGGTCTATATTGACCTGTGGTGGTTTTCTATCCCCCTACACCAGCCTACTTACCTAACTTAACCTAAATGCGTCCTGAAGCATCCATGGCCTACTATCATCTGTGTTATGTAAAAGTTTAACTCTCCATATTGCGGGCTTATCCACGATTCGATGTTGGGTATGATTTTATACGTCCGTCTGCCTTTATCAGGACAGTCCCATCTTCATTGCCACTCGATTAGACCTTTGATTTGTTGGGTTTTGACTGGAAATTCGTCTCATTAAAAACTGTTCCACATATGAGAATGGGATAACATCCCCCACCACTTCCAACTAGCCACTAGTTCGTAGTTAATATTGTAGAAGCATCTAATTTTTCTTGACTTCTTGGTGTTGTAATTGTTATGAAATGATTGAAACTAATACACATAAAGGTTGGCACTGGAACACTACAGGAAACAATTGGACTTGGTTTTCGTGAAGAAGGTGCACTGGAATTGCGTAGCTCAACCGAAGAGTTATACTTTATGGATCCCGAAGCGAAAAAGGAGGAACAAGAAAAAATTCAACAATTGCAGGTGAGTTGTTTTTACGAGTATATATGTGGGAATTGCTAATACCTTAAAGTTGCGAAGTAGACTACTTCTGTACTCATTGCGTTGTAACGCTGTAACGCAAGAGGGGTTCCACAGATTTTCATGGCGTTTATTTTGATTTATGGGCAATAATTCACGTACATTCCTATACGGATACTTATGCGTGACGAGCAGCGTTTAACGCAATGGACGTCCAAATCTAATAAGCGCAATGCGGTACATTTTCTTTATTTTTCAATACATTTTTTATTTTTAAGCTCAGAATGTCTTACGTGCTAACAAAAAACCCTTAAAACCAGCTTAACTAGCTGAGACGCTCTACACTATCCTGTGCGACGTCTCGGTCGTAGTTGAGTCGCCTATTCACAGCTTTTCTGGCGACGTGGAAGATTAGCGGCACCGCTAACTTATCCTGAATCAGACCCCTCTGATCAACATATAAGACCGTTTCTGGAGGGAGAAAGGCGTTAAGGCGCACACTCTCGTGATAGAGATTGTTGGACTAATAAGCCTCAAGGATCAGGCTATTCATCAGGGTCATTGCTCTTGCAATGTGATTTGAATCAACTTGATCAAGAAATTATCCACTCTGATCACATTCGCCCTGTTGTACACGACTTACGTACTTTACTGACTTATGTCCTGTATCCCCTTGTGGGTCTTAGGGCATCTACTACGCCTACGCGCCATCGTGTACGGTTTCTAGCAATGTGTCTGAGTTCTCCCCAACTTTTCCCTAACTGCCGTGCCTCCTTCTCGACTATTCTGCTCCATGTTCTCCTCGGACCGCCAGTTCTTCTGCCATACTGAGTTAGAGGGTTCCATTGCATAGCATGGTTCGCTATGGAACTGTCACCCTTTCGGAACGTGTGTCCAATCCACTGCCACTTCCGCCATTGGATGGTTGTGCACATTGGTTCCTGACCTGTTCTCTCGTAAAGGTGTTCGTTAGAGATACGATTGGGCCAGAAAATCCTTAAGCTATTGCGCAGGCACCTATTAACAAACGTTTGCAGCTTTCTGGTGATAGTAGCGGTCACTATCCAAGTGCTGCAACCATATAGCAGCACGGATTCAACGTTGGAGCGGAACAGTCTTATTTTGGTGCTCAAACTGATTGCATTGCTTCGCCATATTTTGGACAACATACCCAACGCGGACTTTGCTTTGGCGATCCTGTTGGCTATATCCAGTTCGGTTCCACCATCGGTCGAGACAATACTCCCAAGATACTGGAAATCCTCTACTCTCTCTACCGGTTGTCCAGCAATGCATATTTGAGCCGATGAGTTTGTCCCAAGGCTGATAATTTTAGTTTTTGCTATATTCATTTTCAGCCCGACAACGCCTGCCTCTCTCTCCACATCTGCAGTCATTTGGTGGAGGTCCATAATTCTGTGGGAGAGTAAGCATACATCGTCAGCGTAGTCAAGATGTTTAAGTTGAGATGTAAGAGTCCATCGAATTCCTCGGTTTGCCGTCGACAAAGCTGCATGAAGCACATCACTAATCACCAATAGGAATAATATTGGTGAAAGGATACAGCCTTGTCTTACCACACTTTGGATCTCAAATTCCTCAGACAACCTCCCCCTGCACAGAACGTGACATTTGGAGCCTTCATATGTAGCTTTGATAATAGCAATTAGTTTATCAGGAATACCTCTCCTGCGTAAGGCACGCCAAATAAACTCACTGTTGACACTATCGAACGCCTTCTCAAAATCGATAAACAGCAGGTGCAGTGGCGATCGATATTCAACAAATTGTTCGATAATAATCTGCAGGGTGTTGATGTGGTCGGCATAGAAGGATCCAGAGTGGAAACCTGCTTGCTCGGGATGCAGTGTGTCTTCGAGATGTTTTTTGATTCGCTCCAGGATGATTTTAGCTATTATCTTAGCTACAGCAGGCAGCACGCAGATACCCCTCCAGTTTCCGCACTCCATTAAATTTCCTTTCTTAGGAAGCTTGACGATCATTCCCCTTTTTCACTCGTTAGGAAAGCTCTCAGCTTCCCAAGCCCTCTCTACAAGTGGAAGCTCAGCCAATGTTGTTGGTTCTGCTTGTAAGAGCTCTGCTGGAATACCGTCAAATCCTACCGCCATGTTGGTTTTGAGTGCCTTGATCGCGGTAATGATCTTATCTTTACTGGGAGTCGTAGTGCGTATTCGGGAGCTACTCACCTCGGGCATCTCAGTTTGATTTGGGAGCATGTTGCTAATGAATACACGGCTTAAAACCGTAGCAAAATGCTCTTTCCATCTCTTGAGCTGGTCCTCATCCGAAATGAGCAAGGAGCCGTTTAGGCTTTTCACTGGGTGTTGGCTGGAGCTGCGACCACCTGTCAGCTCTTTCGTGATTCTGTAGACGGTCCTGCTGTCGCACCTCCGTGCTGCTTCTTCTGCTTCTGTAGCCAGGGCGTTGATGTAGTTGCGCTTGTCACGTCGCACGCTACGCTGAACTTCTCTCATCTTCATGCGATATAGGGACTCTAGCTCGGTTCACCCTGCTGCTGGGGTAGCTGCAACGCGAGCTTTCAGCCGTTTTCGTTCGTCAATCCGTCTCCAGGTATCCTCGGAAAGCCACGCCCTATGTCTTCCCTGCGATCGGCCGACAATTCCTTCAGCACCAAATGTAAAAACATTTTTCACAGCACTCCAATGGTCTTGGATGGTTGCGGGCATTGAGCTGCTGATTGCTTCCACACCTTGCGGGAAGTGCTCCCTTAATTGTTGGCGCACTGAGGGATCACTAAGTCTATCGATGTTGAACCTGGGCATTCTTGTGTTGTCGTGGGATCTTCGAACTGCAGCAGTGCGTAGTTGGAGAGTAGCTATCATAAGATGGTGATCACGTACTATCCCCACATCTGCCCCTCGCCTGTTTCGGACGTCTCCAGGAGACTACTTCTAAAGCGGCGGCTGATTGCAAAGTAGTGAATTTGGTTGGAGGTTGCTTGCCTGTCGTTGGAAACCCAGCTGACTTTGTGGCAAGTCTTGTGCTCAAACATGGTGCCACTTGTCACAAGGCAGTTGGTATGCAGAAATCCACAAACCTTTCGCCGTTGTCATTGCGGTTGTCTAGTCCATGCTTCCCGATTACATGTCTGAGCCCTTCGTTGTCGTTGCCTGCCTTGGCATTCAAATCCCCCATCACTAGGACAATGTCTCCATTTGGTGTTGTGTTGAAGACGGCGCTTAAGAGATTGTAGAAGCTCTCCTTTTCGTCCTCAGACGAACTATTCGTTGGGGCGTAACACTGTATGATGGTGACGCGTCGTACACTAGTCCGGAATCTGGCCGTCAAAATCCTATCACCATGAGGCTGCCAGGAAATTAGGCCCTTGCGTGCTGTTGTTGATAGCATTAGTCCGACTCCATATTCCCGCGGACTTCTGGATGGTCTTCCAGAATAGAGTAGTACAGTGTTACGCGTTGGAGACTGGTACTCGCCCGCTTCTAACTTACTTCACTTACCCCCAAAATGTCCAGTTTATATCGCATGAATTAATTTTCCAATTGCAGGAATCTGGTATTGTAAGGACCTTCTCTTCCCGAGTCGAGGAGCGTCTTTACATTCCAGAAACCTATCTTTGTCCGGGTACAATAGCCAAAAGTCCTCAACATGTGATCATTCCTTATCCGAGGCATAGTGTCGGTGTCTGTAGCGATCAATATTCGGTAACGCAGGTTGCTGGCCCACGTTACCTAGCCTAGAATCAAGTCCCTAGACAACCCGCACTTACTATTTTAGCCTACACGTATAAGGGTTTATACGTATAGTTGCCCGGGGACCACCACTAGGAGGTAAAGTAAGCACTTCATCACGAACTTGATTGTTACGCTACTGGCCCAAGCCAAGTTTTGGGCAGTCAGTTGTTTCCTGATCAATCGCAATGCAGGTCCCCAATGACTTCAGGACTTGATTACGATAGAACTTATGTACTCAGACACTGGTGTTCTATACAAACGAAGGCAAGCACTCTCAAGCATCCGCATCTTTTCCAACAAGCTTGGCCCCACGTTGAACCACACGGGACATGCATGTGCAAGCATAGGCCTAATGAGGGCCATGTAGCAGATTACCTTCACCCTCGCATCGAGTTGGGTGCTATAAAGCAGTCTCTTTGTGAGAGCAAAAGCAACTTGGCTCTCACCAGAGCAGCATCTATATGTTTGGTAAAATATAGATATTGATCTAGCCAGACCCCAAGGTACCTGACTACACTTCGACTCGCAAGTGGCTGCCCGTGCTGTCCCACGATAGAGAACTTTCACCAATTCTTTCTGGTGTCCCTAGAGGCCCCAGATAACGGCGTTCTGAACAGGATGGTCTCAGACTTCTGAAGGTTAATATTCAGTCGTCGCAGTATCTCTTGATCTTATCGAAGTAACACTGTAAGAGTCTGCGTACGCTATGGGTCAAGTAAACCTATGAGATCCCTCGTGTAAACATTGAATGGGATCGGCGAATTAACCGCGCCCTGATACAGACCATTTTGTACTTTAAAAGTTCCAGCAGACGTCAAATAAACTACAAATATTTTGGCGCAACAGCTCTTTGAGTGCCAGGGCCTAGCTTCTCGCAACCACTCGTGTTGTGTGCGTTATATTTTTCACACGAATGGAAGGGACCTACAGTTTAATACCGAATCCGAACGGCGATTTGAGAAGCTTTTTCGTGACATGGTATGGTATCATGCCCCGCCTTGAAACCGACTTGGTTATAAGGAATCATGTGTATGTCCTCAACCTACTTAGCCAGGGCTCTATGGATCTCTTTTTCGAATACCTTGCTGATGTTCGGAAGGAGACTTATCGACTGGAGATTCCCCGGATTGGAGCTATCTTTATTTTTCTTTGAAATGGGCTCCACCACCGCTGTTTTCCAATACGCTGGATAATGGGCAATATTCATTGCATTATTAAACAGGATAGTGTAAATGTACACCACTTCTGCAGGAAGATGTCTAAGTACAATGTGGGGTATACCATCGATTCCCACGGATTTCTTTTTTCTCAGTGATTCGAAGATCGTTTGAAGCTCTGCCTTTGACATTAAGGGCGGACGTGCCCTTTCATCGGCGACGGCATTGCTTACCATATATCTTTCATTGAACATGGTGATACTAGTGTTCTCAAATCGCCAGTGCTTCATGTCATTTCGAAGGTAGAAGTTGTGCGCAAGGACTCGAATTTCCAGGTCGTGGTTCGGCAAATACTATCATTCACCTTATACACATCCTGGAAAGTCGCTCCTATAGCCTCTACCTTCTCCTGCGGATCTTCGGTCACGAAGAAATTGTCATCCTCAGCTGCGTTATCCGGATTTATACCTGCTGTCACTAGTATTTGCACATTGTTCGTGATTCTACTACGACGTTTCCATTTTCATCTCTACAGGTTTCTGTACGGGTATTGCTTCTCTGACATGTTCCTTTTACCTTTTGGTAAAACTTCCGTACATTGTTCCTGGAGTATAAACTCTCGATATTCTCAAACGCGCGCCTCTCATGCTCTTTTTCTTCTTTTGGAGAAGCCGATGTTTTTTCCGTCTCTTTTGCTAGTAGAGCTCACGAGCAGCTCTCGTCTTCCTTTGCAGCGCCGCTTTGTATGCCTCTTGTTTTGCTGCATGCACTCGCCGGCATTCTTCGTCAAACCAGGGGTTTCGCGGTGGTGGGCGAGCGAGACCTAGCACATCAGTCGCGGCGTTTCTGATGGCATGTTGGCAGCGTTGCCACTGGTCTTCGGCACTTGATGCTGGCGGCATAGGGGTGATTGAGAGATTTCGTGATACGCATTCAGCGTATCTCTTGCGATTGTAGCTTTTCGACGTTAAAGTTTCTCACAGTGATTCTTGCTTACGTGTCGGAAGCTTAAGACTTCTTGCCTAAGTCTGCCGCGTATGACAAATCCGCATGCGAATAAGCGTTGCCTGTTGCCTCTGTAGCAATCACCGTAGTAGATGTCGCAGTTTTTCATCCTGTCGCACTTTCTGGATGGCGGTTATATCTGCTTTGTAGTAGTCTAGGGCCTCTGCTAGTTGGTCGGCTGCATGTGGTCTGTAAAGGGACAGAACATTCCACGTACATATCCGCAGGGCATTGTCCTTATTTCGTTTGCTGGGGTTCGTCATTAGTTGATTCATCCTTATCCGAGGCTTTTGGTTGTTTCGGAACCATAGGTTTTTTACGTGGTAGGGAAGTTACCTCGACGGCACAACCCCCAACCTGGAAGGCCAGTTCCTTAATTATTCCCCTAGGACGAGGGGCCGGGTACACCGGTGCCAGTGGTCCACTACGGGAGTATGAGCGCTGCCGTTGGCCCATTAAGGGCTCCTCCGCCACCATCTCTATTCCAATGTCCTGACCAACATTGGAAATTCCTTACCGACCTGTGATCCGAATACGTCGAAGCAGCTCGCGCAAGGTATTCACTAAGTTCAACCTAACTGGAACTATAGACGCCACCGTTGACTCCGTCTAAGGAATTCGTCCGCTGCCGCCTGGAACAGGAAGAAGTGCTCTAGTGAGAAAGCACTCTTCCCCCCCTCTCTCATCCGCTGCCGCCAAAAATCCGCCAAACGGGGTTGGTTACCCATTTCTTGGATTAAGGCACTAGGCACCCGGCTGTCACCGCGTGGAGGTTGAGAGTAGGAGTTGGTAGGCCTCAGCTGAGTGAAAACGCTTGTGTTTTCATATGATCGCATGCACTACCGTTTGATTAGCCTTTGATGAGGTTGATAAGATCCAGAAATACTTTATAAAAAAAACTTTTCAAATTGCCTGATTTCAACCTAAATTATGCGCTGAATATTGAAACGGGAGTTACTGAATTACGTCTGACAATACTAAAGCTTCACATGGAGTACATCAAAAAAAAATGTTCCGATATGAAGTACATCGCCTACCCTACCTACTAATCTACCTCTCACTATTGTGAGTGTACGAACTTTTCCAGATTTCGGGGAAAACTCCCTGCGAAATAGATAGTTGGAATAGAGTAGTAAGGTGTTCGGCTAAGTGGTTAGCGCATTTTTTCAGAATGGTGATAGACTAATGGGTCTTAGGTCTTTTGGATTTACGTGGAAATATTTCCCGCATCAGAAAATGTTCTTGCAAGAACTCTTCTAAAGTCCTGGATCTTTTCCCCACTCACACTTAACATCAGACTTGTTCATCCTGGAGTCAATGGATTCATTCAATTCAAACAATTGAGCAGAGTATTATGTATGACTCACCACACCAATAAACCCCTTCAACAAAGGTTTAACTTCCAACCCCGAGCAGAATCTCCTCAATCTTCGTACAAGGAATGCGTACATAATGAGAGCTTTCACAAACAGACAGCCCTTCAAGTGTTACCACAAAATGTATGCATTCCACCACTATACGCACTGTTTCCCAGAATCTCTAAGCAACACTTGCAAAATGTGTACAAATTTTGGACATAAACAATCTCTGAACACATTCGATCCAAGCGCATTCCTTTCACCTATCAAAACTCGAAAAATCGCTGACAAAGAACGCATCACCTCCTATCAATCCCCTTGAATTCAGTTTAAGGAAACTACATCCAAAACTTGTAACAGAGTTAACTGAATGCATCCAACATCGCTCAAGGACTCGAGGTGGGCTTCCCTTCCACAATCACCACCACGCACCCATTCTTATGGCAAGGATTCAATTGAACTAGTATGGTAATAGAAAACTTTCGTGGGAACTTTCATATTCTCATCTCAACCAATATAATATACTCTCATCCTCCTCCTCCCTGATCCTTTTCAACAAACTGTCAACTTACAATGTCATGATGTGATGATGTTTCCTCTCTCGCCCTTGTACCGTCTATAGAAATGCACCTGACAGGGGTCTTCTACTCCTGTCTATCTTGTTGGCGATGTGTGTATGTTGCATTTATGTCCTTCTTCCATTTTTGTTTTCTCAATTTAATTAAACAGTTAAAGGGACCTACATCCATAGGCAGGCAGTTGCCTTCCGCTATATCTTTACATTTTTGAATGGCACTTTCAGGGACAGGTTGTGGATTCTCTGAATGTCGTGAAGTAGAATACCCCCACCCGCCATATCCTACCCGTATATAGGTTATTAGTTTGCCATTCAATAGGTGTACTGACTGTAAATAGGCGCGCAATATCTACTTACATTATGAGTGAAATGTTATTAATTAAAAAGTTTATTTTCGTTTTCTCTGTATATCACTGTATGTGTGTGTCACCGCATAAATGAATCACTCACCATCGCACAAATGGGGTGGTTTGGGAAGGAGCAGTGCTTTTGATTTAAATGACTCAAATCAAGAGAAATGTCCTTTCAGTTGGAGGCGATTCGTGTTGAGAATTACACTTAAAACGGTCGAAGTAGGCCTTTCTGTCGCGCTTCATGGTTTTCTTCTTTTTTTTTTTTGTCTTAGTGGAAAAGTTAAAGTTGTGACCATTAACAGGAGCCTAAGGATATATAGAACTTTTGAAGGTAAAAATATCAAACAACGAGTGCGAAGAAAGTGCTTTGTGTATTCTTCTTGTTTTATACCGGGGATTACATCATTTCCTGGAAAAGCATTTACAGTTCAAGGACAGAAGAGGAAGAATTTTATGACACAATCTGCGATAAAGCGCAGACATTTATTCAATGATCTTATGAAATGAGGCTTATAGCAGGTAGTTACTTATGATTCTCGCGAAGTTCTAGTTTGGTGGTAAGACGTTGTTTTTCAAAGTTGTCCCATTGTAGCAAGCATTTGACATTAATTCGGTTTGATTCAGAAATCTCTATCTAGAACAGAAGAAAGAAAGAGATAATCAACGCCGAACCCAAATCCCTGAACAGAGGTTAGGTAAATTTGGTGGGGTGGTTGTATAATGAGGAACTGTCTTCACTCGAATCTCTATGGATCCATTCCATTTTCCAGCTGTGGGATGCCAAAAGCATGGAACTAAAAGAGAGGGCAAAGCATTCAAATGGATAGTCCCTACTTAATTTACTTATGTCCTATATCTCGTTGTGGATCCTAAGGCCTCTACTACGCCTACGCGCCATCGCGCACAGTTTCTGGCAATGTGTCTCAGCTTTCCTTAACTTTTCCCGTGCCTCCATCTCGACTGTTCTGCGCCATGTTATCCTCAGACCGTCAGGTCTTCTGTCATCCTGAGTTAAAGGGTTTCATTGCATAGCATGGTTCGCTATGGAATGGTCACCCTTTCGGAACGTGTGACCAATCCATTGCCACTTCCGTCGTTGGATGGTTGTGCACATTGGTTCCTGACCCGTTCTCTCGTAAAGGTGTTTGCTAAAAATACGATTGAGCCAGGAAATCCTTAAGATATTGCGCAGGCACCTATTAACAAACGTTTACAGCTTTCTGGTGATAGTAGTGGTCACTCTTCACGTACTGCATCCATTTAGCAGCACGGATTCAACGTTGGAGCGAAACAGTCTTAGGTTGGTGTTCAAACTGATTGCATAGCTTCGCCATATTTTTGTAAACATCCCGAATGCGGACTTTGCTTTGGCGATCCTGTTGGCTATATCCAGTTCGGTTCCACCATCGGTCGAGACAATACTCCCAAGATACTGGAAAGACTCTACTCTCTCCATCGGTTGTCCAGCAATGCATATTTGAGCCGATGAGTTTGTTTTGCTATATTAATTTTCAGCCCCACGACGCCTGCCTCTCTCTCCACCTCTGCTGTCATTTGGTGGAGGTCCATAATTCTGTGGGAGAGTAAGCCTACATCGTCAGCGTAGTCAAGATCTTTCAGTTGGGATGTAAGAGTCCATCAAATTTCTCCGTTTCCCGTCGACAAAGCTGCACCAAGAGGAATAGTATTGGTGAAAGGAGACAGCCTTGTCTTACAACACTTTGGATCTCAAATTCCTCAGACAACCTTCCTCTGTGCAGAACATGACACTTGGAGCCTTCATATGTAGGCTAGGTTACGTATGTGAGCTGGCAGGGAGGGACGCTCTCTGCCACACTCAGGTCAGCGTTGACCCATTGTGGTACACATGGGTGAAAAAGTAATCCCTTACCCAATGAAACTAAAAACTACTAACTCAGTCACTTACTTCATTTCTGCATACAAACCACCCTGATGATTTGATGAAGTTCAGCATCGTTTCCATCCAAACGCTGGAGAGTTCTTCGAGATCCTGGAAGAAATATTTACCAAGGAACTTTTTCCTGGAGTGTTGAAGACTCGGACAGTGGCACAGGAAGTGGGTTGTGTCCTCAAAAACTTCCTCGTCACCACAGCCTCTACAGCGTTCCTCCTCCGTCAGGCGTAGTTTCTTCGTGTGGTACCGCAGAGTGTTGTGTCCCGTGATGATGCCCATGAGCGTGGAAAGGGATTTCCTACATTTCCGAGTGATTCCCTCGGTCCTTGCTTTATAGATTCCTAGTAATGGCGCAAGTTTCCATGGAGTTCCATCTTGTGCTCGCCTCCTCAATGGCTTTATTCCCTGCAGCGAGCTTGAGTGTGCAAGGCGGAATACACACAGCAGGGTCAACTTGTTCTGGCGTGGCTGCTGAGCCGATTCTCGCCAGCTCGTCGGCGTTCTCATTGCCTGGGATACCCTCGTGTCCAGGGACCCAACAGAGCGATACCTAGTGCTGTGTTCCAAGAACCATGAGCTCTTTCTCGACAACACTTCACAAGCTTCGATATAATTTCTATGGCAGTAATCGCTTTTATAGTTACCTGTCTCTTGATAAAGATGATGATACTTTCTGGCGGTATCGCCCTTACCGCAGACTCACGGGCAGCTGTTGCCACTGCTAAGACCTCTGCTTGGAAAACACTGCTGTGGTCTGGAAGTCGTATGGATTTTGATACACCTAAATGGTCGGAGAAGATATCTGATCCTACACCAGTGCTCATTTTTGAACCATCTGTCTAGATGGCTATAGATTCGGCATTAGGTATATGACCGCTTTTCCAATCTTCCCTGCTAGGGTAGGCGGTAGAGAAAGGCCCTACAAAGTCTAAATATGGCGTCATGTAATCCGTTACGAGCATGAGGCCAAAGTAATTGAGTAGGATCATTGAGTGACGTGTTCTACTTGGTTTCCAGTTCGCTGACTGACTAATTCTCATAGCATTAATGGGTGCTGATGTGCGTATAAAGATGTCTAGACGTAGCAGGTTGAGAATAGCTTCGAGTTCTGCGATTGGGGCTGTCCTCATTGCACGCAAGTCTTTGAACTTTGGTGATTGCCTTTAAGTTGGTGGATTTGTTGACAGATGGCCACCATACTACCCTTCATATGTAGCTTCGATAATAGTAATTGGTTTATCGGGAATACCTCTCATGCGTAACTATGTATACACTTACTTAGATCCTTTAACCCCTCGGGGGGCATAGGGCGTCAACCACGCCTACGCTCCATCTTGTTCGGAATTCTGCAACGCGTTTGATCTGCCTCCAACTCATTCCTAACGAGCTCGATTCCCCCTCAACTGTTCTGCGCCACGTTTGCCTAGGGCGTTCCGCTACTCTGCCTGCCTGGGTGAGCGGATTCAACTGCATGGCGTATTTCGCAATGGAGTTGTCTTCGCGCCATAGGGTGTGTCCAATCTACTGCCACTTTCTTCTACGTATATTAATGTTTATAGGTTCTTGGCCCGTTCTCAGATAAAGTTGTTCGTTGGAGATGCGGTTCAGGCAAAAAATCCTCAAGATGATTCTTAAGCATTTGTTTACGAAGACTTGCACCTTGCGTGTGTTAATGGTGTCCACCTTCCAAGTACTGCACCCATGAAGCAGCACTGATTCTACGTTGGAGCGGAACAGTCATATCATTGTTCCTAAGCTGATGATATTGATCCTCCAGATTTTGGATAGCATTCCGAACGCAGCACACATCCAGTTCGGTGCCACCGCGATTAGCCGAGACCACACTTCCCAAATATAGAAAGTTATCAACTTTCTCGACTTCCTGTCTGGCAATGTTAAGTTGAGCGCGGGTATTAGAAGTGCTCAGGGCTTTTGTTTTGGTTGTGTTTATTTTTAGCCTCAGTTTGTTTGCTCCAGCTTCTAGATTTTGGGCCATCAAATGAAGATCCATTATCCGATGTGAAAGTAGACAAACATCGTCAGCGTAATCTAGGTGTTTAAGGTAAGATGTCATCATCCAACGAATTCCATAGTTGCCTTCCGTCAATGCTGCATGAAGTACATCGCTGATAACCACCAAGAACGATAGTGGTGACAGTATGCACCCTTGACGTACTTCCCTTTGGACTTCAAACTCCTCCGACACCTTACCATTGAGCACGACGTGACACTTACCGCCCTCGTATGTAGCCTTGATAATAGCTATAAGTTTTTCTGGAATGCCTCTCCTGAGCAAGGCCAACCAGATAGCATCTCGATTCAAGCTGTCGAAAGCCTTCTCGAAGTCGATAAACATTAAATGTAGCGGAGACCTATACTCAGCGCATTGCTCGATAATGATCCGTAAGGTGTTTATGTGGTCGATACAGGAGGATACAGCGCGAAAGCCTGCCTGTTTGACATCGAAAGTTGAATCTAAATGCTTTTTGATTCGTTCCAGAATTATTCTAGCTGTTATTTTGGCTACAGCTGGAGGAACACATATACCTCTCCAGTTACCGCATTCCATCAAGTTTCCCTTCTTTGGAAGCTTAATGATCATCCCCCTTTTCCACTCCTGTGGAAATTGTTCACTATCTCAAGCTCTCCGTATTAGCGGATGCAGCAAATCTTCCGATGTATTTGGCGCCGCTTGCAATAGCTCGGCAGGGATGCCACCAATACCCATCGCCTTGTTCTTCTTGAGGGACTTCATTGCTGTTATCATCTCGGTTTTACTGGGAGGTACGGTGCGAATTGGGGAATTTGTTGCTTCGAACTGCTCATTCGAATTCAAGATCATACCGCCATCGTCTAAGTGATTTAGCACTGTAGCAAAATGTTCTCTCCATCTAGTGAGCTGATCCTCATCCGAAATTAGAAGGTTACCGTCTAGACTCTTCGCTGGATGTTTTTTTGGAGTTTCGACCTCCGATGAGCTCCTTAATGATGCTGTAGACAGTCCTGCTGTCGCACCTACTCGCTGCTTCTTCAGCCCTTGAGGCCAGTGAGTTAACATATTGACGTTTGTCACGTCTCACACTACGCTGCACTTCTTTCTTCTTCGCACGGTATTGGGCTTCAAGCTCGGTTCTCTCTATTGCTGTGGCCGCTGCAATCCGAACCGTGATTGCTGTACGCTCATCCATCCGTCTCCAGGTGTCCGTAGACAGCCATGTGTGGTGGTGTTTCTGCTTTTTACCGACATACGTGCGTGCCCCAGTCGCAAAAGCATTTTTCACAGCACTCCAGTAGTCATCCATGTTCTCTATGCTGCTGATTGCTTCTGCTTCTAAGGCAAGATGGTCCCTGAACTGTTGGCGCACTTAGGGAACCTTGAGCCTGTCGATATTAAACCTGGTGATGTTAAGTAGGTTTGAGCGGTTGCTGTTGATGGATGTAGTACGAAGGCGTAAATGAGCTACCATAAGATGGTGATCTCGTTCTTGTCCGACGTCAGCTCCACGTCTGTTTCGAACCTCCAGGAGACAATTTCTAAAGCGGCGACTGATCGCAATGTGGTCGATCTGGTTGGATGTTCGTTGCTTATCAGTGGAGACCCAACTGATTTTGTGGCAGGTGTTATGCTTAAATAGCGTACCTCCGATGACTAGGTGGTTGGTATTGCAGAAGTCCATAAACCGCTCACCGGTATCTTTACGTTCTCCCACGCCGTGAACTCCCATCCCGTGCTTAAGCATGGTGTTGTCGCTACCCACCTTGGCATTGAGATCTCCCATCACCATTACGATGTCCCCATTAGGCGTTTGGTTGTAGGCGGCGCCTAAGTGGCTATAAAAATCATCCTTTTCATCCTCAGTCGCGTCTAGAGTCGGAGCATAACACCGTATGATGGTAATTTTTCTAACTCTACTCTGGAACCTAGCCGTCAATATCCGGTCACTATGAGGTATCCAAGATATGAGGCTTCCTCATGCTGCTGGAGTTAGCACCAGTCCTACTCCGGATCCACGTGCACTTCCAGTTGGTTTACCAGAGTAGATCATGACAGTGCTTTTTGTTGGGGAGATGTATTCCCCAGCATCGAACCATCTTATGTCGCTCAGCCCTAGGATGTCTATTTTATATTGTGCAAATCTGAGGGAATCTCGCGTTATATGGCCCTTCCTGAAGTGCGTCCAGGAGGGTTTTAACGTTCCAGAATCCGATCATTGTCCAAGTTCGGTAGCCAAAGCTCGTCATCAAATTATCCGTCCGTATCCGAGGCGTAGGATTCCGTTTCGGAGCAATAGTTGTTTTTTTACGCTTGCGGCTCGCTGGGCCACAGACCAACCGACGCTTACCCTGTTTTGTAGCGCAGCGGGCTCGCCATTTGTCCTCTTCCGTTCGCAATTTCCAGAGAAATTCCCAGATGGCACCACGTGGAGGTGGAAGTAGGACTTACTAACAGAGCTGCAAGTTGTTCGGCTGCAGTGGCTCTTTCTTGTTATTTAGCAAACCAATACCTATCGCGAGTTGCTGCTCCTACAAGGCCTTTGTAAGTCGTTTACCATCCATCTCCTGTGTAAGGTACGCCAAATAAACTCCCTGTTGACACCATCGAACGCCTTCTCAAAATCGATGAACAGCAGGTGGAGTGGCGATCGATATTCAGCGCACTGTTCGATGATAATCCGCAAGATGTTGATGTGGTCGGCACAGGAGGATCCAGAGCGGAAACTTGCTTGTTCGGCATCGAGTGTGTCTTCGAGATGTTTTTTTATTCGCTCCAGGATGATTTTAGCTTAGCTGCAGCAGTCAGCACGCAGATACCCCTGCAGTTTCTGCACTCCATTAAATTTCCTTTCTTAGGAATCTTGAGGATCATTCCCCTTTTCCACTCGTTAGGACAGCTTTCAGCTTCCCAAGCTCTCTCCATAAGTGGAAGCAGAAGGTCAGCCGATGTTGTTGGCGCTGTTCGTAAGAGCTCTGCTGAAATATCATCAAGTCCTACCGCCTTGTTCGTCTTAAGTGCTTTGATTGCGGTAGTGATCTCATCAATACTGAGAATCATGGTGCGGATTCGGGCATTTCTCACCTCGGGCATATCACTAGCGAATACGCGGTTCAAAACCGTATCAAAATGCTCCTTCCACGTCTAGAGCTGGTCCTCATCTCAAATGAAAAATGAACCATATAGGCTTTTCACTGACTCTTGGCTGAAGTTGCGACCACCTGTCAGCTCTTTAATGATTCTGTAAACGGTCATGCTGTTGCACTTCCAGAGCGTTGATGTAGTTCGCCTGTCAAGTCGCACGCTACGTTGAACTTCTCTCATTTTCATGCGATATTGGTACTCTAGCTCACTTCTCCCGTTTGCTGGAGTAGCTGCAGTGCGAGCTTCCAGCTGTTTTCGTTCGTCAATCCGTTTCCAGGTATTCTTAGAATGCCATGCCCCATGTCTTCCCTGCGATCGACCGACAATTCTTTCAACACCAGATGTAAAAACATTTTTCACAGCACACCAATGGTCTTGAATGGCTGCAGGTAGAGAGCTGTTTACTATTTCCATATCTTACGAAAGATGCTCCCTTAATTGTTGGCGCGCTGAGGGATCACTAAGACTATCGATGTTGAACCTGGGGTTTCTTGTACTATCGTGGGATTTTCGAATTGCAGCAGTGCATAGTTGGAGAGTAGCTATCATAAGATGGTGATCTCGTACTATCCCCACATCTGCCCCTCGCCTGTTTCGGACGTCTCCAGGAGACTACTTCTAAAGCGGCAGCTGATTGCAAAATGGTCAATTTAATTGAGGGTTGCTTGCTAGTCCTTGGAAACCCAGCTGACTTTTGATTTTTCTTCTCTGTTTTCTATATTTTCCTCTAAAGTGTTACCAAAGTCTTGCCATGACTTCGGTTTGGCTTCCTGTACTGATTCTGTCATTCAATTTCTTTTAACCCTTTCCACTTGTTTTTCCCAGATCGCCATCGTCAGAAGTTCTATTAAGTCGTCGTGAGAATTGGCATAGTCTCTGCTTCTACTTTCGTTCCTTAATTCCTTCAGTTTAATAGTTTCAAAAACTTTGTATTTCGGCTTTTCATGCTTCCTGAAACGAGTATCTGCGATCAGCAGTCGAAGGTCAGTTCCCAATTGAGCTCCTGTAGTTATGTTGACATCTGATATACTCCTTCTTACTCTGAGTGGAAATGTTACATAAGCAATTGTTCCTGGCTTCTCTTCCGTTGATAGGTGATCTCATGCACTGTCTTGTGTGAGCTACCAATAAACATTTGGCTAAACATTGAGAAATCGACAAGAAGCCTGCCGTTGTCATTAAATGCTGTCTCGCCTCGATGAATACTCATGGGTACGTGGGCGATTCTCTTGTCTTGCCCAGTGGGTCCCCCACGATGATCGGCAATCTTCCTGCTACTCTTTTTTTGTCCATTTTATTTTGCAATATCGAATAGAATTTTTCTTTATCTAGCACCGTACTGTCGGCGCGTATAAATGACAGTTTTCTCTTCAGATCCAGTTGTACCACTATAATACTTGAATCTACTGGTTCCCAGACACTAACTCTCATCTATAGTCGTGGGATTGTGACCCGCCCACGCCTTCTTTGGCTCTTTGGCCTCCCAATTCCCACTCCCAATTACCTGAGTGAATATCCACTTACTTTCTACTAACAAAATAGCTGGAAAACGGTCTACGGAAATCTATGCAAGATATCGCGCAGTCCATTCTGGCAATGGTACCAGTGTATCGCTGACGAATTGGAGCATACCTTGTCTACCTAAATTTTAAGCCTTCAAATGACCAAAAACCAAATTGATCCTTTTGCAATTAACGGAAGGTATGCCTCCTATGTAATGGACGTTCGTACTTTCCGAGACGCCAATATCGAGTAGAACCTACTCAGCGGTAGCAAAGGTCCAATTGCGTTTAACGTTCACTTGCAAAGCACTACTATAGAATTTGCCTATCGTGGGTCCAAAGGACTGTCCAGAAGTTCCATTGCAACTAGAGCATAGAAGGTGAATGAAGTTGTGGTGCGAATGTGGGAAATTGGTAGCAGCAAAATACTCCTACCATCATTCGAGTTAGTCGTCATCCGAAGTAAGCAGATGTTGCCTTGAGATGTGACCACTTATTATCTACTTGGTGCTTCTACCTATGCAAACGGACCCGGCTATCATACGGACTTGCTGCTTCTGTGCCAAACACGTTGAGGTGGTTTCGCTTGTCACGCGGAACGATATTTCTTTCATTTTTATACGAATTGCTACTCTAGCTAGCTACTGCCTACTGCCGATTGATTGCCAAATAATCAATTTGGTTGGACGTTGGACTTTGTGCCACCTAGACGATTGGCACTACAAAAATCCACAAATCATTCATCCTAATTATTTCCTTCGCTAAGGCCAAATCCAAATTCCAATTACTAATCATCTACTTTTTTTCTTTCCAGCATGCACGTCGATCCTCGCCGTTGATATTCAAATTCGACGAACACCAAACCTACCTACAGCAGCACCAGCGCAAAGATTCCGCCAGTTCTGAGGTTGCAGCTCTACTCTGCATATCTGGTCGCACAAGTCGCATCTCTAGCGTTGGTAGTCAAGGCTCAGGAGTGAGTCGACTGTCTGCCATCTCGGGCGTATCCCGTTCACCATCGCCGCATCGAATGCTTCTCGAGACATCCTTTTGCGGACCAAAGCCCTTAGAAAACGTCGTCGATGGTAGCATAGTGAGTACGGTGGAGCCACCAACAGCAGAGATTCTCGAACAAGTGATACTCTCACGAAAGCATGATCCCACACAAGCGGTCTTCGCCGAAGGAATTAAGATCGAAAGTTCCCCGCAAAAGAAGAAGCCTCCTACGAGCATAAGCAATGGTCAGACTAAGCGGAAACCAACCGATATGAGTAGACAGAGCCGGCAGTCATCCTCGAAGATCGCAGTCACACGTGGTAACCGGCTAACACCTAATAAGAGCCCCGGGCAACTGGTAGTAGGTACAACACCAAGTGGAGCGGAGTACATCCGAATCAACCTGAAGCCTGATCATATGTATGAAGATAAAGGAATTGCACCCAACGAGAGGGTTGTCGAAGTTCCCCTGCCAGGCGCAAGGGCAGCTGGACACAAGAAACCGATTTCTCTTAGCCTGGGTCGAAATATGGCGATCGACGAAAAGCGACTGACTCCGAGTTCGAGTCCCAAACCATCCAGGCATTCGGCACTGGCAAAGGAAACTATTGGCAGCCGGTCACCATCGCCAGCCAACGTGTCTGTTTCTCGGAAGAGTTCCTTCTGTTCCCTGTTCAAGCAGAAGGACTCGCCAGATTCTCCGAAAGACCGTGTCCGATCGCGAAGTAAGAGCCGGGATCGCTCCACACCACAATCGCAAAACCCGACTCCGAGCAAACAAAAATCGGTCTTGGCCATATTCAAGCCGAAACGTACCGAAGGTAAATCGAAGAGTTCCTCACCCATAGATCCGGACTTTGGACGCCATACCCCTTCCAGCAAGACCGACACTCCATTAGAGACCTTCTCAAGTACAAGTTCAAGACCTTCGAGTCGGCTGAGGTACTATGATACTCCGCCCGATGGTAAAGCTATCCACATACCACTGCACACTCCGCCTGAGGAAAAGGAGGCCCGCAAGCTCATTCAAGCACTGGAAACGAGACCACAATCAGCACCAGCTCCGGTACCGACGTCAGCTACACCAACCCCGTCAACTTCCTCAGCTCATAAACAAAAGCCCACACCATCCACCCCCGCACCAGCAATCGAATCTCATCCGGAACCAACTCCCAAAGCACCTCCCCCTCAAGAGAAAGTCGAAAAAATCCAGCGGATTGAGAACCTAGACGCAATTCACACACTTCCCCAAGACATCGATGACAAGGAGCGCACCTGGAGCCTTGAAGTCAACCGTCACAGTTCTCAGGATAGCCAGGACACCATTTTATCGGACAATTCCTTACCGAACAACTGCGCGGCTAAGGTGAGCGCTCGCACGAATCTCGAAAACGTTACCGAGAGTCCTGTTCGAGAAAATGGAATTGCAGCTGAGGTACACCGTGTTCCTTCGGAACCAGAGACGATTGCCCCTCTCACGCAATCTGTGGAAGACGCTGCGGGAAAGGAGAAAAAAAGGCTCCTCTTCGCAACAAGACTAGGCTCCGGTAGCCAAGAGCAAATTTTTAGCACACAATTCAGCCTATCCAAAACGGAGAGTCTGTCGAGCCAACTCTCAGAACAAGCCTCAATACCCGAGAGTCCAGCTCAGGAACACCTGCAGCGGAAAGACACTGTACTGCGGAGACCAGACGATGTGGTTATTACCCAGAAAACCATCATGACCGGCAGGAAGGCGGAGACTTTGAGAAAGCTCCGCTCTGTCGACGATGGCCCGACTTCGAAGTCGCGGTCAACTTCCGAGGACGAGAAGCAACCTCCATCAGTTGTCGGGGTCATGATGCGTAAGAAGGAGTCAACTAAAGAGGAATGTCGTCGGAAATCTTCCCGCTCGGCTTCGGAAGAGGATGATATTGCGACTCACAGACACTCACGGTATCTTGAGAACTTTGACGTTCGCAAGAAGTTCCATGAGAATGTCGCCGCACGGAAGAGTACAACTCCGGTAGTTACAAAAGAGCAAGATCTCAAGCCGACTGACGAACTTCCAGAAGCGGAGACAAAAAACTCGCAAGAGCCGGTTCCAGCGCCCGAGGAGGTACCTGAACCAAAACCATTATCATCAGCAACATCAACATCACTGCCTCCGGCTCATTCTCAACCAGTCGCCCATCATCCACACCTCCCATCCGATAGACAATCAGTCGCATCGACCGATGAACCCGCTGAGTCCTCTGAGAGCGAGCGGGACTCAGAGGCAGATCCCAATCGCTTGAAACGCCATCTGCCGCGGCACGTAGTCAGTGCCATCGAAGACCACGAGAGTACCGGTCTAGTTTCACAGGACTCATTCGACGACGAGCTTCCGTACATCCCGACAACACTGCCTGAGGAACGTGCTCACGGTGTTGCCTTGATACCAATGAAGGAGCGCGTTCACATGGAATTGAAAACATGCCCGCTAGACCGCCCGCGGTCCACAACACCACTAAATCCCTCGCATCTCGAGGAATACTGTGGCATTGTGACACCCGAAGCCGGTGATACAGAACACCGAGTCCTAGTGCGCGGTGAGAAACTACGCATCAGCCTGCCTCGAAAGGATTCCACCAAGGAGAAGGCACAAAAATCAAAATCTCCTCGACGGACTTCCACATCAAGCGGAAAGAGCTGGTTTGAGTTCGCCGAAGAGGCAATTCGCGGCCCTCCAGTGGAGAATAATAAGCCGACGACAGGAATAACAAAGCCGACGGTCGATGACAGTCAGCCTCAGGCTCCAGTTCCGGTGCCAGTTTCACTGCCCAACAACAACCGAAAGCCATCTGGCCAATGGATAGACTTTGAGAATATCCCCGAGAAACGGAAAGCACCGAAAAAAATCACAACTCTGCCAAAGGATTCGCTGACGGACGGCAAGGGTATGGGAGTTGTGGTGCACTACAACTATGTGAAGCCTGAGGAGTGCCAGTGTGAGTGCCATGAAGTTGAGCGAGAGTCAGCTGTGACACACAAATCAATAGCTTCGGTGGATTTGTTACATCAGTCAGGGGAGGACATGCAACCACTGCTGGAGCCAGAGCCGTTGGACAATGTCGATCCAAGGTGAGGCAACTTAAAACGAATCTAACACGTCTAAGGTAACCTTCGTCTTCTCCTTTTAGTGATTCGTCACGAGACTACAGTTGTTATACAGACGATGAGACCGAAGCTCCTAGATCGACTCAAACACAAGTAAGACTTTAAAATTTTCAAATCGCAGACAAACATTAACCCTACTTGGTTTCAGAATGAAGAATTCCCACTGCGTGGTGGACACAGTCCTAGAAACAAGAAGTTCCCCGACAACCGGTACTCTTAAAATCCACAATATCGTTGTGAAGCAGCGCTTATATGTTAGAATTGTCGACAGACACATACGCAAACGATTGTAAAAATAGAATCAAAACTACATGGTGTTCGTAAAACATAACAGTGCTGGGGTAAGGTAGCCGCTATCTTGGACACAAACCCAATAATCCAGACTTTGCTTCAAAATGCTTGTTTTCTTACAAACCGGAAGGCCAATTCGACTAAACATAAGCGGAGGCCTCGCTTTAGGGTACGAGATCTTTTTTTTTATTTCGTAGTTGTCAGTTTTCCCGTCAAATGGATATCTAAGACACAAACCAATGAATGACTAACCAAATCGCTGTCTCAATGCAGGGTGGCCCAAATACACTCACCCGATGTTGCTTTACTATATCTTTAAAATGGAATGACGTAATTTAATAATTTCTTTTCTAAATATTTACACAGAGCCTTAGGTTTATTTCTATTCATTTTCGAAAATAATATCGGTCAAGTGGACGCCGCCATTGTTGATGACCATTTGGGCTCTTTCTGCCGCATTTTCAATCGTTTTGCCTTAAACTTCGGGCGATAAGTTCTCGCACTCTTGTCGGATATTCTCTTTGAGAGCTTCCAGAGTCTGTGATGTGTTCTCATAGAAAGAAAGAAGCCTCGACCAGTTAAATCGGGTGATCTTGCCGGCCAGTGCAAATCGGCAAAACGAGACATTAGGCGACATTGCGAGATATTGTGCGGTTGCACCGTCCTGTTGGAAAACATGTCCTCCAGTCCCAATTCATCAATATGCGGCAATAAAAAATCATTGATTATGGTTCTGTATCATAGTAACCGTCTTACTTAGGTGGCGCTACAGTTCGGGGTGAACCTGGACCTCAACCAACAAGTCTCTCTATTTAGCTCGGTGTTTAACTAATTACCTCCAGTTGCGAACTCCAAGTTGGTCGAGGGCCCCTTGAACTTCTGCGCACCACCTACGGTGAGGAGGCCGTCTACTGTGTCGTCCCTCGTAGTTAGATTCGAAGGCTCTGCGGGCGAGAACGTTGGAGCTCTACAAGTCCTAGCCATTTCAAACGTCCAATACGTAGTTTTTGACTAGGCCGATATCGCTGTACAGCTCGTATAGTTCGTCGTTGAATCTTCTCCTCCAAAACCCGTCAACGCAAATTGGACCGAAAATCTTACGAAGAATGTTTCTCTCGTAACGACCAACGATATCTACATCCGCTGTCAATAAACTCCATGTTTCAGCGTCGTAAAGCAGGACTGAGATGATCAGGGTCTTATATAAAGTCTCCTTAGTTGTTCAAGACAGCGCTTTCTTATTGCATTGTCTTATTAGCCCAAAACACAGAGGTTGACAAGAGCGCGCTTGATATCTGCGCTGATGTCGTTCTCAGAGCTTATAGCACAGCCAAGGCAGACAAAGTTCCTTACTACCTCGAAGTTGTAGCTACCCACTCTGACGTTCTGTACACTTCGTCGGTGTTGATTGTCCCTTATTGTTGACAGCATGATCTTGGTTTTCTCCTCATTTATTGCTAAACCCATTTTGGCCGCTTCCGCCTCAATGCTTGCAAACGCATCGGAAACAGCCCGCTGAGTTCTTCCAATTATGTCAATATCGTTGGCCCTGCAGTTGTACGGACTTTTGATAGATTGTGCCTCTGGTGTTGACTTGTGAGTTCCGCACAAACCATTCAAGTACAATATTAAAGAAGTCACATGACAGCGCGTCACCTTGTCTAAACCCTTTTTTGATATCAAAGTTCTCGGTGAGGTCATTACCGACCGTGATGGAGCAGCGAGCGTTCTCCATTGTCAGCCTGCACAGACGGACAAGTTTGGCAGGGATGTCAAAACTAGACATGCCTCTATACAGCTCTTCTCTATAGATGCTGTCATAGGCGGCCTTGAAATCGATAAAGAGGTGGTGAGTATCGATTTGGAATTCTTGGGTTTTCTCCAGGATTTGCCGAAGTGTGAAGATTGGGTCGATGGTGGACGTTCCTGGCCTGAAACCGCACTGATAGGGTTCAATCAGGCTGTTGATGAAAGGTTTCAGGCGTTCACCCAATATCGCAGAAAAGATCTTGTATGCGATATTGAGGAGACTGATGGCGAGTTGGCGCAGTTGAGGGGGTCTCCTTCATTCTTGTGAATCGGGCAAACGATGCTGAGATTCCATTCATCAGGCCTACACTCGTCTGACCAAATCTTAGAGATGAGTTGGTGTATGTCCTCTACCAGTGGACAACTGGGTCAACAGCAAAGGGCTGGGAGTGAATCCTTCAAAGACGGAGGTAGTTCTCTTCACTAAGAGGAGATCAATCCCTACCTTCAGACCCCCAAATATTGGTGGCACTGAACTAAGTATCTTAAGTTCAGCTCGGTATCTGGGCGTAGTTCTAGATTCCAAACTTAACTGGAAGGAAAATATTGCCGAACGCGTTCAAAAAGCAAGCGTAGCTTTCTACTCCTGCAAAAAGGCTTTCAGCAATACGTGGGGCTCCAAACCGGCTGTGGTGTACTGGATATACACGGCGGTTGTAAGACCCATTCTCACATATGGTTCACTAGTATGGTGGACGGCACTTGAGAGGCAATACCTGCTTTCAAACCTCACCAAAATCCAGAGGGCGGCGTGCATCGGTGTCATGGGATCAATAAGAACAACACCAACGCCGGCAATGGAAACCATGCTTAGTTTCACTCCACTTGACATATACTGCAGCAGTCTGGCGGCTAAAACCGCTGTAAGACTGAGAGAAGGCCGGTTGTGGTCATCAAGCCTTTACGGCCATGCCTCCATTCTGTCCCGATGGGGGACCACCCGCGGATTGACGGGAACTGATCACATGAATGCGACGCTAGCATTCGAAAGGAGATTCACTAAAAGAATTCCCGATAGAATATACTGGAAGAATCGTAGAACCATGAAGGAAAAGGAGTTGGCTCTTTATACCGACAGTTCTAAGATGGACGTTGGCACGGGAGCCGGAGTTTATTGTGAGGCCCTAGGAATAAACCGCTGCTTTAGAATAAACGATGACTGCAGCGTCTTCCAGGCCGAGGTCGCAGCCATTATACAGGCTGCTGAAATTATACGCGAGAGTAATATCGTTGGCAAAACGATCACTGTCTATATAGACAGCCAGGCAGCCGTTAAGGCTCTGGACTCTGTCGTAGTTAGGTCGAGGCTCGTGAGAAGCTGTAAATCACTCTTAAACGAGATATCTAGAGCCAATGCGGTGACCCTCTGCTGGGTACCAGGACATATGGATATCGAAGGTAACGAAAGGGCTGACGAGCTTGCTAGGAAAGGGTCGCCGCTGCATTTATCGCGGGCCCTCCCCTCTGTAGCAACCCCAATCAGTTCCTTGCGGAAAAGAATAGTGGATGAAGCCACCGGTCGAGCAAACAGACGCTGGGCTCATCTGGAAACATGCGCTACGGCCAGGGCGCTATGGCCGGCCTACAGCAAGAAGAGATCAACCTCTCTGGTAAAACTTAGTCGTTATAACGCACGGGTCATTTCTGGCATAATTACCGGACATTATGCCAATGGCGTTCACGCGGAACGACTCGGTGTGATGCATAATGACTATTGCAGAAGTTGCAGGGACGAAGAAGAAATTGAATCTGGTCGTCAACTGTTGTGTGACTGTCCTGCCCTATCCGTCAGAAGAATGAGGACTCTTGGTAGTTACTTCTTCTCGGAGCTGGAGGACTTGGGTAGTGTTCAGCTAGCGGACCTCCTGAGATTCATATCACTTTCTGGGTGGTTCTAACGGCGGATTTTCTTTACAGCGTTTCCAGGGTTAAATGATTGGGCATAATGGACCCGTACTGTTGGTCTGAGTGAGCAGTGACTCCTTGTCACAAGGCACCCATCTACCTAACCTAACCTACATATGTCCTCTACCAGTTGATCACTAGCTGCATTGAAAAGTTCGGCCGGTAAGCCGTTAGGCCCAGTAGCCTTGTTGGATTTCAGCTTGGGTATTGCTATCCTCACTTCGTTTTGGTCAGGTGGACGGTAATATTGACTATCATCGTCTCTGTTGAATGGTCCATTCTGCCTGATAGCGAGATGTTCATCATGTTCAGCAGAAGTAATTTTTCCACATTCTCAGAACCGACTGTGATTAGTATTGAGAAACATTATATTTAGGAACCTTAACATTACTCACATTATCAAGTCCAACTTTTGAGCTTAAATAAATATTTGGCGCAATAGCTCCAGCTTTAAGTGCTAGAGTCTAGCTTCTCGCAGCACTCGTGTTTTGTGCGTTATATTCTTTTCACACCACACGATTGAAAGGGACTAACAGCTTAGTGCCGTATCCGAAGGGCAATTTAAGGAACCCCAGCGAGATGTTCAATGCCTTTGTTAGGAGAAACATCAAGGGCAGATCCCTGCCTCGCGAGTTCATCAGCTCGCTTATTTCCTTCAATGTTGATGTGACCCGGAACCCAAAGGAGACAGATCCTTAACCGATTACCTAGCGAGGCGGGTTCCTTTTTGCACTGTTCTACTAGCCTCGAGGATGTAGTGGAAGATACTATAGCCTTGATAGCAGCCTGGTTGTCAATGAGGATGGCAATGGTATTTAGGGGTGTAAAGGTTTGCTTAAGTAGGCGACAGGCCTTACGTACAGCAAAAGCTCCCACCTGGAAGACACTGCACGACTGAGGAAACTGGTAAGACCTGGAAATATTGAGGGAATCAGAGAATATCCTCGCCCCTTCCCCGCAGTCCATTTTTGAACCGTCGGTGAAGATTGTTTTTTCGAACTCAATTGTCAGTTCGCCCTGGTTGGGAATTTGGCCGTGACGTAAACTTCACTGTGGGGGTTATATATAGTTATATAGTCGGCCAAATTAGCTGCCATATCCTGCGGAAGCAGATTCGGGATATTGTTGTGACCAAACGGATTGGTGCACGAGTATCCTGTTTCCCTTAGCCTGATCGCACTACATGATGATAGATGTATAATGTGAAGATCGAGTGGGAAAAGGTGTAGGATACCGTTCAAGGCTTCAGTTGGACATATTCTCATGGCACCCGTTGCGCCTATAGCCACAAATCTTTGTACCCTGTTGATAAGTTTGATATTATAAGCTTTCCTTAACGCAAGCCACCAGACTAGCGATCCATAGGAAAGAATGGGATACACCACGGCAGTGTATATCCATAAGACCATCTTCGGGCGAAGTTCCCACTTCTTACCAATGGTCTTGCTGCAAGCGTTGCAAGCCACACCGGCCTTCTTTACCCACTGCTCAATGTTAAGCTTCCAGCTTAGTTTTGGATCAAGTACCGTACCTAGGTACTTAGTAGTGGAGGATATGGAGAGCAGATGATTATTTAGCCGTGGAAGCGTGAAGGTCGGTATTTTGGTTTTAGTGGTAATGAGCATCAGTTCAGCTTGCTTGGGTTAACGCTGAGTCCACATCCAGTGGCCCATGTCTTAATCTTATCCAAGGCACCTTCCATAATCGCGCTGATTACGGATGGAAACATCCCTGATACCAGTATTACCACGTCATCCGCATACGTGACAACCTTAACTCCATCTCTATCAAGTCTACAGAAGATTTTGTGGATGTTCATAAGACATAGAAGAGGAGAAAAGCCCCACCTTGAGGAGTTCTTCTAACAGCAGATATGGTGGAGCTGCTGTTGCCGAGAGTCTATTGAATGATTCTAGTTTTTAGCATTGTCAATATCCATTTGCTGTTAAACTCTTCCACACCCAGTTGGATCAGAGCTTCCTGAATCGATTCCGTACTGACGTTATTGAAAGCACCTTCAATGCCTAAGAAGGTAGCAAAGGTATATTGTTTGAAATGGATTGTCTTTTCTATCGTTCGCACAACTTCGTGCAGCGCCGTCTCTGTCGATTGCCCCTTAGTGTACGCATGTTGAGATTTGGACGGAACGGATTTATCTAGGATTCTTCGAATATGTGTAACAAAGATGCGTTCCAACGTCTTTAAAAGAAAAGAGAATAAGCTGATGGGTCTGAAATTCTTTGCGGATCCATAACCACGCTTCCCAGCTTTCAGGATAAACACATCACGAATATGTCTCCAACTTGCGGGAACGTGGTTTAGGAGTATACAGCTTCTGTAGATCGGGACTAGCCATGGGACCACCTGGTCCAATGTTTTTTGCAACATAATAGGGAGAATGTCGTCAAGGCTGATTTATAGGGAGAGAAACTGTTAATAGCCCATGAGGTATTAACTGCTGTAATTGTTGTGTTAATATCATTCCAGGAAGAAAATTGCGTGACCTGAGAAACTGGTGGGAGGGCAATCTCATTATTACATCCTGGAAAGTGTGTTTGCATTAAAAGTTCCAGTGACTCGGTAGAAGAGTCCGTCCAAGTCCCATCCGGCCGTTTAATAAAGGGCGGGCTAGAATGTTTCTTGGACAGAATTTTACTTAGCCTGGCGGAGTCTTTTATGGTCTCAATGGATTTCTTGTATTCCTTCAGACAATCCTTATATTTTTTTTTTTTTATAATTTGCGCACACTCAGAGGGTTATGAATACCTTTAACATGTTTACACACAGTGCGGGCGTTGGAAAGCATGGATAGAGAGAGAGAGAGCATATATTGAAGATATCTCTAGTAATCTTCCTCAGATTGGATAGATCTTTGTTCCACCAAGGGAGGAATTTTTTCTTGCTATATTTAATAGGATACGAAACCTTAAAAGCCACCATGGTTGTTTCCAGGGTCCTAATTTTGGCGTCTAGTTCGTCGACTGATTCAATTTTCAGTTCGGGTATTCTATGAAGTTTGATTTAATAACCTGACCAAACTTCTTCCAATCAATTCTCTTAGGGTTTCTAAATGGCTTAGGAGCCTCGACGGCGAGGCACACATTGTAGAGTCCATCTGTGATCGGAGAAGGACATTCGATCGGATACTCGCCAGTTAACTACCCTATGGTTATTATTGTTGGTTTTAAGAGTGATGTCTAAAACTTCCTCCCACCCTCTAACGTGTTACCCACGTTACAAACAGAAAGGCTGGACATCAGTAGAAAATCAAACAAGGACTCACCGCGTTCGTTGATTTCAGAGTTGCCCCATAATGTGTGCCTGGCATTTGCGTCGCAGCCCAGAAGCAGATTGTCCTTTTTTGCCGTTGTCATTAGTGTTAAATGGCGTACCTCCTCTGGCGGTGATAGTCTATCACGATCCAGGTAAACTGAGGATATAAAAAGGGTGTTATTTTCAACCTCCAATTTAACTACCGTTAAATCAGCAGAGTTGAAATCAGGACATAGAAATGCATTCAAATGTTTCTGGTTTGTGGTCTTGTAGAAGATCTTGTAACGGTTGTCCTTGAGCACTTTTATGGATGAAAAAGGAAGACAAGCAAATTATCTGACGCACTCTTCGAGTGGTGCAGATTAATCTGAATGATGTTCAGCATTGATGGTAGGTGGAATGGTGTCACCCCCCATGTCCTCCGACATCCTGTCGAAACCATCGATTTTACCTGAATCTTCATCAAGACCACAGGGGCGGAAAATCTTTAATTAAGCATGCCTTATGCCGAAACGCAGCTTATGATCGGATTTCCCGAGTGCCACCAGGCTAGCTTCGTTGATCACCAGCAGGAAAGAGGAGCTGTTTTTCTGACGTTCCTCCGCCTTGATGACTGCCCAGTCATCCATCGGAACCGCTGACTTGTGCAGTTTCAGACATTGGAAAAGCCTTCCCCCATCAATCTGCATATTGGGCAGCCAGATGCGCGCCCTAGGTCTCCTGGAGATATCGTTAGCGGGGATAAGCTTGAGCTTCAAGCCCTCCCAGGCGTCACTGACCTTAGTGACACTCTTTCTTTTTTTTTTTTTTTTTTTGTCGGGATAGGAAACACTCGACTGGAGCACTCAGACACAACTGGTCCATTGTACTGCCAGAGAGCAAACCCTGATTTACCCATTTTGTTGGAATTTCCTTGACTTTCGAATAAAGCAAAGCAAGCACTTCAGTGATGAGGAGCTTACAGTATCAGCACTCACCACATCCGCACCGAAGATCTGCCACCTGATACGAGCAAAGGCCGGACACTCACAGAGATAATGCTCCGCGGTGTCGTCGCTTTCTCTACAAGCTTCGCAAATTGTAGTGTCACTTAAGCTTAACACGTTAAGGTGCTTGGCAAAAGCGAAGTGGCCTGTCAAGACGCCGATAAGTTGTCTACAGTCTTTTCTGCTGAGAGACAGCAAGAATGCCGCTGATTTCTTACAGACGTCCGGGAGCATGCGTTTAGTCAACCTGCAACCTGGAAAGTCATGCCACACTTAATTGTGCTCGTGAGAGACCCAATCGTCAATGGAAGCCCTAACCGAGGACGCTGGAAGACCCAACACGGGTTCGGGACCGGAGAAAGCCTCCTCTGAGCCTTGTCTAGCAATCTTATCAGAGATCTCGTTCCCCAAGATCCCAGTATGACCTGGGACCCAGATAAGAGACAGAGAATTCAGCCTTGCGACCGAGTTCAAAGAGTTTTTGGTTTCACGAACTATTTTGGAAGTGGTTAAAGGGTTAAGCAAGGCCTTAAGCGCAGCCTGACTGTCACTACAGACAGATTTGGCTCCCGCGTAAATATGTGGTTGCTTTTTGCTCGAAACTCCAAAGAACGGCTTGTCTCGGCTGCTCAGGAGCTTTCCCGAGTTCCTGGCTCTGCTCTAAACGCTTTGCTGAACTTACCTCCCCTTGATACTTATATCATGGGTTGCACTATCAACGCCATCCACCGTCTTAGGCGGGGCGGTTTTTGGTATACTCCACACTGGAACTTTGATGAACTTGCGCGACACTTATCTTACGACTCCTGTCTTATGGATATGCCGTCTGATGCAATGACACCAGAACTCCAGCTGATGCGCAAATTCAGAATCGACTTTCCTTGTGTCCAGGACTGGCTTCGGTCAGAATCTGAGCCAGGAATGGAATGTAGTCGTATTTTCACGGATGGTTCCAAAACCAGTCAAGGGTCTGGCGCTGGTGTCTTCGTGGAAGTCGACAACATTAGACTTCACTTCTCGTTAGGCAAATATGCGTCTGTTTTCCAAGCGGAAACTTATGCAATCCTAATGGCCATGAACTATGTTGTGAAGAACAGGTGGAAGGGACGACCTTAGTGACACACTCGCTAAAGAAATCCTTAGAGAACTGGTCCTCGCATCTGATGACCCGATAACCCCTGACTAACTCGGCGGAGTCGAAGCACGGCAGAGGTCCCCCAGGATTTCCCAGCAGGTAGTCCATGACCATGCCCGATAGTTTGGCCTCTATGCTACCCCACGCTTCACTGACCGACTTACCATCTGAGGAGCTCTCGTCTACGAGGGCGACCTGCAGATGGTCTCTAGCCACCTCGGAAAAGTGTCGCGTTGTCTGAGTAGGACAGGCCGAGGATGTGCCCGGTAAATTCTCTGACGTAGTCTGGGTCCTGACCACCTTGGACTTTTTAGCCTCGCGATTGGTCTCATTCAAAGACCTTTTTCGCTTGCTTGCCTTGGTGTCATTCTTCTTCTGTTGTGGATGCTATTATTGCTTCTCAAGATGTGCGATGTACTCATCGACCACAGCTTGGTTCTTATACCTTATCCGCTGCGTCCTTCTCATGAACGGTACCAGCTGCTTCGTTTTTGGCAACCTTGCGAACCCCACAGGTGGATCAGTAGAAATGCAGTGAAGTGGGAGGGTTATGATCCCTTATTTTCGGATCATAACCTCGCTGATAAAAGGAAGAAGAAGAAGAAGTCAAGAACGAATAGAGCCATCTTGTACCTGCTCTTCATGATGGCGTCTGGGGTTTTGGTTTTTTCCATAGTGCCTTTAGTTGCCATTTTGGTGTTTGCTGTTGTTGCTGACTCATGAGCCGCCCTCTGTACGTCTGTACGCCAGAGGGAGTACTTTGCCTTATACTTGCTGTGACTGAAGGGAAGACTGAAGACTCTTGGCTGGAGGGTAGCAACTTGTCTTCCAATGAGGAGGCAATGTCGGGCATCCCCACCACATCTTGTTTGTTTTGTTTTGGTTTTTTTGATTTTTTTTATTCACTTTTTTTTTAATATTGGTCCCACGAGTATGTCCGGAAAGAAGAGTCAGTCCTGGCAGAGCCGGCATACCAGGATAGGGCGATTATACTACCGACCTCGCCTGAGCATTGATAGGGACCGTTCGAGAGCAGCACCAGCTGGGCATGCAGCCCTCGGCACGAGTGCCTACACACCTTGGCTTAAGTGAGATTTTTTGGGTTTACTCCCCACCTTCGTCTTAATGACAGCGCACGATTGAGTACATGCGTGTAAATTCTTGGCTGACACTAGACACCTAAAGGGTGAATAGCCATTTCCAGCGGGCGCCCACGGGGAGGATCAAAGACAAGGATTTTTACCCCTTCCAGTCAATTTTCTTAGGGTTTCTAAATGTCTTGGGAGCTTCGACTTCGAGGCACACATTGCAAAGAATCAATCTCTGGTCGGAGAAGGACATTCGATCGTATACTCGCCAGTTTACTACCCTAAGGTTATCATTGTTGGTTTTTAAAGTGATGTCTAAAACTTCCGAGACAACAATACTCTCGGATGTTTGTCAGACGTTCGCGAGAGGTGGGACTGTTAAAAAACTTTTTTGGTGTTTTCTGGGGTTTGAATTTGGAACCTCACGCGCAGTGGTCCGACACACTAACCACTTACCCCACGACTGTTGAGCTTGCTGCACTATTTTGGGACCTAGAGGAGCTAAAGGAGCCTCTCCTGTCATACAAATGTAAATGAATTTTCCTTCTACCTGTACTACCAGCATTTCAAATTATATCGCAGATCCCATTTCAATAATTCCCAAGACCCACCACTATCATGTTCCCCTTTACGAACACTTTTGTAGCAAAATATGAAAAAAAAAATGTTCTTCATAAAAAAAAAAAAAAATGTTACACAAAAAAAAAAAAGAATGAAAATCGTTTCACAATAACCTATTCATGGACTCATTCACAATAAATTATTAATAATTAACAAATATTAATACAAATTATAATTTATAAATGAAAAATTTAATCTTAAGTCCTATCTAGCCTTCCTTGCAATAGTTTCCTAGCTATATACATGTAATTTATATACACATAACACACTTATACATATACACATACTCTCTCTCTATATGGCTTTAAACAAAATACCAAACAAAACAAAAAACAACTTTCTATACATATATAAATAAATATAAAAACAATTTAGTATCATTAGTTAGGTAATTTAGTACTCTTTTCGTTCTTTCATTCATTTGTTTATTATCGATATTCGACTCTTTGAATGTAAAGGATCATATTGTAGTCCTGTTTATTTTTTTTCGTTAAACGGACCTACGATTAACTAAATAACTAAGCTCTGACTATTTAATGAAAATTAAAACATTGTTCACAAATGATTGTTTATAAAAAATAAAAAATATATAAAAAGATTTATAATAATATTAACAAGCAAATTATTGATTAGTACTAGGAGAAAACAAAAGAAAAACCATGTGCATGGGTTTAACTAGTTTCATTTCCGTTCAAGTTCTTAAAGTTCACATTTAAAACATTTTCGAAAACTTATATAAATGAATAAAAATTATAATAAACTTAAAACAGAATACTGCCACCATTCACAGTAGAATAGTTCATTATTTTCCTTTTCCCTTGTTTATAATTTTCTTTGGATTGCGCCGTATTACAACTCATTATAGGGATTTGGTCATATTTTGTTTAATTTTTAAGAAAATAAAATTGTATAGAAAAAAACTAATAGAGTAGTATTCATCCCTCAACAGATTTCACAACTTTTTTTCGTTTATTTATAAAAAAAAAAATTCAAAACTACTTTAGAATACATTTTTTGAAAATATATAAAAAAAAAAATATTGTTCACATTTCTATAAGAAAAGTGAAAAACATGCACTTAATACGCAATAATAATAAAAAAAGAAAAACAAACAAACAAATTGATGAAAATAATAAAAATATTTAAACTAATTTCAAAAATAATAGAAATTGTTTTTGTTTTTTTTTTTATAGAAGGGGAGGAAGGCAGAGACTGACCCCTGGAGCACTGCGACCTAAAGAGAAGATCTTTTGTGCTATCCCCTGGATAATTTATTTTGAATTTGTCAATTAGCTGAAATCAAGTTCATTAATGAAGCTAAGAATAGTTGGAGCTGAAGAAGAGGTGACGTCAGAAGGTGATGTAACGCCTTTATTAAAGTGCTTTAGCCTAAGTCTGGCTGTGGCCGGGCAATCACAAAGTATGTGATGGGCTGTTTCGGTGTCTTCAAGACAGAGACGGAATGTTTCCGATTGAACACGGCCCATTTTCTTGAGATGGTAGTTGAGAGAGCAATGTCCAGTTAGTTAGTCAGTAAGGATCTTAGCATTCTGTTTGCTCATTGATAGAATGTCTCTAGTTCTCTTTTTTGAGAAGTTAATAAATTTCTTGGAATGCCTTAGGTCGGGTTGAGCATTCCAGTAAGACAGCATTTGTTCGCGTTCCCAGCGGAGTAGCTCTATTTCAATCTGGCTGGTGGGTAAACGAGCGACATCGACCTAGTCAAAAAACTGCGTATTGGACGTCTGAGATGGTTAGGACATGTAGAGCGAATGGACACCAACGCTCCGGCCCGCAGAGTCTTCGAATCTAACCCTGAGGGATGACGCAGTAGAGGGAATCGTCGCCGTAGGTGGGGCGCACAAGTTCAAGGGGACCTCGACCAACTTGGAGTGCGCAACTGGAGGCAAAAGACCGAGTTAAATGGAGAGGCTTTTTGGTTGAGGCCCAGGTTCACTCCGAACTGTAGCGCCACCTAAGTAAGTAAGTAAGGTGGGTAAACCGCAGAAGGGTTCAGGTCCAATGTAAGGGCATTGGGCACCTAGTCTGACAAGCTTATCAGCCGCTTCATTACCAGTGATATCTTTGTGACCGGGGACCCACATTAGTGTGCTATTATTGTGTGCAGCAAGCTGTAAAAGCGTCTGGAGACAGTTCCAAACCAGCTTAGACTTATAGTTAAAGGACGTGAGAGCCTTGAGTGCTGCTTGGCTATCTGACATTATATTAATATGTGATCTTCGGAGGTTTCGTCTAATGGATTCTCTGGCGCAGAACTCGATGGCATAGACCTCTGCTTGGAAGATAGTAGTGGATTGACCTAGTGGTGTAAAGAGTTTGTAGTTGGGGCCAAAGATACCAGCTCCAACCCCATTTGACATTTTTGAACCATCAGTGTACCAATTGATTTGAGATCTTGACTGGGGGATTTGAGGATAGTCCCAGTAGCTGCGGTGAGGTATGTTTACTGTGAAGGGGTGGTTGAGATGGATTCTTTTGGGCATGAAGTCTGAGATGCATACTGCTGGACAAGTAAGTAGCGGAATTTTCTCAAGGATCTTCATGTGGCCAACTAATTCGAAATTTGTGTTGTTGCATAAAAGGTGAAGCTTTAGAGCACTGGCAGCCGCAAAATATTTATGTGTAGGGGTGGAAGGTTTAAGAGAACTTCCAGCGCAGCTGTTGGGCAGGGGCGCATTACGCCCGTAACACCTACACATGCTAGTCTCCGCACCTTCTGGAGGGCGGAGCGCGCAACGGTTTGATTAACTTTATCCTACCATACTAGCGAAGCATAAGTTATTATCGGAATGATGATTGTGGTATAGGTCCAAAAAAAAAAAAATACAAATAATTGGCGCAACAGCTCTTTAAAGTGCCAGGGCCTAGCTTCTCGCAACCACTCATGTTGTGTGCGTTATATTTTTCACACGAATAGTTTAATGCCGAATCCGAACAGCGATTTGAGAAGCTTTTTCGAGACAACAATACTCTCGGATGTTTGTCAGACGCTCGCGAGAGGTGGGACCGTGAAAAAACTTTTTGGTATTTTCTGGGATTCGAACTCGGAACCTCATGCGTAGTGATCCGACACACTAACAACTTACGCCACGACGCCCACTAGTGGATCATTTTTGGATTTAATCGCCATTTTTGCCGAAAAACCTAGAGCACGCCCTGAAGGCTTTAGTCGCCTTCTTAGTGGCTCTGTTTATATGAGGTTTCCAATTTAATTTGTGGTCTAGAGTAATCCCAAGATATTTTGTTTCTTTTGAGAACTCAATTTGAGTAATGTTTAGTGGATAGTGCTTGAAGGCTTAAGTTTCTCCTCCTGGTGAAAGGAATGATTAGGGTTTTTGCAGGGCTAACCGTTAGACCTTCTGACTGGCACCAGTTATTTACTTTATTTAGGGCATGTTGCATTTGTTCAGAAATGCTGGATTCATCCTTGCCCTTAGCTATAATGACTACGTTGTCAACGTAGCCCTGGGTCAGAAATCCAGAACTGTTGAGGTCATTTATGATACTGTCCACTACAGGCAGGCCTATAAACGCCTGGATCAGACAAATGCAACGACATCGGCATTTCATTGGCCTCAGTAACCGAGTGATCCAAAATCGGCGGGCCTGCCGATATTTTCTGAGGTCAAATAGGCGAACCCCACAGGCGGATCAGTAGAAATGCGGTGAAGTGTGAGGGTTGTGATCCCTTATTTTCGGATCACAACCTCGCTGAAAAAGGAAGAAGAAGAAGAAGACTGTCCACTAAAATGATACACAAAAGAGGAGATAAGACACCCTTAGTAGTTCTTACGGAGATTGCGATTTCTCCAAGCTTAGCAGTGATAAGTCTGCTTCTGAGCACGGAGCATATCCATTTGGTAGTTTGCGGGTCAATGCCTTTGACATCAGCAGCAGACTTAATTGATTGAAACGATCTGTTATTGAAGGCGCCTGAGATGTCCAGGAAGGAGCATAAGGCTATTTCCTTCTTTGACAAAGTTTCTTCAATAGTACTGACTACATGGTGAAGGGCCGTGACCGTAGATTTACCAGATTGATATGCAAATTGAAGATTGTTTAGGGGGTGTTCTATAAGGGCGGAATTTCTTATGTGAAGGTCAAAGATTTTTTCCATTACCTTAAGAAACACGGAGGTGAGACTGATTGGCCTAAAGACCTTTGGGTCTGATTGTGATCTGGCGCCGGCTTTAGGAATGAACACTACATTAACTTTTCTCCATATTGATGGGATGTAGCTGAGTTCATAGCTGGATCTGAAGATGGGCACTAAGGATTCAATGCGAGTGTCGATTCCATGATGTAAGAGGGCGGGGAAAATCCCACCTCCACCGGGAGCTTTGTAAGGTTTTGGCGTGGAGATGGCCCATCTTATGGAATTGAGGGTGAAGATTTTCTTGGCCAGAGTCCTAGTGCGTCGATTAGGACGGAGTGGCAAGTCTTCATGCAGAAGAGATGTGTGAGGGTCAGTAATTAGTGAGTCAGGGAAGTGGGTCTGCAGAAGAAAACCTAATGTTTCGTAGTATCCCTGTGTAAAACTGCCTTCAGGTTTTTGTAGGAGACCAAGACAGTTGCTGTGGTTCTTGGATAGGGTTTTCTGGGCCCTAACAGCTGAAGGGAGATCATTTATGCTTTCACAGAAAGATCTCCATGTATGTCTTTTTGATTTCCTAATAGCAGAGTTATAAGTTGTGAGGGCTATCTTATATTCGCTCCATGAATTGGCTTTATTAAATAGCCTTCTAACCTTTCTTTTGAGGGTGTCGAGCTCATTGTTCCACCATGGTACATCGCGGAAGTTAGTTCTGCTTTTGGGATGGCAGCTGGCTTTATATGCGGAGGTGATCTGAGAGCTAAATTTTGAGGCTCCTTATTCAAGAGAATGAGAAGAGTCTATATTTGAACAGGAAGGAATAAATTCGCCGCTAAGAATTTCTGCATAGAGATTCCAATTGGTGCTAGGGGTGATTGAGTCACGAGTAGTTTCGATGTCAAACCTAATGTGCATATGGTCAGACAACGAGAGCTCCTTAGAGACATGCCAATTGATAATGAGATCGGACGTAGAGGAACTGGATAGGGTAAGACCCAGAACCTCTTGTCTGATGGATTTGACAAAAGTAGATTAATTTCCTCTATTTAAAATATCAATATTCAAGCCAATAAGGAAGTTAAGAAGGCACTCACCTCTTTTGTTGATATTGGAACTGCCCCAGATCGTGTGATAGGCGTTCGCGTCGCAGCCTAACACGATTTGCTGTCCAGTCTTCTTACCGTATCTAAACAGTTTGGCGACTTCGTCAGGTGGAGCTGGAGTTTGGTCGTCAGCAAAGTATCCTGAGGCGATGATGATGGATTGCCGTCCTCTGCTGGTAGTTATATCCATTGAAATGGCTACAAGGTCTTTGCTAATAAACTGTGGGATAGGAAGAAAGTTGATTCTATTACTTATTAGAACGGCAGCTCTGGGAAGGGGTTGCCTGTTGTCATATATTAGTTTACATGAATTACTGGGGAGGCCACATATTCTGCCATCTCGGACCCATGGCTCCTGGATTAGGATAAGGTCGAAGTGGTTTTTTGTAAACCTGCGGTAGACGGCCGCAGAAGCCGCTTTTGCATGGTGTAGGTTTATTTGCAAGATTTTAAAGGTGCTGGTCATTGGGACTTCGGGGAAGAGGTGAAATTGTTTTAGTTTGATTAGGTTCAACTGGTAATACTGCTAGGTAACTAACACTCAATGTGAGTTCGTGCTATTATTATTCAAATATACATAACGAATAATAAATTCAAACCCGCTAAACGGAAGCGCTCCTCATCTTGCACCAAAAAACACTGAAGTACAACCGATTTTTCCATCGTTCGGAGTACTTTTGCCAGGTGAGGAGTGCTCCACATTCAACTTGGAAAAGTTATTTTTCTTCTTTGTTTCTCTTCGTTCTCTTTCGCTGTCGGATCCACTCACTAATTGGACTTTGACCGGAAAGCAAGCAGAGTATATCATCAACTACAAAAGCTACGCTTATAGCCTCGACTAAGCACGGCCGCTAGTGCCATTCTGGTAAGCTCAGCTAGCTGCCAAAAAGTATGCAATGCTTCTTTCAAAATCCAAGCCTAAAAAGAAACAAACAATTGTATGTAATCGCAGTAATCGGAAATCAATATGAGTGTTCTAAGATCACCTAAGATCTTAGAACATTCTAAGATTTGCCAAAAGTACAAGAGACGCATTAGATTGGGACTTGTACAAGGCATCCCTAAATATATACAAAACAAAAAAATTAAGGAAATCCAAACGAAATTCTTGGAGACTCTTCTGTGGTAGAATAGAAGAAACCTCTGAGGCATCTAGGCTGAGGAAAATTCTCTCTTCAAATCCAATAACACCCAGTTACATTTAGAAAATTGATGGGTCTTGGACTACTTCAAGCGAAGATTCACTAAATTTACTGCTTGACACTCATTTCCCAGGCAGTTCCCAAGCTGTTAGAAACATGGTTTTCAGCAATTCTGCACAAAAACCAAACTCATCAAAACTGATTACACAGAGCAAGCTTCAGTGGGCACTACACAGCTTTAAACCATATAAATCCGCGGGACCAGACGGCATTATACCCGCCGAGTTGCAGAAGTCATTGGACATAATCCTGCCGATGCTTGAGACAATTTTTAGAATTTGTCTAAACCTGGTATATATCCCAAAGATATAGAGAGAAGTTAAAGTTGTCTTCATACCCAAAGCGGGCAAATGCTCTCACATAAATCCAAAAGATTTCAGACCGATAAGTGTATCATCATTCTTCTTAAAAACATTAGAACGACGGATTGATATCCATTTACGCAACAGTATTGATAAGAAACTACTGTCGGCGGCCCAACATGCATATTGCAAAGGAAAATCAGTGGAGACGGCATTACACTCACTGTTGCGTAAAAAAGAATCTTCAATGTTTCATAAGGAGTATACAATGGTTGCTTTTCTGGATATAGAAGGCGCTTTCAACAATTTCAATGTATTAGCGATAGCAGATGCACTATCAGACTTGAAGGTCGACAGCTCACTTTGCGAACTGATTAATCTACTGCTTAATGGTCGGATGATCAACTCTAGGCTGGGTGGGACGTCTGCCAGAAGGTCTGTCAGTAGAGGCACTCCGCAAGGTGGTGTTCTATCCCCCCTTTTGTGGAATCTGGTGATCAATGAGATATTGATAATCATGGAAGGCGAGGGTTGCACGACGATCGCTTATGCAGATGATGTTGCTTTGGCTGTCTCAGGAAAGCACTTAAATATTCTAAAAGAAATCCTACAAAACGCTTTAAACAAGCTCACTCAATGGGTGGTTCTGTGTGGTTTAGGTGTAAACACCCACAAAAATGAACGCCCCCGAGTGGGCGTGATCTAAATGCATTCCCGGACCTCAGCGTCCAAAATAACTTCGTCATAATGCTGATAAATAAAAGTCTCGCGAATCCGGACGTGTTAATTCGAAAAACGCATGATTTGAAACAGAGTACTCTGGAAAAGGGAAACGCCGTGTTCCGAAAGAGGCTCGATGAAATGGAGCTGTTGTATCGAGAGCTCAAAAGCAAAATTGAGAAACTTCAATCAGAGAATAAAGTATTTTTGCTTCAAAACGAGTCTTCAAAAACGTAGACGGTTATTTATAGCGAGCCTTCTCCGGGTAGCAATCACTACAGTACGGACGAAGAAAAACTCGCGAAACGGATTGGACACTTAAACGAAGACCATCTAAAAAACGTAGGGCCGGTTCATCGCCAGAGGTTGTTCCGCAACAAGAACCTAATCGCAAAGCGCAGCCAGAAGCAGAAAAGCAAATTGAAAGCTAACGTGCCTCTCCACTAATAAATATTAGAGGCGTTGTAGACTATAATTATTTGAGGAATATTTTAAAACAACGATTGCTGCTGAATTCAAAGTAAGTTCCTTGTGAAACGATGCATGGAAAATCAAGGTTAATGATGCTGAGGGCTACCGGGCTGCATCTCAAAAGCTTAACAATGAAAAAATTCAATGGCATACTTACAAAGACAAGTCTGAGAGACCCTTGAGGGTCGTAGCTAGAGGACTTCAGCCATCATGCACTAAAGAAGACATAATAGGTGATTTACGCAATAGAGATTATAGCCGTGAACCTTATAAAAAAAGAGCGAAAGCAACCCGACCGCGGAGAAGAAGCTATAGTGAAACGTAAACGTAAAAAATCTACAACGCCGGTTGTACGGGGAACGAAATCAGTCGATCGGGCTCCTAAGTCGGTAGAACGTATTGCTAAGCAGACTGAACAGGCTCGTAAGCCAGTTGTACAGATTCTTAAGCGGACTGAAAGGACGCTCGAATCAGCAGTGCAGACTCTTGAACCAGTCAATCAGCCTTCTAAGCCGATTAAAAGTACGTCAAAGTCGGCCACTAAAAAGGCTGAACGAAATAAAATCTGACGAATTCTCAGGCTGCAGTCAAAGCAACCAAACGAAACGACAGACCACCCTCTGATCCGTTGAATGAAATTCTGAACTGCATCTACGCTAAGTTCGAGGAACAATGTGAAATTAACAAATGGACTCTCGAACGTCTGAGTAACGTCGAAAGCTTTTGTATGGCTAACCATAAATCTAATTCTAAGTAAATATGAACTCTTTGATTAAAATAGTAACATGGAATGCAAACGGACTCTTACAAAAATCTAACGAATTAGAAATGTTTCTAATAAGAGCAAATATCGACATATGTTTGATCTCCGAAACCCATCTAACAAGGGAATGGCAAATAAAGATAAGAGGCTACTCTGGCTATCACGCATATCATCTTTCAGATAGAGCGCTGGGCGGTTCATCCTTATTCATTAATCCTAGGATGGGCTGCTGGGCCTTATCAGGGTCATTTTAAATTTAAACGTATGTAATGTTTTTGTTTCCAAATAAATCGGCCCGAAACTCCTTGACTTCTTACGACGATATTTGCTGAGCACAACGACCAGGCCAACCAAGTTATTTCGGGTCCAATTGGTGGGAAAAAATGTTTTCATGTGTGAATGTTGAAAAGTAACCGCTGGGCCTAAGTAGGCCCAGAGTAAACGCATATGTTTTCGTTTGTAGTATGTGGTGTTGTGATTGATCCAATGTTATCATAATTCAGGGGGCTCTATCTATTGCCGTAATTTCTTCTCTTCACAGTCTTTGGCCGAACTATTGCTTCAAGTCGGACTTGCTATTATGGGCACTGCTCACACAAACAAACGTTTCGTTCCGGCTGATTTCAAAAATCAAAAAATCCTTCATTGTCCTAGACATTGTTTGGTTTATACAATGAAAAGTATGTCTTGTGTTCATATGTGCCAAAACAAAACATCAGCATTATAGAGCCGAAGGTGAAATGCGCCGAAACTTATGTGTCACACACATGGAAATGTCGAAGCATGGGCTTCATGCAATGCCTGAGCTGCCAATAACTGAATTTCTATTCTTTTCCCCCTTATATGTACAGTAGATTAGATTAAGATTAAATTAGATTTTATTGTCCTTTTTTATATAACATACAAAGGTTAACAAATCTTTTTACAGCATGGCAAAAGCCATCTGCCAGAGTGACAATTAAAAGGAATCAATAATAATTGTGTTCAAAATATGGGCTTTTAAATAATTAAAAGGCTTCATCTACTATTTGTCTACGATAACTAGACGCAGCTTTAATGTATTTGTATAGCGACAACCAATCTCTGCCATTCAATACGCTATGTACTTCTTCATGTGATAGTTGGTTTTCGCCTAAGTGCAGTCTCCTTATCTCCTTCAGTATTGGACAAACTCCTACGAAGTGTAACACATTTTCTCGTACCTTCAGGTTACAGAGATGGCACAGTATCGGCAAATCAGGTCAGTGGGAGACGAAATTCAGGGGCATTAATTCTCCTCGTGCTTTGAAAATGGTTGATATTACATTTGTTCCATATTTTTCATTCATGTAACTTCTATCTCTAAGGTCATTTGAAAGCTTGGAGTAGACTTCTCTATGAACAGAAGCTTAGGCTTCCTCAACAAATGAATTATGGATTTTGGCATCTAGGCTGGTTAAGATGTTGTACAGCCCCATTCTCAAATGATGGGTATTACGCAAATCCAAATTAAGAGGACAATTCGCTCTATCAGCTATCTCTTTCCATTTTGCAAAACAGGACGCACTTCTAGTCAAAGCGTATTCTGCTTCTATCCTCGGTATGCGACCTGTCTCCATATTAAAAACTCTTATCACATAATCGAAATGCATTTTGAGAGTCTTAATGAACATCGCCGGTAGTCCCGTTTCTATATGAAGCATGTAGCATGAATGAAGCATGCGATATTTTGTAGACATGCTGATGTGTTTGTTTGCCATACACAATTTGTAAGTTGAGTTAATAGTATATTTTGCGTCCTTAAATTTCCGCTTAAGATGTGAGCCCATGTTGTTTTGGGGTGTTAGAGTTACTCCAAGATACTGATTCTCCCTCAAATCTCCATGCTTCCCGTTGAGGTCGCCTTCCTCTTCCGTTTCCAAAAACCATTACTTGTGATTTGGCTCGGTTGACAACAAGATTCCACATTTGGCAGTACTCCTCGAGTTTCATCATCATCATTTGTAGCTTATTCGGTGTATCCGCTAAGAAAACGATATCATCCGCATACATCAAAGCTTTAATTTTGGCATTATTAACAGCGACTCCTCCGTTCAAATAGTCTACAATGTCATCCAAAAATAAGACGAATAAGAGTGTACTCAAGGTAAAACCCTGTCGTACTCCCGTAGTTATCAAGAAACTCTCAGACATTCCTGTTCCGTTCCATACCGCAGCACTGCATCGATGATAGATTGCCTTAAGAATTTTCACCATTTTGGACGGTACTCCCATGCTTGATAATTTGTAGAAAAGCAGATCTCTATTTACACTATCGAATGCTGCTTTAAAGTCTACAAAATGTGCATAGACTTTCTTTCCATGTTCGCGGTATCCACAATCCACAATCATACTTAGTGTAAATATTGATCCACCGTTGAGTATCCTCTCCGAAAGCCAGCTTAAAATTCGCTCAATTTGTTATGCGCATTTATCCAGTCTGTAAGCCGATTGAACAAAACAGATCCAAATATCTTTCTATCACTTCCACATATCATTTACAAGATCGAGAAGGCAATTGGCAAATTCGTAACTGCATTGTTTGTAAAATGTATGGGGTATTAGGTCTACACCAAGGGCCTTCTTTTCCTTAAGATTTTTCAGAACTTTCTGGAGCTCCAGGAGTGTGAATGGTCTATCCATACTTTGATCCTTAATTTGCGGCTCACAGTACTGGAAGGGGAGTACTGTCCTTTCTACGTTTAAAAGCGTTTGGAAATGTGTTTTCAGGTCCGCTTGTGGAATATGTAAACCTATTCTGGGTTTTATACGCTTTACAACACAAACTGCTTCCCAAAACTCTTTCGAAATCCTGCTAACTGCGATTACTTGCATTTTTCGCTCGTAAAATTGCTTTTTCTTTACCACACAGAGAATGTTAAATTCGTTTCAGAATACATTTGCCGAAAGAAATCAGTATTATATTTTCGAATTATTTTCAAAAAGGCAAAGGTTCTCTGTCTTACTACCTCCCTTATGAAAGTGAGTATGTATTTAGCAGTGGAGCATTTCAGTTCCACTGAAGTAAGTATCTCCTTGTGGAGAATACGATTCCTTGACCAGTGTATTCCGGGCATTCACAAAGAATGTATTCGGATGTTTCATCCTCCTCTAAACATAACCGAGAGTCCTTCTCTTGGCAGAGGTTCAACTTGTTAAGGTGGTATCTCAGGCCGCAATGGGCAGTAAGAAAGCTCATGAGCTTCTTAATGCTTTCCCTATCTAAGTTAAGGATTTCCTTATAGGAGTAAGGCTTGATTTACCATCCTAGGCTTGAAATTAACAACGAACACTCGGCAGATATAAGCATAGAGCTGAAAAAACTTCAGTTGTGCGTCGTAAGGGTTAAAAATAAACACCTGAGCTACAATATAGCATTTGTTTACTGTCCGCCGCGATGCTCACTAGAAAAAGACGACTACTTTCGTGTCTTCAATGCCCTTGGTTCAAATTTCCTTATTGATGGAGATTTCAACGCGAAGCACACCTTCTGGGGTTCAAGATATACATCTTCTAAAGGAAAAATTCTCTACGACGTGGCAAATTAATTCGGTTGTTGTTTTTATTCGACAGGAAAACCGACGTATTGGCCAACCGACTCAGAAAAGTTTCCCGATCTTATCGATTTTTTTCGCTACAAAAGGCATTTACGAGAAGTTTATTACAGTCGAAGAAAGCTTTGATCTCTCTTCTGACCACTCTCCGGTAATTTTATTACTTGGAGAAGCGTTAATCAAGAAAAAAGGGCCTCCAAGACCTACAAGCAATAGAACAAACTGGGAGAGCTTTAGAAATGATTGCGGAATAAATATCGCCTTAAATGTATCACTTAAAACACCTTGTGAACTAGAGGACGAAGTTGATCGTTTCGTGGAAGCAATTTGAAGAGCAGCGTGCGGAAACACTCCTTCTAGAAGCTATAAGTCGTGGCAAAATCGTATCATCACCTCCACGCGGTGCCCGTTGGATAGCTAGCTGATAGTGAACTAACGATAAGCGTGTGCTGAGTCTGACGATATATGTGTAGCTGAACACTCAGACATCAGCATATCTGGGTAAACTTCAGCATCAAATTTTTAACCGGACTTGTGAACTTCATATGTTTAACCGGACGAGGCATCTCTTGTTGACCTGATTGGCGTCTCGAAAGTCTAGTAAGAGCTCCTCAGAAGTAGGACATGCGGCGGATGGATTCTTCCGATGGAATCAACGGTGATGTCTACAGGCCAGCGGGTACCTTACCGGAGCTACTTCGACATATTTGGAGCTGAGGTCTGTAAGGGTTATCAATACTGCGTCAGGGTACTGAAAAAGAGATAGTGGCGGATGAAACCTTAACGGGCCAAAGGCAGCGCTCATATCCCCGAAGTGGGTTACTGACATCGGTGTATCCGGCCTCTTATCCTAGGGGTTGCATAAAAGGATCTGGCCCTCCAGGTTGGGGGTTGTGCCGTCGGGTTAACTTCCCTACCACGTAAAAAACCTTCGGTTACGAAGCATCTAACAGCCTCGGATACGGATGATTCTACCGTTGACGATCAAAGCAAATGTAACAAAGAACAACGATCTTCGTGTCTGTATATGGAATGTTAGGTTCCTCTACAAACCACGTGCAGCTGAACAACTTGCGGAGGGCCTAGACTACTACAAAGCAGACATTGCCGCCATCCAAGAAGTACAATGGGATGGCTCGGGCAAAAGAAGGATGAACAACTGCGACATCTACTACGGCGATTGCTACAGACAACAAGGACAGCGTCTATTCGGGTGCGGATTTGTCATTGAAGGCAGACTTAGGCACGAAGTCCGGCATGTGAACGAGCACCACATGACTATCCGTATCAAGGCTAAATTCGCCAACGCTAAAATAATATGTGCTCACGCCCCTCACGAGAAGATGGACGATGCGATGAAGGATGACTTCTACCAGCTCTTCGACAACACGTATGAACAATGCCCTAACGAAGACGTTGAAATTGTCATGGGTAATTTTAACGCAAAGCTAGGAAAAAAGAACGTCTTTAGTAGCGTGGTCGGAAAGCACAGCCTGCGCGACATCACATGCGACATCGGACTCAGGCAAGTTGACTTTGCGGCGGAACGAAACTTTGTCGTAGCTAATGGGCGGTCGAAAAACTGTGAAACAAATCGATCAAATTGAGATCGACGCAATGCACTCTTCCAGGATTATGGGTGTCTGGACTTTCCGAGGAGCCAACGTGGACTCGGATCATTACCTAGTTGTAGCCAAGGTACAGATGCGGATATCCACAACGGAGCGAAATCAACGAAATACTGTGAGGAAATTTTACGTCGGGCGGCTACAATCGCAAGAGACCGCTAGAACCTTTGCCGATCGAGTTTCTTCTAATCTTAATCTAAGTCCTATGCCCCCAGCAGCAAATGCGTAAGACCAGTGGCAGCGTTGCCAACAAGCCATCAGAGATGACGCTTCTGATGCATCCCTGGTAACGAAGCTGCTGAATAGCTTGCTGGACTAGGTGGCCAATCTCCTCTCATTGAACCTGAACCTTTCTGCGATTTACCTACCAGTCAGATAAAGTTAGAGCTATATCACTGGGAGCGTGAACAAATGCTCTCGCTTTGAAATGCTCAACCTGGCTTTAGGCACTCCAAGAAATTTATCGATTTCTCAAAAAATACAACCAGAGGCATTCTAACAATAAGTGAACATAATGCTAAGGCAAACCCCACACGATCAGTAGAAATGCCGTGAAGTGATCCCTTCTTTTCGGATCATAACCTCCACGAAATAGGAAGAAGATGAAGAAGAAGAAAAAGAAGCAAACACAATGCTAAGATCTTAACTGGCTTCACAACTGGACATTGGTCTCTCAATTACCATCTCAAGAAAATGGGCTGTATTCAATCGGACTCGTGCCGTCTCTATCTTGAAGACAACGAAACAGCACATACTCTGTGACTGCCCGGTCATAGCCAGGCTGAAGTTAAAGCACTTTAACAAAGGCTTCACATTACCTTTTGATATCAGTTTGAACTATCCTTAGCTTCACCAGCTAACTGACAACTACTTCTCGAACAACATACCAGACGATAGCACAAAAGATCTCTCTAGATCGCAGCGCTTCGTGGGCCATTGCTTGCCCTGCAACCCCAACTCTTAAATAAAAAACGCTTAATAAACCCCCCGGGCGCCGTGGCGCAATGGTTAGTGGGTCGGATCACTGTGCGTGAAGTTCCATGTTCGAATCCCAGAAAGCACCAAAACGTTTTCTCATGGTTGCACTCACGAACGTCTGACAATCATCCGAGGGTAATGTTGTCACGAAAAAGCTTCTCAAATCGCCCTTCGGATACGGAACTAACCTGTAGGTCCCTTCCATTCGCGTGAAGAAATATAACGCACACAACACGAGTGGTTGCGAGAAACTAGACCCAAGCACTTATAGAGCTGTTGCGTCATATACCATATTTGTTGTTTTATGACCATTTGCAAAAAAACGCGTATACGTCCCATATTACTCCCAGGGAGGTTAATTGAAAAACTTTCAATCGAAACCTAAATGGCAACGCGGTTTACCCTTTTAAGAGAATTTCTCCGAGACAAAATTATCCGACTTCTCTTTATCTCCGTATAAATACTCCACACAAATTCTTAAGAGAAATTCGAGGGAAAATTTCACGGCGAAATTATGTCAATCTTCAAATATACAATAAGAGCAACTAAAGAGATATGAAATCTGCAAGAGAAGATAAAAAAGTGCTCTTCCCTCGCGAGCTCTGCCTCCGTATGTTCTCTCAAACTGCGAAGCACCAAAAAAACCAGTTATTGCCACATCGCCCCCCTTCGGCCCGTTTGATGAAACCTCTTTCAGTTTTTTTGACATTTTTTTCTTTGCTCCACCATCTACAAGATGATATCTATACATTTCTTGGTATTATGTAGTCGAATATCCCCCATCGTGGGGGATATCTGTGTTTGTTTTGCTTTGTAGATTCGCAACAATGGAGACTTTAGATGGGAAACCGGTCTGTTTTTTGCCATTTCACACTCAAGTACAAAGGAAATAAAAGAAAACATTTAAATGGAGAAGAAGGGGATACATATCTATGTAGGTACGTACATATGTAAGTATCTACATAAGTAAGTCTATTGATAGATCAATCAATTTGACTTGAATCTCTGCCACGAGAATTTATTGATTTAACAAAAGTCACATGGCTGAATGCAATAAGGGGCTCTTAATAATTAATCAGATTAGGTTATATCAAAGTGAATGAGTTATAAGGAAAGTGCCCAAGTTTGGCAGCAGCATGAATAATTTCCATAAAATTTAAGACACGCGTCTTATAAATATATAAGTACGCAGCAAGAGACTGGTACAGAGTTTAAGTCTTGCCATGGAAACCGGTTTCAACTAGTAAGGGGTTTAGTTTGGTGGTCATTTGCCGGCTGAAGTTACCTTTGCTGAAGTGCTGAACTATTTGGTTAAGTGCTCGGTGTTAAGGGGAACATGGCATTTCAAGAGAAGTGTATGTTGGCGACAAGAAAAATGCGTATATGTATGTATGTATGTGTACCTTAGAATGCTATTCAAATTCTATACAAAGCTTCGGGGTTGGTTTTCAGTGAAGAAGTTAACGCACTATGTCTGGAGTTGGCAAAATTCTTTGATGTTAGGAAAAAGGGGAAGTCAGCACACAATTGAAGGGGAAGTCAGAAATTGCAGTTCCCAGAAAATTAGATTTTAAGTGTGCTTTTTATATGAGCAATTTACTGAATAATTGCCTGTGGATCAGTTAATTGCTATAGGAAGCAGTTGTGCTAGACGTAAGTTGGTAATACCGATCAGAAAAGAAAAGAGACTGAGTTAAACCCATTTGCCATTTTTTGACTTAACTCCTTAATACCTGGCACCAGAGAATTAAACCTACGGATTCCAAAAAAAGAGAGTTGCTCACAAACAATTTGCTAGAAACAAACTATACAGTGGAGCTGCTAACTTTTTTGCGTATTCTAATACTTGAAACTTATTAACTACTAGCTGGTTGTACCCGCTTCGCTGGGTCTTTAAATATGCGATTTCAAGTACACTTCTTTAGAGCACTCTCCATTTTATCATTGAAATAGTTTACCCGCTAATCCTTTATGAGGGTCGCGGTGGTAGGATGATTAGGTGCACTCTCCATGATTCTTGATCCTCCGCCGTCGACTCCAACTCATCAGGCGGAATCCCTAGACGGCTCCAGGAGAGATGTCGGACTTGATCAAACCATAGATTTCTAGGCCTACCGAGGAGTCGCTAACTTGATGGCACGGCAGTCATGACACCTCTTGGAAGCCAGTTTGGAGACATACGCACTACATGACCAAAACGTCCAAGCATCAATCCTTCCGTTCGAAGAAGTAGCTGCTCTACATTGAGCGCCTCGCGTACTCTGGTGTTACGCACTCGATAGCTACAAGTTATTCCAGCAACACTGCGAAGAAACCTCTTTCAGCGGCTTGTTTCCGCCACTATATGTGAGAGTTAGAACATATACTGAGCTAAAAACCGATAATTTACCTTGAACACTAAGTTCGGCATTCCTTATAACAGATTGACCAAGCTCTCTCAAAATTGATCCAGCCTGACCATTTCTACAGAATAACTCGACAGCGCTCTTTCCATTCCTCGTGAATAAGACCCCAATATACTTAAACTTATTCACCTGCTTCAGTGGGACTTTACAAACATGCAGAGTGTACTGAATAGGCGTACTGGAAACAACCAATACTTCCGATTTGATCACGTTTACTTTCATTTCAGCATCATCACAAACGGCTGCAAACCTTTCGAATGCGCGCTGAAGTTCGGTTTAAGAGGATGACCAAATCATACGCAAAGAGAGGATAACTAATCCTTAAGTCCCCCATTTTGCAACATTCCCTGCCACGGCTGCGCTGCAGCATCCAGTCCATTTATGCAATGAAGAGGCGAGGTGACGGAAGCCACCCTTGGCAGAGTCCAACCCCCACAGTGAAGGGTATTGATTTACCGCCCTTTACCCGAACACAGCTTCTATAGTTTGTATATAAATACTGCATCGCCCTTAACAGGGAACCATCAATCACATACTCTTGCAGAACACTCCAGAGTTTGCCTCGAGGAACCCTAACACACGCTTTCGCCAAATACACAAAACAGGCGTATACAGATTCAGCATACTCCCAGGTCTTCTCAAGAACCATTCTGAGAGTGAATAACTGGTCGGTTGTACTTCTACCGAGCCGAAAATCGAAACCATTGCTCATCCTGCAAACTATCCTCGACCAGAGCTCTGGAACGCATTTCTAGCACCTTAGCAAAGACGTTTTCACGGGGACTTAAAGGACCCCCTACCCCTTTAGTTGATTCATTCTCTTTCGCCCCCCTTTTTACAAAGAGGGACAATCACTAGGTGTTTCACCGCATTCCCATGCCACTTAAGTGACACGTGAGAGCCATTGCACTCACTGTTTACCAAAATCCTTTAGCATTTCTGGCCGGATTTCATCCACATGGGTAGATTCGCCAAGTTTTAGCGATTTGATCACCAAATTCTAGAGCATAGGTCTGTCATCTTCCTAATGACATGGCTTGTTCGGGATTGAGCAATTCTGAAAAGTGTTCGCTCCATCTCCATCGCTCATTGGAAAGCAGTGTACCGTCTTTGGTTTTGACTCCTTTCACGATATTCAACTTTCTTCCTCTGATTCGGCGGACGGTCTGCCGGAATATTTTATTTACGGATATACAGTCACGGTTTAATGAAATAGTTCATTAAATTTGAAAAGCACGTATAATTACCTGAAGTATTTCTCGAAAAACACCTTCTAAAAGGCAGGAAAATAAAATTAAAGTATGAGTATTCAACAACCTACGCCACCCTGTTAATCTATTAAAACATTCTAAAATGTGGACAAATTCAACGATCAACAACATCTCATCTAATAAAATGGAAAAATATTGCAATATTTCTGTCTGTACATGCATATGGTATGTATTATATATACATATGGTCGCGTATATTGCCAAATCTCTTAATTGCAAGAAGGTTTGATTATTATTTATTATTTGTGTAGGGTTATTTTGCACTGCGACCTAATCGTCTATTGTGCCCCCTGCTAATACCTTGGAGAGGTTTGTTCCCTCGTTAGAGTCCCCTTCGCAATTGCAATTCCTGAGGAATTGTGTTTGAAGGTCTTACTTTGGCTCGGCGAGAGTAGTTCAACTTAGAGCTCTTTCTCCAGACCAGTTTTTTTTTAGAATCGGAGAATGAGAAGTGGGTCCATGGTTGGCATATCCTCTTCTGATACTTGGTATTTGCCCAAGTATTTCAAGCTTTTGTGGGTCATTGCCCCACAAGACTCCAGAAGGTGTTCCGGAGTCTCACATGACTCGTTGCAGAATCTGCATAGGCCTTCATTTGTTATACCTAGTTTCCGTAGATGCTCCTTGAGTTTGCAGTGCCCCGTTAGGAAGCATGTTAGGATCCGTAGGTTATTCTTACTAAGGCAGATGCAGGCTTCGAATCTTTTCGGGTTGTAATATCCCAGTAGTTTCTTAGCTTGCATCAGGCCTGTGGTGTTGTTCCAGGTTCTTGTCCTGTCTTCTCTCTCCATTTTCCTGAATTTCTCGCGTATGGTGGAACACACCACCACAGAATGGTTCAGGTCCAATGAAGGGTTCTGCAGCCCCTTGGCTTGCCAAGGCGTCTGCTGCTTCGTTACCAGTAAAGAGTAAAGAGTAACTTTATTGTTTCTGCCCAATTCATTAAGTTTTGACTTAATGACATAGGAGTCAAGCGCTTTGACAGCTGCTTGGCTGTCTGAAAGTATTGCTATGTGGCAGTTGCTGTATCCCTTTTCGAGATTGAGTTGGATGCACCTGTCTATAGCGCATATTTCACCTTGAAAGATGCTGGTGCACTTGCCCATGGATTCTGAGTGCTTGGTCCTTGGCCCACATACGCCCGCCCCTGTGCCCTCTCCAGTTCTCGAACCGTCTGTATACCACTTTATCGTGTGGCTGGTCAGTCCGTACATCGTGGATTCGTTGCTCCACTCTTTCTTGTTACTTAACTTTGTACTAAAGCTTTTTCCAAAGTTAAATTTCCTTATACTGTCGTCCCTGGGGATGGGCAGAAGGGGAAGTTTTTTGAGAAGTCCATCGTATTCTCTCGAACCAACACATTTCTCCCTCCCAATACCTTCTTTTGTCATCCTTAGGATCGTCCGCTGTGCATTTTGCTCCACTACCAGATGGAGCATGTTAGTTCCAGGAGTACTTCCATGGCTGCAGTTGGACACGTTCGCATGGCCCCAGTGATGCAGAGGCACGCAAGTCTTTGCACTTTAGTGAGTGTCTCCCTCCTAGTGACTAGACTAGTTCGCTTTGTCCATGCTATTGCTCCATAAGTGATCATTGGTCTCACAATGGCAATATACATCCATCTTAGAATGTTTGGACTAAACCCCCAAGACTTACCCGCTAGGCTCCTGCATATCATTAGAGCACGGGTAGCTTTTTTGGATATCTCCTCTATGTGTTTCTTCCACAAGAGTTTGCTATCTAGGTGTAGTCCTAGATATTTCACTTCCTTTACCGGTGCCAGCATCGTGTCCGACAGTCGGATTGAAGAAGGTTTGATAGCACATATCCTAATTAATAAAATTTAAAATGTCTTAGATTTTAGTCCAGAATTTACTTAAAACGATTTCTTTTGTTTTTAAATCCAATAAGCCATTGTTGAGTCGGGACCGTGTGAATTTCATTTTAACCCCCTTTCTGCCACTTAAACCTTGAATGCTCAGTTCCTGTAAGTCGTAGAGCAATTTATAATACAATCTCCCCAGGAAATGCAGATCATAACAGTGAAAACCGCATCCAAATCCCTTCAGTGGATCTCGAGATTATCGCAGTCATTCACGTTTTGGGGATTTCCTTTTATACGATGTAGTTTGTTTGATAAACATGAACATGCCTGCACTCCACTGGTGAGCCATTGATTGCAAGGACCCACGCATATCTGTGATATCTTTATATCTCAAATAATTATATATTTGCTTATTACTTCCGTTATAAGAATCACAGAATAATGATTTATACCTCAATATCTTCAGCAAGAAATGTACTAATCGAGGAATGAAGTCACTTTTAAATCGGTTTAGCTACTTTGTAGACATATGTGTGTAAAGCATAGGAAAATGGTTTTTGTCAGTTAAAGAAACATATAACGGATTCAGGATACTAAAATTAATCCTATACTATACCTCTTCTTAAGACAAATCGATTGATATATATATTGCCGATGTATCTTTACGTAGCTATTCCCTATTCGCGGACAAACAGAAAAAATGTGTTTTCTTTTATAGATTTAGAGACTAAAGTACTTTCGTAGTTGAAGCACCCCACCCCAAATACCATCGCCACCGATCAGAAAAAACAATGGCGAATAGGCAAAAGGTGACAAAGAAAAAGCGGATCTATTTGCCGAGCACAGAACAGACTGTTAAGCCATTCAATGGACAAGCATTGCCAGACGATTTTACTGGTACGACAACAACATCTGACAACTTTAGAATAAAAAGTATGTCGTTTACAGAACTCTACTAGACAATAAAAAAAATCTGAAAAATAATAAAGGTCCTGGCTGTGATTTAATAACCGGATGAATTGGCAAAAAAAAGCGCTACTAAAACTCCTTTATTTAATAAATGCTTCGCTTGGATTATTATTATACGTTCCAAATCAATGGAAATTCGCAGAGGTTATAATGGTTCCGAAACCGGGAAAATCTCCAAATGACAAGAAATCATACAAGCCGATATCGCTAATGCCAATAGTATTAAAGGTAGTTGAGAAACTCCTATTGCAACGCATTCAACCGGTCATTGAAGAAAGGCGCCTAATACCTGACCACCAATTCGGGTTCAGAATCAAGCATTCCATAATTAACCAAGTTTACAGCAACGGGCAACTATACGTATAAACCCTTATACGTGTAGGTGTGGGTTGATTAGGGCCTTGATTCTAGGCCAGCAACCTGCGTTGGGGACCTGGATTGCGATTGATCGGGAAACTACTGACTGCCCAAAACTTGGCTTGGGCCAGTAGCGCGTGATGAAGTGCTTGCTTTACCTCCTAGTGGTGGTCCCCAGGCAACTATACGTATAAACGCTTATACGTGTGGGCTAAAATTGTAAGTGCGGGTTGTCTAGGGCCTTGATTCTAGGCTATGTAACGTGGGCCAGTAACCTGCGTTACCGAAAATTGCCCGCTACAAAAACCGACACTATGCCTCGGATAAGGAATGATTACATGTTGACGACTTTTGGCTATTGTACCCGGACAAAGATAGGTTTCTGGAATGTAAAGACGCTCCTCGACTCGGGAAGCGAAGGTCCTTACAATGCCAGATTCCTTCAACTGGAAAAGGAATTCATGCGATATAAACTGGACATTTTGGGGGTAAGTGAAGTAAGATGGTTAGAAGCGGGCGAGTACCAGTCCCCAACGTGTAACACTGTACTACTCTATTCTGGACGACCATCCGGAAGTCCGCGGGAATATGGAGTCGGACTACTGCTAACAACAACAGCACGCAAGGGCCTAATTTCCTGGCAGTCTCATGGTGATAGGATTTTGACGGCCAGATTCTCGACTAGAGTACGACGCGTCACCATCATACAGTGTTACGCTCCAACGAATAGTTCGTCTGAGGACGAAAAGGAGAGCTTCTACAATCTCTTAAGTGCCGTCTTTAACACAACATCAAATGGAGACATTGTCATAGTGATGGGGAATTTGAATGCCAAGGTAGGCAATGACAACGAAGGGCTCAAACATGTAATCGGGAAGCATGGGCTACGCAACCACAATGACAACGGCGAAAGGTTTGTGGATTTCTGCAATGCCAACCGCCTTGTGATAGGTGGCACCATGTTTGAGCACATGACCTGCCACAAAGTCAGCCGGGTTTCCAACAACAGGCAAGCAACCTCCAACCAAATTGACCATTTTGCCATCAGCCGCCGCTTTAGAAGTAGTCTCCTGGACGTCCGAAACAGGCGAGGGGCAGATGTGGGGACAGTACGTGATCACCATCTTATGATAGCTACTCTCCAACTACGCACTGTTGCAGTTCGAAGATCCCAGGACAACACAAGAATGCCCAGGTTCAACGTCGATAGACTTAGTGATCCTTCAGTGCGCCAACAATTAAGGCAGCATCTTTCGCAAGGTGTGGACGAAATCAGCAGCTCAATGCCCGCAACCATCCAAGAACATTGGTGTGCTGTGAAAAATGTTTTTACATCTGGTGCTGAGAGAATTGTCGGTCGATCGCAGGGAAGACATAGGGCGTGGCTTTTAGAGTCCCTATATCGCATGAAGATGAGAGAATTTCAGCGTAGCGTGTGATGTGACAGGCCCAACTACATGAACGCGTTGGCTACAGAAGCAGATGAATCCGCACGGAGGTGCGACACCAGAACCGTCTATAGAATCACGAAAGAGCTGACAGGTGGTCGCAGCTCCAGCCAACACCCAGTGAAAAACCTAGACGGCTCCTTGCTCATTTCAGATGAGGACCAGCTCAAGAGATGGAAAGAGCGTTTTGCTATGGTTTTGAACTGCGTATTCGCTGGCGATATGCTCCCAAATCAGACTGAGATGCCCGAGGTGAGAAATGCTTGAATACGCACCACGACTCCCAGTAATGATGCAATAACTAGCGATCAAGGCACTCAAATCCAACAAGGCTTTAGGACTTGACGGTATTCCAGCAGAGCCAACAACATCGATGGGGTTTCTGCTTTCACTTTTAGAGAGAGCTTGGTAAGCTGAGAACTTTCCTAACTAGTAGAAAGAGAATGATCGTCAAGCTTCCTAAGAAAGGAAATTTAATGGAGTGCGGAAACTAGAGGGGTATCTGAGTGCTGCCTGCTGTAGCCAAGATAATAGCTAAAATCATTCTGGAACGAATCAAAAAACATCTCGCAGACACACTCAATGCCGAACAAGGTTTTCGTTCTGGATCCTCCTGTGTCGACCACATTAACATCCTTCGGATTATCATCGAACAGTGCGTTGAATATCGATCGCCACTCCACCTGCTGTTCATTGATTTTGAGAAGGTATTCGATAGTGTCTACGCAGAAGAGGCATTCCTGATATATTAATTGCTATTATCAAAGCTATATATGAAGGCCCTAAATGTCGCGTTCTGCACAGAGGAAAGTTGTCTGAGGAATTTGAGATCCAAAGTGGGGTAAGACAAGGCTGTTTATTTCACTAATACTATTCCTATTGGTGATTAACGATGTGCTTCGTGCTGCTTTATCGACGGAAAACGGATGAATTCGATTGACTCTTACATCCCAGCTGAAACATCTTGACTACCCTGACGATGTATGCTTACTCTTTCACATAACTATGGACCTCCACCAAGTGACAGCAAATGTGGATGGAGAGGGAGGCATGCGTCATCGTGCTGAAAATTAATAAGGCAAAAGCTAAAATGATCAGCCTGTTTAGCACCATATGGCTTGAAGTATAAGCTAAGATGAGTCCTTCCGGAGCACCTCCATGAGATCTTAGAATCTTACTTTCAAAAAAAACTTTTCCGCATTAAACACGGAACCGAATATTCTGAGTTTATGTAAATCGCCGCCAGAGTTCCGCAAGGAAGTGTCCTTAGCCCCATCTTATTCATGCAGTACACTCGGGACATACCTCAAATTGAAGGCACCATTGTAACTACGTTCGCGGAATATACGGCTATTCTGGCAACGGAAAGTTCAATCGAGTCAGCAACTAAAAAAGTCCAACGAGCTTTGGGACAAAATCTGCGAGTGGACAAAAACTTGGCGCATTCTTCTTAACGAGAACAAAATCGACGCATGTTAACTTCAGTTGCAAGAAAATAATCCACCTACCTGTTTTCGTTAACTCGGTACAGATACCGCATGCGAACGAAGCTAAATATCTGGGAATGACACTGGACGTGAAACTTAAGTGGAAGCCAGACGTTAAATAAAAACAAAAAAAAAGTATTGGCTAATTGGAAGATATTCCTAGCTAAGTGTATATAACAAACTGCTTCAAGTGCAAGTGCTAAAACGTATATGGACGTACGGTATACAGCTCTGGGGTTGTACCAAACCAATAGAAATTTTATACAATCATTCCGAAATAAAGTTATAAGAGCAGTCATGCTCCCTGGTATATTAGAAACAATTGATATCGACAGAAACTTAGGGATAGCCACCGCGGAAAACGAAATAACAAGCAAGCTCCATATTCGTCTTCAATCGTGCCATACTCCATACCTTACGTGCCGATTCTAAGAAACGAAACCATTAGATTTAGCGCAGTAAGAAGTAGCCGCGTGTAAAGACGGTATCAGCACGTGCTTTTGCAGGAAATCTACCTGCCTCATGTAAGTCTGAAGCTTTATCTACTTAATAAGGTACTTAACGTAGTTGCAGTAAACAAGAAGAAGGGAAGGGTGCTGATATTTTCTGAGGTCAAATGGGCCAAACCCACAGGTGGATTAGTAGAAATGCAGTGAAGTGGGAGGGTTATGATCTCTTGTTTTCGGATCATAACCTCGCCGAAATAGGAAAAAGAACATATGTGAAGTAAACAGATTTGGAATACACGTCGACAAGCCGTGAAACTACGCTAACGCTCTCCTGAACTTCAACGACGCAATGGACGATTTTCGGTCGAAATTCATCATGAGCGACAAGGCCCATTTCTACCTGAACGGATACGTAAACAAACCAAATTTGCACTTCTGGGGCACTGAGAATACATGTATTAATTACGAAGAGCCATCACATCCACTCAAAGTCGCTGCATGGTGTCATCGGGCCTCATTTTTGCGAGGACCCACGGTTACTGTGACTGCTGAACGACACTGATCAACGAATTTTTATTGCCGTAAATTGATGACCTGGGACTGGAGGGCATGCGGTTCCAACAAGGCGGTGAACCCGCACACACAGCTGCCGCGACAATGGACATTTTGAATGATGCGTTTCCAGGTCGCCTAATGTCTCGTTTTGTCGATTTGCACTGATCGGCAAGATCACCCAATTTCACCGCGTCAGACTTCTTTCTTTGGCGTTTTTTGAAGTCACGGGTCTATAAGAAGCTGTCGGTTCTGGAAGCTCTCAAAGAGAATATCCGACAAGAGTGTGAGATCTTATCGCCCGAAGTTCTCGCCAAAACGATTGAAAATGCGGTAAAATGAACTCAAATGGTCACCAACAATGGCGGCGCCCACTTGACCAATTTCATCTTCGAAATTAATGAAAAAGAAACTGAAAGGTCCAAGTAACCATTTAAAAGAAAAATTATGAAATAATGTAGTTTCATTTTAAAGATGTAGCAAAACAACATCGAGTGAGTGCTTTCAGGGCCAGAAAATCCTTAAGATATTCCGCAAGCGCCTATTAACGAACGTTTGCAGCTTTCTGGTGATAGTAGTGGTCCTCTCCACGTGCTTCAACGTTGGAGTGGAACAGTCTTATCTTGGTGCTCAAACTGATTGCATTGCTTCGCCATATTTTGGACAACATACCCAACGCGGACTTTGCTTTGGCGATCCTGTTGGCTATATCCAGTTCGGTCCCACCATCGGTCAAGACAATACTCCCAAGATACTGGGAATCCTCTATTCTCTCTACCGGTTGTCCAGCAATGCATATTTGAGCCGATGAGTTAGTTCCAAGGCTGATAATTTTAGTTTTTGCCGTATTAATTTTCAGCCCGACGACGCCTGCCTCCCTCTCCACATCTGCTGTCATTTGGTGGAGGTCCATAATTCTGTGGGAGAGTAAGCATACATCGTCTGCGTAGTCAAGATGCTTCAGTTGAGATGTAAGAGTCCATCGAATTCCTCGGTTTCCCGTCGACAAAGCTGCATGAAGCACATCGCTAATCATCAATAGGAATAATATTGGTGAAAGGATACAGCCTTGTCTTACCCCACTTTGGATCTCAAATTCCTCAGACAACCTCCCTCTGTGCAGAACGTGACATTTGGAGCCTTCGTAGCTTTGATAATAGCAATTAGTTTATCGGGAATACCTCTCCTGCGTAAGGGACGCCAAATAAACTCCCTGTTGACACTACCGAACGTCTTCTCAAAATCGATGAACAGCAGGTGCAGTCGCGATCGGTACTCAACACACTGTTCGATGATAATCCGCAGGGTGTTGATGTGGTTGGCACAGGAAGATCCAGAGCGGAAACCTGCTTGTTCAGCATCGAGTGTGTCTTCGAGATGTTGCTTAATTCGTTCCAGGGTGATTTTTGCTATTATCTTAGCTACAACAGTCAGCGCGCAGATACCCCTCCAGTTTCCGCACTCCATTAAATTTCCTTTCTTAGGAAGCTCGACGATCACTCCCTTTTTCCACTCGTTAGAAAAGCTCTCAGCTTCCCAAACTCTCTCTATAAGTGGAAGCAGAAGTTCAGCCGATGTTGTTGGTGCTGCTCGTAAGAGCTCTGCTGGAATACCGTCAAGTCCTACCGCCTTGTTGGTTTTGAGTGCCTTGATCGCGGTAATGATCTCATTTTTACTGGGAGTCGTGGTGCGTATTCGGGAGCTTCTCACCTCGGGCATCTCAGTTTGATTTGGGAGCATATCGCCAGCGAATACGCATTTCAAAACCATAGCAAAACTCTCTTTCCATCTCTTGAGCTGGACCTCATCCGAAATGAGCAAGGAGCCGTCTAGGCTTTTCACTGGGTGTTGGCTGGAGCTACGACCACCTGTCAGCTCTTTCGTGATTCTGTAGACAGCCCTGCTGTCGCACCTCCGTGCTGCTTCTTCTGATTCTGTAGCCAGCGCGTTGATGTAGTTGCGCTTGGCACGTCTCACGCTACGCTGAACTTCTCTCATCTTCATGCGATATAGGGATTCTAGCTCGGTTCTCTCTGCTGCTGGAGTAGCTGCAACGTGAACTTTCACCTGTTTTCATTCGTCAATCCGTCTCCAGGTATCCTCAGAAAGCCACGCCCTATGTCTTCCCTGCGATTGACCGACAATTCTTTCAGCACCAAATGTAAAAACATTTTTCACAGCACACCGTTGGTCTTGGATTGTTGCGGGCAGTGAGCTGCTGATTGCTTCCACACCTTGCGGAAGATGCTCCCTTAATTGTTGGCGCACTGAGGGATCACTAAGTCTATCGACGTTGAACGTGCGCATTCTTGTGTTGTCGTTGATCTTCGAACTGCAGCAGTGAGTAGTTGGAGGGTAGCACTCATAAGATGGTGATCACGTACTATCCCCACATCTGCCCCTCGCCTGTTTCGGACGTCCAAGAGATTACTTCTAAAGCGGCAGCTGATAGGAAAATGGTCAATTTGGTTGGAGGTTCCTTGCCTGTCATTTCAAACTCAGCTGACTCTGTGGCAGGTCTTGTGCTCAAACATGGTGCCACTTATCACAAGGCGGTTGGCATTGCAGAAATCCACAAACCTTTCGCCGTTGTCATTGTGGTTGCCTAGTCCATGCTTCCCAATTACATGTTTGAGCCCTTTATTGCTGTTGCCTACTTTGGCATTCAAATCCCCCATCACTATGACAATCTCTCCATTTGATGTTGTGTTAAAGACGGCGCTTAAGAGATTGTAGAAGCTCTCCTTTTCGTCCTCAGACGAACTATTCGTTGGGGCGTAACACTGTATGATGGTGACGCGTCGTACTCTAGTCGAGAATCTGGCCGTCAAAATCCTATCACCATGAGACTGCCAGGAAATTAGGCCATTGCGTGCTGTTGTTGTTAGCAGTAGTCCGACTCCATATTCCCGCGGACTTCCGGATGGTCTTCCAGAATAGAGTAGTACAGTGTTACACGTTGGGGACTGGTACGCGCCCGCTTCTAACCATCTTACTTCACTTACCCCCAAAATGTCCAGTTTATATCGCATGAATTATTTTTCCAGTTGGAGGAATCTGGCATTGTAAGGACCGTTGCTTCCCGAGTCGAGGAGCGTCTTTACATTCCAGAAACCTATCTTCGTCCGGGTACAATAGCCAAAAGTCGTCAACATGTGATCATTCCTTATCCGAGGCATAGTGTCGGTTTCTGTAGCGGGCAATATTCGGTAACGCAGGTTGCTGGCCCACGTTACCTAGTTTAGAATCAAGGACCTAGACAACCCGCACTTACAATTTTAGCCCACACGTATAAGGGTTTATACGTATAGTTGCCCGGGGACCACCACTAGGAGGTAAAGTAAGCACTTCATCACGAACTTTCATTCATATGCGTATACCAAACGCAATGCAATAGATATAATGCGTATGCAAAATAACCTTTGATCTTGAAAACATCCATTTACACTCTCAAACGATGTTTCTTTAATTGAAACGTATGCGAAACGTTTCCAATGAATTACTTCATATGTGCGAATGTGCTCACATTTCCCAAAACGTCACAAATTCCGCCTCAAATACGTTTTGCTGATGCCGATGCCAGAAAAAGCAAACATAAATCCCACATATCTATAGATACATCTCAAAGAAAAATTAATACAATTACTTTGTATACATATGTTAAGAGTTATGTGTATAGAACCACGTCGTCATAGTTTTAAAAATGCAATGGCAATACTAAATAAAAGTAAAGAGAGTACCTACACCTATGCTCTTTCTTACGGCGAAAATATCTATCACTCTTCTCATGATATCTGAAGTTATTCTTCGTTGATGGTCGCCCTCTATGCTAAAATCTGCTGCAATTTAACTACCTGCTGCTGCTAAAGCCCCCTTTACACCCTTTTTTCCGCTACGTAAACCAACGTTTGCACTACGTTTGTGGTGGTGTGCAAACGATAACCACGGCGAATTAATTTATCGTACGAGTACATACTCACGCTTCGTTTCATCTAATATAAAACGATACACCATCGCGCATTCGAAATCATTCTGAGTAAAACTTTTGAACGGATAACAATACGAAGAAGAAACGGGAAAAATCCGAAAGAAAAAAATTAATTTTGACTTAAAAAAAAAAAGATTATAAGTAATTAAAAGTTACAAAAAAAAAAAAAGTTTACAATTTTTTTATAAGCAGTGAACAACGAAGTTTAATTTGAACCTCAACTAACCGCAGAGGAAATTTCTAGAAAATTCCAAACTAAAGAGAGAGCAAAAGCAAAAGAGTGAGAGAAAGTGCCGAAACGAAGAGACATACCAAGTGCCTTGAACATTTTTTTAAAAAAGACTTTCAGTGCGTAGCCTGAGTTTCATATCAGATATCGATTTAACAAACCGAGTGCATCGGGTTGAACTTGTTGAACACACCCCCTATCACACTAGCCCGGTTTCTATTATTTTTTTATTTGTTGGCAACGTAAACAGAGAAGTGATTTCGAAATGGCCTTCATGATGCCTGTGATGAAAAACGAATTCGACATCTACAACGGTAGTCGAACCCGGAAGGTGTCCGAATGTAGCAGTGCCAGCACCAACGGCCAACGGTCCCGCAAGGTTTCCGAATGCAAGTCTGAGTGCCAGAGTTTCTCTACCTCACCCGGTAACGGTTTCGAATACATGTCGCCGCATCACCGCATGCAAATGAACCGCTCCGCATCATCACGTGCCGCATTCCCAAGGAACGCCTCACGTACATCGCAGTCATCGAATGCATTTGCCATTTCACCGACACGCACCTACAGCCAGGCGTCCAGCCCACCCAAGACACAGGCCGGCAGCCAAGGTAGTTTGAATAAGTTTCACAACCGCTTGGTTGACAAATTGCGTAAATCCTTTCGCAAGGACAGCGCTAAACGCTCATGAGAGCCGCCCCAAGTCTACTATGCTAACCAAACCTTCAACGATATTGACAATAACTGCACAACAACGACAACGACAACTGTGGCGATCGTGGCGCCACCTACACAACAGTTCACAGCAGAAACACCATCTTCCATTGTCCAATCAACTCGGGCGCTTCGCATCCGAACCGATAGCGATAATGATGAAGTGACAACGCCGCAGCAACAGCAGCGCTTTGGCCGCTTTGCAACAATGAGGCGTCGCATAACAGCCCCTCTGATGATGGGGCGAAATTCAACAGCGGCGAAGCGTTGCCGGCGATGTCGTTCAACGATGGACGTCGATTGTTGTCGTTTACGGTCTTCCATTGTGGTGGCCAGTGGAGGAGGAGAAAGACTAGAAAATGGTGGATCAACATCCACAGGAGACTTGTATTCCAGTTCTGAAGCGAGTAGCATGACTGGCTGTGACAATCAAACCACTGCCGACCAGAGCCAACTCCTGTCAAAGTCCAAGCAACGCAGAGCATTTTTCCGGCGTCGACGACGCTCCACATCACGATTCAGCTCATGTAGTGCTCCAGGTTAGGACAACATACATTCATAGTTCGCGCCCCTCCCTCCAGAGGACTTGTTTTCATACAAAACGCTTCGCGATGCTTATATGATGGAGAGGAAAAGTATGTCACGCTCGCTTTACGTGCTTCTGATTGTGTGTACCAGCGGAGGAACGAGTTGGCACCAAGTGCCTATTGCATGCAGGCACACCACCTGCAACATTTCACAGAAAAACCTACTAGATGTGACGCAGAAATTTAACAAGTGATTGTAATATCGTAAATATCGTAAATTTTTTAACTACTGTAAGTTCTAATTCAATTTTGTTAATTTTTTATTTTTATTTTTTTTGTTTGCTATATACAAATGTAAAATAGGTAATACATCATATACATGTTTCAATGGATTTTGTAAAGACTTTTTTTTAGTTTATAGTAAAAGTAGTAAATACTTATATCATACGACTATGTAACGTTAAAGAATGTAATAAACTGTTAAGGGATATTTTATAAATATTTGTACATAAAAAAAAGGAAAAACTTAAGAAAAAAACTTATTTTGCTTAATAAAATAATTTTTAAATGAAAAAGAAAAAGAAAATACTTGACTCTTTTATTTTTGGATTTGTTGTTTACCAGAAAATTCGACTTCGAAATTTGTCTTCGAAAAAAAAATGGGAATGTTATTTCGCTGCCAAAACAGATGTCAGTGTGACAGAAGATCGCATTTACAGGGGAAGATTTTTTGGTTTTAATTTACAGGTACCAATACGTTCTTGTCAAATTCGGATGAGGATGACATTGGTTATTTTGAGAGAAAAGGTCTTCGAGTGATCTTTCGTCCCATCTGCATAGATGACGAGTGGAGGAGAAGGTAGAATGCCGAACTATACGGCCTATACAAGGACATCGAGTTAGCCAGAAGAGTTCACATACGGCGACTAATATCGCTGGGTCGTATAGAGCGTATGGAGCCCAACGTTCCAGCCAAGAAAGTCTTCGAATCAACCGAATCGAAGTGGAGAGGACCTCATCCAACTTGGTATGCGCAACTGGAAGCAGCTAACTCGTAACCAGGCTGGCTGGAGAGGTTTGTTGATTGAGGTCCAGGTCCACCCCATATTGTAGCGCCACCTAAGTAAGTAAGCATCTATTTATTGTAGATAAATGTTGCGTATGCAACCTATCCTATTCGAAGGAATCAGGGTCGACCCACGGAAACAAGTCAAGTATCTAGGTTTAACAATAGACAGCAAACTCATTTATAAAGAATATGTAGAAGCTGTGGTAACCAAAGCACTTTTGACCAAGAGTCTTTTGAAGCCATTAGGGCTCAAAACTGCTCTCTGAACTACCGGTTTGGCGGAGTGATGGTGGGTGGAATCAAGAAGCTGGAGGAGAGCGCAGGGCATAGTACCAGCTCGAAACCAGCCTCAGAGGAGACACCACCGGAAGTGGAGCATCCAGTTCTGCTGACGGTCGAAGGACCAACTACAACTGCAGAACGGGACGCTCGGAGCGCAGATGAATTTATGTCCATCTCAGATGACTCGTTATCTCCGCACCATCTTCATCGCTTCTGCATACTGTGCTGGAGATGAACCAGCTGTCCCAACAGAACTGCAGCGCTTAGTGGAGCACTGTAACAAGCTCCAAATGCCGCTGCTAATTGGATGTGACGCCAATGCTCACAATGTTATATGGGGGAGCACCGACACCAATACCAGGGGTGAGTCTTTACTAGAATTCATTCTTTGTTCATCCCTTGATATATATAATGTAGGGAATACCCCAACCTTTGTTACTAGAGTTAGACAGGAAGTTCTTGACCTTAAGCTGGGTAGTCCGAGTATCAGTAGGTTAGTCAGGAACTGGAAAGTATCAGATGAGCCGTCATTATCTGACCATAGAATCATTGTGTTTGAGTTAGCAGGGGTCGGCAAGTAATTTTAAGTGGGGTCCAGATACGATTGAAAACTTTTATCGAGGTCCAGAAAAATAACTCATAATGTTTTGTATTTTTTTTTTTTATGTGGCTTCATTTAAGTAACTGTAGAAAACACAATATGTAAAATTAATGGGAGAAATTACAACGACGGTCTTGAGTCAGTTTTGTAAAATTTGGTTCACGCGGGGAACAGCAAATGCGAAGCGTCTGATAATCTCGAACGATATTTGTTCTTAAAAAAATTCATTTTTTAGAAAGACGATTCGCTTATATACACAGCTGGTCAAAGAAATAGGTGTGAACTTAATTTTTTTTTCAAAATTAAATTGTACCAAATGTTTTAAATAGTTTTAATGTTTTTCGAGTTAAAATTAAATTAATTTAAATAAAATAAGCAAATGATTTATATACATAACAACTCTAAAATTAAGAAATTAATAAATAAAATGAAAAAAATTGTTGAATTTCATGATTTTTGCGTGGCCAATGAAATAGGTGTGTTGAGCTAAAACAATGAAATTTATCATTTTTCGTTTCCTTACCTTATTATCCTGAATATCCTCCATCATTTGCTAAAACTTTCTCAATTCTTCGTGGCATTGAATTGATTGGTTTTCAACATGTTGCCAAGGGTATAGCATACCACTATCCTTGTACCGCTTCCCATAACTGATCCCTGTTGGTGAAATATTGACCCGCTAATATCCGCTTGAGCTCATTTCACAAGTTCTTAATATACACCCCTATTATGGTTAGCGAATCGAACGTTCGACTCAAGTCGAACCTCTCGGCGAATCACCTCTGTCACCTTTATACACTTCACAGATGACATTTAATTGTTTTTTTCTTTTGTCAGCACTTATTCTTTATTCGAATGAAAATGTTTGCTAACAGCAATACCACGACAGAAGGAATTCGCTGATAGTTCGACTTGAGTCGAACGATCAGGGGACTGACTGGGCCACGGGATTACAGACACTTTATTATCTCTAAACCAATTCTTTACAAGGCCCGATGTGTGTTTCGAGTCATTATCTTGCTGGTAGTGCCATCGAAGGGGTATGTTTTCTTTGGCATATGGAAGCATAATGTTCTCCAAAATGTCTTTGTATTCGAACTTGGTCATGGTATTATTTATTCGAAATATAGGACCAATACCATGCCACGAAAAGCAACCGCACACCATGATATTGCACCCTCCGTGCTTTACCATTTTTATTATGTAGCGCGCTTCAAACTCTCTACCTTTTGGTCTTCGCGCGTTACGTCCAGAGTCCGAGCAAAACAAATTTATTTTTGTTTCGTCACTCCAAAGGATGTTATGCCAATTTATTCATCCTTCAGGTCCGGTCCACTCTTTGTGGCTCAAAGCGAATTCTTTGCGAAACTTTAAGTTCTAACCTCTTAAAAGTGGACCTTTCCTGGCGATTCTTCTTGGCAAATTGGCATCTTGGAGTCTTCGGCGAACTGTGCGCGCAATCACTACATTTCCAATTTGTGCACAAATGGTCCTTCAACACGCAAAAGTGTCAGATTTGGACAGTAACATAATGCGACGGTCAATAGTCGGTGAAGTTTTTTTCTGCTTTCCCCAATTTTCGGTGACTTTTAAAGGCTTGAGGGCATTATTTACAAAGTTTTCAGAGCACCCTAGTGCCTCAGTTATAAACTTGTACGTTTTGCCGTACTCTTTCACTCTTTTTGGGTGCAGTGAGTTTTTCGTCCCATATCTTACAGCTTTTTTAAAAAAAACTATTAGCTAGAAGTACCTGATATAATCTAAAGAAATTTACTGTTTATAATTAGCATTAAACCAATAAAATAATGTTCCGAACTTCGATTTGGATTCATATCAACTGTATTGTTTGGTGCAGGTATGGGTGTTGAATGTATGAATGGTCGACTAGTTATAAAAAATATATGTGATTGAATTGAATAGGTAGTCGGCATATTTAAAAACATTTGAAGGTCCAAGGTTTAACCTTCCGCGATCCGCCTGTTGCTGGCCACTGAGTTAGATAGTGCATGTATCATAAGAAATCCAGTCAGGAACCCAAGAAAATCAAATTGGGAGGTCTCCCTAGACAGTAATCTGGAGCATATTGACCTGAGGAGGGCTCCAGCACACTATCTCGAGTTAGAAAACGCGGTAGAGGGCATTAGTATCGCGATTATAAACGCGTTCGAATCGAGCTGCCCCATAAGCAACAGAAAGGGGGGGCGAAAGATGTGCCATGGTGGAGCAGCAACCTAACAAAGTTACGCTCTGATACACGTAAGTTGTTTAACAGAGCAAAGCGTAATGGGGATTGGCAAAGCTACAGGGCGGCACTTACAAATTACAACAAGGAGTTAAGATGATGTGGGCGCCGTGGCGTAAGTGGTTAGTGTGTCGGATCACTACGCATGAGGTTCCAAGTTCGAATCCCAGAAAACACCAAAAAGTTTTTTTCACGGTCCCACCTCTCGCGAGCGTCTGACAAACATCCGAGAGTATTCTTGTCACGAAAAAGCTTCTCAAATCGCCGTTCGGGGTCGGCATTAAACTGTAGGTCCCTTCCATTCGTGTGAAAAATATAACGCACACAACATGAGTGGTTGGGAGAAGCTAGGCCCTGGTACTTTAAAGATCTGTTGCGCCAAATATTTGTATTCGTTTGTTTTAGTAAAGATGGCCGGAAAAACAAAGTTTCAGGAAGTTCTGTGAGACAATAAACAGCACTCCTTACATAAAGCGGGGGGAATGCCAACATGCCTTAAAAAACCTGACGGGAGCTTTACTGTAGATGAAGAACAAAGAGCATCACTGCTCTTAGAAACTCACTTCCCCGGAAGTTCGCAGAACACCTGTAACGGGAGCATGACCAACACGACCAGACCTCGGAAGGAAGATTGGGAGATTGCAGGGGCTATCTGTTTCAGAGGGAGAATCGAGTGGGCAATTAGCTCCTTCCAGCCCTTCAATTCAACAGGTGCGGATGGTATTATACCAACCCTACGGCAAAGGGGGCAAGAAAAACTACTACCACACCTGGTCAGAATAACAAAACGCAGTCTTGCATTGGGATATATTCCAAACTATTGGAAACGGGCGAAAGTTGTGTTTATACCAAAAATGGGGAAGAAGAACCCAACACAGCCTAAGTCATACAGACCGATCAGCCTAACATTGTTTCTTCTCAAAACAATGGAGAAAGCTGTGGACAACCATTTAACGAAGGATGTACTTAATACATCCCCACTGCATTATCATCAGCATGCATGCAGAACGGGCAGATCCACTGAGACTGCTCTTTATCAGCTGACGGAAACCATCCAAAGTGCTCTTGAAACAAAAGTGAAAGTAATCTGCGCCTTCCTAGACATCAAAGGGGCATTTGATAACACTTCACATGAAGCTATTAAACGAGCCCTTGACAGAAAGGGAGTTAGCAGAACAGTATCTAAGTGGATGTATGAGTTGCTGAGAACAAGATCAGCAGAAACTCAAACATCACATAGAATTATTAGGGTCAACACAACAAGAGGATGCCCACAAGGAGAAGTGTTATCTCCCCCAATGTGGAGTCTTGTTGTGGATGAGCTTCTTGGAAAATTAACAAACCTTGGAATTAATTGTCAAGCCTACGCTGATGACATTGTACTGATTGCCAGGGGAAAATTCGAGGAAACCCTATGTGATATTATACAAAGGGGCTTAACAGTAAATGTGAAATATCTAGGAATACACCTAGATAGCAAACTCTTGTGGAAGAAGCACATAGAGGAGATATCCAAAAAAGCTACCCGTGCTCTAATGATATGCGGGAGCCTAGCGGGTAAGTCTTGGGGGTTTAGTCCAAACATTCTAAGATGGATGTATATTGCCATTGTGAGTCCAATGATCACTTATGAAGCAATAGCATGGACAAAGCGAACAAGTTTAGTCACTACGAGGGAGACACTCACTAAAGAGCAAAGACTTGCGTGCCTCTGCATCACTGGGGCCATGCGAACGTGTCCAACTGCACTCATGGAAGTACCCCTGGAGCTAACACCTCTCCATCTTGTAGTGGAGCAAAATGCACAGCGGACGATCCTAAGGATGGCAAAAGAAGGTATTGGAAGGGAGAAATGTGTTGGTTCGAGAGAATACGATGCACTTATCAAAAAACTTCCCCTTCTGGCCGTCCCCATGGACGACAGTATCAGGAAATGTAACTTTGGAAAAAGCTTTAGTACAAAGTTAAGTAACAAGAAAGAGTGGAGCAAAGAATCTACGATATACGGACTGGGCAGCCACACAATAAAGTGGTATACAGACGGTTCGAGAACTGGAGAGGGCACAGGGGCGGGCGTATTTGGGCCAATGAGCAAGCACTCAGAACCCATGGGCAAGTGCTCCAGCATCTTTCAAGCTGAAATATGCGCTATAGACAGATGCATCCAACTCAATCTCTAAAAGGCGTACAGCAACTGCGACATAGCAATACTGTCAGACAACCAAGCAGCTATCAAAGCACTTGACTCCTATGTCATTAAGTCAAAACTTGTATGGGAATGCCTATGCAAACTTAATGAATTGGGCAGAAACAATAAAGTTACGCTTTACTGGATACCTGGTCATGTCGGGATAAAAGGTAACGAAGCAGCAGATGCCTTGGCAAAACAAGGGGCTGCAGAACCCTTCATTGGAGCTGAACCATTCTGCGGAGTGGGGCAACACACCATACGCGAGAAATTCAGGAAAATGGAGAGAGAAGACAGGGCAAGAACCTGGAACAATACCACAGGCCTGAAGCAAGCTTGGAAAACTGGGATGTTACAACCGGAAAAGATTCGATGCCTGCATCTGCCTTAGCAAGAATAACCTACGGAACCTAACAGGCTTCTTAACGGGGCACTGCAGACTTAGGGAGCATCTATGGAAACTGGGTATAATAAATGAAGGCCTTTCCAGATTCTGCAACGAGTCATGTGAGACTCCGGAACACATTCTGGAGTCTTGTGGGGCACTGGCTCACAAAAGATTGAAATACTTGGGTAAATACCAAGTATCAGAAGAGGATATGCCAACCATGGACCCACTTCTCATTCTCAGATTCTTAAAGGAAACTGGTCTGGAGAAAGAGCTCTAAGTTGAACTATTCTCGCCGAGGCAAAGTAAGAGCATATGACCTTCAAACACAATTCCGCAGGAATTATAATTGCGAAGGGGACTCTAACGAGGGAACAAACCTCTCCAAGGTATTAGCAGGGCGCACAATAGACCATTAGGTCGCAGTGCAAATAACCCTACACAAATAATAATAATAATAATAAGACCTATCATCACATACGGTGCAGTGGCATGGGTTAACAGAACAAGGCTAGCCACGACGAGCACATTCCTGAGCAGAGTGCAAATATTAGCCTGCATATGTATAACAGAATCCATGCGAACCTATTGCCCAGCAGCACTAGAGCTAATCGTAGTTATACCTCCACTACACATAGTGCTAGAGCGGTGAATTATGCCCAAACTCTTTATCATTGAATCACAGATCTAAGGATGATAAGTCTGATATAAAGGATTCCAAATTGATTGAGCTGGTGGATGCTTTCAGCTGCCATATTATAAATGGAAGCTGCGAAGGAGATTTAAATGGAGAATGCACATTCATACGTGGGACTTCGAGCTCTGTAATGGACTATTGCTCTCTGTCGGGGATTTCGCTTTCCGAGCTCAGCGAATTTAAGGTTGCAATGAAAACTTTTTCAGATCACATGCCATTAGAAGTTACGTTCAACGGTATGAACTCACCAAATAATTCAAGCGCATCACCGTTAGAACTTATGCCGAAGATAGTATGGAAAGACAGGTTTACAGGTATATACAAAGCAAATCTTAACAGGGAACTTTTGCTGTTGTCAGCCGTTATTGGCACACCGCGTATTGACGATTTAAAAAAAATTGTTGAAAGACCAGCCCCATCAAGCAACACAGCAAGACCATGTCGAAGGGCAAGCAAGCAAGCAGCTGTAATTCGATAACGAGTGTGTGAGAGCTAGGACTGCATCGTTCGCCTTCCTCAAGCGTTTCAGGGAAAACAACTCCAACGCCGAAAGGATTCCCTACTCAGAAGCGAATAAGCACTTTAAAAGTCTCTGTTTGGAGAAGAAGCAATTACACTTTCAGCAATGCGTTCAACTTATAAATAGCATAACCTCTCCTGCACCATTATGGAAAGCTGTTAAGTTGTTAAATGGAAAAGGCAATAGTATCGGATCAGGACTTCAGGCAAATCAACTTAGAGAGCATTTCTCAAGCCTGCTTAATTCCCCACAAGTATCAGCACCCTTCCAATATGCCGCCCCTTTGATTCTAGACGAATTTTTGGACCAAGAGATAAGCTACTAAGAAGTGGAAACTGTCACTGAGAACGCAGAAAAAGGGAAAGCCCCGGGAGCCCCTCCGAACTATAGCGCCACCTAAGTAAGTCAGTTGAGAAGACACCTCTGTAGTTGGCGCGGTTCAGAGGATCTCCTTTCTTCAGGATCGGGGAAACGATGTTGAGGTTCCATTCAACGGGCATACTTTCATCCGACCCGATTTTACATATCAGCTGGTGGTTGCTCATTACCAACTCATCTCCTCCTGTCTTGTAAAATTCGGCGGCCAGGCCGTCGGCTCCAGCAGCTTTGTTGGATTTCAGTTAAGATATCCCTATCCTCACTTCATTCTGATCGAGTTGACGGGAATCTTGAATAGCTCATTCTGCCTGACAGCAGAACATTGGTCATCGGAACCATTTAGCAGTCTGCAGAAGTGTTTCTTCCATATCCTCAGCACCAACTGCACTGAAAAGCAAAGGGCGGTAGGACGACATAAGAAACAAAAACTCCTCTAATCCCGGGAACATTAAAAAGCTATAACAAGTAAGTAACCACGGTTACGGGGGCATTACACATCGGTGGTTAAATACCATAAAGCAGCTTACTTCCACTTGTCTGCAAGAATGATCTTCAAGTTCACACTGAACAGAGACGTTGCACAAGTTTGAACTCGAACTTCAAATTTTGGTCTGTCTAACCGTCAGAGAATAAACCAGTTGATGGTGGTTTTCTTCTTTTAAATGCGAAGTATTGTAATGCGAACACTTTTTGTTTGAAATACGAGTATAAACTCTGTATCCTCACTCATACAAAAGACACTTAAAATGAAAGTGTAAATATTTATATGTACTCGTATGTACATAGGTACTTAGTTCCGTGGCTGGACTTTTAACCCAATTAGAACCTTTTCATGCACGTCTGGCGGATACCACTAGCTACACCCTGATATTTCATGACAAGGTCTTTGCAGAGAATGCCTTTGCGCAATTTAGACGTGATAATGAAACAGGCAAGCAGACATAAACCATACTTAAGCTAACTTCCATACAACTCTGTTCTGTATTGTAAACGAAATAAGACGCAGTAGAAAATATTCGAACTTACCTCGGCAGGGGTTCAAAGAACTATACACAGATTGTATCATCAATAAAAAATAAATAAATATGTAACGTTCCGGTCTGAATCTGAAGGTTAATAAACAGTGACTCAAAAGTGTGTGAAATCTTTTTTGGTTTTGGCCAAATTTATTTACTTTTTCTTCATTGTACGATAGCAGGAGGGGAATCGCTGTAAATTTATGAAATGTTAATTCACACGTCTTCGTGCCAGTGGCTGGAGGTTCATTAATTCATTGGCGAGTTCCTTTAAAGGCTTTTAAAGTGCTTTACGGAAATTAATTCTTGTCACAAACTGGATTGTGTTGGAGATATATTTTTAGCTGCACACATACGAGCATGTGCTGCATACGTATAAGGGAAAGTATTGTATTCGTAAAGTACAAAAGCAGGATTGGAAAACGAGCGACTTAGACCCTGACATGCTCGGGTATATACTAAACAGCATCGAAATAAAGAGTGGCACAGTAGAGGAGCAGGGAAAAGAAGTGACATCATCTCTGACCAGCGGGTATGATACAGCCATGCCACACAGGGAAAATTAAACGAAAAAACGTCATTGTACTGGTAGAATGATGACGTCGCCAACCTTCCAGCCGATTGTCATAGAATGTGGAGGCGTTAGCAAAGAGCAAGAGGCAGAGACTCAGAGAATTATGAAGAACTTCCAGGGGAATTCCAGAGAAAGCGGATGGAACTCCATAAGATGATCAAGAAGAGGAAAAGTGAATCATTCCAGGTACTACTCAGGGAGGAACTACAACACAACCCGCATACAAAATAGGCATGAAAAAACTAAAAAGCACCACGGCACCTGCACCGATATGCCCACACATTATGAACTCAATTGTCAGCAGCCTATTTTCGAGGAAAGATCACACTGCCACTGACACAGCAGATAAAACGGGGACGATACCACCAATTACTACTTAGGAAGTCGTAGAAGCCGTAGCAGCTATCAAAAGCAACAAGATGACAGGGTTGGACTGGATCTCGAACTTCGTTCTGAAGGACTCAATCAAAACCGGACCAGATGTCTTCAGACACATCTACGCACCTAATAGAAGGAAAATGGAAATGGCATCGATTAGTCCTCGTACCAAAGGGTGACAAGCCAATCATTGTCCTGCAGGCCATTGTGCATGCTAGATACACTGAGAAAAGTGCTCGAAAGAATTATACGAACACGACTAGAGCAGTACACAGAAGGGGACTTGTGGCTTTGTAACCGACAGTTCGGATTACGAAAGAAACGAAGTACAGACCATGCAATACAAGCTGTGTGTGATATAGCACGTGAGGTAATTGTGGGACAAAGATGGCTCGGAGGAACAAAACAATACTGTGCTGTTGTGACACTTGACGTCAAGAATGCGTTATATTCAGCCGACTCGAGCTTTATACTAAAAGCACTGAGCGACCTGCAGGTACCATACTACCTACTGCGGATAATTGTAAACTACTTCGAAGACAGAACCCTCTACTATGACACGAAAGACGGACCAAAGGAGTGCAAGATTACGGTTCAGTTCTCGGACCAATTCTACGGAACATAATGTACGATTGCATTCTAAGAACACACAGGCCGAATGGAGTAGACATTATCGGTTATGCCGACGATATTGCAATTGTAGTAGTGGCCATGCTTTGGCAGAGGAAGTTAGGCAAAACTGCAATCAAACAATCACAAATGTGAAACTATGGCTACAGACATCAGGTTTAGAACTAGTGGACCTCAAGCCGTTCTCATAAGCAGTCGTAAAAAAGTGGAACACCTTACCATACAGGTCGGTGAGCAAAGCATCGAGTAGAAGCCGTACGTCAAGTACGAGTACCTGGGAGTGATGTTGGACCACAGACTCAACTTCAGGGATCACCTAACGTACGCAGGCGAGAAGGCCTCTTGGGCAGTAGAGGCACTATGCAGACTAATGTCAAACATTGAGGGACCAAGGCAGCTAATCAGAAATCTTCTAACGTCCGTGAGTAAGTCAATACTCCTGTACGCGGCCCCAATATGGGCATCAGCGACACACCGTAAGTCGTACATTAGAACGATGAACTCGGCGTATAGAATCGCATCTTTAAGGATATGCTGCGCCTTTAGAACTATGTCAGCGGATGCAATATGTGTATACCTATCGATCTAGATACGAAGAAGACTGCGGCTCAACGTGAAAACGAACACGATGACAGAACGACAGCTATAGGAGCTATAAAATCAGAATGGCAACATAGGTTAGGCGAACCCCACAGGCGGATCAGTAGAAATGCGGTGAAGTGGGAGGGTTATGATCCCTTATTTTCGGGTCATAACCTCGCTGATAAAAGGAAGAAGAAGAAGAAGGCAACATAGGTGGAACATCACAACCAAAGGGCGACATACAAATGATGATGAGTGGATTAGCAGAAAGCACATGGAGGTAAACTACTACCTAACACAATTTCTATCAACACGGCCACGGATGCTTCCAGGAGTATTTCTACAAGTACAAGTACGCGGTTGATCCATTCTGCCAGCACTGTGAAGGAAAAGTGCAAAACGCAAAGCATGTACTGATGCCGAAATTATGCAAAGGCTAGGAATATCCTAAAAAGAGCAATTGGCGGGCAGGTGACCCCAAGAAGCCTGATCGAAGGCTGGGAGAATGCAAATAAAGTAATCACGAGCATGATGCAGCAACTGCGTAAAGAGGAACGAGTAACGAGAAACGTGAGAAACGAAGATCCTGCCAGCTCCGGTAGCTAAAAATGGAGTGACGAAATGTCAAACCTGCCTATGCGAAGGAATGCCTTGACTGACGGTGCCACAGGGGAACAACAGAACAGAGAGATCCAAGAGTTTTTTTTTTAGAACGCAACCATGCAGGAGAATGGAGTCGGGCATAACTCGTTGCACGGGCTACAAGTATCCACAAAGGATTTTTACCCCTACCCGCGCATAAAGAAAAAAAGTATTGTAATCATGGATATGTGAATGTGACTAGCATTCAGGTCGAATTCAGAAGAATCGAGCGCCTCAGAATAGAAAACGGAGAGAGAAAGAGGAGATCCTAGAAGGATAATTAGCCCAACGAAGTAATACTTAAGTTAAGGGTGTGGATAATACGTAGGCGTATTCCTGGCATCGATAATTCAGGTTTGCTAATCGTGCATGCTGATAGCCTGGCCTGTTAGTTTCTTTCGAAGATTACCACATCCCTTGGCGCAACCAATTAGACTGAGAGGCTCCAAGCAGTGGAAGGAGCAGCACATGGGACATGCCAAAATACTTTCGATGCACCGTCATCTTCCCAATTCCACTGACCACCACTGAATATGACTTCAACAGGCGGTACATGCACTCAATATCCGACAGATCTGAGTAGATGCATTGCAATGTCCTATACAACAAATCGCTATCAATTTTCGCGGGCGGGTCCAAAACCAAGGACCGAGTTGGTGCCGGATCTTCTCAGAAGACTTAGACATCCAGATCTCTTTTAACCTTGCAAACCATTGCAGCGTTTTTCAAGGCGAAGTTACCGCTGTTCGCCAGGCCGCTGACTGGCTAGCGGCTAATACACTATTAACATCGTATATTGTCATTTACGTCGACCGTCAGGCAGCCATCAAATCCCTTGCATCCAGCACTACGAGATCTAAGGCAGTGAAAGACTGATGCGTATCTTTTAACTAAATAGCTGGTCAGTGCAACCTTACCCTTTGCTGGGTACCAGGTCACTGTGACATACCTCGACAAGACTCCTCTAGTACAAATAGCATAAGCATTACCGACATCAAAGCGCCAACGTCTTATGCTTAGACCTTTATTCAAATCGGCGCGGAGAAAGCGGTCAATCACCTATGGCAACTTTGACTCAAATTTAGCTCCATCGGACTCCTGAAACACAAGAGAGAAACCCTCTCCAAAATAACAAACGTTCTTACCGGACACTGCAACATAGGAAGATTAGCCCAAAGACAAGGCATCCCCTTAAGCGACTTCTGCACAAGCTAGTAAGGATGAAGAGGAAGAAGAAGCCATTAGTCACCTCCTATGCGCTTGTTCTGCGGTCGCCAACATCAGGAAGGCCATTTATGTCGTATGACTTTCCAGGATGTATGTTGACTAAACGAATATTCCCAGACGTTTGCAAGAAATCAGCGGCATTCTTGTTGTCTTTCAGCAGAAAAACTGCTGGTAACTTATTTGCGTCTTTACAGGACACTTAGGTTCCTCCAAGCATCTTAATGTGCTAGGCTTAAGTGACACTACGGGTTAAGTGACACTACGGTCAGCGAACAAGACAGGAACCAATGAGCACAACCATCTAGCGACGGAAGTGGCAGTGGATTGGTCGCACCTTCCGAAAAGGTGACAGTTCCATAGCGAACCGTGCCATGCAATTGAACCCTTTAATTCAGGATGGCAGAATACCTGGCAGTCCGAGGAGAACTTGGCGCAGAACAGTCGAGAAGGAGGCACGGCAGTTAGGGAAAAGTTGGGAAGTGGTGAGACGCATTGCCATAAACCGTGCATGATGGCACGTAGGCATAGTAGAGGCCCCAGGACTCACAAGGGGATATAGGACATAAGTAAAAGTGAGTAAGTAAGTGACACTACAGTCTAAGATGCTTGTGGAGAAGGTAACGACACTGCGGAACATTCTCTCTGCGAGTGCCCTGCCTTTGCTCATATCAGGTGCAGATTTTCGGTGCTGATGTGGTGAGTGCTGGTACTGTAAGCTCCTCATCACTGAAATGCTTTCTTGGACTGAGGAAAAGTATTATAGTTTCATTAAGCTATGAATATATCATATATATTTTATTCGAATTTACTCTCTTTAAAGGAAGGATATTCGAATAGAATATGACGTTTCCACAAAAGCTATGGGAGTATCGTATCGATCGTATTGAAGCTTACAGACTTGACCCCCAGAATACAAATAAGAAATCTATTTCTGAAGACAACAAATGCTTGAAACTACTTATTTACCAAAGCCTTAAAAGCATCTTCTAGGTTTTACAATACCCTTAAGTTAGCCACTTAAGATATTTTGTGTATGACGTCCGTATGACGCAAAACTGTGTAGGCTTTCCACTTTGTTTAGTTTCATTCAGTTTTATCAGAACTTGAAATTAGATCTTTCAAGTTTGCTTAAGCAACTTTATCTACTTTTCTTCAAAAGTTTCTAGTGCTACCTTGACGTATTGTTTTCGTTGAATAATTTCCTGGAGTTTTGACCAGTTTTATTTAGTTCTATCCTGACGCATGTTGTGCAAATTTTGGTTATCTCTCAAGCTGTTGCGTTTGCTGGGTAACTTTTGAGGATACGTACTTACTTAGGTGGCGCTACAGTTTGGGGTAAACATGGGCCTCAACCAATAAGCCTCTCCATTTAGCTCGGTCTTTAGCTAATTGCCTCTAGTTGCGCACTATAAGTTGGTTGAGGTCCCCCTGAACTTGAGCGCATCACCTACGGTGAGGATGCCCTCTACTGCGTCGTCCCTCGGGTTACATTCGAAGACTCTGCGAACCGGAGCGTTGGTGTCCATTCGCTCTACATGTCCTAGCCATCTCAGACGTCCAATACGCATTTTTTTTGACTAGGTCGATATCGCTGTATAGCTCGTATAGTTCGTGATTGAATCTTCTCCTCCAAAATCCGTGAACGCAAACGGGACCGAAAATCTTACGAAGCATTTTTCACTCGAAGCAACCAAGGATACCTTCATCTTCTTTTAAAAAAGTCCATGTTTCAGTGCCGTAAAGCAGGACTGGGATGATCAGGGTCTTATACAGAGTCTCCTTAGTTGTTCGAGATAGGGCTTTGCTGTTGAATTGCCCTATAAGCCCAAAAAAACAGGAATTGGCAAGAGTTATTCTTCGCTGATGTTGTTTTTCGAGTTTATAGCAGAGGCAAGGTAGACAAAGTCCCTTTACTACCTCGAAGTTATAGCTGCACACTATGACGTTCTGTCCAATTCGTCGGTGTTGGCTGTCCCTTCTTGTTGACAGCATATACTTGGCTCGTTTATCGCCAAACCCATTTTGGCCGCTTCCACCTCATTGCTTGCAAACGCACCGGTGACAGCCCGCTGAGTTCTTCCGATAATGTCTATATCGTCGGCGTATGCAAGCAGTTGTACAGACTTGTAATAGATTGTGCTTCCGATGTTGGCTTGTGAGTCTCGCACAATCCGTTCAAGTACAATATTAAAGAAGTCACATGACAGCGCGTCACCATGTCTAAAACCTTTTTTGACATCAAAGGTATCGGTGAGGTCATTACCGACCTTGATGGAGCAGCGAGCGTTCTCCATCTTCAGCCTGCACAGACGGACAAGTTTGGCAGGGATGTCAAAACTAGACATGGCTCTATTGATTTGGAATTCTTGGGTTTTCTCCAGGATCTGCCGAAGTGTGAAGATTTGATCAATGGTGAACTTTCCTGGTCTGAAATCGCGCTGATAGGGTCCAATCAGGCTGTTGATAAAAGGTTTCAGGCGTTCACACAATATCGCAGAAAAGATCTTGTATGCGATGTTGAGGAGACTGATGCCTCTATAATTGGCGCAGTTGAGGGGGTCTCCTTTCTTGTGAATCGGGCAAATGATGCCTGACCAAATCTTAGAGATGAGTTGGTGTATGCACTCTACCAATTCATCCCCAGCTGCCTTGAAAAGTTCGGCTGCTAAGCCGTCAAGTCCAGCAGCCCTGTTGCATTTTAGCTTGGATATTACTATCCTCACTTTGGTTTTGTCAGGTGGACGGAAATTTTGACTATCATCGTCTATGTTGAATGGTTCATTCTGCCTGACAGCGGGATGTTGGTCTTCGTCGCCGTTATACAGTCTGCAGAATTAGTTTTTCCATATTCTCAGCACCGACTGTGACTCTACTACGAGGTTTCCATTTTCATCTCTACAGGTTTCTGTAAGGGTATTGCTTCTCTGACACGTTCCTTTTACCTTTTGGTAAAATTGCGTACATTGTTCCTGGAGTAGAAACGCTCGATAATCTCAAACACGCGAGTTACGTACCTCACCTCAGCTTCCAGAGAGGAACCTTCCTTAATACTTCACCGCCAACCATAAGCTTGAGGAGATGCATTTTCGCGAGTCACGACTTGACAACAACAGCAGTAGACCCAAAGCATGGACCCACGCAGTTATCCCGTGCCAATGCTATAAAGCTTGTATCCATGCAGTCACCACAATAAAAATACGTCGCTTAGCAACAATTGTGATCGATTTCATTGGAGGATGAACCGCAAGGAGAAGAGCAGCTTACCAACCTCAGCATGTGACGCCGCTCTATGTGCACTGTGCAGTCAAGAGATTCTCTCTTTTAATCTTTTCTTCGAAATTATTCTATGTTTTGGTAGGTTTAAGTTAAGTTAAGTCTGTCTGTCTATTATTGGATTTGGTCAAATAAAGATCTAAAAAAGAAGTGAATGTTCTACTTAATATAACTCGCGCTTCTCATGCTCTTTCTTCTTCTTTTGGAGAAGCCGATGTTCTTCCCGTCTCTTTTGCTCGTAGAGCTCTCGAGCAGCTCTCATTCTCCTTTGCAGTGCCGCTTTGTATGCCTCTTGTTTTGCTGCATGCACTCGCCGGCATTCTTCGTCAAACCAGGGGTTTCGCGGTGGTGGGCGAGCGAGACCCAGCACATCAGTAGCGGCGTTTCTGATGGCGTGTTGGCAGCGTTCCCACTGGTCTTCGGCAGTTGATGCTGGCGGCATAGGGGTGACTGAGAGATTTCGGGATACGATTGTAGCTTTTCGACGTTAAAGTTTCTCACAGTGATTCTTCTTTGTTGCTGCCCTACCAAAGACGTCCTCCTTTCCTATTTTGGCGTTAAAATCGCCCAATACGATTTTAACGTCGTATTTAGGACATTGCTCGCATGTTTTGTCGAGGAGCTCGTAGAAACACTCTTTGGTGGCAGGGTCCTTTTCTTCTGTGGGGGCATGCTCGCTAAAGTGTCGGAAACTTAAGACCTCTTGCCTAAGTCTGACAAATCCGCATCCGAATAAGCGTTGCCTGTTGCCTCTGTAGCTATCACCGTAGTAAATGTCGCAGTTTTCCATCCTCTTTTTGCCCGGCCCATCCCATCGCACTTCCTGGATGGCGGTAATATCTGCTTTATAGCAGTCTAGGGCCTCTGATAGTTGTTCGGCTGCATGTGGTCTGCAAAGAGACAGAACATTCCACGTACAGGTTCGAAGGTAATGGTCCTTATTTCGTTTGCTGGGGTCGTCATTAGTTGAGTCATCCTTATCCGAGGCTTTTGGTTGTATCGGAACCATAGGTTTTTTACGTGGTAGGAAAGTTACCCCGACGGCACAGTCCCCAACCTGCAGGGCCAGTTCCTTAATTATTCCCCTAGAACGAGGAGCCGTGTACAGCGATGCCAGTAGTCAACTACGGGAGTATGAGCGCTGCCGTTGGCCCATTAAGGGCTCCTCCGCCACCATCTCTATTCCAAGGCCCTGACCAAAATTGGAAATTCCTTACTGACCTGTGATCCGAATACGTCGAAGCAGCTCGCGCAAAGTGTTCACTAAGTTCAACCTAACTGGAACTATAGACGCCACCGTTGACTCCGTCTACTGAATTCGTCCGCTGCCGCCTGGAACAGGAAGGAGTGCTCTAGTGAGAAAGCACTCTCCCCCCCCTCTCTCATCTACTGCCGCCAAGAATCCGCCAAACGGGGTTGGTTACCCATTTCTTGGATTAAGGTACTAGGCACCCGGCTGTCACCGCGTGGAGGTTGAGAGTAGGAGTTGGTAGGCCTCAGCTGAGTGAAAACGCTTGTGTTTTCATATGATCGCATGCACTACCGTTGGCCAGCCAAAACAGCTGATCTATATTTTTTTATTTTTTTTTTTTTGCGCATGCCAAAGGGATTATTAATACCCTTATACTGGTTCTCAGGGCACGGGCCATTGGGAAAAGGGAGGAAAGAGACAGGAGAGATGCCGGTTTGCGTTGGCTTTAAATGTTTGTAGGTTGTAATGATGAGGAAACACAGAGGCTGGTAGATCGTTCCACAAACGTGTTGTTCGGCTAATAAACGAATCCCTATATTTGACAGTACATCCGAAGTTGGGCTTGAATGTGAACTTATGTGCATTCGAAGCATGACGCGTATTGCGGGTGAAGTTTTGAAGGGGAGGAATGCAGCTGGCTATTTCGCTGGAGCATTTTTTGTATTTGGCAGCGAGAACGTACACAGAAAAGAAATTCGATCTGAGCCCACGAATGTTGCTCAGATCTACTCTGAAATTCCTTACCATTATGAAGAGCAGACCACAACTCCGAAGTTAACTAAGCCAAGTTTTGAAGTGCAATGAGTGAATGAGTTAAAGCTGCTGTGTGGTATGCAAAAGGAAGAGTTTCTGCGGTACCTTGTTTCCTTTTGGGAGCAGGACCAGCCGTTGAACCTTTCATTGATGCGGAATTACTCCTTTCCTGTAGTATAAGCATCTGTGAATATTTCCGGCCGACGAGTGAGTGCTGCCTTAACTACGACATTGGGGATGCCATCGATGCCAAGCGCCTAGTTTCCGATTCTCTTTAAAATTTGTAAGACTTCATCATATGCTTGCTTCCTTCTTGTCGCTCTTTGATCACCTTCTGGTATTCTCGGTTGGTGTGCGGATAAGGAAGGGGGGCCGTAGCTGCCCTTCAGTTTTTTCTTTACGACTTGAAATGCTTTACCGCACGGATTGCGCTCATTACAGAGTTCGATGAAACTTCTCTTCTTCAAATTTCTTCGTGTGCAAATTTAAGCGTACGAGTTCTCTGGTTCGCCATGTACGTACACATGTTTAACTCCTTTCTGTTCTAAAAGAATGCAATATTTATTTCCTTGTTTTACCCTTCCTCTTCACAATGCCTCATTGCAAATACCCCTAATCCACATGTGCCCTATTAATGAGATAAACGAAATAAAACACATTTTATTTATCCAGCTATACACGCTGTTCCAACAATGTAATCCAATCGATGAACCTCCAACTCAAGTTCGTCGGTGTAATTCTACACTGAAAAGTATCTATAACTCAGCAAGACGTAATTTAATTATTTCACCAATGCAAACCTTGCAATGAAAAGTTTCCTCATTGACCCTCGTTCCCTCACTTCCCCAAAGTCTTTGGGTTCCGCATGTTAAGTCTCCGATTACTGTAAGAATTTTCGCAAATATTTACACCTTTCGAATGGAGGAATGATTACGAAAGTTCGTTTGCAGTAAACAGAGGCAATGTACACAAACGTTTGCGAAATTATCGCCAAAAATGGTTGTGCTATCACTGTTTACACAGAGTTGGACCTTAACCAAGGTCGGGACTATTTTTAGTGATAATCATTACGATTCAATTGAATGTCGCAGTCGACTGGATCCCAAGCTAGCTAAAACGTAGCTACACTCACTCATCCATCACGTTAGTGAAATCAATTTGATTAAGTCATCTGAATGCTGGTGGAGCAGCAGGGGAGAACCTTTGCATCACCACTTAGTCGAGGCAAGCAATAAATAACTTTTCAGCTATTTTTAGAAAAAGATCATCGCTACCATGTTTCCCCCAGGGTACACTTAAGTGGACTGCACTTCCCTCCAATTAGATTTTTCTCGTGAATGTCGCCCAGGTGAAGGAGTATATGTGAGAGGGGTGGCGATTTTATTGGCACATCCAAGGAAAGTGAATGAGGAATGCACACAATGTGGGCAAGCCATGATTTAATTGGGTGATGGAAATTTTCCACTTTTTGTTCTAAGAATTTCAAGAGACGACGAGATGATTCAGAAGTTTTTTTTTTTACTTATTTGGCATACACGGATATGGTTGGCTGTCGAAAAGGGTCGAAATAGGAACGTACCGGGTGTCCGCCGGGAAGGTATACTACTTTGTTTGTTTATAATTTTTAATTAAATGAAAGAGAATGGATCTTATATTGATAAATGTTTTATTTAATGTCGGCAATTATGTATGGAATACAATATCAGGTAAATGTCCGCCTCTGCTAGTCTCACAAATGCGAGCCCTTTTGAGCACATTTTTCATTACATTCTCACACATTTCACGCGGTATTTCATTAATTTCATCACGAATATTTTGTTTGAGTTGCTCAAGCGTTTCTGGTTTGTTTGCATAAACCTTGCTTTTCAGATATCCCCACAAAAAGAAGTCAGGAACAGTCAAATCAGGCGACCGTGGAGACCAATCAACATCACCATTTTTTTAAATAACTTGTTGTGGAAAGAGGTCTCGCAGTAATTCCATTGTAATCCTGGCTGTATGCGATGTGGCACCGTCTTGTTGATACCACATGTTAATGAAGCCCAAAGCATGCAGTTGTTGCGTTAAAAAGTTTTCAATCATATCACGATATCGCAAATCCTTGTGCAAAATTGTGGCCAAAGTTGTTCTTTGAAGACCAAGCTCCTGAGCACGGCGTCGAATTGAGGTTGATGGATTGTTTTGAACACTTCCTTGAACAGCAGTAATGTTTTCAGCCGATCTTGCAGTACGTTGTGGCCCATGCTTGGGCCTATCACCTACAGACCCTCTTTCTTCGAAATCATTCACTACACGATAAATAGTGCGTTTTGTTGGGACGTTGTTTCTCCCAAAAATTTCACGTAACTTTCTCATCGTCACATAATCGATGATTGATTTTGATAAAATGTTTTAACGCTTAAAACACGTTGGTTTATCGAATATTTTTCCATAAAAAATTTGCCACGTGTCTACTTCACGACTGCCAAATATGAACTGTCAAGACTAATGTTTACCAAAATGGCGGCAAAACAAAGTAGTATACGTTCCCGGCGGACACTCTGTAGTTGATGATCGTCATGGAAACCTATAAAGAAAGACCGCATACATACGAGTACATATACGCACGTACATTGCATACTTAATTGAACAGAAAAAAAAGGGCAAAGTGGTTATTTTGCTACACTAACCTCCCTCAAGGAAGAATCTCATCGCAAACAGACTTTTTGCTCTTTGCTGAGACCTTTTTTTAAAAATAGACTTGTCGAGATACAGAATTCTTCTTGGGTTGGGTGCGAGTAATTGGCTGCAAGGAAGTACAAACACACTCAAACCGAAATATGTTCAATACCATACTTTGAGTTAAGATATTCTTCAGAACTGCCTGCAGCACCAACCGGAGGTAAACAGGAAGCGCTGAAAGCACCTTCTTCTTCTTTTTATTTCGGCGCGGTTTTAATCTGAAACAACACTCACACTTCACTGAATTTCTACTGATCCGCCAGTGGAGTTCGCCTAGGCCAGCACAAAAGATCTTTTTAGGTCGCAGTGCTCCAGGGGTCAGTCTCTGCTTTCCTCGCCTTCTAACTCAAAAAAAAAAAAAAAAAACAAAAAGGGCTAGAGGCACCTAACGCTGATAAGTGAAGTTTTTCTCTTCGTCCATGCAGCTCTTTTAGAAATCATTCAAGATGTGGCCGAGCTTTATGGTGTACTGTAATAACAAGTAACAGGTCTGTTGACCTCGTCGGGTTGCTTTCAATGATACTAATGATATCTTTCTACGGTAGACCGCACCCCTGTGTCTCAGAAGTTTAGCAAGAGCTCCTCAAAAGGCGGGCATGCGGCAGATGAATTCTCTCGATGGAATCAACGGTGACGTCTACAGACCAGCAGATACCTTACCGGAGCTACTTCAACATATTTCGAGCTGAGGTCTGTAAGGATTTTCAATACTGGATCAGGGTATTGAAAAAGAGATGGTGGCGGATGAACCCTTAATGGGCCAATGGCAGCGCTCATATCCCCGAAGTGGGTTACTGGCATCGGTGTATCCGGCCCTCGTCCTAGGGGTAAAAAAAAAAGATTTGGTCCTCATGGGGGTTGTGCCGTCGGGTTAACTTCCCTACCATGGAAAAAACCTTCGGTTACGAATCAACCAACAGCCTCGGATACGGATGATTTTACTGTTGACAACCCAAGCAAATGTAAAAAGGACAACGATCTTCGCGTCTGCACGTGGAATGTTAGGTCCCTCTACAAACCACGTGCAGCCGAACAACTTGGGGAGGCCCTAGAGTATTTCAAAGCAGACATTACCGCAATCCAAGAAATGTGGTGGGATGGGCCGGGCAAAAGGATGAAAAACTGCGACATCTGCTACGGCGATTGCTATAGACAATAAGGACAGCGTCTATTCGGATGCGGATTTGTCTTTGGAGGCAGACTTAGGCAAGAAGTCTTGAGTTTCCGGCATGTGAGCGAGTGCCTTATGACCATCCGAATCAAGGCTAAATTCGCCAACATTAGCCTAATATGTGCTCACGCCCCTCACAAGAAGATGAACGATGCGATGAAGGATGACTTCTACCAGCTCTTGGACAAGACGTATGAGCAATGCCCTAACCACGACGTTGAAATTATCCTAACGCAAATCTAGGAAAGAAGAACGTGTTGAGTATCATAGTCGAAAGCACAGTCTGCACGAGATCACATGCGACAACGGACTCAGGCTAGTCGACTTTGCGGCGGGGCGAAACTTTGTCGTAGCTAGTATGCGGTTCCCACGTCTCGATATTCACAAGGGAACATGGCGCTCCTTTGATCGAAAAACTGTCAACCAAATTGATCACATAACGATCGACGCAAGACACTCTTCCAGTATTCTGGGTGTCCGAACTTTCCGAGGAGCCAACGTGGACTCGGATCACTACCTAGTTGTAGCCAAGGTACGGATGCTGATATCCAGATTGGAGCCAATTCAACGAAATACTGTGAGGAAATTTGAGGTCGAGCGGCTACAATCGCAAGAGACCGCTAGAACCTTTGCCGATCGAGTTTCTTCTAATCTTAATCTAAGTCCTATGCCCCCAGCAGCAAATGCGGAAGACCAGTGGCAGCGTTGCCAACAAGCCATCCGAGATGCCGACTCTGATGTACTGGGTTTCTCTCGGCCACCACAACGAAACCCCTGGTTTGATGAGGAATGCCGGCAAGCACATCCAGCAAAACAAGAGGCGCACAAAGCGGCGCTGCATAGAAGGACTAGAGCTGCTTACGAGCTCTACGTGAGCGGGAGAAAAGAGAAAAATCGACTTGTCAGGAAGAAGAAAAAAGAGCATGAGAAGCGCTCGATCGAGGAGATTGAGAGACTTTATTGTAGGAATGATGTTCGAAAATTTTACCAAAAGGTAAAAAGAACATGCCAGGGTTTCAAAGAAACAGAAACCTGCAGGGACGAAAATGGCAATATAGTAGTAGAATCGCAGTCGATACTGGGGAGATGGAAGGAACACTTCTGCAGACTGTTAAACGGCGATGATGACCAATATTCCGATGTCAGGCAGAATGAGCCATTCAACAGTGACGATGACAGTCAAAATTCCCGTCAACCCGATCAGAATGAAGTGAGGAAAGCGATATCTAAATTCAAATCTAACAACAATGCTGGAGCCGACGGCCTTGCCGCTGAACTTTTCAAGGCAGGAGAAGATGAGTTGGTAAGGAGCATGCACCAGCTCATCTGTAAAATGTGGTCGGATAAAAGTATGCCCGCTGAACGGAACCTCAGCATCGTTTGCCTGATCCTGAAGAAAGGAGACCCTCTGAGCTGCGCCAACTAGAGAGGTATACGTCTCCTCAACATCGCATATAAGATCCTGTCTGCCGTACTATGTGAACGCCTAAAACCGATCGTCAACAACCTGATAGGTCCTTATCAGTGCGGTTTCAGGCCTGGAAAGTCCACCATTGACCAAATATTCACACTACGGCAGATTTTAGAAAAAACCCAAGAATATTAAATCGATACGCACCACCTTTTCATCGATTTCAAAGTTGCCTATGATAGCGTGTATAGAGACGAGTTATACAGAGCCATGTCCAGTCTTGGCATCCCTGCCAAGCATCGTCCGTTTGTGCAGAATGACGATGGAGAACTCTTGCTGCTCCATCAAAGTCGGTAAGAACATCACCGAACAGTTCGATGTCAGGAAAGGTCTTCGACAAGGTGACGCGCGATCATGCGATCTCTTTAACATAGTACTTGAGAGAATTGTACGAAACTCACAAGCCAACACCGGAGGTACAATCTTCTTCAAGTCTGTACAACTACTCGCTTATGCCGATGACATTGACATAATCGGAAGAACTCAGCGGGCCGTCAATGGGGCATTTACGAGTATTGAGATCGAGGCAGCAAAGATAGGTCTAGCGGTCAATGAAAGCAAAACAAAATATATGCTGTCTACAAAAAAGGACACCCAACATCGGCGTCTTGGACAGAACGCCACAATAGACAGATATAATTTTGAGGTAGTAAAGAATTTTGTCTACCTAAGCTCAATGGTGAACTCCGCAAATGACATCAGTAGGGAGATCAAACGAAGACTTACTCTCGCCAATCGTTGTTTGTATGGGCTAAGAAGGCGACTGAGTAACAACGCCCTATTTTGAACAACTGAGGTAACTCTTTATAAGACTCTAATCATCCCAATCCTGCTGTATAGCACAGAGGCATGGGCTTTGTCAAAATCGTATGAGGATGCCCTTGATTACTTTGAGAGAAAAGTTCTTCAAGCGATCTTTGTTCCGTCTATATAGACGGCGAGTGGAGGAGAAGGTACAATGCCGAACTGTGCGGCCTATACAAGGATATCGACTTAGCCAGAAGAGTTCACATACAGCGAATAAGATGGCTGGGTCATGTAGAGTGGATGGAGCACAACGTCTCAGCAAGGAAAGTCTTTGAATTCACCGTAGGTAGGTGGCGCAAACAAGTGGAGAGGGACCTCAACCAACTTGACGTGCGCACCTGAAGGCAACTGCATCGCAACCGGGTTGTCAGGAGAGGTTTGTTGGTTGAGGCCCAGGTCCACCCAGGACTGTAACGCCACCTAAGTAAATAATTAAGTAAGCTGAGAGGGCTTGGTTACTCAGTTGCCTCATTAGCCTAAGGAAACAGCGATTGGCAAGATTGATACTCGCGCTGGAACAATGTACGGAAGTTTTACCAAAAGGTAAAAAGAACATGTCAGAGAAGAAATACCCGTACAGAAACCTGTAGAGATGAAAATGGAACATCGTGGTATAAAAGTCGGTGCTAAGAATATGGAAAAACTACTTCTGCAGACTGTATAAGGGTGACGAAGACTAACATCCCGCTGTCAGGCAGAATGAACCATTCAACATAGACGATGATAGTCAAAATTTCCGTCCACCTGACCAAAACGAAGTGAGGATAGCAATACCCAAGCTAAAATCCAACAAGGCTACTGGACCTGCTTACCGGCCGAACTTTTCAAGGCAGCTGGGGATGAATTGGAAGAGGGCATACACCAACTCATCTCTAAGATTTGGTCAGACGAGTGTACTCGTATGCCTGATGAATGGAACCTCAGCATCATTTGCTCGATCCACAAGAAAGGAGACCCCCTCAACTGCGCCAATTATAGAGGCATCAGTCTCCTCAACATCGCATACAAGATCTTTTGTGCGATATTGTGTGAACGCCTGAAACCCTTTATCAACTGCATGATTGGTTTCAGGCCAGGAAAGTCCACCATCGATCAAATCTTCACACTTCAGCAGATCCTGGAGAAAACCCAAGAATACCAAACCGATACTCGCCACCTCTTTATCGATTTCAAGGCCGCCTGTGTCAGCATCTGTAGAGAAGAGCTTTATAAAGCCATGTCTAGTTTTGACATCCCTGCCAAACTTGCCCGTCTGTGCAGGGTAACGATGGAGAACGCTCGCTGCTCCATCAAGGTCGATATTGACCTCACCGAAACCTTTGATGTCAAAAAAGGTTTTAGACAAGATGACGCGCTGTCATGTGACTTCTTTAATATTGTACTTGAACGGATTGTGCGAGACTCACAAGCCAACATCGGAAGCACAATCTATTACAAGTCTGTACAACTGCTTGCATACGCCGACGATATAGACATTATCGGAAGAACTCAGCGGGCTGTCACCGGTGCGTTTGCAAGCAATGAGGTGGAAACGGCCAAAATGGGTTTAGCGATAAACGACGGCAAAACCAAGTATTTGCTGTCAACAAGAACGGACAATCAACACCGACGAATTGGACAGAACGTCACAGTGGCCAGCTATAACTTCGAGGTAGTAAGAGACTTTGTCTACCTTGGCTCTGCTATAAACTCTAAAAACAAGATCAGAGCAGAAATCAAGCGAAGAATAACTCTTGCCAATCGCCGTTTTTTTTCTTTTTTTGGTTTGTAAGGCAATTCAGCAGTAAGGCCCTATGTCGAAAAATTAAGGAGACTCTGTACAAGATTCTGATCATCCCAGTCCTGCTATACGGCACTAAAACATGGACTTTATTGAAAGAGGATGAAGGTGTCCTTGATCGCTTCGAGGGAAAAATTCTTCGTAAGATATTCGGTCCCAATAACTTCCAGATCACTATGGAATGGAGTGGTTTTCATAGAAGACGACTCGATCCACTCATATACTGACGGCTCGAAAACGAAAGACGGAGTTGGTGGAGGTGTTTTCTCTGACAGACTTAATCTTAAGCTCTCCTTCCGTCTACCAGATTATTGTAGTGTGTTCCAGGCGGAACTAATGGCGATTAAGAAGGTCTTATCTTGGCTAAAGAAAAACGTGATATCCGCCAAGGATATCCGCATCTTTTCAGATAGCCAAGCTGCAATCAAATCCTTGGAATCGATCTCTATAAATTCAGTAGTAGCCCTAGACTCCCATTCGTCTCTTGCGGAGATATCGGAGCAGTTTAATAATCACCTCTGTTGGGTGCCGGGTCATAGGGATATTCCGGGGAATTGTAAGGCTGACGAACTCGCCAGATTAGGAACAACTGTACCCATCCTTCCAGATAAGGATAATCTAGGTATACTAATCGCTACTTGTATACTTAAATTCAAGCTAGATGCAATCGAAAGAGCAAATCTTAGGTGGACAAGTGGTACAACATGTCTAGCGACTAAGCAGATTTGGCAAAAGTTGGATCTGAAACGCTCTAAGAAGTTGATCTCTCTCCATCGATTTCATATTGGCTCCATTACAGGTGTAATTACAGGACACTGTCTAATTGGCAAGCATACAACAAGGCTTGGCGTATTTTCAAATGATTTTTGCAGAAGCTGCATGGACGAAAAAGAGGAAGAAACCATTACTCAACTTCTTTGTGCATGTCCAGCTCTCTCCCATAGAAGGAAGCTTCACCTAGGAGCTTTCTACTTTAACGATTTAGGCGATCTGATAGATTAAGATATTAGCAGCCTCCTTCTCTTCATCAGAAGCTCTAATTGGTGTTAACGAGTAGGTTGGGATTACATGATCCTTTGGGTACCACAACGGACCTTTCTTGGTCTGTGTGTGTTGACGTAAACTGCCAGCCACTTCAACCAAACCTAACCTATATTCGGTCCCATTTGGGTTGACGGGTTTTGGAGGAGAAGATTCAATAACGAGCTGTATAGCGACATCGATCTAGTCAAAAAAAACTGCATGTTGGACATCTGAGATGGCTAGGACATGTAGAGCGAATGGACATCAACGCTCCGGCCCGCAGAGTCTTCGAATCTAACCCGCAGGATCGACGCAGTAGAGGGCCTCCTTGCCTTAGGTGGTGCGCACAAGTTCAAAGGGACTTCGACCTACTTAGAGTGCGCAACTAGAGGCAATTAGCTAAAGACCGAGCTAAGTGGAGAGGCTTGTTGGTTGAGGCCCAGGTTTACCCCGAACTGTAGCGCCACCGAAGTAAGTAAGTCTTAAAAAACACCATTTACGTCCATACACATGTATGTTTGAGGCTTAATAGCCACTTTAATGATGCTCTAGGTATCGATATTCAAACGCCATGCAGCATTTACATCTGTGCTCTCTTTACCAGTGCCCACTGATGGCACCTACTGTTGTGCTGATATACAGCTTGTCCTCGAGCCATAAATTGACGAAAAGTAATTGACTCCTCTCCTGCTTAACGACCTAAGAAATGCGTAAAAATCGGCTTCCCTGACGCACATTAGCACTCAATTTTGACAACTGACCACCTTCGAGAACGCAATTGTTTTATGCTCTCATTTGTAAACAGCTTAAGTACCTATTTATACGCGTCTTGTAGAACAATTAATCTACCCACTAGGCCTCTGACCATTAGTACACTTTCATTGCTACTCCTCCACACCCGTCCTCGTAAAGTAATAAAACCCGATGAACACACCAGCAGGACGTCAACAAATACCGAAAAAAAAGCAATAAAGCTTGATGACATCCACAAAGAGAACCACGAAGAAAAGAGAACCATGGTGGTCGCAATTTGTGCGTCTATCATCATTCGCTATTCTGACGCAATACCGTCGCAGAAAAAGGTGATGGAAAATTCCACAGATTCGCAGAAAGACGGCTGGTAAAACGTCCTTGACTACAAGGACACGAACAAACAAAAGCCTCGAATCAAATTGGGGTGTGTCTGGCACTGGAAATGCAAAATTAAACTTCAAACGAACCAAAAGGAACGAACTAGGGTACATCCCTTGCCGCAAAGAACTGGAAACCTTGCATAAGCAAATCTTCAGGTTTGGGGTGACGTTCGTGAGGACACGAACACTACTCGTACATAAAATCCATGTCAAAGGTTGAATAGATTTCGAAGAGTTCGATCAATGTGCTCTTTCGGGAAAGTACCCCACTGTTAAGGGTGGAAAAGGGATGAAATTTGTAAATAAATTACGGCATAGAGCACATGATGTTGTCGATTTGTGCTGATGCTCATTCAACAGATGCATGTACCCACAGCGTTTGACAAATAAAATACATATCTCGTCGCCGCCAGTTGTTTTGATACTGTCTCCTGCCTCTGTCGTAGATACATCGCGCCACCAAGTTCAGAGACTTTTTCAACAAGATTCGATTGCCAAAAATTTTGCAGAGATCGCGAAAATGGTTATTTTTGCGCCAAGAAATTAACAACGACGACACGGGGTGGTTGAGTGCGGGGAGGGAGTCCACGCATTACAGAGATGGTTGTTGATGCGTAATGCATACTACATCTCTGTACTTTTGAGATATAAATAAAAGGATTACAAACTTATGTATACCGTAGATGGTTTGTAGCGTGACGGCTAAATGAGCCAAAAGCAGACATCGTATTCTATTTGGCAGCCGAACGAGGCGAATGCATCGATCGAGTGAACTGCGAAAATGCTGACTTTTAATCTGAATTGTAAAAATAAAACCGGAAAACAATGGTTGAGCATCTTTGCTTGACGTCAATTGAGACGCCTTGGGAGGATGACTAGAGATGTCAGTTAGTGAATGAATGGCTTTGGTGGGATTTGGCGACGGATTGCAAACTTAATCGAACTCATGGTTGAATATTCTAGATAATACATTTCTTTTTGATTACTTTTAGAGAAATAGATGTGATATTGAATCACTGATATCTTATACGTCATATTTTTCAGGTAGTTCCCAACATGGTCTTCAACAGACCATCTGCACGAATAACCAACTCCTCAAACTTGGTTACACAGAGCAAACTCCATTGGGTACTACATAGCTTCAGACCATATAAATCCGCGGGAGCAGACGGCATAATACACGCCGATTTGCATAAGTCATCGTACATAATCTTGCCGGTGCTAGAGACAATCCTGAAAAGTTGTCTAGATCTGGTATACGTATATCCCAAAGATATGAAGAGAAGTTACGGCTGTCTTCATACCCAAAGCGGGTAAATCCACACACACAAATCCCAAAGATTTCAGACCTAGTAGCCTATCATCGTTTCTCTTACAAAGATCAAACGACAGATTCATATCCACTTGCGCAACAGTATTGATAAGAAACTACTGTCTTCTTCTTCTTCTTCCTTTTTATCAGCGAGGCTATGATCCGAAAACAAGGGATCATAACCCTCTCACTTCACCGCATTTCTACTGATCCGCCTGTGGGGTTTGCCTATTTGACCTCAGAAAATATCGGCAGGCCTGCCGATTATGGATCACTCGGTTACTGAGGCCAATGAAATGCCGATGTCGTCGCATTTGTCTGATCCAGGCATTTATAGGCCTGCCTTTCCTACATCGCGATGTCTTTGGAACGTGCATTGATATTGCCTTTTTAACAGGGTTCAAATGATCTCTTCTTTGAACGTGGCAATACCAACTGAGCCGGTCACGCTCTATTTTTTGTACGATGGTTTCCTTGATGTGAAAGCTTCCACGGATCTTCGAACTTCTTATTCGGTCAAGCTTTGTCACTCCGGCTTCATGCGAAGCATCTTCATCTCAGCTGCCGTTAATTTACTTTCATACTTTTTGTACATCGTCCAACATTGTGAACCGTATATGAGCACTGGACGTACAACTGCGGTGTAGAGCCTTCCCTTCAACTTAGGGGGCATTTTTCTGTCACAAAAGATAGCGGAATTTTCTCGCCACTTCATCCACCCTACGCTTACACGATGATTGATGTCGTCATCACAAGTTGCTTTGCTATTGATCATAGATCCCAGATATTTGAACTTTTCGCAATTGGGAAGCACTGTTCCATTCAAATAAATGTCTGGAATAGGTCTGAGTGGATCAGAGAACGGGCAGCACAAGTACTCTGCCTTTTTGAACTAATGCGATACCCATTTCCCTCCTAAACGTCCACCCACACATCAAGTGCTCGTTGCAGGGATGTAGGATCCTCACTTATGATGGCTCCATCGTCAGCAAAGAATAACTGATGTACCTTGGGGTCCATCACTTTACCTTCAAGCAGATAATCAAGGACTGTAATAAAGAGCAAAGGACTTAAAACGTTTCCCTGGTGTACCCCGACTTTGATTGGGAACTCTTCGGTTACTCCAGCGGGGCATCTTACTTTTGTCTTTGCTCCTTCGTACATGTCCATAATCATCTGTACATAGGTTTCTGGAACCCCTCGATGTCTTAGCGCCACCCATATCAGATCTCGTGGTTGTCTGTCGAATGCCTTTTCAAAGTCAACCAATACAATATGCAAATCCCTTAAGGAATCACGATGTTTTTCCATTATGATCCTTATACTTTGGATTGCATCTGTGGTTGATTTACCCGAGACAAACCCGCACTGATCATCAGATAGCCGTATTATTTTTCGCAGTCGGCCACCTAATACCCGCTCAACGATCTTCATGGTGTGTGACATCAGCTTGATCGAACGGTAGTTATCACAGTTTCGCGTATCACCCTTCCCTTTGTATACAGGGAGAAGGTAACTTTCCCTCCATTCATTCGGAATTGGATCACCTCTCACGAATTTGGAGATGAGAATTCTGAGCCATCTGAACCCGATGTCTCCCATCTTTTTCCAGAACCGTCTGGCCCAACCGCTTTTCGTTTTTTGGAGTATTTGACCGCCTCACTAACTTCTTCGGCTGTAATGTCGGGTATTTCTTCACAGTTAGGGGTGGCTCTTGGAAAGTATAGCCGGGGAAACTGTTCATTCAAAAGCTCTTCACAATACTGTCGCCACCTCTGCAGAATTTTGTCGTCATCCACAAGAAGCTGGCCATGAGCATTGCTAATGAACTTTGGCGAACGAATCTCCTGAGCATTCTTCCTTCTTTGGGCGGCTATTTTGAAGATAGTGGCACTCTTGTTCATATTGTGTCTTTGCAGCTCCTGGATAGCCTGGTTTGTATCAGCAACCAGGGAAAATATTTTCTCCAGCTCCCGATACAGGCCCTCCGTACTCTCTGCTTGAAGCTGAGCGCACTTCTTCTTCGCTTTTTTCTTGCAACATCTGTATTCTATTTCGAGGCGAGCTTTTTCGTCACTATTATTAGAGGGGCACTTTGACCAAGCTTTGAAAGCCGCTGTCATCTTATTTATCACTTTCTTAGCTTCATCACTCCACCACCATGTTTCTTTGGCGTGTTGATGGTGGCCTTTTGAAGCTCCTAGCAGTGATTTGGCCTTCTTTAAGCAAGTTCGCTGTAGGGAATCCCACATATTTTGTGCTTTGCACTCTTCATCCTCAGCTCCGTTGATGGTGTGAGAGAGGTAATTTTTCATTACAAAAACAAAAGCCTCGCCTTTTTCTTTGTCCAGATTGTACCACTTGATTTTCTCAGAGACCCTTGTTTGTTTGCTTTTCTTCTGTGTTTTCATAAAAATTTCTGTTAGCAGGAGATGGTGTTGCCGAGCGATTGCCTCTCCCAGGATCACTTTGCAATCTTTTACCCTTTTCATGAAACTGGCTACCAAATGGTATTCAATCTGAGTTCATCTCCACCACTGCTGTAAGTGATCAGGTGTCGGCTTTGTTTGATGAACATGGTATTTAACATGATAAGACCGTGTGATTTGCACATGCTTAGGATGTCTTCACCAGGAAGGTTCCATTTCGTCTCTTGGACACACAAGATGTCCACCCGCCTTCTATTCATCATCTCTTCCAGCTCGTAACTTCGACCGGTCATGCTTCCAACGTTCCAACTCGCAACCCTTAAATTGCGTCCAAACTGTTTCATTATGTTGCTAGCCCCCGGAATCCGTATAGCTCTGACCCGAACATTTCTGCTCGGTCCAGGATCAGTACCATGCACAGCAGTGGTAGTGCCTGGCGGGGTAGTGCCTTTCCTTTTTGCAAGTATTATCATAATGATACAGTTTTGCAATACAATTTTTGCACCATATTGCGATGGTGTTTGTTGTTTGACACGTGCATGCTCCTGTTTTAGTATTGTTTGATCTTTCTTTTATGACACCGGTGATCTCCAGTCGTGTCAACCCACGGACTCGCATGCACACTTGTGGGAGGGTTTTTAGGTAGTATATGTGTCGCTAGGCTCACTTGGGTGTTATATTGCCTAGATCTGATTTGTCCCCTTAGTCGCCTTTTACGACAAGCGCTAGTTGTTGGGGGGCGCTGCAGTGATATTCTTAGCCCGTCCCTGCACAGGGGGATAAGAAACTACTGTCGACGGCGCAATGCATATTGCAAAGATAAATCAGTGGAGACGGCTTTACACTCACTAGTGCACAATATCGGATATTCCCTGTACCATAAAGAGTACGCAATGGTTGCTTTTCTGGATATAGAGGGCGCTTTCAACAATGTCAATAGATCAACGATAGCAAATGCACTTTCAGACCTGAAGGTCGACGACTCACATTGCGAACCTATTACTCAATAGTCGGAGTATCAATTATAATCTGGGCGGGACATCTAAAAGAAGATCTGTCAGTAGAGGCACTCCGTATGGAGGTGTTCTATCCCCTCTTCTTTGGAGTATGGTGGTCATTGAACTATTGATAATCCTGGAAGGCGAGTTATGCACGGCAATCGCTTATGCAGATGATGTTGCTTTAGCTGTCTCGGGAAAGCACCTAAAAACTCTAAAAGAACTTCTACGGAACGTTTTAAACAACATAGCTAGTTGGGCAGTTCGGTGTGGTTTAGCTGTAAATCCCCACAAAACTATTACTCTTCTTCTTTTTCCGGTTTTGGCGAGGGTATAATCCGAAACCAAGACATCATAACCTTAACAGTTCGCCTATTTGACCTCAGAAGGTATCGGCAGGCCTCCGATTTTGGATCACTTGGTTACTGAAGCCAATCAAATGCTAGTGTCGTTGCATTTAAAACCTACCTACCTACCTTCCCTGCCTCACGATGTGTTTGGAACGATCATAGATATTGCCTCTTCAACAAGGTTCAAATGATCTCTTCTTTGAACGTGGCAATACCAGCTGAGCCGATCGCGCCCCATCTTTTATACGATGGTTTCCTTGACGTGAAGGCTTCCACGAATCTTCGAATTTCTTATTCGATTAAGATTTATCACTCCTGCTGTCATGCGAAGCATCTTCATCTCAGCTGCCGTTAATTTACTTTCATACTTTTTGTAGATCGTCTAACATTGTGAACCGCATGTGAGCACTGGACGCACAACTGCGGTGTAGAGCCTTCCTTTCAACTTAGGTGGCATTTTTCTGTCACAGAAGATAGCGGAATTTCCTCGCCACTTCATCGACCCTACACTTACGCGATGATTGATGTCGTCATCACAGGTTGCTTTGGATGGAAAACGACTAACAAAGCCCTCGTAGGGGCAGCATCTCCCGATAGGTGTTGGTCCGCTAAGTAACGAGAGAGAGCCACTGCAGCCGAAAACCTAGCAGCTCTGTTAGTAAGCCCTACTCCCACCTCCTCGTGGTGTCATCTGGGGATTTCTTCGGAAATTGCTAACGGGAGAGGACGAATGGCGAGCTTCCTGCGCCATAAAACAGGATAAGTGTCGGCTGGTCTGTGGCGAGCCGCAACCGTAAAAACAAATCTTGCTCCGAAAAGGAAACCAACGCCTCGGATACGGACGGATAATTTGATGACGACCTTTGGCTATCGAACACGGACAACGATCGGATTCTGGAACGTTAAGTTCCTAATGGACTCACTCCACGAAAGGGCTTGCAACGCCAGATTCCTCTAATTAGAACGCGAATTCGCACGGTATAAAATAGACATCTTAGGGCTGAGCGAGATAAGATGGTTCGACGCTGGGGAATTCATCTCCCCAACAAAAAGCACTGTCATGCTCTATTCTGGTAAACCAGCTGGAAGTGCACGGAGTTCTGGCGTAGGACTCATGCTAACTCCAGCAGCACGTAGTAGCCTCATATCCTGGAAACCCCATAGTGACCGGATATTAACAGCTAGGTTCCAGAGTAGAGTTAGAAAAATTACCATCATACAGTGTTATGCTCCGACTCTAGACGCGACTGAGGATGAAAGAACAATTTTTATAGCCAGCTAGGCGCCGTCTATAACCAAACGCCTAATGGGGACATCGTAATGGTGATGGGAGATCTCAATGCTAAGGTGGGTAGCGACAACACTATGCTTAAGCACTTGATGGGAGTTCACGGCGTGGGAGACCGTAATGATAACGGTGAGCGGTTTGTGGACTTCTGCAATACCAACCGCCTAGTCAACGGTAGTCATCGGAGGTACAGTTGGGTCTCTACTGATAGAAAAGGAACATCCAACCAGATCGACCACATTGCGATCAGTCGCCGCTTTAGAAATTGTCTCCTGGATGTCCGAAACAGACGTGGAGCTGACTTCAGACAAGAACGAGATCAACATCTTATGGTAGCTCATTTACGCCTTCGTACTGCATCTGTCAACAGCAACCGCTCAAACCTACTTAACACCACCAGGTTTAATATCGACAGGCTCAAGGTTCCCCAATTGCGTCAAAAGTTCAGGGACCATCTTGCTTTAGAAGCAGAAGCAATCAGCAGCATAGAGAACATGGATGACCACTGGAGTGCTGTGAAAAATGCTTTTGCGCCTGGAGCACGCACGTATGTCGGTAAAAAGCAGAAACACCACCACACATGGCTTTCTACAGACACCTGGAAACGGATCAATGAGCGTACAGCAATCAAAGCTCGGATTGCAGCGGCCTCAGCAGTAGAGAGAACCGAGCTTGAAACCCAATACCATGCGAAGAAGAAAGAAGTGCAGCGTAGTGTGAGACGTGACAAACGTCAATATGTCAACTCACTGGTCTCAAGCGCTGAAGAAGCAGCGAGTAGGTGCGACAGTAGGACTGTTTATAGCATCACTAAGGAGCTCATTGGTGGTCGAAACTCCAAACAACATCCAGTGAAGAGTCTAGACGGTAACCTTCTGATTTCGGATGAGGATCAGCTCACTAGATGGAGAGAACATTTTGCTACAGTGCTAAATCACTTAGACGATGGCGGTATGATCTCGAATTCGAATGAGCAATTCGAAGCAACAAATTCCCGAATTCGCACCGTACCTCCCAGTGAACCCGATATAATAAGAGAATCACGTCCCTCAAGAAGAACAAGACGGTGGGTATTGGTGGCATCGCTGCCGAGCTATTGCAAGCGGCGCCAAATACATCGGCAGATTTGCTGCATCGGCTAATACGGAGAGCTTGGGATAGAGAACAATTTCCAAGGAGTGAAAAGGGGGGGGTGATCATTAAACTTCCAAGGAAGGGAAACTTGATGGATTGCGGTAACTGGAGAGGTATATGCGTTCTTCCAGCCGTGGCTAAAATAATTCTAGAACGATTTAAAGAACATTTAGATTCAACTTTCGATGTCGAACAGGCAGGCTTTCGCGCTGGATCCTCCTACATCGACCACATAAACACCTTACGGATCATTATCGAGCAATGCGTTGAGTATAGGTCTCCGCTACATTTAATGTTTATCGACTTCGAGAAAGCTTTCGACAGATTGAATCGAGATGCTATCTGGTTGGCCTTGCGCAGGAGAGGCATCCCAGAAAAACTTATAGCTATTATCAAGGCTACATACGAGGGCGGTAAGTGTCACGTCGTGCTCAATGGTAAGGTGTCGGAGGATTTTGAAGTCCAAAGTGGAGTACGTCAAGGGTGCATACTGTCACCACTATTGTTCTTGGTGGTTATCAGCGATGTATTCCGTGCAGCATTGACGGAAGGCAACTATGGACTTCGGTGGACTATGACATCTTACCTTAACCACCTAGATAGCGCTGACGATGTTTGTCTACTTTCACATCGGATAATGGATCTTCATCTGATGGCCCAAAATCTAGAAGCTGAGGCAAACAAAGTGGGGCTAAAAACAAACACAACCAAAACAAAAGTCCTGAGTACTTCCAATACCCGCGCTCAACTTAACATTGCCGGAAAGCAAGTCGAGAAAGTTGATAACTTTCTATATTTAGGAAGTGTCGTCTCGGCTAATCGCGGTGGCACCGAACTTGATGTGTGCAGCAGAATCGGGAAGGCTAAAGCTGCGTTCGGAATGCTATCCAAAATCTGGAGAAGTAATGTTATCAGCTAAAGAACAAAGCTGCGACTGTTCCGCTCCAACGTATAATCAGTGCTGCTTTATGGGTGCAGTACTTGGAAGGTGGACACCATTAACACACGCAAGCTGCAAGTCTTCGTAAACAAATGCTTAAGAATCATCTTAAGGATTTTTTGGCCGAACCGCATCTCCAACGAACAACTTTATCTGAGAACGGGCCAAGAACCTATAAGCATTACTATACGAAGAAGAAAGTGGCAGTGGATTGGAGACACCCTACGGTACGAAGACAACTCAATTGCGAAATACGCCATGCAGTGGAATCCGCTCACCCAGGCAGGCAGAATAGCGGGACGCCCTAGGCAAACGTGGCGCAGAACAGTTGAGCAGGAATCGACGTTGGCTCTTCGGAAAGTGCGCACATCCAATATGTTGGGCGCGTGCCTTGTGCCGATTAGAACGTGGTTGATTTGATTAGGGGTTCTACCATCAAAGGAAAGCCAGGTTGTTGTGTGGATTCTTAGCCTAGGAAACATAGAGCTAATTATCGCGGCATTACGAGCCGCGGTGGCTGTGCTTACCAACTAGTCCGCCAAAGGTGGTTTCCTTACCGATTTTCGCATTACCCGAGTAAAACTTTTACGTCCTTGACAGGATCCTCATCGTCTTCGATAGGGGCGTGTGCACATATCGGACTGATATTGTAGAATGTTGCTCTGATGTGGATTACAGCCAGGCGATTATTTATAGGCTTGAAGTCGTTAACCCTTGATCGAACCAGATTTCCCACGACGAATCCGCATCCCAGCCTGTGCAGTCTGTCGCAGCTGGGTCTTTTTTGCATTCCTGATTTTATCTATTGTATCTCGTGGATCGCAGTAATATCTGCCTTGTACTGCGTGAGGACACATTCAAGTTTTTGGGCGACACCCGGGCTGTACAGAGATTGTGCATTCCAGGTGCATACCCGTAAATCGTAGTCCGTGGATATTCTGGGTCGATTTGTTCATTGAGTGGAATTATTGTTGTTATCCGACGCTGGTGTCTCTCTCATAACTAGCTTTTCTTTACGTTGTAAAGCAGTTACCCCGACGGCAGAACCCCCAACCTGGAGGGCCAGATCCATCAGTTTTAGCCCCTTGGACGAGGCGCCCGGCCGGTTTGAGAACCGACATCAACATTCCGCTTCGGGGATATGAGCGCTGCCGTTGCTTGGCCCATTTAGGGTTCATCCGCCACCATCTCTTTTCCATAACCCTGATGAAGTTATCGAAATCCTTACAGACCTGAGCTTCGAATATGTCGAAGTAGCTCAAGTAAGGTGTCTGTCAAAACCGTCTATAAATTCCGCCGTTGATTCCGTCGAGAAAATTCTTCCGGTGTCCTTCTTCCTTCTGAGGACTCTTGTTAGACATCTGAGATACATTTTGGCCATTCAGGTCAACAAAAGATACCTCATCCGGTCGCACAAGTGTGCTAAAGTGTGAGTGTTCAGCTACAAATGTATAGACGGATTTGAAATACGACCATCGTTAGTTCACCACTAGGTAGCTATCCAAGGGCCACCGTATGGAGGTGATGGTGCGTCATTTTGCTCGCCCTCCTTTTTAACTTAAGCTCTTCTATATTAAGGAATTACTGTGCAATTTGTAAATTCTTGTATGAAAGTTATGTACAATATCTTTGTGGGTACTAAATATTTAAAACCAAGTCCAAGCTGCGAACTCTCAACATGGATGTAGAGTAGAAGCTTCCGTTCTCCAATCAATGTGGTCATACAAGCTTCATCTACTTTTTTCAAAATAAATTTTGCAATCGATACAATATAGTAATGACGGTGAGCAGCATTTTAATCAGTTTTAGACACATATGACGACAAATTTACGACTCCTTTCATCACTATATCGATCCACATTTACCCCCATGTCTACAACAATCCACAAGTAATCATTTTACACACTCCATCACTTCATTTACGGAATCAAAATGTCCTCTTGGCAAGCAATTAGCCGTCCATCTTCGTCATCATCAAGCCGCAACCAGCATGAAACCACATTCATTCCCGTAATAAAACCGAAGGAACTAACCCCTACAAACCCTATCCCAACATTGTGGCTAATATTGATTTTCTTAAGTTCACGTACTCTTTTCAGGACATACGTGAATATTTGTAGCATGTCCTTGAGAGTAATTTAATAAGCAACGACTTCCTGCCACGAACAGTTTACGATGTGACTCTCGTTCAAACTACGAGTAGTACACTACCACTATCATCCCCCCAGCGAGGGGATTAAATAATTGAACTAACTGTGGCAGCGGTGTTGGTGGAGTGATGGCTCCTGGTTTCTTGGTTACCACCTCATTTAAATGTCAAAACCGTAACACAAAAGCAAACACATACTCGTACAATGCGGATCGCATTACCGCAGCAGCACAATAAATTGGGTTAAACTAGAGATGGAGGTAGTCTTGAATAAATCTTTGCGTCGGCGGCGACGTTGTGGTTTTGAGGTTTTAGCGGTTTAACTGTCCGCTGAATTTGAATTAATTTCTGCTTATCGCCGGTGTGCGAAAGACTCGTTTCACATTACGGACTGTGTTTGATGTTATGACTTTCACCCTTTTACGGCGCGACCCGGTTTCTCCGAAATGCAAACAGGGATTACGTCAACTAAGCAGACAGTGGTGTTTGCTAGTTTTTGTTCAGAGCGGATTTAAATTTAGGATTGCGGGGAGAGTTATGACACTCTGATACAGATTCGTCCAAACGCAATGGTGACTGGGAAATGAAAGATTCGATTTTAGAAAGCCGAGTATTGCATTCCTCCATAAGATTCTTCTTCTCTTCCTTTTTCACCGAGGTTATGATCCGAAAATAAGGGATCATAACCCTCCCACTTCACTGCATTTCTACTGATCCGTTCGCCTATTTGACCTAAGAAAATATCGGCAGGCCTGCCGATTTTGGATCACTCGGTTACTGTGTTCCTCCATAAGATTGTAAAAGTCAAAAGAATCACGCCAGTGGAAAAGGGAATTGAAGGCTTTGAAACCGCATCTAGGAAAACTAAGTGCGTTGTGGAAATTAGTTGTTTCACCAACAGTTTAGGAAGAAAGTATCTCAAAGATTATGATTTGATTGTAAAAGGTTATTTAGTAGCTACGATAGATCTTTGACAGCCGACTGCGGCCATATTTGAGAATATTTTGCTATCATTCTGCTGTCCTTGTATTCTGTCATAGTCACCATTTAACCATGGAGAGCTACGCCATTGGACAACGCATCGAAATCGTAAAACTTTATTATCAAAATTCGAGTTTTCTTTTTTCAATGCGAAACGTTCCGAGCGTTACGTATGATTTAAGGCCGTAATGTGCGGCCTTTCGAGCTCACCATTCGACGAATTATGAAGAAATTCGAGGAAAGTGGTTCAGAGGCTGATCAAGCAATCCCACTACGTTAACGAAAGGTGCGATCGCATAGAGTATGCGCGAAACGAAAACGTCTCAATTCCCTTCTTTGTCAAGAACTTGACCTTTTGTACGCTTCAACAAAGACTTGGGCCTAGGTTAGGTTAGGTTAGGTTGGCTGTCCACACGAGAGTGCAGACACACTTAGATCAGTGAAGGTCCTTTGTGATACCATGGATCAACCATTAGGCCACTCAGGGACTAACAAAACCAACCGGAGCTTCTGATAAAGCGATGGATGCTCATGACGTCTAAGGACGCCAGATCGCAGAGGTCGTCAAGGAAGAGGGACCCTAGATGGAGCATTCTTTTATGCGACAGGGCTGGACAAGTGCATAGGAGGTGAAGGATGGTTTCCTCCTCCTCCTCGTCCCTACAGCTTCTGCAGAAGTCGTTGGAGAAGAGAAGTCATTTATAATGACATTCCAGCTGTCAGCTCCTTAGACAAAGCCAAACTGCTTGCCGCTCACTTTGCAGCGAACTCCACCATGCCAGATAGTGCTTTGTCTCCGCCTGTACTTGAGAGCGTCAAATTTTCTATGGGACACGTCCACTTTCGCACTCGTACAGTTGCAAGAGTACCCAAAGATCTCAACATACACAAATCCGCTGGTCCAGATGGTATCTCCCCCATAGTTCTGAAGAGGTGTTCTTCCAACCTGGCAAAACCTCTGCGTAAGCTTTTATGTCTGTCCTACTCTTCTGCGCTCTTTCCGAGTAAATGGAAAACAGCATATGTCCAGCCCGTCCCTAAAAAAGGCGAATCTTCCTCCCCGTCCAATTACCGACCCTTCTTCCAAATGTCATGGAAACGCTTATAAATCGTCAGCTTATGAAACATCTTGATTCACGAAAACTCCTCAATGACCGGCAGTATGGTTTTCGTAGCAATAGGTCCACTGGTGATCTGATGGCATATCTCACCGAGAAGTGGAACCAATCCCTCCATCACTTCGGCGAAACAAAGATGATTGTGCTCGATATTTCTAAGGCATTTGACAGAGTTTGGCAGCAGGCTCCTTTGTCGAAAATGCGTGCATATGGCAACGATAAGTCTCTTCTTCAATGGATTAGAAATTACCTTTCGGACCGTTCAATACAAGTTGTCTTGGGCGGCTTCAAGTTTGGAATTCACCATATACATGCTGGTGTTCCCAGGGCTCCGATTTGTCTCCGACTCTCTTCCTCATTTTTATAAATGACCTCTTGTCTGCAACTTCTAATCCAATCCATTCTAGATAGGGTACAGAATCGCGCGTTAAAACTTATAGGTGATAGAGACATTGTGAACTCCATAGTCTATAAGGAATGGTGGACTTGACAGGTTATTTCTCCATATTGTAAAGCGATTGCAATGGAATATTGCGTATCTTGCTCCTAGTCTGGGTAATGTTGACAGAGAGAGAAATTACGCCAAACGAACCTTATGAAAGAGAGTTAAAACCAAACTGTCCCTACCAGGATGCCCCCTGAAGGATTCGAGTCAGTGGCTGAGGATAGAGAAGAATGGAGAGTTCCCCTGAGCATCGGCATTCATGGAGGATAAGCGGATGGCCTGGCTTGCATACTCCACTGACCCAGCCATGCAAACAATTATCGCCAAGACTTCTTTGGCATGCATATCATTCAATTACCCGTTACAACAACTCTTCCTCCACATTACACCATCTCTGCAATAAATTCCCCGACGAAGTCATCACATCAATGAAGAACACCCAAACATATCAAATTTGTATTTACTTTTTGCTATTTTAATGAAAATTTCATGTCACCCTGTATTTAATAATATATTATGTTAAAAACAAACTACACCCTGTCTCACTTGAATATCGTAGAAATGTCTCATGTCTTTCTCTTTTTTATCGCTTTTTTTATAAAAAATGCTCCAGCGAAATAGCCAGCTGCATTCCTCCCCTTCAAATCTTCACCCGCAATACGCGTCATGCTTGGAATGCATATCAGTCAACCTCAAGCCCAACTTCGGACGTCCTGTCAAATATAGGGATTCGTTTATAAGCCGAACAACACGTTTGTGGAACGAACTACTAGCCTCTGTATTTCCAAATCATTACAACCTTCAAACATTTGAAGCCAACGCAAACCGGCATCTCCTCTGTCTCTTTCCCCCCTTTTCCCATCCGCCCGTGCCCTGAGAACCAGTATAAGGGTATTAATAATCCCTTTGGCAACCGCAAATTACAAAAAAAAGCATATCCGGGAGCATACGTTTAGTCAACCAGCATCCTGGAGGGTCATGCCACACACAATTGTGTTCGTGAGAGACCCAAGCGTCAATGAAAGCCCTAACCGAGGACGCAGTGAGACCCAACGTGGGTTCGAGACCTGAGAAAGCCTCCTCTCAACCCTGTCTAGAAATCTCATGGGAGATTTCGTTCCCCAAGATTCCAGTGTGACCTGGGACCTAAATAAGAGACAGAGAATTCAGCCTTGCGACCGTGTTCAAAGAGTTTTTGGTTTCACGAACAATTTTGGAAGCGGTTAAATGGTTAAGCAAGGCCTTAAGCGTAGCCAGACTGTTACTGCAGACACAAATGCTACGGCCCTTCCACTTGTTCTTCACAATATAGTTCATGGTCATTAAGATTGCATAAGTTTCCGCTTGGAAAACAGACACATATTTGCCTAACGAGAAGTGAAGTTTAATGTTGTCGACATCCACGAAGACACCGGCACCAGACCTTTGGTTGGTTTTGGAACCGTCCGTGAAAATATGATTACATTCAACTCCCGGCTCAGAATCTGGCCGAAGCCAGTCCTGAACACAAGGAAAGTCGACTCTGAATTTGCACGTTAGCTGAAGATTTGGTGTCATTGCATCAGACAGCATATCCATAAGACCAGAGTCGTAAGATAGGCGTGTCGCGCAAGTTCCAGTGTGAAGTTTACCAAAACCGCCCCGCCAAAGACGATGAACGGCTTTCACAGTGCAGTCGATGATATAAGTATCAAAAGGAAGTAAATTCAGCAAAGCATCTAGAGCAGAGCCAGGCCGAGACAAGTCGTTCTTTGGAGTTTAGCGCAAATGGCAACCACATATTTACGCGACAGTTCCCTTCTACAAATCGAAATCACTTGGAAAGAATCCAAGTGTTTTCCATGCCGAGATTCATGCTATTGAGACTTGCGCTAGTATAAACATGCATTTTATCATCAAAGGTGCTGCTATCCACATACTCACCCACAGTCAAGCGGCGCTAAAGCACTGATCTCCCAATTGATCAATTTTGAATCAGTTCTAAGCTGCTCCGACTTGAGCCGATACAATAAAGTAAAATTGTGATGGGTACCGAGTCATGTAGACATAAACGCCAACGAAACTGCACATCTGCTAGCTAGAAAAGGCTCCTTTTAGTTGTTCGCTCAACTTAAACCCTTTTGCGGAATATCTGATTCTGCCTTTAAATTGACCCTAAACAGTTAAGAACATGTGCATTTCTCACTGGAATAACTCCCAAGGTCTCAGACAAGCTAAAAGACCTGTCCAACCTTTGCAATAAAAAAGGCAGTCAATATCTTTAAATACAGCAGAAACCACTTAAGAAGGCTTGTGGGCTTCCTTACCGGTCACTGTCAATTACTTTACCACCTTAACAAAACGAGAATTACAGAGGATATCACTAGTGATGAGGATAATCGAATGATGTAAAGAATCGATACATTAGTACTCGAGAGATCCCTATAATCGAATGATCATTCAGGATATGAGTACTATATGCATATGACAACACACTCCCCTAAATGGTTGAATACACAAACAAAGTTCTCTTACTTACTTACTTAGGTGGCGCTACAGTTCGGGGTGAACCTGGGCCTCAACCAACAAGCCTCTCCATTTAGCTCGGTCTTTAGCTAATTACCTCCAGTTGCGCACTCCAACTTGGTCGAGGTCCCCTTGAACTTGTGCGCGCCACCTACGGCGATGACTTCCTCTACTGCGTCGTCCCTCGGGATTAGATTCGAAGACTCTGCGGGCCGGAGCGTCGTGTCCATTCGCTCTACATGTCCTAGCCATCTCAGACGTCCAATACGCAGTTTTTTGACTAGGTCGATATCGCTGTACAGCTCGTATAGCTCGTGATTGAATCTTCTCCTCCAAAACCCGGCAACGCAAACGGGACCGAAAATCTTACGAAGAATTTTTCTCTCGAAGCGATCAAGGATATCTTCGTCTTCTTTTACTAAAGTTCATGTTTCAGCGCCGTAAAGCAGGACTGGGATGTTCAAGGTCTTATACAGAGTCTCCTTAGTTGTTCGAGATAGGGATTTACTGTTGAATTGCATTATAAGCCCAAAAAAACAACGATTGGCAAGAATTATTCTTCGCTTGAAATCTGCGCTGATCTTGTTTTTCAAGTATATAGCAGAGCTAAGGCAAACCAAGTCCCTTACTACCTCGAAGTAATAGCTGCCCACTGTGTTCTGTCCAATTCGCCGGTGTTGGCTTTCCCTTCTTGTTGACAGCGTATACTTGGTTTTGCCCTCGTTTATCGCTAAACCCATTTTGGCCGCTTCCGCCTCAATGCTTGCAAACGCACCGGTGACAGCCCGCTGAGTTCTTCCGATAATGTCTATATCGTCGGCGTATGCAAGCAGTTGTACAGACTTGTAATAGATTGTGCCTCCGGTGTTGGCTTGTGAGTTCCGCACAATCCGTTCAAGTGCAATATTAAAGAAGTCACATGACAGTGCGTCACCTTGCCTAAAACCTTTTTTGACATCAAAGGTATCGGTGAGGTCATTACCGACCTTGATGGAGCAGCGAACGTTCTCCATCGTCAGCCTGCACAGACGGACAAGTTTGGCAGGGATGTCAAACCTAGACATGGCTCTATAAAGCTCTTCTCTATAGATGCTGTCATAGGCGGCCTTGAAATCGATAAAGAGGTGGTGAGTATCGATTTGGAATTCTTGGGTTTGCTCCAGGATTTGCCGAAGTGTGAGATTTGATCGATGGTGGACTTTCCTGGCCTAAACCGCACTGATAGGGTCCAATCAGGCTGTTGATAAAAGGTTTCAGGCGTTCACACAATATCGCAGAAAAGATCTTGTATGCGATATTGAGGAGACTGATGACTGTATAATTGGCGCAGTTGAGGGGGTTTCCTTTTTTGTGGATCGGGCAAGCGATGCTGAAGTTCCATTCATCAGGCATACACTCGTCTGACCAAATCTTAGAGATGACCTGGTGTATGCACTCTACCAATTTATACCTAGCTGCCTCGAAAAGTTCGGCCGGTAAGCCGTCAGGTCCAGCATCCTTGTTGGATTTTAGCTTGGATATTGCTATCATCACTTCGTTTTGGTCAGGTGGACGGAAACTTTGACTATCATCGTCTATGTTGAATGGTTCATTCTGCCTGACAGCGGGATGTTGGTCTTCGTCGCCGTTATACAGTCTGCAGAAGTAGTTTTTCCATATTCTCAGCACCGACTGTGATTCTACTACGAGGTTTCCATTTTCATCTCTACAGGTTTCTGTACGTGTATTGCTTCTCTGACACGTTCTTTTTACCTTTTGGTAAAACTTCCGTACATTGTTCCTGGAGTATAAACTCTCGATATTCTCAAACTCGAGCGTCTCATGCTCTTTCTTTTTCTTTTGGAGAAGCCGATGTTGTTCCCGTCTCTTTTGCTCGTAGAGCTCACGAGCAGCTCTCATTTTCCTTTGCAGCGCCGCTTTGTATGCCTCTTGTTTTGCTGCATGCACTCGCCGGCATTCTTCGTCAAACCAGGGGTTTCGCAGTGGTGGGCTAGCGAGACCCAGCATATCAGTCGCGGCGTTTCTGATGGCATGTTGGCAGCGTTGCCACTGGTCTTCGGTACTTGATGGTGGCGGCAAAGGGGTGATTGAGAGATTTCGGGATACGCGTTCAGCGAAGAGTCTGGCGGTCTCTTGCGATTGTAGCTTTTCGACGTTAAATTTTCTCACAGTAATTCTTCTTTGTTGCTCAGATTGGGATATCCGCACTCGTACCTTGGCTACAACAAGGTAATGATCCGAGTCTATGTTGGCCGCTCGGAAGGTCCGGACATCCAGAATACTGGAGGCATGCCTTGCGTCGATCGCAATATGATCAATTTGGTTGATCGTTACATGATCATTGGACCGCCATGTCTGCTTATGAATATCGAGATGAGGAAACCATCTGCTTGCTATGGTGACATTTCGCTCCACAGCGAAATCAATTAGCCTTAGTCCGTTATCAGACGTGGTGTCGTGTAGGCTATGCTTACCGACTGCCCTACCAAAGACGTCCTCCTTTCCTATTTTGGCGTTAAAATCGCCCAATACGATTTTAACGTCGTATTTAGGACATTGCTCGTATGTTTTGTCGAGGAGCTCGTAGAAACACTCTTTGGTGGCAGGGTCCTTTTCTTCTGTGGGGGCATGAACACATATTAGGCTTATGTTAGCGAATTTAGCCTTGATCCGGATAGTCATAATACGCTCGCTAACATGTCGGAAGCTTAAGACTTCTTGCCTAAGTCTGCCGCGTATGACAAATCCGCATCCGAATAAGCGTTGCCTGTTGCCTCTGTAGCAATCACCGTAGTAGTTGTCACAGTTTTTCATCCTCTTTTTGCCCGGACCATCCCATCGCACTTCCTGGATGGCGGTAATATCTGCTTTATAGCAGTCTAGGGCCTCTGCTAGTTGTTCGGCTGCACGTGGTTTGTAAAGGGACAGAACATTCCACGTACAGATCCGAAGGTCGTTGTCCTTATTTCGTTTGCTGGGGTCGTCATTAGTTGAGTCATCCTTATCCGAGGCTTTTGGTTGTTTCGGAACCATGCGGTTTTTACGTGGTAGGGAAGTTACCCCGACGGCACAACCCCCAACCTGGAGGGCCAGTTCCTTAATTATTCCCCTAGAACGAGGAGCCGTGTACAGCGATGCCAGTAGTCAACTACGGGAGTATGAGCGCTGCCGTTGGCCCATTAAGGGCTCCTCCGCCACCATCTCTATTCCAATGTCCTGACCAACATTGGAAATTCCTTACCGACCTGTGATCCGAATACGTCGAAGCAGCTCGCGCAAGGTGTTCACTAAGTTCAACCTAACTGGAACTATAGACGCCACCGTTGACTCCGTCTAGGGAATTCGTCCGCTGCCGCCTGGAACAGGAAGAAGCGCTCTAGTGAGAAAAGCGCTCTTCCCCCCCTCTCTCATCTGCTGCCGCCGAGAATCCGCCAAATGGGATTGGTTACCCATTTCTTGGATTAAGGTACTAGGCACCCGGCTGTCACCGCGTGGAGGTTGAGAGTAGGAGTTGGTAGGCCTCAGCTGAGTGAAAACGCTTGTGTTTTCATATGATCGCATGCACTACCGTTTGACCAGCCAGCGACCAAAGTTCTCGGTTCCACTAATATCACGATTCGAGATATGAGATGTGTATCCCAGTAAAATATTTAGTACTCGATCCATTCACTTTGCCTTTAAAATGAATCGAGTACTATTTTACTCGGATACACATCTTATACGTCGATTCTTGGAGAGTGTGTTCGCATATAACACTCATATCTCGAATGATCATCCGATTATAGGGATCACTCGAGTACTAATGTCTCGATTCTTGAAATCATTCGATTATGCATATAGCACTCATATCTCGAATGATCAGTCGAATTTAGAATTGAGACATGAGACATGAGTGATAAGACACGAGTTTTTATTTTGTGTTTACTCTTTGCGGCCCTGCTCGGTTCTCGCTGCTTCGGCAGTATTTTATGCAGGTATAGCAAATCATTCGAATAATTTCAGACGATGTCTCGAGATATCTCGAGATATTGCAAGAAGCCATTATATAATTCGAATGCGCCCATCACTAGATATCACCTGACGCCTCTGCTTAAAAGAGGACGAAGCCGCAGAATACATACCATATGAGTGTGCAACTCTCTGTAGAATTAGGAGAAGCCTTAAGGAGATCATATCTACAACAGACTTAAGAGACTCCTTCGTAGCCGTAATTATAGCTTTCATAAGGAAAGTAGAAGTACTGCTGCCCTGAAAGGTGCCCACTAGCACAATAGATCTTTCTGATCGCAGTGCCCAGTGGCCACAAGCCTATTAAAAATTAAAAAAAAAATTAAAAATTATTCGCGAAAATTTGAAACTCATTGCGGCTTCTTAATTCCTTCGATCCCTGCTTATGGTACCCGGCCAGCGTCACTTTATATTCAGTTGCACATTTGTTGATCTTTAAGTTCCGTCCAGTCCTCTGTTATAAGGGTATTCTCCGCAGCATTGGACTCGTGCTGAATCATCCACTCTGTCTATAAATTTCTGCCGAACCACTGTGCCACGTGCCTGGGCTTCTTATCGCTAAGCACCCGAAGTTCATCAATCAACTGTCACATCTTCTCACGTTCAGCCAAAAAGTATTGAGCAACACTCATTAGTAATTTCAAATCTGTAACACTTCAATAAGCCTGCACTTGAATAATAGAAACCAAAACAGCAATATTCGCCCACTAGCCGCACCTGCTCTGTTATCAGTTGTTATTGTTTAACACGGTTCCAGTGCTGTTATTGCCGCTTGTCAGCTCATATCATAAACAACGCAAAATTCTATATCACTTAGTACGCAAACTGTATGTACTCGTATCCCGGAAATTCTGGGCCGTATATCGCCGTACTGGGTTATCGCTTCAAGTGCGTATCTGATTGATAAACATCGTGTAGGCGTGTATCGGGTTGTAACCGGAAAATTCCACCATGCACAGATAGTCTTCGACGGTGTCTATCTAATCTTCCAATGGAATATTCAATTACCTACGCAATACGGCGAGAAAGGAAGAATATGAAAATTAATTCATCGATTCTTGACGATCGATTGCTCACCATTGGACCTGGTCGTGTGTCCAAAGGTTAATCAAGTTTGTCTTATGGTCGCGTGAAAGGCACGATTCTGTCGGCCTACCATTGATTTACGTACACCCTGATAGTATCTGGAAATAATTTCTTATTATTAGAACTAAATTGCGGAGGAAATTATTTATATACGGAGTGGAGATTTTAATTAAATTAAATTGATATCACGAAGCACGGTGTAATGTGCTATCGCTGTGGAATGTGGGAGATTCACAGGATGAGGTGACGATGTTTGATTTTAAGTCAGATGGGTACACTCAGGTGGGAAAGTTTTCTAATTCTAGAAAAGTGTAGGAGCGGACAATTTTACTATGACTTAACCCTAAATCAAAGGAGAGTTTTGAGCTTAGGATTCTATCCCAAGCCACAAGATCATAGTATATGCTGGTAATGGATCTTAAGGCAATCGGTCAATACAATTTGCCTTAGACGGAACTGTTTTCGTACACTTTTCAACCAATGCTGGTGTAACCCAGGACTCTGGACTAAAGCCCCATGTCTTGCCAAAAGCACCCTTTTTTAATAGTGGAAGGGGTGGGCGGACAGAGAATGACCCGCGAAGCACTGTGTCCTAAGAAGATGTTTTGTGCTATCCCCTGGTTGGTTATTCAAGAATTAGTTGTCATTTAGCTGAAATCTAGTTCATTGATGAAGCTAAGGATAGTTCGAGCTGAGAAGGAGGTGACATCAGAAGGTGATGTGAAGCCTTTGTTAAAGTGCTTTAGCTTCAACCTGGCTACGGCAGGGCAATCACAGAGTATGAAGTGTCCTCAAGACAAACACGGCACATATCCGATTTAACACGGCCCATTTTCTTGAGATGGTAATTGAGAGAGCATTGTCCAGTTAGGAAGTCAGTTATGATCTTAGCATTCTGTTTGCTCATTGATAGAATGTCTACGGTTGTTTTCCAAAAATTGATAAACTTCTTGGAGTGCCTAGGGCCAGGTTGAGCATTCCAACGCGAAAGCATTTGTTCACGCTCCCATTGATATAGCTCTAACTTTATCTGGCCCCCTAGTCTAGAAAGCTCATCAGCAGCACCCAGATTAAGGTGATTTTATTATGTGCAGCGATCTGTAATAGAGTCTGGAGACAGTTCCAAACCAGATTAAACTCAAAATCAAAGGACGTAAGAGCTTTGAGTGCTACTTGGCTATCTGACATTATACGTATGTTAACATGTGATCTTCAGGGGTTTCTTCCACCTAATGCATTCTCTGGCGCAGAGTTCGATAGCATAGATCTCTGCTTGGAAAATAGAAGTGGATTGACCTAGTGGTGTAAAGAGTTTATAGTTGGGGACAAAGATACCCTGCCCCATTTAACATTTTTGAATCATCAGTGAACCAGTTGAGTTGAGGTGTTGTTAGAGGGATTTGAGTAGCTGGGGTCAGGGATGGTAGCTGTGAAGCGGAGGTGGAGGTGGATTTTTTTTGGCATGAAATCTGAGATGCATACTGCTGGAGAAGATAGTAGCGGAATTTTCTCAAAGATCTTCATGTGACCAACTAAATTTAAATTTGCGTCGTTGCATAGAAGGTGAAGCTTTAGAGCATTGACAGCCGCAGTCTTCATAATATTTATGTGTAGGGGTGGAAGGTTTAAGAGAACTTTCAGCGCAGCTATTGGGCAGGTACGCATTGCGCCCGTAATACCTACACAGGCTAGTTTTTGCACCTTCTGTAGTGCAGAGCGTGTGACGGCTTGATTAACTTGTTCCCACCATACTAGCGAAGCCTCTCCTGCTTGTGCTCGAGCAGCCCCATTCTGCGGCCTATGCGTTTAAGTCTCCGGCTATGACAATCAGACTTTCACCTCTAGCATCTATTGTTGGTCTGTTTAGGAAGCTATTAAATTCCTCGATCGTTAGTTTCGGTGGAGCGTAACAACTGTAGATGTGACAGCCGTCAATTTTAGCCCGAAGGAAGAATGTATAAGGGTTCTTGTCTGCTACTTGGAAAGGTTGTTGCACCAGGTCTATATTGCAGCTTTTACTATTGCATCCCAGTTCATACACCATTATCATACGGTTCATTTAAGATTGCTACCTCTACGCATAGTTCACGGACTGTTTGTGTGCTTGGGATGCCTCACAGTGGTTTAAGTTTAAGTTCAGCTGCAATATGTTCATTGTTTCAGCAGCAGTTCCCTCCATGCTCGTTGGTACGACGGACATCTACGGCTTCAATAAAATGGTTTCTACTTGTATCAACACCCTCCTTGCCCTGACAGAGCAGACATTTTGGCTCCTTGTTGCATAGCTTCGCTGTGTGACCAATTTCACCAGTAAACAATGTTTGGACCAGTCACTTGTGCTTTTTCACGGTTTGGCTATATGACTGAAATCCATACATTTGTAGCACTTAAGTGAGTTTAGCTTCTCGCGAATTCGGCACACAACCCATCCTATTCGTACTTTGCCTATTGCGACTAGCTTACTTCTTACCGGAAAAATAGTACAGAATACTGGAATCTTACCTTGATAACACACTCTTTCGTGTTACATACGGGACTGAATACTCGGAATTCAAAGAAATCAACGCCAGTGTTCCGCAAGGAAGCGTTCTAGGCCTAATGTTATTTTTGCCCTCTACAAGAAATATACTACTAGATGACGGGACCGGTAGTAACAACGATCGCAGACCACACCATCAACAGGAAAACTCCAACGGGCTTTGAACAAAATATGCGAATGGACAAAGACCTGGCGAATCGTCGTTAACGAGACCAAGTCAACGCATGTCAGTTTTACGTAAAAAATGATAAATAACTTAAATATTTCCATTAACTCGGTACAAATACCGTACGCAAACAAGGCAAAATACCTAGGAATGGTCCTAGTGGATGCAAAACTTAAGTGTCACAAGTTAAAAAGAAGCGCGATGAGCTCGAAATCAGACTCGGAGAAATGTATTGGCTTGTAGGAAGAAACTCGAAGTTAAGCGTAAACAATAAACTGCTTCTGCATAAGTAAGTCCTAAAACCGTCTTGGACATACGGTATACAACTTTGGAGATGAGCCAACCCAAGCAATATGGCTCTACTGCAGATATTTCAGAACAAAACGCTAAGAGCAATCGTGAAGGCTCCATGGTATACAAGGAATAATGATATTCACAGAGATCTAGGAATCGCTACCGTGAGGGACGAAGTAATAAAATTTCTTCGCAAACTTCGTACCCACCTTCATGCTTACATCATAGTACCTCTCTGAGGGCTGAGGCTTAGCAGGTAGACATATACTGGCTGACATTCATGTCATTATCACGTCAGATATGTAAGTCGGGCATAACCAATGGTACGCCAAGGCCATTGGCATCTTTTGAAAAAAATGTTCCATTGTCTATTCATTACCGTTACTTACTTACTTAGGTGGCGCTACAGTTCGGGGTGAACCTGGGCCTCAACCAACAAGCCCCTCCATTTAGCTCGGTCTTTAGCTAATTGACTCCAGTTGCGCACTCCAAGTTGGTCGAGGTCCCCTTGAACTTGTGCGCGCCACCTACGGCGATGATTCCCTCTACTCCGTCGTCCCTCGGGATTAGATTCGAAGACTCTGCGGGCCGGAGCGTTGATGTCCATTCGCTCTACATGTCCTAGCCATCTCAGACGTCCAATACGCAGTTTTTCGACTAGGTCAATGTCGCTGTACAGCTCGTATAGTTCGTGATTGAATCTTCTCCTCCAAAACCTGTCAACCCAAATGGGACCGAAAATCTTACGAAGAATTTCTCTCTTGAAGCGACCAAGGATATCTTCATCCTCTTTTAATAAAGTCCATGTTTCAGCGCCATAAAGCAGGACTGAGATGATCAAGGTCTTATATAGAATCTCCTTAGTTGTTCGAGATAGGGCTTTACTGTTGAATTGCCTTATAAGCCCAAAAAAACAGCAATTGGGAAGAGTTATTCTTCGCTTGAAATCTGCGCTGATCTTGTTTTTCAAGTATATAGCAGAGCTAAGGCAAACAAAGTCCCTTACTACCTCGAAGTAATAGCTGCCCACTGTGTTCTGTCCAATTCGCCGGTGTTGGCTTTCCCTTCTTGTTGACAGCGTATACTTGGTTTTGCCCTCGTTTATCGCTAAACCCATTTTGGCCGCTTCCACCTCAATGCTTGCAAACGCATCGGTGACAGCCCGCTGAGTTCTTCCGATAATGTCGATATCGTCGGCGTATGCAAGCAGCTGTACAGACTTGTAATAGAATGTGCCTCCGGTGTTGACTTGTGAGTTCCACACAATCCGTTCAAGTACAATGTTAAAGTAGTCACATGACAGCGCGTCACTTTGTCTAAAACCTTTTGACATCAAAGGTCTCGGTGAGGTCATTACCGACCTTGATGGAGCAGCGAGCGTTTTCTATCGTCAGCCTGCACAGACGGACAAGTTTGGCAGGGATGTCAAAACTAGACATGGCTTTATAAAGCTCTTCTCTATAGATGCTGTCATAGGCGGCCTTGAAATCGATAAAGAGTATCGATTTGGAATTCTTGGGTTTTCTCCAGGATCTGCCGAAGTGTGAAGATTTGATCGATGGTGGACTTTCCTGGCCTGAAACCGCACTGATAGGGTCCAATCAGGCTGTTCATAAAAGGTTTCAGGCGTTCACACAATATCGCAGAAAAGATCTTATATGCGATGTTCAGGAGACTGATGCCTCTATAATTGACGCAGTTGAGGGGTCTCCTTTCTTGTGGATCAGGCAAACGATGCTGAGATTCCATTCATCAGGCATACACTCGTCTGACCAAATCTTACAGATGAGTTGGTGTATGCTCTCTACCAATTCATCACCAGCTGCCTTGAATAGTTCGGCCGGTAAGCCATCAGGTCCAGTAGCCTTGTTGGCTTTCAGCTTGGATATTGCTATCCTCACTTCGCGTTGGTCAGGTGGATGGAAATTTTGACTATCATCGTCTATGTTGAATGATTCATTCTGCCTGACAGCGGGATGTTGGTCTTCGTCGCCGTTATACAGTCTGCAGAAGTAGTGTTTCCATATTCTCAGCACTGACTCTGATTCTGCTACGAGGTTTCCATTTCCATCTCTACAGGTTTCTATACGGGTAGGCTATCTGCTCCTGTGCCTAAAGAAGTGAGGAACTCATCACCCATGTTTCAATTAATGCAGAAATCTGCATCACAGGATCCATACAAATGCGGCTGTTAAAGTTTGTTGAAGAACATAACAAATCAGGAGTGGAATCCTCTAAGGTGATAGTTGATTGTTGACGATCACAATCATTCCTTGAGAGAGAGAGAGAGAGAGCTAACAAAGTGTGACCATCAATTTTGACTATCAAGAGTGTGACTATCAACTATCACCTTAGAGGATTCCACTCCAGTATTGTTTTGGCCGTACTTAGCGATATCACATTATGCGAAAAGGACGCTTGAATTTTTCACTCCAAATAGTTGAAATGTTTAGCTGAGAGCTGTGCTTCACCCGAATTGCCCAAAACTTCGCCTCATAGAAAGATTTTAGACTGAAAGCTACATTGAAGACTCGATAAAAATGGAGACAAGTGACGAAAACGTTTACGAGGTGTTAAAAACAAAGTTCGAGCGTTTTCACATGATGCAAAATATTTCTTATTTTTTTATTTATGTTATAAAATCGAACATGTATGTAATAAATGAGTACAAAAAAAAATAATTTTCATGCGTTTTCACTGAAAAAAATAAATAGTTTCCAGATTTCAAGTGTCACACATATGATATACTTCTGACATTTTCTTTGAATTTTGTGGCCTGTGGATTAGCAGATCTTTTAAGCTCAATGAGTAGGTCTCTTTTCGCCAAGTTCCTTTAGTTTAGGGTCAGTTTTCACCGCAATTATACGTCTGCAATGGATGTTTGGAATTTGGATGCCCTCTCTAATGAAAGTGCAAAATCATTAGGTAGTTCATTGCCTTTTAATATTGCTCAAAACCGCGCAGAACTGACGTAGCAGAAGCCGTATCTAATCAAATATCCGAATCCCACCCAACGTCATGACCTTCGACTTTCCATCGATTATTAGAAAGCATTCATTTCGATAACCATCTTCGTACAAGTGGTGTTCCCACAACCATTGTTTTGGATAGAAATAGAAATAATAGCAATCAATCACTGACCCTTTTTAGGAACTTTTACAACTGGGATTGGTGTAGGTATTCATTCACCGAATGTTACGATAAAGGGGTCAATTTATGTTCATTACTTCACCTTCTGACAGGGAAAAATTAATTTGTCTAACAGTTTTGGGTTGGCAATGGTCTAACATACTACGACGAGTTAATTGAAAATTCGTTTGCGTGTCTCGTGGGAATTATGAATAAATTACATAACAGCTTTTATTTGGTCAATATATCGATTAACAACAAGTCGCAGTATAATTGTCAAAACAAGTTACCATTTATAGAAATGCATCTGAAACCTATGTAAACAATTTGCAAAAATGTAAAACACCGTCCCACGTCAATGGAAGGGCTTTTGGCATAAACAATAGGATGTCAAATGTCAAAAAATGGCGGCCAACTTCTACCTATTTGACGCAAATAATGGGATTCCAAATGTCAAATTCGACACCAAGAAACATCAATTTGATAAACAAATGACGGCCCCAATTGACATTTGTATGACACTTTGACAGTTCGTGCAAGGAAGCTGTAAAAATAAAAAATATTCAACTCAACCTCATCTCGTGTGAAAATCATTCACGTTACAATAATTAAATTCAAATTATATTACTATTCACGTGACAATGCCGTGATTAATTGAGATGAGAAACTATCTCACAATCTCCCGCCGAACTGAGCTATAATTATCAAGTTACGCGTAACTTGCGGCCAAGTAAACGTCACCGTATTCGCTACCGTGTACATTAGGCAGTCTGGGCGCTTTCTTGTACTATACACACCTTTCCTTTGCTGATTATTTTTTCCCAATTTTACTATAAATCTTAGATTTCTAAATTTAAACTAAATTTTGAAAAGCTACTGCGTATGCCACACCCATCTTGTGTGCATTATACCGTAAGATACGTAAACAAAATGTCCCACTCTTTCCGTTTTATGTTTTCTATTTTACTATATTTTGAAAAATAAACGTTTTCCTTCGGAAAATAAAACAAAAAGAGAATATTGAAACGAAACACTCATTATTTGACGTTCGTTCGGAACTGATCAGCCCAGATAGCCCGCACGATCGGATTCTCACATGACGCTAAAAATAGCGTCGACATTTTGCAAAAAAAAGACAAATACCGTGGGCTTTGTTTGTGGGTTGCAGTATTTTAACGAGGTGCCGCCACACCAATGAATGGATAACCAATGTCCAGAGCTGTGTCCAAAAATGGTTGCAAGAATGGGATTTTTGTCACATTGGCCTTGGTGTTGATAAACACTTTTGGGTGTAAACCACTTTTGAACAAAGAGATAGTATTAAATGCAATTTGTAGGGAATCGCTTTTGGCAGGAGTCCTAGTCTATTTTATGAAGACGACGATCGAGCAATTTTACTCGAGACGTTTTCACTTGTCAGTTTTCCTACACAATGCGGCAGGAAAATACATATGTGCGGACCAACAAAAATACAAACATAGAGAAACGATAAAGTTGGATTGAGGCGATTAAGGTAATAGTGGTATAAGTCAAATTTAGCTTACGAGTAAGCTGAGAACTTAAGACTTGGACCGTTGTATCAAACGTGTGCTACCATCTGTCGACGGTGTAGTGAAATTATAGCTTACTTCACATAGACTTACACCAAAATTTGTCAGGGCAGTGTGCGACATTGCACGTGAAGCAATCGCGGGACAAACATGGCTAGGAGGGAGCAAGCAGTATTGAGCCATCGTGTAACTCAACGTCAAAAACGCATTTAATTCAGCCAGCTAGAGCTGCATAGTTAGAGGGCTAAGCAACCTGAATATACCTAACTACCTGCTGAGAATAATAGGCAGTTGCTTCAGTGAGAGAACCCTTCATTATGGCACGGAAGAGGGGCTTTAGACGTACAAAATCATAAGAAGAGTCTCCTAAGGGTCACTACTAGGCCCAGTCCTGTGGAATATAATGTATGATGCAATACTAAGAACGCCAAGGCCAAGCGGAGTAGAAATTATCGGCTACGCTGATGATATTGCAGTAATCGTCGTTGCAAAACGCTAGAACAAATGTTCGAAAACTGCGGCCAAACAATGAGGAGCGTAAGGGCATGGCTACAGGCATCAGGTCTGAAACTGGCAGATCATAAGACCGAAGCAGTGCTAATAAGTAGCAGAACAAAGGTAGAACCAGCAAACCATCGAGTCGCGTCCATACATCAAGTACCTGTGAGTGCTGCTGGACCACAGGCTAAACTTCAAAGAGCACCTGATGTACGCAGGCGAGAGAGCCTGCAGGACAGTGGCGGCAATGTCAAGATCAATGGTAAACGTTGGAGGACCCAGGCAGCCATAAGAAACCTGCTAGCCATGGTAAGCTATTTGATTCTTATGTACGCGTCCCCAATATGGGCACAAGCGACGTACCGGATAACGTGCATAAGACGGATGAACTCGGCCTATAGAATCGCAGAATGTGTTGTACCTTTCGGACGATCAACGTAATATCCGGCCGAATGCCAATAGATGTTGTAATAAAAGAGTCCGCAGCAATAAACGAGAACGAGTCGGGAGGCATGAGAACTACCACCGATGCTGTACAAGCAGAATGGCAACACAGGTGGCACACCACTCCCAAAGGACGATGGACCCATACGCTGTTCCCCAACGTAGAGGAATGGATCAGCAGAAAACACGGAGATGTAAACTTCTACATGACACAGTTCCTATCAGGGCACGGATGCTTTCGGGAATACTTCAACAAATACAAACACGTGGGCGACCTATAGAGCCCGTACTGTGAAGGCAACATCCACAACGAGGAGCATGTTTTGATGAAATGCCGGATGTATACTACGCGACGGCCGAAAACATATTAGAGAGACAAACTGGCGGCTAAATGACTCCGAGAGGACTAATAACATTCATGCTGTCCACGAATGGAACATAGCGAACGAAATCATCACCAGCATGATGCAGCAACTACCTCTGGAGGAACGAGCAGTAGCGAGAAATGAGGATCCAATATACACGGGAAGGTAGACTAACTTACACAAATACGGCCACTTATGCAATGTAACACAAGTGACATGCTCAGACACACATTAACATATGAACTCACGCAGTAACAGAAATTGGAATGTGCAAATTGAGCTGCTGCAAAGCAGCTGAAGCAGAAGAAGCAGCAACAGCTCCTGCAAGATAAATAGCTTGACATGCTAACCAGCCTGGCGAAGTAATACCTAACGACAGTGACGCGGTGAGAGTGGTAGAAGTGTGCATGGTGTGAATTAGTACGTAGGCGCATTCCTGGCATCGATTATTAGGATCTTCGAATCTAACCCCAAGGTACGATGCAGTAGAGGGAATCATCGCCGTAGGTGGCGCGCACAAGTTCAAGGGGACCTCGACCAACTTGGAGTGCGCAACCGGAGGCAATTAGCTAAAGACCGAGCTAAATGGAGAGAATTGTTGGTTGAGGCCCAGGTTCACCCCGAACTATAGCGCCACCTAAGTAAGTAAAGAATCGTCCATGCTAGCAGCCCGGGCTACTAGTATCTTTCGAAGATTACTACACCCCTTGACGCAACAACAACAAAAAAAACAAAATTTGTCAGAAGTGATTTACACCACCATGACTTCCACCGCCTCATATGTAAGTAAGCTACCAAGAAAGTATTCCGAAGTTCTGTCCTCAAAATGACCTAAGTCGGGGTTTAAAATTTCATCATATGAGGATCCACATTTGCGTATGCCGGCCTATGCAATAGTAACGGTTTGAACGGATGCATTGTCGTGTAGCAGAAGGAAACCTTTTGCCATTTTTCCGAGCCTTTTCACAATGCGGGTGCCGTGGCGCAACTGGTTAGTGTGTCGGATCACTGTGCGTGAGATTCTATATTTGAATCCCAGAAAACACCCAACATTTTTTCACGGTCCCACCTCTCGCAAACGTCTGACAAACATCCGAAAGTATTATTGTCACGAGAAAGCTTCTCAAAACACGAAAGCCCTTCGAACACGGCACTAAACTGTAGGTCTCTTCCAGTCGTGTGAAAAATACAATGCACATAACATGACTTGTTGCGAGAAGCGAGGCCCAGACACTTAAAAAGCTGTTGCGCTAAATATTTATTTTATTCATTTTTTTTAATTACAGCCTCCGAAGTATATGTAGCAGGGAAGCATAATATTCACCAGTCACCACTGTACTACGCTTTTGAAATCAATAATAAGGATTCCTTGACAGTCCCAAAAATTGTGGTCAGTACCTTGCTGACGCTTCTGCTTGTTTGGGACACTGCTCATCAGGACAGCGCTACTCTATCGAATCCCTTTTTATTAAGGGATCATAATAATGAATCAGCGCGGAGCGGACGAATGTATTAAGCTAATTAAATTAAATTAAATTCCCTAAATGGAGTCAACGGTGGCGTCTACAGTTCCAGTTAGGTTGAACTTAGTGAACACTATGCGCGAGCTACTTCGACATATTTGGATCAAAGGTCGGTAAGAAATTTCCAATGTTAATCAGGACCTTGGAATTGAGATGGTGCCGAAGGAGCCCTTTAATGGGACGCTCACACTCCAGTAGTGGATTACTGGCACCAGTGTACCCGACCCCTCGTCCTAGGAATATAACAAAAGGAACTTGTCATCCAGGTTGGGGGTTGTGCAGTCGGGGTAACTTCCTTACCATATAAAAAAAAAACTAATGGTTTCGAAACAACCAAAAGCCTCGTATAAGGACGATTCAACTGATGTCGACCCCAGCAAACGAAATAAGGACAACGACCTACGGATCTGTACGTGGAATGTTCGTACCCTTAACAGACCACGAGCAGCCCAACAATTAGCAGATGCCCTAGACTACTATAAAGCAGATATAACCGCCATCCAGGTAGTGCGATGGGATGAGCCGGGCAAAAAGAGGATGAAAAACTGTGACATCTACTACGGTGATTGTTACAGAGACAACAAGCGCTGCTCGGATGCGGATTTGCTATACGCGGCCAACTTAGGCAAGAAATCTTAAGCTTCCTAAAAATGAGTGAGCGTTTTACAACAATCTGGATCAAGGCTAAAGTCGCTAACATAAGCCTTAAATGTGCTCATGCTCCCACAGAACAAAAACACCTTCCCACCAAAGATTGTTTCTACGAGCTCCTCAACAAAACATACGAGCAATGTCCTAAATACGACATTAAAATCGTATTGGGCGATTTTAACGCCAAAATAGGAAAGGAGGACGTCTTTCGTAGGGCTGTCGGTAAACATAGTCTACACGACACCACGTCTGACAATCGACTAAGGTTAAATGATTTCGCTGTGAAGCGAAACGTCACTATAGGAAGCAAATGGTTTCCTCATCTCGATATTCATAAGCAGGCATGGCGGTCCAATGATTACGTAACGATTAATCAAATTGAGCATATTCTGATAGACACAAGCATGCCTCCAGTATTCTGGATATCCGGACCTTCCGAGCGGCCAACATAGACTCGGATCATTGCCTTTTTGTAGCCAAGGTACGAATGCGGATATCCCAAACTAAGCAACAAACAAGAATCACTGTGAGAAAATTTAACGTCAAAAAGCTACGATCGCAAGAGATCGCTAGAGTCTTCGCTGAACGCGTATTCCGAAATCTCCCAATCACCCCTATGCCGCCATCATCAAGTACCGAAGACCAGTGGCAACGCTGCCAACATGCCATCAGAAACGCCGCGACTGATATGCTGGGTCTCGCTCGCCCACCACCGCGAAACCCCTGGTTTAACGAAGAATGCCGGCGAATGCATGCAGTAAAACAAGAGGCGTACGAAGCGGCGCTGCAAAGGAAGACGAGAGCTGCTCGTGAGCTCTACGGGAAGAGACGGGAAGAATATCGGCTTCTCCAAAAAAAAAGAAGAGAGAGCATGAGAAGCGCGCGTTTGAGAATATCGAGAGTTTATACTCCAGGAGTTTTACCAAAAGGTAAAAAGAACATGTCAGAGAAGCAATACCCGTACAGAAACCTGTTGAGATGAAAATGGAAACCTCGTAGTAGAATCACATTCGGTGCTGAGAATATGGAAAAACTACTTCTGCAGACTGTATTACGGCGACGAAGACCAACATCCCGCTGTCAGGCAGAATGAATCATTCAACATAGACGATGATAGTCAAAATGTCCGTCCACCTGACCAAAACGAAATGAGGATAGTAATATCCAAGCTGAAATCCAACAAGGATGCTGGCCCTGCCATCTTACCGGCCGAGCTATTCAAGGCAGCTGGTGATCAACTGGTAGAGAGCATACACCAACTCATCTGTAAGATTTGGTCAGACGAGTGTATGCCTGATGAATGAAACCTCAACATCGTTTGATACAAGAAAGGAGACCCCCTCAACTGCGTCAATTATAGAGGCATCAGTCTCCTCAACATCGCATACAAGATCTTTTCTGCGATATTGTGTGAACGCCTGAAACCTTTTATCAACAGCCTGATTGGACCCTATCAGTGCAGTTTCATGCCAGTAAAGTCCACCATCGATCAAATCTTCACACTTCCGCAGATCCTGGAGAAAACGCAAGAATTCCAAATCGATACTTACCACCTCCTTATCGATTTGAAGGCCGCCTATGACAGCATCTATAGAGAAGACCTTTATAGAGCCATGTCTAGTTTTGACATTCCTGCCAAACTTGTCCGTCTATGCAGGATGACGATGGAGAACGCTCGCTGCTTCATCAAGGTCGGTAATGACCTCACCGATACCTTTGATGTCAAAAAAGGTTTTAGACAAGGTGACGCGCTGTCATTTGACTTCTTTAATATTGTACTTGAACGGATTGTGCGGAGCTCACAAGCCAACACCGGAGGCACATTCTATTACAAGTCTGTACATCTGCTTGCATACGCCGACGGTATGGACATTATCGGAAGAACTCAGCGGGCTGTCACCGATGCGTTTGCAAGCATTGAGGTGGAAGCGGCCAAAATGGGTTTAGCGATAAACGAGGGCAAAACCAAGTATATGCTGTCAACAAGAAGGGAAAGCCAACACCAACGAAATTGACAATACGTCACTTTGGGCAGCTTTAACTTCGAGGTAGTAAGGGACTTTGTCTACCTTGGGTCTGCTATAAACTCGAAAAACAACATCAGCGCAGATTTCAAGCGAAGAATAACTCTTCCCAATTGCTGGTTTTTTCGGCTTATAATGCAATTCAACAGCAAAGACCTATCTCGAGCAACTAAAGAGATTCTGTATAAGACCCTGATCATCCCAGTCCTGCTTTACGGCGCTGAAACATGGACTTTATTGACAGACGATGAAGATATCCTTGGTGGCTTCGAGAGAAAAATTCTTCGTAAGATTTTCGGTCCCGTTTACGTTGACGGGTTTTGGAGGAGAAGGTCAATCACGAACTATACGAGCTGTACAGCGATATCGACCTAATCAAAAAACTGCGTATTGGACGTCTGAGATGGCTAGGACTGTAGAGCGAATGGACACCAACGCTCCGGCCCGCAGAGTCTTCGAATCTAACCCCGAGGGACGACGCAGTAGTGGACCTCCTCGCCGTAGGTGGCGCGCACAAGTTCAAGGGGACCTCGACCAACTTGGAGTGCGCAACTGGTGGTAATTAGCTAAAGACCGAGCTAAATGGAGAGGATTGTTGGTTGAGGCCCAGGTTCACTCCGAACTGTAGCGCCACCTAAGTAAGTAAATAAGTAAGTTTGACCAGATACTAAACCAGTTTCTTCAAAACGCTTTACCATTGCACGAATTCCGGAATCAGTAGGGCGATTATGTTGACCGAGAAATTCACGAATTTTACGAAATGTTACTTTTACAGATCGCCCATTTTGGTAATAAGATTGAATAACAAAAATACGGTGTTGCGTGGTAAACGAGTCCATGACTGCCAAGGATTGTACTTGACATCTGTCAGAAAGATCAACTACATTGAATTCAGTAAATGGCAGTAATTGACAACCACCATCCACACCATCTGTTGGTTCACCCTTTACGTCATTAAGTCAAAACTTGTGTGGGATTGCCTACACAAACTTAATTAATTGGTCAGAAACAACAAAGTTACGCTTTACTGGGTACCCGGTCATGTCAGGTTAAAAGGTAATGAAGCAACACCCGCCTTGGCAAGACAAGGAGCTGCGAAGCCCTTCATTAGACCTGAATAAGGGAACATACCATACGCAAAGAATCCAGGAAAATGGAGAGCGAAGGCAGGGCAAAAACCTGGAGAAACACCACAGGTCTGAGGCAAGCTAAGAAACTACTGCGATTTTACAGCCAGAAAAGATTCCAAGCCTGTATCTGCCCTAGCAAAAGATTCACCTACGAATCCTAACAGGCTTCATAAGGAGGCATTGCAAGCTCAGGGAGCACTTACGGAAACTTGGTATAAGAAATGAAAGCCTTTGCAGATTTCGCAATGAGTCAAACGAGACTCCGAAGCACCTTCTAGAATCTTGTCGGGCACTAGCTCACAAAAGATTGAAATACCTGAACAATTACCAAATATCAGATGAGGATATGCCACCAGGCGATATTAATAAATATTAAGGAGACTCATCCAATCGTCCAACGCCCTAAATTAACAAGCCCAAAATGGAAGGACAAACTCTTCGACAACGACACCTTCGAGGAAATGATGAGCACTGATACCGTAAATCGCAGCGGAACAGAGGAGACTCTCTCGCTCCAGCTCATCCACACTATCATAACAGCCTGCGATGCAGCAATGCCCAGACAAACAGTTAGTAGAAGAGGTGCACCATGCTACTGGTGGACCGAGGAGATAAAAACACTTAGGGCAAGGTGTCTACAAGCCCGACGCAGAGTCCAACGATCGAGGGGAAGAGTCGATTTTCAGCAGCGTCTAGACACATTTAAACTGGCGAGACGCGACTTAGAAAAGGCGATCAAAGAGGGTAAAGCAATATACTTTAAACGACTTTGTAACGAAGCAGACATAAACCCTTGGGGTATGGCGTACAGGATGGTGATGACAAAGCTGGAAGGTCATAGGTCCCCACAAATAACTTGCCAGCTATGTTAAGATCCATAATAGAGCACCTATTCCCCCATAGACCATCTGTGTGATATAATCAGAGAGACCAATGCAGAGCAGATCCCTGCTATCACACAGGAGGAGCTATTCGAAGCATGCAGGAAGATAGAAAGCAACAAAGCACCTGGACCAAATGGCATCCCCAATAAGGCAGTGAAAGTGGCTGTCCAACAGAGGCCGGACATTTTTATAGCCACTATGCAAAAGTGTATAGAAGAAGGAGTTTTTTCTGGCCCATGAAAGCTTCAAGATCTAGTACTGCTACCAAAAGGAAACAAACCACCTGGAAAGCCATCGTCATATCGCCCAATATGTTTACTCGACACTTTGGGAAAGATACTTGAACGAATAATATACAACAGTCTGCTCGTGGTGGCAGAAGAGAAAGGAGCACTGTCAGACCATAAGTTCGGTTTTAGAAAATCGCGTTCTACCGTTGATGCCATAAAAGCGGTAGTTGACACAGCCACCGGAGCGATCCAAGGAGAAAGATGGCGAGGGGGAACAAAGAAATACTGTGCAGTAGTGACTCTGGACAACAAAAACGCCTTTAACTGGGCAAAGTGGGCATTCATAAGGAGATCGCTAGCCCGAATGGATACTCCATACTACCTATTGAGGATAGTTACAAGCTACTTCACCAACAGGAAGTTGAGGTACCAAACCGACGAGGGAGTAAAGTACTACAACGTCACGGCAGGAGTCCCATAAGGATCGGTACTAGGCCCTCTCTTATGGAATATCATGTACGACGGAGTCCTGCGACTAGCATTGCCACAAGGAGTTAAGATAATCGGGTTCGCTGACGACATCGCCGTGATCACCGTGGCTAAACACATCCACGAAATAGAATCAGCGACAAACGGAAAAATTAAAGACTGGCTACGATCCGCCGGCTTAGAATTAACAGACCACAAAACTGAAGCTGTTCTTATAACAAGTCGAAAAGCTGTTGAATATGCAAATATTCAAGTCGGAACTCAGACTATAAGAACCAAGGAAGCAGTTAAGTACTTAGAAGTAATGCTCGACAACAGGTTAAGGTTTAAAACATACGTGGAATACTCGAGGAAGAAGGCTTCACTACTGCACGCAGCCCTTTCTCGAATACTCCCAAACATCGGTGACCCTGGATATGGTAGACAGATTGGTTAGCTCGGTTCTCCTATACGCTGCAGCAGCTTGGGCGGCGGCATTAGCAACGATAGAAACACGGAGAAAACTATCGTCAACATACAGGCTATGCGCGATAAGAACAATCAGCGGTTTCCGAACAATATCTGACGAAGCAGCCTGTGTCATAGCCGGAGTGATCCCCTCGACATCCTCGCAAATTAGATGGTAAGGATCTACGAAAGGAGAACCTCGAATCATCAAGAGGTATTGTCAGCAGATATCATCAAGAGGATAAAGGCGGAGGAGAAGGCAACATCACTAGCTATGTGGCAAGTCAGGTGGGATAGCAGTACAAAAGGTAGATGTGCCTACAAGCTGATCCCCACCATTGGGGTCTGGACGAAGCGAATGTTTGGGGACTGCAACTATCACCTTACGCAGTTTCTATCGGGTCACGGTGGCTATCGCAAATATTTACACAGATTTGGACATGATAACTCACCTCTCTGTCCACATTGTCCAGACCAGGAGGAAGATACAGAGCATGCAATATTCCATTGCAATCGCTTTACGGAATCGAGAAATAACCTGCCTAGTCCACCATTACTTACAGACCAAATACTGCGGTCAGAGGAAAATTGGCTGGAAATTTGTACCCTTATAACAAATGTGCAAAAAGAGCTCCGAATAATTGAGAGAGCAAGGAGAGCTGAAGCAGCAATACAAGAAGCATAGAATTAATTGCTAACCAGTCCCGCGAAGTAATACCTTACGGCAGTCCCGCGGGGAGAGTGGTAGATGTGTGCAGGGTGTGGATTAGTACGTAGGCGCATTCCTAGCATCGATTATTCGGACTTGCGAATCGTCCATGCTAGTAGCCCGGGCTACTAGTATCTTTCGAAGATTACCACATCCCTTGGCGCAACCAAAAAAAAAGGTGAGGATATGCCAACCATGAATCCGCTTCTCATTCCGATACTGGTTTAGAGAGAGATCTCTAAGGTGAACTATTCTCGCCAAGGCAAAGTAAAAGTGTATGGCTTTCAAACACAATTCCAAATGAATTGTATTGCGAGGGGAACTCTAACGAGGAAATAAACCTCTCCAAGGTACTAGCATGGTGCACAATAGACCACTAGGTCGCAGTGCAAAAATAGCCCTATACAAATAAGAAGAAAAATAATAATTCAAAAATAGATCTCAGTTTTTGAATATCATTCAATCAGAGAATACGAAGAAACTAAATTGATAAATTAAACAACAAATATGATTCTCAACAATATGACGGAATAGATTTTGGTAAAATGACATCAACAACGCTTATTGCTCATTATTATTTTTACCACGCGTACGATTCATAGCCTCAATTTAAATCAATATGTAGTTAAATATTGAACAAATTTAATTCAGCATCCGTAGCTAAAATTTGAAGCTTTATAAACGAAATTGCAAACAGTCAACCTACAGACCACTCGTACGTGTCGTGCAGACAAATTCACTTGGTATGCAATTGATTCACTCAGCCATATGAATTAAATGACGAAAACCATTAGGAATTAGTTTTGCGGCATATACACATGACACTCTGGTGGAATATATAAATTTATTTTTATTTTTAAAATTAATTATTAGCTGCTCACATTATTTAGCGGGCTACTGAGTCAGCTGTCTCACTGGAAAGTCTACAGCAATCAAATGCATTATTTATGAGAGTGAAATGTTAATGCACAATAAAAATAGAACCATGTGCATACAGAAATTGAGAACAAACACTTGACTGGCAATTCGAACTTTTAGATTCGAAATATGCGATGTGTACGTGCTGTTGCACTGAATGTTGATAGAGTTGAATAAAATCGAAAGTTGGCATGCACAACCCTGCTTGTAATTAATTTGAATAGAAATAACTTCCGTCGGAGATTAGATCTGCATCAGTTTCACACAGCCGTTAGATTCGAAACTCATAGCTCAAAGATAGTCTAGGAATATTTATTTATTTATTTCTAAGCTTAATACAAGCAATTAACTTAAAGCTAAGCTTAAAAACTAACAGAGAGAACTTACATAACTAAGCTAAAGGGCCTTATTTTAATTTTTTTTAAGACTTAATGTAAGCACTTAGACTAAGAAGAAAGTGTGGGGAAAATTATGAGGAGGTGTGAAGGAGCTTTCTAAGGGAGGATCGGCTGAGATGAAAATCAAAGGTCATATGCGCGCTATTGGCCAAACGCAACATTCTGGACATGGGTTCAAAGTGGCCATAATTGGTCCGGTGGTCCGGTGACAAGCGAGGCGAAAGAGGGGTACAGATCTAAGGTTATACTTACTTACTTATGTCCTGTATCCCCTTGTGGGTCCTAGGGCCTCTACTACGCCTACGCGCCATCGTGTACGGTTTCTGGCAATGTGTCTGAGTTCTCCCCAACTTTTCCCCAACTGCCGTGCCTCCTTCTTGGCTGTTTTGCGCCATGTTCTCCTCGGACCGCCAGGTCTTCTGCCATCCTGAGTTAGAGGGTTCCATTGCATAGCATGGTTCGCTATGGAGCTGTCACCCTTTCGGAACGTGTGACCAATCCACTGCCACTTCCGTCGTTGGATAGTTGTGCCTATTGGTTCCTGACCCGTTCTCTCGTAAAGGTGTTCGTTAGAGATACGATTGGGCCAGAAAATCCTTATGATATTGCACAGACACCTATTAACGAACGTTTGCAGCTTTCTGGTGATAGTAGTGGTCACTCTCCACGTGCTGCAACCATATAGCAGCACGGATTCAACATTGGAGCGGAACAGTCTTGTTTTGGTACTCAAACTGATTGCATTGCTTCGCCATATTTTGGACAACATCCCGAACGCGGACTTTGCTTTGGCGATCCTGTTGGCTATATCCAGTTCGGTTCCACGATCGGTTGAGACAATACTCCCAAGATACTGGAAATCCTCTACTCTCTCTACCGGTTGTCCAGCAATGCATATTTGAGCCGATGAGTTAGTTCCAAGGCTGATGATTTTAGTTTTTGTCGTATTAATTTTCAGCCCGACGACACCTGCCTCCCTCTCCACATCTGCTGTCATTTGGTGGAGGTCCATAATTCGGTGGGAGAGTAAGCATACATCGTCTGCGTAGTCAAGATGTTTCAGTTGAGATGTAAGAGTCCATCGAATTCCTCCGTTTCCCGTCGACAAAGCTGCATGAAACACATCGCTAATCACCAATAGGAATAATATTGGTGAAAGGATACAGCCTTGTCTTACCCCACTTTGGATCTCAAATTCCTCAGACAACCTTCCCCTGTGCAGAACGTGACATTTGGAGCCTTCATATGTAGCTTTGATAATAGCAATTAGTTTATCGGGAATGCCTCTCCTGCGTAAGGCACGCCAAATAAACTCCCTGTTGACACTATCGAACGCCTTCTCAAAATCGATGAACAGCAGGTGCAGTGGCGATCGATATTCAACACACTGTTCGATGATAATCTGCAGGGTGTTGATGTGGTCGACACAGGAGGATCCAGAGCGGAAACCTGCTTGTTCGGCATCGAGTGTGTCTTCGAGATGTTGTTTGATTCGCTCAAGGATGATTTTAGCTATTATCTTAGCTGCAGCAGGAAGCACGCAGATACCCCTCCAGTTTCCGCACTCCATTAAATTTCCTTTCTTAGGAAGCTTGACGATCATTACCTTTTTCCACTCGTTAGGAAAGCTCTCAGCTTCCCAAGCTCTCTCTATAAGTGGAAGCAGAAGCTCCGCCGATGTTGTTGGCGCTGCTCGTAAGAGCTCTGCTGAAATACTGTCAAGTCCTACCGCCATGTTGGTTTTGAGTGCTTTGATTGCGGTAGTGATCTCATCTTTACTGGGAGTCGTGGTGCGTATTCGGGAACTTCTCACCTCGGGCATCTCAGTCTGATTTGGGAGCATATCGTTAGCGAATACACGGTTCAAAATCGTAGCAAAATGCTCTTTCCATCTCTTGAGCTGGTCCTCATCCGAAATGAGCAAGGAGCCGTCTAGGCTTTTCACTGGGTGTTGGCTGGAACTGCGACCACCTGTCAGCTCTTTCGTGATTCTGTAGACGGTCCTGCTGTCGCACCTCCGTGCAGCTTCTTCTGCTTCTGTAGCCAGCGCGTTGATGTAGTTGCGCTTGTCACGTCGTACGCTACGCTGAACTTCTCTCATCTTCATGCGATATAGTGACTCTAGCTCGCTTCTCCCTGCTGCTGGGGTAGTTGCAACGCGAGCTTTCAGCTGTTTTCGTTCGTCAATCCGTCTCCAGGTATCCTCGGAAAGCCACGCCCTATGTCTTCCCTGCGATCGACCGACAATTCTTTCAGCACCAGATGTAAAAACATTTTTCACAGCACACCAATGGTCTTGGATGGTTGCGGGCATTGAGCTGCTGATTGCCTCCACACCTTGCGAAAAGTGCTCCCTTAATTGTTGGCGCACTGAGGGATCACTAAGTCGATCGATGTTGAACCTGGGCATTCTTGTGTTGTCGTGGGATCTTCGAACTGCAGCAGTGCGTAGTTGGAGAGTAGCTATCATAAGATGATGATCACGTACTATCCCCACATCTGCCCCTCGCCTGTTTCGGACGTCCAGGAGACTACTTCTAAAGCGGCGGCTGATAGCAAAATGGTCAATTTGGTTGGAGGTTACTTGCCTGTCATTGGAAACCCAGCTGACTTTGTGGCAGGTCCTGTGCTCAAACATGGTGCCACCTATCACCAGGCGGTTGGCATTGCAGAAATCCACAAACCTTTCGCCGTTGTCATTGCGGTTGCCTAGTCCATGTTTCCCGATTACATGTTTGAGCCCTTCGTTGTCGCTGCCTACCTTGGCATTCAAATCCCCCATCACTATGACAATGTCTCCATTTGGTGTTGTGTTGAAGACGGCACTTAAGAGATTGTAGAAGCTCTCCTTTTCGTCCTCAGACGAACTATTCTTTATTCATGTCTAAGGTTATGAGGGTTAGTATTTAGGTAGATCGTATGTAGTAAAGCGGGAGAATCAATCGAACCTACTAATAGTTGATGCACGAAGAGCATGTCAGCGAGATGACGGCGATTTGCAAGAGTTTGTAGATTAATCAGTTTTAACCGATCTTCGTATTAGGGAAATTATATTTATCATCCCAAGAGAGATCACGTAGAGCGAAACGGATAAATCTTCGTTGGACAGCTTCAATTTTCAAGGAATGCGTAACTTGATGGGATGACCAAACTTGACTAGCGTATTCAAGGATGGGTCTGACAAAGGTAACATACAGGGATTAAGTGACATAAGGATTCGAGAATTCTTTAGACCAGCGTTTGGTGAAGCCTAGGGTGGAGTTAGTCTGTTAATTATGTGATCAATGTGCGAATTAAAGTTTAGCTCTCAATGTAATTATATGTCGATGTAATTATATACATTCTAAAAGCCTTACCGGCAAGAATGTATAAACCCGCACCAGGAGCCGAATATGAAAAACCCGGTCCCCAGAGAGGAAAGAAAACGACACCACTCTGAAGTAATGCGATAAGCGGTTCCGGAGTGGATGGTGTCAAGTAGAAAGAAGGGGTTAAAGGTGCTTTTTTAGTGAGTAGTGAGTCTCACACTACTAGAAACAGAGCGGGACTGTTTCCCGTGCGCATTAGCGTTTTTTCCACTAACCCCTAGGCAAAAAAAATAAAAATAAAAAAAAAAATAAAAATAAAAATAAAAAAAAAATAAAAGTTGAGCTCTCGGTCACAAATAATACCTAGATCGCAGATTGAATTGACTGAGGGAATGGGTTTGTTATCGAAGAAGTAGATCCTAGGAGAGGGAGGAACACGCTTGCGGGAAAAGGTAATAGCTTGGCATTTACTCACATTCAGCTCTAGGAAGTTAAATTTGCACCATGTAAAGAACAGATTCAGGTCGCTTTGTAGTAGGAGAGAATCCGAAGGGGAGGCAATTATCTTAAAGATTTTTTTATCATCCGCGTACACAGATAGGTCGGACTCCTTTAAAATGGAATCAATGTCATTAATAGTAAGGATAAAGATCAAGGGTCCGAGATGACTACCCTGAGGAACCCCGGAAGTGGCTTTGATAGGGTTGGATACAGAACATCTGAAAAGGCCTCTATAATGGCGACCCTCTAGATATAATCTAAGCCAGGAAATAAAGGAAGATGGAAAACCTAGGGCTTTGAGTTTGAGGTAAATAATTTTGTGTGAGATTTTGTCGAACGCTTTGCTGTAATCTGTAGAAATTACATCGACTTCATTGCCGTTCTCTAATGCGTGTAATGCTCGGGAGGCAAATTCATTTAGGTTGGTCGTGGTAGATCTAACTTTTAAAAAACAATGTTGAAATGGGGAGAAGATTGGTTTACAATGAAAGTACAATGAATCGTAAACAATACTTTCAAATAGCTTTTGATGCATGACAGTTTGGCAATGGGTCGGTAATTTGAGATCTCGCTTTTCTTTAAAACAATAGCGGGCAGCCCGTCAGGGCCTGGAGAATAGTTGTCCTTGAACCTACTGATCTTTTCAATAACCATGTTTGTCGTAACCTCAATTAAAGCAAAAGAAGTTTGGGCACAGTTGTTCAAATAGCTGAAATAAACAGGATCTGGTTCGTGCAAGTAATCAGTATAGGACTGGCTGAAAAAGGTTGCAAAGAGATTGGCGATCGTTTCAGGGTCGGCTGAGGATCTGCTAGATAGTTTTAAAGCGGAAGGGAGACCATCGGATTTTCTTTTAACATTAATGAATTGGTAAAACCGTTTGGGGTCAGAAATTAGACGCCATTGCATTCGGTCGAGATATTCATGATAAAGAGATTCACAGAGAACATAATTGGAGTAGTCACTAAAAGACCTGGTGGATAGAAAAATTGTCCAAAGCTTTTTCCTATTATTAAGAAGTACGCAGATTTCTTTATTATACCAGGGCGGGGATGAGGAATAGTGTTTACTGAGCGTATAAGGAACCGATTGGGCGATGCAAAAAAAGATTTTTGAGTGGAAGGTTTCAAGTGCGGCATCCACATTAGAATTAACCGAGATAAAGTTAAGCCGAAGTTAATGTTACTAATTAGATCAGTAAGTTTATCGAAGTTAGCTTTTCGAAAATTAAAGTTGGAAGAGCCGACAGGGTCGATATAGGTATTCCGTAAGAGAAGATAAGAGATAAGAGGGGGTGAAAGCGATCTAAAGTTGATAGAAGATGAGTGCTCGCTGATACGACACAATTGTCAGAATCGAAGGAGAAAGTAAGATCGAGATTCGCATCCATAAAGTTGGAAATGCCATTCACTTGGTGGAGTCCTGAGTCAGAAAAGCAGTGTGTTAGTAGGACTTCTTTGTCGGAGGAGGCATTTAAAGAAACGAAATGAGACTCATCATCAGAATAAGCCCATTTCAGCCGAGGGAGATTAAAGTCGCTCATAACTAGAATAAATAGATAAATGCCCTAGAAATATAGACTGCACGAATTAAGTAAAAGTTTTTTTCTTATTGACGAATTTAATAAAATCTTAAGTTCCACTAAAGCTAAAAATTTAGGTATTCTGGGAGAGATAAATATTGATCTTTTGAAGGTCTCTGGTAAGGATAATGAGAATTATTTAGGAAAATTTAGGAAAACGGCGGACGTGCTGACGCGTCTCCGTATTCAGAATCCTGGCCTCGACACGAGCATGGCATACTCTCATGGCAAGAGTAAGAATCGGGAAAATATGGAAGGCTCTTCTATTGTTGTCGGCTTAGATCAAGGCTTTGTGGAAGTCTTGAGGTCTAGATATGACATGCGTCCTTATCTGCATCTCCAATAGCCAGGCGAGTTCTACAGGGCTTCCCCCGTAGCCAACATTGCCCAGTACTCCTAGATGTTAGCATAAAAATTCCAATTATAAACTCAACCCCTCAACCAAGATGGAATTTCAACAAACCAGGTAGGTAGGTAGGTAGAAGTGGTTGTGTCAGCAAACAATGCCGACACTTAATTAGCGCGGAAGCGCCGTTTTATTACCACAACTCAAGTGACCTAACGGATGTAACAAGGACGTTAACTACTAGGGGAAAGAAAAAGAAAGAGGGGGAAGGATTATTCAAATCCACCCCGTTACATTGAGGAAGCTGATAATATTCCCAATGGTGATCTCGGCTAGCTCTATAAGGTTGTCGAAAAAGAGTTTACCTAAGATGCGCTGTCTGACCTTGCCTAAAGCCGGACACTTGCAGAGGAAGTGTAAGACTGTTTCTATCTCATCAGCGGTATTGCAGCTGCGACAGTGTGTATTAAATGTAATTCCTATTCTGGCCGCATGAACCCCGATGGGCCAGTGGCCAGTACTAACTGCCAGAATCCTTGCGATATCTGTACGGTTCCTGTTTAGTAGATCTTGCGTTCTTTTCCGGAAGTATTTGGGCCACATCTGCCTGGAGATGACACAGTTCCGCACCCCCTGCCATCTACTATCCGCCTTTAGCAGATAGTGCGCGAAGATGCCTCCCTTAAGGACCCCCAACGGGACGTTCACCTCCTTCGCTAGGGAAGCATCAAGGGTAGATCCTTGCCGCGCGAGTTCATCAGCTCGCTCATTCCCCTCAATGTTGCTGTGTCCCGGAACCCAAAGGAGACAGATCCTTAGCCGGTGACCAAGCGAGCGAGTTCTTTTTTGCACTGTTCTACCAGCCTTGAGGATGTAGTGGCAGATACTATACCCTTGATAGCCGCCTGGCTGTCAATGAGGATGGCAATGATATTTAGGGGTGTAGAGGTTTGCTTAAGTATGCGGCAGGCCTCACGTACAGCCAAATCTTCCTCCTGGAAGACACTGCACGAATCAGGAAGCCGGTACGACCTGGAAATATTGAGGGAATCAGAGAATATCCCCGCCACTACCCTGCAGTCCATTTTTGAACCGCCGGTGAAAATTGTTGATTCGAACTCATTTATCAGTTCGCCAGTTTGCCATTACGCCCTGGTTGAGAATCTGACCGTGACGTCATTTCTAAAGTTCACTGTGGGAGTTGTATAGTCGGTCAGATTAGCTACCAGATTCTGCGGTAGCAAATTCAGGATACTGCTGTGACCATACGGATTGGTGCACCAGCATCCCGTTTCCCCTTAGCCTGACCGCACTACATGATGATAGATGCATAGTGTAAGATCGAGTGGTAAAAGGTGGATAATAGCGTTCAAGGCATCGGTTGGACATGTCCTCAGGGCACCCGTTGCGCCTATAGCCGCAGTTCTTTGTACCCTGTTGATAAGTTTGATGTTATAAGCTTTCCTTAGCGCAGGCCACCAGACTAGCGATCCATAGGAAAGAATGGGATGCGCCACGGCAGTGTACATCCATAAGACTATCTTCCGGCGAAGTCCCCACTTCTTGCCAAAGGTCTTGCTGCAGGCACAGAAAGCCACACAGGCCTTCTTTACCCGTTGCTCAATATTAAGCTTCCAGCTTAGTTTTGGATCAAGTACCACATCTAGGTACTTGGCACTGGAGGATAGGGAGAATAGATGATTGTTTAGCCGTGGAAGCGTAAACGGTGGTATTTTGGTTTTAGTGGTAAAGTGCATCAGTTCAGTTTTGCTTGGGTTGACGCTGAGTCCACATCCAGTGGCCCATGAGCTAATCTTGCCCAAGGCACTTTCCACAATCTCACTGATTACGGATGGAAACATCCCCGATACCAGTATTACAACGTCACCTGCATACGCGACAACCTTAACTCCATCCCTATCAAGTCTACACAAAATTTTATTGATGACCATAAGCCATAGAAGAGGAGACAAGACCCCACCTTGAGGAGTTCCTCTAACAGCAGATATGGTGGAGCTAAAAACTCTTCCTTTTATTTATTTTTTAATAAACTCTTCCACACTCAGTTGGATCGGAGCTTCCTGAATCGATTCCGTACTGACGTTATTGAAGGCACCTTCAATGCCTAAGAAGGTAGCAAGGGTATATTGTTTGAAGTGGATTGTCTTTTCTATCGTTCGCACAACTTCGTGGAGCGCCGTCTCTGCAGATCGCCCTTTAGTGTACGCATGTTGAGATTTGGATAGATGGGATTTATCTAGTGTATTTCGAATATGTGTATCTAAGATGCGTTCCAACATCTTTAAAAGAAAAGAGGATAAGCTAATGGGTCTGAAATCCTTTGCGGATCCATGACCCCGCTTCCCAGCTTTTGGGATAAACACAACACGAACACGTCTCCAGCTCAGGGGAACGTGGTTTAGGAGAATACAGCTTCTGTAGATCGGGAATAGCCACGGGACCACCTGGTCCAATGTTTTTTGCAGCATAATAGGGAGAATGCCGTCAAGGCCGGCCGATTTGTAGGGAGAGAAACTGTTAATAGCCCAGGAGGTGTTAACTGCTAGAATTGTTGTCTTAATGTCATTCCAGGAAGAAGATTGCGCGACCTGGGCTACTGGTGGGAGGCCAATCTCATTACTACATCCTGGAAAGTGTGTTTGCATTAAAAGTTCCAGTGACTCACTAGAGGAGTCCGTCCAAGTCCCATCCGGCCGTTTAATAAAGGACGGGCTAGAATGCTCCTTGGACAGAATTTTACTCAGCCTGGCAGAGTCTTTTATGGTCTCAATGGACTGACAGTAGTCTTTCCAAGCAAGAGACTTGGCACTTTTAATGGATTTCTTGTATTCCTTAAGACAATCCTCATATGGTTGCCAGAACTTGTGTTTAAAGCAGACATTGAAGATCTCTCTAGTTATCTTCCTCAGATTAGATAGATCTTCGTTCCACCAAGGGGGGAATTTTTTCTTGCTATATTTAATAGGACACGAAAAGCCGCCATGGCTGTTTCGAAGGTCCTGATATTGGCATCTAGTTCGTCGACTGATTCAATTTTCAAGTCAGGTATTCTATGAAGTTTTGATTTAATAACCTGACCAAACTTCTTCCAGTCAATTCTCTTAGGATTTCTAAATGGCTTGGGAGCCTCAACCTCGAGGCACACATTGTAGAGAATCCATCTGTGATCGGAGAAGGACATTCGATCGGATACTCGCCAGTTAACTACCCTAAGGTTATTATTGTTGGTTTCAAGAGTGATGTCTAAAACTTCCTCCCACCCTCTGAAATTTTCCGTACTCGGAAAAACAAAAGCTGGTGTGTTACCCACGTTACAAACAGAAAGGCTGAACATCACTAGAAAATCAAACAAGGACTCGCCGCGTTCGTTGATTTCAGAGCTGCCCCATAGTGTATGCCTGTATACCTGCCTACCTACCTCAACAAAACAAGATGGCAAGGTCTTGCTTCGGAGCTTGATTCGAATGTCCGCTGGATACCCCTGACGCCTAATAACTACACAAGATCCGTTGGCACCGTAGTCCGTACAGCGAAGAAGTTTATCCCTAGCGGCTTTCGGAAAAATTACGTTCCCGGCTGGAGCGAAGAAAGCGATCGACTACACTAAGAATTCGCACAAAATGGTGATCAAGAAATTGCTGCGGCTGAAGGGAAGACTTAAGACTCTTGACTGGAAGCTAAAAGCTCGTCTTCCGATGACGAGCGAATGTGGGGCATCCCCACCCCATCTTGCTTTTTTTTGATTTTTTGTTTTTGATTTTTCTTTGATTTGTTTTATTCGTTTTTTGTAGTTATTTGGTCCCACGAGTATGTCCGGAAGGAAGAGTCAGTCCTGGCAAAGCCGACATACGATAGGATAAGGCGATTATACTACCGACCTCGCCTGGGCATCGATAGGGGCCGTTCGAGACCAGCACTGTTTTATCACCAGCTGGCTATGCAGCCCTCGGCACGAGTGCCTACACACCTTGGCTTAAGTGAGATTTTTATGGGTTTACTCCCCACTTTCGTCTTAATGAACCACAGCGCACGATTGAGTACTTGCGTGTAAATTCTTAGCTGACACTAGACACCTGAAGGGTGAATAGCCATTTCCGGCGGGCGCCCATGGGGAGGACCAAAGACGAGGATTTTTGCCCACCGAGCTTGATCTAAGTCGGATATTCCATCAGCCGTGGAACAGTTGAGGCCATCAAATATGCTGTGGCATCTTTTGATGGTTTCAAATCGCCTGGCACAGATGGAATACATCCAGCTCAACAGGGTATAGATCAGTTGCTGCCAACTCAGAAAAGAAATTTCACTACTGGCTTGGCGCTGGCATAGTATATTCCGTTCGCACGTGCCCTGGGAACAATTTATTATTTCATAATCTTAACTGATGCTTGCACAGCCACACTGTACTTACAATCTAAAAGATAAAATAAAAATAAATTGTTTCTCCTAAATTTTATTTACATTCTTTATATAACGTAAACATTAAAAAAGTGGGCAAATGCCTATCTGATGTATTTTTGGAATCAAAACAAAATTTTTAATTTAATTTTAACTTTGTTTACACATCCCATTGTGTATTCCTATGGGACATAGCATATCTGGCAAGTGTCAGCGAAAAATCTGCGCTAATCAAATGACAAATAAACACTTGAGATGAATATTTCACATTGAATAATCATGAATAACACCTTGATTAGTGTATTTTACTAAATGTGTTAATAGACCACCTTGGTGCTCCTCTGAACAGCGTCGCCGGCCGTCTTAATCAAGATCAATAATTTGTTTGTTATGACATACGAGTCCTATGCGCGTGGGTGAGTAAAACTGATGACAGACAAGTTACACTCATCATTTAGAGAACAATAAACACAAGTTAAGGGCATAAAAATAAAATAAAAAATAAAAGTAATTTACTAGAAAAATTGTTTGCCCCTAGTTGAGGGGTATATCGTAAAGCTTAATAGGAAAATTGGTAACCATGAAAGTTTTACGGGATCTGGACACGTGAGATTAGTAATTCATAGATACTCGATACTGTGTATATTTCACGCTGAATTTTGGTATGCATTTAGTGCATATGGCTTATCGCGCTGAGAGAGATGATGACTGATGTGGCATATGAATACGTGGCTAAAGTCACGTAGCTACATGAAATGAGGTGTGGATAGATTGTTTTTTTGCAACGAAGGTGGGTGTTTTGCAGTCTCATCATTTTGAGACGATCTACTTCGGATAAAATCGGGTATATCGACTCGGACTGTCTGGAAATGTATACGTGCCACAGAAGAATTTTGGATTGCGTCCACAAATCGTTGACTGTCACATTTGGAATGATATACAAAATTGTATCGAAATTAAAAAATCCCACGCTTATCTTAAAATAAAAATAAATAAAAAACAAACATATAATTATAATTAATGGAGAATATACGTGACACAACAAAACAAAACAATAATAAGGAATCATTGTAAACAATTTACGAGTACTCGTAAAGTGAAAGGGACCTAGGCCAAATAACATCAAATTAGGGGAATCCCGGTAGAAGCACAACCGACCAGTTATTGACTCTCAGACTGGTTCTTGAAAAAGCCTGGGAGTATGCCAAACATGTCTGCACTTGGTTTGAAGATTTGGAAAAAGCATATGATAGGGTACCTCGAGGCAAACTCTGGAGTGTTCTGCAGGAATATGGGATTGATGGTTCTTTGTTAAGGGCGATTCAGTCTTTATATACAAACTGTAGAGGCTATGTTCGGATAAACGGTGTTAAATCAATACCTTTCACTGTGGGCGTTGGACTCCGCCAGGGGTGCGTTTTGTCACCTCTCCTCTTCATTGTATATATGGATTGGAAGTTGCAACGCAGCCGTGGTGGCGAATGATTCAAAGTGGGACACTTAAGGATTAGTCATCTGCTCATTGCGGATGATTTGGTCATCCTTGGGTCCTCTCAAACTGAACTTCAGCGCGCACTCGAAAGGTTTGTAGCCGTTTGTGATGATGCTGGAATTAAGATCAACGTGAACAAGTCAGAAGTAATGGTCGTTTCCAAAAAACCCATTCTGTGCACTCTGCATATTAGTGGAGTTCCACTGAAGCAGGTGGATAAGTTTAAGTACCTCGGGGTCTTATTCACGAGTGATGGGAGGAGCAATGCCGAGTTATCCTGTAGAATTGGTCGGGCTGGATCAATTTTGAGAGAGTTTGACCAATCTATTGTAAGGAAGGCTAAACTTAGTGCTGTAGCTAAGCTATCGGTTTTTAACTCGGTGTATGTTTCAACTCTCACCTATGGTCATGAAATTTGGGTAGGGACCGAAAGAAAAAGATCGCGGGCACAAGCTGCCGAAATGAGGTTCCTTCGCAGTGTTGCTGGAACAACTCGTAGGAATCGAGTGCGCAACACAAGAGTACGCAAGGCGCTCAATATTGAGCAGCTACTTCTCCGAACGGAACGATCTATGCTTCGATTGGTCACATAGTGCGTATGCCCCATTACATACATTGACAGTCAGGCTGCGCTAAAGGCGCTAGAGTCTTACGTCACCAAATCTGAGAGATTAGGGGACCTGCATTGCGATTGATCGGGAAATTACTGACTGCCCAAAACTTGGCTTGGGCCAGTAGCGCAACAATCAAGTTCGTGATGAAGTGCTTACTTTACCTCCTAGTGGTGGTCCCCGGGCAACTATACGTATAAACCCTTATACGTATAGGCCAAAATTGTAAGTGCGGGTTGTCTAGGGCCTTGATTCTAGGCTAGGTAACGTGGGCCAGAAACCTGCGTTACCGAATATTGCCCGCTACGGAAACCGACACTATGCCTCGGATAAGGAATGATCACATGTTGACGACTTTTGGCTATTGTACCCGGACAAAGATAGGTTTCGGGAATGTAAAGACGCTCCTCGACTCGGGAAGAGAAGGTCCTTACAATGCCAGATTCCTCCAATTGGAAAACGAATTCATGCGATATAAACTGGACATTTTGGGGGTAAGTGAAGTAAGATGGTTAGAAGCGGGCGAGTACCAGTCTCCAACGCGTAACACTGTACTACTCTATTCTGGAAGACCATCCGGAAACGCGCGGGAATATGGAGTCGGACTGCTGCTAACAACAACAGCACGCAAGGGCCTAATTTCCCGGCAGCCTCATGGTGATAGGATTTTGACGGCCAGATTCCGGACTAGAGTACGACGCGTCACCATCATACAGTGTTACGCCCCAACGAATAGTTCGTCTGAGGACGAAAAGGAGAGCTTCTACAATCTCTTAAGCGCCGTCTTCAACACAACACCAAATGGAGACATTGTCATAGTGATGGGGGATTTAATTGCCAAGGTAGGCAGCGACAACGAAGGGCTCAAACATGTAATCGGGAAGCATGGACTAGGCAACCGGAATGACAACGGCGAAAGGTTTGTGGATTTCTGCAATGCCAACCGCCTTGTGATAGGTGGCACCATGTTTGAGCACAAGACCTGCCACAAAGTCAGCTGGGTTTCCAATGATAGGCAAGCAACCTCCAACCAAATTGACCATTTTGCCATCAGCTGCCGCTTTAGAAGTAGTCTCCTGGACGTCCGAAACAGGCGAGGGGCAGATGTGGGGATAGTACGTGATCACCATCTTATGATAGCTACTCTCCAACTACGCACTGCTGCAGTTCGAAGATCCCACGACAACACAAGAATGCCCAGGTTCAACATTGATAGACTTAGTGATCCCTCAGTGCGCCAACAATTAAGGGAGCACTTTTCGCAAGGTGTGGAAGCAATCAGCAGCTCAATGCCCGCAACCATCCAAGACCATTGGTGTGCTGTGAAAAATGTTTTTACATCTGGTGCTGAAAGAATTGTCGGTCGATCGCAGGGAAGACATAGGGCGTGGCTTTCCGAGGATACCTGGAGACGGATTGACGAACGAAAACAGCTAAAAACTCGCGTTGCAGCTACCCCAGCAGCAGGGAGAAGCGAGCTAGAGTCCCTATATCGCATGAAGATGAGAGAAGTTCAGCGTAGCGTACGACGTGACAAGCGCAACTACATCAACGCGCTGGCTACAGAAGCAGAAGAAGCTGCACGGAGGTGCGACAGCAGGACCGTCTACAGAATCACGAAGGAGCTGACAGGTGGTCGCAGCTCCAGCCAACACCCAGTGAAAAGCCTAGACGGCTCCTTGCTCATTTCGGATGAGGACCAGCTCAAGAGATGGAAAGAGCATTTTGCTACGATTTTGAACCGTGTATTCGCTAACGATATGCTCCCAAATCAGACTGAGATGCCCGAGGTGAGAAGTTCCCGAATACGCACCACGACTCCCAGTAAAGATGAGATCACTACCGCAATCAAAGCACTCAAAACCAACAAGGCGGTAGGACTTGACAGTATTTCAGCAGAGCTCTTACGAGCAGCGCCAACAACATCGGCGGAGCTTCTGCTTCCACTTATAGAGAGAGCTTGGGAAGCTGAGAGCTTTCCTAACGAGTGGAAAAAGGTAATGATCGTCAAGCTTCCTAAGAAAGGAAATTTAATGGAGTGCGGAAACTGGAGGGGTATCTGCGTGCTGCCTGCTGTAGCTAAGATAATAGCTAAAATCATCCTTGAGCGAATCAAACAACATCTCGAAGACACACTCGATGCCGAACAAGCAGGTTTCCGCTCTGGATCCTCCTGTGTCGACCACATCAACACCCTGCGGATTATCATCGAACAGTGTGTTGAATATCGATCGCCACTGCACCTGCTGTTCATCGATTTTGAGAAGGCGTTCGATAGTGTCAACAGGGAGTTTATTTGGCGTACCTTACGCAGGAGAGGCATCCCCGATAAACTAATTGTTATTATCAAAGCTACATATGAAGGCTCCAAATGTCTTGTTCTGCACAGGGGAAGGTTGTCTGAGGAATTTGAGATCCAAAGTGGGGTAAGACAAGGCTGTATCCTTTCACCAATATTATTCCTATTGGTGATTAGCGATGTGCTTCATGCAGCTTTGTCGACGGGAAACGGAGGAATTCGATGGACTCTTACATCTCAACTGAAGCATCTTGACTACGCAGACGATGTATGCTTACTCTCCCACAGAATTATGGATCTCCACCAAATGACAGCAGATGTGGCGAGGGAGGCAGGTGTCGTCGGGCTGAAAATTAATACCGCATAAACTAAAATTATCAGCCTTGGAACAAACTCATCGGCTCAAATATGCATTGCTGGACAACCGGTAGAGAGAGTAGAGGATTTCCAGTATCTTGGTAGTATTGTCTCAACCGATGGTGGAACCGAACTGGATATAGCCAACAGGATCGCCAAAGCAAAGTCCGCGTTCGGGATGTTGTCCAAAATATGGCGAAGCAATGCAATCAGTTTGAGCACCAAAATAAGACTGTTCCGCTCCAACGTTGAATCCGTGCTGCTATATGGTTGCAGCACGTGGAGAGTGACCACTACTATCACCAGAAAGCTGCAAACGTTTGTTAATAGGTGTCTGCGCAATATCTTAAGGATTTTCTGGCCCAATCGTATCTCTAACGAACACCTTTACGAGAGAACGGGTCAGGAACCAATAGGCACAACTATCCAACGGCGGAAGTGGCAGTGGATTGGTCACACGTTCCGAAAGGGTGACAGCTCCATAGCGAACCATGCTATGCAATGGAACCCTCTAACTCAGGATGGCAGAAGACCTGGCGGTCCGAGAAGAACATGGCGCAGAACAGTTGAGAAGGAGACATGGCAGTTAGGGAAAAGTTGGGGAGAACTCAGACACATTGCCAGAAACCGTACACGATGGCGCGTAGGCGTAGTAGAGGCCCAAGGACCCACAAGGGGATACAGGACATAAGTAAGTAAATCTGAGATAATCAGGAATTTTTTTTTTTTTTTTTTTTTTTTTTTTTTTTTTTTTTTTTTTTTTTTTTTTTTCACCGAGGGTAGGTGAAAATCTTCAACAAGACACTATGAGGATCGACAGCGCGTGCTCATAGTAGTGTGGGATTCTTACCCACTAAAAAACCTCCCTTCAAAACAGACTTGTTTTTATTTTTACTACAACTAAGTATTCGACTTATCAAGTAGTTTTCGTTTCGCGAAATAATGACGTTTTGCAGGTACCTTCCCATTGGAAGTTCCTGCCAGCTCCGCAGTTTAGACGCGGTTACTTATCGCGCTAGGTCTAAAGGTTTGGTCCTTTGTAGACGGCGCAGTAAATTTCTTTCTTCCAAAAGTTGGAGGACTGTAATATTTACGTGACTTTCTAGTCGACTTCTATGCTTTCTCGCGTAGGTTTGAATTTCGTCTTCGATTGTTTTAATGCCAAGGTCTCTGTGGATATCGCTATTTCTGATATACCATGGCGCATTTACAATACCTCTTAGCACTTTGTTTTCAAAAGTTTGTAAAATTTTAATATTACTTATTTTGGTACAACCCCAGAGTTGTATACCATATGTCCATACAGGCTTTAGCACTTGCTTATATAAAAGCAGTTTGTTATATATATTAAGCTTGGAATATTTTCCAAGTAACCAATACATTTCTCGATATTTGTTATCTAGTTCTTTGCGTTTTTTCTTAACGTGCGTTTTCCATTTCAGCTTTGTATCAAGTGTCATTCCAAGATACTTAGCCTCGTTTGCAAACGGGATTTGAACCGAGTTTGAAAAGATCGGCAAATTATTTATTTTTTTATAAGTAAAATTTACATGAACAGATTTGGTCTCGTTGAGTGCGATTCGCCAAATCTTTGTCCATTCATTTACTCTATTCAAAGCTTCTTGCAGTTTTTCTGTAGTATCTTCGACCGTTGTACCTACTGTCAAGATAGCAGTGTCGTCGGCAAATGTAGCTAGCTCAGTGCCTTCTACTTGCGGTATATCACGAGTGTATAATAGATATAAGACTGGACCAAGAACGCTTCCTTGCGGCACCCCAGCCATTATTTCCTTAAAATCTGAATATTCGTTTCCACATCTGACGCGGAATAGCCTATTCGTAAGGTAGTTCTTCAAAATATTATATAGGTGCTCTGGCAGAACTTGTCGTAATTTAAACTTTAAGCCTTCGTGCCAGACCTTGTCAAAGGCTTGAGAAACGTCAAGGAATACGCTTGAACAAATCTTTTTTTCTTCAAGTGATTTTTCGATTACATGTGTTATTCGATGTACTTGTTCAACTGTAGAATGCTTACTTCTAAATCCGAATTGATGATCAGGGATGAGATGCCCTTCTTCTATAACTGGCTGTATTCGCCTAACCAATATTCTCTCGAACACTTTGGATATAATTGGAAGAAGCGAAATCGGTCTATAAGAGGTTTTTTCATTCGGCGGTTTTCCAGGCTTAAGGACCATTATAACTTCGGCGACTTTCCATTGACTGGGAACATATTCTAGTCTAATCGCGGCGTTTATAATGAACAGAAGCTTAATTAGAGCTTTTCTTGGTAGTGCTTTAAGAACCTCTCCCGTAATTAGGTCGTATCCAGGAGCTTTCTTAGGTTTAAGTTTCTTTATTTCTTCCTTAAGTTCGGTAAGCGTTGCATTTCTTATTACACTATTGTCTATATACGACGTATTTATATTTTCAATAAGAGCTTGTCCATCAAACGGTTTGAAAGTTTCTTCCAGGTGGGCGGCAAAAAATTGCGCTTTCTCTTTATCATGCCTGGCCCATTCGTCTTGATTTATCCTAATTGGCGCGGCTTGAATTTGAGGTTTTTTAATACCTTTTATAGCCTTCCAAAGCGAATAGTTAGAATCTTTTTCTGCCGTTAAGCTTTCTAGGTAAGTTTGTATTTCATTATTCTTAAGGTCTTTAATAGATCGTTTTAGTGAGTTGCACAAACGGTTAAGATATGCTTTATGTTGCGGAGCCCGAGTTTGTTGCCATCTTTTACGCGCTTTTCTCTTCTCCTTAATCATCTCTTTTATTTCCTGCGGATAAATTTTAATGTAACTGGCCGGGGTTCTCTTTAGGTTGGGAGTATTCTTCCACGCGGCATCCTGTAAGATTTCGACGAAGCGATCTACTTCAACTTCAAGTTCATAGGGCGTTTTAAGTGATACGCTCAGCTCAATATTTGCTTCAATATCTTTTTTAAAGCCGTCCCAATTAGTTTTCGCGCCAGTTAATCTGGCCGGTCCTACTTTTTTAATCAAAGCTTCGCTTATCGTCATAATGATTGGAGAATGATCAGAGGAGAGATCAAAGCTTTCTTCAACTTTTATACAGTTGCTAGATATTCCTTTAACAACAAAGAAATCAATCAGATCTGGTATCTTATTTCTATCAGTTGGCCAATATGTTGGTTTACCCGTCGAGTAAAAATCACAACTGAATTGCATACCCGCATTATAAAGCTTTCTACCTTTCTGAGAGGCGTACCTTGAGCCCCAGAAGGGGTGTTTCGCGTTGAAGTCACCACCAATAATAAAATTTGGTTTAAGGAAGTTGAAGATGTTTGTGAAATCACTTTCTTCAAGTTTACATCGCAGTGGACAATATATAGACGAAATGTTGAAAGCAAAATGTCTATTTCTAACGCGTACCGTGCTTACTTGCATTGCTTCTAATTCAATTTTTATTTCCGCTGAGTGTTCGATATTTTCTTTTATAAACAAAGATGATCCGCCTCTGGCTCTTTCCGATGGGTGAAAGGCGTGATATCCGCTATATCCCCTTATCTTAATATTCGATTGCTTTTTCAGATGAGTTTCACAGACCAAGCATATATCAATATCTTTCTCTCGCATAAATATTTCTAACTCGTCGAGTCTTTGTATGAGCCCGTTAGCGTTCCAAGTAAGAATTTTAAGCGTTTCTTTCATATTCTGGTTGAAGTGCGCGTGTTATGAATGTTGTTTTCTAGTGCAACTAGTCTCTCGAAAATTAGTTTATTTGTTTTGCATTGCTCTTCAAGTTTCGCAAGAATTAGGGAAAAAACATTGGATACATGATCTTCTGAACTACTTCTATCACTATTTTTCAATGTCGCAACTTGAGAAGGAGTTTTTACATTAAAGTTTGGACGGTTTCTTGCTTTGATCTCCCGTGAGTTGTCGGTCGTGTACGTACCCTTAACTGTCTTCGCCGCTTGAGCATAAGACTGCACGCCAATATTCGGAGATTTTGCTTCTGTTACCTTATCTCTATTACTTTCGGATTTTTTATCATTAACCGATCTTAAGTTAATATTGACGGACTTTCTATCTTTCGCTGCTTTTTTCGTAGCTATTTTGGGTCTGTTCTTGATTGGTTTCATATTCGGACGCGTCGAATTTTTTAGCGTATCGCGGCGTTTTTGAAGCTCTTTCGCCACTTCGCAACCTCGATAGTTTGCAGGATGTTTTCCCTTGCAATTTATACAAGTGGCTGGGGTTTGCTTGTTTAGGTGACACTCTTCCGAGAGATGTTTACCTGCGCATTTGACGCATCGCGGCTCTTTCTGGCAGTAAGTCTGCGTGTGATTGAAGCCTTGACAGCGCTTACACTGCGGGATCGATCTGGAGGTCTTACGCATGGGTTCGATTTTGACCACGATGTTTAGAATAGTCTTGATACCATATATAATGTCTTTATTTTCGTCTTTATCAAAACTAAGCATGAATAGTGGAAGACCGCGCTTTACCAATTTTTCATGATCTCCCTCCGACTGTTGCTTCTCCTTCTTGATAATATTGACGGCATCAAGAATTTTAAAGCCTTTGTCTTGAAGGTCGTGCATTACATCTTCTTTAGTGCACGAGGGGTGGAGTCCCCTTGCTACAACACGCAGTGGTCTTTCTAACTTATTTTCATAAGTATACCACTGAATTTTTTCGGCATTCAATTTTTTAGATACTGATCGGTAACCGTCGGCATCATCGACATTGATTTTCCACGTATTGTTTCGCAGAGATGTCACCTTAAACTTCGAAGCCAGAGTTCCTTTAAGGAGGCAATGCAACTTATTATAGTCCGTAATTCCAACGACGTTTATCGGTGGCGGAGGACGTAATTTTGGTTGTTGTTGCTTTTCTTGCATCTCCTTGCGCTTTTCATCTTTTTGTGGCTCGACTTCCGGTGAGGAACCAGCTTTTCGTTTTTTGCTAGGTCGTTTCTTTTCGACCCAATTCGTTTCGCGTGTTAGCTCTTCTTCATCCGTCTGGTATTCGCGACTAGGTGAGCGATGTGAGCTAACTGTATTTTCTTTTTGTAGGTACGTGTTTTTTAGGGCATTATTTTCTTGCCTGAGTAAATCTACCTCTTTCTTGAGCTCACGATAGAGTAGCTCCATTTCGCTAAGCTTGGTACGGAGTACGTCGTTTTCCTCCTCAATGCTTTTAGATTTCGCTGAGTCCCGTTTTTCACGCGTTTGCGCTTCCGGCGGACTTCTTTTTCCGGAGACGTTCGATCTTGTTGGTGGAGATCGAGATACCCTTGTACTTTTTGAGAAGGGATTTATAAGGTGCAATAAATGGCTCTCCCCAGAATCCGTAGAGCCGACCTCCGAAGAGGGTGGATTTTCCAGTTTACCTGGACTGCCACCTGGGGTATTTAAATCTTTTGTTTTGTTCATTGCATGTTTTTTGTATACGCCATACTCGGTATACGGAGGGTGGATTTTAGTCGCCTCTTACGACAGGCATGCCTACCTCGGGTATATTCTAACCCCTACCCGAAGGGTAGGGTATTATGTACGCAGAACCGAGTCAGATTATGTTGGGTACCTGGACACTGCGACATCGAAGGCAACGAGCAAGCCGACGCGCTGGCTAAAAGAGGAGCGGGGCTCCCACGTAGCGATATAATAGGTAGTATTAAACCACCAGGGTGCGTGCCTAAGGCAATTATTCGGAATAGAATAATTGAAAAGGCTAATCTAAGCTTATCAAACTTACAGGGTCACAGGGTGTCCAAGGCATTTCCCCGTGCAGGGACGGGTTAAGAATATCACTGCAGCGCCCCCGAACAACTAGCGCTTGTCGTCAAAGGCTACTAAGGGGACAAATCAGATCTAGGCAATATAACACCCAAGTGAGCCTAGCGAAACATATACTACCTTAAAAACCCTCCCACAAGTGTGCATGCGAGTCCGTGGGTTGACATGATTGGAGATCACCGGTGTCATAGAAGAAAGATCAAACAATACTAAAACAGGAGCATGCACGTGTCAAACAACAAACACCATCGCAATATTGCAAAACTGTATCATTATGGTAATACTTGCAAAAAGGAAAGGCAGGCACTACCACTGCTGTGCATGGTACTGATCCTGGACCGAGCAGAAATGATCGGGTCAGAGCTATACGGATTCCGGGGGCTAGCAAAATAATGAAACAGTTTGGAAGAAATTCGAGGGTCGCGAGTTGGAACGTTGGAAGCATGACCTGTCGAAGTTACGAGCTGGAAGAGATGATGAATAGAAGGCGGGTGGATATCTTGTGTGTCTAAAAGACGAAATGGAAAAACACCGGAAATCGGGCGCGTTTCTTGGACGTTAGGACAAAAGATTACAAGATGTTCTACTACGGAACGGAAACGGCTAAGAACGGAATCGGTATCATCCTTGCGGCAGAGCTACTTGGTAACGTCTTGAGCATTTTGAAGTTCAGCGACCGTTCGATGTCTCTCAAACTAGTAATATAAGGAGAAGTGTGGGATATTGTCAGTACATATGCTCCCCAAAATGGGTGCAATCAGAGAGATAAAGATGCATTTTGGGTAGATTTCCACAATCTCCTTAAAATCATCCCAAAGGAAGAGTTTCTGTTTGTTGGAGAAGATTTGAATGGACATGTCGGGAAGTCAAACGAAGACTATGAAGACTGCCATGGAGGACTGGGATATGGCACCAGGAACCTTCCTGTTGAAGACATCCTAAGCATGTACAAATCACACGGTCTTATCGTGTTAAATACCATGTTCGTCAAACAAAGCCGACACCTGATCACTTACAGCAGTGGTGGAGATGAACTCAGATTGAATACGATTTGGTAGCCAGTTTCATGAAGCCTCGGGTAAAAGATTGCAAAGTGATCCTGGGAGAGGCAATCGCTCGGCAACACCGTCTCCTGCTAACTGCAATTTTTATGAAAACACCAAACAAAAGCAAACAAACAAGGGTCTCTCAGAAAATCAAGTGGTACAATCTGGACAAAGAAAAAGGCTAGGCTTTTATTTTCGTGATAAAAAATTACCTTTCTCACACTATCAACGGAGCTGAGGATGAAGAGTGCAGAGCACAAAATATGTGGGATTCCCTACAGCGAACTTGCTTAAAGAAGGCCAAATCAATGCTAGGAGCTTCAAAAGACCACTATCAACACACCAAAGAAACATGGTGGTGGAGTGATGAAGCTAAGAAGGTGACAAATGAGAAGAAAGCGGCTTTCAAAGCTTGGTCAAAGTGCCCCTCTAATAAGCTGATATCTTCCCCGGTTGTTGATGCAAACCAGGCTATCCAGGAGCTGTGAAGACACAATATAAACAAGAGCGCAACCATCTTCAAAATAGCCGCCCAAAAAAGGAGGAATGCTCAGGAGATTCGTTCGCCAAAGTTCATTAACAATGCTCATGGCCAGCTTCTTGTGGATGACGAGAAAATTCAGCAGAAGTGGCGGCAGTATTGTAATGAACTTTTAAATGAACAGTTTCCCCGGCTATATTTTCCAAGAGCCACCCCTAACTGTGAAGAAATACCCGACATTACAGGATCATAATGGAAAAACATCGTGATTCCTTATTGGATTTGCATATTGTATTGCTTAACTTTCAAAAGGCATTCGACAGACAACCACCAGGTCTGATATGGGTGGCGCTAAGACATCGAGGGGTTCCAGAAACCTATGTACAGATGATCATGGACATGTACGAGGGAGAAAAGACAAGAGTAAGATGCCCCGCTGGAGTAACCAAAGAGCTCCCAATCAAAGACGGGGTGCACCAGGGAAGCATCTTAAGTCCTTTGCTTTTTATTACTGTCCTTGATTATCTGCTTGAAGGTAAAGTGATGGACCCCAAGGTACATCAGTTATTCTTCGCTGACGATGGACCCATCATAAGTGAGGATCCTACATCCCTGCAACGAGCACTTGATGTGCGGGTGGATGTTTTGGAGGAAAATGGGTATCGCATTAGTTCAAACACTCCTACTCTCAACCTCCACGCGGTGACAGCCGGGTGCCTAGTACCTTAATCCAAGAAATGGGTAACCAACCCCGTTTGGCGGATTCTTGGTGGCAGCAGATGAGAGAGGGGGGGAAGAGTGCTTTTCTCACTAGAGCACTTCTTCCTGTTCCAGGCGGCAGCGGACGAATTCCCTAGACGGAGTCAACGGTGGCGTCTATAGTTCCAGTTAGGTTGAACTTAGTGAATACCTTGCGCGAGCTGCTTCGACGTATTCGGATCACAGGTCGGTAAGGAATTTCCAATGTTGGTCAGGACATTGGAATAGAGATGGTGGCGGAGGAGCCCTTAATGGGCCAATGGCAGCGCTCATACTCCCGTAGTGGACTACTGGCACCGGTGTACCCGGCCCCTCGTCCTAGGGGAATAATTAAGGAACTGGCCCTCCAGGTTGGGGGTTGTGCCGTCGGGGTAACTTCCCTACCACGTAAAAAACGCATGGTTCCGAAACAACCAAAAGCCTCGGATAAGGATGACCCAACTAATGACGACCCCAGCAAACGAAATAAGGACAACGACCTTCGGATCTGTATGTGGAATGTTCTGTCCCTTTACAGACCACGTGCAGCCGAACAACTAGCAGAGGCCCTAGACTGCTATAAAGCAGATATTACTGCCATCCAGGAAGTGCGATGGGATGGGCCAGGCAAAAAGAGGATGAAAAACTGTGACATCTACTACGGTGATTGCTACAGAGGCAACAGGCAACGCTTATTCGGATGCGGATTTGTCATACGCGGCAGACTTAGGCAAGAAGTCTTAAGCTTCCGACACGTGAGCGAGCGTATTATGACTATCCGGATCAAGGCTAAATTCGCTAACATAAGCCTAATATGTGTTCATGCCCCCACAGAAGAAAAGGACCCTGCCTCCAAAGAGTGTTTCTACGAGCTCCTCGACAAAACATACGAGCAATGTCCTAAATACGACGTTAAGATCGTATTGGGCGATTTTAACGCCAAAATAGGAAAGGAGGACGTCTTTGGTAGAGCAGTCGGTAAGCATAGCCTACACGACACCACGTCTGATAACGGACTAAGGCTAATTGATTTCGCTGTGGAGCGAAATGTCACCATAGCAAGCACATGGTTTCCTCATCTCGATATTCATAAGCAGACATGGCGGTCCAATGATCATGTCACGATCAACCAAATTGATCATATTGCGATCGACGCAAGGCATGCCTCCAGTATTCTGGATGTCCGGACCTTCCGAGCGGCCAACATAGACTCGGATCATTACCTTGTTGTAGCCAAGGTACGAATGCGGATATCCCAATCTGAGCAACAAAGAAGAATTACTGTGAGAAAATTTAACGTCGAAAAGCTACAATCGCAAGAGACCGCCAGACTCTTCGCTGAACGCGTATCCCGAAATCTCTCAATCACCCCTATACCGCCAGCATCAAGTGCCGAAGACCAGTGGCAACGCTGCCAACATGCCATCAGAAACGCCGCGACTGATGTGCTGGGTCTCGCTCGCCCACCACCGCGAAACCCCTGGTTTGACGAAGAATGCCGGCGAGTGCATGCAGCAAAACAAGAGGCATACAAAGCGGCGCTGCAAAGGAAGACGAGAGCTGCTCGTGAGCTCTACGAGCAAAAGAGACGGGAAGAACATCGGCTTCTCCAAAAGAAGAAGAAAGAGCATGAGAAGCGCGCGTTTGAGAATATCGAGAGTCTATACTCCAGGAACAATGTACGGAAGTTTTATCAAAAGGTAAAAAGAACGTGTCAGAGAAGTAATACCCGTACAGAAACCTGTAGAGATGAGAATGGAAACCTCGTAGTAGAATCACAGTCGGTGCTGAGAATATGGAAAAACTACTTCTGCAGACTGTATAACGGCGACGAAGACCAACATCCCGCTGTCAGGCAGAATGAACCATTCAACATGGACGATGATAGTCAAAATTTCCGTCCACCTGACCAAAACGAAGTGAGGATAGCAATATCCAAGCTAAAATCGAACAAGGCTGCTGGACCTGACGGTTTACCGGCCGAACTTTTCAAGGCAGCTGGGGATGAATTGGTAGAGTGCATACACCAACTCATTTCTAATATTTGGTCAGAGGAGTGTATGCCTGATGAATGGAATCTCAGCATCGTTTGCCCGATCCACAAGAAAGGAGACCCCCTCAACTGCGCCAATTATAGAGGCATCAGTCTCCTCAACATCGCGTACAAGATCTTTTCTGCGATATTGTGTGAACGCCTGAAACCTTTTATCAACAGCCTGATTGGACCCTATCAGTGCGGTTTCAGGCCAGGAAAGTCCACCATCGATCAAATCTTCACACTTCGACAGATCCTGGAGAAAACCCAAGAATTCCAAATCGATACTCACCACCTCTTTATCGATTTCAAGGCCGCCTATGACAGCATCTATAGAGAAGAGCTTTATAGAGCCATGTCTAGTTTTGACATCCCTGCCAAACTTGTCCGCCTGTGCAGGCTGACGATGGAGAACGCTCGCTGCTCCATCAAGGTCGGTAATGACCTCACCGAGACCTTTGATGTCAAAAAAGGCTTTAGACAAGGTGACGCGCTGTCCTGTGACTTCTTCAATATTGTACTTGAACGGATTGTGCGGAACTCACAAGCCAACACCGGAGGCACAATCTATTACAAGTCTGTACAACTGCTTGCATACGCCGACGATATAGACATTATCGGAAGATCTCAGCGGGCTGTCACCGGTGCTTTTGCAAGCATTGAGGCGGAAGCGGCCAAAATGGGTTTGGCGATAAACGAGGGCAAAACCAAGTATATGCTGTCAACTAGAAGGGAAAACCAACATCGACGAATTGGACAAAACGTCACCGTGGGCAGCTATAACTTCGAGGTAGTAAGGGACTTTGTCTACCTTGGCTCTGCTATAAATTCAGCAAACAAAATCAGCGCAGAAATCAATCGAAGAATAACTCTTGCCAATCGCTGTTTTTTTGGGCTTATAAGGCAATTCAACAGTAAAGCCCTATCTCGAACAACTAAGGAGACTCTATATAAGACCTTGATCATCCCAGTCCTGCTTTACGGCGCTGAAACATGGACTTTATTAAAAGAGGATGAAGATATCCTTGGTCGCTTTGAGAGAAAAATTCTTCGTAAGATTTTCGGTCCCGTTTGCGTTGACGGGTTTTGGAGGAGAAGATTCAATCACGAACTATACGAGCTGTACAGCGACATCGACCTAGTCAAAAAACTGCGTATTGGACGTTTGAGATGGCTAGGGCATGTAGAGCGAATGGACACCAACGCTCCGGCCCGCAGAGTCTTCGAATCTAACCCCGAGGGACGACGCAGTAGAGGGAATTATCGCCGTAGGTGGCGCGCACAAGTTCAAGGGGACCTCGACCAACTTGGAGTGCGCAACTGGAGGCAATTAGCTAAAGACCGAGCTAAATGGAGAGGCTTGTTGGTTGAGGCCCAGGTTCACCCCGAACTGTAGCGCCATCTAAGTAAGTAATGGGACATTGCTTCCCAAGCGCGAAAAGCTATAACATCTGGGATCTATGATCAAAAGCAAAGCAACTTGTGATGACGACATCAATCATCGCGTAAGCGTAGGGTGGATGAAGTGGCGAGAAAATTCCGCTATCTTCTGTGACAGGAAAATGCCACCTAAGTTGAAAGGAAAGCTCTACACCGCAGTTGTGCGTCCAACGCTCAAATACGGTTCACAATGTTGGACGATGTACAAAAGGTATGAGAGTAAATTAACGGCAGCTGAGATGAAGATGCTTCGCATGATAGCAGGAGTGACAAAGCTTGATCGAATAAGAAGATCGTTCGAAGATCCGTGGAAGCTTTCACATCAAGGAAACCATCGTAGAAAAAATAGAGCGCGTCCGGCTCAGCTGGTATTGCCACGTTCAAAGACGAGATCATTTGAACCCTGTGAGAAACGCAATATCAATGCACGTTCCAAAGACATCGCGATGTAGGAAAGGCAGGCCTATAAATGCCTGGATCAGACAAATGCGACGATATCGGCATTTCATTGGCCTCAGTAACCGAGTGATCCAAAATCGGCAGGCCTGCCGATATTTTCTGAGGTCAAATAGGCAAACCCCACAGGCGGATCAGTAGAAATACAGTGAAGTGGGAGGGTTATGATCCCTTATTTTCGGATCATAACCTCGCTGATAAAAGGAAGAAGAAGGTATGCTTAGTATGGTTCCCCAAGTGCGCCAACAGTTTGGGGACCATCTTGCTTCGACATCTACTACGGCGATTGCTACAAACAAGAAGGGCAGCGTCTATTCTAGTGGGGATTTGTCATTGGAGACAGACTTAGGCAAGAAGTCTTGAGTTTCCGCATGTGAACGAGCGCCTTATGACTATCGGTAACAAAGCTAAATTCGCCAACATTAGCCTAATATGCGCTCACGCCGCTCAGTAGAAGATGAACGACGCGACGAAGGATGACTTCTACCAGCTCTTGGACAAGACGTATGAGCAATGCCCTAGTCACGATGTTAAAATTGTCTTAGGTGATTTTAATGCAAAGCTAGGAAGAGAGGACGTCTTTAGTAGCGTGGTCGGAAAGCACAGCCTGCACGACATCACATCCGACAATGGACTCAGGCTAGTCGACTTTGCGGCGGGACGAAACTTTATCGTAGCGGTTCCCACGTCTCGATATTCACACGGCTCTCCTTTCTTCGGAAAACTGTCAACCAGATCGGTCACATTGCGATCGACGCAAGACACTCTTCCAATATTCTGGGTGTCCGGACTTTCCGAGGAGCCAGCGTGGACTCGGATCACTACATAGTTGTAGCCAAGGTATGGATGCAAATATCCACAACGGAGCGAAATCAACGAAATACTGTGAGGAAATTTGACGTCGGGCTGCTACAATCGCAAGAGACCGCCAGAACCTTTGCCGATCGTGTTTCTTTTAATCTCAATCTAAGTCCTATGCCGCCAGCAGCAAATGCGGAACACCAGTGGCAGCGTTGCCAAAAAGCCATCAGAGATGCCGCCTCTGATGTACTGGGTTTCTCTCGCCCACCACAACGAAACCCCTGGTTTGATAAGGAATGCCGGCAAGCACATGCAGCAAAACAAGAGGCGTGCAAAGCGGCGCTGCATAGAAAGACTAGAGCTGCTTACGAGCTCTACGTGCGCAGGAGAAAAGAGGAACATCGACTTCTCAGAAAGAAGAAAAAGGAGCATGAGAAGCGCTCGATCGAGGAGATTGAGAGACTTCATTGCAGGAATGATGTTCGAACATTTTACCAAAGAGTAAAAAGAACATGGCAGGGTTTCAAAGCCAGAACAGAAGCCTGCAGGGACGAAAATGGCGATATAGTAGTAGAATCGCAGTCGGTGCTGAGAATATGGAAGGAACACTTCTGCAGACCTTTAAACGGCGATGATGACCAATTTTCCGCTGTCAGGCAGAATGAGCCATTCAACAGTGACGGTGGCAGTCAAGATTCCCGTCAACCCGATCAGAATGAAGTGAGGATAGCGATACCTAAACTCAAATCCAACAAAGCTGCTAGAGCCGACGGCCTTGCCGTTGAACTTTTCAAGGCAGGAGGAGATGAGTTGGTAAGGAGCATGCACCAGCTCATCTGTAAAGTCTGGTCGGACGAAAGTATGCCCGATGAATGGAACCTCAGCATCGTTTGCCCGATCCTGAAGAAAGGAGACCCTCTGAACTGCGCCAATTACAGAGGTGTAAGTCTCCTCAACATCGCATATAAGATCCTGTCTGCCGTATTATGTGAACGCCTAAAACCGATCGTCAACAACCTGATAGTTCCTTATCAGTGCGGTTTCAGGTCGGGAAAGTCCGCCATTGACCAAATATTCACACTACGGCAGATCTTGGAAAAAACCCATGAATACAAAATCGATACGCACCACCTCTTTATCGATTTCAAAGTTGCCTATGATAACGTGTATAGAGGCGAGTTATACAGAGCCATGTCTAGTGTTGGTTTCCCTGCCAAGCTTGTCCGTTTGTGCAGAATGACGATGGAGAACTCTCGCTGCTCCATCAAAGTCGGTAAGAACATCACCGAACCATTCGATGTCAGGAAAGGTCTTAGACAAGGTGACGCGCTATCATGCGATCTCTTTAACATAGTACTTGAGAGAATTGTACGAAACTCACAAGCCAACATCGGAGGTACAATCTTTTACAAGTCTATCCAACTACTCGCTGACGCCGATGACATTGACATAGTCGAAAGAACTCAGCGGGCCGTCAATGGGGCATTTACAAGTATTGAGATCAAGGCAGCAAAGATGGGTCTAGCGGTCAATGAAAGCAAAACAATATATGCTGTCTACAAAAAAGACACCCAACATCGGCGTCTTGGACAGAACGCCACAATGGACAGATATAATTTTGCGGTAGTAAAGAACTTTATCTACCTAGGCTCACTGGTGAGCTCCGCAGATGCTGATGGTGATAGGGAGATCACACGAAGAATTACTCTTATCAATCGTTGTTTCTATGGGCTAAAACGGCAATTGAGTAGCAAAGCCCTGTCTCTAACTACTAAGGTAACTCTCTATAAGACACTAATTATCCCAGTCCTGCTGTATGACGTAGAGGCATGGGCTTTGACAAAACCGGATGAGGATACCCTTGGTTATTTCGAGGGAAAAGTTCTTCGAGCGATCTTTGGTCCCGTCTGCATAGACGGTGAGTGGAGGAGAAGGTAGAATGCCGAACTATACGGCCTGTGCAAGGACATCGACTTAGCCAGAAGAGTTCGCATACAGCGAATAAGATGGCTGGGTTATGTAGAGCGGATGGAGCCCAACGTTCCCGCTAAGAAAGTCTTCGAATCCACCCCAGATGGACGGCGGATGGAGGACGACTTCGCGGTAGATGGCGCAAGCAAGTGGAGGTGGATCTCAACAAACTTGGCATGCGGAACTGGAGGCAGCTGGCTCGTAACCGTGCTGGCTGGAGAGGTTTATTGGTTCAGGTCCACCCCGGACTGTAACGCCACCTAAGTAAGTAAGTACCTGGAAGGTGGACACTATAAACGCCCGGAAACTGCAAGTCTTCCTAAACAAATGTTTACGAAGGTTAGGTTAGGTTGGCTGTCCACACGAGAGTGCAGACACACTTAGACCAGTGAAGGTCCTTTGTGATATCATGGATCAAACCATTAGGCCACTCAGGGACTAACAAAACCAACCGGAGCTTTTGGCAAAGCGATGGATGCTCATGACGTCCAAGGACACCAGATCGCCGAGGTCGTCAAGGAAGGGGGCCCCAAATGGAGCATTCTTTTATGCGACGGGGCTGGACATGTGCATAGGAGGTGAAGGATGGTTTCCTCCTCCTCCTCGTCCTTACAGCTTCTGCAGAAGTCATTGGAGAAGAGATCAAGTCTTTTGGTGTGTTGGCCTATAGGACAGTGTCCAGTGAGAACACCGACAACGCAGCTGATTTGTGCACGCTTTAACTTGATGATATCGGCACTACGCTTTTGATCCAGCTTAGGCCAGATCTGTCTCGAAATGTGACACGTTGAGCCGTTTACCCATCTGAGGTTGGTCGTGCTCTGGAGAAGCAATGTTATCAGCGTAAGAACCAAGCTACGACTGTTCCGCTCCAACGTAAAATCAGTGCTGATTTATGGGTGCAGTACTTGGAAGGTGGACACCATTAACACACGCAAGCTGCAAGTCTTCGTAAGCAAATGCTTAAGAATCATCTTGACGATTTTTTGGCCGAACCGCATCTCCAACGAACAACTTTATCTGAGAATGGGCCAAGAACCTATAGACATTACTATACGAAGGAGAAAGTGGCAGCGGATTTTACACACCCTACGGGCGAAGACAACTCCATTACGAAATACGCCATGCAGTGGAATCCGCTCACCCACTTAGGCAGAATAGCGGGACGCCCTAGGCAAACGAGGCGCAGAACCCAGGAGGAGGAATCGAGCTCTTTAGGAATGAGTTGGATGGAGCTCAAACACATTGCAGAGCTCCGAACAAGATGGCGCACAGACGTGAATGACGCCCTATGCCCTCCGAGGGGTTTAATGATCTAAGTAAGTTAGTATTCCGAGGCAAGCTAATCTTTGAAGTTTAGTGAGTTTATTGATGGTTGTGACCTCCTTAGTGTTAACGTAGTTACATAGATTAACATGGGTTATAGTGTACCGCAGATTCTACTTAAATCTTGCAAAAGCCATAAAGTATCATCATCATCATATGTAAATGTTCTTCCCTATAAAATAGTACTCTCAGAACGACATATGTACATACATATGTATTCCCAGAGTTTGTAGAATCTGGATGATGGATATGATTATGAATCGTAGGAGGAATGCCTCCAGTCTATGTCGACGCAATAGTGCAATTATTACCGCTAATTCTTCAATATCAAAAGTATTCCGACCTCTGAACCTTACAAAGGCACATTTACACTTCATCTTGCTAATCTGGTTTACACCAGTAAAAATCTCGGCAAAGCACTTAAATCTGATTAAGTGGCGATTTAAATAATTATAATGGCGCCAATACTTCACGAACCGGCAATTATATGTCATTACGACGATCAAGACCTCTCCCGATGCCGCATTATTAGAAATTCATAAAAAATACTTTATACCACTTTCTAATCTAAGTGCTCATGCACATATTTATTAACGTTTCCCTTTACTTACGTCAAATATTGACCCAACAAACTAGCACCAACACACAATTCAATCGGTGTCAATTTGCTGGTTCTTTGATTTTTGCAATTCGAGCCAACACCAGCCATTCGCGAGTCGCGAGTCGCAATTTAGTTCAATAAATTCCACGAGTCATCTTCTGTCAGTAATTGAACCGGCTCGAACCGGTTATAACGCTTGCCAAGATAAATTAAATAGAATTGGTCTCATGTTCAAATGAGTGTCATACAAAGTCGTCTCGTGTAATTGGAAGATAGATAGCAGTTGGGGGAAAATTCCCAAGATTTGATCCTTTTATTGAATCGATGAATGAATGAATGTGTGACAGTTGATACTTGGTTGGAGGAACGTCTTTTTGAAGACGGAAATGAAGGACAAATTCATAGAATAGGTCAGGGTTGTTAAATTGTTTCACCTTTTAAAGGGCAGCTTTCATGGTTCGGAATTGCTTGTATGTAGTTGGGAACAATTGAAAACTTTCCACTGACAACCTGAATCGGAAATAGGAAATGGGCACATTGGGTGTTATAACATGTGACTAGAGAGCCTGCAATTTTCATGATCACTGCATATAAACGTTGACCCTCAACGCCAGCCAGTGCAAAACAATACACATTCCATTCATCTGTGCTAGCAACCACCATAAGTCGAATGGCATTCTCGGAATGATGTTGGAAATAATCAGTCAGTTACCTCAGTCCCTGACCTCGATATGTATTTATGCGACTAGAATTGCATTTCTACATAATTACCCTGTAGCGACGGTATTTATGGTCAAGTGTCGTATTTCAAAGCTTGTCATCCAATTATGGTGGAACACACAGATGCCCTCGCACATGTGGCATGACACACGCACACCACGTTCTTTCTCATTTTTCTAACAACGTAACTAAATAGACTCCAACACAGAACACGAGTTAAGATACAGTAGCCAGCATTAGATGCCAATCTACAGCAGTGCTGGTGTACGTTGTCTAAGTAATTTCACTTTAAAAGTTATTCGCACACCATTGGTTGATGATGCATTACCGGCGGTGAGCTGCCCCCAGGAGTTGTATTTCTTGGTTTTTGTGCGTGGACACATGAAGGTTGAGAAGAAATTTCACGACTTGTATAAGCTAACGTAGAGACAAGGCTAACAATTTAACAATGTTATCTGAATTACTTCTACTACGAAAGTGTTTACACTCAAAGTACGTATGGCGTGGGCTAATTGCACTTGTTGGATGTTGGACGCACGCATGGCACCAGCAGATCAAGCAGATCAAGAAAAATTATTTAACAACCATTTGCTTAAGCTGCTGCTCCTTCGGAAGCAGCACTGTCGAATGACATGCACATCGAGGCACCCTTCAAGGGAGTGTACTGTTTCCACTATTATGGAATCTAGTGCTCAACGAAGCCCTTCTGAGAATCGAAAAAAAACTGGATGCACGGTTATTACCTACGCAGATGATGTTGCTATCCTAATAACAGGCAAATACCCGCAGACTTCTTACTTACTTACTTAGATGGCGTTACAGTCCGGGGTGGACCTGGGCCTCAACCAACAAACGTCTCCAACCAGCACGGTTACGAGTCAGCTGGCTCCAATTGCGCACGCCAAGTTGGTTGAGGTCCCCCTCCACTTGTTTGCGCCACCTACCGCGAGGTCGTCCTCTACTGCGTCGTCCGTCCGGGGTAGATTCGAAGACTTTCTTAGCGGGAACGTTGGGATCCATCCTCTCTAAATGACCCAGCCATCTTAGTCGCTGTATGCGAACTCTTCTGGCTAAGTCGATGTCCTTGTATAGGCCGTATAGTTCGGCATTGTACCTTCTCCTCCACTCACCGTCTATGCAGACGGGAACGGGAACATTTCTCTAGAAATAACCAAGGACATCCTCATCCGGTTTTGTCAAAGCCCATGCCTCTGCGCCATACAGCAGGACTGGTTGATTAGTGTCTTGTAAAGAGTTACCTTAGTAGTTCGAGATAGGGCTTTGCTACTCAATTGCTATTTTAGCCCATAGAAACAACGATTGGCAAGAGTAATTCCCCGTGTGATCTCCCTACTGATGCCATTTGCGGAGCTGACCATAGAGCCTAGGTAGACAAAATCCTTTACTACCTCAAAATTATATCTGTCTATTGTGGCGTTCTGTCCAAGACGCCGATGTTGAGTATCCTTTTTTGTAGACAGCATATATTTTGTTTTGCTTTCATTGACCGCCTCGGTCCCAATACTCGTAAATGCCCCATTGACTGCCCGCCTCCCGGACTTCACTCCGCCAAAAATAAGAGGACCCACCCTTAAACTTTCAAATAGCGCTAGCTAGCTTGCTTGACCACAAGCTAATTTGGAAAGAGAATGTCGTCGAATGTGCCAAAAAATCACTGGCTGCACAATGCATCTGAGAGAAGGCAGTAGGCTCCACTTGGGCCCTGCAACCGAGCATCATGCACTGGCTATACAGGTCGGTAATAAAACCGATTTTTATGTGTGGAGTACTGGTATGGTGACCCGCCCTGGAGAAGAAGTCCAATCTATCCCTAATGGAAAAAACTGAACGGGTTGCATGTCTCAGCATTACCGGTGCAATGAGAAATTCTCCCACAGCGGCGCTCCAAACCATGCTTCACCTACTTCCGATCGACATCGTCAGTAAACAATTGTCTATCTGCTCGGCAGTAAGACTGAGAGGCTCCAAGCAGTGGAAGGAGCAGCACACGGGACACGCCAAAGAACTTTCGATGCACCGTCATCTCTCCTCTTCCACTGACCACCTGCCCACTGAATATGACTTCAAAAACGGCTACATGCACTCAATACCCGACAGAGCTTAGTGGACACAACGCGATGGCCTATACAACGAATCGCTGTCAATTTTCACGGACGGGTCCAAAACCATAGACGGAGTTGGTGCCGGAATCTTCTCGGAAGACCTAGACATACCGTACACCCCTCTTTTAACCTTCCAACCATTGCAGCGTTTTTCAAGCCGAAGTTACCACTGTTCGTCAAGTTGCTGACTGGCTAGCGACTAATACATTATCGACATCGGATATTGTTATCTACGTCGACAGTCAAGCAGCCATTAAACCCCTCGCATCAAGCACTATGAGATCTAAGGCAATGAAAGACTGCCGCATATCCCTTAACGAGATAGCTGGTCAGCAGTACAATCTCACCCTTCGTACTGACGGACGAATCTAGGCCCATCGGACTCCTGAAATACAAGAGAAAACCCATTTCCAAAATAGCAATCGTTCTCACCGGACACTGCATCATAAGAAGATGTGCCCATAGACTAGGCATCCCTATAATTACTGCAAATGCTGTAGAGATGAAGAGAATGAAGAGACCATTAGTCACTATCTCCTTTGCGCCTGTCCTGTGCTCGCCAACATTAGTAAGGTCACGCTGGGTGAATAGTTTTTCCATAATCTAAACGATCTCGGCAACGCCTGCACGGCTAAAATTTTTTTTTTCTTTTTTTTTATAGTTTGCGCGCACTCAAAGGGTTATGAATACCTTTAACATGTTTACACACAGTACGGGCGTTGGAAAGGATGGATAGAGAGAGAGAGAGACAAAGATTTTGGTGTAGTGGTTCTTGAAGCTCAGTTGTTTATGCTTCAGCTAAAGTAAGGGGGAAACCCACTCACCTTACACATCGGCAGTACAATGGATGTACTTCTGGTCTAAGTGCATCTTCATCGAGGGCCGATCCTAACCAACCAACCAACTTAATATAAATTATCTATATGCTCTATGTATATGCTCAAGACTTGGTTGGGAAAAAAATTTCTTGTTGACATGTTGTGGGCGCCGGCCGTGGCGTAAGTGGTTAGTGTGTCGGATCACTACGCATGAGGTTCCAAGTTCGAATCCCAGAAACACCAAAAAGTTTTTTCACGGTCCCACCTCTCGCGAGCGTCTGATAAACATTCGAGAGTATTGTTGTCACGAAAAAGTTTCTCAAATCGCCGTTCGGATTCGGCATTAAACTGTAGGTCACTTCCATTCGTGTGAAAAATATAACGCACACAACATGAGTGGTTGCGAGAAGCTAGGCCCTGGCACTTTAAAGAGCTGTTGCGCCAAATATTTTGTTTTTGTTGACATGTTGCCGACTTTTAGCTATTGTACCCGGACAAAGATAGGTTTCTGGAATGTAAAGGCGCTCCTCGACTCGGGAAGCGAAGGTCCTTATAATGCCAGATTCCTTCAATTGGAAAATGAATACATGCGATATAGAATGAACATTTTGGGGGTAAGTGAAATCAGATGGTAAGAAGCGGGCGAGTACCAATCCCCAACGCGTTACACTATACTACTCTATTCTGGAAGACCATCCAGAAGTCCGCGGGAATATGGAGTCGGACTACTGTTAACAACAACAGCATGTAAGGGGCTAACTTCCTGCCAGCCCCATGGTGAGAGGATTATAACGGCCAGATTCCGGATTAGAGTACGAGGCGTCACCATTATACAGTGTTATGTCCCAACGAATGGCTCATCTGAGGACGAGAAGGAGAGCGTCTATAATCATCTAAGCGCCGTCTTTAACACTACACCAAATGGAGACATTGTGATAATGATGGGGGATTTGAATGCCAAGATAGGCAACGACAACGAAGGGCTCAAACATGTAATCGGGAAGCATGGACTAGGCAACCGCAATGACAACGACGAAAGGTTTGTGTATTTCTGCAATACCAACCGCCTTGTCATAGGTGGCACCACGTTTGAGTACAAGACCTGCCACAAAGTCAACTGAGTTTCCAACGACAGGCAAGGAACCTCCAACCAAATTGACCATTTTGCCATCAGCCGCCGTCTTAGAAATAGTCTCCTGAACGTCCGAAACTGGCAAGCGGCAGATGTGGGGATAGTACGAGTTCACCATCTTATGATAGCTACTCCAACTACACACTGCTACAGTTCGAAGGTCCCACGACAACACAAAAATTGCCCAGGTTCAACATCGATAGACTTAGTGATCCCTCAGTGCGCCAAAATTAAAGGAGCACCCTTCGCAAGGTGTGGAAGTAATCAGATTAGATTTAGATTAGATTAGAGTAGATTTATTGCTTTATCTTGAAGTACATTTTACAAAAAAAATCGTTTACAAAAATCGTTAAAGCATGGCTGTGCCGTCTGCCCGATTTACATTTTTTGTTTTCTTTTTTTAACGGATAGTTTTTATTTGATATAAACAAAATAATAATAATAAAAAAAAAAGTGATAATTAAACAATTAATAGGAATAGAAACGTAATAAACAGTATTAAAAAGCTTCGTCTAAGATTTGGCTTCTATAAGACATTGCAGTTCTGTAAAAATTATATAGAAGGTTTATATTTCCTCCGCAGTTAAGGATTTCAAATACTTCCGCCTCAGTTTTTGAATCGCTGCCGAGAAAGGCTCTTCTAATCTCTTTTAGGATTGGACATTTCCCAATGAAATGAACGACATTTTCCCTCTCAGACAGATTACAAAGATTGCAATAAATACCCAAGTCCTCGCGATGTGGGATAAAGTTCAGTTGTATCAGCTCACCCCTCATTTTAAATATAGCAGAAATTACCTTTTGGCTATTATTGCTGTGGAAGTAGTTCCGTTCACATAAGTTGTGTTGCAGATGGCTGTAAATTGCTCTGTGTACAGAGGACCTTGCTTCGTTAATACAGTCCAATCTATACCTCTCATCAACTTCCAAGATAAGATTGTACAGCGCCTCTCTGACATACCCTCCATTATTCACTTCCAGGTTCAAGTCAAAATTAAGGCCACAATAGTCCGCAGGCTCCTTCAATTTTGCAAACCATAAATTCCTCTTCTCGATTGTATATTTTGCTATGATTTTCGGTAATCTTTCGTTTGGCATATCAAAGACTTTCAGTAAATAGTCCACGTGTAGCTTAAGGGTCTTAGTAAAAAGTGGTGATAATCCTGTTTCAATGGTGATCATGTAGTTAGGTGCGGTTTTAGGTAGCTGAAAACATCTTTTTATATAATACCTCAGCAGTTTTTGTACAGTTGCATACTTTTCATATCCCCACGTTTGCGCTGCGTACATCATCACCGATTCAGCCACTGATACGAAAACTTTGTATTTTACGCTGTGTGACACCAGTTTGTTTGAGAAGCACTTCTTCCAAGTTGCACTTATCGCACTTTTGGCTTTTATGAGTTTATCCCTAAGGTGGCTTTCCATATTCAGATTGCTGGTTATCGTAACACCAAGGTACTTATAAGCTCTCACTATCTCTATCGGCTCTCTGTCGAAATACCATTTCTCCCTTCTCGATGCTCTACCAGACCCTTTATTAAAGATCATTACTTTAGACTTGCTCAGATTCACCGTCAAATTCCACAACCGGCAGTACTCCTCAAGTCGATTGATCATAAGTTGCAATGTTTCGGGTGAATATGCAAAAATGATGACATCGTCAGCAAAAAGAAGGGCTTTAATCAAGGTTCCGGCAAATTCTATTCCGCCTGGTAGATAGTCTATCAGATCGTCGATAAAGAGGGCAAAAAGATATGGACTTAGCGGGCATCCTTGTTTTACTCCCATATTTGTCTCAAACCATTCTGAAATTTCAGCTCCGTTCCATACGGCTGATCGATTGTCCTCATAGATATTCTCCAAAACCTTTCCAAATTTGGACGTCATTCCAGCGTTGTACAGTTTATAAATTAAAGCTCTTCTGTCAACTGTATCGAAGGCTGCCTTGAAGTCGACAAAAAATACATATAGTTTCCTTTTATGATCAAGGAATGTCCCAGCTATACTCTGTAGGATAAAAATATTATCAATTGTTGAATATCCGCTTCGAAATCCGGCCTGGAATTCTTTGAGCTTCTTACTATAATTTATCCATTCGCACAGCCGATGACTTAATAGGGATGTAAACACCTTGTAGGAAGCATTGAGAAGAGATATCCCACGATAATTGTTTGGATCTGTGATATTTCCTTTTTTGTGGATCGGGTATATAATGGCTTCTTTGAATTGTTGTGGTATATCACCAGATTCCACAATTTTGTTCAATGCTGTTGTAAGTTTCTCGATTAACTCATCTGTAGCATATTTGAAGAATTCTATGCCAATTCTATCTGCGCCAGGTGCCTTCCCATCCTTAAGTTTGTTGATTATCCATCTAACTTCTTCTTGCGTAAAGGGAGTATCTAATATATCATTAGTGTACGACGGTACAGCATACTGCATAGGCGGCGTAATATTAGCTGGATTCAAAAGTTTCTGAAAGTGAGCTTGCAATAAATCAGTAGTGTGTGGAATAGTGTGGAAGTAATCAGCAGCTCACTGCCCGCAACCATCCAAGACCAACGGTGTGCTGTGAAAAATGTTTTTGCATCTGGTGCTGAAAGAATTGTCGGTCAATTGTCGGCTTCTGCTTCCACTTATAGGGAAAGCTTGGGAAACTGAAAGCTTTCCTCACGATTGGAAAAAGCGAATGGTCATCCAGTTTCCCAAGAAAGGAAATATAATGTAGTGCGGAAACTGGAGAGGTATCTGACTGCTGCCTGCTGTACCTATGTTAAGCTAATCCTAGAGCGAATCAAACAACATCTTGAACACACACTCGATGCTGAACAAGCAGGTTTCCGCTCTGGATCCTCCGGTGTCGACCACATCAACACCTACCGTATTATCATCGAACAGTGCGTTAAATATCGATCACCACTCCACCTGCTGTTCATCGATTTTGAGAAGCCGTTCGATAGCGTCAACAGGGAGTTTATTTGGCGTGACTTATGCAGGATAGGTATTCCCGATAGAATAATTGCTATTATCAAAGCTACATATGATGGCTCTAAATGCCACGTTCTGCACAGAGGGAGGTTGTCTGAGGAATTTGAGATCCAAAGTGGGGCAAGACAAAGCTGTATCCTTTCACCAATATTATTCCTATTGGTGGTTAGCGATGTGCTTTGTGCAGCTTTGTCGATGGGCAACGGAGGAATTGGATGGACTCTTATATCTCAACTGAAACATCTTGACTACGCCGATGATGTCACAGAATTATGGACCTCCACCAAATGACAGTAGATATGGAGAGAGGGACAGGCGTCATCGGGCTGAAAATTTATACGACAAAAATTTAAATTATCAGCCTTGGAACAAACTCATTGGCTCAAATATGCATTGCTGGACAACCGAAAGAGTGAGTAGATGATTTCCAGTATATTGGGAGTATTGTCTCGACCGAAGGTGGAACCGAACTGGATAAAGCCAATATGATCGTTAAAGCAAAGTCCGCGTTCGGGATGTTGTCGAAAATATGGTTCAATACCAAGCTAAGACTGTTCCACTCCAATGTTGGATCCGTGCTGTTATATGGATGCAGCATGTGGAGAGTGAACACTACTATCACCATCTTAAGGATTTTCTGGCCCAAACGTATCTCTAACGAACATCTTTATGCGAGAACGGGTCAGCAACCAATAGGCACAACCATCCAACGACGGAAGTGGCAGTAGATTGGTCGCACGTTCCGAAAGGGTGACAGTTCCATAGCGAAACATGCTATGTAATGGAACCCTCTAACTCTGGATGGCAGAAGACCTGGTGGTCCGAGGAGAACATGGTGCAGAACAGTCAAGAGGAAGGCACGGCAGTTGAGGAAAAGTTAGGGAAAGCTCAGACCCATCGCCAGAAACCGTACACGATGGCGCGTAGGCCTAGTAGAGGCCCTATGACCCACAAGGGGATACAGAACATAAGTGAGTAATAGTGTATAAAGAATTGGTGGCAATACAATTTTTTGCAAAAAAATGTAGTAGTCTCTGAATGTATGGAATGGAAATTTCTTACGAGTTTCGACAAGTAAGCGCACCCATGCTTCGTCTTACAGGGTCAGGGTCCAGTCGAATCGATTTCGTTCAAAAACAAACTGCATTACAACATTCGAAACTTCCTTCATAAACTCCAACATACAACAGCGAACAATTTTTGTATATACAGTACATAGTTGTTTGGCGCTAAAGTTTTGTTTTTATATCTGACTATCCGTGTTCGTTTTTACCGCTTAAAATTACAACGTCATATGGCGCCCTAATCACACTCCAAAGTACCCATAGTATCTCAATTCCACGTCCCAAATATTGTAAAACCGTGCATTATAAGCAAATACCATTCCAGTATCGTGTTACATGTAAGAATACTGAAACGTTTCATGTTCCGACAATTCCACGACCGACTTTATCCGGAACCAAGACCACATTTCCAGCAAAGTTCCATTGTCACGTGCGGCATGCCATTTTTCTGTGTAAGCGTTTTTTTTTTTTTTTTTCTTTTTGCTCGGCCAGCCGTTACGCTTCATCGAAAACCGCCACACAAAAGCCCCGCCATTCAGCAGTGGAATTTTCCACTCACTCGCTTGTCGAACACACAGTGTGAGAATCTAAAATTAAATAACGATAAAAAAAAAACGAACGAACACCGAACAGTTTTTGTTTTCCATTTTCGCAATGTTGCTGTTAAGTTTTTTTCTTTCCTTTTTTTCGCTCGAAAAATGCGGCGAAACAGACGTTGGCCATTCATGACAGAGAAAGCGGAAAAAACCCAAACAAAAAAATTATGATTAATAGGGGTTTGCTTTATTTACTTGCACTCTTTTCGTTTGTTTTAGCTCTTATTCGGGGGTCTATAGCGGTCAACTTTATTTTGAATTTGGAAAGGTCATCGTTGGCTATGTGTGCTGCACACGTTCTTTGTTAAATTTCATATTTTTGAACACGACCCTGTGATGGTTGACGAACATCATGAAATGTTCAAAAGTGAATTTCAATGAACTTGGAAACATCAATTGAAACTCATTGCAATTTCGAATTACGGGCGAATTAGGTTACGTCATTTTCGAAAATGGCATACCAATCTTGAAGATTGATGGTGATCGTAGGAATTCCATTGGGGGGCCCACAACGAACCATTAACTTATTTTTTATATCTTAAAATTGAGTACCCAAACCATTTGAAGATGCAATAAAAACGGTTCTAATAGTCACTGTGGGATGTATCTACTGAAATAAACCGAGGCATGTTTAAAAAATGCGACATTCCATATTCGACCTTCATAATTTGTGAGTGGCGACGCATTAAAAAACTGAAAACAATATTTATGGACATTTGTACAAGCATAATGAAAACAATTTATTTCTGAAGTAGATTAGGCAATTTGCGACCAAAAATAGAACAAGATCTAGAAAAATGATTCAGAGTTTAGCACCTGTTTGCGGTGATTATGAACACGTAGGAGAGATACACAGAATAGGTATAGCAAATGAGGGGAAAGTTTTGGGTACTATAGTAAACGTGACTGGCAATATGCCTTATCCACCTGATCTTTGTGAGTACTGTGACTCAGAATATCAACCAACTTTTTTTCTTTTTTTTTTTTTGTCGAGATAGGAAACGCTCGACTGGAGTACTCAGACACAACTTGTCCATTGTACTGCCAGAGAGCAAACCATGATTTACCCATTTTATTGGAATTTCCTTGACTTTCTAAGAAAGCCAAGCAAGCACTTCAGTGATGAGGAGCTTACAGTACCAGCACTCACCACATCCGCACCGAGGATCTGCCACCTGATACGAGCAAAGGCCGGACACTCACAGAGATAATGTTCCGCGGTGTCGTCGCTCTCTCCACAAGCGTCGCAGGATGTAGTATCACTAAAACCCAACAAGTTAAGGTACTTGGCAAAAGCGAAGTGGTCTGTCAAGACGCCAATAAGTTGTCTACAGTCTTTTCTGCTGAGAGACAGCAAGAATGCCGCTGATTTCTTACAGACGTCCGGGAGCATGCGTTTAGTCAACCTGCATCCTGGAGAGTCATGCCACACACAATTGTGCTCATGAGAGACCCAATCGTCAATGGAAGCCCTAACCGAGGACGCAGGGAGACCCAACGCGGGTTCGGTACCTTTGAAAGACTCCTCTGAGCCTTGTCTAGCAATCTCATCCGAGATCTCCTTCCCCAAGATCCCAGTGTGATCTGGGACCCAGATAAGAGACAGAGAATTCAGCCTTGCGACCGAGTTCAAAGAGTTTTTGGTTTCACGAACTATTTTGGAAGTGGTTAAAGAGTTAGGCAAGGCCTTAAGCGCAGCCTGACTGTCACTACAGACACAAATGCTACGTCCCTTCCACCTGTTCTTCACAACATAGTTCATGGCCATTAGGATTGCATAAGTTTCCGCTTGGAAAACAGACGCATATTTGCCTTACGAGAAGTGAAGTCTAATGTTGTCGACTTTCACGAAGACCGCAGCGCCAGACCCTTGACTGGTTTTGGAACCATCCATGAACATAAGACTACATTCCATTCCCGGCTCAGACTCTGGCCGAAGCCAGTCCTGGACACAAGGAAAATAAATAAATAAATATTTGGCGCAACAGCTCTTTAAGTGCCAGGGCCTAGCTTCTCGCAACCACTCATGTTGTGTGCGTTATATTTTTCACACGAATGGAAAGGACCTACAGTTTAATGCCGAATCCGAACGGCGATTTGAAAAGCTTTTTCGAGACAACAATACTCTCGGATGTTTGTCAGACGCTCGCGAGAGGTGGGACCGTGAAAAAACTTTTTTGGTGTTTTGTAGGATTCGAACTCGGAACCTCACGCGTAGTGATCCGACACACTAACCACTTACGCCACGGCGCCCACACAAGGAAAGTCGACTCTGAATTTGTGCATCAGCTGGAGTTCTGGTGTCATTGCATCAGACAGCATATCCATAAGACAGGAGTCGTAAGATAAGTGTCGCACAAGTTCACCAAAATTCCAGTGTGGAGTGTACCAAAAACCGCCCCGCCTAAGACGATGGATGGCTTTGATAGTGCAACCCATGATATAAGTATCGAGGGGAGGTAAGTTCAGCAAAGCGTCTAGAGCAAAGCCAGGCGTACTCGGAAAAGCTCCCGTGCAGCCGAGACAAGCCGTTCTTTGGAGTTTCGCGCAAAAGGCAACCACATATTTACGCGAGAGCCCCTTCCACCAAACAATCGACGCATATGCGAGGAATGGTCTCATCATAGCCGTGTAGATCCAGAGAACCTTATTCGGTGACAAGCCCCAAGTCTTGCCAAAAGCACCCTTACACGCCATAATACTGAGACCACCTTGGATGTTTTCGACTCGACGTGTTTAGACCAATGAAGTTTCTTATCTAAAATCACTCCCAGATATATGGCATCATTGGAAATGCGAATGGTGACGCCTTTAGCACTGGCTGAGTCAGACCGGTCAAAATCCTCCTTTTCGTAAAAAGAACAACCTCAGTCTTAAGAGGATTCACCGAAAGCCCACTCCTAGTACACCATTCATCGATCATGTCCAGCGCCGCCTGCACGTTAGTACAGACCGTCGCCACACATGGCCCGACAGATAGTACAGCAACATCATCCGCATATGCCTGAGCGTAGACGTTAGAACTATTCAAAGTGTTCAACAGAGAGTCGACCACCATGCACCATAACAATGACGTGAAATTCTACCAGTCTCTCCATACTTTTCAGTAAGAAGGATGTCAAACTTATAGGTCTGAAACTCTTGGGGAGGAATAGTCTTCGTTACCAATTTTCGGTACGAAAGCTACTCTGACTGTCCGCCAAGGTGTAGGAATATATGCCAGCGCCAAGCCAGCGGTGAAAATTCTTTTCAGAGTTGGCAATAGCTGATCTATACCCTGTTGCAGCAGAGCTGGATATATTCCATCGGTGCCAGGCGATTTGAAAATATCAAAAGATGCCACAGCATATTTGATGGCCTTATCTGTTACCACGGTTATGCAATATACCAGCTACGCCGAGTTTTCTGGCTTAGATCAAGCTCAGCCTGGGTAAGCGGACCAAGCTGCGACCTAGTGGTTATCTGATTGCCAGGAAAGTGAGTCTCCAGCAGAAGACTAAAAGTTTCCACTTTCGTCTCAGTAAACTTGCCATCAGACTTTCTCAGTGACTCCGGTTTGGTCGGCTTGCTACTTTTGAGGACTTTGACCAACCTGCTGGTTTCACCGAGTGTCTCGATCTTTTTACAAAAATCTTCATAAGAAGCACTTTTCGACAACCGAATTAACTTCTTATAGTCTTTCTGCTTCGATCTAAAAAGATCCCAGTCACCTTCTAAGTTTGTCTTGAGTGACCTATTTAGAAGTTTTCTGGATTCTTTCCTAAGTCGCTGCCGTTCTGGGCACCACCAGGGAACCGGAGTTCTGCAGGGGATTTTTGTCAATGGGCACGTCAGTTCGAAACAGCTGGTAAGGACGCTAGTCAGGTTTTGAAGAGCATCCTCAACCTTTCGTTTCGTTCTGAGTTTAGTTGGAATTTTGACAGATCTGTCTAGCTCTTCCCTAAACCGCACCCAGTTGGTTTTCCTCGGATTCCTCTTATGCTGCAAAGTTATGGCCTCGCATTCGATTTGGAAAACGATGTATCTATGGTCTGACAAGGACACCTCCGGCAGTACCCTCCAGTTAGTAATTGACTTGAAATACCTATTAGATAAAGTCAAATCAATTACCTCCTGCCTCCTTGCCGTAACAAAAGTTGGCTGGGAGCCAACATTCTTCGCAACACATGACTAGTCCCATCTCTTGAGTGTCACAGTACTTTATGAGTTCGGCAACCGCCTTCGGTGGTGGAGGCATTACCGAATCATAAGGGAAGTAAGCCGACGCAACGACAAAGGTTTTCCAACTTCCGGTCGTTTCGTAGCTTACAGCTGCAACAACCAGGTCCTGTCCACAGAATTGTCCAAACTTGGTTACTGAGAGGAAATTCGGCACAATAAGACAAGCTCTCGGTCTTTCAGATCGCTCGTCACATAGCACCGTTACTCCACGAACACCTCCAAAGCCACATATGCGCTTGTTCCGCACGTATGGCTCCTGGATAGATGTTATGTGGGGTTTTGTACGCACCACGGAAAGTCTGCTACTTAAGAGAGCGGTAGCAGCCTTTGAGTGATGGAGGTTTATCTGCGAAAATATCAAAGATATAGACAGAGTTTTATTAGCAGAAGAGCGCGCACCAGGTGCTCCCATGCTTCCGGCGAGGCGAGCACCAACTTAATAGTAACAGAAATGCACGCAGAAATTTTTTTTTTTTCCGAGGGTAGGTGAAAATCTTCAACAAAACATTATGAGGATCGCCAGCGTATGCTCATAGTAGTTTAGGATTCTTACCCACTTAAAAACCTCCTTTCAAAGCAAACTTGTTTCTATTATTACTACAACTGAGTATTTGACTTATCAAGCAGTTTTAATTCCACGAAATAAAGACGTTTTGCAGGAACCTTCCCATTAGAAGTTCCTGCTAGCTCCGCAGTTTAGACGCGGTTACTTAACGCGCTAGATCTAAAGGTTTGGTTCTTTCGAAAAGGTGTTCTCAGGCTTCCGCTCTCGAATTTAGAACATATTTTAGCGCGCTTTTAAATCCAGTACAATTGGAGAATCAATTTCAATACGCCCCAAATCTAATAGATAACAAATAGACCAACAGTTGGATAAGGAGGTATCGGTAGAAGAGGTAGCGCATATATTAAAAAAAGTAAAGATGAACAAGGCACCAAGTGAAGACAGAATTAGTTATGAGTTCTTCGTAAATGCCACAAACGAATTCTTGGAGCAGCTGGCGTCTGTCTACAGCAGAATGATAAATGAGGGCACAGTAGATGAAACTCTCAATAAGTCATTCGTTTTCCCGATCTTCAAAAAAGGGGACGCGAATCAACCTGCAAACTATAGAGGCATCTCTTTTATGAATAACATCGCAAAAATCTTGATGGGAATCCTTAATGAACGACTAAGTGCATGGGTGGAAAGAAATAATGTGTTGACGGGGTTCAGAAGAAATTGTTCTACGGTAGACAACATTTACAACTTAGCTTCCATTGTCCACCTGAAACTTGCAGCGAAGAAAAAAGTGTATGCCTTTTTCGTCGATTTTAAGGCGGCTTTCGATAAAATTTGCCGAAAAGCCTTAATTTACAAGCTGCACACAATCGGAGTGTCGACAAAATTAATCAATCTTATTAAACGCATGTACTCCTACACTTAAATAGCAGTATGGACATGTGAAGATATGTCTGAATATTTTGAGATTCGCTATGAAGTAAAACAAGGGTGTTTATTATCTCCACTCCTTTTTGCGTCGCATATAAACGATCTTCATGGCCTTAGGAGGAGGGCTAAATATCGACACTCTAAGAATAAGGCTGTTATTATATACAGATGATATGGTAATTTTGGCTCCTGGACAGGATCCTGAACTGATCCCAAAGTTCTGCAACAAATGATAGCGCGCTTGGAGGAATACTGCAAGATGTTGAGCTTGGAAGTGAATCTCTCCAAATCTGAAATTATAGTTTTTAGAAATGGAGGGCAGTTATCTAATCGAGAGCACTGGACTTTTAACGGAGAATGTGTACGATTTGTAGGTTAGGTCAGGTTAGGTTGAAGTGGCTGCCAGCAGAGAATCGCCAACACACTTAGACCAAAAATAAGCCCATTGTGATACCACATGGATCATGGGAGAAAGTTCTCCTACCTACTCGTTAAACCATTTTGAGCTTCTTATGAAGCGTAGGAGGCTCTTAATATCGATGTTTTTCAGGCCGCCTATGTCGTTGTAATAGGGTGCTCCTAGGTGAAGCTTTCTTCTACGGGACAGAGCTAGGCAGGAACAAAGAAGGCGGGGAATAGTTTCTTCTCTTCTTCATCCATGCAGCTTCTACAAAAGTCGTTCGCAAAAACGCATAGCCTTGTGGCATGCTTGCCTATTAGACAGTGTCCAGTGATGACACCTATTATAGCGCCGATATGCAATCTGTGGGCGCCGTGGCGTAAGTGGTTAGTGTGTCGGATCACTACGCGTGAGGTTCCAAGTTCGAATCCTACAAAACACCAAAAAGTTTTCTTCACGGTCCCACCTCTCGCGAGCGTCTGACAAACATCCGAGAGTATTGTTGTCTCGAAAAAGCTTCTCAAATCGCCGTTCGGATACGGCACTAAACTGTAGGTCCCTTCCATTCGTACGAAAAATATAACGCACACAACATGAGTGGTTGCGAGAAGCTAGGCCCTGGCACTTAATGAGCTGTTGCGCCAAATATTTATTTTATTTTTTTATGCAATCTGTTGAGAGAAATTAAATTCTTAGAACGTTTTAGATCTAGCTTCGGCCAAATTTGTTTTGTCGCTAGACATGTGGGTCCACTTATCCACCTAAGATTCGTACTCTCGATAGCATTCAGCTTCAATTTGAGATTGGTATACCTAAGGAGCCTTTATCCCACAGGATGGGTATAGTTGTTCCTATTCTAGCGAGTTCATCGGCCTTACAATTCCCTGGAATGTCCCTATGCCCCGGCACCCAACACAGGTGAATATTGAACTTCTCAGACATCTCCACGAGAGACGATCGGCAGTCTAGAGCTACTAAGGAATTTATAGAGGTCGATTCCAACGATTTGATTGCTGCTTGGCTGTCTGAAAAGATGCAGATATTTCTAGTAGATATGACGTTTTTCTTAAGCCAAGATAAGACTTCTTTAATCGCCAAAATTTCCGCCTGGAACACTTTACAATGATTTGGAGAACGGAATGAGAACTTAAGATTAAGCCTGTCAGAGAAAACACCTCCATCAACTCCGTCCTTGGATTTTGAGCCATCAGTGAAGAAGTGGATTGACCCATCCTCTAAAAATGCACCATCATTCCAGAGTGATCTGGAGGGGATGGTGACGAGGAAGTTCTTGTCAAAATTCAGACGTGGGATGGTGTAGTCCGTGCTTTCGGGAGAGAATTTGAAATTATTCAAAATGGAACTCTTTTCTTGACCACTGTTGGGTAGCTTCGAGGTGAACGGCTGAATTCGCTGCCATTTGCTTGCTAAATATATCGAGGGGTATCAGATGAAACAAAATGTCCAGTGCCGCAGAGGGAGTTGTACGTAGTGCTCCGCCTATGCACAGGCTAGCTGTGCGCTGGACCTTACTTAGATAATCGCAATTTATAGCTTTTTCTAAGGCCGTCCACCAGACAATCACCCCGTATGTGGGTATCGGTCTAATGACCGAGATGTAGAGCCAGTGAGTGATTCGGGGTTGTAAACCCCATCTATTTCCAATAGCTTTTTTGCAAGAGAAAAGTGCTACTGTAGCTTTCATTACTCTTTCTTGAATATTAGGTTTCCAGCTTAATTTCTTATCCAGGATGAGACCCAAATATTTTACTGTGTCAGAGAAAGTTAAGCTGATACCATTGAGAAAAGGAGGGTCTACTGACGGAATTATATTTCCTGGAGAAGAGTACAAGTTCAGTTTTGTGGGGGTTTACACCCAAACCACACCGAACTGCCCATCCAGTGAGCTTGTTTAAAGCGTTTTGTAGGAGTCCTTTTAGAATATTTAAGTGCTTTCCTGGGACAGCCAAAGCAACATCATCTGCATAAGCGATCGCCGTGCAACCCTCGCCGTGCAACCCTCGCCTTCCATGATTATCGATAGCTCATTGATCACCAGACTCCACAAAACGGGGGATAGAACACCACTTTGCGGAGTGCCTCTACTGACAGACCTTCTGGTAGACGTCCCACCCAGCTTAGAGTTGATAATCCGACCATTAAGCAGTAGATTAATCAGTTCGCAAAGTGAGCTGTCGACCTTCAGGTCTGATAGTGCATCTGCTATCGCTGATACATTGACATTGTTGAAAGCGCCTTCTATATCCAGAAAAGCAACCATTGTATACTCCTTATGAAACAGGGAATATTCTATTTTACGCACCAGTGAGTGTAATGCCGTCTCCACTGATTTTCCTTTGCAATATGCATGTTGGGCCGCCGACAGTAGTTTCTTACCAATACTGTTGCGTAAATGGATATCAATCAGTCATTCTAATGTTTTTAAGAGGAATGATAATAGACTTGTCGGTCTAAAATCTTTTGGATTTATGTTAGAGCAATAACCCTTTGGATATGAAGACAACTTTAACTTCTCTCCATATCTTTGGGATATATACCAGGTTTAGACAAATTCTAAAGATTGTCTCAAGCATCGGCAAGATTATATCCGATGACTTCTGCAACTCGGCAGGTATTATGCCGTCTGGTCCCGCGGATTTATATGGTTTCAAGCTATGCAGTGCCCACATTCCTACATGCACGAGGTACAAATCTTGTCAACCATTTGTCCTTGATTACTATTTTAAACATAAACTACATATGTAGCTAGACCTCAACTACAGCATTATTATTCAATTGCATCGCAAAGTACCATGTCATTTGTGGACACGGGGGATAGCCTTTTAATTTTGCATAACTACCACATTGCGATGTACAAGTATAGTGAGGGAAATACCCAGACACCAGTCTGTCTGTCCTCAGTATTTGTGGGTAGGAGATAATTTTCTTCCGGAATGAATGGTTTTTGAATTCAAATTACAGAAGTCGCGTGATTTTTTTATTCATAAATACAACCCACGTGGTACACTGTTACCAACTTGTGACTGTCTTACATCAGAGTACTATCAAGTGACAGTTAATTTTACGACAGGGATGTGATTAGTGTCGTATTCAGTATAAACTGTGTGGCATGCCTTAATTGTTTGCTGATCAAATGCACTTTAAAGTAATCTCTAGTCGTAAGACCGCATACTTAGTTGAAGAGTGAGTAAGCTCTGCTAGAACGTGTACTGTCAATATGAACAAGCACCTCAGCCTGGAGTTTGAGTTAGATAATAGTCATACAGATTCCATTTGAACAATTAACAAACTGGAATTAGAAGTAGTGTTCATATTTGTTTGGAGGCGGACTTTGTCTTGTTTGAATTTGTTTGTTTAGCTTGAGAAATCCAACAGCATTATGGTTGTTAGTTGTTCCAAAAATGTACTCGAAATTTATATTCTTGTTGTTTCTGGTTTTTATTTGCGAAAACGAATTTGGCAGCAAACTGTGTTATCAAGTGAATGCTGACGCACAAAGTATCTGGTACACATGGCACTTTGCGCAAAAGTCGGAAGTCTATAAACTTTGAATTACACTCCAGGAGGGGCGTAAAAAGAAGCACTTTGCCACGAAAGGAACAGATAAGATTGTGTATTGTCATTTTATCACTAAAGCAGCCCTAACGGGAGAGTACTGCTGGTAATGTGCAATAAAGTCATACCTTGGTTTGGTTCTGCACTAAGCGATGGACCAAATGATTTAAATGCCGAAGCAAGCAAAGCGGGGCTGCTAACTAATATGAACCAAGACAAACGATTTTCACGTGATTGGCATAGATAAGAATGTCAGAACACATCCTTCCAAAATCCAGCTTTCGCACAAGCAATTACATATTTAGGAAGAGAAGCAAAAGCTACATTTGATATGTTGGTTAAACTAAGACTATGGTAGTTAGGAAGACTCAATGTGGTCATCCCATGGAGGAATGAAGGGCTTGTAGTCTTACCAAACTCTCAAACTTGGTACACAGATGGTTCCGAATTGGAAAATGGTAGTACTGACGCAGGGATTTATGGAGTCAGGTTCCAACGTGCTACAGAACTTGAGAAATCTCCACCAGTGTTTCAGGCAGAAGTCCATGCAATCGAACTTTGTGGACGAGAATGCCTGCGAAGAAGGGTCGAGGGCACCCGTATTTACATCTTCTCGGACAGTCAGGCAGCACTTAGGAGCCAAACTTGTATGGGACTATCTCAATCTACTCGAAGATCTCGCAACAAACAACACGATCACTGTGGCCTAGATACCAGGACACGAAAGCTTCGAAGGCAATGAACGGGAGGACTACTTAGCGGGAAGAGACTGAATTCTGGCTCTGAATTCCTACACGGTAGGATCCAAACTTGTATAGAACTGTCTGAACCTACTCGAAGATCTCGCACCGAAAAGCACTGTCACTGTAGCCTGAATGCCAGGACACTAAACCGTCGAGGGTAATGAACGGGCAGACTGCTTAGAGAGAAGAAGCACCAGTCACCCACAAGTTGGTCCTGTACCCTATTTTGGAGTTACACGGAGTAGCCGAAACCTCAAAATAGAGCAATTGGAAGCTGATTGTCCTGCAGAGTATTGGGCCAAATTCAAGGATATAAGACGAGCAAAAAAGTTCATCAACCTCAACAGTTGTAAGGCTAAGAAGCTACTTGAGCTTAGGAAAGCAGACTTAAAAACTTTAACAGGCTACTAGACTGGTCATCGTGGGCGCCGTGGCGTAAGTGGTTAGTGTGTCGGATCACTACGCATGAGGTTCTAAGATCGAATCCCAGAAAACACCAAAAAGTTTTTTTCACGGTCCCACCTCTCGCGAGCGTCTGACAAACATCCGAGAGTATTGTTGTCTCGAAAAAGCTTCTCAAATCGCCGTTCGGATTCGGCTCTAAACTGTAGGTCCCTTCCATTCGTGTGAAAAATATAACGCACACAGCATGAGTGGTTGCGAGAAGCTAGGCCCTGGCACTTAAAGAGCTGTTGCGCCAAATATTTATTTTTTTTTTAGACTGGTCATTGTCTTCTTAGGTACCATCTGCACAAAATATGAGTAGCAGATACAGACGTACATATATGCCTGGCTATGTGGGGAGAAAAACGAGACGGCAGAACATATTCTTTGTGAATGCCCCATGGCCGTAAGAAAAAGACTTTTCCACCTTGGGAAGGCTTTATTGAGCCTGGAGCTTTGTTGAAGTTTATCAAGAGCCTTAACCCAGTTAACCCTCGGCTTAATACCGGGCTAACACGATAGACCTTTGAAGTCGCAGTGCGTACAATGCCTTTATATAGTGTAGTATGGTAGGTAGGTAGGTCGGTAGAAGTAGTTGCCGTGGCGTACTACCCTGCAGCCCAATTAGCACTTAAGCGGCATTTTGAATATGATAACTCATGTGACCTTATTTGTTATAAAATGTTAATAGTGTTAGCAGGATGTTTAAAGGTAAACCGTGTCAAATCCATCCTGTGGCATTCAAGAAACCGATCGACTCTGTCATGCGTTTCTCTAAAATCTCCTTCAGGTTGTCAAAAAACGGTTTGCCTAGAGTTCGATGTCGGACTCTACTTAAATCTCGACACCCGCAGAGGAAGTGGAAGAAAGAGTTTCCTTCTCATTTACATTTTTACAAATGCGGCAGTGCGTGTTAAAAGGTATGCATGCGTCCCTACTGGCCAGTGACCTATGCTTATCGATACAATTCTTGCTGCGTCTGCCCGGGTCCTTTTCTCAAGTTCTTGTGTTCTGGCCCAATTGTAGTTCAGCCAGATCTGCTTAGAAATCATACAACTCTGCAGTCTGTTCCACCTTTTGTTTGCCACTGATAGAAAGTGTGAAAATATCTTTGTCTCTTGAAAGTTTCCATCGGAACGATAACTACCTCTACAAAGGATCTGCCAAAGGCAGACCCCCTCCTCGCCAGCTCGTCGGTCCGTTCGTTGCCCTTTATGTTGCTATGACCTGACACCCAGAGAAGACTGATTTTGGTCCGACAACCTAGTAACGAGAGCTTATCCCCACACTACCACGAACTGGGAAGACGATGTTGTTGTAGTGACAGCCTTGATAGCAGCCTGACTCAATGGGAGTAGAATCTTATTTATTAATACGTGAATATGAAATTTATCGTACGTTTTTTAGTATTTATTATAAAAGGTGGGGGATGAAACTTCGAAAGGTACTGTGCCATAGATGTGCAGAAAATGAAAATTGTGTGCATATGTCAGGTAAAATTGAGTTGAGTCTAGGGTCTAGAATAACTCCTAAAAACCTAGTGCTGGAGGTATTTTCGTTTTGGTGGTGAAAAGCATCAGTTCCGTTTTGCTTGTGCATATGTCAGGTAAAATTGAGTTGAGCCTAGGGTCTAGAATAACTCCTAAAAACCTAGCGCTGGAGGTATTTTCGTTTTGGTGGTGAAAAGCATCAGTTCCGTTTTGCTTGGATTAACACTGAGTCCACAACTAGTGGCCGAAGTACTTACCTAATCCAACGCTCCTTACATGATTTTACCAATCACTGAAGGACACTTTCCCGATTCTAACATTGCCACGTCATTGACATCGTCTCTGTGAAATCTTGACAGGGTTTTGTTTATTACCATAAGCCATAGAAGAGGTGATAAGAACTAAGACTATACTGATGAGTATAATAAATAGGCCATAAGAAAAAAACCATCAAAGCCCTAGCTTCACGAAAGCAGGACCGTTCATAGACATATCGGTAGATCTCTTTCACCCAATCATAAGGAACGTATAGGAGTGCAGAACTTTCCCGAAGAAAGTAGATAATCGTAATTATATAAACTCGTACTTTACATATATACAATTCATTCAAGGTTCTATTGAATAAGTCGCCGTACTCAGTCACATCAGACACATTGAGACAAGTGCTATTACCTTGGTGTAAGTGAGTCCTGATTTTACCAGGACACCCACCTAACCTAACTCAGCCAAACCTATGTAGGTACGAGTATACTGTCCAAATGGATACAGAATCTGTCTATATAAACTGCGCCACGGCGCCCACACCTGTTATGGTTTCGAAAAAATCCGAAATCTGCTTCCCATTCTATACACCTGACGTTGTTTCTATAAGCCCGCCGAATTTTCTGGAAAGACCACAGTTATACAGTTTGTAGAATAGACCGTTTCTGTTGACAAAGTCAAATGCTGCTTTTAGGTCGACGAAGCGCACATAAAGATTTTTCTTGAATCTGCAAAAATCGTTTGCTATGGTTGAGAGTACGATTACTTTCCTTTCCTAGAATGGCTTGGAGAGGACACCCATCAATGTTGTGGAGTCTTGCAAGGCAATGATTGATTAAGGAATAAAACACTTGAGTAAGTTCCAAACATCATGGACCATGGACCCGCGTTTTGTTCTTAGAGGAAACAGATTAGAGAATAAGTCAGAGTCCAGACTCTCAAATCTAATTAAGAAATGAATTACTCATATTTATATAATGCAGTGGGCGTGGGGTTTAATGTCCAGAAAACATCAACAAATTTGCTCAGAGTGCATTGCGAACTTTTGACACACATCCGAGAATATTATTGTCACGAAAAAGCTTCTCGAAAACAAAATTGGCCTTCGGATGCGGCACAAAACATAAGGTCCCTTCCATTCGTGCGAAAAAAATATAACGCACACAGGCTGCGCTTAACCATTTAACCACTTCCAAAACAGTTCGTTTGGATGGCAAACGACTAACAAAGGCCTCGTAGGGGCAGCATCTCCCGATAGGTGTTGGTCCGCTAAGTAACGAGAAAGAGCCACTGCAGCCGAAAACCTAGCAGCTCTGTTAGTAAGCCCTACTCCCACCTCCTCGTGGTGCCATCTGGGGATTTCTTCGGAAATTGCTAACGGGAGAGGACGAATGGCGAGCTTCCTGCAACCGTAAAAACAAATCTTGCTCCGAAACGCAAACCAACGCCTCGGATACGGACGGATAATTTGATGACGACCTCTGGCTATCGGACACGGACAAGGATCGGATTCTGGAACGTTAAGACCCTCCTGGACTCACTCAAGGAAGGGCCTTATAACGCCAGATTCCTCCAATTAGAACGCGAATTCGCAAGGTATAAAATAGACATCTTAGGGCTGAGCGAGATAAGATGGTTCGATGCTGGGGAATTCATCTCCCCAACCAAAAACACTGTCATGCTCTACTCTGGTAAACCAGCTGGAAGTGCACGCAGTTCCGGAGTAGAACTCATGCTAACTCCAGCAGCACGTAGTAGCCTCATATCCTGGAAACCCCATAATGACCGGATATTGACGGCTAGGTTCCAGAGTAGAGTTAGAAAAATTACCATCACACAGTGTTATGCTCCGACTCTAGACGCGACTGAGGACGAAAAGGATGATTTTTATAGCCACTTAGGCACCGCCTACAACCAAACGCCTAACGGGGACATCGTTATGGTGATGGAAGATTTCAATGCCAAGGTGGGTAGCGACAACACCATGGTTAAGCACGTGATGGGAGTTCACGGCGTGGGAGACCGTAATGATAACGGTGAGCGGTTTGTGGACTTCTGCAATACCAACCGCCTAGTCATCGGAGGTACGCTGTTTAAGCATAACACCTGCCACAAAATCAGTTGGGTCTCTACTGATAGGCAACGAACATCCAACCAGATCGACCACATTGCGATCAGTCGCCGCTTTAGAAATTGTTTCCTGGGCGTCCGAAACAGACGTGGAGCTGACGTCGGACTAGAACGAGATCACCATCTTATGGTAGCTCATTTACGCCTTCGTACTGCATCCGTCAACAGCAACCGCTCAAACCTACTTAACATCACCAGGTTTAATATCGACAGGCTCAAGGTTCCCCAAGTGCGCCAACAGTTCAGGGACCATCTTGCCTTAGAAGCAGAAACAATCAGCAGCATAGAGAACATGGATGACCACTGGAGTGCTGTGAAAAATGCTTTTGCGACTGGGGAACGCACGTATGTCGGTAAAAAGCAGAAACACCACCGCACATGGCTTTCTACAGACACCTGGAGACGGATCGATGAGCGTACAGCAATCAAGGCTCGGATTGCAGCGGCCTCAGCAGTAGAGAGAACCGAGCTTGAAGCCCAATACCGTGCGAAGAAGAAAGAAGTGCAGCGTAGTGTGATACGTGACAAACGTCAATATATCAACTCACTGGCCTCAAGGGCTGAAGAAGCAGCGAGTAGGTGCGACAGTAGGACTGTGTATAGCATCACTAAGGAGCTCATCGATGGTCGAAACTCCAAACAACATCCAGTGAAGAGTCTAGACGGTAACCTTCTGATTTCGGATGAGGATCAGCTCACTAGATGGAGAGAACATTTTGCTGCAGTGCTAAATCACATAGACGATGGCGGTATGATCTCGAATTCGAATGAGCAGTTCGAAGCAACAAATTCCCGAATTCGCACCGCACCTCCCAGTAAAACCGAGATAATAACAGCAATCAACTCCCTCAAGAAGAACAAGGCGGTGGGTATTGGTGGCTTCCCTGCCGAGCTATTTCAAGCGGCGCCAAATACATCGGCAGATTTGCTGCATCCGCTAATACGGAGAGCTTGGGATAGCGAACAATTTCCACAGGAGTGGAAAAGGGGGATGATCATTAAACTTCCAAAGAAGGGAAACTTGATGGATTGCGGTAACTGGAGAGGTATATGCGTTCTTCCAGCCGTGGCTAAAATAATAGCTAAAATAATTCTAGAACGAATTAAAGAACATTTAGATTCAACTCTCGATGTTGAACAGGCAGGCTTTCGCGCTGGATCCTCCTGCATTGACCACATAAACACCTTACGGATCATTATCGAGCAATGCGTTGAGTATCGGTCTCCGCTTCATTTAATGTTTATCGACTTCGAGAAAGCTTTCGACAGATTGAATCGAGATGCTATCTGGTTGGCCTTGCGCAGGAGAGGCATCTCAGAAAAACATATAGCTATTATCAAGGCTACACACGAGGGCGGTAAGTGTCACGTCGTGCACAATGGTAAGGTGTCGGAGGATTTTGAAGTCCAAAGTGGAGTACGTCAAGGGTGCATACTGTCACCACTATTGTTTTTGGTGGTTATCAGCGATGTACTCCGTGCAGCATTGACGGAAGCTAATTCTGGAATTCGTTGGACTATGACATCTTACCTTAAACACCTAGATTACGCTGACGATGTTTGTCTACTTTCACATCGGATAATGGATCTTCATCTGATGGCCCAAAATCTAGAAGCTGAGGCAAACAAAGTGGGGCTAAAAATAAACACAGCCAAAACAAAAGCCCTGAGCACTTCTTCTAACAACCGCGCTCAACTTAACATTGCCGGACAGGAAGTCGAGAAAGTTGATAACTTTCTTTATTTAGGAAGTGTGGTCTCGGCTAATCGCGGTGGCACCGAACTGGATGTGTGCAGCAGAATCGGGAAGGCTAAAGCTGCGTTCGGAATGCTATCTAAAATCTGGAGAAGCAATGTTATCAGCTTAAGAACCAAGCTGCGACTGTTCCGCTCCAACGTAGAATCAGTGCTGTTTTATGGGTGCAGTACTTGGAAGGTGGACACCATTAACACACGGAAGCTGCAAGTCTTTGTAAACAAATGCTTAAGAATCATCTTGAGGATTTTTTGGCCGAACCGCATCTCTAACGAACAACTTTATCTGAGAACGGGCCAAGAACCTATAAGCATTACTATACGAAGAAGAAAGTGGCAATGGATTGGACACACCCTACGGCGCGAAGACAACTCCATTGCGAAATACGCCATGCAGTGGAATCCGCCCTAGGCAAACGTGGCGCAGAACAGTTGAGGAGGAATCGAGCTCTTTAGGAATGAGTTGGAGGCAGCTCAAACGCGTTGCAGAACTTCGAACACGATGGCGCGCAGGCGTGGTTGACGCCCTATGCCCCCCGAGGGGTTAAAGGATCTAAGTAAGTAAGTAAAATAGTTCGTGAAACCAAAAACTCTTTGAACTCGGTCGCAAGGCTGAATTCTCTGTCTCTTATCTGAGTTCCAGGTCACACTGGGATCCTGGGGAACAAAATTTCCGATGAGATTGCTAGACAAGGCTCAGAGGAGGCTTTCTACGAACCTGTGTTGGGTCTCCCTGCGTCCTCGGTTAGGGTTTCCATTCACGATTAAGTCTCTCACAAACACAATTGTGTATGGCATGACTCTCCACAATGTAGGTTGACTAAACGAATGCTCCCGGACGTAAGAAATCAGCGACATTCTTGCTGTCTCTCAGCAGAAAAGACTGCAGACAACTTATTAGCGTCCTGACAGCCCACTTCGCTTTCGCCAAGCACCTTAACGTGCTGGGCTTAAGTGGCACTACAATCTGCGACGCTTGTGGAGAGAGCGATGACACTGTGGAACATTATCTCTGTGAGTGTCCGGCCTTTTCTCGTATCAGGTGGCAGATCCTCGGTGCTGATGTGATGAGTGCTGGTACTGTAAGCTCCTCTTTACTGAACTGTTTGCATGGCTTTTTTAGAAAGAGATTCCAACAAAATCAGTAAACCAGGGCTTGCTCTCTGGGAGTACAATGCACCATTTAAGAGTTTCCTATCTCGAGAAAAAGAAATAAAAAATGTTCTGCGTAGAATGATTGTAGATACTACAAACGTAGATGAAGTAGACTTCTAGAGAAGACACACAAGCAATTGTGCAAAGAGTGCAATCTGGAACATACCAACCCAATCTTATCTACAAAAAAATGCCAAAAAGTATTTGGATGACGCAAGGTATAGTTGTCTTTCATGGAAAATAGTAATTTCCGGCTTCCTTACGAAATATCAAAGGAAATCTATTATAGTACCAGACATGTGCAATTGCAAATTGATAATAAATAAAATTTTACCTCATCATTGATCGTTAATAAGATGCGATCTGTTTGTTCCTATAGAATGCTTGACATGAATGATTATCATAAAACATCTGCAATGACAAAATCCCGGAAAAGGCCAATATTCTCGACACTAACGACTGTTTACATTGGCATTTACACACACCGGAAATTCCTCACTAAAGAGCCGGAATAGATATTTTCTTTTCAAATTCTTCCCTCAAAATTTAAATTTTTGCTTTTCGCTCTTTATTTACTATCTCTCGCTTGTTAAACAAAGAACAAGCACCGATCTAGCAAAGCAATTCGCAATATCAACAAAATTTTTTGATGAATGTGATGATTTCGCAAACTTATATCATCACATATAAAGGTCAGGGTGTTGTGTTTACAATGTTTGGCATCCAAAACAAGATTTGCTGGCTATCTGGCATCGAGTCAAGAAAAAAGTTTATCTGTCGACTTTTTAATTGTCATAAAAGTGTATTTTTAGAAACATATTTACCAGTCAAAAAAAAATTAAATGAAAAAAAAAAAAATCACCCTTATAAGATCAGTTAATTAAAAAGTGTTCTCATAAAACTGGCTTTATCGCTATGAAAATAGCTCGGGAAAAAATTGTCACCTTGCCAAGAAGACATTCCTTAAGGCTTACGATGTGCGAAGTGATTTCGAAATACATTCTTTCGAGAGGGAAATATTAAAAAAAAATTCTGAATTTACTATGCGAAATGTAGCTCAATTCAGAATTTACCGGCAGCAAGTGCTTTGGGATCTTTAAAAGTAAGAACAGGTTTTTTCGAGGAAATACAAAATTGCAAAATGAATTGAGGACACCAATAACAAGGAAATGGTAGGTAACACTTTGACTGTTTTCTTTGTTTAAAAATGGCAAGGAGAGGCTGGGTGGCAAACGACTAAAAAATGCCTCGTAGGGGCAGCATCTCCCGATAGGTGCTGGTCCGCTAAGTAACGTGAAAAAGCCAATGCAACTGAAAACCTAGCAGCTCTGTTAGTAAGTCCTACTCCCACCTCCTCGTGGTGACATCTGGGAATTTCTTCGGAAATTGCGAACGGGAGAGGACGAATGGCGAGCTTCCTCCGCCAAAAAACAGGATAAGTGTCGGTTGGTCTGTGGCCCAGCGAGCCGCAACCGTAAAAACATGAATTGCTCCGAAACGGAAACTAACGCCTCGGGTACGGACGGATAATTTGATGACGACCTTTGGCTATCGAACACGGACAATGATCGGATTCTGGAACGTTAACACCCTCCTGGACTCACTCAAGGAAGGGCCTTATAACGCCAGATTCCTCCAATTGGAGCGCGAATTTGCACGGTATAAAATTGACATCTTAAGGCTGAGGGAGATAAGATGGTTCGATGCTGGGGAATTCATCTCCCCAACAAAAAACACTGTCATGCTCTACTCTGGTAAACCAGCTGGAAGTGCACGGAGTTCCGGAGTAGGACTCATGCAAACTCCAGCAGCACGTAGTAGCCTCATATCCTGGAAACCCCATAATGACCGGATATTAACAGCTAGGTTCCAGAGTAGCGTTAGAAAAATTGCCATCAAACAGTGTTATTCTCCGACTCTAGACGCGACTGAGGATGAAAATGATAATTTTTATAGCCACGTACGCGCCGCCTACAACCAAACGCCATCATGAGGTCTGGGGTAGTAGCAACATCAACAGAAGGGGTGAGTGTCTTTTAGAATACTTTGTAAGTAGACAAATAGATATTTTGAGCAAAGGCTCTAAACCTACCTTTATAAATGCGATTCGCGAAGAGGTACTTGACCTCACCCCCGCTAGTCCATTTATTTCTAATTTTATTGAAAATTGGCACGTATCAGATGAGGCCTCTCTGTCAGACCATCAGCACATCAGGTTTGACATACCTGGCCAACTCTTATATGTCTCTAATAGATACGATCCCAAATCTACGGATTGGCATCGCTATCGTGAACTAGTGTTCTCAAAAAAAGATATGCTTCTCACATCTATCGAGTCCATAGAAGACCTGGATGAAGCTGCATACCAGCTTAACAATATACTGCTTGATTCCTACCACGACAGCTGTGTCCCAAAGACACATGTTAGCAAACGCAAAGTGCCTTGGTGGAATGACCAACTGGTGGAACTTAGGAAGAAAGTCAGAAAACTCTTCAACTCTGCAAAGCGAACGAAGAGGTGGGACGAATACAGGTTTGCTCTCACAGATTACAATCTAGTATTGAGACGATCTAAGTCAGCTGCTTGGAGGAAATGCTGCGGAACAATCGCTGACATGCCTACAGCGGCACGAATCCATAAATCGCTCGCAAACGATCATGTCAACTGTGTAGGGTTACTGAAGAAAAGTGACGGAACCTACACGACGGACCGTGCGGATACACTTAGAACCTTACTTCAGGTACATTTCCCAGGCTCGTCTCTTAACACATCTCATGTGTACTCGAACACAGTTAACCACAGGGTTTATGTGGACAGTAGAGTTAATAGGTTATCTGGAAAAATATTCAGTCCAGAGAAAGTTGAATGGGCGGTAGGCACATTCAAACCTTTTAAAGCCCCCGGCGGTGACGGTCTGTTTCCAGCACTTCTCCAAAAGTCAATTGACCTCATCCTGCCGGGGTTGACAGCTTTATTTAGAGCCAGCTACAATTGGGGATACATACCACCCACCTGGAGGCAGGTTAATGTGGTTTTCATCCCCAAGCCGGGCAATAGGCCTAGCGAGCTGCCTAAATCATACAGACCTATAAGTCTAACATCATTCGTCCTTAAGACAATGGGGAGACTCATAGATATCCATATTAGATACCGGTTAGATCTGTCTGCACTCGAATCAGTACGCATACAGGAAAGGCAAATCTACAGTAGGTGCCCTTCACTATCTCGTCAAAAAGATAGAGGGAACACTCAGTTCAAGGGAGATAGCCTTGTGTGCTTTTCTTGACATCGAGGGCGCTTTCGATAACACTGGTTACGACTCGATCGCAAGGGCGATCAGTAGCAGAGGTATCGAAGAATCGATCAACCAATGGATCAGGGCTATGCTGGTAAGCCGATTGATTACTTCCTCCTCTGGGGGAGTGTCGGTGTCCATAACTGCAGCTAAAGGCTGTCCTCAAGGAGGAGTTCTTTCCCCCCTGTTATGGTCTATAGTCATCGACAACTTGTTAGTAGATCTTCACAGATCAGGCTACACCACCGTCGGTTATGCTGATGACTTGGCGGTTTTTATCAGAGATAAACACAGCACGACAATTTCCAACGTCATGCAAAGTCCAATATTTCAAGTTGCATAATGGTGTAACAAAGAAGGACTATCCATCAATCCTAGTAAAACCGTTCTGGTGCCTTTTACAAGGAAGACACAGGTCAACCTTGAACCTATCACCTATACGGCATAACTCTCTCCTACGATGATACATTGGTTGTACATAATGATGGTTAGACCCATTATCACATACGCGGCCATCGTCTGTTGGCCGAAAACTCTCCAGCAGACAACGGCAAACAAGTTGCAGAAGTTGCAAAGAATTGCCTGTCTTGGCATTACAGGTGCGATGCGCACCTGCGCTACGACAGCTCTGGAAGCTATTGTTGGGCTTACACCCTTACCAATCTTCATTAGGAAGATGGCAGCTAGACATGCCATCAGGCTGCAGCTAGATCACGAGTATAAACCAGGTCACCTTGTGGGACATTTAAAGATACTCAACTCAATCCCTAAAAGAGACATGTTTTGCACTTTACCAGATATTATGATCAGGCAACACTGCTTTGATAGGTTATTCGAGGTTGAAATATTGGACCGCGAAAACTGGTCCCATGGTGCTCCAACACTGGACTCTAGAAATCTGGTCTGGTTCACCGACGGTTCGAAGATGGATTCTGGAGTTGGAGCTGGGGTTTTTGGATCCAACACAAAGATTTTGGTACCTATGGGTACGACTCCCACTGTGTTTCAGGCTGAAATCCATGCCATTGAAATTTGCGCCAGACACAATCTCCGCAAGGAGATCAAAGGCGCTAGAATACATATCTTCTCAGATAGCTAAGCAGCACTTATGGCACTGTCGTCCAACCAAATGGACTCCAGAACCGTGAAATGCTGCTACGATGCATAACAAGACCTTGCCAAATACAACAGGGTAAAACTCGACTGGGTACCTGGACACCAAGGGATTGTGGGCAACGAATCTGCAGATGAGCTTGCTAGGGCTGGCTCAGAATTTGTGTTCATAGGTCCTGAACCTTATTGTGGCGTCAATTGGGCGACAGCTACAACGCTGATTAACGAATGGAAAAATAAACTTCGTCTAGACCGTTGGACTAGTGGGCCAGGTCTAAGACAATCCAAACGATTAATCAAGCCTTACTCCTATAAGGAAATCCTTAACTTAGATAGGGAAAGCATTAAGAAGATTGTGAGCTTTCTTACTGGCCATTGCGGTTTGAGATACCACCTTAACAAGACCAAGAGAAGGACTGTCGGTTCTGTTTAGAAGAGGATGAAACTTCCGAACACATTCTTTGTGAATGCCCGGCACTACACTGGTTAAGGAAACGTATTCTCCACAAGGAGATACTTACTTCAGTGGAACTGAAATGCTCCGCTACTCAAGACATACTCACTTTCATAAGGGAGGTAGTACGTCTGTTAGATTAACTCCAACCCTCCGATACAATAGATCTGAAATCGCAGTGTCGTTGCCACGCGGGCATGGGTTGTACAAGAGGAAAAAAAAAACGCCTAATGGGGACATCGTAATGGTGATGGGAGATCTCAATGCCAAGGTGGGTGGCGACAACACCATGCTTAAGCACGTGATGGGAGTTTACGGCATGGGAGACCGTAATGACAACGGTGAGGGGTTTGTGGACTTCTGCAATACCAACCGCCTAGTCATCGGACTTACTTACTTACTTCGGTGGCGCTACAGTTCGGGGTGAACCTGGGCCTCAACCAACAAGCCTCTCCATTTAGCTCGGTCTTTAGCTAATTGCCTCCAGTTGCGCACTCCAAGTTGGTCGAGGTCCCCTTGAATTTCTGCGCGCCACCTACGGCGATGACTCCTTCTACTGCGTCGTCCCTCGGGGTTAGATTCGAAGACGCCGCGGGTCGGAGCGTTGGTGTCCATTCGCTCTACATGTCCTAGCCATCTCAGACGTCCAATACGCAGTTTTTTGACCAGGTCCATGTCGCTGTACAGCTCGTATAGTTCGTGATTGAATCTTCTCCTCCAAAACCCGTCAACGCAAACCGCACCGAAAATCTTACGAAGAATTTTTCTCTCGAAGCAACCAAGGATATCTTCATCCTCTTTAATAAAGTCCATGTTTCAGCGCCATAAAGCAGAACTGGGATGATCAAGGTCTTATATAGAGTCTCCATAGTTGTTCGAGATAGGGCTTTACTGTTGAATTGCTTTATAAGAACAAAAAACAGCGATTGGCAAGAGTTATTCTTCGATTGATTTCTGCGCTGATCTTGTTTGTAGAATTTATAGCAGAGCCAAGGTAGACAAAGTCCCTTACTACCTCGAATTTATAGCTGCCCACTTTGACGTTTTGTCCAATACGTCAGTGTTGGCTTTCCCTTCTTGTTGACAGCATATACTAGTCATCGGGGGTACGCTGTTTAAGCACAACACCTGCCGCAAGATCAGTTGGGTCTCTGCTGATAGGAAACGAACATCCAACCAGATCGACCACGTTGCGATCTGTCGCCGCTTTAGAAATTGTCTCCTGGACGTCCGAAACAGACGTGGAGCTGACTTCAGACAAGAACGAGATCAACATCTTATGGTAGTTCATTTACGCCTTCGTACTGCATCCGTCAACAGCAACCACTCAAACCTACTTAACATCACCAGGTTTAATATCGACAGGGTCAAGGTTCCCCAAGTGCGACAACAGTTCAGGGAGCATTTTGCCTTAGAAGCAGAAGCAATCAGCAGCATACTGCAAGAGAACATGGTTGACCACTGGAGTGCTGTGAAAAATTCTTTTGCGACTGGAGCACGCGCGTATGTCGGTAAAAAGCAGTAACACCACCGCACATGGCTTTCTACAGACACCTGGAGACGGATCGATGACGGTACAGCAATCAAGGCTCGGATTGCAGCGGCCTCAGCAGTAGAGAGAACCGAGCTTGAAGCCCAATACCGTGCGAAGAAGAAAGAAGTGCAGCGTAGTGTGAGACGTGCAAGCGTCAATATATCAACTCACAGGCTTCAAGGGCTGAAGAAGCAGCGAGTAGGTGCGACAATAGGACTGTTTACAACATCACTAAGGAGCTGATTGGTGGTCGAAACTCCAAACAACACCCAGTGAAGAGCCTAGACGGTAACCTTCTGATTTCGGATGAGGATCAGCTCACTAGATGGAGAGAACATTTTGCTGCAGTGCTAAATCACTTAGACGATGGCGGTATGATCTTCAGTAAAACCGAAATAATAACAGCAATCATGTCCCTCAAGAAGAACAAGGCGATGGGTATTGACGGCATACCTACCGAGCTATTTCAAGCGGCGTCAAATACATCGGCAGATTTGGTGCATCGGCTAATACGGAGAGCTTGGGATAGTGAACAATTTCCACAGAAGTGGAAAAGGGGGGTGATCATTAAACTTCCGAAAAAGGGAAACTGACGGAATGCGAAAACTGGAGAGGCATATGAGTTCTCCCAGCCGTAGCCAAAATAATAGCTAGAATAATTCTGGAACGAATCAAAGAGCATTTAGATTCAACTCTCGACGTCGAACAGGTAGGCTTTCGTGCTGGATCCTCCTGCATCCACCACATAAACACCTTACGGATCATAATCGAACAATGCGTTGAGTACATGTCTCCGCTACATTTGCTGTTTATTGACTTCGAGAAGTCTTTAGACAACTTGAATCGAGATGCTATCTGGTTGGCCTGCGCAGGAGAGGCATCCCAGAAAAACTTATAGCTATTATCAAGGCTACATATGAGGGTGGTAAGTGTCACGTCGTACACACCCGCGCTCAACTTAACATTGCCGGACAGGAAGTCGAGAAAGTTGATAACGTTCTTTATTTAGGAAGTGTGATCTCGGCTAATTGAACTGGATGTAAGCAGCAGAATCGTGAAGGCTAAAGCTGCGTTCGGAATGCTATCCAAAATCTGGAGAAGCAATATTATCAGCTTAAGAACCAAGCTACGACTGTTCCGCTCCAACGTAGAATCAGTGCTGCTTTATGGGTGCAGTACTTGGAAGGTGGACACCATTAACACACGCAAGCTGCAAGTCTTCGTAAACAAATGCTTAAGAATCATTCTGAGGATTTTTTGGCCGAACCGCATCTCCAACGAACAACTTTATCTGAGAACGGGCCAAAAACCTATAAGCATTACTATACGTAGAAGAAAGTGGCAATGGATTGGACACACGAAGACAACTCCATTGTGAAATACGCCATGCAGTGGAATCCGCTCAGCCAGGCAGGCAGAATAGCAGGGCGCCCTAGGCAAACGTGGCACAGAACAGTTGAGGAGAAATCGAGCTCTTTAGGAATGAGTTGGAGGCAGCTCAAACGTGTTGCAGAACTTCGAACAAGATAGCGCGCAGGCGTGGTTGACGCCCTATGCCCCCCGAGGGGTTAAAGGATCTAAGTAAGTAAGTAAGTTACTTAAGGGGCTCCGGACCCTTGAAGAGTCTCTACCTGAGACACAACTGCCTTCCATCCTCTGCAGTTCCGGGCACGCTGCTTCCAATTGTGAAGTCCAAATATTCTTCTGTTTCATTTTATTTAGATGGTACCTAAGTGGATAGCGTCCGGTTAGGTAGCCCTTTAGAGTTCACAAATTTTCTTTGCTTAGTACAAGTAGCTTGCTAGCTCTATTTCTGTTGGGGTTTATGAACTTCTTCGCCCGTCTGAGGCCCAATGTTCGGGGAGACCTTCAGCTTCCCATTTTGTTATTTTGGAGTGAATATCACTGGGTGGTACCCCGAAGTAGGGTTCAGGGCCGATGAGTGGGCGCCCAGCACCTCTCCTCGCCAGACAGTCTGCTCGTTCGTTCCCCTAAAAATCTTCGTGTCCAGGAATACATGCTACGGTAACCTGATTTGTGGAAGAGAGGTTATCAAGAAGGTCGAGACAGTCCCGCAAGAGCTTTGACCCTACCGTATAGGAATTAAGGGTCCTTGGGGTTTAAATAGATAAAGATGCGGGTTCCGGTAGTGTTTCTCCGCAGGCATTCCCGAATGCATAGTTGTATGAACTTCTGCTTGGAAGATGGTAGATGATTTAGCAAGCGCTGCCGCACACTGAAAGTTAGGAACATAGACTCCAGCTCCGGTACTGCCCCTTTCCAATTTAGAGCCTTTGTTTCTCCATTCCTGACGGTCACTAATAACCACTTTGAATTTCCTAGAGAACCGAAATCTCTTGAGCATCGTATCTGGAATCTTGAAGATTGTGTTGTTTTGGACGTTTTCAAGAATGCTCAGATGGCCTGTGAAATCGCCGGGTTTCAGTTTCTGTATCTAAGGTAGCCTAAAAGCACTTAGCATAGCTTCTTCTGCACTGTGAGATGCAGTGGCGAGAGATTAAGCCTTGTACCTAATGCTGCCGTCTGGCACGTTCTCATTGCCCCAGTAATGCCGACACAGGCTAATCGGTGCAGTCGATTTAACTGTTCCATAGCTTTAATCTGTTGTGCCTTAGGCCACCATACTAGAGAGGCGTAGGTGATCATTGGTCTGACGATTGTGCTGTACATACAGTAGATCATCTTGGGCTTCAGATCCTATTTTTTACCATAGAGACGTTGGCACATAAACATTACCCTGGTCGCTTTGTTGATAACACTGTTTAGGTGAGAGTTCCAGCTAAGCTTTTTGTCCAGGATTATCCCAAGATATTTTGCTTCCCCTGTTGCGTGCTATCCAGTGAGATTGGTTCAGTTCGAGCTTCCTCTTCTAAGAAAAGGATACAAGAATAGTTTTTCCAGGGTTGATGGTTACGCCCTTGGTTCTACACCATTTTGAGATCAGGTTGAGGGCACCTTCATTTCTGACATGATGTTTTCAGAACAAGATAAGAAATAACTGATGTATGTATGTACATAGCCTACTGCATAAAGTTGTACATAATTCCAACGAATTAGGAAAGTAACGTCGATAACTCTAAATTACCAAAACTTTTTCTATTAAAACTGAGTTCTTAGGCTGCCTCCACACTCATCTAACCAATACAACCTTGTCTACAAACGACAACCTTCCTCATGAATGGATTTCCCACATGAAGGCCTATCTGAATTCCAGGAACCAACCCACACCCTTTCCATGCAAAATGTTTTACTCGTAAAAAAAAAAAAAAAATTGCATAACACGCACACTTTTGTTCGACAAACTATCTAATCTCTGTTCTTGTGAAGGTTTGACGTAATCATTGCAAAACACTTCAGGGAAATGTACACATAATATTGTAGTACACGTTTGCACTATTTGCAGCGGAAAATCTCCATTGAGTCATCTTATCTGCCGCATGCCACTTGATCACCCACTTCAAACAACTGACGTATATGCAGGAATCACGATGCACTTCGTTTCCCTTAAATTAAAGTGTTTTCGTGCCTGATAGTACAAAACATGCAAGTCATACAAATAGACTCGTTAAGGCTAATTGATGGCGGCGACCTTTCTTCTTCCTCAATCATGAATGTTGCACCGAAATACAGGGAACGTCGCAGTTTCATTCTGTATAATCTCCTCAGGGAATTTCACAATTTCCCCGTATAAAGTGCGCTGATAGGGAATTTCTTTTTTTTTTTTTTTTTTTGTTAAACAACGCAGTTTGGTGACGGTACCGCGGTCCCATTTAACCGCGCTGATTGCTCATAATTGGTTTGTCGTCATAAAACAAGAGACATTCGGAAAAAAAATTAAACATCACACGCCCATCTTAATTGATTGATGGCAAACGTGTGGTGGCTTGATAAGGCCATTGTCTTTATCCTTCTTTTTTTTTTAAATTTTATCTTCGATTAACTAAGATCAAGTGATATGAAGAATGGCGGCGCCTTCTTTGACGTCCCGTGTCGGTTAATCTAAAAGACCATGTTTGACAGTAAAAATCCCCGTGACAGTGTCATCAATTAGTCATTTGTTTAATACATTTTTTTTCTGCATACAGACATGGATTTCTGGTGTAAAGTCGGTTGTAATTTATTAGAATTTAAATATGCATAATTACTGGGATTTATAGAAAAAGATATAAATGATGAATCACCGATAAATGCCAGAAAGATTAGAAGTCATTCTGCTTCAGATCAAAGATGACTTGCTATAAATTTGATGGCGAACATCAATTTTAACAATTTCTCTGCTAAATTAATTGCAAAATGTTATGAAATAGGTTACTTGTCATTATAAAACAAAAAATGCAAAGTTGTTCAGATAACAAATGACTGGTATAGGAAGGGTGTTTGATTGTAGGAACGGACCTACCATAATATAATTATTATTGCTTGGTATACCCCTTATGCGAATGAGTCTTGGTTTATTTCTTGTTAGATCGTTGATTACTCATAATAATCGTAAAATCGTGTTTTATACTCTAGGGGCAGTAAAGCAATTCCAAGTTATCATGTGAATGACTATTTAATCAGTGAATAAGTTTATTACACCATCTAAGGCTATTCATAGTCGCCACATGAAGGCAACTGGACATGATTACTCACACGTATGTATATGAACTCTTCTGTTATGTTAGTCGAAATAAATGATTTAAACCATTGAATCTTTACTAAGAAGTATCAAGTGTAACTATTCAGAATTTGTGGTTCAAAATTCCAGAAATATAGAAACAACCTACGGACTAATATACATACATACATACATGGCTGGTCAAACGTTCGTGCATGCGATTATATGAAAAGACAAATATTTTCACTTAGCTGAGACCTACCAACTCCTACTCTCAACCTCCACGCGGTGACAGCTTGGTGCCTAGTACCTTAATCCAAGAAATGGGTAACCAAGCCCGTTTGTAGGATTTTTGGCGGCAGCAGATGAGATAGGGGAGAAGAGTGCGTTCTCACTAGAGCACTTCTTCCTGTTCCGGCGAATTCCCTAGACGGAGTCAACGGTGGCGTCTATAGTTCCAGTTAGGTTGAACTTAGTGAATACATTGCGCGAGCTGCTTCGACGTATTCGGATCACAGGTCGGTAAGGAATTCCCAATGTTGGTTAGGACCTTGGAATAGAGATTGTGGCGGAGGAGCCCTTAATATGCCAACAACAGTGCTCATACTTTCGTAGTGGACTACTGGCACCGGTGTACCCGGCCCCTCGAATTGGCCCTCCTGGTTGGGGGTTATGCCGTCGGGGTAACTTCCTTACCACATAAAAACACTAGTAGCTTCGAAACAAGCAAAAACCTCGTTAAAGACGATTCAACTGATGACGACCCCAGCAAACGAAATTAGGACAAAGACCTTCGGATCTGTACGTGGAATGTTCTGTCCCTTTACAGACCACGTGCAGCCAAACAATTAGCAGAGGCCCTAGACTGCTATAAAGCAAACACATATAACCCTCATCCAGGAAGTGCGATGGGTGGGCCGGGCAAAAAGAGGATGATAAATTGTGACATCTACTACGGTGATTGCTATAGAGGCAACAGGCAACGCTTATTCGGATGCGGATTTGTCATACGCGGCAGACTTAGGCAAGAAGTCTGAAGCTTCCGACACGTAAGCGAGCGTATTATGACTATCCGGATCAAGGCTAAATTCGCTAACATAAGCCTAATATGGGCTCATGCCCCCGAAAGAAAAGAACCCTGCCACCAAAGATTGTTTCTACGAGCTCCTCAACAAAATATACGAGCAATGTCCTAAATACTACGTTAAAATCGCATTGGGCGATTTTAACGCCAAAATAGGAAAGGAGGACGTCTTTGGTAGGGCAGTCGATAAGCTTAGCCTACACGACACCACGTCTGATAACGGACTAAGGCTAATTGATTTCGCTGTGGAGCGAAATGTCACCATAGCAAGCACATGGTTTCCTCATCCCGATATTTATAAGCTGACATGGAGGTCCAATGATCATGTAACGATCAACCAAGTTGATCATATTGCGATCGACGCAAGGCATGCATTCAGTATTCTGGATGTCCGGACCTTCCGAGCGGCCAACATAGACTCGGATCATTGCCTTTTTCTAGACAAGTACGAATGTGGACATCCCAATCTGAGCAACAAAGAAGAATCACTGTGAGAAAATTTAACGTCGAAAAGCTACAATCGCAAGAGACCGCCAGACTCTTCGCTGAACGCGTATCCCGAAATTTCTCAATTACCCCTATGCCGTCAGCATCAAGTGCCGAAGACCAGTGGCAACGCTGCCAATATGCCATCAGAAACGCCGCGACTGATGTGCTAGGTTTCGCTCGCCCACCACCGCTAAACCCCTGGTTTGACGAAGATTGCCGGCTAGTGCATGCAACGAAACAAGAGGCATATAAAGCAGCTCTGCAATGGAAGACGAGAGCTGCTCGTGAGCTCTACGAGCAAACGACACTCAAATGCAATGTGGGATGTGATGAATTATCCTTTTCACTCAGGCCACATGCTGGCCCATTTTGCGAAGAAGGTATGTATCTAAGCCACAATTTGATGGTTGTGGCCAACCCAACCGTGTTGTGAGATATCGCACCGCCCATAGACGGGAAGAACATTGGATCTCCAAAAGAAGAAGAAAGAGCATGAGAAGCGCCCAATCGAGAATATTGAGAGCTTATACTCCAGGAATAATGTACGGAAGTTTTACCAAAGCTAAAAAGAACATGTCAGAGATGCAATATCCGTACAGAAACCTATAGAGATGAAATTGGAAACTTCGTAGTATATCAGTCGGTGCTGAGAATATGGAAAAACTACTTCAGCAGAATGTAAAAAGGCGACGAAGATCAACATCCCGCTGTCAGGCAGAATGAACCATTCAACATAGACGAACATAGTCAAAATTTCCAACCACCTGACCAAAACGAAATGAGAATAGCTATATCCAAGCAGAAATCCAAGGAGGCTGCTTGACTTGACGGCTTACCGGCCGAACTTTTAAAGGCAGCTGGTGGTGAATAGGTAGAGTGCATACATCAACTCATCTCTAGGATTTGGTCAGACGAATGTACTCGTATGCCTGATGAATGGAATCTCAGCATCGTTTGAATGATCCACAAGAAAGGAGACCCCTCAACTGCGCCAATTATAGAGGCATCAGTCTCCTCAACATCGCATGCAAGATCTTACTGCGATATTGTGTGAACGCCTGAAATCTTTTATCAACAGCCTGATTGGCCATTATCAGTGAAGTTTCAGGCCAGGAAAGTCCGTCATCGATCAAATCTTTACACTTCGACAAATCCTGGAGAAAACTCAAGAAGTCCAAATCGATACTCACCATTTCTTTATCAATTTCAAGGCCGCCTATGACAGCATCTATAGAGAAGAGCTATATAGAGCCATCTCTAGTTTTGACATCCCTGCCAAACTTGTTCGTCTGTGCAGGACGGCGATTTAGAACGCTCGCTGCTCCATCAAGGTCGGTAATGACCTCACGGAGACCTTTGATGTCAAAAAAGGTTTTAGACAAGGTAACGCGCTGTCATGTGACTTCTTTAATATTTACTTGAACGGATTGTGCGAAACTCACAAGCCAACACCAGAGGCAAAATCTTTCAAAAGTCCGTACAACTGGTTGCATACGCCGACGCTATTGATATTATTGGAAGAGCTCAGCGGGCTGTCACCGATGCTTGTGAAAGCATTCAGGAATAGATAGAGAAAGAGAGAAAGATTTTTGGTGTATTGGTTCTTGAAGCTCAGTTGTTTATATTTCAGGGATTCTCCGGGGGTGCCGTTCAGACAACTGGGGAAATTTTTGTTATTTTTTGTCTTTGCTTCTGATTCACAGTCCTTTTTCCCCGAAACCGATATCAAGGGAAAATCACCATTAGCAGAACGAATAATTTTTCCAGCCACATGAGCAAGCTATTGCCAGTGTTATGCCTTAGCAGTAGTGTTCACACAAGCTTTCGCAAGTGATCGGACTGACTTTGTATATTTCATGGGGAATAAATAAATGCCTGCTGACATCAGGATTTGAACCATGAACCATTAGCGTAGCAATAGAGGTTTACCGATAAACGAGGGCAAAACCAAGCATATGCTGTCAACAGGGAGGGAAAGCCAACACCGACGAATTGGACAGAACGTCACAGTGGGCAGCTATAACTTCGAGGTAGTAAGGGACTTTGGCTACCTTGGCTCTGCTATAAACTCTAAAATCAAGATCAGCGCAGAAATCAAGCGAAGAATAACTCTTGCCAATCGCTGTTTTTGGGGTTATAAGGCAATTCAACAGTAAAGCCCTATCTCGAACAACTAAGGAGATTCTGTTTAAGACGTTGATCATCCCAGACCTGCTTTACGACGCTGAAACATGGACTTTATTAAAAGAGGACGAAGATATCCTTGGTCGCTTCGAGAGAAAAATTATTTTCCTTCTGTAGTAGACAACTGAAGGCAATTAGCTAAAAACCGAGCTAAATGAAGGGGCTTGTTGGTTGAGGCCCAGGTTCATCTCGAACTGTAGCGCCACCTAAGTAAGTAAGTAAGTAAGTTCGCCATCCCTAACCAGGAAGCGAGGACCATTGCAGAACAGATCGTCAACAACTGGGTGATTTGGCGTGTCTATGGAACTGCGTTCTGACCAGGGACGAAACTTCGAATTGAAGATCTTCCAAGAGGTATGTGAACAACTAGGAAGTAAAAAGACGAGGACTAGTTTGCTTCGTCCATAATCTGACGGGATGGGAGAGCGCTTCAACAGAACCTTTAACGAATATCTCGCCAAGGTCGTAGGAGACTAACAGCGCGATTGGGATCGACAAATTCCCCTCTTCTTGATGGCCTACTGGACATACTCTATCTGAAATCTTATTTGGTCGAACAGTCTGGCTACCTAGTGAGGTGAAAGTTCGATCCCCTAATGAAGAGGACTACGTGCCAGATCTCAGGGAAAGGATCCGGACATACATCAAAGGATCAGGACGAGGATAAGGATAGCGAGTGACCGTATGAAAACCAGGTACGACACAAAGGCAACAACGTCCGGCTTTCATGAGGGAGATCTAGTATAATTTTACAACCCACACCGACAAAAAGGGAGGTCACCTAAGCTGCAGCAAGACTGGGAGGGGCCTTATTAAGTGGTCACACGCATCAATGATGTTGTCTATCGAATCCAGCGTGAAGTAGGTTAGGTTAGGTTAGGTTGGCTGTCCACACGAGAGTGCAGACACACTTAGACCAGTGAAGGTCCTTAGATAGATAGATAGATTTATATTGATGAGAGGTGCAAGTGCACTGCGACCTATAAAAGATCTATTGTGCCCCCCTTACTAAGGTTCTAGCCGATGATATACTCGGTCTAGAGCACTTCCTCCAGTCCAGCTGCTACAGCAAACCGGAGTATCTTCAGTGGATCCAGCGAAGGCAAATCCGTTTCTGATAGGAGGTAGGCACCAAGGTGATTCCTTCTTTTGTGGATCAGTGCTTCGCATTCCATAAGAAGGTGCGCTGGTGTTTCTGCGAAGTCCCTGCAGAATCTGCAGTGTCCGTCTCCCTCTATTCCCAGTTTCCTAAGGTGCTCCTTAAGTCTGCAGTGACCTGTTAACATGCCCGCCAAGATGCGAAGCCGATTCTTACTAACTCTTAGGCAGGCTCTGCTTCTTTTCTGGTTGTATTTCCACAGAAGTTCCTTTGCCTGTCTTATTTGGGGGATATCGTCCCAATGTTTGGCCCATTTGTTCTCTTCTTCTTTCCTTAAGTCTTCCCTTATTTTGTGGTGTCCTATCCCACAGAAGGGTTCTGGTCCAAGGAATGGCGTGTCTGATCCGTTTCTAGCTAGCTCATCAGCTGCTTCGTTCCCCTCTACTCCTACATGTCCTGGTACCCAGTAGAGAGTTACTTTGTTTGTTTCTCCCAGTTTGTTGATCCTGGTGAGACACTCCCATACCAGTTTGGATCTGATCTCATGCGAGGTCAGTGCTTTAATAGCGGCTTGGCTGTCTGATAGTATCGCGATGTCCTGCCCGCGATATTTCCTGTCTAAGTTGAATTGCGCGCATCTTTCGATCGCGTGAACTTCTGCTTGAAATATGCTGGGGAATGTTCCCAGTGATTCTGAGTATCTAGTCCTGGGCCCGTACACTCCTGCCCCAGTGCCAGTAGATGTTTTCGATCCGTCTGTGTACCATTTAATTGTGTGTTGTTTGAGTTGGTATTTATCGGATTCGCTGCTCCAATCTCTTTTGTTGCTCAGCTTTGAGTCAAATTTCCTTTCAAAGCAGTATTTCTTGACCATATCATCTCTGGGCCAGTCCAGAAGCGGCACCGATTTGGATAGGGTTACTCGCTCTTTATTTGCGATGCATGTTCCTTTCCCGATGCCCTCTTTGCTGATTCTTAAAATGGTCTCCTTGGCGATTCGCTCTAGCACTATGTGTAGTGGAGGTATCCCTACGATCACTTCTAGAGCTGCTGTGGGACAGGTTCGCATGGCTCCTGTTATACATATACAGGCTAATCTTTGCACTTTGTTGAGGGATGTCCTCGTCGTGGTTAGTCTAGACCTGTTGACCCATGCCGCTGCCCCGTATGTGATGATGGGTCTTACTATCATCAGATACATCCATCTCAGTGTGGCTGGGCTACAACCCCAGGTCTTTCCTGAAATGTTTTTGCACACCATAAGTGCTCTGGTGGCTTTGGTTACCACAGTTTCTACATGTTCTCTCCAGAGGAGTTTGCTGTCTAGTGTTAGACCTAGATAAAAAAATAAATAAATATTTGGCGCAACAGCTCTTTAAGTGCCAGGGCCTAGCTTCTCGCAACCACTCATGTTGTGTGCGTTATATTTTTCACACGAATGGAAGGGACCTACAGTTTAATGCCGAATCCGGACGGCGATTTGAGAAGCTTTTTCGAGACAACAATACTCTCGGATGTTTGTCAGACGCTCGCGAGAGGTGGGACCGTGAAAAAACTTTTTGGTGTTTTGTAGGATTCGAACTCGGAACCTCACGCGTAGTGATCCGACACACTAACCAGTTACGCCACGGCGCCCACGTTAGACCTAGATACTTGACCTGTTTCTGTGGGTCAACTCTGATCCCTTCCAACAGGATGGGTTGCATACGCTTTAACTGTGTTTTCTTGGTGAAGGGTATCACAGTGGTTTTGGTAGGGTTCACTCTGAGTCCTACCGTTTTACACCACTTCTGTGTGATTCGTAGACCCCTCTGAATGATTTCGCATAGCGTTTCTTCAAATTTTCCTCTTGCGACAATGACTATATCGTCGGCGTACCCCTGGCACGTAATGCCGGCACCTGTCAATTTGTGCAGTAGTTCATCTGCTACTAAGCTCCACATCAATGGTGATAATACCCCTCCTTGTGGACAGCCTCTAGTGGTGCTTATTGTGATGGTTTTTTGACCCACCTCTATCTCAGCAGTCCTAGTTCTTAGCATCTTACACATCCAGTTACTTGTGGTGTGATTTACTCCTTTTATTTCGAGACCCCTCCTAATTGCTTCGTGGGAGGTGTTATCGAAGGCTCCTTCGATGTCTAGAAATGCGCATACTGCTGCTTCCTTGCTCTCCAGTGTATCCTGAACCCAACTTGTCAGCTGGTAGAGCGCAGTTTCGGTGTATTCTTTCCAGCACAGTCATTCTTAGGTGATTATCTATGACCTTTTCTAGCGTCTTTAACATGAATGAGGTCAAGCTGATGGGCCTAAAGGATTTTGGTGAAGTGGTGTCTCTTTTTCCCACTTTCGGAATGCATATGACCTTTGCCCTTCTCCATATTCTTGGTATATGCCCAAGTGCGACGCTGCTTCTCAATAGTCCTAGGAGGTGTGGCATAATGATTTCCTGGCCTTGTTGTAGTAGGGCAGGGAATATTCCATCCGCTCCCGGTGCTTTAAACGGCTGGAAGGTGTTCAGAGCCCAACTTAGCCTTTGATTCGTGCAGATGTCTCTTGCCATCGCCCAGTCCTCTCTCCTGGGCCTTTTATGTCTTACTAGTACATCTGTGCTGCTGTAGATTGAGCTACCCGGGAAGTGTGTCTCTAATAGTAGAAGGGCCCTCTGCTCTTCAACTTCGGTATAGCTGCCATCTTGCTTTTTCAGTGAGAAAAGAGAAATAGTTTTGTGCCGACCAACAGTGGTTGGTACTACAAAAAAAATTTGTAGTAAGGTACTATAATACTAAAGTAGTGGGCTGGACCGATGGTACCCGGCGTGCTTTGCTGCGACTAACAAAAGAGAATTTTTTAGTACTAAGGTACTATAATATTAAAGTAGTCCACCGATTTTGACCTAACTTCATGAGAATACTTTAGAGCCAATACCAAAGGTTGCCTGAAAATTTGAGCTCAATCGGTTTCGTGGTTTCGGAGTCCATATCATACAAACACAGGTGCACACATTTTTCCCCATGCAAAAAAGCACTTTCAGTTTTACCCGAATTTTCCAATTTTCCGGGCAACTTTTCAAATATTTTCTTTCCTGAAAAACCTTATTCGGACTATTGCGAACATTTTAGAAAAAAAAATAGCCAAATCGGTTCAGCCGTTCTCAAGTGATGCGATGACCAACGAACAGCATTTCATTTTTATTTATATAGATATTCAGGAATTGCCGTTTGTCAGTTACCCATTTTTTGGAGTACCTACGTAGGTTTGTTTGCCTTGAGGTACCCCAGCTTTTATTTGTTTTAACTTGGAGTACTCATCTTCTTGCTTTATTCTAAATGATCGCTGCATTATGTAAGACTCTAGAATATATCAGTATTGCTTTGGCAGATATTTTTGTAGCTTATGTATTAATCCTTTGTGCCACATTTTATCAAAAGCCTGTGTAATGTCAAGAAAGATGGTAGAGCAAATTTTTTCACTTCTAATGCTTTTTCTATTTTATCAGTTATTCGGTGTACCTAATCTATTGTTGAATACCTATTTCTAAAACCAAATTGATGGTTTGGTATCAATGTCTTTTCTTCTGTGAAGACGTTTCAGAAGATTTTTTTCGAATAACGTAGACAGTATTGGCAGCAATGAAATTGGAAGATATGAAGTAACTCCACTTGGTACTTTGCCGGGTTTTGGTACCATAATTACTTCGGCGACCTTCCACATTCGTGGGACATAACCTTGTCTAAATGCTGCATTTTTTATTTGTGCCAATTTTTTCATACCTTTCTTAGAAGGTATTTTCAGAACTTCTCCTGTTATAAGATCAAATCCCGGAACTTTTTTCGAGTTGATCTTTTCTTTAATTTCTTTCTCAATGACTTCAGATGACTTCAAAGACTTCAATGAGTAGTAGTAGTAGTAGTAGTAGTAGTAGTAGGAGTGGTTTTTATTAAATAATCACAAAATATGCATTGGCATTTGCCGTCAGCCGGAAAAGAGATATTTACAAAATTTTAAAATAGAATTCAAAAGATCTCAATTACTTTATCTATGTATGTATGTAAATTCATTTTAGTTATATTCACTAGTTTTTCTAAAACTGTTGCCTGTATTTTAAAGCAGACTTTAAGTAGCTAAACAGAACCTTCCAACTTTGATCGTTTAGTATTGTCTTGACTTCAGTTTCCGATAGCACGTGTTCATCCCAATGGGTTTGTCTTATCGCCTTTAATATTGGGCATATCCCGATGAGATGGAAGACGTCTTCTAAGACATTTAGGTTGCATAGTGAGCATTCAGAATTTCGTTCGAATCTATACGGCATGTAATTCAAACGTTAGAGGTCGCCTCTAGCCTTAAATATTGTTGAAATAACTTCCACACTGTTTTGCTCTTGGAAGTAATTGAAATTCCACCAAGTCATGTTGAAGAGTTCGATATGTGAGTTTGCTTTGACTCTCTTGGGCTTTTACTTTAAATGCATCACGGGTAGATAGGTCGATCTTTATTCACAGTTCCTGTAGTGCCTCTCTGCAAGATGTAGGATTGTAATCCGCTAGTTGGATATCATGAATGCCGCAGAGCCTGGACCATTCGAGAAAAAATGGTTGCCTATGTTGTATTATGTGCATTGCAACCAAATTCGGAAGCCTCTGACTCAAGAGTGGCATTGCTTTTAAAACGTAGTGAAAGTGCAACTTTATTGTGAAGATGTACAAAGGGGACAGTCCTGTTTCCAGGCGAAGCATATACGTTGGCGTGTTTTCCGGTAACTCGAAGATTTTTGTGATAAAGTATCTTAGCAGCTTTTTAACTTCTTCAAACTGAAAGATAACCCATACTTGGGCGCCATAGCACATGATGGGCCTAACCACTGCTCATAGACTTTATAATTTGTACTAAGGGGAACGTTATTTTTGGAAAATATGTCTCTCCAATTTGCAGTGGGTGCCGTGGCGTAAGTGGTTAGTGTGTCGGATCACTACGCATGAGGTTCCAAGTTCGAATCCCAGAAAACACCAAAAAGTTTTTTCACGGTCCCACCTCTCGCGAGCGTCTGACAAACATCCGAGAGTATTGTTGTCTCGAGAAAGCTTCTCAAAACAAATTGCCCTTCGGATACAGCACTAAACTATAGGTCCTTTCCATTCATGTGAAAAATATGACGCACACAATATGAGTGGTTGCGAGAAGCTAGGCCATGGCACTTAAAGAGCTGTTGCGCCAAATATTTATTTATTTTATTAATTGCAGTTTATAGCCTTTTCTCCTTCCTTGAGTTTTTCCTGTAGATGCTTTTTAAAATCCACTCGCGATGTTCAAATTACTCCAAGGAACTTATATTCCTTCACGCTCTCAAGTTTTTCGTTTTGGTAAAACCATTTTTCATCCCTAGCGGAGCGACCGGTTCTTTTTCGGGATACTATTATTTTGAACTTGCTTGTATTCGGTGTAAGGTTCCAAAGATTGCAATATTTCTCTAGCTTATTGACCATCATTTGCATCATGGATGGAGTTTCCGACAAGATGACGATGTGTTCTTCTTCCTTTTATCAGCGAGGTTATGATCCGAAAATAAGGGATCACAACCCTCCCACTTCACCGCATTTCTACTGATCCGCCTGTGGGGTTCGCCTATTTGACCTCAGAAAATATTTTGGATTTTGGATCACTCGGTTATTGAAGCCAATGAAATGCCGATGTCGTCGCATTTGTGTGATCCTGCCTTTCCTACATCGCGATGTCTTTGGACCGTGCATTGATATTACCTTTTTAATAGGTCTCTTCGTTGAACGTGGCAATACCAGCTGAGCCGGGTGCGCTCTATTTTTTGTACGATGCTTTCCTTGATCTGAAAGCTTCCACGGATCTTCGAACTTCTTATTCGATCAAGCTTTGTCACTCCTGCTGTCATGCGAAACATTTTTATTTCAGCTGCCGTTAACTTACTCTAATACGTTTTGTACATCGTCCAACATTATGAACCGTATGTGAGCGCTGGACGCTCAACTACGGTGTAGAGTCTTCCTTTCAACTTAGGTGGCACTTTTCGGAACATAGCGGAGTTTTCTCGCCACTTCATCCACTCTACGCTTATTTGACTATTGATGTCGTCATCACAAGTTGCTTCGCTATTGATCTTAGATCCCAGATATTTGAACTTTTCGCACTTGAGAAGCACTGTTCCATTCCAATAAATGTCTCGAATAGGACTGAGTGGATCAGAGAACGGGCAGCACAAGTACTCTGTCTTTTTTGAACTAATGCGATACCCATTTCCCTCCAGAACGTCCACCCACAACATCAAGTGCTCGTTGCAGGAATGCAGGATCCTCACTTATGATGGCTCCCTCGTCAGCAAAGAATAACTGATGTACATTGGGGTCCATCACTTTACGTTCAAGCAGATAATCAATTATCAAGGACTGCAATAAAAAGCAAAAAACTTAAAATGCTTCCCTGGTGCACCCCGACTTCGATTGGGAACTCTTCAGTTACTCCAGCGGGGCATCTTACTCTTATCTTTGCTCCTTTGTACATGTCCATGATCATCTGTACATAGGTTTCTGGGACCCCTCGATGCCTTAGCGCCACCCATATAAGATCTCGTGGTTGTCTGTCGAATGCCTTTTCAAAGTCAACCAATACTATATTTTTATTCCATTAAGGAATCACCATGTTTTTCCATTATGATCCTTATACTTTGGATTGCATCTGTGGTTGATTTACCCGAGACAAACCCGCACTGATCATCAGATAGCCGTATTATTTTTCGCAGTCGGCCACCTAATACCCGCTCAACGATCTTCACGGTGTGTGACATCAGCTTGATCAAACGGTTGTTATCACAGTTTCGCGTATCAACCTTCCCTTTGTATACAGGGAGAAGGTAACTTCCCTCCATTGATTCTCACAAATTCGGAGACGAGAATTCTGAGCCATCTGAACCCGACGTCTCCCATCTTTTTCCAGAACTCAGAGGGCATCTCGTCTGGCCCAACCGCTTTTCGATTCTTGGAGTATTTGACCGCCTCACACTTCTTCTTGGCTTTTTTCTTGCAACATCTGTATTCTATTTCGAGGCAAGCTTTTTCGTCACTATTATTGGAGGGGCACTTTGACCAAACTTTGAAAGCCGCTTTCTTCTCATTTATCACCTTCTTAGCTTCATCACTCCACCACCATGTTTCTTTGGCGTGTTGTTGGTGGCCTTTTGAAGCTCTTAGCAGTGATTTGGCCTTCTTTAAGCAAGTTCGCTGTAGGGAATCCCATATATTTTGTGCTCTGCACTCTTCGTCCTCAGCTCCAATGATGGTATAAGAGAGGTAATTTTTCATCACGAAACAAAAGCCTCGCCTTTCATGAAAAGCCTCCCGAAGCTTCATGAAACTGGCTACCAAATGGTAGTCAATCTGGGTTTCATCTCTACCACTGCTGTAAGTGATCAGGTGTCGGGTTTGTTTGATGAACATGGTATTTAACACGATAAGACCGTGTGATTTCCACATGCTTAGGATGTCTTCACCAGGAAGGTTCCTGATGCCATATCCTAGTCCTCCATGGCGGTCTTCATAGTCTTCGTTTGATTTCCCGACATGTCCATTCAAATCTCCTCCAACAAATAGAAACTTTTCCTTTGGGATGTTCTTAAGGAGATTGTGGAAATCTACCCAAAATGCATCTTTATCTCTCTGATTGCACCCATTTTGGGAAGCATATGCACTGACAATATTCCACACTTCTCCTTATATTACTAGTTTGAGAGACATCGAACGGTCGCTGAACTTCGAAATGCTCAAGACGTTACCAAGTAGCTCTGCCGCAAGGATGATACCGATTCCGTTCTTAGCCGTTACCGTTCCGTAGTAGAACATCTTGTAATCTTTTGTCCTAACATCCAAGAAACGCGCCCGATTTCCGGTGTTTTTCCATTTCGTCTTTTAGACACACAAGATATCCACCCGCCTTCTATTCATCATCTCTTCCAGCTCGTAACTTCGACAGGTCATGCTTCCAACGTTCCAACTCGCGACCCTCAAATTTCTTCCAAACTGTTTCATTATTTTGCTAGCCCCCGGAATCCGTATAGCTCTGACCCGATCATTTCTGCTCGGTCCAGGATCAGTACCATGCACAGCAGTGGTAGTGCCTGCCTTTCCTTTTTGCAAGTATTACCATAATGATACAGTTTTGCAATATTGCGATGGTGTTTGTTGTTTGACACGTGCATGCTCCTGTTTTAGTATTGTTTGATCTTTCTTCTATGACACCGGTGATCTCCAGTCGTGTCAACCCACGGACTCGCATGCACACTTGTGGGAGGGTTTTTAAGGTAGTACATGTGTTGCTAGGCTCACTTGGGTGTTATATTGCCTAGATCTGATTTGTCCCCTTAGTCGCCTTTTACGAGAAGCGCTAGTTGTTGCGGGGCACTGCAGTGATATTCTTAACCCGTCCCTGCACGGAACGACAGGATGACAGGATGACGATGTTATCAGCAAATAAGAAGGCCTTTATTTTCATTCCAGCGGACTCGATTCCTCCAGGTAGAGATGTTGGCAAATCGTCCGTAAATATCGCAAAAAGAAGAGGACTCATGAGACAACCCTGCTTAAGCCCATATAAGACTCAAACCAATTTGAAACATTGTTTCCGGCCCGTACCGCAGTCATATTCTCCTTCTAGAGACTTTCAATAATTTTGAGCACTTTTGTTGACACTCCAAGATTGCTTAACTTATAGAAAATCGCTTTCCTATCAACAAAATCAAATGCCTGGACGTCCACAAGGGTAGGGTAGGTAGAAGTGGCGGTTCTGTAAAACAGAGACCCAATTAGCACAGTTGTGCCGTTTTGATACCACGACTCATGCGACCTTGCATGTGTGTTGGTGAGAGCAATCTAGAGCCAGCCTGTGGAGTTTAAGAAGAGGGTTAGCTCATTTATATTCTTACCCGAGATCTCCTCAAGTGAATTGTAGAAGGGTTTGCCTAATGCTTGATGTCTAGCCTTGGCTAGTGCCAGACAAGTGCACATGTAGTGGATAATTGTTTGCTTTTCGGTGGCTATGTTGCAACTACGGTAGTGTGTATTATATGGGATACCTAGTTTGGCTGCGTGCTCTCCTACCGGCCAGTGTCCCGTGATTATCGCGATTATATGGGCAATGTCTTTGCGCGTTCTGTTCAATAGGGCGGTTGTTTTGGTCTTGTTGTAGTTAGGCCACATCTTTCTGGATATGACGCAGTTCGTTAACCTGGACCATTTAAGGTTAGCTTTTCTAAGAAAGATTGAGGAGATGTTTGCCTTAATTGCTCCGATCGGGGTGTGAACAAGTTCCGCAACTGAGCATTGAAGGGCTGAGCCTCGCCTGGCCAGTTCGTCAGCATGTTCGTTGCCATCAACGTTGCAGTGGCCTGAAACCCAGACTAGGGTCACCTTGCATTGGCCATCTAGCGAGGCCAGCTCCTGTCGGCATTCTAGTACTAATTTCGAGGAAATGGTTTCCGAGGCAATGGCTTTAATAGCAGCTTGGCTATCAATTAAAATAGCGATTCTTTGCCTTGGTAATGTATTTGTGTGTGACTTGATTTGGCGATAGGCTTCGCGAATGGCGAGTAATTCCGCTTGGAAGACGCTGGCAGCGTCCGGGAGTCTATACGATCTTGCGATGTTCAGTGACTCCGAGAAAACACCCGCACCAACCCCACAGTCCATTTTTTACCCATCGGTGTAGACTGTTAGAACGAAACCACTGGTCGCCTGTCCATCTTGCCAATCTTTTCTTGTATGGAATTGTACATCGAAACGCTTTGTGAAGCTCAATGTGGGGATGATGTAGTCTGTTGGAGTCGATACGAGTTCTCCTGGTAGAGAATCTAGGATATTGCTGTGTCCATAGGGTTTCGCAGTCCAACACTTGGACTCTCTGAGTCTGATTACGCTGTGCGCTGAGATGTTTGTGATATGTAGATCTAGGGATAAAAGGTGTAGCAGGACTGTTAGAGCTTCTGACGGAGTTGACCGTAGGGCGCCAGTGGTGCTTATGCATGTTGCTCTTTGCACCTTATTTAGTTTGGTTATGTTATAGGCTTTTTTAAGGGCCGGCCACCATACTATCGACCCGTAGGTAAGGATTGGGCGCACTACGGCTGTGTACATCCACAGGGTCAATTTTGGTTTCAGGCCCCATCTTTTGCCGAAGGTTCTGTTGCAGGCATAGAAGGCAATACATACTTTCTTTACTCGTTCGTCTATGTTTGGTTTCCAGTTGAGTTTAGGATCTAGAATAACTCCTAGGTACTTAGCACTGGAAGATAAGGAGAGTATCTGACCGTTTAGTCGAGGAAGATTGAATTCGGATATTTTGGTTTTTGTGGTGAAAAGCATCTGTTCAGTTTTATTTGGGTTGACTCCAAGTCCACACTTTCTGGCCCATGCGGTGACTTTACTTAGAGCACTCTCCATGATCTCACTTATCACGGGAGGAAAAAGTCCCGACACTAAAATCACCATGTCGTCCGCATACCCAACTACTTTAATTCTATCTCTGTCTAAGCATAAAAGGATTTTATTCATGACTATTAGCCATAGTAGAGGTGAGATGACTCCACCTTGGGGTGCTCCTCTACTGGCAAATTTGGTTATGGTGCTGTTTCCTAGAGATGCCTGAATGGTTCTTGTGCTGAGCATAGAGAATATCCATTGGCTTAGGTAGGTTTCTATGCTCAGCTCCGTGAGGGACTCTAGAATTACTTCAGTGTGTACATTGTTAAAAGCTCCTTCTATGTTTAGAAAGGTAGCTAAAGTGTATTCCTTATACTGTAGGGATTTCTCTATTGTTCGCACTACTTCATGAAGAGCTGTTTCTGTAGATCTTCCTTTGAGGTATGCGTGCTGGGATTTGAAGAGAGATGACTCGATTGTATCTTGCAGATGGTTGTCAAGAACGCGCTCGAGGGTCTTCAAAACGAAGGAGATCAGACTGATTGGTCTGAAATCTTTCGCGTTCTCATGTCCGCGCCTCCCCACCTTCGGAATGAAAACTACTCTCACCCGTCTCCATGAGTGGGGTACATGGTTATTTAGGATGCAGCTCCTGAAAATCGGTACGAGCCATGGGATTGCTACCTCTTGCATTTTTTCTAGCATAATGGGCAGAATGCCATCTAGGCCTGGCGATTTATAGGGGGCGAAGCTGCGAATGGCCCAGGAGATTTTTACTTTGGTAATAATGGGTATTATATGTTCCCAGGATTGCAGGCATTGCGAACTGCTAGGCTCTGTGGAACTGTCTTTACATCCGGGAAAGTGGGTGTGTATCAAGATCTTTAAGGATTCTGCAGTTGAATCCGTCCACTTTTCAGAAGAGATGGATTGGAATGATCCTTCGATAGAATCTTGCTGAGTCTAGCGGAGTCTTTGAGGGTACCAATTGATTGGCAATATTCTATTCAGGACGGTTTCTTGGCCATTCTGATAAATTTTTTGTATATTTTAAGGCTGTCCGTGTAAGGCTGCCAGTATTTGCACTTGTAGCAGATACTGAAAGTCTCTCTAGTCAGTTTCCTGAGGTTAGAGAGTTCTTCGTTCCACCACGGAGGGAAGGTTTTTTTGCTGTATTTGACCGGACACGCAACTTTAAAAGAATTATTGAAGGCTTTTTCGAAAGTCTTTACTTTTGTGTCTAGTTCTCCAGTGGAGGTTATTAAAGCGTTTGGAGTTCTACGTAGCTTGGATCTAACGACTTGACTAAACTTTATTCAGTCGGTTCTTTTGGGGTTTCTGTAGGGTTTGGGAGTCTCGATCTCGAGACTTCAGATTGGATACTCTCCAGTTCCCGACTTTTATACTACTACTGTTATTAGAGAGTGTAACGTCTATGACATCTTCCCAGCCGTTGAAATTTTCCGTACTCGGAAAAATAAAGACGTCCACAAAGAACGCGTACAATTTTTTTCCATTACTCAGGTAAGACCTAGCTAAGCTTGTTAACGTGAAAATATTGTCTACTGTCGAGTTTTTTTTTTTTTTTTTTTCCCCCGAGGGTAGGTGAAAAATAGACACTATGAGAATAGCAAGCGCGTGCTCATAGTAGTGTCAGATTCTTACTGACTAAAAAAACACCATCCTTCGATATAAATTTGTTAGATATCGCAACTAAGTAATAACTTATCAAGCAATTTTTCTATCATGAAATAAAAACGTTTGGCAGGTTACTTTCCACTGAAAGTTCCTGCATATGCCGCAAACTAGACGCGGTTAATTCTTATCTCGCCAAGTCGAAAGGTTTCGTCCTTTGTAATCGGCGCAATAAATTGCTCTCATCCAAAATTTGTAGGACTGTATTGTTGACATGTCCGATTAGTCGATTTTTATGCTTTCTCGCGAAGCTTCTAGTTTCAGCTTCGATTGTCGGAATTCCGAAATCCATGTGGATATCGTCGTTTCTACTATACCACGGTGCTTGGACAATTTCTCTTAGCACTTTATTTTGAAAAGCTTGTAAAATATTTGCATTTGTTTTCTTGGTACAACCCCAAAGTTGTATACCGTAGGTCCATACCGGCTTTAGCACTTGCTTGTATAAAAGCAGTTTGTTCTCAGTACTGAGCTGGGAATGTTTTCCGAGTAACCAATCTATATTTGATTTCGAGTTCTTTACGTTTCATTTTCACGTGCGAATTCCATTTCAGCCTTGCGTCGAGTGTCATTCCCAGGTATTTAGCCTCGTTTGCAAAAGGTATTCGGGCCGAGTTTAACAAAGTTGGCAAGTCATTAATTTTCTTGTAAGTGAAGTTCACGTGAACAGATTTAGATTCGTTGAGGGCGATCCGCCAGTCCCTCGTCCATTCATTTACATTATTCAGTGCGTTTTGCAGTTTTGCAGTCGTTTCTTCGATTGTTTTACCTACTGCTAGGATAGCGGTGTCATCGGCAAACGTAGCAAGGATAGTGCCATCTTCGTTCGGTATATCACGAGTATATAGCAAATAGAGAAGCGGCCCAAGAACGCTTCCTTGCGGTACGCCGGCCGAAATTTCCTTGAGCTCGGAGTATTCGACTCCATGTCTAACACGAAAGAGTCTATTCCCGAGATATGATTCTAGAATATCGTATAAGCATACAGGGAGAACTTGTCGTAGTTTGCATTTCAAGCCATCATGCCACACCTTATCAAAGGCCTGCGAGACGTCAAGAAATACGCTTGAGCAAATCTTTTGTGCTTTCTCGATTACGTCAGTAATTCTATGCACCTGGTCAATCGTCGAATGCTTACTTCTGAACCCAAACTGGTGGTCAGGGATAAGATTATTTTCTTCTATAACCGGTTGGAGACGCCTTAATAATATCCTCTGGAAAATTTTCGATATGATTGGAGGAAACGAAATTGGTCTATACGATTTTACTTCATTTGGCGGTTTTCCTGGTTTTAAAACCATTATGACTTCCGCAACTTTCCATTGGCTCGGCACGTGTTTTAATTTGAGTGAAGCATTTACAATATGGAGAAGCTTAATCAATGCTTTTCTAGGTAAAACTTTGAGAATTTCTCCGGTAATCAAATCATAACCAGGAGATTTCTTAGGTTTTAAATTCTCGATCTCATGTTTGAGTTCCCTTAGCGTTGCACTTGTGAGCGTAAAATCGTCAGATGGTAAATCCAGCCTATTGCGGTTGTCGTAAACCACTTGACCATCGTACGGTTTAAAGGTTTCTTCCAAGTGCGCCGCAAAGACGTCCGCTTTTTCTTTATCTTCCCTCGCCCATTCATTTTGATTTAATTTGATTGGCGGCGCGGAGACTTTGGGCCGTTTGGTGCCCTTTACAGCTTTCCAAAGTGAATAATTGGAATCTTTTTTCGCTGTTAAACTTTCAAGGTAAGAGCCTATTGCACGATTCTTAAAATCCTTAATAGTCTTCTTCAACAAATTCCACAGACGATTCAAGTGTGCCTTATGCTGCGGAGCACGACTCTGTTGCCATTTTTTATGAGCTTTTCTTCTTTCCTTGACCAATTCTTTTATTTCCGGAGGATATCGCAAACCGTATCTGTCCGGCGTTTTCCTTGGATTGGGCGTATTATTCCAAGAGGCGAGCTGTACGATCTCAACGAAGCGATTAACTTCAACCTCAAGTTCATAGGGTGTCGTAAGTGGAACGCTCAGTTCAACATTATCTACAATTTCGTTCCTAAAGCCTTCCCAGTTAGTTGTTCGACCAGTTAATCTCGCTGGCTCTAGGTTATAGATTAGTTTTTCGCTGATTGTTAAAATAACCGGGGAATGATCAGACGACAGATCAAAGCTGTCTTCGACTTTTATGTAGTAGGTAGATATTCCTTTCACAACGAAAAAATCGATCAGGTCAGGTATTTTCGAAGTATCAGTTGGCCAGTAAGTGGGTTTACCCGTCGAATGGAAATCACAACTGTACTCCATACCTGCCCCATAAAGCATTCTTCCTTTTTTCGAGCTGTATCTTGAGCCCCAGAACGTATGTTTCGCGTTAAAGTCGCCGCCGATGATAAAATTAGGTTTCAGTGATTCAAACAAGTTAGTAAAATCAGATTTTTCAAGCGCGGAACACGGTGGACAGTAGATAGATGAGATTTTAAGAGTATGCTGACTATTTTTAACTCGAATCGTGCAGAGTTGCAAAGTTGCAAGCTCTATCTTTAGGTCTTCGGATTGTTCGATGCAGTCTATAATAAGCATGGATGATCCGCCTCTCGCTTTTCCCGAAGGGTGACAAGCATGGTAATCATTATAGCCTTTTATTTTTAAATGCGATAAAAAATACGTGGGTTTCAGAAATCAGGCAAATATCGATATCGTTTTCATGCATGAATATTTCCAATTCGTCCAGTTTTTGCAAAAGTCCGTTTGCATTCCAAGTACATATTTTCAACATTCGTTTGTCATTCATGTTCTAGTTGAAGTGCGCGTTTTCTGTGAATTATTTTCAAGCTTAACCAGCATATCGAGAATAATTTTATTTATTTTGCCTTGTTCTTCAAGTTTCGCGAGAATAACAGAGAAAACATGAGAAAAGGGGTCGGTCGAAATTTCAAGGTTTTTTGGTTTTTCGGAAGCCACGGCCTGAGCATAAGACTGCATTGCTGCTGTCCGAGGGTCATTACCCGGTGGCTTTTCTAATCTTAGCTTTTCAGTACCGTTTCTTTTAAGAGCAGAGGTCGAGGGCTTTTCTGTTGTCAATCTTTCCCTCACCTTTTTGTGCTCTGAACCCGGTAGTTTTAGTTTGCCTACTTTCTCCGGCGCGATCTTACGCTTTGGTTTAGTTTGCAATTTTGATTTTATATTTAGTGGCTTAAGGAACGCATCTCTCCGTTTTTGCAACTCCTTAGCTACTTCACAGCCTCTATAATTTGCCGGGTGCTTTCCCTTACAATTAGCACATGTTGCAGAGGTTTGTTTATTTACTCCACAGACTTGGGAGAGGTGATTTCCGGCGCATTTCACACATCGCGGTTCTTTTTTGCAGTACATTTGCGTATGGTTAAATCCCTGGCAACGTTTGCACTGCGGAATCATCCATTAATTTCTACGCATGGGCTCGATTTTGACCACGATATTTAGTATAGCTTTAATTCGGTAGATATCGTCGATATTATCCGACTTATCGAAGGTAAGCATAAAAAGCGGAAGTCCACGCCTTACCAAGACGTCTTTATCTATTTCCGTTTGTTGCTTCTCCTTCTTGATGATATTAACGGCATCAAGAATTTTGAAGCCTTTGGCTTGAAGGTCAGTCAAAACCTCTTCTTTGGTGCATGAGGGGTGGAGTCCCCTTGCAACGACACGATGTGGCCTTTCTGACTTGATTTCGAAAGCATACCACTGAATCTTTTCCGTATTTAGCTTTTGGGATACAGCTCGGTAGTCATTGTAGTCGTCGACGTTGATTTTCCACGCATTATCCCTCAAAGATGTAACCTCATACTTGGATGTTATTATTCCTTTAAGGAGGCTTTGCAACTTATTGTATTCCGTTATCCCGACGATGTTTATTGGTGGGGGTGGACGAAATTGCGCTCGAAGTTGCTTTTTTTTTGCGGTTCTTTGTGATTTTCTTGTTTCACGGGCTCGACTTCGGGCGATGAACCGGCTCTCCGTTTTTTACTAGGTCTTTTCTTGGGGACCCGATACGTTTCGCGTGCTAGCTCTTCTTCGTCTGTGTGATATTCCACACTAGCTAATCGTGCTGGAGTACATTCGCGTTCTCTCTCGAAATGCGTGTTCTTTAGGACCTTATTATCTTCTTTTAATAAGCCTATCTCTTTCTTAAGATCTTGATAGAGTAGATCCATTTCGTTAAGCTTGATTCGGAGTGTTTTATTTTCTTCCTCAAGACTTTTATATTTCGCTGAGTCCTGAATTTCGCGCGCTGGCGCTTCCGGTGGACTTCTTTTCCCGGAGTTATTCGATCTTGGTGGAGGAGATCGACATACCCTTGCACTTTTTAAGAAGGGATTTATTAATTGCAATAACTGGCTCTCCCCAGAATCCGTAGAGCCGACCTCCGAAGAGGGTGGATTTTCCAGTGAACCTGGGCTGCCACCTGGGATAATCAATCGTTTTGTTTTGTTCATTGCATTTTGTGTATACGCTACGCTCTGTCAACCGTTCGAGGATTATACTCGTAAATATTTTCATCACGGAGCTTAGGAAGGATAGGCCTCTGTAGTTACAAGGATCGCTGGTGTTTACTTTTTTATAATAACGGGAAAAGGATATTCCTCCTGAAGCCGGATGGCACTTCACCCTTGTCGAAAATATAGCTGAATGCCACTGATAGTTTCGCCAGAAACTCGTTGGGCGCGCACTTAAAAAAATGATATGGGATACGGTCTTCCCCTGGAGCTTTGTTAAGGTTGCAACGGTGTATGACTCTACAGACACAAAGACATCAATGACTTCAAGTGATTGCAATGAATGCTATTGAGTTCAAGGTGACTTCAATGAATGCAGAGTATTCAAAATGATTGCTTTAATTTTGACTTCAAAATTATGATTGCAGAAAATTATTGCTAAATCATGACTTCAGAATGTATGGGAATTTTATTTTTCTAAATTTAAGCCATTATTGAAGTCATTGAATTGATACAATTCCATGTGAATTTGTTTGCATTGCATTCCGCAATGATTGCATTCTTTTACAGCCCTGCCAAACACTACCCAAATCAAATCTGTAAAATAACAAACAAATTTAAACTTAGTTCAAAAATCAAACTCAAAGAAAAAAGTAGGTAATATTTTTTTCAAATAAAATTTTACAAAAATTCAAATGCAACTGCCACTTCCGTTCAGTACCAAGCGACCAGCACAAGGAAAAAAACCCTACAAATGTCCAATGGCGGAAAATAAATTTCCCAACACCACGGCAACCAACGACAGCGACAGCCATTTTACAATGTTGCCACCATTTAATTTTTCCCCAAATTATCTGACACATCTGTCAAAAGAGCGACTGAAAAACTCTCCTCCTACAGCGCGAACCATAGACCTGTGTGTGGTCGGGTGTTGACTATTTTCAACATTTTTTTCCCCGGTAAACAAATCGAAAAACTACTTTTTGCGAAATTACCCCCAGAAGCGAAATCCTCAAAGCGATGAACGTCAAGCAGGAGAAATACACCGTGGAGGAGGATGTGGTGCCCACCGTGATACATCCCGGCGCATTCAGCACTTACACAATACACACCTTTCGGCCGATCGAAGAGGATGACGCTGCAGTGGCAACGCTGGAAAGGAATCAGTTGCACCAGATCAAGGCTGCGGTTGGCGACGTTGAAGTGGAACAGCAAATAATTCATCTGAATGAGGGGGACTGTGTTGAGATTGCCACGGTAGCTGCCTTGAGCCCCATGGGGGACGGGCTGGCGGCCGGTATATCGGACACATCGTACCATAGTGACAATTCAGCCGAGTATGGTATGGTGCCGGAGACGAGTCGTGCGAAGACCTACTATTGCCCCAACTGTGGGAATTGCTACGGTGCAGCTGGTAGCTTGAAGTTGCATATTCGCGCTTGCACCCGGGAGAGGGAGGCGCCGTCGAATGATGGAAGAAAATGCGAAATTTGCCAGAGGGTATTCAACTCTGCCACTTACTTGAGAGAGCACATGCTACGGCACACCGGTAAGGGGCCGAAGAAGTGCCCAAAGTGCTACCGCAAGTTCATCGATGACGCCAAGTACGAGGCACACTTGGAGACTCACAAGTTGGAGGAGAGAATTGCTAAGGAGTCAGGAAGTCCAACCCCAGAGTCTGGGCCGAGCGGTGAAAAGAGGGTGGTGAAGGAATACACTTGCTCGTTCTGTTCGAAGAATTTTACGGTTGTGTTCGATTCACGTCACACCAAGCGGCGGTATGCCTGTGACGAATGCCGGGAAAAGTATTCCAACGAGGAGATGCTTAAGCAACACAAAGCCCAGTTGGAGGAGAAGCGCGAGTTTCGCTGCGAGAAATGCGGACGGAAGTTCGTCTTTGAGGGATTCCTGCAGAGGCACATCCCATCTTGCGATGGAACCATTCGACGAAGACGTGACCGCCAGTAAGGACGAGACGTCAATTCTGCTCTGAAAAATTCTTCTTAAACCCTCTCATCAGTTTCTTTTGATTTTCACTTTTCTTTTAATTACTGTAATGCTCTACTGAAATAAAGATAAGTTTTAAAAAACAAGCCGGATAGTCTTTGTCTTCAGGTATCATATACAAAGGTCTTCGAGAGAATAGCAGACATTGAGTATGTTAGTAGAAGTATAGCTGGTATACTAGCATCTCCTGAAGTCTCTATTCGGGGAATTGCAGCCTTTCGTCCTCATTCACCCCAATTCTTCAACTCGTATACGACAGTCGAATCCGACCATGGTCGCATTTAGGCGCACACTCGTACGTAAAATTCGACTTTGTAATAACTAAATGCGACCATGGTCGGATTCGACTGTCGTATATGGGTGACTGACCAAAGCTTGTGACAGCCGCGGTCATTTGGTCTTCAAAACAGTTCGGTCTACTATATTTTGCTGCCTGGTACCAGAAATTGGGATTCAAATATAGTTTCGGCTAAGATATGCTGCCCGTGTCGAGGTCTCTTGACTATTTGAACAACACTCTTGATACAGCCCTTTAGAGCTCACATTTGAACAGGAGGAGCATGAAATACTTCAGCAATTGATTTGAAACAGGTCCTGAAGATAGCTACCAACAGGTTGGTAACAGCATAATGCTAAATTTTAAGTGCATAGCACCAGATTCAGATTAAATTCAGACAACCCAATGAGGTGATTTTTGAATTGACCGACTACTGACAAATCATAGCACGCAGAAGATTCTTAATTAGGCAGCGATAGAATTATGGCGGCTAGACTGCGAACCAATATTTGTTGAAAATGCGGCGCAACGCAAGCTACACGCAATTCAACGCTAAAACAAAGTTTTACACTTCACACAAAGCTAGAGAAGTTCAACGAAGCGACGACCACAAAAACAAATATTTGGCGCAACAGCTCTTTAAAGTGCCAGGGCCTAGCTTCGCAACCATTCATGTTGTGTGCGTTATATTTTTCACACGAATGGAAGGGACCTACAGTTTAATGCCGACTCCGAACGGCGATTTAAGCTTTTTTCGTGACAACAATACTCTCGAACGTTTGTCAGACGCTCGCGAGAGGTGGGACCGTGAAAAAACTTTTTGGTGAGCGACGACCACAGAGCTGACTATTTAAAATTTATCGATTTATAGCTGACACCATAGATCAGTAGAAATGCGGTGAAGTGGGAGGGTTATGATTCCTTGTTTTCGGATCATAACCTCGATAACCCCGAAATAGGAAGAAGAAGACGGCTGACACCACAGTTGAGCCTAAAACGTGCCACACATTTGGATGTAAATAGAATGCTCAATTGTTTTACGAGCAAAACTGACATCGCTTTTATATCAGTTATGGTGCATGCTACCATCGTAGGATAAAAAAGAAAAAAAAAATACAAATATTTGGCGCAACAACTCTTTAAAGTGTCAGGCCTAGGTTCTCGCAACCACTCATGTTGTATGCGTTATATTTTTCACACGAATGGAAGGGACCTACAGTTTAGTGCCGAATCCGAACAGCGATTTGAGAAGCTTTTTTGTGACAACAATACTCTCGGATGTTTGTCAGACGCTCGCGAGAGGTGGGACCACGAAAAAACTTTTTGGTGTTTTCTGGGATTCGAACTTAGAACCTCATGCGTTGTGATCCAACACACTAACCACTTACGCCATGGCGCCCACAGGATAAAAAAGACTATCACCCTTATTACGGTTGTCAAAGATCAATAATTGATAGACGATAAAATTTTTCAGTCGATCGAAAGTTTGGTATTACGATTGTCAATTGATAAATGTTTCTTCTATTGTGAATAAAATGCGTTTGTGAATGGGTATCCGATTTGACATTTGAGTTTTCGCGTTCTTTTTCTAGGTTGTGTATTGTCTTTTGTTTCTTGTTTTCTTTTTTCGTTTAATTTTTGCCTTAAAATGTGTATTTTGAATAAAATAAATTTTAGTATTTCTTGATAAATATTCCCACAGTTCTATTATGGATGTTTCGTTTTCAAAATGCTTCGTTTTTAAATAAAAACAGCGAATAAGATCTATTTGTCAACGAGAAATTTGTGATTGATTGAAAAGTTGATAGATATCAACATTTTTGACAACGATAATACCAAGTTTATCAACAGAACTATTCACAATGGACGTAAAATTCACTATAAATTCACAGCTGATCAAAAATGTTGTCAATTGATCACGATAATACCGATTAAGCAAATTATTTGATAATTGTCAATTATGGTATTGATATTTGACAACCGTAATAAGAGCGTATAATAGTGCTCGAAAGCCAACGACAGACTAAAACATACATTTGCTCGGTCAACAAAGCACGAACTTTGGTTTTGGTTCAACTGTAGACAGCGGACATTCACGAGAAGTTTTAGAAAGCACCCGAGGCAACAAGAGACGAAAACCGCTTCCCTGCTTACTTCGAATGCGATCCTGTTTAAGCAATGAAAGGAGCATTTCGCTAAAGCCACAAACTATGGCTTTTTCGCTTTAATTCTAATTTCAACAACGATTTAGACAGATGATTTACTTTGAATGGTAAAAATAACTTGGGTCACTAACAATTTTCCAAGAGTGCTGAGACATAAAATAACTATTTACTCAGGAACTGGAGAGCTATTTGCTTGTTTAATGGTGCAAATATAACACCTATTCGATTACTACAAGGGATCGAATCGCCATATCCGTGAACGGGTAACTCATCACTCATCATCATCCAAGGGGTCGAATTGCGTCCTCCGTCAACGGATGACAGGTACCGTAATTTGTATCGTGTTGTTGGTAAATCTAGCAACATACATATGTACATACAAATTACGTGACGAGTTATCTGTGAACGGAGGAGGCGATTCGACCCCAGGTCTTGGCTCTGGAGTGTATCATATACCAAAATTATCATAAGAGCTATTTAACCAGAACACGCGATTGAGAAAAATTCTCTCTAGGATATCTGCAGCTCCAGCGTTAACTGAATTTTCTCAGAAACATTAACAGCACTGTTAGATACCCACTTACCTTCGACGAACTTCGTATCGGTATCACATAAAAAAATAATGGGAAGATGGAGCTATATACACATGTACACATATACGACGTCTGTTCAAAAAATAACCGAAATTTTCTAATTACACGGCAACGGAACGTCATAGCGATTTGCACTCGGCAACACTTCTATTTTCATATCTTCCGAATAACGTCCTTTTTTGAAATTGTTTGCATCACGTCTAATTTATGAGTTATTGCTATTTCAGTTTAACGAACTTTTTGTGTGTTTTTATGGTCGTTGGGAATAAGACGAAAAGGGCTCATACTGTGACTCACAAATAGGTCTAAGACACGCAAAGAGATTGGCTGAATTCCTAAATGCAGTACTGCAAAGTTAAGTGTTCCTAAACGTCAATAGTTTGCGGTGATGCAATGTATACCGTTCCAAAACGCATCGTGAATGTATCTACTGCGCAAACAAAAGCAAATAGCGCATCATGAACTAAGGTGCTGCAAATGCCATTTGACATTTTATTGTTTTTTATTTCGCCAAAATGGAAGCGTCCTCTCCAGATTCCTAAGAAATTATTGTTTTAGATTATTTATTACATACTAAATTTTGTAAAATTGACTAAAAACTGCCAGATTTTTTTTTTTTTTTGATAATAGTAGTTGTTTTAGTTCATATCGTTCCAAAACTTCAAAGCATCGCATAACGAAAGCATCATAACATCGCATCAAAACGGTAATGACGCATTCACGATGCGCATTATTTTGACGTTTAAGAATTCAGCCATTTATATATCTCTCCAGTAAAAAATCGAACGAAATTCTAGTAATGAACAAACATAATACGAAGTTTTGACATGTCTCGTCTTTAAATGCGAAAATGTTGGTCATTGTAGTAATGATTATATTCCGCCCAAGGCAACCAAACATATAGACTTTAAGAAGCTTAATAACCGCCTACTCCGTGAAAATTGGCTCGAAATTTACCATGAAGAAAATCCTTCTTTGGCTTTCGATTCATTTATTGATACCTTGAAGGACCATGTGCTCTGTTCCAAGAAAAAAACGCGGTTCTAATCTAAAAAGACTAAAACCATGGATGTCTAACTACTTATGTACTAGATAAAATTGCACAAAATTCTCTCTTCTCTTTTATTCTCTTCGAATAAAATGTAGAAAGCATCCTAACGACGTGCTTATTCGAGATACTTATAGTAAAATATGTAAGGAAATTAAATCAGTGTTAATAAATTTTTCCTCGGAATTTTTTTCCCCGAACAAAAATTAGGCATCTTCAAAAGAAAAGAAATAGGTATCATTTGTCTCGGCTTGACCTTCGAAGCAACTCCGGTTGAGTTTTAATAAAATTGTGAAAGCCAATGCACGTTAATTTCAAATTGATTTTCACAGTTAAAATAGCTTTCAGCGTCGATATCTGAAGAGCAGAGCTCTCCTTTTTTCAAACTTTCTTAGCTTGCGAAAACACACGTTAAGCCGAAGCTGAAGAACCGGGAAGTAAATGACGAACTCAATGGTTTGAGAAAAAAAAAACGATCTGCATTCGAGAAGAAAGGAGTATAATTGGCAGGAATACTCATGTCTGAAATGAAATGATGGCTTTCTTAAAAAAAAAAAAAAAAATCTAAATCTCGAGGTCAAGCGTTTCTTGAACATAGACCTGCCCTGATAAAGAAAAAGTTTACAATTTACTATCGTCCCTCAATTGGTTATACCATTCGAATTCTATAACACCTTAGTTGCTCGGCTTCACTCCCGCGTACAGGCGAACTTTATTTCAACAAAAAAAATGAGAAAATTTAACTAAAAAGGCAGATGCGGCACTCCTAAGTCCACAACTTCAAGTTAGCACGCTTGGCATAGTCTTTGTAGTCAGAATGAACATAGAATTCTTTGAACATTGGCATAAGTAGGGTATCCTTGGGCAATGTCTTGTAGATGGGTTCACCGTACCAGGTGCCGACCTAAAACAGAAACAAGTAACCATCGGTTGCCCTTTGAACTGTACTCCGAGTCAACTCACCTCCCATCCCTTAACGTTGGCCATCAACTTGGCCTCATCTTCGCGGTTCCTTCGCAACTGCTTTAGGAACTCCCGATCACGCTCGGCAATCAGAATTGGGAATATAACGTTCTCGGCTGATCGCATCTCGATCTCCTCACGCTTGATCTTCTTCGCAGTTAAGTAGTAGACGTAGAGGCCTACGGTGGTCATCACCGCATAACCGGTGATCATTTGCCATCCTAGCGGAAGGAAGTAGTGTGATGTAAGCTCCCATTCTTGGTGCGCTGTTGAAACAGAAGATATTTACCTGTGAAATAGCTCTTTGGTGGAACTCGGGCGAATGGGATTTTCTTATAGCCGCCTGGCGGAGGCATATCCTGCTTTTTTACAGCGGCAGATGTAGCCATGGTTCGATATTTCCGGGGGAAAAGTCGGGAAAATAAGCAGGAAAGACAAAAATTGCAATTTTATCCCCGATGAAAATTCGAATGTCACAAATGACAGGCAACGCGTTTACATAACAGGGCGGGCAGTGATGCCAAGTTTCATTATGTAGGAAGTGAGAACGCGTAGTTCGTAAATGTAATATAAGACTGGAAAAATTATATTTCATTGAATTTGAATTCATACATGAGCTTTGTTCAGTGAAGTTAAAAATTACGGGTTTTTTTCGTTAAGTGGGAAATACACGATCACACCGTGTTTGACAGCTTTGGTGTTGTAGATAAGATTAGATTAGAAAAGACTTTATTTATCAAATTCGGGATACATATTACACAGTACATTGTCTTTAGTGACCTGGGGGTCGATTCTCATTCTGTAAAGCTGTGAAGTGATAAATGTTATCACAGCTTCACGCTGAATTCTGATAAGTTTTTTATCATAGCCAACTCATTCTGTGAAAAGTCGTGAAAAATGATGGACAACAAAAATAAACGCGGACAAAGGGCATCGGAGACCCAAAAAGAATATTTAATTCAGTATTCGGAGGAGAGGCCGGATTTGGCCAACGACAAGTAAGTAACCGCACGATAATATAAATATATATATATTGAAATATAATCATTTTGTAAACATATATTTAAAAAGAAAATTTCAATTTACAGAGTTACAACAGCCAACGGTGCCCATTCACGGGATAATGAATGGAAGCAATTAGGCAATAAGCTAAAGAGCTTAGGCGAAGCTATAAAATATGGGCCCAAATGGAGAAAGTATTGGAAGGATCAGGAAACCTATAGAGTTGAATAAAATGCTCCTCAGTAGCTATGTACTTCGAATGGATTCTGCAGATCTCGAAGGGAACGCTGCAACATCCTCAGTTTCTTCCTACGCAGAAAATGAAATATAAGTTTTCTTCAAAACAAAGCACCGAGATAATATAAATTAATACCTGTGTTCAAAAAGGCGTCCATTCTTAATAATTAATCGAGTAATTACTTCCGACATTTTAGTAGCGCAACACAAATAAATTTTTCAGCAAAGAAAATGCCAAAATACAAGATTTATCATTTAGTACTTTTTTAATACACAATCTGACAGGCATTTATTACAATGTGTTCGAGAATCGCATTAAGTGTGTTCGTGAAGTGATAAAATCAAAAGTTGCTGTGAAAACTGAAATGATAAATTATTTATCACTTCACAGTTTCACAGATCGGGAATTGACCCCCTGGTATAGAAACCGTCGGTCAGATTGACGTAAGTAAAATAATAGTACAATTCAACAAGTTCAGGAAATAAGAAAGTTACAAAGTAATGTAGATAACTTCAATTTCAATTATTATAATTAAGTGTTATTGTTACGTTAAAGCAGAGAATAAGAAAGAAAAAATATTGAAAACTTTCTGTTAAAATTTTCCTTCGATATATTAATGAGTGGTGAATAAATCTAAAAAGTGTGGTCCAAACTTTGGCTCCATTTAAAATGCTTAATATTTCTTCTTCTCCTAAAAAGTTTGTTTCGAACACAGCTCTCCTAATTTCACGTAAGATTGGACACTGGCCAAGGAAATGGAAAATGTCTTTTCTAACTCGCATATTGCTCATTTCGCAGTAGAGTGGCAGGTCTGGCATATGAGGTCTCATATCTCATAATAGGTCTATTCGCGTACCCTTCCAAAACAGTGAATTTTTACGAAAAGTTACGAATTTTTACGAAAACCTGTTCGAGTACTGAGAATTTTCATAGTTTTGACAGAAGAGAGCGCTCTCGAGAGAGTAAGAAATTTCCCCATTCTGCGAATTTCAGTGCAAGAAACTTCTGTGTGCTAGTTTGTGAAAACCGTCAAATCGTTTCTATGATTTTTTGTTGAATTGCTCCTTCTCTTTCTTTGTTTCGCGTACAATTGGGTTTGAGCTTTGACGTTTAAAAAGTGGGAAACTTTTGTAGTTCAACGCGTTCGTATACTTTTTCGTAAGTTTACCTCTCTCTGAGAGAATTTTACCCCCACTCGTGGAAATTTGACAAACTGCGAATTTTAGTGCAGAATTTACGCGAACAGACCTAATTTAGCGCAATATTTCACCTCTAGCTCGGAAGACAGTTGAGATCATATTCAATGAATAATTCGCATTAAAGTAATTTTTTGCACACAAATTGAAATTCAGTCTGGAGTAATATTGCATATGCTGCGAAGATCTTGCCACACTAATACACTCTTCTCGTGATTTTTCGCCTATAGATGATAGCAGCTCATATAGCTGTATACGTAGATCAGCTGCATTATTCAAGACCAGCCGCAGAGGAACTCCGAAGGACTCAGAGAGTAGTGTCCAATCATTTATGAAATTAAGATAGTTCGTGACCAAGAATTTTGCAAACCTGTGGATGAGTCTTGAAGAATCCATTTGAAGGAGCTTGAGGACGTAATCAAAATGCAGCTTGAGTGTGTCTATAAACATTTTCGGCAAACCAGTCTCAATATGTAGCATATAGTTTGGCGTTGTGAATGGTAGTTTGAAGATCCGCTTTAGGAAGAAGCGAAACAATTTTTCTACTTCTTCACAAACAAACAAATACAAATATTTGGCACAACAGCTCTTTAAAGTGCCAGGGCCTAGCTTCTCGCAACGACAAATGGAAGGGACCTACAGTTTAATGCCGAATCCGAACGGCGATTTGAGAAGCTTTTTCGTGACAAGAATACTCTCGGATGTTTGTCAGACGCTCGCGAGAGGTGGGACCGTGAAAAAACTTTTTGGTATTTTCTGGGATTCGAACTTGGAACCTAATGCGTAGTGATCCGACACACTAACCACTTACGCCACGGCGCCCATTTATACTTCTTCGTATTGTTTATAACCCCATACTTGTGCAGCGTACAACATGATAGATTTGGAAACTGCTTGAAACAGTTTGTATTTTTCTGGATGTCCAATATGCCTGTTTGACATGCAACTTTTCCAGGATGCACATATGGCAGCTTTGGCTTCGGAAAGTTTATACGTGAGGTGCTTTTTGAAGCTAATATTGCTTGTAAGGGTTACGTCTAGGTACTTGAACTCCTTTACTAAGTCCATCTCTTGTCCTTTAAAGTACAATCTTTCATTTGCAGCATATCTTTCGAGCCCTTTTTGGAAAATCATGAATTTGGACTTACTTGTGTTGATAGTTAGGTTCCAAGTGTCACAGCTTAGGGGAGTCTGCTAAAAGTACTATGTCATCAGCATGTAATAACACCCGCATGATAACACCTGCTACATCTACGCTTCCTCCTACGCATTCTACGATATCATCAATCAAGACAGCAAAGAGAAGGGTGCTTAACACACATCCTTGCTTAAGGCCCATCGATGAACTAAATTGATCAGAGACCGATTCACCATCCCACACAGCTATCGTATCGGCCGCGTACAGAGCTCTTAAGGTCTATTCACAGCTCGGCGAATTGCGAATGCCCAAACTGCGAACAAACAGTTTTTAGCACATTTATAGGCACGCCCTTGGCAATTTTATTATTCCAAAAGAACGGAGCTTAATTTATCTATCGATTAATATATAAAAAGTTGAATTGTAATTAGTTTCTGCGAAGAAATTAACAATTCGCCGATTTCTCCGCGAATAAGCGAATGATTTTTGCGAACTGTCAACTTTTATTCACATTCCACACATGTAGGACGCAATCCACATTCCCGCGACCAAAACATTCGCGAGAGTTTAACCTCACACTTCTTTTGTATTGTTCTTGGTGGGTAAGATGGTGGTTGAATTTTTTGAAAGAATGTAAGATATTACCTTCTGAATAAAAGCTGCGCTATGTATTTATGCATTTTTCACGTTTAGGCGATTAGTTACAAAATGAATGACAACTGAAATTCGCGGATTGGCGCGACCAGATAAAAAAGTAGATGTGAAAGAAATGTCAAAATTTGCGAATATTCGCTTATTCGCATTCGCAGATCGCTGAGCTGTGAATCGACCTTTAGAGTTACTATAACCTTAGAAGAGATTCCTAAATTCGTCAATTTGTAGAAGAGACTTTCCCTATCTATTGAATCGAACGCTGCTTTGAAGTCAACAATGAAGGTGAACAATTTTTTACTACGTTGCAGATAAGACTGGACAAGGTTCGATAATAAGAACAATTGATCTATTGTGGAATACTTAGCTCGAAAACCTGACTGAAACTCACTGAGTGGCCTCCGTTATTTAACCCAGGTTGTTAATCTGCGATATAGCATCCCTACAAAAAGCTTCATTGACGTATTCAAGAAAGAGATACCTATATAGTTTTCTGGAAGGTTAATGTCTCCCTTTTCTCGCAATTCTGGAAGATCTTATTGTAGCAGTCACTTAATTTCGCCATATATTCCGGAGTGGCATTTTTAAAAAAACTCGTACGAGATTATGTCCATGCCAGCTGTCTTGTTTAGTTTGGTGGCACCTAGAGTTATCAGGAGCTCTTCTACTGTGAAATCGGCATTAAGAAATCGATCTGCTATCAGTGGCTCCGCATACTGAAACCGAATAGCTCTGCGCTCAATGCTGAGTAGAGAGGCAAAGTAATCTTTTAACTCATTTGCCTTGAGAGAGCAGCCTATTGAGTAAGTCGAACCGTTTGCCGCTTTCATAGCTTTCCAAAAATCACCTGGCAATCTTGCATTTGACAAGGAGGCGATGATGCTCATGCTGTGTGCTTTCTTCTTTCCCGCGCATAACTTCTTATATTGTTTGATAGCTGCAGTGTAACTAAGCCTGGGATACAAGTTATTATAGGTCCGGAACAATGAGTAGAGCAAATGATTTCTTCATAGCAACTTCGCAATCGTTGTCGAACCATTTTTCCTTAAAAATTTTCTTCGATTTAGACCACTTGGCTGACTAGGAATTGAAGCTTTTATAATTTCGAGCATGTCCTCGATACGCGAAGACCTATTCAATGTCATCAGCTTGTTATTCAGATTCCGTTGGTATTCACTGAGAAAGCTGTTGTTCCATTTAAATTTTGGCAAAAGCTTAAGTTCCATTTCCTCAACAGTATCAGGAGTAGTACATCGAACTACTGCGATGAGTGGCATGTGATCTGAAAACATTTTTGCGCCAACCTTGAAGTCAGATATGATATTCAACCAGTTTCCAGCTGCTAAACAATAATCTATGACTGAGCGAGTAGAAGAACGCACAAAAGTAAATTCGCCGGCAGGATCACATAAGCTTCTGCCATTCAGCATATGAAGGTTGTAAGAGTCGCATTGATCTAAAAACCGGATACCCTTATTGTCTCTTCGATTGTCTTTTGAGGCACGGTAGCTATTCAAACTGCTTGGAATTATCAAGGAGTTAGCTGGCCAACACTGCTCAGCTCCGATTCTTGCGTTGAAGCCTCCCACCAAAAAGACATTATTTTCATCCAGGTCTGCGAGGAGGTCTTCCAAGTGGCAAAAATCTTCAATCCAATGATTGCAGTTTAAGTAAATTTGGTGTTGTATCATGTGTATCCACAAATCTGACCGTTGTGCCGATATCGTATGGTCACATGGTCAAAGGACGTAAAACTAGGTGTACCGCAGAGGTCGTATTTGGCCTCTTTGGACATATTCAGAGTTATCGTGAATAAATTTTCCCTCGGAATTTTTCTCCCGGAAAAAAATTAAGGTATCTTCAAAAAGAGGAAATAGTTCCGCGAAAAAGAAATAGGTATCATGAATGACAATGCAGGAGAATTTTCAACGCAATCGCGATATTTAACGCGATGAATTTTTTCCGTATTTTTGAAGGTACCTAATTTTTGTGTTCGGGGGGGAAATTCCGAAGGAAAATTTATTCGCGATAACCCTGATTCTATCCGATGGCATAAAAGATGTTTGGTTAAAAATTCGTATAACAGTACTTGTGAGTCGGTTCTCGAAATTGGACTATTTCTGAGTGGTATGACATTTTTATTTTTTTTTAAAGGAAACCCAAATCCCAGAGCACTCAGACTCTCCGAACCATTGTACTGCCAGGCAGGAATCTTTCTCTGGTGCAGTGGTCGGAAAAACCGATGTAATTCGTTTTCCTTTATACTCGGGTGGCTGATGTTTCTCGCTGGGGCTTGAACCTGCACACATCGGTTTACGAGCAAACACACTACCCACTGCACCATTGCCAGCCCTTGATATGACATATAGAACTGCATGGCATCCTGTTAAGGGAATTTAAAAAGTACGTATGACACGTTGTTGTTGAGGTGAACACGCCTTGCGCGAACATAATATTTTTCGCTTCGAATTCGACTCGATTTGATATCGTGTTTTTCCCCTCATAAGCTTAAAAAAAAAGAAACTTCTTAGTGTCATGATTATGTACATTTATTTAATTAAATATTTTTCACAACTTATTTTAAATCAAATAAATGTTATCGTCGATCCAATTAAGATACTCCGTTCGTTCAGTGGTGTAAAAGGTTGCGTTTTTAGATATAAAATATTAAATATACGTAATATTATTATTGGTAATAATAAAAATATGTATCAAAGAAATTTCACATCCCAGTAAACAAAATGTTGTTATAAAAACTTCTCAATTTTTGATCGACGATGTACATATTTACTAAATCAAACCAAAATTCTGATCCACGACCTCATTCACACTGAAAAATAATTGCAAATCTTTTACTCTACAAGGAATTCAATTATATTCCATTCAATATTTACATTTTTACTAATTTTTGAATTTTTTTTAAAACAGTTTTCACAACAGTTTTATTAACACACATTTTTTTTTTTTTCAACGTAATCGTTACTAAAGGAGTTACCAAAGAAAACTAAGAGGATTATTCTACATATGTATATATATTATTATTCTGAATGGTAAACAATTTTTCTGAATTTTCTTTTCACTCCTTTCTGAATTAATTTTAATGCAAACAAAAGAAAATATCTACAGCTTAACAAGTCTCATAACGTATGAGGTCATTTTAATAAAAAAAAAATTAATTTAGATATGGTTAGGCATTTAATTAAAAAGAAAAGAAAATATAAACATTCAAACTTCTTGCAAATTAATTTCCATACATTTAAATTATTCTGATTAATAATTTTTTTAGATTTTTTTTTTCTTTTAGCGAATGCTAGAACATTCAGAAATGATTTTTTTTTTACTACGATAAGATACTTTCATACATAATATACTTAACAACTAGAAGATCGTACAGAAATTACAAATATTTGTTAAGCAAATTTATTTAACAAAAGCCTCCGGCGGAATTTTACTCTCTTTCTGAAGTTTATCGAATACAAAGGCCGCGTGATTGTAATCCCAGTTGGTTTCTTCTAAGCATCTGAAGAGAAGGAGAGAAAAAATATACATTCGTGTTAAATAGTTGACAAAAATAGTAAACCATGAGATATTCATGGCTATTGTGAATAGAATTCCCCCCGATATGTTTCCCACTTTCGAAAAATTAGTATCGACAATGAATTTTGAACGACGGAAAAAACTGGTATCGCAAAAAAAAATTCCCATCGGAATTTGAACAAGATTTCCCCCGGAATTTTTCTTCAGCAATATGCTGTGAGAATCCAAAACAAAAGCAGCAATTCATGAACAGCGTTACATTTTTGTATGCCAATTTTGTTAAGCATTTTAAGCGGAAAATGAAAATAGACACGTCACGCAATTCATGTGTACTAACCCCAAAGGGCGTGTCATTTACGCAGATGGTAAAAGTGTAATGGATTTCGCGTGTCATTGAATCGGCCTGGGAATGTGGTGAAACACCTGGTGATTGGCAAACGGGAGTGATTGTTCCTCTTTTTAAAAAGGGGGACAAAAGAGATTGCACCAACTACTCTTTTAAGTCTCCCTGGAAAAGTCTTTGCTAAGGTGTTAGAAACGCGATTCAGGGCTGTGGTTGAGGACAGTTTGGGGGATGGGCAATGATTTTCGTCCCGGTAGAAGCACAACCGACCAGTTATTCACTCTCAGAATGGTTCTTGAGAAGGCCTGGGAGTATGCTAAACTTATCTACACCTGTTTTGTGTATTTGGCGAAAGCATGTGTTAGGGTTCCTCGACGCAAACTCTGGAGTGTTCTGCAGGAGTATTGATGATTCGTTGTTAAGGGTAATTCAGGAGTGGAATCCTCTAAGGTGATAGTTGATAGTCACATTTTTGACAGTCAAAATTGATGATCACACTTTGTTAGCTCTCCGTAAAACGATCGTAAAGCCACACAAAAACGATCGCAAAAAGGTGATGATCACGCTGATGGTCACCTTAGAGAGAGCAAAAGGGATGATTGTGATTGTCAACAATCAACTATCACCTTAGAGGATTCCACTCCAGTTTTTATATGTTGGTGCGCAACTAACTTATCGCTGTTTTTTTTTTATGGAAATGCAACTTTATTGTGAAAAAATGGTTACAAATGAATCATTCAAAGTATTGCCCATCGCTAGCTAAAACTTTTTCCCATCTTTCTGGCAGAGCTCGAATACCGTTACGGTTCATCCATTTTTTGAGGTTATCCAGGAATCAAGCCATTTTTTGATGTCTTCATATGAGCGGAACTGCTGATCAGCCAGACCATGTGCCATCAAACGGAACAAGTAATAATCGGACGGCGCAATATCTGGGGAATATGGCGGGTGGGGTAGGACTTCCCATTTGAGCGTTTCCAGGTAGGTTTTAACGGGTTTGGCAACGTGAGGCCGAGCGTTGTCATGCTGTAGAATCACTTTTTCGTGCCTCTGCTCGTATTGTGGCCGTTTTTCGCGCAGTGCTCGGCTCAATCGCAACAATTGAAGTTGATACCGTTCCCCAGTGATGGTTTCGCTGGGTTTCAACAGTTCATAATAAATAACTTCGACCTGGTCCCACCAAATACACAGCATAACCTTCGCAGCGCGAATATTCGGCCGAGCCGATGACGTAGAAGCATGACCGGGCAGTCCTCATGACTTTCTTTTGTTTGGGTTGCTGTAATGAATCCATTTTTCATCACCCGTCACGATGCGATGAAGAAACCCCGCCGTTTTCTTCGAATGAAAGAAGAAAATCAACACTTCCCGCAAATGACGATTATTTGGCACAAAATCAGACAATTTCATACAACCAAAAGTATATGACACCAAAACAAAATCACTAATGTGTCAAAACTATTTGTTTACCATATGTCTCAGCTCGGTTCATGACTTTATGGATATGTCAAAATCGACCACCTGTGGCGGTTGACGTCTTTGACGTTTGTCATCGAGACGTTCGACTCGATAATACCCGTAGGTGTGGAACCTGCTCGAGTCATTTTTAATCACATCGAGTAATCTTTGATTTTTTTAATTCCAAAGTCAAAATTTTTCAAAATTAAAAATAGTCGACATAGAGAATTGTTAGGAGACGCTCTTGTTCCAGACCTTTTAACCACCGAAGCTTAGAATCCTTGCTGTGGACCCCATTCGACTCCGGAAGACATCAAGAACTCCTGTTCTCCGAGACAAAGCTCTTTCCTACACATCAAGCGGTCCTACACTTCAAGCAATCCCACTCACCAAGCGGACCTACACCTCAAACGGTCCAACACATCATAAGAAGTTTCCATCAAGTTCTTCCGTGTTATTTTTTTCATTCAAGCGGTCCTGTTCCCCAACAATCTTCAAGACCATTCAAGAAGACGTTTTCCTGTTTTCAAGCAGTTTTTGCCGAATTTACTTTAGTTCACATAAAGATCCGTTGCAGTTCTTTTTTTAGTAATAAATTACTGAAAAGTTTTTTTAATACGTTGTGCATTTGATTTCAACTATCATAGTGAGACGGCGCTCGCAGCGGCATTGATCTCGCTAAACACCACTTACTGCTGGAGCCATCTATTGACAAACAGCGAGAACTTATTTGCGCACCTAATACAAACTGTAGAAGCTGTGTTCGGATAAACGGCTTTACATCAATACCTTTCACTGTGGGCGTTGGACTTCGCAAAGGGTGCATTTTGTCACCTCTCCTCTTCATTGTATATATGGACTGGATGTTACAGCGCAGCCGTGGTGGAGGATGTTTGAAAGTGGGACACTTAAGGATTAATCATCTGCTCATTGCGGATGATTTGGTCATCCTTGGGTCCTCTCAAATCGAAAGGTTTGTATCCGTTTGCGATGATGCAAATCATGGTCATTTCCAGAACGTCCACTCAGTGCACTCTGCATGTTAGTGGAGTTCCACTGAAGCAGGTGGATAAGTTAAGTACCTCGGGGTGTTATTCACGAGTGATGGAAAGAGCAATGCCGAGTTATCCTGAAGAATTGGTCAGGCTGGATCAATTTTGAAAGCGCTTGGTCAATCTGCTATAAGGAAGGAACTTAGTTCAGGCACAGCTATCGATTTTTCACTATGTGTATGTTCCAACTCTCACCTATTGGCATGAAATTTTGGGGAGTGACCGAAAGAATAAGAACGCGGATACAAGCTGCCGAAATGAGTGCGGAACACCAGAGTACGCGAGGCGCTTAATGTTGAGCAGCTACTTCTCCGAACGGAACTATCTATTCTTCGATAGTTTGGTTATGTAGTGCGTATGCCCTCAGACTGGCTTCCAAGACGTGCCATTGTTGGCATGCCATCAGGTAGGCGACCCCACGGTAGGCCTAGAAGTAGATGGTTGGATCAAGTCCGACATCTCTCCTGGAGCCGTCTAGGGATTCCCCCTGATGAGTTGGAGTCAATGACAGAGGATCGAGAAGGATGGAGAGTCCAACTGAGCATCCTGTCTCCGCGACTCATATAAAGAATTAGCGGCATTGTATATGTATGTATGCGTGAAGTCTAACTTAACTATTCCCAAAACTGGCCGAAAATAGAAAACACGAAAATGGTACTGGAGGAGGCCATTTCAGGGAATACAGGATTTCCTCTTTGGAAAAAAAACCATAATTGAGATACATATGTTGCATGAGTGAATCAGTGAAATGTTTATCTGAAAAAAGGATAAAGTTCACGGTGGATGATCCGGTGATCGAGGTCTAAAGTATTCTGGTAGTGAAATGAGGCGATGTTGAACCTTCCAAAGCGCCATGCCAACTGAAAGTGCACATAATAAGGAGTGTATACCAACCATTCTAAAAACACAAGTCCTTACAGGGGTAGTGCTATAGCCGTTGTAATAACGTCACCACTCCTTGGCTGTGATAACTTCAAACAGTTGGACTTGTCTTTTTAGCTTCTGCTTATATATCTTTGTTCGTCTCAATCTACCCAACTAGGCTTTGAATAGCCAAGCATATAGCAAAGTAATCAGAATTGTTGCATTATGTGAGCCACTTCTCAAGCATGAATAATAATGGGAGTTGCTATTACACGAAAGTGTTTATAAATGAACACGATCACGACGAGGACAAGTCTACTTGGGTTTCGACTGATTGCCAACGAACTTCAAACCAAAGTTATAACATCGACAAATTGAGATCTGGTAATGGAACAAACGTTTACGGACCATCTTGCGCAGGAAGCAGTGCGGTTCAATATAAGAGCACTGGAACGTTGTGAAAAATATATTAGTATCCGGTGTTGTTGTTGTAGCAGCTGTGTAGCTGAGGTTGACGACCCTTGGTCGAGGTGTTGTCTTCGAGTTACTTCGGTGCGTAGAACCAATCGTCGTGGGAGCTCGTTGGTGCAGTGGTTGGAAAAACGTCGATGTCATTCGTTTTCCTTTTTATACTCGGTTAACAAGCAAACACTTATCCACTGCACCATTGCCACCCTCTTGTCTGTGGGGTAAATGGTTCTGACGGTACAAACACCAATAAGAGTTCAGACCATCGGATCTCCATAAAAACTCCAGCTATTGCCTAGATTTGTAACACCAAATGCAAAATACCATTTAAATCTTGGTCGGAGTCATGAGGTTTAAACATACAAGACGGACAATTGAGATTGTACAGAGAACAAGTTACGGATTCCGCACCACCTTAAATTACGCTGTGGCAAACATATCGCAAATAGACACCCCGACACCTTCGCAACGGCCGTACTATGATTGCCGACACGAACCAAATTAATTCGACGAAGAAAACAAGCAATTGGTAATAGAAACTCAAAGTGCAGACAGGTGCAGTAAAACTCCTGTGCAATAAACAGTTTCTAATGAAAAGCTACCGAATACTTACTTTCTACTCCACTCAAGATTCATGTTGCTCTGCGTGCTCATTGCCTGTATCATTTGTAGTTTTGTAGTTTCGTCGGGTACAATGCTGCCAGCAGCAACTTGTGGTGTCATCATTGCAGCCGCAGCCGCTGCCGCTTGCGATGTTGAGGGCTAAATGGTAGATAAAAACTTATTAGTATCCAGAAGAAAACCTACAAGCAATTCAAGCTCACCTGATTAACTTGCAAACGATTTTGCAATCCTCCTGCAACTGGTATTGGTGGAATACCAATTGGTTGGCTTGCCACAGGAGCAGCAATTGCGGATGGCTTAAACGCTCTTTTGATTTGTGCGTAAGTAGCACTTGTAAGAAATATCAGTTCGTTCCTTATACAAAAACCACTGCCAGCGGGAACGATTATAATTTGCCTTTGGAAATATCGAATCTCGGTATTGTTATTACTGCTGCCATGGCTTGTACTAGCGCCTGAATCGACATTGAACTCTTTAAAGAGACCCGCAACAGTGAAAGAAATCAATTTTGGCTAAACAAAGAGAATTAGATACATTAAGAAATATACTTTGAAACATTAAAATATACTTACTGTAAACAAGGTCAAATCGACAGTGAATGATTGTGGATCATGTTGTGTTTTGGGCCACTCACTCAAAGTGGACACAACGGGGAGACGACCAAACTTAACGAGGCGTATCTTATCGTTTTCATTGTTCATATTAAGACGCCTTATGTTGTGGTTGAATTTTGAAAATGATGACAGTCTGAAAAAAAGATTAAAATATACATTTGTGTGAAGAGATTTGTTTTCGTGTAAGTCTCCTCAGAAGAATGTTAATTAGAATAAGAATCAGTTGACAGGTAGGTCAGAATAATCTTGAGATGCAATAGGAGTGGAACGCAAACGTCATAAATACATAATTTATCTATCTAGTCCTGCCATTGGTTAGGTTAGGTTGGTTGAAGGTCCTTTGTCATACCATGGATCAACCATTAGGCCACTCAGGGACTAACAAAACCAACCGGAGCTTTTGATTAAGCGGTGGAAACTCATGACGTCTAAGGACGCCAGATCGTCGAGGTCGTCAAGGAAGGGGGAGCCTAGATGAAGCATTCTTTTATGCGACAGGGCTGGACAAGTGCATAGGAGGTGAAGGATGGTTTGCTCCTCCTCCTCGTCCTTACGGCTTCTGCAGAAGTCGTTGGAGAAGAGACCAAGTCTTTTGGCGTGTTGGCCTGTAAGACAGTGTCCAGTGAGAACACCGACAACGCAGCTGGTTTGTGTACGCTTTAACTTGACCAGATCGGCACAACGTTTTTGATCCAGCTTAGGCCAGATCTGTCTCGAAATGCGACACGTTGAGCCTTATGGCGTAGTCCTGCCATAAGTTCTGTTACATAATTTCCAGCGGTCATCGTTTAAAACTTCCGCTAGGAACAGAATCGTTACTCTTTTTTCTTCAGATCTGATCATTGTTCTGTGAACAATAGAAGTCAGTTTGGTTTCAGCTTCCGATTTATTAACATGGAGTGGGGCGTTAAAGAAAATCGGATCGCGGTAATAGCATAAGTGCGAAAAGACTGCTGGCCAGAATTTTGAATTGTTAAAACCATTCGGGATATTAAAAATGTTCGTTTGTCGCTTCGGTGAATCGGCCGAAGTAGAGGCCAGACCACGATGTGGTCGTCCGCGCCTCACCCGTACGAGTGCGGTAGTAAAAGCATTGCGTGAACGAATTAGCAGAAAACCCATTCGGAAACAGAAAATTATGTCCAGCGAATAAGGTATATCAACCAGATTCATGTCTAGGCTGCTTCGGGATGATCTGCACATGAAAGCCAATCAATAGTCGACGGGACATCATTTAACTGCTCAACTGAAGAAAATTAGGCTCGAAAAGATGCAAGTGATTTTTGCAGTGGTACTCGGAAAATGGCCATGAAAACATTCTGTTTAGTGATAAGAAAATGTTTATCATGGAAGAAGTTTTTAACAAACAAAATGACAAAATTTATGATTCGTCATCAAAGGAAACGAAAAAAAAACTTGTTCCAAGGGTGTAATATGGCCATCATCCCGCTTCCTTACTGTTACATCACTCCACTTTTGAGAAAATGGTGTGAAAACCGGTGCAGGTCAATTTCAATTTATTATAATTTTAAGGTTCATACATGTAAGGCTTTGTCTTTTATAGTACATAGAAATGGGAAATCAGTAAATTCAAATTAATAGAGTTTGATACAAAATGTATTATATATTTTAAATAACAAAGAAAATAGAAAAGAAGAAAATGGTATATACATATTAGATGAATAAGGAAACAAGGATTGAAAGGTGGGGATGATATTATATAATTAGGGCTGATCAGAGAAGTATCTAAAGACTTCATTTCTTAAGTTATTTAAGTTCGTAATTTGCTTTGTACTTGTTGGCAATGAATTCCATACGCGAGTGCTATTGACGGAGAAAAGGCGCGATGAATTCAAATAATTAAAAGTAGGAATTACAATATTGAGAGTTCTTCTCGACTGACAGAAAATAAGTTTACTGTAGAGGTAAGAAGGTGACCTTGTTTGAATAATTTTGTGCAAGAAAATACAGTTCCTCGCATTAAAATACTGTAATAACTTGCAGCCTAGGATCTTTGTTTGATATGCGGAAATATGGTCAAACCTGCGTAAACCGTATATATACCGCGTCATACTGTTGAAAGCGACAAGTAGCCTATGTTCAGGACATGAATCCATTCGAGGGTATACAACTTCAAACTATGATATTATGGGCATGAGCAGCGATTTAACTAGATGAAGTTTTGTTTCAGGTGGAGTAAAATCACTAGACTGCCAAAGCTTCCTTAGTGCTCCATATATACGACCTACAACAAAATTTACATGGTCCTTGCAGGATAAGTTTGAAGTTAATTTGTATCCAAGGCTGGTAAGTGATTCCAAGAATGGTATTTTCAAATTTCCAAGGTAAAGCGAAGGAAATTGTCCTGTACTACAGCCTCTTATAGAGAACAGTATAGCCTGAGTCTTATGTGGATTTAACGTTAAACCGTTTACTACTGACCAAACAAGAATGGCGTTAAGATCTTCATTTGTTCTGCATATTAGATCTTCAATAAGGCCGATAGGCCTTGATAAATAAATTTGGATATCGTCCGCATATAAATGAAACGATACGTTCTTACAAATCTTGGGCAAGTCATTTATATACATGCAAAAGATAATAGGACCTAATATGCACCCTTGGGGTACCCCTGCCAAAATATCTCTCGCTTCTGAGGTCGCACCATTAACGCTAGCTCTTTGCGTTCTATGATTTAAATAATTCTCTATTAGGAGAGCAGCCCAAAATAGGAAACAAATTTACCACATAATACCTTGTGGTTAACTCTGTCAAAAGCCTTAGAAAAGTCAAGAAGGCATAGAACTGTCAAGCAATCTTTATCAAGTTGGTGTCTTATATCATCCAGTACTTTAACCATAGCGGTAGAGCAGCTATGGTTTGCCCGGAAACCAGACTGATACTGGGACAGTAGACTTGTTGATTCAAGATGCCGAACAATCTGTCCTGCAAGGATCTTCTCCGAGATCTTTGACAAACAAGGCAGAATGCAAATTGGACACGGGGTACCAATGGCTGTGATTTTTTTTTGCCACTGGTGTTACTCTAGCTCTTTTCCATAAAAGGGGGAAAGTCGATGATGTTACACTGTAGTTTATTATATGGGTAAGTGTGCCCAGAAAGTAGGGAAGTATTGATTTGATGAACCAAATTGGTATACCATCTTCTCCCACAGCATTCGATTTCATTGTTCTTACAGTAGCAAGCACTTCACTTTCAGCAACGGTTGCAAAATCAAAATAGTACTGTGATTGACCCAATGTTTCATCGAATGGGACAGAGCTGAGTTAACTTGAGGTACTGGCAAGGAATTCATCATTCAGTTCATTGGGATCAATTAAGCAGTTCAAATTTTCTCTTTTACTTACAGTAATCGCCCGTAAATTAGACCAAAGCTGCTTTGACGAGAGTCGTACGTTCAGCTTTCATGCAAATTAATTTCTTTTCGCTAAACGAATGACTCAGGTTGTGTGATTGCGTACTTGACAGTATAATTCCCAATTTAGAGGAGTAGGATTACTTCTCCACCTACGATAATGTTTACGGCGATTTTTGATTGCTGCATGTGCTTCAGACGTGTACCAAGGGCAGTTCGTGTTCCGTATCCGAACTGACTTTAGAGGTACATGCGCTTCAAATAATTCGGTGATTATTGACGGCACATAAGCAAGCTTATCATCGATATTTGATAGATATTTGCACTCATCCCAGGGCGCGCAATATGCATCACAGGAAAGTGAGCTGATGTTTACTGACTTAGCGTATCGGTATTGAAAAGTTAGGGGAACTTGAGAGTGAGAGAAATCAATATTGTAAGTGCAGTACAATAAGTCGTGATCTGAAAGCCCTTCAAGTGACAATTGATCTAAAAGAAGGACATTAGATGGGTTAGAAACAACTATCCGATCTAGCAGGCTAGGAGGATCGTTAGGAGCATAACGCGTGGGGTATGTGTTCATGACAGTAAGTCCAGAAGCAGAGATTTCATCCAATAGTTGGGATGAGCATGAATTTGGATCTAAAATATTTGTATTAAAATCTTATTATATTTGAAAAATCCTGCTAATAGGTGGTGGTTGTTGACAGTCCAGTGTGAGACACATCCGATTAAAAATACACGAATTCCAACAAGAACAGCATCAGTGGCAATGTTCTTCATCTGAAGTTCTTGGAATTGTGCCTTGCTCCGATAATTCAAAAGCTGCATTGCTTTCAGGGTGTTTCAGTTGCTCCACATTTTGTTGCAGTTGCAACTTTAAACTGTTTACTTCCATTTGCAAGTCACTGATACTTCCTGAGCAGTTTTCAAAAGACGAAACCCTGTCACTGAGAATTTTAATTTCGAGGTCAATTTGGCTGTATTTTTCACTAATGCGGTTTTCTATTGTTGTGATTCTTGTGGACAAATTTGTTTCCATTAATGAAAGATGGTTGAGAATCATAATACCCTGGTCTTCAACTTGTTTAGCCAGACATGCTAGGTTGTTATTGTTATTGTCTGACGTCATTGATGCAGCCGCCGGTGATTGCACTTTCAGCGACCGTTGACTTGAGGGTGATGGTAGTGGTGAAGATGATTGAAGAGAAAACTGTTTCAGGAGATTCTTCTCTTGACGCGTACCTTTACCGTGTGTTTGAAGGTTCGACATGGTATAGCACAAATATGTATGTACGAGTTATGCACAACTATTTTTATTTTATTTTTGCTGACTTATACTTTAAAAGTCGAACAAAATCAAAGGAAATTAGGCACTAACGATTGCGTACTGCTTAACGCACTAGCCTATGAAGGGTAAAAGTATCTGGGTGGAAGGTTGACGGATTAAGACTTCAAAAAGCGCGCCGCTGTGAGAAAACACGTCTACTTCATAAGGAAGACTTCACTCTTTCACTAAGGTCCCTTCCATCCGTGTGAAAAATATAACGCACACAACATGAGTGGTTGCGAGAAGCTAGGCCCGGGCACTTAAAGAGCTGTTGCACCATATATTTATTTTTTTATTTTAAAAGAACTGAAATAATATATAAAACGACAAGAACAACCTACCAAAGCCAAAAGCAAAAAGAACTTCGTTGCAAGAGAAACATAAAAAATATGTTTTTTTCAAAACTTAAACTTACCTCCCCGACTGACTGATGGGTGGCAATGCAATTGACAACATCGCTTGTTCATGATATGCATCCAACAGCGGTTGTCGACTATCCGAATCGAATATGATGAAATATTGTTCCAAGAATTGCCTCACAATATCTGCTCCAGCAGCATCACACAAAAACGATGCCTTCGGTTGCGGAAGGGATAATGTCTCATTCACATCAAAGAGTATCTGTGGCTCCAGGTCCTTGCCGTCCTTTACATATTTTCATTTTATTTGTAATTTAACATTCCAATTGATTATTATAAAATTCTCAAAGGTATTTCCTTTGATTTTTTAAGGACTTACCAACTTTGTAAGTTTAGGAAACTTTTTGCGTACTTCACTGTGAATCAAATTTAGATTTGATAACAAACAAATTAAGTATATGTATTAGTAAGTAGAGTTAAAGTTAAAAGAACATTTGGAGAACTTTCTTTCTTTCAGATTTTGAAACGAAGTTTAAACGATGATGGTACATGGGGTATACAAAAAAAAAAACAAATTAAATTGAGCGTATGCAATCAGAACTGTAGCGAACGACGCCAAAGTTAATCAAATATAATTATGTAAACTTTTAGTGCCTCTTCGGACAGTGAAGAGAAATGCAATCAAATGGTTGTTGTCGTCATTGTTTCAAATTAAAATCTTTGAAAAGCCCTTCGTGTTGTGGAACATATATATATTTTTTTTAAGCAGAAAGAAAGATTCATATTGGAGTTCTGAGCTCGTCGTTTAGTTTACCCGCGGGGGGACACTAATGGCAGCACCTTTACCGTACTTAGCTTTTGGGTGTATATAATTTTTTAACGACGATATAGTTTATATTTTTTTTTTTTTCATTTTTTTTTTCTACTGACTGGTGTGCACCTTTTTCGGGAACACCAACATCAATAGATTTCTAAAAATCCCTAACTAATCCCCGTTTGGCTTATATGTACACTACTCCTACGTGAGGAGAACCGATGCACAAGCGACAGGATTACCTGCTATTCGACTTGGCACGTTGTTGGTTGTGTGTTCTTAAAGCAGTGATGGGGATTTTATTTTATTTTTCTTGTATAGTCCATCGGTAATTCCAGATGGCTATAATATGGAGTGCCCATGTTCAAGGACATAGTTTAAAGCAGTTTTAAGTATTTTTTTATTTTTACTTTTTCTTCTTTTTTTTTTTGCATGGTAAGGCGTTGCAAGAAGCATCAATTTCTATAAGTTTTCTTCACGATTTCAAGGAATCATTTATTTCTACTTCTGTCGTTCACTCTCCACTTAAAACCCTTCAAAGCACGAAAGTGTCCCTTTTGGACTAGTATCTAACCCGCTATTTGATGGTATTTCTCATTCCATTGCCCGACTAATAATGCATTCAAGAGTGACAGTCAAATGAGTTTGATAGTTTTCAACTTTGGATACGTTTTCTTCAGTACTTATCGAAAAAGGAAAAGAAAAGAAAACCCTCTCCCCAATCATCGTTACCACACCGCGTCTCTCACTGTTACAAAGACTAAAGAGAAAGATGTAGTTAAGTTAATAAATTGACTCAATGGTCTGTCTATTTCTATAGGAAATTCTGGTTGTCGTTGCCTCCATCGGAGAACTCCGCCGCACATATCCTGTCGCCATTCTAATGTTTTTCTCATTTCAGCAAACGGACGACGACGCTCAGATTCGAGTGCCTTGTAACATATGTGTCTCTCAACCGGAGGATGCAACGTCGGGTGCATGTGCCACCAGAATACATTTCATTTCTAATACACAAATTGATACCTGATATAGAGTGATTGATCTTTATAACGCGATCGCAAAGGATTCGACTTGAGAGCGAGCTCAGTGATGTGTGCATTCCGAAAGACCAGTAAGTGAGCGAGTGATGGAATCTACAAAAGAACATTTAATTAATTCAATTTCATAAAGCGACATAATTCACCTACCCTATTCTCATCGAGATACAAAATTTTCAAATGCGGCAATCGTTGAGTGATATTCTTGAAACTCTCCATGGTTACCATTTGGTTGTCATTCAGATTCAACGCCACCAGATCTGGGATATTCTTCTCTATAATATCCAGTACGGCAGACATTATTTGCGGTCGGGCCAGCGTAATGAATATGCTTTTGAAATCAGGATCCGCATTAAATTTGGACAGATCGAGAGCTCGTGTATTGACGTTGTAACGCTTCACCATAGCAAGTTTGATTTTCTCTTTGTAAGCTTCATCGATAGGCACAAGAGGTGTGCCGGGACGAACACGAACTGGCAGTTTGAATCCATCATACATTTGAATGTTACGATCGCAGCCCTGCAACTTCTCGGCAATTCGAAAGTCATCGACAAAGAACACAATGCAGTGTTTTTCCATGCGCCAGTAGTGCGGAATGAATATATCCGGAGAGATTGTGGCCAGAATTTGACGAATAAGGTCATCTTTGTTGTATTTTTGACCATAGTTTATCTGCAAAGAGAAGAAATACAATTATTATAATAGAGGAACGATGTGTTATATTTATATAGGAACTGAAGTACCTTTCACAAGAAAGTATTTATTTGGCATAGCATTCGAAAGTAGACATTAATAACTCAATGCACTCATATATACTATAACAGAGCATGAAATATAGACCCTTCAAAATAGCCGCCCGAATACGGAGGAATGCTCAGGAGATTCGTTCGCTAAAGTTCATTAACAATGCTCATGGCCAGCTTCTTGTGGATGACGACAAAATTCTGCAGAGGTGGCGGCAGTATTGTGAAGAACTTTTCAATGAACAGTTTCCCTGGCTATATTTTCCAAGAGCTGTCCCTAACTCTAAGAAATACCCGACATTACAGTCGAAGAAGTTAGTGAGGCGGTCAAATACCCAAAAAACGAAAAGCGGTTGGGCCAGATGAGATGCCCTCTGAGTTTTGGAAAAATATGGGAGACGTCGGGTTCAGATGGCTCAGAATTCTCATCTCCAAATTTGTGAGAGGTTATCGAATGCCGAATCAATGGAGGGAAAGTTACCTTCTCCTTGTATACAAAGGGAAGGGTGATACGCGAAACTGTGATAACTACCGTTCGATCAAGCTGATGTCACACACCGTGAAGATCGTTGAGCGGGTATTAGGTGGCCGACTTCGAAATATAATACGGCTATCTGATGATCAATGCGGGTTTGTCTCGGGTAAATCAACCACAGATGCAATCCAAAGTGTAAGGATCATAATGGAAAAACATGGTGATTCCTTAATGGATTTGCATATTGTATTGGTTGTCTTTAAAAAGGCATTCGACAGACAACCACGAGATCTGATATGGGTGGCGCTAAGACATCGAGGGGTTCCAGAAACCTATGTACAGATTATCATGGACATTTACGAAAGAGCAAAGACAAGAGTAAGATGCCCCGCTGCAGTAACTGAAGAGTGCCCAATCAAAGTCGGGGTGCACCAGGGAAGCGTTTTAAGTCATTTGTTCTTTATTACCGTCCTTGACTATCTGCTTGAAGGTAAAGTAACGAACCCCAAGGTGCATTAGTTATTCTTTGCTGACGATGGAGCCATCATAAGTGAGGATCATACATCCCTGCAACGAGCACTTGATGTGTGTGTGGACGTTTTGGAAGTAAATAAATATCGCAATAGTTCAAAAAGACAGAGTACTTGTGCTGCCCGTTCTCTGTTTCACTCAGGCCTATTCCAGACATTTATTTGAATGGAACAGTGCTCCTAAGTGTGAAAAGATCAAATATCTCGAATCTATGATCAATAGTAAAGCAATTTGTGATGACGATGAAGTGGCGAGAAAACTCGACTATCTTCTGTGACCGAAAAGTGTCCTCTAAGGTGAAAGGAAGGCTCTACACCGCAGTTGTGCGTCTAGCGCTCGCATACGGTTCACAATGTTGGACGATGTACAAAACGTATGAGTAAATCAACGGCAGCTGAGATGAAGATGCTTCGCATGACAGTAGGAGTGACAAAGCTTGATCGAATAAGAAGTTCGAAGATCCGTGGAAGCTTTCACGTCAAGGCAAACATCGTACAAAAGAAAGAGCGCGACCGGCTCAGCTGGTATTGCCACGTTCAAAGAAGAGATCATTTGAACCCTGCTAAAAAGGCAATATCAATGAACGTTCCAAAGACATCGTGAGGCAGGAGAGGCAGGCCTATAAACGCTTGGATCACACAAATGCGACGACATTGGGATTTCATTGGCCTCAGTAACCGAGTGATCCAAAATCGGGAGGCCTGCCGATATTTTCTGAGGTCAAATAGGCGAATCCCGCAGGCGGATCAGAAGAAATGCGGTGAAGTGGGAGGGTTATGGTCCCTTGTTTTCGGATCATAACCTCGATGAAAAAGGAAGAAAAAGATGAAATATAGACACTTTTCTATATCCCAGCATTGCCCGGGTATCCGCCAAATACATCATACATGGCTACACCCCCTGCAAACTACCACTAGCCCAATTTCTTGAAATGAAGAAAAATATATGCAAAAGTTGAATAAATTAAAAATCCAGTCGAATTAAATAGTACTTGGGTGGCTTGTTTCACGGGTTGTAGGATTTTACACTATGGGGCACTCTTCGTTTCATATCCCGGACGACCTTCGGCCTCACATGCAGGTGCTCAGGGCGCCGCTACGCGCCTGGTTACCAATTCGTCGCAGGTTTGTTTATCGATGTTTTGCATGCGGGATTCTTAAAGTTTTGTGATTTGTCCATGTGGGATTCTGTACAGCGGGAAAACATGGCGTTCCCATCTTATGGTATATGTATCTACGAGTAAATATTACTTCCTATAAAAATATTCATATTCAAACAGAACGTGGGCCAGCGACGCGGGCAAGTGATTCTGCCTGCCGCGGTCGCTGTACTGCGTAGAAATTAATCAGTTTGTTTAATACGTTGAGTGCCAGGTGAGACCTACGTGGCTTCACACGAATTTCGGACACCTGTGCCGCGTGAGAACACAGTGGTCTCACAGTTGGTTCATACGCATTTGTCTACGCAGCATTGTATTGGACTCACAACATGTATTGAATCTCATACCATCGTAGCTATACACCCAGCAGACTGTTTGAGTTGCCTTGGTTTGAGGCTGTGAGACCCTTCGAGATTTACTTCATACCTAGGGGCCGCGCGAGACCAACAAACCGCAAAAATAATAACGGTAAAATTCAGGTATAAACGAGCAACTAAACATTTCTAAAATCAATTTCCGAGTATAATACCTAAAGTCTAAATGTTAATACAAAAAAATGAGGTGCCCCGTGGGAACTTTTTTTCGGATTGTATGGTGGCACTCAACGTGTTAAACAGAATGCGGGCAAGCCGAGATCGCGCCGGGCAGATATCTGGTCGGGCAAGCAGCAATAATAACTGATGAGGTGGAGAAATTGATAGATTTGGTGAAATTTTAGAATTTTTTGAGATCTTCGGTGCGATGAGTTCGTGTATTATCTCAAACTGCTCTCGAGACATACGAAAATAATTGAAGAAACAGTCTTCAAATAAATTGAGTTCCTTACAAAGACGATGGAATTCATCATAATCCTTCCTTTTTTTTATTTATTTCACGAACCCGCTTTCTTCTCTTCTTTGATGCAAGAGTAAGAAGAAGAAGCAATTCATCTTCTTCAGAACTACTACTCATTTCTGCTGCAAGAGAAAATCACTTTAATACATGGAACGCTGAAAGCTGACCGCTTTATGTTTGACATCACAGATCGCGGCGGGCAACAGCGCGTTCTGCACGCGTTCTGTTTGGCGAAGCTTTAAATTAATCTTAAAACCAAATGGGTGCAATATTCAATCCCAGGTCTTACTTGTATGTTGTGCAAAACAAGGGACTGCGCCGTTCCTTTCAATTTTATTCTTTATTTGGTTTTATTATACTACAGTAGACGTATTCTTCCTGGTAAAGGTGGGTAGATTGGATTGCACTCGACTATGTTTCCTTTCTCCAAATGCAAGATTTTCTGCAGATCTTCTATTAATTGAGTGGATTTGTTCGCATTCCTAACGATGTATGTAGGACATGTATACTCATGGGCAACTTGTTATTTCTCAACGCTAGTGCACCATTAATGTGGGCAAGAAATAAAGTTGGAGAAAGAATAAATTCTTGAGGCACTCCAGCATTTACAGAAAAGCTATCGACCACAACTCGAACTGATCTGCTCTGAAAAAAGTTTTCCATATATCCGCTGAGTTGTGGTAATTCAGAGGACACGAGCTTGCATAGTATTGCTCTATGCCACACGTGATCAAATGCTTGTACTCTCACTAACATCGAACTCCGCACTAATGCTCCACTAGAAGCGTCTGTTGCGTCCCTACTCGTATACTATCGGTATTGGATAGCTTGGGAAAAGACTGATTAAATATCTGAACCTCAACTTGTCTAGGACTTTGGACGTTAGCTGGTTCGTCGAAACTTCCGTGCACAGGCATACAGCTTACACCATCAAACCCGAAATGAAGCTTCATTTCTCAGCACACCAATGTGGAGAAACCATACATGACCACTTACTCTGTAGCTTAGTCGGCCATACTTCAGCAGCTTTTACATTGCTAGTCTTTTAGAGAAGTTGATTTGACTTTCATGACTGCACTATTATTTCTTCGTCCACCCTCCGTTGATTGGTCCCACAAGAACAGAAAATCTTTTCGATCATTTTTTTTTTTTGTTTTGGTTCTTTATCTTTTCTCCTACCGTTTCGGCATATACTGCAAGTCCCTGACTATATAGCAATGATACTTTTTTCCAATTTTTATGTTTCAGCAGCTGTCAAAGTTACCAATGACATCCAGCTGTCGAAATATTCAGTAAGGTTTGCTATTTCATCATGCATCATTTCACGCATGTCAAACGTGCGAAAATTATTAAAAAATATTATCGAGATTCCGGCTCAGTTGTAAATACGCAACGTGAATTTCATCGTGACGTCGGTCGTCATCACCGTCGGCGCCGTGGCGTAAGTGGTTAGTGTGTCGGATCACTACACATGAGGTTCCAAGTTCGAATCCCAGAAAACACCAACAAGTTTTTTCACGGTCCCACCTCTCGCGAGCGTCTGACAAACATCCGAGGGTATTGTTGTCACGAAAAAGCTTCTCAAATCGCCGATCGGACTCGGCATTAAACTGTAGGTCCCTTCCATTCGTGTGAAAAATATAACGCACACAACATGAGTGGTTGCGAGAAGCTAGGCCCTGGCACTTTAAAGAGCTGTTGCGCCAAATATTTGTTTTTATTTGTCGGTCGTCATCATGGCTGAGCGTGAGTTCACTCTTTTGGACTTTAAGCCACCAACCAGATAGACATTGGTGCAAAATGAAGAAAACATAGGCGCCGTAGCGGCCAGTATCGAAGAAAACCCAGAAATGTCGATTCGGCGGCGATCAGCTGAATTGGGCATTGCCAGAGAGCCAACCCGGCTTATTTTGCGGTTGGATTTCGCTACATCCCTACATCCATATTAGATTGTGCTGACGCAAGAATTGAAGACGCTCCATGCCATACAAGCGACGAAACGCTCAAAGTTGTGAAGCAGCAATTTGGCGATTGGGTCATGGCGATTGGTCAAGTCCTTAGTCTACGCTAACAATCTAACCACTTTGGACGAGCTCGAGGCGTACATTCGACACGCTATTGCCAAAATAACGCCGTAGGTATTAGACCGAGTCATCAAAAATTGGACGGACGCTTGAAGCACTGCCAATAAAGCCGAGGCGTCCATCTAAATGATGTGCTATTCCACACATAATGGCATGAATGTAGCTTCAAAATAAAGCCAGAATCAATTTTATATCTCACACCGTTGTTGTTTTATTCTCATTTTTTCCTACCGTTCTTATCTGGTCACCTTGTATTTGCTGATTTTTTTATCTTAGTCCCGCGATCACTCTTGAATGGTCGATTGGCGCTGGCTTCACTACTCAAAACGTATCTTTGCACCTCGCATCTCCCTGAGCGATTTATTTCCGAACAAGGAACGTCACGTGGGCGCCGTGACGTAAGTGGTTAGTGTGTCGCATCACTGCGCGTGAGGTTCCAAGTTCGAATCCCAGAAAACATCAAAAAGTTTTTCACAGTCCCACCCCTCGCGAACGTCTGACAAACATCTGAGAGTATTGTTGTCTCGAAGCTTCTCAAACCAAATTGTCCTTTGGATACGGCACTAAACTGTAGGTCCCTTCCATTCGTGTCAAAAATATAACGCACACAACATGAGTGGTTGCGAGAAACTAGGCCCTGGTACTTAAAGAGCTGTTGCGCCAAATATATATATTTTTTTTTAACGTCACGTTCCTGCCAAACCCTTTCTCGCTCAAGCGGTGCTAAATGACATCGTGGTTTATGATATCACGATGTCCATTGTATACGAATAGATGCAAAGCTCTGCAGAGACTGGGGCTTCTAAGTTCAATATAAATTAATAAAAGCGCTACATTCATTTCCTTTTCGAATCTAAGTAGAATCAACAAATAATTGTTGGACATACCTCTTAAACGAGGTGAGGCACTGCCCGTATTAAATGCAAATTTTTGTGAATTGCAACTCAATGTGTGTTTCGCTGATAGTTATCAATAACTCCAGCAATACATGTAATATCAATAAGCGATGTTTTGATTTAATTATAATCAACAGGAGGTATTCCTATTATTCATAGCCGATAACAAATCTTATTTGTTATCAAATTGATTTTTTTAGCAGGATATCTACTATCGAAGATTTAAACAATCTATCGAGGCAGCCAAACTTTTATTAGTAAAATAATTTACCAGACGTTGAAAACATATTCTTAGAAATCTAATTCAAATCAAACTTAATCTATGCATATACGAAACGTGTACAACTATGAGGTGACATTGTTCGCACCTAGAAAGATATTTTAAACAGGTGTAGCGCGGTAATGAACTTTTCAAATGTAGTAGGTGGTACGAGGACTTAAAATAAACTTTATCTTTGCAATAAATTTGTTATCAGACGCAAATAGGACTGATTACCACAGTCTGAGCATGTGATAACAGTTGTAATATTACTTTTCTGCTGAGTTAATTTTATTCCCCTAATTATTTATTTAAATAGAGGTGCAGAGAGAACGGCCTTTTGATACGGTACGGTATGGTACGTAGTTGAAAGTACGAGTATGTACATGTACACGTTTGGAATTGGCACTTACTAAATTAGTTTATTAATGACTTTGTTTCTAAGCTCTTGTTGTCGAAGTAAAAAAAAAAGAAACTTATCATACTTGTGAATGTTATAGCACTTGATTCTTAATCTTCGGTTTCAGGCGGCAAACCACAAGTTTTCAGAGTTTAAATAAATATTTGCATGAGACTTGCTATAGTTCGATCTATCAACCAAGTTGAAACTTCACAAAAAAAAAAAAAAAAATAAATAAATAAATAAAAAATATTGATGCCAAACAGTCATTCTCGTAAGTATACCATATTGTGCAGGTAAGGTTAGGAAAGGTAGGGTTATGAGGTTATCATAAAAACACGAGGCACCAGAGCGTGCCCATCGCGATCCCTAGGGAACCTTCACGGCAAAAGACCTAAACCAATTCATCCAAACAATTAATCTCTTTACAGAATTTAAAGAGATCCTTGTAGTGGTTCAAGGACCTCACCTCTTCCAGGTTATCGAAGAAGTACCTACTTTAGCCTTGTCCTGGCAATTCTTTGGCTCACTCACAGAGTATATGTGTTATGTCCTCTGAGGCATGTAGGTCATTGCAGTACCTACAAACATCCGTGTTAGATAATCCTAGTCTCATAGCATGCTTCCTTAAGAGACAAGTGGCCAGAGAGTATTTCTATCGCTGTTCTTAGCCGTGATCTTTCTAATTTTAAGATCTCTCCTGATTTTTTGCGGTCTAACACAGGCCACAAGACCTTAGACACCCTGTGGCCATCTTAGATTGGCCGTGTCGATGATATTAACACGAATGATGCCCTTAGCCACGCACCCTGGTGGTTTAATACTACCAATTATGTCACTATGTGGGAGCCCCGCTTCTCTTTTGGCCAGCGCGTCGGCTTGCTCGTTGCCTTCGATATCGCAGTGTCCAGGTACCCAACATAATCTGACTCGGTTCTGCGTACATAAAGTCGTAAGCATTGTGCGGCAATTCCTGATTATCTCAGATTTACTTCCTTACTTAGGTGAGCCTCAACCAACAAGCCTCTCCATTTAGCTCGGTCTTTAGCTAATTGCCTCCAGTTGCGCACTCCAAGTCGAAGTCCCCTTGAACTTGTGCGCGCCACCTACGGCGATGATTCCCTCTACTGCGTCGTCCGTCGGGGTTAGATTTAAAGACTCTGCGGGCCGGAGCGTTGGTGTCCATTCGCTCTACATGTCCTAGCCATCTCAGACGTCCAATACGCAGTTTTTTGACTAGGTCAATGTCGCTGTACAGCTCGTATAGTTCGTGATTGAATCTTCTCCTCCAAAACCCGTCAACGCAAACGGGACCGAAAATCTTACGAAGAATTTTTCTCTCGAAGCGACCAAAGATATCTTCATCCTCTTTTAATAAAGTCAATGTTTCAGCGCCATAAAGCAGGACTGGGATGATCAGGGTCTTATACAGAGTCTCCTTAGTTGTTCGAGATAGGGCTTTACTGTTGAATTGCCTTATAAGCCCAAAAAAACAGCGATTGGCAAGAGTTATTCTTCGCTGATGTTGTTCTCAGTGTTTATAGCAGAGCCAAGGTAGACAAAGTCCCTTACTACCTCGAAGTTATAGCTGCCCACTGTGACGTTTTGTCCAATTCGTCGGTGTTGGCTGTCCCTTCTTGTTGACAGCATATACTTGGTTTTGCCCTCGTTTATCGCTAAACCCATTTTGGCCGCTTCCGCCTCAATGCTTGCAAACGCACCGGTGACAGCCCGCTGAGTTCTTCCGATAATGTCTATATCGTCGGCGTATGCAAGCAGTTGTACAGACTTGTAATAGATTGTGCCTCCGGTGTTGGCTTGTGAGTTCCGCACAATCCGTTCAAGTACAATGTTAAAGAAGTCACATGACAGCGCGTCACCTTGTCTAAAACCTTTTTTGACATCAAAGGTCTCGGTGAGGTCATTACCGACCTTGATGGAGCACCGAGCGTTCTCCATCGTCAGCCTGCACAGACGGACAAGTTTGGCAGGGATGTCAAAACTAGACATGGCTTTATAAAGTTCTTCTCTATAGATGCTGTCATATGCGGCCTTGAAATCGATAAAGAGGTGGTGAGTATCGATTTGGAATTCTTGGGTTTTCTCCAGGTTCTGCCGAAGTGTGAAGATTTGATCGATGGTGGACTTTCCTGACCTGAAACCGCACTGATAGGGTCCAATCAGGCTGTTGATAAAAGGTTTCAGGCGTTCACGCAATATTGCAAAAAAGATCTTGTATGCGATGTTGAGGAGACTGATGCCTCAATAATTGGCGCAGTTGAGGGGGTCTCCTTTCTTGTGGATCGGGCAAACGATGCTGAGGTTCCATTCATCAGGCATACACTCGTCTGACCAAATCTTAGAGATGAGTTGGTGTATGCACTCTACCAATTCATCCCCAGCTGCCTTGAAAAGTTCGGCCGGTAAGCCGTCAGGTCCAGCAGCCTTGTTGGATTTTAGCTTGGATATTGCTATCCTCACTTGGTTTTGGTCAGGTGGGCGGAAGTTTTGACTATCATCGTCTTTGTTGAATGGTTCATTCTGCCTGACAGCGGGATGTTGGTCTTCGTCGCCGTTATATAGTCTGCAGAAGTAGTTTTTCCATATTCTCAGCACCGACTGTGATTCTACTACGAGGTTTCCATTTTCATCTCTACAGGTCTCTGTACGGGTATTGCTCCTCTGACACGTTCTTTTTACCTTTTGGTAAAACTTCCGTACATTGTTCCTGGAGTATAAACTCTCGATATTCTCAAACGCGTGCTTCTCATGCTCTTTATTCTTCTTTTGAAGAAGCCGATGTTCTTCCCGTCTCGTGTGCTCGTAGAGCTCATGAGCAATTCTCGTTTTCCTTTGCAGCGCCGCTTTGTATGCCTCTTGTTTTGCTGCATGCACTCGCCGGCATTCTTCGTCAAACCAGGAGTTTCGCGGTGGTGGGCGAGCGAGCACATCAGCACATCAGTCGCGGCGTTTCTGATGGCATGTTGGCAGCGTTGCCACTGGTCTTCGGCACTTGATGCTGGCGGCATAGGGGTGATTGAGAGATTTCGGGATACGCGTTCAGCGAAGAGTCTGGCGGTCTCTTGCGATTGTAGCCTTTCGACGTTAAATTTTCTCACAGTGATTCTTCCTTGTTGCTCAGTTTGGGATATCCGCATTCGTACCTTGGCTACAACAAGGTAATGATCCGAGTCTATGTTGTCCGCTCGGAAGGTTCGGACATCCAGAATACTGGAGGCATGCCTTGCGTCGATCGCAATATGAGCAATTTGGTTGATCGTTATATGGTATGATCATTGGACCGCCATGTCTGCTTATGAATATCGAGATGAGGAAACCATGTGCTTGCTATAGTGACATTTCGCTCCACAGCGAAATCAATTAGCCTTAGTCCGTTATCAGACGTGGTGTCGTGGAGGCTATGCTTACCGACTGCCCTACCAAATACGTCCTCCTTTCCTATTTTGGCGTTAAAATCGCCCAATACGATTTTAACGTCGTATTTAGGACATTGCTCGTATGTTTTGTCGAAGAGCTCATAGAAACACTCTTTGGTGGCAGGGTCATTTTCTTCCGTGGGAGCATGAACACATATTAGGCTTATGTTAGCGAATTTAGCCTTGATCCGGATAGTCATAATACGCTCGCTAACGTGTCGGAAGCTTAAGACTTCTTGCCTAAGTCTGCCGCGTATGACAAATCCGCATCCGAATAAGCGTTGCCTGTTGCCTCTGTAGCAATCACCGTAGTAGATGTCACAGTTTTTCATCCTCTTTTTGCCCGGCCCATCCCATCGCACTTCCTGGATGGCGGTAATATCTGCTTTATAGCAGTCTAGGGCCTCTGCTAGCTGTTCGGCTGCATGTGGTCTGTAAAGGGACAGAGAACATTCCACGTACAGATCCGAAGGTCTTTGTCCTTATTTCGTTTGCTGGGGTCGTCAGTAGTTGAGTCATCCTTATCCGAGGCTTTTGGTTGTTTCAGAACCATGAGTTTCTTACGTGGTAGGGAAGTTACCCCGACGGCACAACCCCCAACCTGGAGAGCCAGTTCCTTAATTATTCCCCTAGGACGAGGGGCCGGGTACACCGGTGCCAGTACTCCACTACGGGAGTATGAGCGCTGCCGTTGGCATATTAAGGGCTCCTCCGCCACCATCTCTATTCCAATGTCCTGACCAACATTTGAAATTCCTTACCGACCTGTGATCCGAATACGTCGAAGCAGCTCGCGCAAGGTATTCACTAAGTTCAACCTAACTGGAACTATAGACGCCACCGTCGACTCCGTCTAGGGAATTCGTCCGCTGCCGCCTGGAACAGGAAGAAGTGCTCTAGTGAGAGAACACTCTTCCCCCCCTCTCTCATCTGCTGCCGCCAAGAATCCTCCAAACGGGGTTGGTTACCCATTTCTTGGATTAAGGTACTAGGCACCCGGCTGTCACCGCGTGGAGGTTGAGAGTAGGAGTTGGTAGGCCTCAGCTGAGTGAAAACGCTTGTGTTTTCATATGATCGCATGCACTATCGTTTGACCATCTCAGATTTGGTGACGTAAGACTCTAGCACTTTTAGCGCAGCCTGACTGTCAATGTGGATGGCGATATTCTTGTTGGATATTGATCCCATCATAAGTAATTCCGCAGCTTTAAGTACAGCTAGAACCTCTGCTTGGAACACACTGCCTGTGACCGGAAGTCTCAGGGCCACTTGAAGGTTCGTATCACTCGAGTAAATACCTGACCCCGTGCCCTCTCTGGTCTTAGAACCATCTGTGTATATTGCAATCTCGTTATGGACAGAGACTGTCTTCCTTCGCCAGTCCTCTCTAATAGGATACATTACTTCGTATGGTGTGTCGATGTCTAAAGTGCCAAGAATATCGTCCGATTCGTCAGGGATACCGGAAAATGATTCCCTGAGAATGGAGCTATGCCCTACATTATTAGTCTTAAAGAGACCAACGTTAGTGAGCCGAAGCGCACTGTTGCCCGCTTGAGTATATTGTGCAACTATCTATAAACTGAATCTCAGTCATGCTTGGCAACCCCAATAGATTTTAGATCAATAAGCCTTACGTTGTTGTTACGTAAGTCCATCCACCAATCATTTGACCGCAAGTCGGCGCGCCATACTCGTCCAGCCTTCAGCATCAGCTTAGAGCCGCCAGGTTGCCGAGCACCTGGTTTGGTCTTCCGGGGCATTTTGTTGTCTGTTTTAAACTTTAGGATGAATTCAAGAAACGTCTAACTAGCTCAACATATTCACATGAAGAGCAAATCGGTGAGGTGGCACGGTGGTCGTCCAGCCTTCAGCTTTAGCTCAAAGCCGCCAGGTTGCTAAAGTACATGGTTTGGCCTTCAGGGACATTTTGTTATTTGCTATAAGCTTCAGCGCAAGTTTGTTATCTACAGTTTTATGAATCGTGGATTCGTGAACGAAATCTTACTGAAACTTGGACATAGTGAGAAAGAACTGTAGCATACGCAGTGGCCATGCAAATGGAAACTAAAGGCTCCTAAAATAAAGAAAAAAAATAACTCTATCGCCAACAGAATGAAGCATTTATAGGCACAAGAAATGCAGCCCCAGAACAACGATCTGAACTGAATCAATTTTATTCTTCAACCAAATCATTTCTTAGACTGATGTACCAACAGCTTACTGGGATCGGTTTTTGTAGAATCTCCACAACGATGGCATTTGTAGAGCGAGAACAGTGAGTTCCATTCTGCATTAAGCGCAATCGAAAAAGTTCAAGAGAGCGGCACCACATTTTAGGATTTCGATAGTAATATCGCAGATATATGCACCACAATCATTCTAGTAGCTGTGAGCTTTATAAGATCTCATGAGCTGTTCCAAGAAAATGATAAAGTGCAAAAAACACAGACAGTAATCCCCAGAATCACCAACATAAACCTCGGAAATACCCCGGCATGCGTCACAGTTTTTTATGAATTTTTCTTTGAGTAACCATAACCATGTTAGAATTAGTTTAATAATTCAAAATGAAATATTGTTCAATTTCTACCACACCTACTGTACGAAGTGATAAAAACTACATGTTGATTGAGATATCAATCATTCCATGGCAAATCGGAAGGATCAAGCATAAATTTCCATGTCACTATCTAATTAAATTCAATAAAAACCTACCGTCCTCATACTCTACAATAATTAAAAGATCTGCACCCGCATAGCATACAATTAGTGTCAATAAACGCGTTTGTTTTGCAACGCCCCTCTGTTTGACACTTATTATATCGTCCAGATCACCAAACAATCGACTCTCTCATTTAAAATGTTCTCACACAGCATACACAACACTGATCTTCACTATCAACTGAGTGATCTTCCCGCTCAGCGTTCAAGTGCGCCGCGCCGACAGTAGCAACATCTTGAATTAACGATAATTCTTATCACATAAAAACTAAATGAAATTAGACTTCAGCTCATGTCCAAGTCAGTGGTCACCGATCTGTTTGATCAGTTCTAGAGCGTTATTCATCTCGTCAAGATCAGCACATAATGCATTCCTCATCTTTAATTTGCTGTATTCTCCTATTAGGACTCCTTGTGAATCCAATATTTTCTTACGTTATGGATAGATCATCATCCAGCAGCAGTAGCGAGGAGATAACAGAAGCACCTCCCAGCCGACAACATGTATCACGGATAGCTCGACCAGGTGAAATTGTAACCCCAAGCATATCGGAATTGACACAGTTCTTCGGGGCTACGGAATACGACGACAATCGCTTGGGTGGACCCAATTTTGCCAAGAACGAACAACTGGCAGCCTCATCAAATGCTAGCGACAAAAGCATTCTCGGTTTCAATGATCTGCTTACATTGTTGGCTGTTTGGCACTTGGCCAACGAATTTAATAATTATGAAGTAAAAACCGAAAGAGGCACCGAACAGCCATCTCCGGCAGAGACGGTGACTAACGAGGTGCAGAAGTAAATTTTTGATTTTCAGTGAATTATAAAATATTTAATAGATACCTACTTTGTTGTGATTTGGAATGGAGGAGATACATTTGCGTTGTGCAAATGCAAATGGTTTTGTGTGGTGAGATGATGATAAGTACGAGTATTATCAGTCGGTTAACATGTGACACGATCGTGTGCAAATAACACTTCTTTTGAGTGAAATATATTTTATAATATTTAAACAAGAAATTGGTTTTATTTATTTCAATTATTTAACGACATTCTGAAATGGGTTATCGTGTGAAGAGTTTATTGCGAAAAATGTGTCAATAGTTTTACGACTTTCCGGATGTTTTCTTTAATGCGTCGCTTGGGAAGTTCGAGAAATTGATAGAACATGGAGCAATGAGTCTAGTTTGAAGCGGCCTCTGCTTGAGATCAAGGCGTTATCGAAGAAAACTCAAACAACGGCATATACTCGTACATAGATAGTAGATTCACACAAGTTTGATCTTCTTCCTCCTATTTCGGCGAGGTTATGATCCGAAAACAAGGAATCATAACTTCGCCGAATTTCTACTGATCCGTCTGTGAGGTTCGTCTATTTGACCTCAGAAAATATCGGCAGGCTTCCCGATTTTGGATCACTCGATTACTGAGGCCAATGAAATGCCGATGTCGTCGCATTTGTGTGATCTAGGCGTTTATAGGCCTGCCTCTCCTGCTTCGCGAAGATATTTAGATTTAGTCTTTTATCCGACGCGACGATAGAAAAGATGCAGAATCATTATGAAGGGAAATGTTACTAATGATTAGTTTAGTAATGCACGTTAGTTATGTGTGTTAGCGTATCTGCTACGAGAATGCTGTTGAGCAGATGTACGGCAATGTGCTGGCACAAGTACCGCATCTGAAAGCGATAATCCAATCATGAAACTTACGCTTTACTGCGTTAATGAGAACTATCTCTTTGCTCTGCTTCATAGATACTGATTTTGCGATGATGGATATGTTGTCATAACATGTTACGCCAGAGTGTGAGGATATGCATGATTTTGAGCGAACATCTGAAGCTGTGATGCAGTAGACATGGTTTTTTCTGGAGAAGGCAATGAATTTGGTTTTCTTTGTATTGTCGTTAACTAAATTGTTATTTCCCACCACAAGATTTTCTGCATGAACGGATCCGACACATTATTCAAAATGAGCTTGGGTTCTCCAAGCTTTCTGCAACATCGGTTTTTTTTTTGTCGGGATAGGAAACGCTCGACTGGAGCACTCAGACGCAACTACCAGAAAGCATTGTACTACTAGAGAGCAAACCCTGGTTTTTACAAAGGCCGGATACTCGCAGAGATAATGTTCCGCAGTGTCGTCGCTTAAGCCTATCACGTTAAGGTGCTTGGCGAAAGCGAAGTGGTCTGCCAAGACGCCAATAAGTTGCCTGCAGTCTTTTCTGCTGAGACAGCAAGAAAGCCGCTGATGCAGGTGTCTGGGATCATTCGTTTAGTCAACCTACGAGGGCAAGGTGAATAGTTGTCGGCCTGACGCAGAGATAGCATTGCAATCAGCAAAAATTTATGTTTCCTGCCTGGGTGCACTTCTCATTAGTTCGTATGACAAGTTTCAACTTATTCTCTCAAGTAGTTTGTTTACACGAATTTTTGCAGTAGACGTCTTGCGTGTTTTTCGTTAAAATGGATAAACTTGAATATCGTGCGGTCATAATATTCTTCGTTTTGGATGGGTTAACCCCTAAGGAAATTCATCCAAAGTTGACAAAAGTTTACGGGGACTCTGCTCCTTCCATGTCAATCATTAAAAAATGGGTAGCTGAATTTAAACGTGGTCGCACGTCCCTCGAAGATGACCCACGTGAAGGACGGCCAAAAACCGCAACCACACCCGAAACCATCGAAAAAATGCATGATATCGTGTTGGACGATAGGCGAGTGAATGTGACTGAGATAGCTGAGGCTGTGTGTATATCGGAAGAGAGGGTGCGAAACACCTTGCACAAAAACTTAGGGATGCGAAAGCTCTGCGCAAGATGGGTGCCGCATTTGCTGAATGCCAATCAAAAGCAAATGCGCAAACGATTTTCGCGGCAATCTTTGGACCGATTCAATAGGGATCCGACAGATTTTGTGCGGCGACTTGCCACCATGGATGAGACATGGGTCCACCACTACACGCCAGAAATGAAACAGCAGTCGAAGCAGTGGGTGGAAGCCGGTGGTTCAGCGCCAAAGAAAGCGAAGTCGATCGCATCTGCCGGAAAGGTCATGGCCAGTGTGTTTTGGGATGCGAAAGGGGTCCTGTTAATTGATTATTTTGAGAAAGGCAGAACAATTACAGACGAATATTACTCCAAACTTCTTGACCAGCTGAATGCCAAAATTCGCGAGAAGAGGCCTGGCTTGAAGAAGAAAAAAATCATATTTCGATGGGAAAACTGCGGAATTTGGGGTACGATTTGCTCGTCCATCCCCCCTATTCACCTGATTTGGCACCCTCAGACTTCCATCTGTTCCCAAACTTGAAGAAATTTGTTTCTGGAAAGCGCTTCGCATACAATGCAGAAGTTGAGAGGGCCGTAGATGAATATTTTCACAGCCTGTCAGACTCTCACTTCCGAGAAGGAATACTGATGTTGGAGAAACGCTGGACTAAGTGTGTTGAAGTCAAGGGAGATTATGTAGAAAAATAAAATCATTTTTTAACTGAAAATCGCAGTCTTTCATTGTCAGGCCGAGAACTTTTCACCTTGCCCTCGTATGTATCTGTAACATTTTAGCTATTACGTCCAAAGATATTCCTTTCTTTCGATGAAAAATTACGAAAGATCGTATATCTTCCGTTGTTTTTACCCATTCTAAAATTTAATAATTTCACAAAAAAAAAAAAAAACGCACTCTGAGCAGAAAAAGTACCTCGAATCTTAGCAAAATATTATCTTTTAAATTACAAACAATTTCAGTTCTAAAATGTTAACACTCCGAACTGAACAGAAGCTTAATTGCTTCGTACGAAACTGAATGTTTGGTCTGCTTTCGAAGAATCGCACATAACACAAACAAAATTTGTACCTTAAATTTTTTTTCCATTTTTTTGTCTTCATTACTGTAAAGAATACAAGAAATAACATGATTTTAAGAAAATTTTGAGCGCATTTGAAATTTGTTTGTCAGGATTAAATGCCTTTTAGTAAAAAAAATACTCCGTACGAAACTGAATGTTTCTAAGGCCCAATGCACACGGAGCAACGGGAAAAAAACTAAACCGATTGGCAACTCGGGTTACAGACCAGTTACGGACTCAGCGGTAACTTGACTCCATACACGAGGAAACTCATCACCAATCAAAATCTCTAGTTCGTTCAGTGGCGTCATGGATACCTTGAAATGTCTTCGGAAGACTCGAGCGATGATGAAACCATCATGTTGTATTACTATCTCAGGAGGAGGAGAAGAATAGTAAGAAGGTTTTGGGTACACCCATACCTTGAAAACAATTTTACGACATTTCCGACTTCTATCCACGCCTTCTCTGTTTGATTTTTCTTCCAATAGCCGGGAATGTGATAATTGTACAAAATACGATGTTTTTTAACCTCCCCCACCAGCAACAGGTTGGTCTGTTGTTCGCTCATCTTCGACAAACTAGAAACTGAAATCAATTGGCAACCCGGTATGCAAATCAACAGACGACTGGTTACAAACTGGTTTTTGTGAATCGCAAACGAGTTGTCAACAAGTAGCGTCGTCGTCGTGTGTGGCGTCCTATTTGATTACACAGGGTATGACTCAAAGCAAACTAGTTGCCAATTCGCATCAGTGATCAGTTTTTTTCCAGTTGCTCCGTGTGCATTGGGCCTAAGTGTACACAGTTTTTTTGTTTAGTTTACTTTCGTTGCTTCTCAATTGCAAAAAAAAAAAAAAAAAAAACAAAACCTGCTCCAGTTCTATTTTGTCCGCCTATGAGAGAGCGAAACTCAATTGCGGTTCAGAAATTTGGTATCTGCGTAGAGAGTCCGCTTATGAGAGATTTATTATTATGGAAAAGCACATATTTTTTCCGTTCTTAGAAATCTGTCCGGTTATGAGGGGTGTCCGTAAGGAGAGAGTACACTGTATATGCTTTCTACTAGGGTACGTACAGAGACGTTTATTTTGTCTTCACTAGGAATGGATTTTTCTTTTCTATCTTCTTTGCCCCCATGGGTATCACAATGGGTCTATACTGACCTGAGTGTGGTGTAGAGGATTTCCGTCCCTACAGCAGCCCACTAACCTAGCCTAACCTACCGTACATATTTAAGGTGATCACTTTGAATAAACTGCCTTTTTTAAATGGTTACTATTTAAAAAATAAAATTTGTAAATACTAATCCAATATGTTTGGCATTTTAATATTTATAATGTTTTGCCCTTGAAACAGTACTTATGACAGGACTAGGTATTTACAATCAGGGTTGTCGTTGTTATTTTTCCCACGGAATTTTTTCGCCCAAACAAAAATGTGGTCTCTTCAAAATTAGGGAACCAATTCATTGGGTAAAAATTAAACATCACGATTGCGTTGAAAATTCTCCTGAATTGTAATTCATGATACCTATTTCTTTTCCGGCGAATTATTTTCTCTTTTTTGAAGATATCGAATTTTTGTTCGGAGGGAAAAATTCCGAGGGAAAAGTTATTCACTATAACCCTGAATATAAGAAATATTCACCAATGTTCAGTACAATTTTGAATACGAGTACATCAACCAATGGAACACTCCTACCAACCAAAAACAAACCACCTAGTCATGCCGTCATGCATTTTTATTTTGCCTCATCAGACATGCCTATACATTCGTAAACTGTATTCTTATTTGCCATTGAATATATTTACTTTTAGGAATTTTTCTAACAGCATGCACAGCATATTTATCTGCTTTGTTTATATTCACATTTTTTATTGAATTCTAATGAACAACAGCATATCGTTTTTCTTTCTAGACACTATACGCTGTACACTTTGCAACTCTACGTCTACTCGTATCGTATTTTTAGATTCAACAGCACTTTTTTTCAAGATTTACGTATAAATTCGATTCTTGCCGTTAAGCAGCTGCTTTACACAAACAACATGTACGAGTAATTGCAAATTTCAGTTCGATTGGGGATTACAGACTGTAATGTAATCCACCACGTGTCAGAAGCAAAATCTCTCCGATTTGATTGGTAAACAATGCTGTTCTCACGCGAAACGAATATAGAACTCTCAGTCTGTCCTGAATCCAATCTGACACATATTTTTCAAGATTCTCTCTTGCGTCGTTCAGAAACATGACGGAAGGGAGGAATTTATTTCGACAGTAAAAGGCACACTACACATCGCTGCACAGTAAGAGTACGGCGTGGAGCGTTTTGTAATTTAGCACAAAAAACACCGTAAATCTGTATCATTCGGTTGTAGATATGTGTGTTTTATTACTGCAATTACACAGCTATTTCTAGCTGAATACACATGAATTCGGGTGGCATTGGAAGTTCAGTGTGTGTCTCTGTTGCGTTGCCATCGACAAGTGTGTAGCCCCATCGCCGTCGTGCTAGTCTGTCGTTACCGCTGATTGGTTTTCCTTATTCGCTTTGATTGCTGTTGATAAACTTGTTGTATCGCTTTTAATTGTTTTCAATTCAAAGTTCAAGCAGAGGCAAGAAAGTTTTCACTTCGGACCAAACTCTGACAGTCATCGTTGAAGCGTAACAGAGTGTGGCGCGCGGTCTTACGTAAAGTAGTGTGTTTTAGTGGTAACATTCCGCCGGCGATGAGAGTGAATTTAAATTGATCTGTGATATTTAGTTTACGCAATGGGAGTGTTTGCAGGATGGGATTACTGCGTGCTGGTGATCGTGCTGATGATCTCGGCAGGGATTGGGATCTACTATCGGCTAACGGGCGGAAAACAACGCACTACAGAGGAGTATCTGTTGGCAGATCGAAGTATGAGCATCTTGCCGGTTGCATTTAGCTTGATGGCGAGTTTCATGTCAGCGATCACTCTGCTCGGTGTCTCCATGGAGAACTATCAGTACGGAACCATGTTTGTGATCATCAATTTGTCGTATGTGCTGACAACTCCTATCGCAGCGTACTTAATTTTACCAGTATTCTATCAACTCAAGACGGCCAGTGTGTATGAGTATTTGGAGAAGCGGTTTGGTTATGGGACGAGGCTTGTAGCATCTCTGGCGTTCTCTCTGCAGATGATCCTCTATATGGGTATCGTTTTGTATGCCCCAGCATTGGCTCTGGAAGCCGTCACAGGCCTTGATCGAGTGTTTGCCATTTTGGTGATCGGTTTTGTGTGCACTTTCTACTCGACAATCGGCGGAATGAAAGCAGTGCTAGTCACCGATGTTTTCCAATCTCTGCTGATGTTTGCAGCGATTTTTAGTGTGATCATCTGTGCCACGATCAAAGCTGGAGATTGGGGCACTATTTGGAGGGTGGCTCAAGAAGGCGGGCGCATAAACTTCTCGGACATTAGTGCCGATCCCACACGACGTCACACGTGGTGGACCCAGATCATCGGCGGGGGATTTACATACCTCTCCATTTATGGAGTGAATCAAACTCAAGTGCAACGTCTCCTGTCTGTCAAGAATTTAAAGGCATCCCAGCAGTCTCTCTGGTGGAATTTACCGATTCTCTGCTTGCTTAGCTTTAGTACGTCCTTCTCTGGACTCTGCATTTACTATTACTACCAGAACTGCGATCCTCTCCTCGAGGGGCGCATAAATTCCCGAGATCAAATCATGCCACTGTTCGTGGTAGACACAATGGGTCATCTACCTGGCGTTGCTGGCCTCTTTGTATCGGGAATATTCTCCGCCAGTCTGTCAACCATCTCTTCAGCAATCAGCTCCCTGGCTGCGGTAACTCTAGAGGACTACGTAAAGCCGTTCTACAGCTACTTAGGCAAGGAACCCCTAACCGACAATCGCCGCGCGTTACTCTCAAAATCCCTCGCATTTATCTACGGCTTGGTTTGCATTGGTTTAGCATTTGCTGCTCAAGCTCTTGGCGGAGTCCTCCAAGCGTCTCTTACCATCTTCGGAGTTGTCGGTGGACCCCTTCTTGGATTATTCTCCCTCGGCATGTTCACCAAGCGAGCCAATCAAAAGGGAGTTATAGCTGGTCTTCTTCTTGGCCTCTCATTCTCATTCTGGATTGGATTTGGACAACCAAAACCCGCGCCGCCACAGCTGCCTATGTCTATTGATGGATGCCCGATAGAAAGAGATACAACTCTCAACACACTGTCAGCCTTTCTCGATGCGACAAGACAAAAAACACAAGACAGTGACTATTTCTATCTGTACCGACTGTCCTACATGTGGTACTCCGTCCTAGGCTTCCTGTCCACCTTTATTTGTGGATACACCCTGAGTTGGATTTGTCAATTACTTAAGTTCGATGACAATCCTCGAATATACATAGACAAGGATCGTAATCAGTACAACTGTGAGCTGTTTGTTCCACCAATAGCAAAGCGATTGCGCTTGAGGAATAGTAAGCGAGCGAAACAAGACGGCGAGAATGGACAGGATCATGAGACGAACGGAAAGGTGCAGACGGTCGCAACTATTACCTGAAAACCGTACTTAACTGTTTACTAATTGCCATGTAATTGTACATTAATTTGTTTTTATTTACTAATAAGGAGAGAACTTTTTAATATAGGATATTTTCTAAAGCGGAAATGTGTTTTGGTTTCGGTTGATGTGGTGAAGTTTTATTTTCATGGTCATCGTTGGTGTGATTAGATTCACGATTTTCTCTGCTCTTATCAGCACTTATAAAGTGTTTTTCTGAATTATTAGTGTCGTCAATTCGAGAGAGAATGACAACGTGCGATTAAGAGGCATACACGATATTTTTCTGGCTTAGTGACGTAAGTGTACCAATGTAATAGTGAAGCATGGAATATCTCAAATGGAAATTATTGTATAATCAAGTCGTGATTCGAAGGAAAGATTTTTGGGGTGGTAGTTCAATAGCTCTTCTTTCATTGGCTCATTTGTTTCCTTTTCAAGAAGATGCAGACTTATAAGTTTAGAAGTGATTAGCCTACATGGTCCTAGGCAACTATTTGATGTCTGACTGATGATGGTAAATCTGGAAGATGGAAAGATGTGGAAATTTATGCCGGCGTACACTACGTGAGCAGTTGTTCAACCACCTACGATCAATTCATTGTTCAACCCCTAAGTTTTACAAACAAATTTATAGCCCTGCACATTAGTGCACAAGGTCAGGTTGATCGCGTTGAGCAACGCAATTCGACTGAAAACGTAACACATTCATGTTGAACGCGTTGGGAGCCCCATACACCTAGTTGATGAACTCATTCAATCGTTGGATAAGCCCGTACACCTAGTTGACCAACTTGTACAATTTTGGCAAAAAACCGGTTGCTCGAATTGGTCAACTGCGCTTTAAATGTGGTTGGGCAACGAGTTGATGAACGCGCTTGAACCCTCGTACATTAGATCAAGCATTGCAAGCAGCTGACAGCTGTAGAATACACGCATACAAACAACGCCGTGAAGCCAGAATAAGCAGGTTTCCGCTCTGGATCCTCCGGTGCCGACCACATCAACACTCTGCGGATTATCATCGAACAGTGCGCTGAATATCGATCACCACTCCACCTACTGTCCATCGATTATGAGAAGGCGTTCGATATTGTCAACAGGAAGTGTATTTGGCGTGCCTTGCTCAGGAGAGGTATTCCCGATAAACTAATTGCTATTGTCAAAGCTACATATGAAGGCCCCAAATGTCACGTTCTGCGCAGACTGAGGTTGTCTGAGGAATTTGAGATCCAAAGTGGGGTAAGACAAGGCTGTATTCTTCACCAATACTATTCCTATTGGTGATTAGCGATGTGCTTCGTGCAGCTTTGTCGACGGGAAACGGAGGAATTCGATGGACTCTTACATCTCAACTGAAACATCTTGACTACGCTGACGATGTATGACAGAATTATGGACCTCCACCAATTGACAGCAGATGTGGGAGAGGCAGGCATCGTCGGACTGAAAATACGGCAAAAACTAAAATTATCAGCCTTGAAACAAGCTCATCGGCTTAAACATGCATTGCTGGATAGCCGGTAGACAGTAGAGGATTTCCAGTATCTTGGGAGTACAGTCTCAACCGATGGTGGAACCGAACTGGATATAGTCAACAGGCTCGCCAAAGCAAATTCCGCGTTCGGGATGTTGTCCAAACAATGCAATCAGTTTGTCACCGAGCTAAGACTGTTCCGCTCCAACGTTGAATCCGTGCTGTTATATGGATGCAGCACGTGGAGAGTGACCATTGCTATCAGCAGAAAGCTGCGAACGTTCTTAATAGGTGTCTGTGCAATTGTTTAAAGATTTTCTGGCCCAATCGTATCTCTAACGAACACCTTTATGAGAGAACGGGTCAGGAAACAATAGGCACAACCACCCAACAAAGGAAGAGGCTGTGGATTGGTCACACGTTCCTAAAGAGTGACAGTTCCATAGCGAACCATGCTATGCAATGGAACCCATTAACTCAGGATGACAGAAGACCTGGCGGTCCGAGAAGAACATGGCGCAGAACAGTCGAGAAGGGGGCACGACAGTTGAGGAAAAGTTGAGAGCTGAGACACATTGCTAGAAACCGTACACGATGGCGCAGGCGTAGTAGAGGCACTGAATCCACAAGAGGATACAGGACATAAGTAAGTAAGTAAGTGAAGCCGGAAGAAGACACGATTCTGGATGCATTTTTTTTTAATCGCGAAGGAACTAGTTTTTTTTAACGAAATGTATGAACAAAATATTCCACACAGCAGTGAGTTGATCAATATCGTGCTTCATTCAACTGGTAGCGACGCGCATATTTCGTCGTACTCAATACAAATCACCCCAACGAAAAATTACAAAAAATGACCAAAGAGCTGAAAAGATAATATGCAGGGGTCGAATCGCGTCCTCCGTCAACGGATGACTGGTAACGTATTATACTTGTATTGTGTTGTTGGTAGATCTAGCAGCAGCAACATACATACAAATTACGTGACGAGTTATACGTTCACGGAGGACGCGATCGACCCTAGCACATTATTTTGAAAACGTGATGCGGAACGATGCTCAACGAGCAACACAAGCTCATACACTACCAGTACATTTGTTGAGCAACGATCTCAAAACCATCTCTAAAGCGGCCTGTAGATGCTAAAACATGGTGTCACTAAAAAACCCGCAGACGGTAAGACCAAGATGGTCTTACATCGCACTCGAACTTAGTTTAACACTTCTCTTCATTTGTCATTGTACCCGGTATTTTATTATATCTTATCAGCACGAATCGCAGAATCACAATGACTTGTTTTAGTAAATAATGACAGACAAGTCCGCAGACAGACAAACATAGTATAACCAACATAAGGCTCCGCCCACAAACATCGACAAAAATCAAAGCAGCTTTGATTTTTAGTGAGACCAAAACTGATGTTGGTGAGGCAAAAAAAAAAAAAAACTGGTACCAGCCCGCAGACGATTAACATGAACTAAAACATGGTTAGTGAGACCAAGTTTAAGCGTCTACAGCGGCCTTAACGCGTTGGTTGGCCAGAGTTCAAAGCCCCTTACATTAAGCTGGCCGTAGACACTCGAACATGGTGTGAGTGAATTTGGTACACTACTTTGATATTTTCAATGTTCGAGGCCGGAGCTACGTGCCCGTCGAATCAAGTTCGAGTGTCTGCGGAGTAGTTTACTCTATGCTTTTCCACTAGAGCACTTATTCCTGTTCCAGGCGGCAGCGGACAAATTCCCTAGACGGAGTCAACGGTGGCGTCTATAGTTCCAGTTAGGTTGAACTTAGTGAATACCTTGCGCGAGCTGCTTCGACGTATTCGGATCACAGGTCGGTAAGGAATTTCCAATGTTGGTCAGGACAAATAGAATAGAGATGGAATAGAGATGGTGGCGGAGGAGCCCTTAATGGGCCAACGGCAGCGCTCATACTCCCGTAGTGGACTACTGGCACCGGTGTACCCGGCCCCTCGTCCTAGGGGAATAATTAAGGAACTGGCCCTCCAGGTTGGGGGTTGTGCCGTCGGGGTAACTTCCCTACCACGTAAAAAACTCATGGTTCCGAAACAACCAAAAGCCTCGGATAAGGATGACTCAACTAATGACGATCCCAGCAAACGAAATAAGGACAACGACCTTCGGATCTGTACGTGGAATGTTCTGTCCCTTTACTGACCACGTGCAGCCGAGCAACTAGCAGAGGCCCTAGACTGCTATAAAGCAGATATTACCGCCATCCAGGAAGTGCGATGGGATGGGCCAGGCAAAAAGAGGATACAAAACTGTGACATCTACTACGGTGATTGCTACAGAGGCAACAGGCAACGCTTATTCGGATGCGGATTTGTCATACGCGGCAGACTTAGGCAAGAAGTCTTAAGCTTCCGACACGTGAGCGAGCGTATTATGACTATCCGGATCAAGGCTTAATTCGCTAACATAAGCCTAATATGTGTTCATGCCCCCACGGAAGAAAAGGACCCTGCCACCAAAGAGTGTTTCTACGAGCTCCTCGACAAAACATATGAGCAGCAATGTCCTAAATACGACGTTAAAACCGTATTGGGCGATTTTAACGCCAAAATAGGAAAGGAGGACGTATTTGGTAGGGCAGTCGGTAAGCATAGCGTACACGACACCACGTCTGATAACGGACTAAGGCTAATTGATTTCGCTGTGGAGCGAAATGTCACCATAGCAAGCACATGGTTTCCTCATCTCGATGTTCATAAGCAGACATGGCGGTCTAATGATCATGTAACAATCAACCAAATTGATCATATTGCGATCGACGCAAGGCATGCCTTCAGTATTCTGGATGTCCGAACCTTCCGAACGGCCAACATAGACTCGGACCATTACCTTGTTGTAGCCAAGGTACGAATGCGAATATCCCAATCTGAGCAACAAAGAAGAATTACTGTGAGAAACTTTAACGTCGAAAAGCTACAATCGCAAGAGACCGCCAGACTCTTCGCTGAACGCGTATCCCGAAATCTCCCAATCACCCCTTTGCCGCCAGCATCAAGTACCGAAGACCAGTGGCAACGCTGCCAACATGCCATCAGAAACGCCGCGACTGATGTGCTGGGTCTCGCCCGCCCACCACCGCGAAGCCCCTGGTTTGACGAAGAATGCCGGCGAGTGCATGCAGCAAAACAAGAGGCATACAAAGCGGCGCTGCAAAGGAAGACGAGAGCTGCTCGTAGCTCTACGAGCAAAAGAGACGGGAAGAACATCGGCTTCTCCAAAAGAAGAAGAAAGAGCATGAGAAGCGCGCGTTTGTAGAATATGGAAACCTCGTAGTAGAATCACAGTCGGTGCTGAGAATATGGAAAAACTACTTCTGCAGACTGTATACCGGCGACGAAGACCAACATCCCGCTGTCAGGCAGAATGAACCATTCAACATAGACGATGATAGTCAAAATTTCCGTCCACCTGACCAAAACAAAGTGAGGATAGCAATATCCAAGCTAAAATCCAACAAGGCTGCTGGACCTGACGGCTTACCGGCCGAACTTTTCAAGGCAGCTGGTGATGAATTGGTAGAGTGCATACACCAACTCATTTCTAATATTTTGTCAGACGAGTGTATGCCTGATGAATGGAATCTCAGCATCGTTTGCCCTATCCACAAGAAATGAGACCCCCTCAACTGCGCCAATTATAGAGGCATCAGTCTCTTCAACATCGCATACAAGATATTTTCTGCGATATTGTGTGAACGCCTGAAACCTTTTATGAACAGCCTGATTGGACCCTATCAGTGCGGTTTCAGGCCAGGAAAGTCCACCATCGATGAAATCTTCACACTTCGGCAGATCCTGGAGAAAACCCAAGAATTCCAAACCGATACTCACCACCTCTTTATCGATTTCAAGACCGCCTATGACAGAATCTATAGAGAAGAGCTTTATAAAGCCATGTCTAGTTTTGACATCCCTGCCAAACTTGTCCGTCTGTGCAGGCTGACGATGGAGAACGTTCGCTGCTCCATCAAGGTCGGTAATGACCTCACCGAGACCCTTGATGTCAAAAAAGGCTTTAGACAAGGTGACGCGCTGTCATGTGACTTCTTCAATATTGTACTTGAACGGATTGTGCGGAACTCACAAGCCAACACCGGAGGCACAATCTATTACAAGTCTGTACAACTGCTTGTCAATAATTGGTTTTCCTTTCTTTTTTGTTGAATTGATACGCAAAATGTTTTACAGACAAATTTTTTTATGATAACACATCTTCATCACCAACGTATCAAAACTGGCGACGTTAAACAAACACAAAAACGCAAACAGAACAGCGGACATGTAAACATGAACGTACTATCACAGAAACGACTATCAACGGTTTTTAACCGCTGAGTGCTATCACCCTATAAACAAAGTCGACCGAAAAGTCGGTAATATTATCATCGAAGACAGCCGAAATCGAATCTTCTAAATATTAGGTCTGTTCACTGCTAAAACAGATAATTTTTACGAATTTGTACTAAATCCTATTCGAGTACGGAGAAAGCTCGTAGTTTTTCGTAGAACATAGAGCTCACGAGAGAGTAATAAATGTCCCTATGCTTCGAATTTTAGCCCAAGAAATTTTTCCTTGGACAGATTTATGAAATCTGTCAAATCCCAAATTTGTCAGATTTTGTTGGCTTGTTCCTTCTCTTTCTTTCTTTCTTTCTTTTGAGTACACTTGGGTTTGATGTTTGACGTAAATTGTTTGTAAACTTTTGTTCAACGCGTTCTAAACGAACGAAAGTGAAAAAATGTAACAACAAATTTTCATTATTTTGAGTTTAAGGAGCCATAACTTTTTTGTAGCTGCACAGCTGTACCCAGTGTGTTTGAAACTTGTATGCGCCACTAAATTGTCTTTCCAAAATGTATAAAACTATTTTTGTACCTATAATAGTTTAGAAGTAATAGCGTTTAAAGTGGTTACACCTAGAAAATAAAAGGTCACCCACTTTGATGGGCTATAACTTGAAATGTGGTGAGAATAGACCCCCCCTGCCATACAATTTTTTGTTCGGCGGAACTTCAGGTATCTCCTCTTAAAGGATTATACTGCTTAACTGGGACACCCTGTATATTCACTTTCTTTTATATTATTAGGGAAGGCATTTAAATATTTATTATTTAAGAACTTTCCTTATTTTTATTGTATAGTTATCATTTTTTATACGTAAAAATAACGTCATAAGGAACATTGCAGGATTTTCGATGCAAATATTCCACTGTACAATGTCTATAACTAAAAAAAAAATATCGTTTTATTGCCGCCTGAAAGGAGGCATCACAAATATCTTAGCCAGTCAATTTTGACTTGGGATAAAATGAACAGTAGTAGCCAGTCGGTTGTGGTTTTTGTTTCTATGTGAAATTTGGCACAACTACTGGCTGGGAAGGTTTAAAAAAAAACACGGCTATTGTCAGACCGTTGTCAGATTTTTAGGACATCGGCACACTCATTTGAAATTGTCAGATGTACGAGGATTATGAAATCTGGCAATGGCATCATTGGAAGATGTTTTTGATGTCAATTCAGTGAAATATTTTGGATGCGCGCAACGTATATCTGCTCCAACGGTTTTTTTTTTTAGTTGAAAACTGAAAATGACTAGTAAAAGGAGACAGAGTGAAGAAAATTTTGAAAATGAAGTACCCGATCCCACATTTCGGCCGATCGACGTGGAATTACTTTCGCAGACGCCGACGTACTCTCAAATAAAAAAATCGAAACAAAAAAGCTATAGAAAAAAAGTGGAGAGTGAATGGTCTCACGAAAACCGTTTGAAATTAATCCAGGAAATCGAGGCAATGGCGTAGTTTGTAGGCTACTGGATGCACACCATATGAACTGCCCAAGGAAACTGTATGGCAGGAAATCGCGGACGCCATCCATATGAATTTCAACGATTCTAAGAGTAAACGAATCTTTTTGTTTCATTTTGATTTATATTTTTCAATTCAATAGGTTCGTTCACGTACTTTCCGAGCCAAAAACTAATAAATTGTCAAATATGACATGATGAGAGTCAAAACTCTCAGAGAGCGGAAAATCTAAACAAAAGTAGGCGAATGAAAAGTGAGCCATTTCGAGCCAACTGTCATTAAAAAAAAATTATAATGAGCAAATTAAACCCATATGAAAACTAACAGAATCATATAAGTTAAAAAGAAATGTTTTGGGAGAACATTCACACATCACAGCATTTTCTTCAAGATACTTTGCATCTGTTTTTATGTCTATTGACTTTTTGAAATGGAATCAAAAGCTATTTGACTCATTTGGCAATTTTTACGTTCGTGCCGGCAGAAATTCTTCGAGTACATTCAAGCACAGAGGGGAAATACTCGTTACTCGTTACTTAGTAATTTTTCTCATTATCTGTCATGTTCGCTCAATATGCGAATACAATTCGACCACTTTAGAACTTAGGACAAAAACCAGTCAACAAATTGTAAACACAAATCCAGCCAGGATAAAAGCGAAATAAAAATAACACAGAATCCATTTCTTATTACGATATTTAGTTGACTAAATATTCTCTCCACTTCTGCGTTAGATAAATGAGCACTAATATTGTAATCGCAAATCTTGCGAAATCGGGTTCTCATTCGCAGCTTGAAATATTCGTCCAGCTGGTGAGCATAAGGTTATCCCACTGCGATTTGATCTTTACAGATTGCTCTGCATTCATACTAAACTCCTGTAGAAGTGGAGTCAACGAGCCTCTGATTGTACGTAAGCATTCGTGAATGGACATGAAATTTATTTGCTTCAAGATTTTCAAATTCGCCGGCTTCCAATTGTTGCAACTCGTAAAGCAGTTTAATTGAAAAAAAAAAACTTACAATTGGCTCGAAATAAAACTTCCTGTTGAACTGTGATAGAACTAGGGTTGGCAGAAATGTTCCTCAACAAATCGGGAGGTTTCAGGAAAAGTATAGGGAGAATAAGAAAAACGTCCTTACTTCATAGTACAGAACAAATTTGTAGTTTTATAGAAAACATGCTGTTGCATGGAATTTGCCGCATATTTTCTTTTTCTGATGCGTTGTCCATAAAATGAATGCAATCTGTTAATGCACAACATTATTTTATTTGTTTGTAGCTGAAATTCATATTTAATAGCTTACATTCAATATTTTCCGTTAGAAAAATTGCAAGCTACCATTCTCCTTCGAGCAAACAAATATATTTGGGGAAATGTCAATGTTTTATGGCAGTTCAAATACGAGAAAGAGTAAGGCAAAATAAATTGTATAGTTACATAAGGCGCTGATTACACTTCTTCGTAATGAAACTTTCTTTTACCGGTTCGTGGTTTTTTTAAGAAAATAAAAATAAGAGACTGGAAAATCGGGAGACCGGGAGATTAGTAAAAAATCGGGAGAACTCCCGGAATATCGGGAGAACTGGCAACCCTAGATAGAACCCTCATTTCTCAGTTCCTTCAATTTTTCGTCACATTCATACCCTAGATGTGGTCTTAGTTGAAGGCCTGTAGTTCTGAGATCAATGAAGATATCGTCTACGTTATCATCATTTTAGCAATGGCTTCCACATCAATTCGAATTATTACAAAATCCGCTTTTTCGCTTTCAAAGCATTTATTTACCATTTGTATCTCTACGAATATAGGTTGAATAAAACACAAATAGGCGCAATTTACTTCATCTGTGAACATATTTGCTAAATTGGTTATCTTAAAACAGTTTTCTAAACTTTTAGCTAAGGTGAAATAAGTTTCCACCTCCAAATACTGCATCTTTATTCTTGTAACAGCAGATTCTATCGGCAGCCAGCGCGTGGTGCAAGATTGAGTTATTATAAGAGGGTTTTGTCCATCGTTTAACAGTTTGTAAATGGTTTGGTAATTTTGTTGACGATTGGATGACCTAGAGAACCAGCTATAGGTTTCACTAATCATGAATTCTATTTCATTGGGAATATGTGCAGCAGCAGCCGCAGTTAAAGCCAGCTTTAGAGAATGACAAATACAAGGGATCAACATTATTTTGGGGTTTATTTCTTTCAATTTAGCAAATACTCCGTTTCTTGCACCAAAAATTACCCTGGCGTTGTCTGAATTTTCAAATTAAATTCCTTTAGTACGTGAAGAATAGCCGCGACATTAGCATCAGCATCGCAAGCAACAAGTGGATGAAGTCTTAGCAAATTTGTTTTAATCACACGTTCTTTTTAGAGTGATAGAGTGATATTTAATTACTATGCCTAAGTATTTGACTATGCTTATATCGGTTGACTCATCTATCAGAAGGCTAAATGGACTACTGCCAACGTCACTTGCAGTTTTTCCTTAAAATATGGGTACTAAATATTTAGAATAATACCGCTGCACTTTGTTCGGTTTAGTTTTGTATTCAAACACACAGGACTGTCTCTTTTCTTTCGTCAGTTTTGTAAAGTGGTCTACAGACAAAATAGACGAGTGTTTTGCACTATACAAACTGGTACGAGTTTCAGATTTATGCTTTTTATTCAGAAAAGTCATTTTGTTGTATTTAAAAAATTATTGTTTTGACATTTCTTTGCTACTGAGAAATGTTCAGCCGCATTTCGATGCTTCAGTGTTGTAGCATGCTCCTTTAAATTCGAATATTTCGGTTTTCCAAAAATAGTGCGACAATATTTGCATTCAACTGCATTTTGGTCCTTAAAAATGAGTCAGTCTTTAGCGAAAGTGGTTCTTCTATTTTTATTTTTCTATAACTCTAAATTTTAAAAAGTACTAATTGAAAAGAAATACCAGATCAACAAATTTTCAAAAGCAGTAAGAAAGAAAAAAGTAATCCAGCTAAAAAACCAGCCGGCTGGATTTAAAAAAAATTTCCAGCTAAATCCATATCAATCCAGTCAGATCTGACTGGAAAGCAGTCAAAACGGCAACACTGTTTAGAACACCTTAAAGCGCTTTAGATTGTGTACGCGAATGGACCTAATGCAACACAAAAAAAATAACTTCTGTCATATGCTATGAGTCTGACAGCGGATGTGGTGATTTTTTTTATGAACAGTCATCTACCAACCGTAGGTCCGTTCGCGTACTTTTTGCACTAAAATTCGTAGATTGCCGAATTTCAAAGAGTGGGGGTAAAATTTTCTCAAACAGAGGTAAAGTTATGAAAAAGTAAACGAACGGGTTGAACCACAAAAGTTGCTCACTTTTTAAACGTCAAACCTTGAATCTATTTATACGCGAAAGAAAGAAAGAGAAGGGACAACCGAACAAAAAATGACAAATACAGCGATTTGACAGATTTCACAAACCAGTCCAAAGAAATTTCTTGCACTAAAATTCTTACTAGGTCTGTTCGCATACCCTCCCAAAACAGCGAATTTTTACGAAAAGTTACGATTTTTTACGAAAACCTGTTCGAGTACTGAGAATCTTCGTAGTTTTTGACAGAAGAGAGCGCTCTCGAGAGAGTAAGAAATTTCCCCATGCTACGAATTTAAATGCAAGGATAGTTTGTGAAATGGCAAGTAATCAATAGTATTCTAAACCAGTATTCTTTTACAAAGAAACTTACTGCGATTCGTGTAAATGAATGTATAGTTTCTGATGAACTTGGTATTGCTAATGCTTTCAACAATTACTTTACTTCAATGGCCAGCATTTTATCAACTGAGTTGTAGTTTGTGCTCGGTTTTTGGTAACCGTGATGTACTGTTGCAAAGTAATAGTTTTGCCTTCGAGCCCATAACCGCTTTTGAGCTGTTAAAGATAATTGGTTCTCTAAAACGTTTTAACTCTTGTGGTTTTGTTGGTATTTCAAATATAGTTTTAAAACGCATCGGATGCTTCGTAAATGATGTCCTAGCAGTTATTCTTTTCTGTAGTTTTTCCTGAGGGTCTCAAATGCGCGGACGTAGTTCCACTATTTAAAAAAGCTTCTGCAGAGGATATGAACAATTTTAGACCAATTTCACTTCTTCCTATTTTTAGCAAAGTCTTTGAAAAAATTGTGAAAGAGAGGTTATTATCTTTCTTAAATAAGACAAAGTTTTTCAATCAAGCGCAATTTGGTTTTCAGCAAGGTAAATCAACTGAAGATGCCCTTCTACATTTTTGCTCTAGTGTTTTCTCAAACCTTGATGCCAAAAAGTTCACTGCATCCTTATTTGTTGATATTTCTAAAGCCTTTGATATGGTGAACCACACTATCTTGTTGAGGAAACTTGAAAAAGCTGGATTTCGTGGTTTCATGTTAGAATGGTTTAGGTCCTACCTTTCAAATAGGTCTCAAAGAGTAAAACATGGTGATACCAGAAGCGAAATCCAGTTTTTCAATTTAGGAGTACCCCAAGGCTCTGTGTTGGAACCCATTTTGTTTCTTGTCTATATCAATTCTCTGTTTGAATTTCAAAGGTACACTTACTGCTTTCGCAGATGATGTAGGCTGTTCCTACGGCTCTGACAGTACACTGTATTTAGCTTGTGATCTTAACTGGGATCTTAGTTTATTAAGTATCTGGTTCGCCGAACATAAATTGAGTATTAGCTCTAAAACGAAGGTCATGTTTTTCAATCTTTCTACTTCTTCCGGTACCAATGCAGACGTTTACTTTCACGCACCGGAATGTCAAAGATATAAACTGTCAGGTTGCACTTGTGCTTCAGCTCTATCTTCTCCTACTTTTTAGTTGCAGTGATAACAGTTTTTTAGTCGAGATAGTGGACGAGTTTAAATACCTGGGGCTTACTATTGATTCGAGGACGAGCTTTTCAAACCACGCGGAGCCCTTAAGGAAATATTTTCGTTACTCTCTCCGACATTTTTTTTTATCTAAAAAATGCTCAACTAAATTACTAAGAACTATTTATTACGGTATTTTCCATTTGAAGCTCCAATATGGCATTGCATGTTGGGGTGGAGCATATATGAATAAAATTCTGCTTCTCTTAATTCTGCAAAAAAATGTTTTGAGAAAAATATGCCATAAACACCATCTTACTTACTTACTTAGGTGGCGCTACAGTTCGGGGTGAACCTGGGCCTCAACCACAAATACCGTCGGCATCGCAGTTATCCATTGTTTCGTGATATGTAAATTCTTCCAGTCCGTCATTTGTATTATTTCGTTTTCGAAAATACTACTACTACTTTTCGCAATTTTTATTTGGTTTAATTGTGCCGTCTATTAAGCTCCCACAATCAATTAGAGTATTCGTATTTTTTAAATGTTCGAAAAATATGTAAAGCATTGGCTTTTTGATTTTGATTATGCGAGTCTCGAAACCATTTTCTCTGACATTCTGGTGTAACTAATGGTTTTTATTTTTACATCCGGGCAGCGGAGCCACAAAAAAATACAACAACATAATCCTCATAACCCTAGTTCAAAAAGATCAATGTTAAAAGTTCTTCAATGGAACATTGATGGTTACTTAAATAACCACCACGAACTTCAAATTTTAATGAAAGAACTCAAACCTTCCGTTATTGCACTGCAAGAAACACACATTCCTATCAATACAAATTTTCACCATCCAAACTGCCGCCAAGCAAGGTATTGGACTACTTGTCCACAAATCCATTCCACACAAATTCATCAATATACCAGTTGAAGTAGAAATAGAGCTTCATATAAAATTGACAATAATCTCTCTATACATTCATACAAAACAACCCTTTACCAGTTCTGACTTAGAAAACATTGTTAACAGGTTTCACACACCAATACTGTTGGCAGGTGACTTCAATGCTTGGAACCCTATTTGGGGTTCGCATCTGAATAGCCGTGGCAAAACCGTCGAACAATTCTTTACTAACACCAACCTTGCCACTTTAAATAATGGTTCTCCTACACATTTTTCCACCCATAATAGTTTCAGCCATATAGACTTAACCTTTTCTTACCCTTCACTTGTTTCGAACACCACATGGAAAGCTCTAAATAATCTTCATGGAAGCGACCATTTTCCAATCATCACGGAAATAACATTTAATAACCACAGAAATCACGACAGTGCCATATTTAAATTTCAGTTAGACAAAGCAAATTGGCCATTATTTCAATCCGAAATCTTAAATTTTTTGACGAATAAGAACGTATCTTCTAATATCAATAAAGAGTCTGCTCTGATACAAAAATCCATTCGCTTCGCAGCCAATTTAGCCATTCCCCAAACAAACAATATACCATACAAACACATGGTCCCCTGGTGGAGTAAAGAATTTGGCAATCTTCGCGAAAGCAAACAAGCAGCCTGGAAAGCATTTAAAAAGTACCCAACTACAACCAACCTAATTACATTTAAAAAAGCCAATGCTGTGTTCAGAAAGGCAGCAAAAGAAGCAAAAATACGCAGCTTCAAAAAATTCACTTCCAAAATCAACCCCAACTCATCTCCCAAGAAACTATGGTCTGATATAAATGCTCTTACAGGCAACTACAAACCATTCTCCATTAAAGCCATAAAAGATCAGTCCCAACAAATGTTATCAGATCCCATAGAAATTGCCGAATATTTCGCCTCCACATGGTCAATTGCTTCCAAAGACGCAAACTTCCATTCTGAATTTCTGAATCAAAAAAATAGTGTATTTTATCATGAAATGGGATTAGACTCCGTTAGTGAAACAGCAAAACAAATCGAATAAAATATTAATTTTATCGAACTTGAAAGCTGCATTAACTCATGCAAAGGTAACACACCTGGTTTTGACCGAATATCATATGCCATGATAAAAAATAGTCCAATCTTTCTTAAGCAGCATATACTAAATCTTTATAATGAAATCCTAACCCAAGGGGTTATACCACAAACATGGAAAATTGCAACAGTAGTACCTATACCCAAACCAAACAAAGAAATCACAAATGTATCCAGCCATCGAACAATATCCCTATTACTATTATTGCGTTAGTAAAGTCGTTGAAAAAATTATATTCCGAAGGCTATCGTGGTTCCTGGACAGAAATAACCTTCTGGACATGAACCAAGTAGCATTCAAAAAATATAGAGGTACAATGGACGCATTATTGCATATTGATGAATTTGTAGCTTCAGGCCTTTCAACAAAAAATCATATATCAATCCTTTCGATTGATTTCGAAAGAGCTTTTGATCGAATTGGTATCCATGTCGTAATAGATCAACTGATTGAATGGAAAATAGGTCCTAAAATAATCACTTTCGTAAAAGCATTCCTATCAAACAGAAAATTTCGTATAAAAATTAAGAACACCTTCTCCTCGGTCTACATCCTCGAAAACGGTATCCCCCAAGGCTCCCCACTTTCTGTTATGCTTTTCATTATAGCTTTCAATAAAATAAGCGACATAATCGCAAAATATAACAAAATTAATTACTGTTTATACGCTGATGATCTCGTAATTTTATCTAAATGCAAAGAATTATATAACGTAGCAGCTGACTTTTCAAACATACTTTTAGACATAGCGAAATGGGGAAAATACACCGGAACGAAAATTTCTGTAGAAAAAAGTAAAATACTTCTCATTTGTAAAAAAAACTAGCTGCTGCAAAAATATTATAGTAGATCTAAATAATACATATGTATATTGAAAATGTAAATAACTTAAAAATATTAGGTATTCTATTTGATACTAAGTTTAATTTCAAGACCCATTGTCTATACATTAAAAAAAGCCTCGCTACCAGGGTAAATATGATAAGGTACTTAGGTTCAAAACATAGCTTTAGTAATTTAAATTCTCTAATTAATGTCATCAAATCAGTATTGCTTTCAAAAATAGACTACGGACTCGCCATCTACAGTAAGTGCTCCAAATCATCATTGAAGCTAATAACACCATCCTACCATGGCGCAGTAAGAACTGCCCTGAGAGCGTTCCGAACAATACCAATCAAAAATATCTTAACAGACGCCGGACTCCCATCAATAACTGAACGGATAGAATACTTTACCGCTTCTATTATTCTCAAAGTCAACTCCTGTAGGTGCTCGTCTATTCAAGCAGTCGCGACTAAACTCCTGCGAAGAACTAAACACCAAAAGTATTCGTCCTCACTACTTAATGCGATAAACCTATCCAAAAAAATGGAATCTCCCAGTCCACATTAACTCAATAAAATATCCAATATTTCCACCATGGAAATTACCGAAAAACTCTATAAACATGGACCTTCAAAGATTCCCAAAAGCCACAACAAGCAACGAAATGTACAGGAAAATGTTTATGGAAAGGGTGATAAATTTAAAAAACACAGATTGGAATGTTCTTTACATAGACGCCTCTAAGAACGAACATGACAGCTCGTTTGCAGTGGTAGACGAAAACGGAATCGTAGCTTCAAAAGGTCTTCTACACGACTCCACCTTCATCTTTACTGCCGAAGCCTTCGCATCCTTAAGGCCACAACGTCCACAAGCAACAAAAGAACTGCCATTTTTTCAGATAGTCTATCTACTATCACAGCGCTGAGAAATCTCAACAACAAAACCGAAATAATCGAACGCCTACGCGACAAACTTATCGGAAATATAAACCTAAAAATTATTTGGGTACCTGGACATGTTGGAATAACCGGCAATGAGATGGCAGACAAGGCAGCAAAATCAGCCCTTACTTACTTACTTACTTAGGTGGCGCTACAGTTCGGGGTGAACCTGGGCCTCAACCAACAAGCCTCTCCATTTAGCTCGGTCTTTAGCTTATTGCCTCCAGTTGCGCACTCCAAGTTGGTCGAGGTCCCCTTGAACTTGTGCGCGCCACCTACGGCGATGATTCCCTCTACTGCGTCGTCCCTCCGGGTTAGATTCGAAGACTCTGCGGGCCGGAGCGTTGGTGTCCATTCGCTCTACATGTCCTAGCCATCTCAGACGTCCAATACGCAGTTTTTTGACTAGGTCGATGTCGCTGTACAGCTCGTATAGTTCGTGATTGAATCTTCTCCTCCAAAACCCGTCAACACAAACGGGACCGAAAATCTTACGAAGAGTTTTTCTCTCGAAGCGACCAAGGATATCTTCATCCTCTTTTAATAAAGTCCATGTTTCAGCGCCGTAAAGCAGGACTGGGATGATCAAGGTCTTATATAGAGTCTCCTTAGTTGTTCGAGATAGGGCTTTACTGTTGAATTGCCTTATAAGCCCAAAAAAACAGCGATTGGCAAGAGTTATTCTTCGATAGATTTCTACGCTGATTTTGTTAGAAGAATTTATAGCAGAGCCAAGGTAGACAAAGTCCCTTACTACCTCGAAGTTATAGCTGCCCACGGTGACGTTTTGTCCAATTCGTCGGTGTTGGTTTTCTCTTATAGTTGACAGCATATACTTGGTTTTGCCCTCGTTTATCGCCAAACCCATTTTGGCTGCTTCCGTCTCAATGCTTGCAAACGCACCGGTGACAGCCCGCTGAGTTCTTCCGGTAATGTCTATATCGTCGGCGTATGCAAGCAGTTGTACAGACTTGTAATAGATTGTGCCTCCGGTGTTGGCTTGTGAGTTCCGCACAATCCGTTCAAGTACAATATTGAAGAAGTCACATGACAGCGCGTCATCTTGTCTAAAGCCTTTTTTGACATCAAAGGTCTCGGTGAGGTCATTACCGACCTTGATGGAGCAGCGAGCGTTCTCCATCGTCAGCCTGCACAGACGGACAAGTTTGGCAGGGATGTCAAAACTAGACATGGCTCTATAAAGCTCTTCTCTATAGATGCTGTCATAGGCGGCCTTGAAATCGATAAAGAGGTGGTGAGTATCGATTTGGAATTCTTGGGTTTTCTCCAGGATCTGCCGAAGTGTGAAGATTTCATCGATGGTGGACTTTCCTGGCCTGAAACCGCACTGATAGGGTCCAATCAGGCTGTTGATAAAGGGTTTCAGGCGTTCACACAATATCGCAGAAAAGATCTTGTATGCGATGTTGAGGAGACTGATGCCTCTATAATTGGCGCAGTTGAGGGGGTCTCCTTTCTTGTGGATCGGGCAAACGATGCTGAGATTCCATTCATCAGGCATACACTCGTCTGACCAAATATTAGAAATGAGTTGGTGTATGCACTCTACCAATTCATCCCCAGCTGCCTTGAAAAGTTCGGCCGGTAAGCCATCAGGTCCAGCAGCCTTGTTGGATTTTAGCTTGGATATTGCTATCCTCACTTCGTTTTGGTCAGGTGGACGGAAATTTTGACTATCATCGTCTATGTTGAATGGTTCATTCTGCCTGACAGCGGGATGTTGGTCTTCGTCGCCGTTATACAGTCTGCAGAAGTAGTTTTTCCATATTCTCAGCACCGACTGTGATTCTACTACGAGGTTTCCATTTTCATCTCTACAGGTTTCTGTACGGGTATTACTTCTCTGACACGTTCTTTTTACCTTTTGGTAAAACTTCCGTACATTGTTCCTGGAGTATAGACTCTCGATATTCTCAAACGCGCGCTTCTCATGCTCTTTCTTCTTCTTTTGGAGAAGCCGATGTTCTTCCCGTCTTTTTTGCTCGTAGAGCTCACGAGCAGCTCTCGTCTTCCTTTGCAGCGCCGCTTTGTATGCCTCTTGTTTTGCTGCATGCACTCGCCGGCATTCTTCGTCAAACCAGGGGTTTCGCGGTGGTGGTCGAGCGAGACCCAACACATCAGTCGCGGCGTTTCTGATGGCATGTTGGCAGCGTTGCCACTGGTCTTCGGTACTTGATGCTGGCGGCAAAGGGGTGATTGAGAGATTTCGGGATACGCGTTCAGCGAAGAGTCTGGCGGTCTCTTGCGATTGTAGCTTTTCGACGTTAAATTTTCTCACAGTAATTCTTCTTTGTTGCTCAGATTGGGATATCCGCATTCGTACCTTGGCTACAACAAGGTAATGATCCGAGTCTATGTTGGCCGCTCGGAAGGTCCGGACATCCAGAATACTGGAGGCATGCCTTGCGTCGATCGCAATATGATCAATTTGGTTGATCGTTACGTGATCATTGGAACGCCATGTCTGCTTATGAATATCGACATGAGGAAACCATGTGCTTGCTATGGTGACATTTCGCTCCACAGCGAAATCAATTAGCCTTAGTCCGTTATCAGACGTGGTGTCGTGTAGGCTATGCTTACCGACTGCCCTACCAAAGACGTCCTCCTTTCCTATTTTGGCGTTAAAATCGCCCAATACGATTTTAACGTCGTATTTAGGACATTGCTCGTATGTTTTGTCAAGGAGCTCGTAGAAACACTCTTTGGTGGCAGGGTCATTTTCTTCCGTGGGGGCATGAACACATATTAGGCTTATGTTAGCGAATTTAGCCTTGATCCGGATCGTTATAATACGCTCGCTCACGTGTCGGAAGATTAAGACTTCTTGCCTAAGTCTGCCGCGTATGACAAATCCGCATCCGAATAAGCGTTGCCTGTTGCCTCTGTAGCAATCACCGTAGTAGATGTCACAGTTTTTCATCTTCTTTTTGCCCGGCCCATCCCATCGCACTTTCTGGATGGCGGTAATATCTGCTTTATAGCAGTCTAGGGCCTCTGCTAGTTGTTCGGCTGCACGTGGTCTGTAAAGGGACAGAACATTCCACGTACAGATCCGAAGGTCGTTGTCCTTCAGCCCTTGGTGAACCACTAATACAGTACCACATATTTAATAAAAAAGATGTAAAAAAAACTCTTCTGCACATAGCTGGTAAAACTAAGCGAAGTAATTGGGAAGTATACCTTCATCATTACTCCAGAATCAACCCGAAAGCTGAAAAAGCTACTTATCCGATAAACATACCTCCAAACATGCTAAGATTCTATATCAGACTACGCCTAGGCCATACCAATATCACCCAAAGCCACATTATTACAAGAGAACAACAACCGTTCTGCCAACTGTGCAACAATAATGTCCCCCTTGATACAAATCACCTAACCAATGATTGCGAACACATCAAACTCACATCCAGAAAAGTAAATCGAACAAGCAACCTGATAAACCTATTAACCGTTCCCTCAGAACAAAACATTAGAGATGTTTTTAAGATATTAACCTTAATAAAATTTGAAAATATTTATTTAAATACCCGAAGCCATCTTCCTATACTATGATAAGTTATCCCATTCGGCAGAAAGCCCTGGTAGCTAGAGCCGTAAATTTAAGATTAATTGTGTAATTTATTACCTGTTAATAAAGTTATAATAATAATAATAATATTTTTACTTTTATGGTATTTGAAATTTATTAAAGTATTCTTTTTAATTATCTTTTTCTATTAATTTCTTTTATTTTTTCTTAATGGTAATTAAATTTAAAGGGTCACCCCACCCATAATTTAAACTACGTTTAATTAAGCCCATTGCAGTGGCATTTCACACCATTTTTATACTCGTAGTATATAAAATATTAAATGTTACTAATAGTATTTCATGAATTTTGATTGTCAAATCTTATGTATTCTATAATGTATTAATTTATCTGAATTCATATGAAATATAATTGTATCTATCTATCTATCTAAAACTGTCAAATCGCTGTATGTGATTTTATGTTGGATCGGTCCTTCTTTCTTTCTTTGGCGTACAATTGGGATTGAAGTTTGACGTTTAAAAAGGGGCAACTTTTGTGGTTCAACGCGTTCGTTTACTTTTTCGTAAATTTACCTCTCTCTGAGAGAATTTTACCTCCACTCATGGAAATTTGACAAACTGCGAATTTTAGTGCGCAAAGTACGCGAACAGACATACTTTCTCACGCTCTCTTCTGTGAAAAACTACGAAAATTCTCAGTACTCGAACAGGTTTTCGTAAGAATTCCTAACTTTTCGTTAAAATTCGCTGTTTTGGGAGGGTTCGTGAACGTACCTCGTATGAACTGACCATTTTTATTCTGAAAAAGTTGTCACAAAAAGCATTGCCAGAAATTGGAATATAAATCTGACAACCGTGTGAGCTGACAATTTAACATTGGAAGATAGTTTGTCATTGTCAGATCATCGGCAGCTTATTGTCGTACATTGGTAGATCTGACAATATTGTAAGATTTGACAATCGTCTGAAGATAGCTTTATATACATCATCTGACTATAGCTTCGCTTGTAGACGTTCCCTAAGTAAAAACCACGATGGATCACAATTCCCCATGGTGTATGTATTATATATTTTTGTAGAAACCCATCTAGTGGAAAGCACAAACACACATGTACAGCTGGTCTACTCTTTGTTCTGAGAATATGGTTGCTAGCAGCCAGATGTACTTAGAAGTACTTTCCAACATCCCGATAGTATGCCGGGCAATGGAATATTAAGCATTTTCAAGAACACATGAGTACATATCTTTATTCGATTGAATGAATGGTATCTTGCAAGATAATGCCTTATCAAGTGGACAAGGTGCCCAAAAGCAAAACTAACCTTAAGACGGCAGAGCAGTATGTTTAATTGGAACAAAACTATCAAGGACATAAAGAGACAACAAAAGCATTCCATATAACTAGCACTCACCGTGACTTGATACCATCCAAATGAGTTCGGCACTAGCTTTTTGAATCCGAACTTGCCCCGCGGAATCGGTGAACCTTTTCTCCTGCCACCGCGATCCGACCGCCCTGAATCAAACTGCAATGCAAACACACAAATTAATTTCACAATCTTCCCACAACACCCCGCCACACTCACCGATCCGAGGAAGTCAGTCATATCATCGTCGTCTTCCAACCGCGAACGGATGGCCATCTCGGCCATCCGACTCTTCAGTCCACCCTTGTTGTTCTGCTGATAGCTGAGGGGCTTGAAACTGACTCGGCGGGTTGTTGACCTATCCTTCGCCCGATCATCGTGCTCTGCAACGCGAAATAATTTTATTAATTCCGTCCAAGTCCCAACAATGGCTGCCCACTTACCGTCCGAGTACGAGTTAGGTCCACTGAATCTGTTCCCATTGTTATTGTAGTTGTTACGTTGTCCGCCACGTTTAGGCATTCTTGATGTTTTGTTCATTTAATCTGTGCACTAAATTGATTCGATTTGTTGCAAAATGTAGAAAAACACGCGTAATTGATGTAATATGTCTTTATTTCACACAATTAAATGGTGGTGACTGAATTGTCAAGCAGTGTTACCAGAAGCGTTTGAGAAAAATGCCTCAAAGCAAAAAAGTATCAAAAGGTACTATAATCTGAGTATGGAATAATTCTTAATCAAGCAATAAAGAATGGCTCCGCAAGCTAGATACCTCTGTTAGCCAAGCGCGGACGAAAAAAAAGCATTGGATTGTGTTAAGATCATTTCCTTTGTCAAAATAACAACAACTATTTCCACAAAAATTCCCAGTACATTGGAATTAATGAAAAAATGTTTGCAATTATTAATTGTAACTCACAACCAAATTAAGTATTTAACGTCTAAGTTACTTAAGCTGTCTGTGTTTACTATAATTATTTCTTAGCTTAACTGGATGCATAGATACAGCGCAGGATGCCAGCTTAGCTCTGACACATACTTAAATCCTTTCGGGGGCCATAGGGCGTCAACATCGCCTGTGTGCAATCTTGTTCAGAGTACTGCAACGCATTTGAGCTGCCTCAAACTCATTCTCAAAGAGCTTTATTCCTCCTCAACTGTTCTGCGACATGTTAACTTAGGGCGTCCCGCAGTTCTGCTTGTCTGGGCGAGCAGATTGCACAGCTCTGCCACATGCCTGCATATAAACAGCGTCCTTAAGGCAACTAAGAACATAAAAATTAAAATTTGTTTATATTTTTACTCTCTGAAGCGCATTTGTGAAATTTAATCTGCCTTACCCAAAACTTTGGCACCGTGGCGTAAGTGGTTCTTTCACGGTCTCACCTCTCGCGAACGTCTGACAAGGTTCCTTAGAAACAAATTGCCTTTCGGCTGCGGCACTAAACTGTAGGTCTCTTCCATTCGTGTGGAAAATATAACGCACACAACATGAGTGGTTGTGAGAAGCTAGGCCCAGCCACTTGAAGAGCTGTTGCGCCAAATATTTATTTTATGTTTTTTTTTTTTTTTAATTGGAATGGACATAGTATAAAAAGCAGTTGATAAGAAGGGAAAACAGTATTTGAGAATGCTTACCTGCTTAGGCCCTTTTCACACATAGCTGGAATCGGATACAGGGCACAAATGCCCGATACACCCCGCTTTTTTCTCCCGGATAAATTTCAGCTCTATCCGGCACATGATACATTAAAGTTTACAGAACTATTCATCCGGCATCTGTTACTTGCATATATGGTTGCAGAATAATATTGAGATGAGTTTTGAATGGTGTGTATCCAGTGCCTTAGATTTCGTCTTCATATCCACTCCTAAGGCTTTTGGTGAACATACAATATTATTCTCAACCAATTCAATAAAATATTTATTTGTTTTCAACTGCAGCTAATCTGTGTAATAGATACAAAACTTTCTTCTTCTTCCGTCGAAACTAGAAAAATATCAAAAAGCATTTTTTTTAATAATATATTGTACTATTACACGAAGACTAATTTTACTTGTCTGTCTGCCAACTATCTGTTGAAAAATCATCCTGAAAGCCTCGTACTATTGCACCATAGACTTTCTTCCGTGCCTGTAATTGACACTTGATTTCTGATTAAACTCTTCTTATGTTATCTGCCAAATAAAAATAAAGTAAAATAGACGAATTATGAACAAGAATAAAGAGAACTATCAAAAAGAGTGAACGAAATTCTATACATGACTGCTACGATTGCTCTTCTTTCATCCCACTGTCTTTCTCCTACCGAGTCTTCGTTTAGTAGTAGATATCTTATCTGGTAGATATAAAAATGAAGGAGTATGAGTTTTGGTACAAGTTTCTCCTCAAAGCAACACTGCTGTCAAATTCGCTACTGGTGCAGTGAAGTTGGCTGTGGTTGTAATAATCGATCTTTGAGGTATGGATAAAAAAAGCCGCTGTATAGAAAATGGTAAGAGTTTTTAAACTAAAATATACCTGCCTGCAGATTTTTAAAATAAATTTCAAATTTTGAGGTTGTTTCAACTCTGTTATTATCTGTTATATATCAAATGGAGTAGAAAACAAGTAGATGAAAGTAGTAAGTCTTAGCATTTCATGATTTGTGGAAAAAAACTTAATCTGACATATTTCCAGTGTTTTGTCCTGAAAGAGGAAAGGCAGAACTTGCTCAGATTACACCTTACCCGGAAACTGGACTTCTGATGGTGTAACAAATTAAAAAAAAAATTATGGGGTACATTTTTAAAATATTTATTGAAACCGATAGAGTTGTGATTGTGAATAAGACGTTGATTTGGAGTTGCCTTACTCCAAACAAATTTTGCTTTCCATTGTATTCCAAGGAAATATGTTGAATTGACATTTCTCTGTGTTTTCTTCTCAAAAGCTAAATGAGCAAGATTCGTTTTGGTTTGTTTGTTTGTTTATTTAGTATTTTGAACTATTAATTTAACACAGTTTTTTATTAGACCTTTTCGCGGTTTGACGTCTATGCTGTCAAAGTGTTTTGGTGGCCATCGACGTACAATCCATGGTGTGCAATCCTTCAATGCAAAGGACAATTGTAATGCTAGGACATACACAAACTCTGCCTTCGGTGGAATTTGGGGATCACCAGCAAGGAGCTGAACATGGAGACCTGTCGTATACCCACCGATATGCTGGAGAAGGTCAACTCAACTTTGAAACTCTACGAGGGCACAAAGAACTATCACAACTTCACGAGCAAAAAGTGAGTTAACTAGGAATTAGCAGCAATTTCTGGTAAACTTAACTCCCTCTCCTTTACAGAAACTTCTTGGATCCCTCGGCGAAGCGCTTGACAAGCGGTGAACCATTCCTCAGCCCGCAGGGCATTGAATTTCTTACGCTGAAGGTGAAAGGCAAGAGAAGGCAAGATCTGCCGAGGGCGCCCGGATTGGGTTTGGTAATCGATCAGGTGAGGATGGTATCCATAAACCACTCACTTGGGAAGAATTGGAACCGGAGATTGAGGAATTCGTCGAGAAGTACATCTATGCGACGGAACAGAAGGACAAGTCAATGTTGTAGCGGTTAGACACTCTCAAGAAGCATTCGTACGATGCAAGGGAAAACAAGGATGTGGCAACTCAACCGTCACCTGTTATTATTGAGCAGATAGTCCAATAAAAGATTTATGTAAGGATACAGATCCACTTGCATTTTGTTTTTTCACATAAGCTCAACCAAAGAGAAGGAGACTATCCAAACAATAAAACTCAGACTTTCTAAGAATGCAAGTCAACTTTTTAATGTTTCTTTTTTTTTGTATAAAAGATTATTTAGTGTCTTCCCTTCTTCTTTTTGTTGTGTCCGACTTTACGGTGCTGCTGACGGGGTCCAGGTATAACCTCTTGGTACACCGGAGTAACCGGAGAGTTTTTACTCAGATTCCGAGCCTTCGACATGTCACTGAAAGGAGAAATAAGTTAACGAATCTGAACGATGGGCTTATGAAAAAAACAACTAACTATTGATCTGCAGCTCCAGTGGACATTTCCTGTGAACCTTTGATGATATCCTTCGCCCTGCGATCCCTCTTCTTTCTGAAACCAGTTCTCTCATACTTGGGCAGCTGCACATCTCCTGGCGTGCTTGGTGATTGTTCGATCTTGGCATCGGCAGACATCTTGGCCGCCTTGGTACTCATGACCCAGTTTTCTGCCTCTAAGTTGTCTTTTTCGGAATTGCAGTCAGTTTTTCAAGTGTTGGTAGTTCCTTGCTGACTTCGAGGGCCTTCTTCGGATTGATGTGAGCATAAGCGATGACCAGCTGAGCGAGAACTTTCATGTCATTCGGTTTCAAATGAAGGAGCACCTCAAGAGAACTTGCAGCAGTGTCTGTGGCACCGCCTCGCAAATCGAATTCAGCGGCTTGGCGCCACACGTCTGATAAATCCGCGCTGCTGACCTGAAATTAACGAGTGTAAGCGGTCGGGTAAGTCAGCAATAGATCCAACTTACGTTTTTCTTCTCGTACCAGTCCACTACGGATTTGAGTAGAGCCCAGGCGGCTTTATTGTCGGTGCCCTTATCATGCCGATTGCTACAGCTCACAACACAACACTTTGCCGGCATTTTACACGTAAAGTATTAATTTTTTCGTATGGATAAATAGTACGGTGATGTGCTGTTAATATTTACACGCACCAAATGCAAAAATATTCTTGAAATATTATGTTTTGGAAGAATTTTCTCCCTTACGACTTATTCCCCGAGCAAAACAGCACAAAAAAGACAAACGTTTGGCTACCAAAAGTGGTTTGTCACTTAAACGTCATAATTTTGACAAGCAGGCGAAAAGGTCTATTTACAATTTTTGATTTCTGATTACGTGCCACATAAATTTATAAAAAAAAGTATAAATAATTTATATATACAAAGGAAGAAAATAAATAACATAAACAACATAAGTAAATGAGTAACATGAATTAAATTTTACAATTAATTCATTTTGAAGTTTAACAGTTGTTTTCTGATTTTATTTCATTTGGCAAAGTGTTAAAAAGTCAAAGTCCTTTGTAGAATAAGCTGTTTTGGGCTGTACTTGTTCTTGCAAATGGAAGGCGGAAGTCTTGGTTATTTCTCAACGCAAATGGTTGAACTTTTCCTACATAGTTTACTAAACGTGACAGATAGGGAGGTGTTAGATTATTTTTTATTTTAAAGACAAATAGTAAAACATTCATCAAAATTGTTTGTTTAACACTTAGCCACATCAACATATTTAACGTGAAACAGATTGGAGTATAAATATTGCATTTTAAAATTGTTCTCATTGCTTTATTCTGAAGGAGTTGAAGCTTATTAATAATATCTTGGTTGTACAAAAAAAAAAATTGAAGGACAGTATTCAAAATGTGGTTTTATTATCGAATTGAAAATATTAATTGTATTTATAGTTGAAATGTTTTTATGGATTCTTCTGAGTAGATTTGCCATTTTAGATATTTTCTTCACAATATAGTAAAAGGAATAGTAAAATAAAAACGAATTAAACGCCAGTACTATTCGGTTAAAAATCAAATTCAAAAATGTATTCTTCCTTTCTTTCAAACACGTCCTTTTACTTTCCACTCTGTTTGAATAATCCTACTTAAACGTCAGATGCCTCCCTTCTTCTTCTTCTCTGCTAACAGCGACATCTCTCTCTCAGTTCGTATCCTGCTCATTTTCTCCTCCTGTTACACTCGCGTTATCCTACTGCTACAGTTCGGCCATCCTCTATTGCGACGTCCTCGGCGCAAGCATATGCTCGCCTTCGCCTTCCGCATCCAGAGGCAAACTCAGCCAATGCTTCATCCTGTCCGATGAATATACCGACGAGAATTTCCTTTGAGATCTTTCAGCACCGGGGATGTCTTCCAACAAATAGCGATCGTTTCCCAGCACGCGTGTCACTAAATATGGTCCCTTCCATTTCGGTTCTAAGTTCCTAGATGTTCCCGTTGACACAGGGCTTTTCTCGACCAAAACCATATCGCCCTGCTCGTATCTTGTTGCCGGTTTTCGCTTTAGATCAAAACGAATCTTCTCCTTAGCCTGCTTTATTGCGATGCTCAGCGCTGCTTGGTCTCAACGTTCAGCCAATGACGCGTCATGCTCGCTATTCATCCCATCTTGTAGCGCTTGCATTAATTTGTTCTTCATACTGCTTTTAGGGGTAAAAATAAATAATAAATCAAAAGGTCTTACTCCAGTAGTCGCGCTCTTCGTCGAGTTCAGTGTCCATTGAATCACCGGCAAGTGTCTGTCCCAGTCTCTATTTTCAGCATCCTTGGTCATACTTCGCACAGCTGACAAAATAGTACGATTGTACCGCTCCACCTGGCCATTCGCCCGAGGAGAGCCTGTCGAGGTCTTCACGTGTCCAATGAAATGCTGCTCACAGTATTTCTCAAAAGAACTGCTCGTGAACGCGGTACCTCGATCTGTAACTATTCTTGCTGGAACCCCAAAATATGCCGACAGCTCTCGCAGAAACCCAAGCACATACCTTGTTTCAGTTGAACGCACTGCTCTCATTACCACGAACTTAGTAAATCCATCTACTATCACCAACAGATGAACATTACCGGCACGACTCTTCACGAATGGTCCCAGATGATCCATATGAACGACAGAAAACGGAATCGGCTCTCGAGGAATAGGATATAACTCTCCCTCCTTCTGACTAGTGCAACCCTTTGAGTATGCACACTCAATACAGGACGAGATGTACTTTTTTACGAAGTCCCTCATCCGAGCAAACCAAAATTCCTTCTCTAACAACTCTAGAGTCTTTCCAACGCCGAAATGGCCTACATCATCATGACAGCTCCTCGTAATGCGATATTTCAGAGCGTCTGGCACATACCACTTCAAGTTGTCCCCCACTTTCCGGAACAGTCTACCATCCCGTTCTACATAGTCCTGTTGAACTTGTCTTGCTTCTGCGGAATGGAACGAATTATTGAGTAATTCTAAAATACGTTTTACCTTGCAGTCCTGGCGCTGAAGTGTAACAAGCCAATCCTCTTGATCGATATTAATACTCAGCATATTACACTCAAGCAGGTCTTCCCTCTAGTTCTCCGGCTTTTGCTCATACGAGTTCCGACTCAGACTATCTACATGCCCCATTTGAGAACCAGGCCGATGCACAAATCTTATGTCAAAGTCTTGTAATTTCAGAAACAGCCTCGCTACCCGACCGGTAACATTCGTCATGTCCTTCAGGGTCACGATAGCTCTGCGGTCCGTTACGACCGTGAATGGCTTCCCAAGCAGATAGATTCGGAAACGACTCACACTCTCCGCATTCGCCAATAGCTCCAGCTCGTAGCTGTGGTACCGACATTCTACGTCCGACGTCCTGCGACTATAATAGCTCACCACCCGGAGAACTCCTGCTTCGCCCTTCTGCATCAACACTCCTGCCAGTCCAGTCGCACAAGATGACTCTTTAGAACGTTGAATGCGGATTGCTCCTCATGTCTCCATTGAAAGGCTGCATCTTTCCTTAAAAGCATAGTCAGTGGCGCAGCAATCTTCGCGTAACCAGGAACGAACTTCCTAAAATATGCGGACAGTCCCAAGAACTGTCTAACTTGCCGTACATTATTCGGCTCTGGAAATTCCTGTATAGCCCTTGTCTTACGCTTGCCCGGTTTAACACCAGCCTCCACCAACTGATGACCCAAGTACTCGACCTCTTTCTTTAGAAACTCACACTTCTCAAGCTTAAGTGTCAATCCATTTTCTAACAGGACGCCCAGAAACTTTCTTAGTCTCTCCAGTCCCTCCACGATGGGTTTACTGGGTATAATAACATCATCCAGAAACACCAGCGCCTCCTCTTCCGCCACGCGACAGACCGAACTGTCCATCAGTCTCTGGAACACAGCCGGCGCATTAACCAATCCAAACGGCATACGACGAAACTCCAGTTGGATTTGAAAAGCAGTCAGATGTCTGGACTTTTCCGCTAGTGGTATCTGAAAATAGCCAGAATTCATATCTAATACTGTAAAATACCTGTTTCCATTGAGACGGCTAAGTTGTTCTTCCACCATAGGCATCGGATACTTCTCTTTTACGGTAATAGCATTAAGTTTTCTGAAGTCCACGTACATCCTTGGTTTCCCATCTTTCTTCAGTACAATCACGAGAGGTGATGTAAAGTTAGAGGTGGATTCCCGCACGACTCCTTTATCCAGCAACTCGTTCACCGTTTTGGCCACTGTCTCTCGCATGGCGAAAGGAATTCTACTACTTCTTTTCCCCTCCGGTTCGGGGACCTTCAATTCAATTGTCATCGCAGTGTTCTTAGCTTCGCCCAACTCTGACATGCCTCTTGAAAAACAGCATCGGAAATTATTCACTATCCCCACTAGTTTTTCCTGGTCACTTTCCGTTAGATCTTCGTCGACATTTAGGTCCTTGACCTTGATTTCGTCCAAGCACTTGTCAATGGCCAGTACTTCCTCTACATTGGGCATAATCTTCACGACTCCGGCAGCAAATTCCACTTTAATATGCGCCTGGCATAGGAAACGTCGACCAGTAATAACATCTACGCATTGTGCCGAGTCTGGCACCACTAACACGTCGACAACAGCCTTCACTCCTTCAATTTCGACGATAGCTTCAAAGCGACCCAGAGAAAAGCATTTTCCACCTCCAAATCCACGTAGCAGTGTACGATTGTCGTCGAAATGGAAGTCGCTAGACAGCGCGACCGCGCGCTTCATAGTTACGCATTCACTGCCCATGTCTACGTAAGTCAACAATTTGACTGAGTTTACGATCATGACCGTGAGACAGTCGTCTCCTTTCTTCGCTGATGAGAACAAACAGCCGACATCAGACTTCCTTGGGCAGTGCTTAACTCGATGTCACGGTTGATGGCACTTAAAGCAACGTACATGATCAGGCAATAGTTTAACTGCGTTGTCATCCCCATTTTTCGGATCCACTCTTTTAACTGGTGTTGGATGAACAAAGACACCAGAGCTGACGCTTGCAGTTGAAGCCGCTGGAATCCTTTTGCCCTTTCGCATGCGTTCCTGTGCACGCACGCCCTCAATCCACTTAATTCGTTGCAGTAACTCTAACGACGAATCAAACCTTTGGCTCGCCAATTGCTCTATTAGCTTTTCGTCGTTAAGACCCGAAATAAGATACTTTATAATCGTCTCTTCCGTCAACCCGCCCCGCTTACCAAGCATTTTTGCCTCAAAGAAGTATTCCTCTACAGTCTCGGAGTGCCTACCTTGACGAGACATTAACTGCATATGGATATCCGCAGAATCGGAACTAGATGGGAACGCTTTGACAAACTCAGCCTTTAACTTCTCCCAGTCACCCAGCAGGTCACCTTCAGCTTCCAGCCAACACTTTGGCGGTCCGTGGAATTTTATTATTGCAGCACACAGAATCAAAGAATCCTGCCAGCCAAAGAGCGTTCGCATTCGTTCTATTTGGTTAATTCATTGGGTTGACGTTAATGATTTCATGTCTCCGGGGGTAAAATCCGGCATTGCGTTTACCACATCGGATACAGACATCCCCATACCACCGTCGCCAATGCTACGATTCCCGCCAAAGGAACTTTGCTTCAACGCCACAGCCGCCTGCTTTCGCCGCAATAATTCCAGCTCCCGTTTCAAAGTCGCCAGGTCCATCTCAGCTGTTGACTTTTCCAGAATTGTTTTATTCGCCTCGTTGTCTTCGGAATCACCTTCCGACAAGCTTTCGTCCTCACCATCTACGATCTCATCGACGTTCCTTATTGCGACTTTCGTATCAGGATTCGTCGCACCCGACTTCTCACCGTCAAGAAACATCATCAGTCTGCTGATAAGTTGCGGCTTTTTCCCTGACACACTCAGCTTACGCTTCTTGAGTTCATCCTTCAGCTTTGCTGAAGCAGACAGCAGATGTCCTCGAAAACCACGCGATGTTTCTCAGTCGCATAGCTGAATTAATCGGACAATCAGGTCCACGCACGCAAGAATACCAATCCCACTTCTGAACTAAAAGGAATAGTAAAATAAAAACTAATTAAACGCCAGTACTATTCGGTTAAAAATCAAATTCAAAAATTTATTCTTCCTTTCTTTCAAACACGTCCTTTTACTTTCCACTCTGTTTGAATAATCCTACTTAAACGTCAGATGCCTCCCTTCTTCTTCTTCTCTACTAACAGCGACATCTCTCTCTCAGTTCGCGTCCTGCTCATCTTCTCCTCCTGTTACACTCGCGTTATCCTACTGCTACAATAGTCTATGTGTTTACCGAATACTAATTTATTGTCTATAACTATACCCAGGTATTTTATTTCCGAAACTATATCAAGGCTTTCGTTATCTACTTTAATGTTTTTCGCACTATCACTTATAACGTTACTAATTATCATCATTTTTGCTTTAGAAACATTCAACTTAAGCTTGTTTGCTTTAAGCCATACGCTAAGGTTATCCAAATCTTGTTGAATTTTTGAAACCCCTTCGTCCAAATTGTCACAATTTACATATAATAAACCATCATCTGCAAATAAAGCGGATTCACTAATAGGTGAGTTTTTTGTACGCGTATACCCGCTAACCCAAAAATATACATGTTAATTACAACATCACGATAGCGTATACCCGCTTAAGTTAGCGGGGACAACTATCGCCGCTAAGTCCTAAGCGGCGATAAAAACAATGCTACCAGAATCCTTTTTCTTATCCCCAATCGGTAAATTATTAATAATTGTCAAAAATTTGGCATAAATGTGGCATTTCGTTTGAAAATTAATTTAAAAACAAAAATGTCTGAACTAGCAGAAACAGCATATAAGTACGATGTTAGGTCTTCTAATGTTGTTCCATCATTTTAAAGGCGATCGCTAGCAGTTGTTCCCTCAAGCACCATGTTTAGTACCTTAAAGAAGTTTACGTTATCCATTTTGTATGTACCTACATATAATTTTTATTTGATTTCTTACCTGTGTTTCGATGTTTTCCATTTCAATAGCTTGTCTATAATTTTGACCAAAAAAAATCAACTATTTTTGAGTTTGGCAGTTAAAATGGCATAAGAATGTATGTGCTGCCAGGTTTTTCTCACAAAACCGATAAGCGGGGATGGTCGTTTTTTTGTGCAATTTTTGAGTTAGCGGGTATACGTGTACAAAAAAACGCGCCTATTATTTATTACGCTTCCGATGTCATTGATATAGACGTTAACAAGAAATGTCCCTAGAATGGAACCCTGTTGCACACCAACATTAATTCGCATCTTATCAGATAATACTTTATTCACTTTAGTCTTTTGCGTTCTGCCTTATAGGTACGAAACCATCCAGGACAATGATTTTTCGCGTACCCCATAGGTTAGGTTAGGTTAGGTTAGGTAGGTTATCATATAAACACTAGGCACCAAAGTGGGCCCATCGCGATCCCTAGGGAACCTTCACGGCAGAAGACCTAAACCCATTCTCCCAAGCAATTAATCTCCCTACAGAATCTGAAAAGATCCTTGTTATGGTTTAGGGACCTCACCTCTTCAAGGTTATCGAAGAAGTATCTTCCAAGGTGCTTTAGCCTTGTCCTGGCAATTCCTTGACATTAACAGAGTATATGAGTTATATCCTCTGAGACATGTAGGTCGTCTCAGTACCTACAAACATCCGTATCGGATAACCCTAGTCTCATGGCATGCCTCCTTAGGAGACAGTGGCCAGAGAGTATTCCTATCACTGTTCTTAGCCTCGATCTATCTAACTTGATTATTTCCCCAGATTCTGCAATCTAGCACAGGCCACAAGGCCTTAGACACCCTGTGACCATCTAAGTTTGATCATCTTAGATTAGCCGTGTCAATGATTTTATCCCGAATAATTCCCTTAGCCACGCACCCTGGTGGCTTAATACTACCAATTATATCGCTACGTGGGAGCCCCGCTCCTCTTTTAGCCAGCGCGTCGGCCTGCTCGTTGCCTTCAATATCGCAGTGTCTAGGTACCCAACATAATCTGACTCGGTTCTGCGTACATAATGCCCTAAGCATTGTGCGGCAATTCCTGATTATCTCAGATTTGGTGACGTAAGACTCTAGCGCCTTTAGCGCAGCCTGACTGTCAATGTAGATGGCGATATTCTTATCGGATATTGATCCCATCTCAAGTAATTCCGCAGCTTTAAGTACAGCTAGAACCTCTGCTTGGAACACACTACATGTGTCCGGAAGTCTCAAGGCCACCCGTAGGTTCGTATCTCTCGAGTAAATACCTGACCCCGTGCCCTCATTGGTCTTAGAACCATCTGTGTATATTGCAATCTCGTTATGGACAGAGTCTGTCTTCCTTCGCCAGTCCTCTCTTATTGGATACAGTACTTCATATGGTGTGTCGAAGTCTAAGGTGCCAAGTATATCGTCCGATTCGTCTGCGATTCCGGGAAAAGATTCCTTGAGAATGGAGCTGTGTCCTATGTTATTAGTCCTGAAGAGACCAACGTTAGTGAGCCGAAGCGCACTATTGCCCGCTTAAAATTTAATTTATAGGTCTAATGGTAAAAGATACAGAAAGATCTCGAGTGCAGCTGTAGGTGTTGTGCGTAGAGCACCCGCGATGGCAATGCAAGCTGTTCTTTGTACCATGGCCAACATATCCCGTGTGTCTTTCGTATTCGTTGCCTTCCACCACACAAGAGCCCCATACGTGAGGATGGGTCTGACTACCATGATGTATAGCCAGTGCATCACTGCGGGCTTCAGGCCCCCTTTTTTCCCCGCGGTCCGCTTACAGATGAAAAGAGCATTATAAGCTTTGCGGACCCTTTCCTGTATGTTAAGTTTCCAATTTAGTTTCGTATCTAGCATTATCCCAAGATATCTAGCGCGATCCGAAAGGGAAAGCTCCACCCGTGCTAGCTTAGGCAGTTTGAAGGGTGGTATCTTGTATTTTCTGCTGAAGAGTACCAATTCGGTTTTATCCGGGTTGACGTGTAGTCCACACCCTCTAGCCCATTTTTCAAGACTATTAAGAGCTGATTCCATAATTTCACTTAATGTGTCAAGGAAATTGATATCTCATCGATGACTACAACCCAGAGGAGGGGTGAGATAACGCCTCCCTGGGGAGTCCCCCTGGTAACGGATTTTCTTATTGAACTGTTTCCGGTAGTGGAGTTAATGTTTCTAGTGCCCAGCATATTGCAGAGCCAATTGGTAATGCTATGCTCGACGTTCATTGTTTCCAGGGCCTGTTTGATGGCCCTTCCTTCTACGTTATTGAACGCACCTTCAATATCTAGGAAGGCTGCTAGTGCAAATTCCTTATGGTAAAGGCTAGTCTCTATCTTCCCTACTACGTCGTGTAAAGCTGTTTTCACCGATTTCCCCTTCAAATATGCGTGCTGAGCTTTGCATAGAATCCCGTTGCAACACTTACTTCTGATGTGAATATCAAGAAGTCTTTCAAGTGTCTTGAGGAGGAAGGACGAGAGACTTCGCGTACCACATATTTCTCCAGTTTTTCAAATAAAATTACTCTGTCCACTGTAATAAAAAGCCCGCTTCAGATGAAGAAAGACACATATTATTATGGCTTTCGCTTCGAGCTGTTGTTTCCAATTTGCTATGACCATGTTAAGTGCACCTTCACAAGAATGCTGCTTTCTGACTGATTTTCAATTATCAATTTATGAAACTCGAAAAATAATTCCAGCTGGGGGTGGACAACTTTTTCAAATACCTTTTCATAAAGAGGGAGGCCATTAATTGGTCTAAAGTCTTCACATTTTATCGATAACTTAACTTTTGGGATAGGAGTGATCTGAGACACTTTCCAAGAGTTGGGGAAAATACCTTCTCGAAACGATTGATTGATAATTTTAATCAACGGGTGTGCTATGATGTCAATGTTAAGGAAGTGTGGATCGCGTTTATTTTTTATATTGTAAAACACTTTCTTTATATCAGAGAAATCTACTTCACGAAATCTAAAAATGACAGGATTAATTTCGATCTGATTAATAAAATCACATTTTAATCTACAATTGTTGAATTGATGTCAATCTCTATTCTGAATAAAAAATGTTGACTGGAGCTTTACATTCCAAAAATTTGGAAATAGCACAGAAAATATTTCATTATTTCTGCTTTACGACATAATAGCCGCGTTTTGTTTTCCCCGTGAACTGGTTCAGTTCATATTTGTACACAGGATGCAAAAATAACAATTGAACCAGCACTTGAGCTGGTTAAATTTTCGTGAACCAGAATTTCTGTCTCATACCTCACCACTAGATGGCTTTACACAAAAAAAGAAAAAATATATATATAAAGCTTGGCAGCTCTGCTGAATGGCAGAAGTAAATCATAGTTGTTTGTTGTACCCTCACTTTCTGACATAAGTATCTAAAAACACTTAATTATTAAACAAAAGTAAAAATGTTAAGCACTTTTCTCAACCCGATTGCTATTTTTCCGCCATTTTTAGTCCATATTAAACGTCAGTGTGTAGCTGCTGCTACCAACTTGTGAAAATGAAATTTCTAAGTGAACCAGGAGCGTTTTTTTATTTTGAGATGAACTAGTTCAGTTCACGGGAAAACAAAACGCGGCTATTGAGTCAATTTTACAATATTTTAACAAACCATTTACTTTTTAGCCATTGCTTTTTAAAGGCATAATAAAATACAAAATGAGAGCTTTTCATTTTATACCAGAGAACTTTGGAAAGCTACTGAGGTCTTACTTACTTACTTAGGTGGCGCTACAGTTCGGGTGAACCTGGGCCTCAACCAACAAGCCTCTCCATTTAGCTCGGTCTTTAGCTAATTGCCTCCAGTTGCGCACTCCAAGTCGGTCGAGTTCCCCTTGAACTTGTGCGCGCTACCTACGGCGATGATTCCCTCTACTGCGTCGTCCCTCGGGGTTAGATTCGAAGACTCTGCGGGCCGGAGCGTTGTTGTCAATTCGCTCTACATGTCCTAGCCATCTCAGACGTCCAATTCGCAGTTTTTCGACTAGGTCGATGTCGATGTACAACTCGTATAGTTCGTGATTGAATCTTCTCCTCCAAAACCCGTCAACGCAAACGGGACCGAAAATCTTACGAAGAATTTTTCTCTCGAAGCGACCAAGGATATCTTCATCCTCTTTTAATAAAGTCAATGTTTCAGCGCCATAAAGCAGGAATGGGATGATCAGGGTCTTATACAGAGTCTCCTTAGTAGATCGAGATAGGGCTTTACTGTTGAATTGCCTTATAAGCCCAAAAAAACAGCGATTGGCAAGAGTTATTCTTCGCTGATGTTGTTCTCAGAGTTTATAGCAGAGCCAAGGTAGACAAAGTCCCTTACTACCTCGAAGTTATAGCTGCCCACTGTGACGTTCTGTCCAATTCGTCGGTGTTGGCTGTCCCTTCTTGTTGACAGCATATACTTGGTTTTGCCCTCGTTTATCGCTAAACCCATTTTGGCCGCTTCCGCCTCAATGCCTGCAAACGCACCGGTGACAGCCCGCTGAGTTCTTCCGATAATGTCTATATCGTCGGCGTATGCAAGCAGTTGTACAGACTTGTGATAGATTGTGCCTCCGGGGTCGGCTTGTGAGTTCCGCACAATCCGTTCAAGTACAATATTAACGAAGTCACATGACAGCGCGTCACCTTGTCTAAAGCCTTTTTTGACATCAAAGGTCTCGGTGAGGTCATTACCGACCTTGATGGAGCAGCGACCCTTCTCCATCATCATCCTGCACAGACGGACAAGTTTGGCAGGGATGTCACAACTAGAGATGGCTCTATAAAGCTCTTCTCTATAGAAGCTGTCATAGGCGGCCTTGAAGTCGATAAAGAGCTGGTGAGTATCGATTGGAATTCTTGGGTTTTCTCCAGGATCTGTCGAAGTGTGAAGATTTGATCGATGGTGGACTTTCCTGGCCTGAAACCGCACTGATAGGGTCCAATCAGGCTGTTAATAAAAGGTTTCAGGCGTTCACACAATATCGCAGAAAAGATCTTGTATGCGATGTTGAGGAGACTGATGCCTCTATAATGTGCGCAGTTGAGGAGGTCTCCTTTCTTGTGGATCGGGCAAACGATGCTGAGATTCCATTCATCATGCATACACTCGTCTGACCAATTCTTAGAAATGAGTTGGTGTATGCACTCTACCAATTCATCCCCAGCTGCCTTGAAAAGTTCGGCCGGTAAGCCATCAGGTCCAGCAGCCTTGTTCGATTTTAGCATGGATATTGCTATCCTCACTTCGTTTTGGTCAGGTGGACGGAAATGTTGACTATCGTCGTCTATGTTGAATGGTTCATTCTGCCTGACAGCAGGATGTTGATCTTCGTCGCCGTTATACAGTCTGAAGAAGTAGTTTTTCCATATTCTCAGCACCGACTGTGATTCTACAACGAGGTTTCCATTTCCATCTCTACACGTTTCTGTACGGGTATTGCTCCTCTGACACGTTCTTTTTACCTTTTGGTAAAACTTCCGTATATTGTTCCTGGAGTATAAACTCTCGATATTTTCAAACGCGCGCTTCTCATGCTCTTTCTTCTTCTTTTGGAGAAGCCGATGTTCTTCCCGTCTCTTTTGCTCGTAGAGCTCACGAGCAGCTCTCGTCTTCCCTTGCAACGCCGCTATGTATGCCTCTTGTTTTGCTGCATGCACTCGCCGGCATTCTTCGTCAAACCAGGGGTTTCGCGGTGGTGGGCGAGCGAGACCCAGCACATTAGTCGCGGCGTTTCTGATGGCATGTTGGCAGCGTTGCCACTGGTCTTCGGCACTTGATGCTGGCGGCATAGGGGTGATTGAGAGATTTCGGGATACGCGTTCAGCGAAGAGTCTGGCAGACTCTTGCGATTGTAGCCTTTCGACGTTAAATTTTCTCACAGTGATTCTTCTCTATTGCTCAGATTGGGATATCCGCATTCGTACCTTGGCTACAACAAGGTAATGATCCGAGTCTATGTTGGCCGCTCGGAAGATCCGGATATCCAGAATACTGGAGGCATGCCTTGCGTCGATCGCAATATGATCAATTTGGTTGATCGTTACATGATCATTGGACCGCCATGTCTGCTTATGAATATCGAGATGAGGAAACCATCTGCTTGCTATGGTGACATTTCGCTCCACAGCGAAATCAATTAGCCTTAGTGCGTTATCAGACGTGGTGTCGTGTAGGCTATGCTTACCGACTGCCCTACTAAAGACGTCCTTCTTTCCTATTTTGGCGTTGAAATCGCCCAATATGATTTTAACGTCGTATTTAGGACATTGCTCTCATGTTTTTTCGAGGAGCTCGTAGAAACACTCTTTGGTGGCAGGGTCATTTTCTTCCGTGGGGGCATGAACACATATTAGGCTTATGTTAGCGAATTTAGCCTTGATCCGGATAGTCATAACGTGGTCTGTAAAGGGACAGAACATTCCACGTACAGATCCGAACCCAACCCCACAGTTGGATCAGTAGAAATGCGGTGAAGTGAGAGGGTTATGATTCCTTATTTTCGGATCATAACCTCGCTGATAAAAGGAAGAAGAATTTCGGAAGCGGAACTGACATGGAGATACCAAAAGGTTCAGAGAAGATACCTGCGCCTGCACCTATTTCCATTTTGGATCCATCGGTATACACAGCTATGTATTGTTCGTTAGGTGTTCTATCGTTTATCCATTCTTCCCTGCTCGGATAAGTGGCTTAAAAATGGTCTCGTGAAGTCTATGTATGGCGTAGTGTAGTCTGTACTAGAGAGGCGTCAACTCGAGTTCATGAACCGGTTCAAACCGAGTTACAGCTAAACCGAGTTAAGCCGAGTTACATTTACATCTAACCGAGTTTGCGAAACCGATGGAACAAACCGAATAATTAAATGCCAAAACTACATTAAACTGAGTTGAACACACAGTACGGCTTCAGTTGGTAAGGATAAGTAAACACAATGCAATACCCGTATATAAAGACGAGTTGGAAAGCAGTCTATTTGTTTTGTACAAACACATTTGCACTGTCCGATTCCATACTTATATCCTTTAACTCCTCGGGGGGCATAGGGCGTCAAACACGCCTGCGCGCCATCGTGTTCGGAGTTCTGCAACGCATTTGAGCTGCCTCCAACTCATTCCTAAAGAGCTCGATTCCTCCTCAACTGTTCTGCGCCACGTTTGCCTAGGGCGTCCCGCTATTCTGCCTGCCTTGGTGAGCGGATTCCACTGCATAGCGTATTTCGCAATGGAATTGTCTTCGCGCCGTAGGGTGTGTCCAATCCATTGCCACTTTCTTCTTCGTTTAGTAATGCTTATAGGTTCTTGGCCCGTTCTCAGATAAAGTTGCTCGTTGGAGATGCGGTTCGGCCAAAAAATCCTCAAGATGATTCTTAAGCATTTGTTTACGAAGACTTGCAGCTTGCGTGTGTTAATGGTGTCCACCTTCCAGGTACTGCACCCATAAAGCAGCACTGATTCTACGTTGGAGCGGAACAGTCGTAGCTTGGTTCTTTAGCTAATAACATGGCTTCTCCAGATTTTGGACAGCATTCCGAACGCAGCTTTAGCCTTCCCGATTCTGCTGCACACATCCAGTTCGGTGCCACCGCGATTAGCCGAGACGACACTTCCTAAATATAGAAAGTTATCAACTTTCTCGACTTGCTTTCCGGCAATGTTAAGTTGAGCGCGGGTATTGGAAGTACTCAGGGCTTTTGTTTTGGCTGTGTTTATTTTTAGCCCCACTTTGTTTGCCTCAGCTTCTAGATTTTGGGCCATTAAATGAAGATCCATTATCCGATGTGAAAGTAGACAAACATCGTCAGCGTAATCTAGGTGTTTAAGGTAAGATGTCATAGTCCTACGAATTCCAGAATTAGCTTCCGTCAATGCTGCACGGAGTACATCGCTGATAACCACCAAGAACAATAGGGGGGACAGTATGCACCCTTGACGTACTCCACTTTGGACTTCAAAGTCCTCCGACACCTTACCATTGTGCACGACGTGACACTTGCCGCCCTCATATGTAGCCTTGATAATAGCTATAAGCTTTTCTGGAATGCCTCTCCTGCGCAAGGCCAACCAGATAGCATCTCGATTCAAGCTGTCGAAAGCCTTCTCGAAGTCGATAAACAGTAAATGTAGCGGAGACCTATACTCAACGCATTGTTATGATCCGTAATGTGTTTATGTGGTCGATGCAGGAGGATCCAGCGCGAAAGCCTGCCTGTTCGACATCGAGAGTTGAATCTAAATGATCTTTAATTCGTTCTAGAATTATTCTAGCTATTATTTTGACTACAGCTGGAAGAACACATATACCTCTCCAGTTACCGCACTCCATCAAGTTACCCTTCTTTGGAAGCTTAATGATCATCCCCCTTTTCCACTCCTGTGGAAATTGTTCACTATCCCAAGCTCTCCGTATTAGCGGATGCAGCAAATCTGCCGATGTATTTGGCGCCGCTTGAAATAGCTCGGCAGGGATGCCATCAATACCCACCGCTTTGTTTTTCTTGAGGGACTTGATTGCTGTTATTATTTCAGCTTTACTGGGAGGTATGGTGCGAATTCGGGAATTTGTTGCTTCGAACTGCTCATTCGAATTCAAGATCATACCGCCGTCGTCTAAGTGATTTAGCACTGTAGCAAAATGTTCTCTCCATCTAGTGAGCTGATCCTCATCCGAAATCAGAAGGTTACCGTCTAGACTCTTCACTGGATGTTGTTTGGAATTTCGACCACCAATGAGCTCCTTAGTGATGTTGTAAACAGTCCTACTGTCGCACCTACTCGTTGCTTCTTCAGCCCTTGACGCCAGTGAGTTGACATATTGACGTTTGTCACATCTCACACTACGCTGCACTTCTTTCCTCTTCGCACGGTATTGGGTTTCAAGCTCGGTTCTCTCTACTGCTGAGGCCGCTGCAATCCGAGCCTTGATTGCTGTACGCTCATCGATCCGTCTCCAGGTGTATGTAGAAAGCCATGTGCGGTGGTGTTACTGCTTTTTACCGACATACGTGCGTGCCCCAATCGCAAAAGCATTTTTCACAGCACTCCAGTGGTCATCCATGTTCTCTATGCTTCTGCTTCAAAGGCAAGATGGTCCCTAAACTGTTGGCGTACTTGGAGAACCTTGAGCCTGTTGATATTAAACCTGGTTGGATGTTCGTTGCCTATCAGTAGAGACCCAACTGATCTTGCGGCAGGTGTTATGCTTAAACAGCGTACCTCCGATGACTAGCCGGTTGGTATTGCAGAAGTCCACAAACAGCTCACCATTGTCATTACGGTCTCCCACGCCGTGAACTCCCATCACGTGCTTAAGCATGGTGTTGTCGCTACTCACCTTGGCATTGAGATCTCCCATTACCATTACGATGTCCCCATTAGGCGTTTGGTTGTAGGCGGCGCCTAAGTAGCTATAAAAATTATCCTTTTCATCCTCAGTCGCGTCTAGAGTCGGAGCATAACACTGTATGATGGTGATTTTTCTAACTCTACTCTGGAACCTAGCCGTCAAAATCCGGTCACTATGGGGTTTCCAGGATATGAGGCTACTACGTGCTGCTGGAGTTAGCATGAGTCCTACGCCAGAACTCCGTGCACTTCCAGCTGGTTTACCAGAGTAGAGCATCACAGTGCTTTTTGTTGGGGAGATGTATTCCCCAGCATCGTACCATCTTATCTCGCTCAGCCCTAAGATGTCGATTTTATACCGTGCGAATTCGCGCTCCAATTGGAGGAATCTGGCATTATAAGGCCCTTCCTTGAGTGAGTCCATTAGGGACTTATCGTTCCAGAATCCGATCGTTGTCCGTGTCCGATAGCCAAAGGTCGTCAACAAATTATCCGTCCTTATCCGAGGCGATTGTTTCCGTTTCGGAGCAAGATTTGTTTTACGGTTGCGGCTCGCTGGGTCACAGACCAACCGACACTTATCCTGTTTTTTGGCGCAGGAAGCTCGCCCTTCGTCCTCTCCCGTTAGCAATTTCCGAAGAAATTCCCAGATGACACCACGAGGAGGTGGGAGTAGGGCTTACTAACAGAGCTGCTAGGTTTTCGGCTGCAGTGGCACCTACTCGTTACTTAGCGGACCAGCACCTACCGGGAGATGCTGCCCCTACGAGGCCTTTGTTAGTCGTTTGCCATCCGATTCCATACCTATTTGGAATTCGGTTTCGGTTCGGTTTCCCACGAGACGGTGGCACCTAAACTACTTGCTCCGGTTTTCTCTCATGGTTTGTTTATTTTTTCACATACATAGTTGTATTCGCTTTTTTTTGTGTATGCGCTGTTTTGTTGTGTGTTGCATCGAACCAAGTCAATTGAGCGTATGCATACCGAGTTAAACCGAGTTTAACCGAGCTGCAAACTGATTCAATATCTATTTTGAATTCGTATTCGGTTCCGTTTTAGTTTCTTATGTGATGCATACTTGAGGGAGAGGCCTTCGCCGAAAAGTATGCAAACATTTTGTATTTCGAATTACATGAGTACACTGTTGTACACGAATTTGCTTTAACACCAGTCAGGAAAAGAATTTAATTATCTTTTTACAGAACCTGTTTTGAAATAGTACGAATGAACCGGCAAACAATTTCAAATTCTATTGTTCCATAATTTCCCCTAATTTATGTATGTAAACTCAATTAAGTAATTGGTTCTATCTGCATTCGGAGTTAAGTATTTGCAGTGAAAAGTATCTCACTCGATGCTGTTTATTTGTGCAAGTGTAAAGGTAATTTGTTATTTTCTTGGTGAAAAGACGATAGATTGTAAGTTACAGCTTTGAACATTTTTCGTTATATTTAAAAACTGAAGTTTTTAGAAGTCCTGGCGAAATGCCACCAAAAGTAAATATGAGCGGAATAACCAATAAGAGGAAGACTATCTCCATTAAAACTAAAATTTAAATTTTATATCGTCTTGCAACAGGACAGGGCTGCTAAACGGCGACGATGACCAATATTCCGATGTCAGGTAGAACGAGCTATTCAACAGTGATGATGACAGTCAAGATTCCCGTCAACCCGATCAGAATGAAGTGAGGATAGCGATATCTAAACTTAAATCCAACAAAGCTGCTGGAGCCGACGGCCTTGCCGCTGAACTTTTCAAGGCAGGAGGAGATGAGTTGGTAAGGAGCATGCACCAGCTCATCTGTAAAATCTGGTCGGACGAAAGTATGCCTGATGAACGGAACCTCAGCAACATTTGCCCGATCCTGAAGAAAGGAGACCCTCTGAACTGCGCCAACTACAGAGCTATAAGTCTCCTCAACTTCGCATATAAGATCCTGTCTGCCGTACTATGTGAAAGCCTAAAACCGATCGTCAACAACCTGATAGGTCCTTATCAGTGCGGTTTTAGGCCTGGAAAGTCCACCATTGACCAAATATTCACACTACGGCAGATCTTTGAAAAAAACCCATGAATATAAAATCGATACGCACCACCTCTTCATCGATTTAAAAGTTGCCTATGATAGCGTGTATAGAGACGAGTTATACAGAGCCATGTCTAGTCTTGGCATCCCTGCCAAGCTCGTCCGTTTGTGCAGAGTGACGACTGAGAACTCTCCCTGCTCCATCAAAGTCGGTAAAAACATCACCGAACCGGGAAATGTCAATGTCGGGAAAGGTCTTAGACAAGGTGACGCGCTATCATGCGATCTCTTTAACATAGTACTTGAGAGATTTGTACGAAACTCACAAGCCAACACCGGAGGTACAATCTTTTATAAGTCTGTACAACTACTCGCTTATGCCGATGACATTGACATAATCGGAAGAACTCAGCGGGCCGTCAATGGGGCATTTACGAGTATTGAGATCGAGGCAGCAAAGATGGGTCTAGCGGTCAATGAAAGCAAAACAAAATATATGCTGTCTACAAAAAAGGACACCCAACATCAGCGTCTTGGACAGAACGCCGCAATAGACAGATATAATTTTGAGGTAGTAAAGGATTTTGTCTACCTAGGCTCTATGGTGAACTCCGCAAATGACATTAGTAGGGAGATCACACGAAGAATTACCCTTGCCAATCGTTGTTTCTATGGGCTAAGACGGCAATTGAGTAGCAAAGCTCTATCTCGAACTACTAAGGTAACTCTCTATAAGACACGAATTATCCCAGTCCTGTTGTATGGCGCAGAGGCATGGGCTTTGACAAAAACCGGATGAGGATGCCCTTGGTTATTTCGAGAGAAAAGTTCTCCGAGCGATCTTTGGTCCCGTCTGCATAGACGGTGAGTGGAGGAGAAGGTATAATGCCGAAATATACGGCCTGTACAAGGACACCGACTTAGCCAGAAGAGTTCACATACAGCGACTAAGATGGCTGGTCATTTGGAGCGGATGGAGCCCAACGTTCCCGCTAAGAAAGTCTTCGAATCCACCCCGGATGGACGACGCAGTAGAGGACGACCTCGCGGTAGGTGGCGCACACAAGTGGAGGGGGACCTCAGCCAACTTGGCGTGCGCAACTGGAGGCAGCTGGCTCGTAACCGTGCTGGCTGGAGAGGTTTGTTTGTTGAGGCCCAGGTCCACCCCGGGCTGTAGCGCCATCTAAGTAACTAAGTAAGTATTCGGTTGAAGAAGATGAATGTGCTAGGCCCAGCCTGTCGAGTAAAGGTAATGAACGAGAGCTCCAATCCTTTCCCTAGATATTTCTCCAAGGTCGTCAAAAAGAGTTTACCTAAGGAACGCGGTCTGGTTCTTGCTAGGGGCGGGCATCTGCAAAGAAAGCGAAAAAGAAATTCTCTCTTATTACGTATAGCATCTCTGCAGCTACGGCAGAATATGTTATGGGGGATGCCAAGCTTGGCTGCATGGTCACCTATCGGCCTTTATTAATGGCTACTGTTCTGGCAATATCTGGGCCCAATCTGCTAAGCAGCTCGTTTGATTTAGGCTGGGCCATGTTTTCCTTGATATAGCGAAGCTAGAAAGCGATTTCCACCCGTGGTTAGCTAGCTTTAAGAAGTGACTGTGAATGTAACCTTTGATGACTTCCAGCGGAATATCGACTCTTTCTGCCAGAGAATCGCAGAGGGCTGATCCTTGTTTGGTCAGATCGTCCACTCGCTCATTTCCTTTGCAGTTACTATGCCCAGGAACCCAGATGAGGGTGATTTTTGATTGAGCGGCCAAGTTTGTTAAGCTCTTCCAGTTTTGCAGTTTTGGAGATGTGATAACTGAAACAATGGCTTTGATAGCAGCTTGGCTATCACTGAAGGTAGCAAGATTGCGGTTACGATTTCGGAGGGCATTCAGTATGTGGCAGACCTCGCGAATATCGAGAAGCTCCGCTTGAAAGACGCTGGCGAAATTGGGTAAGCGGAAAGACTTCGATAAATTCAGCTTGTCTGAGAAAATGCATGCGCCGACTTCGCAGTTCATTTTCGAGCCATCGTGTAGGTGGTTAAGTCGACATTTTTTATCACCTTATCGCTCTCGTTGGGAAGCTTGCTGAGAAGAGTTTGATGAAGTTTAAAGTGTGGGTTTTTTAATCGGTTGAAGAACGCAATCAGGCTTATTGGTATCGTCTCCAGGATACTACTATGGCCGCAGGGCAAGACCGTCAAGCACCTAGACTCTCTGAGCCGGACTGCGCTGCATAATTCTGTATCCTTGATGTGTAGTTCAAGGGGGATGAGATGGAGCAACAGAGCTTTGGGCAGAATCTCAGAGCGCCCGTGACACCTACGCATGCCGCCCTTTGGACTTTTTTTTAGTTTAATGGGCTTATATTTTCTACTAAAAGCAGGACAATAGACCATAGCTCCGTATGTGAGAATTGGACGCACAACGGCTGTGTACATCCAAAGGATTAAGGTTGAAGAACCCATTTCCTACCGAATGTTCTATTGCACACGTAGAAGGTTATGCTCGCTTTCTTAACACGCTGTTCAATATTTAACTCCCGACTAGGTTTTGGGTCGAGAATTATACCTATGTATTTTGCAATAAAACATAAAGACAGTGGCCGACCATTCAGTTTGGGTAGGGTGGTCCTGTACTTTGGTTTTAGTGGTAAATAGCATCAGTTCGGTTTTGTCTGGATTTATTTCGCGGCAACAGCTCGTGTCCCATGAGTGCACTAGTTCCAGACCTCTTTCCATGAGTTGGCTTATCACAGAGAGGAACTTTCCTGACACTAAGATTACCAGGTCACCAGCGCACGCGACCACTTTGAAACCCTCTCTGTCCAGTAGCGCAAAGATCTTGTTCATGACCATCAGCCATAAAATGGGGGATATAACACCTCCTTGAGGAGTACCTCTATTTACAATTTTAGTTATGCTGTCGTTACCGAGTGTCGACTGAATAATTCACATTCTTAGCATGGATGCTATCCATTTACTAATGAGTTCATCTATGCCTAGTTCTGCGAGAGATTCTTAAATAGCTTCAGTGTGGATGTTGTTAAAAGCTCCCTCTACATCTAAGAAGGTAGTAAGAGTGTATTCTTTGTAGTGAAGTGATTTTTCAACTGTGCACACAACCTCATGAAGAGCCGTCTCTGTTGATTTACCTTTGAGGTACGCATGTTGAGAGTTGGACATTTGCGATCCTTCGAGAGTCTTGTGGTGCATAGGCTGACATGATACTCATCGAATTCTGGTCGTTCATCGCCTTCCTAACAGTTACTAGGCATTCGCTTTTTCTGTCAATACTGATAATTCGGACTCTTAAATCTGTATTCAGGACGATAGCCATGTACATTTTTTTTACTATCTGGCGCCATGGTAATCGTATACATTTGGTATTCGTGTCCAACAAATACGTATTTGTCCATTTTTTTCAGTTTCCAACTGCGTCCAGTCATGGAACCCATATTCTATGTTCCCATACCTAGTCTTTTTGGAAAAGATTGCTAGTAGACCATCATCTCTGCTGTAAGCTCCAGCCCAATTATACAGCAACATCTGGCGCAAAAACTTTTCTTACTTCTTTAGCCTGCTGGTGGGAGGTATTTTATTTCCCTCCTACTTTTCCCATGTCCCTTACGAGACATCTGACGGGCGTTCCCCTATCGGGAACTTGGGGACGCATTCTTTAGGGTACATGCATGCACTGTCTCCATGTTTGCTCTTAACTTATTGCATGTTGGAGGAGTGGTAACCCTGGTTAAGAAATGTGATCAGTTGACATCGGTGAACTTGTAAATAATGAGTTCGTCAATTTAAATTAACATTTTGAAGCTGAAGTTGAATCCTTAAGAAGTGCAAGTGATATTACACATTCCCAGCTCGACTGCAGCAGTTTTGTTTTGTACTTTGGCCATATTGAGACAGATGATTGTGGTTGGTGATAGAGTATAGTTTACATATTTAGTGAATTGCCTTGGCTGTCAGTCAACAAGACCTTTGTTCCCTACAAACCAATTTGACTGCGGTTGAAACCTGTGCTGAAGATTGTAGATCCGTAGAATAAGTTGCATCACACTTTAAGGAGTTACTGAGTCTAGCAACTAAGACCAGTCCCTTCCAGTATGCTACACCTTCTTTCGACAGCGAAATCTTGGATGGACGAATCACTGAGCGTGAAAGAGTTGAAGCCCTACATCGATTTCAGGATAGAAAAGCCGCAGGATCTGATCGAATTCCCGTTGAGTATAGGAATGGCACAAACGAACTAATGAATACAATTTTCGTGCTTTAAAACTCTATTCTGGATAATGGGGTAATTCCGCACCAATTTAAAGAAGCAATGATTTTCCAGATATAAAAAGGGTGCACATCCGATCCTTCTAATTATCGCAGAATATCTTTCTTGAATTCTTCATACATAGTTTGTACTGCCATCTTGCAGAGACGACTAAACTCATGGATTGCGAAGAACAATCTATAAGCTGGTTTCAGATAGGGATATTCAACCATAGACCATGTCTTTGTTTTAAGGAGCATCGCCGAGTCATTTGTACGGAGAAATCAAAGACTGTATGTATTTATTATTGATTTTAAGGCAGCATTTGGTACGGTAAATAAGGATGCTTTAATCTACAAGCTTTATGGTATGGAAATGTCGCGCAAGTTCGGTAGAGTTATACAAAACCTATACAGAGATACACAAGCAGCAGTTTAGAATGGTGAGCAAGTGTCGGAATGGTTTGAAACTAAATCGGGAGTAAGACAAGGATGCACACTGAGCCTCAGCTCATTCTCACTTTTCATTGAAGCCCTAATCGACTTCATGCCCGAAGGTATCGAATATGTCGGACAATTCTTCAAGGGCTTGCTTTTTGCGGATGATTTTGCTCTGCTGGCGTACACACTGGAGTCCCAACAACTTATGATCAACCGTTTTTCACAGATATTGCTCAATATGGAATCTGATAGTGAACCTTAATAAGTCTAAAGTAATCATATTCAAAAAGTGTAGACAAAGAAATTTTTCTAACGAAAAGTGGTTCTATAACCGGGGGAATGTAGAAGTTGTCAAGCAATATAAAGATCTTGGTGTCTATTTCAACAAAAATCTAGTTTTTCAAACACATTTAAAGGATAAACTTGTTAAGGCTAAAGGAGCAATCAGTGCAACTTGGAAGAGATATTTTGGCAACAAATATCAAATATTCAAGGCAGTTTCGGAAGCCATTTTGTTTTATGCGGCGCAAGCGTGCGGCTGTTAACAGTACGGAGCCGTTGAAAAGTTGTTAAGATATTTTATCAGAAGAATCTTTCGCATTCCTTTAAGTACACCAAACAATGTGATAATGCTGGAAACTGGCCTTTCTCCACTCTTCATATCAATACATAAATTACAAGTAAATTGTATCCTAAAAGTCCTTAATATGGATAATAATCGGCTCCCTAAAAATGTGGCGCTGGAAACAATTTATAACTGGACTAGATGGTATTGTGATTTGTTGGAATTAGCCCGTGGTTGTGGAAATGTGCTCGTTTTAAACAGCGAGGATTACAGCAATTTGAAATCTATACTTTGTATAGCATCTGTGGATACTCAATGCAGTGAGAGCTTTCTACATCAGGCATCTAGTTCATTGCACAGGACAATTTACAACAGACTATGTCACGATTTCCAGCATACAAACTACTTTAGCGATGATCATAATCTTCTTCTTCCTATTTCGGCGAGGTTATGATCCGAAAACAAGGGATCATAACCCCCCACCACTTCCCCCCATTTCTACTGATACGCTTGTGGGGTTCGTCTATTTGACCTCAAAAGATATGGGCAGGCCTCCCGATTTTGGATCACTCGGTTACTGAGGCCAATCAAATGCTCGTGTCGTTGCATTTGTGTGATGCAGGCCTGCCTCCCCTGCCTCGCGATGTCTTTGGAACGTTGATTGATATTACCTCTTTCAAATGATCTCTTCTTTGAACATCGCAATACCAGCTGAGCCGGTCGCGCTCTATCTTCTGTAAGATGATTTCCTTCTTATTCGATCAAGCTTTGTCACTCCTGCTGTCATGCGAAACATCTTTATTTCAGCTGCCGTTAACTTACTCTCATACTTTTTGTACATCGTCCAACATTATGAACCGTATGTGAGCGCTGGACGTACAACTGCGGTGTAGAGCCTTCCTTTCAACTTAGGGGGCATTTTTCTGTCACAAAAGATAGCGGAGTTTTCTCGCCACTTCATCCACCCTACGCTTATTCGACCATTAATGTCGTCATCACAGGTTGCTTCGCTATTGATCTTAGATCCCAGATATTTGAACTTTTCGCACTTGAGAAGCACTTATGATGGCTCCCTCGTCAGCAAAGAATAACTGAGGTACCTTGGGGTCCGCCACTTTACCTTCAAGCAGATAGTCAAGGACTATAATAAAGAGCAAAGGACTTAAGACGCTTCCCTGCTGCACCCCGACTTTATTTGGGAACTCTTCGGTTACTCCAGCGGAGCATCTTACTCTTGTCTTTGCTCTTTCGTACATGTTCATGATCATCTGTACATAGGTTTCTGGAACCCCTGGATGTCTTAGCGCCACTCGCATCAGATCTAGTGGTTGTTTGTCGAATGCCTTTTCAAAGTCAACCAATACAATATGCAAATCCTTTAAGGAATCACGATGCTTTTCCATTATGATCCTTATACTTTGGATTGCATCTGTGGTTGATTTACCCCAGACAAACCTGCACTGATCATCAGATACCCTTATTCCGCTGACGGCCAGCTAATGCCCGCTCAACGAATTTCTTGGTGTGTGACATCAGCTTGATAGAACGGTAGTTATCACAGTTTTGTGTACTTTGTATACAGGGAGAAGATGGCGGTCCCTCCATTGATTCGTCATTGGATCTTACTTACTTACTTAGGTGGCGCTATAGTTCTGGGTGAACCTGGGCCTCAACCAACAAGCCTCTCCATTTAGCTCGGTCTTTAGCTAATTGCCTCGAGTTGCGCACTCCAAGTTGGTCGAGGTCCTCTTGAACTTGTGCGCGCCACCTATGGCGAGGAGGTCCTCTACTGCGTCGTCCCTCGGGGCTAGATTCGAAGACTCTGCGGCCCGGAGCGTTGGTGTCCATTCACTTTACATGTTCTACCTACCTCAGTCGTCCAATACGCAGTTTTTTTGACTAGGTCGAGGTCAGTGGATCACCTCTCATAAATTTGGAGATGCGAATTCTGAGCCATATGAACCCGATGTTTCCCATCTTTTTCCAGAACTCTGAGTGCATCTCGTCTGGCCCAACCGCTTTTCGTTTTTTGGAGTATTTGACCTCCTCACTGAGTTCGACTGTAATGTCGGGCATTTCTTCATAGTTAGGGATGGCTCTTGGAAGGTATAGCCGGGGAAACTGTTCATTTAAAAGCTCTTCACAATACTGCCGCCACCTCTGCAGAATTTTGTCGTCATCCACAAGAAGCTGGCCATGAGCAGTGCTAATGAACTTTGGCGAACGAATCTCCTGCGCATTCTTCCTTCTTTGGGCGGCTATTTTGAAGATAGTGGCGCTCTTGTTCGTATTGTGTCTTCGCAGCTCCTGGATAGCCTGGTTTGCATCAGCAACTGGGGAAAATATTTTCTCCAGCTCCCGATACAGGCCCTCCGTACTCTCTGCTTGAAGCTGGGCGCACTTCTCCTTCGCTTTTTTCTTGCAACATCTGTATTCCATTTCGAGGCGAGCTTTTTCGTCACTATTATTAGAGGGGCACTTTGACCAAGCTTTGAAAGCCGCTTTCTTCTCATTTATCAGCATCTTAGCTTCATCACTCCACCACCATGTTTCTTTGGCGTGTTGATGGTGGCCTTTTGAAGCTCCTAGCAGTGATTTGGCCTTCTTTAAGCAAGTTCGCTGTAGGGAATCCCACATATTTTGTGCTCTGCACTCTTCATCCTCAGCTCCGTTGATGGTGTGAGAGAGGTAATTCTTCATTACGAAAACAAAAGCCTCGCCTTTTTCTTTGTCCAGATTGTACCACTTGATTTTCTCAGAGACCCTTGTTTGTTTGCTTTTCTTCGGTGTTTTCATAAAAATTTCTGTTAGCAGGAGACGGTGTTGTCGAGCGATTGCCTCTCCCAGGATCACTTTGCAATCTTTTACCCGAGGCATTATGAAACTGGCTACCAAATGGTAGTCAATCTGAGTCTCATCTCCACCACTGCTGTAAATGATCAGGTGTCGGCTTTGTTTGATGAACATGGTATTTAACACGATAAGACCGTGTGATTTGCACATGCTTAGGATGTCTTCACCAGGAAGGTTCCTGGTGCCATATCCTAGTCCTCAATGGCAGTCTTCATAGTCTTCGTTTGATTTCCCGACATGTCCATTCAAATCTCCTCCAACAAACAGAAATTCTTCCTTTGGGATATCCTTAAGGAGATTGTGGAAATCTGGCCAAAATGCATCTTTATCTCTCTGATTGCACCCATTGTGGGGAGCATATGCACTGACAATATTCCACACCTCTCCTTGTATTACTAGTTTGAGAGACATCAAACGGTCGCTGGACTTCGAAATGCTCAAGATGTTTCCAAGTAGCTCTGCCGCAAGGATGATACCGATTCCGTTCTTAGCCTTTTCCGTTCCGTAGTAGAACATCTTGTAATCTTTTGTCCTAACGTCAAAGAAACGCGCCCGATTTCCGGGGTTTTTCCATTTCGTCTCTTGGACACACAAGATGTCCACGCGCCTTCTATTCATCATCTCTCCCAGCTCGTAACTTCGACCGGTCATGCTTCCAACGTTCCAACTCGCGACCCTCAAATTGCGTCCAAACTATTTCATTACTCTGCTAGCCCCCGGAATCCGTATAGCTCTGACCCGAACATTTCTGCTCGGTTCAGGATTAGTACCATGCACAGCAGTGGTAGTGCCTGGCGGGGTAGTGCCTTTCCTTTTTGCAAGTATTACCATAATGATACAGTTTTGCAATACAATTTTTTGCACCATATTGCGATGGTGTTTGTTGTTTGACACGTACATGCTCCTGTTTTAGTATTGTTTGATTTTTCTTTTATGACACCGGTGATCTCCAGACGTGTCCACAAGAAGCTGACCATGAGCATTGTTTATGAACTTTGGCGAACGAATTCTGAGCATTCCTACTTCTTTGTGTGGCTATTTTGAAGATGGTTGCGCTCCTGTTGATAGCCTGGCTTGCATCAGAAACCGGGGAAGATATTTTCTCCAGATCCTGATACAGACCTTCCGTACTCTCTGCTTGACGCAGGGCTCACATCTTTTTCGCTTTTTTTTTTTAATCTGTATTCTCCTTCGAGGCGAGCAGTCTCAATTATTAGAGGAGCACTTTGACCAAGCTTTGAAAGCCACTTTCTTCTCATTTATCACCTTCTTAGCATCATCACTCCACCACTATGTCACTTTGGCGTATTGGTGATGACCTTTTGAAGCTCCTAGTAGTGATTTGGCCTTCTTTAAGCAAGTTCGCTATAGGGAATCCCACATATTTTGTGTTTTGCACTCTTCATCCTCAGCTCCGTTGATGGTGTGAGAGAGGTTAATTTTTCATCACGAAAACAAAAGCCTCGCCGGTTTCTTTGTCCAAATTGTGTCACTTGATTTTCTTAGGGACCTCAGCTGCGTCTTGTCATAGAATCCATACTCCAGGTTCCCATACCTAGTCTTTTTGGAAAAGTTTTCTAGCAGACCATCATCTCTGTTGTGTGCTCCAGTTCAAATAAGTATACAGCACCATCTACGACCACTGTCTCAAAAACTTTTCTTATTTCTCCAGCCTGCTGGTCCGTGGGAGGTATTTTATTTCCCTCCTATTTTTCCGATGTTGCTTACGCGAGCGTTCCCCTATCTGCCACTTGGGACGCACTCTCTAGGGTACATGCCTGCACTGTCTCCAGTGTTTCCTCTTAATTTATTGTATATTTAAACTCACTTAAAAAAAAACTACCTTGTGATCATATCACGCCCCCTTTGTTGACAAATAAAATGACAAAATCCTGTTCTTGTTGCTTACGTCAGATCTTACAAAATAATAGCAACCGCAGATCAAAACTGCGATTAGCAGCTTTCAGCGGACGCTCATAAGAAAGACCAAATGGTTCCCACCCGATCTTTCAGAAGCTACAACCACCAACTGCAGATTTCCTTCAGATAATCGCCTGATTGAGGTAATTAGTTCCCAAGTTCCTAACTGAACATGCGAATCAGATCACACGATCAGTGTCCAATCTAATTGAATGCCTTGGGGGTCGTTTTAGACAACAAGCTTAATTGAAGCATAAATCCGTAGGAGAGACTATGGTATACAACCGAAACTCAATTACAGTGCACCACCTCCGTCAAGTAAACTCATATTTATGTCGAGCCCCGGGGCAACATAATGCAATATACAGTCTCTCTGTCTCTCTCCCCATTATTGTGCACCCCACGCAGATAATGCACCAACAATGCACCCACAAAATACCCTTTCCCGCGCTGGCTATCTTGGTGCACACAACTTTAACGCCGACGCCACCCAATATCGTGAGACCCCCAAAACGATCGTTTGGATTGATTTTATTATTTAGCCACGATCGCGGAGAAGTTGAAAGCTGTGCCTGTGTTTGTTTACAGTGACGCGCCGTTTGTGTGTCGCGTTATATTGCTCGGAACAGAGAGAAAGAGAGAGAGAGACTACTGCTAGGCAGCAGCAGCAGCAGCAGCAGCTCGCCTCAGATACTTTTCGCAAACAGACCGGATTACCAGTTGAGTTTGTTCACTGATTCGCGCGGTACTTGGCGCGACTTGGGTCAGTCAGTCCAGAATTTTTTCGTAAACATTTTTTACTAAAAGGAGATTCGCTCTCGTCCATACCATAACCCCTCTTCGGCTCTCCGGCTCTCTGTGCCTCTTTGCGGTCTCTGCGGGAGCATCATTATTTTTGGTGCAAAAGGTCACATGGTGATCGTGGTAATCTCTCGCGGGCGCTTTGGCGTAATCGTCGACCGTATATTGACGGTTTAACGGATCGCGGATTGGAGATTCAAAAAATTTCGGATCGCGGTCTTGTGCTATCAAATGTCAGATGCGGATGACGTCGTCGTAGTCGTAGATTTGGCGGGAGAAGACGATCGTTGATCGTGTGCTTGTGTTTGTGTGTGAATCAAAAAATGAATGCAAATGTATCCATGAGATAAGTAAAAGTTCTTCGATAGAACGAGGAAGAGTTTCGTTTGCGATCTAGAAAATCTGAAAGAAAAGAAAAAGTTTTCGAGTAGCATTTATGCAAATTAAATGGAAAGGTTCTCATAGAAGTGGCCTCCGGGTGTGTGTTTTAGTCCATACATGTGTGTGTGTATGTGTATCTGTGTTTGCATCTTGTATGGTGCAAGAGTGTGAATATGTGTTACTAGGTCGTTCGCTTTTCGTGTTCAAAAGTTCGAATAGAATAACATCATCGATATCGCCAGCGTCGTGTACTTTCAGTTTCATTCATTGAATTTGAACAAAACAAAGTATCTTCAGAGTATAACAGGTGAGTTATTGAGTTTGTTTTTGTTTCTACATATGTGTGGAGGTGTATGTTAAATGTGACGAGACTGTTCGAAGGCGCAGTGGAATATGCTGTGCAATCGCTTTTTTTTTTTCTAAGAGAAGGCGTTCCATGAAATTCGATTAACATACTAAATGAATCCATTATCCAGAGATAAACATTGGGAAGTGGAAAACAGGAACCGATATTGTTTTCGTTGGGTTTTTTCACCTATAATTGAATTAAATTAATGAAACTAGTTTCTAACGTGTTTCCTACGTATGAACTGCGTTTTGTTTTGGTTTGGAAACTATTAACCTCGGAGGGCATCTTTTGGATACACGGATACGCAGCTACCTATTTATAATACATGTTGGGAAAATGCGTGGAATGAAGCATAAGACACGTGCTAAACTCGAACACTACTTTTCTGGCTTTCAATGAAACGAGGGGTGTTTAATTAACATAACGTGATCTGTAGGTCAGTGATCGAATACAACAAGTAGCAAACGATGACTCTATTAAGAAGAAGAAAAGGAACGCCAAGTTCATCCCGAAAAAACATGTTTTCTGAATTAAAATCGTGTTTGTATCGATACAAACTGAATATTGAAATCATATGTATAGATTAAGTGACTTTCTTCCTAGGCAAGTATTGTAAATCTTGTTGTCACCATGTTGTGTTCATGTTTCGCATCAGGATTTTGCAAACATCGCCCAGAAAAAGAAAGAAAGGAGAGCCCCTTGACTCTAGTACGTATCAGTTTCATATGTCCCGTCGTCAGAAAGGATGATCCTATGTATATATGTCTTTCAAGAACGCTGCGAACATGTGTACATGTACACATCCCGAAAAAGCCTACCTTGCTACCGGCTTTAAAGCAGCATGTGATGGTATTCACCATCTCAATTTGAAGGAGTTCGAGTTTCCATCAAAATTGGTTTATGTCTCATAACGCTTCTATCCCACAAATGCGTCGAATTTCGGCTCTGTCAAGAGATCTCTAATACGAAAGACGCTATTTTAAACAAGCCTGTTTAGTTGCTGGAATACCCAAATGATATTGACATCATCGAGCACTTCAAGAGTGCCATCATAGAGGTTTCCGCGGAATTGCAAGATCAAGCGAAACAAGTTGGTCTTGGTGAATCTATAACATAAATCAAATACCTACACCACATTGCCAACAAAGGAACGTTTATCCACCACCAGGGCAGAATGTCACTGTTAACTATAAATTTTGATATAGAGTTTTGAAGGAAAAATAAGAAGGAAGAGCAGGCGTAGAAAGTTTGTTTTCTAGAGAGTTTTGTGTACGACGGGGCGAATGGACAATATAGCTTCGGCGAAGAAGATCATTGATTTCCTAGTTTGAGATGAACTTACTCACTTACTAAGGTGGCGCTACAGTTCGGGGTGAACCTTGGCATCAACCAATAAGCCTCTCCATTTAGATCGTTCTTTAGCTAATTGCTTCCAGTTGCGCATTCTAAGTTGGTCGAGGTCTCCTTGAACTTGTGCGCGCCACCTACGGCTATGATTCCCTCTACTGCGTCGTCCCTCGGGGTTAGATTCGAAGACTTTGCGGGCCGGAGCGTTGGTGTCCATTCGCTCTACATGTCCTAGCCATGTCAGACGTCCAATACGCAGTTTTTTTTGACTAGGTCGATGTCGCTATACAGCTCGTATAGTTCGTTATTGAATCTTCTCCTCCAAAACCTGTCAACCCAAATGGGAGCGAATATAGTTTAGGTTTCGGTGAAGTGGCTGCCAGTTTACGTCAACACACATAGACCAAGAAAGGTCCGTTGTGGTACCACGAGGATCATGTAATCGCAGGCTACTCGTTAAAACCAATTAGAGCTTCTGATGAAGAGAAGGAGGCTGCTAATATCTAAATCTATCAGATCGCCTAAATCGTTAAAGTAGAAAGCTCCTAGGTGAAGCTTCCTTCTATTGGAGAGAGCTGGACATGCACAAAGAAATTGAGTAGTGGTTTCTTCCTCTTCTTCGTCCATGCAGCTTCTGCAAAAATCATTTGAGTCTAGGGCTACTACTGAATTTATAGAGATCGATTCCAAGGATTTGATTGCTGCTTGGCTATCCGAACGCGGATGTCCTTGGCGGATATCACGTTTTTCTTTAGCCAAGATAAGAGCTCCTTAATTGCCATTAGTTCCGCCTGGAACACGCTACAATAATCTGGTAGACGGAAGGAGAGCTTCAGATTAAGCCTGTCAGAGAAAACACCTACACCAACTCCGTCTTTCGTTTTCGAGCCGTCATTAAAGAAGTGGATCGAGTCGTCTTCTATGAAAGCCTCTTCATTCCAGAGTGGTCTGGAAGGAATGGTGACAAGGAAGTTCTTGGGACCGAATATCTTACGAAGAATTTTTCTCTCGAAGCGACCAAGGATATCTTCATCCTCTTTTAATAAAGTCCATGTTTCAGCGTCGTAAAGCAGGACTGGGATAATCAGGGTCTTATACAGAATCTCCTTAGTTGTTCGAGATAGGGCTTTACTGTTGAATTGCCTTATAAGCCCAAAAAAACAGCGATTGGCAAGAGTTATTCTTCGCCTGGATTCTGCACTGATGTTGATTTTAGAGTTTATAGCAGAGCCACAAAGTCCCTTACTACCTCGAAGTTATAGCTGCCCACTGTGACGTTCTGTCGAATTCGTCGGTATTGGTTTTCCCTTCTTGTTGACAGCATATACTTGGTTTTGTCCTCGTTTATTGCTAAACCCATTTTGGTTGCTTCCGCCTCAATGCTTGCAAACGCACCGGTGACAGTCCGCTGAGTTCTTCCAATAATGTCTATATCGTCGGCGTATGCAAGCAGTTGTACAGACTTGTAATAGATAGTGCCTCCGGTGTTGGCTTGTGAGTACAATGTTAAAGAAGTCACATGACAGCGCGTCACCTTGTCTAAAACCTTTTTTGACATCAAAGGTCTCGGTGAGGTCATTACCGACCTTGATGGAGCAGCGAGCGTTCTCCATCGTCAGCCTGCACAGACGGACAAGTGTGGCAGGGATGTCAAAACTAGACATGGCTCCATAAAGCTCTTCTCTGTAGATGCAGTCATAGGCGGCCTTAAAATCGATCAAGAGGTGGTGAGTATCGATTTGGAATTCTTGGGTTTTCTCCAGGATCTGCCGATGTGTGAAGATTGGATCGATGGTGGACTTTCCTGGCCTGAAACCGCACTAATAGGGTCCAATCAGGCTGTTGATAAAAGGTTTCACTCGTTCACACAATATCGCAGAAAAGATCTTGTATGCAATGTTGAGGAGCCTCTATAATTGGCGCCCTTGGGGGGGTCTCCTTTCTTGTGGATCGGGCAAACGATGTTGAGATTCCATTCATCAGGCATACACTCGTCTGACTGAATCTTAGAAATGAGTTGGTGTATGCACTCTACCAATTCATCACCAGCTGCCTTGAAAGGTTCGCCCGGTAAGCCGTCAGGTCTAGTAGCCTCGTTGGATTTCAGCTTGGATATTGCTATCCTCACTTCATTTTGGTTAGGTGGACGGAAATTTTGACTATCATCGTCTATGTTGAATGGTTCATTCTGCCTGACAGCGGGATGTTAGTCTTCGTCGCATACAGTCTGCAGAAGTAGTTTTTCCATATTCTCAGCACCGACTGTGATTCTACGACGAGGGTTCCATTTTCATCTCTACAGGTTTCTGTACGGGTATTGCTCCTCTGACACGTTCTTTTTACCTTTTGGTAAAACTTCCGTACATTGTTCCTGGAGTATAAACTCTCAATATTCCCGAATGCGGGCTTCTCGTTCTCTTTCTTCTTCTTTTGGAGAAGCCGATGTTCTTCCCGTCTCTTTTGCTCGTAGAGCTCACGAGCAGCTCTCGTCTTCCGCTGCAGCGCCGCTTTGTATGCCTCTTGTTTTGCTGCATGCACTCACCGGCATTCTTCGTCAAACCAGAGGTTTCGCGGTGGTGGGCGAGCGAGACCCAGCACATCAGTCGCGGCGTTTCTGCTGCCATGTTGGCAGCGTTGCCACTGGCCTTCGGCACTTGATGCTGGCGGTATAGGGGTGATTGAGAGATTTCGGGATACGCGTTCAGCGAAGAGTCTGGTGGTCTCTTGCGATTGTAGCCTTTCGACGTTAAATTTTCTTACAGTGATTCTTCTTTGTTGCTCAGACTGGGATATCCGCATTCGTACCCTGGCTACAACAAGGTAATGATCCGAGTCTATGTTGGCCGTGCGGAAGGTCTGGATATCCAGAATACTGGAGGCATGCCTTGCGTCGATCGCAATATGATCAACTTGGTTGATCGTTACATGATCATTGGACCGCCATGTCTGCTTATGAATATCGAGATGAGGAAACCATGTGCTTGCTATGGTGACATTTCGCTCCACAGCGAAATCAATTAGCCTTAGTGCGTTATCAGACGTGGTGTCGTGTAGGCTATGCTTACCGACTGCCCTACCAAAGACGTCCTTCTTTCCTATTTTGGCGTTGAAATCGCCCAATATGATTTTAGCGTCGTATTTAGGACATTGTTCGTATGTTTTGTCGAGGAGCTCGTAGAAAAAATTTTTGGTGGGTGGGTTCTTTTCTTCCGTGGGGGCATGAGCACATATTAGGCTTATGCTAGCAAATTTAGCCTTGATCCGGATAATCATAATACGCTCGCTCACGGGTGGGAAGCTTCTTGCCCAAGTCTGCCGCATATAATAAATTCGCATCCGAATAAGGGCTGCCTGTTGCCTCTGTAGCAATCACCGTAGTAGATGTCACAGTTTTTCATCCTCTTTTTGCCCGGCCCATCCCACCGCACTTCTTGGATGGCGGTTATATCTAGTTTATAGCAGTCTAGGGTTGCACGTGGTCTGTAAAGTGGCAGAACATCCTACGTACAGATCCGAAGGCCGTTGTTCTTATTTCGTTTGCTGGGGTCGTCATCAGTTGAGTCGTCCTTATCCGAGGTGTTTGGTTGTTTCGAAGTCATTCGTGTTTTACGTAGTAGGGAAGTCACCCCGACGGCACAACCTCCAACCTGGAGGGCCAGTTCCTTTAGTTATACCCTAGGACGAGGGGCCGGGTATACCGGTGCCAGTAGTCCACTACGGAAGTATGAGCGCTGTCGTTGGCATATTAAGGGCTCCTCCGCCACCATCTTTATTCCAAGGTCCTGACCAATATTGGGCATTTTTTACCGACCTGTGAGCCGAATACGTCGATGCAGCTCGCGCAACGTGTTTACGAAGTTCAACCTAACTGGAACTATAGACGCCACCGTTGACTCCGTCTAGGGAATTCGTTCGCTGCCGCCTGGAACAAGAAGAAGTGCTCTAGTGAGAACGCACTCTTCCCCCCCTCTCTCATCTGCTGCCTCCAAGAATCCTCCAAAACGGGGTTGGTTACTCATTTCTTGGATTAAGGTACTAGGTACCCAGCGGTGACAGCGTGGAGGTTGAGAGTAGGAGTTGGTAGGTCTCAGCTAAGTGAAAACGCGTGTGTTTTCATATAATCGTATGCACTACTGTTTGATCAGTCAACCGTTTTGTTGTAGCCAGTAACCAAGTCCGACAAATCGCAAAGTTCTGGGTATTGCATTTAATAGCCATCTTAATGTGCGAGAGGGAAAAATGATCCACTAGACCTATATCAGGGTCGTCATCCCGACAATAATCTATGCATCGCTAGTATGGTATGAAAAAGTAAATCAAACCGTTACCCGCTCCGCACTCCAGAAGGTGCAAAGACACGTCTGTGTAGGTATTATGGGTGCACTGCGCACCTTCTCAATAGTTGGGCTGGAAATTCTCTTAAACCTTCCACCTCTACACATAAATATTACGAAGACTGCGGCTGCCAGTGCTCGAAAGGTTCAGCTTTTTTGCAACAGCGCAAAACTCGAATTCAGTTGCTCACATTAAGATCCTCGAACAAATTCCGCTACTATTTATATTCACCAGCAGTATGCCTTTCGGACTTCATGCCAAAAAGAATCCAACTCAACCACCCCTTCACAGTTTCCATCCTGGACCGTACCTCAACTCAATTGGTACACCGACGGTTCGAAAATGTCGAATGGTGTAGGAGCTGGTATCTTTAACTCCAACTACAGACTTTTTACGCCACTAGGTCAATCCACTACCATCTTACAAGCAGAGGTTTATGCTATCGATCACTGTGCCAGAGAATGCATCATTAAAAACCTCCAAAGATCACAAGCAGCACTCAAAGCACTCAAGTCCTTCGACTTTGAGTCAAAGCCGTTCTGGAACTGTCTCCAGACTTTCTTGCAGCTTGCCTTCTTGCAGCTTAAAATCGCGCTAATGTGGGTCTCTGGACAAAAAGACATCCCTGGTAACGAAGCTGCTGCTGAGCTTGCTAGACTAGGTGCCCAATCTCCTCTCATTCAACCTGAATTTTTGTGCGGTTTACCTATCAGCCAAATAAAGATAGAACTATACCAATTGGAATCCGAAAAAAATGTTCTCACATTGGAATGTAAAATCTGGCCTAAGGCATTCCAAGAAATTTATTAATTTCTCATAAGATAGAACTAGAGACATTCTTCCAATGAGCAAACACAGTGTTAAGATCATAACTGACTTCCTAATTGGACATTGCTCTCTCAATTACCATCTCAAGAAAATGGGCCGTGTTCAATCGGATACGTGCCGTCTCCGTCTTGAAGACATCGAAACAGCCAATCACATACTATGTGATTGCCCGGCCATAGCCCGACTTAGGCTTGTAGCGGACCAGTCCGATAAGGAACTCTCCTCTGCACTTAGTGATAGCACCACCGCCGTGGAACGCGACCCAGCTGTCTTCCGTCAGACGACATATTAGATCCAACTTCTCGTTTCCTAACTTTCCTTTTTCTCTTATCGGCGTTCAACAGCAGCAGAGCAGTAGCAGCAGGTCGCAGATTTTCTATTGTACAATAGATTAAGTAATTTTAGAGTATAGAGCGTGAAAATTGACTTACTTCACATTGGTGAGCTCGCGTTTGAATAAGTTTTATTCTTGTTTTCTCTCGCCCTTGCTGCTAACCTCAATTCTCTGCCAATCGCACACCAATTCTATCAAAATCAACGGCATCCGTAACAATCCCGCCCGGTTATCTTATTCTGGGGCTTCACTTAACCAGGATACAGCACAACGCATTGCTTTTGTCCTCGTCAAATCTCGTGGTTATCCGCCACTAGGGCAACCACATCATCGGGCGGAAGATACTGCTATTAAAGCAACAGCATGAAGATAGGGGGGGGAAATCCTCATCAAGGCGAGGAAAGCTCACAACAAGGCGAAAAAAGTCGTCATCAAGGTGAAGAAAAAGACTCTGCCAGCATATCCAACGCCAATTCAGCCTCCGAGCAGACAGACTTGTACATGGCGACCATCTCAGGATTTTCCGTAGCCGCACGACTGCTCAGTTTTGACTCAACCGACAATTTTTTTGGTTCGCCCAGCTAGAGGCCATCCTCGCACCCCCGAGACCGTCTGACGACAAAAAGTTCTGATACGTTATTGCCAACCTCGAAAGAAAGCACCTGGAGCAAGTGTCCGACATCCTTCTATCTCCGTCAGCCACCGATAAATACGCAAATGTTAACTCCAGGTTCATCAAAGTGTACGAAGACAGTGAAGAGCACCGCCTAAGCACGGCCTCGATCTCGGCGACGCACAGCAGTTCCACGGTACCTCTCAAGATCATCAGGCAATCCAGATATGATTCTTCATGTGATCTGGCTTTTACGTTACCTTCACACGTGCGGGCAATACTTTCAGCGGTCAAAGGAGACCTAGATACACTAGCGGAGGTATCAGATAAAGTCATTAGTCACTCCTCAATGCCTGGACCGATCGTCACACTCCTAATAGTGTCTGTAGAAAACAACTCACCGACAAAGGATGCCCTCAACAGTATTCTGCAAAGACTAAGCAAACTGGAAGAGGAAATACGACGGAACTCTACTATAAGAGCGACCAGTTCCGGCCACTGTACAGCAGCAAACTGCCACCAAACAACAGACGACCAACAACCCATCACCTCAATCGGTCTCTGTTGGTATCATCGGCGATCTTCTTTCTTCTTCTTCCTTTTATCAGCGAGGTTATGATCCGAAAATAAGGGATCATAACCCTCCCACTTCATTGCGTTTCTACTGATCCGCCTGTGGGGTTCGCCTACCATCGGCGATACAGCACGAAAGCGCAAAATTGTTTATCGCCCTCCACTTTCCAGCAGGGAGGGCCCACCAGCAGCATTAGGGAGGCTACTGGTAAGGCCAATCGCCTCTTTATCCATGACAACATTTCTGGCCACCGTTTTCTTGTAGACAGCAGAGCTGTCATTTCAATTCTAGCGGTCAAGAACACAACAAAATTACAACCACATCCTAACGTGTTGCGTGCAGTCAACAGTACCAAAATAAACACATTCGGTACGACCGACGGCGATCGGCTTGGACTTTGGCCTAGGACGAATATTCCGCTGGACCATCACTTGTGCAGCAATTCCACTTTCAATCGCGGGCGCAGATTTCCTATACTTCTTCCGCTTGCAAGTGGATATCCACGGCTGGCTCCTGGTGAACCAGCGTTCCGACAACAGTACCTCGGCCGTCCTCACATCGTCCGATGAAGACACATTGAATGCCCTGCATACGCTTACGCAAACCTGCTCCAGCGGTATCAGATAACCACCCTGCCGCTCATCCCTCTACAAACACCACGGCATTCAGTTCAACATACCTTAGAGACTACTGGGGCATCCGTTTCGTGGCGTGCAAGATCCATAACGCCTAAATACTACAAGGCGGCCACGGCCGAGTTTCAGCGAATGGTGAGGGTGGGCATTTGCCGTCCATCAAGAAGCCCGTGGGCCAACCCTATCCACCTCGTCCTCAGCTCGAACTGTACTTAGCTTCATTAATAACCTAGATTTGAGCAAACTGACCAAAAGATACTATTGCCTTCATGCAGTTGGTTTTTGATGGCTTTTCCAGTAAGCCCATTGCAAATTGTGTGAAACACCTTTATACATATTTTCTTGCACAAGATCTATTCAGGGGTGTAACTTTCGATGACGTAGCAATCGCGGGCATCCACAAACTGCCATTATATTAGGTCACTTCATCGGAATGCGGCACATCAGCAGTTAATGGGTGAACATGCAGATCGGCAGAAAAAAATAAGTCAAGGGAAAGTGGAAAACACTTTAAATGGGGCACCCGTTAAAAACAAATTTACTTCGACAAACGAGAAGGCGAGCAACAAGGGTGAATGCACCCGACGGGTCGGCGAACAACAGCGAACAAATTTTTTGCTACGTAGGCGGAGAGTGGAAAGCGCCTTAATTGGTTCACAGGGGTAAACGTCCTAAACCGCAAAGTAAAGGTGGTCGGAGATATGTTAAGTTGTAAATGGAAAGAGGAAAATTGGCTTGCAAAATGGGAGAAAAAAAAAAAGTCTGTACGGGTCAACGATTGGATTGGAGCTGGGTACAAAAACCAATGCCAGGCATTTTATCAGATGAGCTAAGCCTCAGCTTTTCCATTCGCCTGAAGCGTGTCGCAAGCAGAATAATGACAGTTAGTGAAGAATTTTCTATTTAAGAGAGATATTAAGTATCTGCAAATCAAATCTCTGAAGTTACTTCCATCAGCATCAAAAGTAACATCAACAGTTGCCGCTCATCCTTTGGCGAGGTGGCTTAACAAAAAACAAAAAATAAATATTTGGCGCAAACAGATCATAAAGGGTCGGACAAAATAACCACTGCCCCATGGGGCGCCCGGAAAGGAGAAACATCGCTACCACTTTTGGTAGATGGTACTCCACTATAACACTGCTTCGTATGCAAACATGCGAAAAGGGTTGATCTCCTTACAAACGTGCACGTGCCCAGGCATTAAATTCAAAAGGAAACTTCATTGAGGATCTTTTCACTTTAATACCCAATGCTAGTCACTCATGAACCAGCCGGTCGACTTTGACGGGCCTACTAAAGTCGGTCAATCTGGCATTTCCAAAATGGATTCCTTATTAACCGATTTATAAGCCGAGCGATTGAAAAATTGTTTAGGCGCGCCTAGCCTAAGTGTGGAGCTGATACTCTGTCAGCCACTCTAATCTAGGACCCGATGGTATTTTCAGCGAATTTTCCCTCCGTTTGGTCGACTGGAATTGGTGTTCCTCCTTTTCTAAATTCGTCTTCTGTTCCCCGCATATAGTATTTTCTAGGATTTCCATGAATGTTGTTGACAACAACGTTCATGGAAATCCCGTTGTTGACTTTCACTTTTAACGCAAAGCTAGGAAAGGAGGACGTCTTTGGTAGCATGGCCGCGAAGCACAGCCTGCACGACATCACATCCAACTTTGCTGTAGGACGAAACGTTGTCATACCTAGTATGCGGTTCCCACGTCTCGTTATTCACAAGGGAACATGGCTCTCCTTTGATCGAAAAACTATCAACCAAATCGACGCAAGGCACTCTTCTAGTATTCTGGGTGCCCGGACTTTCAGAGGAGCTAACGTGGATTCGGATCACTATCTGGTTGGAGCCAAGGTACGGAGCAAAATCAACGAAATACTGTGAGGAAGTTTGACGTCGGACGGCTACAATGGCAAGAGACCACCAGATCCTTTGCTGATTGAGTTTCTTTTAATCTTAATCTAAGTCTTATGCCACCAGCAACAAATGTGACCAGTGGCATCGCTGCCAACAAGCCATCACATATGGCGCCTCTGATGTACTGGGTTTCTCTCGGCTACCACAACGAAACCCCTAGTTTGATGAGGAACGCCGACAAGCAAATGTAACAAAATAAGAGCCGTACAAGGCGGCGCTGCATAGACGGACTAGAGCTGCTCGCGAGCTCTACGAGCGGAGGAGAAAAGAGAAACATCGACTTCCCAGAAAGAAGAAAAAGGAGCATGAGAAGCGCTCGACTGAGGAGATTGATTGATTGAGGAGATTTCAAAGTTAGAACAGAAGCCTGCAGGGACGAAAATGGCAATATGGTAGTAGAATCGCAGTCGGTGCTGAGGATATAAAGAGATCACTTCTGCAGACTGCTAAACGGCGATGGTGACCAATATTCCGCTGTCAGGCAGAATGAGCCATTCAAGATTCCCGTCAACTCGATTAGAATGAAGTGAGGATAGCAATATCTTAATATAATATATATATAAAACATTTTACTAATATTTTTCTTTCGCAAATGAACAACAATTGACTGTAGAGATAAATAAAATTGTCACACAAGAGAATAACTTTTTTTTTTTTAAACAGTATTAATCGTAGCAGTATATCTGTTGTATATAACATGTATAATTAGACAAAAATGTACATTCAAACTTAAATCGAAGGAAGGACTCAAGGTATACAGAACTACAGGCATCTGGTTGTGTTGTCACGTGAAGGGTATACTTCTATTTATAATGAGAGGCCATCCTGATGACTAAACGTGCCGTAGATTCGCAGGAAAAAGAAAGAAGTGTCTGTAAATAGTTTACTTGTAGTTCTGCAGATCTTGAAAAGGACTAACAAAAGCGAGTACCGCTGCTCAAAATTAAGTATGTTATAGAGAAGTTCGATTTATCTAACACTAGGGGTGAAGGAGATCCTTTAGTTTTCTCATTTTGTTGCGGAGAAACCTGAGGAGGGACACGGGGGGAGGCTATTTAATTGCCAGATATTTGCTTCATGCGGTTAAGAGCACTTCCGGCTTTAAACCATTCCATTTGTTGGTCGTTCAATGTGTGGTTCAGCTTGATTTTGTCGACTTTCCGTCGCTGTGCTTGACTTCGTAGTCGACTGGCTTGCCAGGTGGCAAGCCGTTAAAACCGAGCAGTGAGATTTTGTCTGTTGGTTGAATCTTATCGTTATCAGCTGCATTGTCGAATGTGAGAGGAAGGAGACCTCGTTTCTTCAAATTTGTTTCGTGGATACGAGCAAAAGATTTCACAATGATGCCACGGCCACCCAAGTGACGTGGTTCCAGAACGGCATGCTCGCGAGATGAACCCTCACCGTAGTTCTCATCACCGACAGCAACCCATTTGATGTTGTTTGCCTTGTAGTCTCTGGCAACATCGGGTACAGCACCCCATTGACCTGATCGCTGGTTCTTAATCTTGTTCATCTCGTTGTTTTCAGAATTGGTGGCACCAATGAACATGTAGTTGGAGAAGTTGTCCAAGTGACCACGGAATTTCAACCATGGACCAGCAGCGGAGATGTGATCAGTTGTGCACTTGCCCTTGACTTTGATAAGAATGGTCAAATCGGTTAAGTCCTTACCATTCCACACATCGAATGGTTCAAGGAGTTGAAGGCGTTGGCTTTTTGGACTGACATCTACTTTAACGCTTTCTCCACTAGCTGGTGGTGCATCGTATGTATCCATACCGGGGTCGAATCCTTTCGATGGTAATTCGTCACCGAATGGTGAATCCAACTTGAATTCCTTGCCATCGGAACCCTTCAGGATGTCAGTCAATGGATTGAAATCAAGGCGGCCGGCAATCTTGATTGTGACAAAGCAATGGGTAGCAGGGTTAGCATCATTACGTCCGGTGAAATTACGATTGTACGATGTGACAATAGTGTTCTTATTGGCCTTCTTGATGACCTGACGATCCCACTGGCCAATGCATGGACCACAAGCATTAGCCAAAACAGTACCGCCAAATTCAGATAAAGTCTTTGCAATACCATCACGTTCAATGGTTTCACGAATTTGTTCAGATCCGGGTGTTACATTGAAGGGGATCTTCGACTTGAGACCATGCTTCATGGCGTTCGTAGCAATATTGGCGCTACGACCCATATCCTCGTATGAAGAGTTAGTGCAAGAGCCAATCAAGCCAACCTTAATATCAAGTGGGTATCCATTCTTCTTTGCATTGGCACCCAATTTACTGATCTGGAGTGAACGGACCATTTACGTGAAGTTCCAATTGGTCCAAGTTAATTTCGATCAATTCATCGTATTAAGCATTGGCATCAGCAGACAACAGCTTGTCTTTATACTTCAAAGCCTCTGCAGCGATGGCTCCATGGCCAGTAGATTTTAAGTAATCAACCATGCGGGTATTGAAGGGGAAGAGCGATGTTGTTGCACCTATTTCAGCACCCATATTACAGATGGTAGCCATGCCAGTGCAGGAAATCGATTCCACACCCTTGCCGTGGTACTCAACGATGGCGCCAGTGCCTCCCTTGACAGTGAGAATATCGGCAACCTTCAAGATAATGTCCTTTGGTGAAGTCCATCCACTGATTTTGCCAGTCAAGTGAACACCAGTCACTTTGGGGCACTTAAACTCCCATGGGATGTTGGCCATTACATCGACGGCACCAGCACCAACAAAACCGATGCACAAGACGCCCAAACCACCTCCGTTGGAGGTATGCGAGACAGTACAAATCATTAACAAACCGGGGAACGCGTAATTTTCCAAGATGATCTGATGGATAATACCGCTACCTGGTTTCCAGAATCCCAAGCCGTACTTTGCGCAAGCTGAAGCCAAGAACTTGTAGACTTCTGCGTTGAGATCCTTAGCGCGAGCCAAATCCTTAACTCCACCCACTTGGGCTTCGATCAAGTGATCGCAGCGCACGGTGGAGGGTACAGCAACCTTTTTCAAGCCGGACGAGATGAACTGCAGCAAAGCCATTTGAGCGGTGGCATCCTGCATCGCAACACGATCGGGACGCAGACGAAGGTATGAGTTACCACGAACAATCTCCTGTTCTTTGGGATTATCCAAATGGGAGTACAGGATTTTCTCCGACATTGTCAGTGGGCGGTTCAAGCGGCTGCGAACAGTTTCCAATGTTTTTGACAATTTCTCGTATGGAAGATAGACGCTGGAGTCGAATTTAGACATGGCCACCTTGGAGGCGACTGCGCATGAGGCATGGAAGTTGCGTGAATACACATCATTGCCATATTGACCAGCTTTGCGGACCTGACTTTGCAACACCCTCAACAAAGTAGACATCCTTCAATATTTGAGTCCACAACAAAATTAACAAATATAATCCTCTTTGGCAAAATAAATAATCACTCGACACTTGACTTGAGAGCTAAGGAGCTCAATAAACGGATTTAATAGGAATTTCATTTTATAATTCAACAAATGAAATGACAGACCGGGGAGCAAATCTTCAGCCTTCTCAGCTGGAAAATTTTTTATTCTTAAATCCAACAAAGCTGGTGGAGCCGGCGGCCTTGCCAACGAACTTTTCAAGGCAGAAGGAGATGAGTTGTTAGGGAGCATGCACCACTTCATCTGAAAAATCTAGTCGAAGGAAAGTATACCCGATGAACGGAACCTCTGCATCGTTTGCCCGATCCTAAAGAAAGGAGACCCTCTGAACTGCAAAAAAACAAACAAATATTTGGCGCAACAGCTCTGTAAAGTGCCAGGGCCTAGCTTCTCGCAACCACTCATGTTGTGCGCGTTATATTTTTTACACGAATGGAAGCCAAGGGACCTACAGTTTAATGCCGAATCCGAACGGCGATTTGAGAAGCTTTTTCGTGACAACAATACTCTCGGATGTTTGTCAGACGATCGCGAGAGGTGGGACCGTGAAAAAACTTGTGTTTTCTGGGATTCGAACTTGGAACCTCATGCGTAGTAATCCGACACACTAACCACTTACGCCACGGAGCCCACACCCTCTGAACTGCGCCGACAACAGAAGTATACGTCTCCTCAATATCGCATATAAGATCCTGTCTGTCGTATTATGATAAATAGATAGATGTACTTTATTTTTAAGAAGCTTCTTTAAAATACAGTAAAGTATAAGCAATGGCTTCGCCGTCTGCCTTAGGTTGACAAGAGTGAAATTCATTTATACCATATATTTACGGAACAGTAATTAAGTACTAATTTGAGTTTCAAGATTAAATCAGAAGTTTCCTTCCACAATTCTGTTTCTGTAATTGTATGCAACATTACAGTATGTTACTAGGGGTCTCCAATCGCTGCCATTTAGAAAATTCTCGATTGCATTTCTTTCTAAGTGGTCTACTCCAAAATGTGATCGTCTGATTTCTTTCAAAACTGGGCAGGTACCAATGAAATGTGCGGTGTCTTCTATTGCTCCTAAGTTACATAGGGTACATCTTAAAGTGAGGTCGGAACGATGTGGCATGTAATTTAGCCTTAAAAGTTCTCCTCTTGCTCGGAAAATAAATTATATTTGGAAGATACTGAGATTAGAGTTCAAGTAGTTGATGTTTTTGTGAACTAAGTTTTTGTAAATTAAGCGTGAGTCTGAGTTCCATTCCGCCATGATATGTTCTTTCATTGCCTGGTCTATGTGAAATAGAAAAATTCGTGCGTCTCTTGACCAGTCTGTGAGGTTGGATCCTGTTGTAGTAAGGCTTATATTGTACCTTCTTCTTCTTCTTCCTTTTATCAGCGAGGCTATGCTCCGAAAACAAGGGATCACAGCCCTCCCACTTCACGGCGAACGAATCTCCTGAGCATTCTTCCTTCTTTGGGCGGCTATTTTGAAGATGGTTGCGCTCTTGTTCATATTGTATCTTCGTAGCTCCTGGATAGCCTGGTTTGCATCAACAACCGGGGAAGATATTTTCTCCAGCTCCCGATACAGGCCCTCCGTACTCTCTGCTTGAAGCTGGGCGCACTTCTTTTTCGCTTTTTTCTTGCAGCATCTGTATTCCATTTCGAGGCGAGCTTTTTCGTCACTATTATTAGAGGGGCACTTTGACCAAGCTTTGAAAGCCGTTTTCTTCTCATTTATCACTTTCTTAGCTTCATCACTTCACCACCATGTTTCTTTAGCGTGTTGATGGTGGCCTTTTGAAGCTCCTAGCAGTGATTTGGCCTTCTTTAAGCAAGTTCGCTGTAGGGAATCCCACATATTTTGTGCTCTGCACTCTTCATCCTCAGCTCATCCTCATCCTCAGGCTTATATTGTACCTAGCAGCGATATTTTCCCAATCTTTATAAAACTGCGATCTGGTTCTTATAATTCTTTTAGCGAGAATTTTGTTTAATCGGGTGTCATCTTCTTCGTTCAGAACTTTAATAACGTACTGCATATTTAACCTTAAAGTGAATATAAATAAAGGTGACATTCCACTCTCGATGTGCGGCATATAATTAGGTGTTTTTGAGGGGAGTCGTAATAATTTATTTAGGAAAAATCTTAGCAACTTTTCAACGTTATCGTACACTCTGCTTCCCCATACCTGCGCTCCATAGCACATTACTGCGCACATTGCCGCCTCGAAGACTTTTACTTTTGCTTGTAGACCAACTTTGGGGCTAGAAATTACGTTTCTCCAGGTTGAATTTAGGGCTTTCTTTGCTTCTGCAAGCTGGAGCTCAAAGTGTCTTTTCATAGAGAGATTATGGGTTAGGGTTACTCCTAGATACTTGTAGCATCTCACAACTTCTAAGTATTGTCCACCGTACTTCCATATTTCATTCTTCGCGAAGCGCCCTGTTCCCTTACGAAATACTAACACTTTGGACTTAGTGGTGTTTATTTGAAGACAGTTGCCCTGGCAATATTCTTCCACTTTATTGATGATTAGTTGCATTGAATTTAGTGATTCCGCTAGAACAACTACGTCATCTGCATAAAGTAATGCCTTGATATTTAATTGGCTTACCTATATACCTGCAGGAAGTGTGTCAGACATGTCGTCAAGGAATAGTGTGGAGAAAAGTGGGCTGAGAAGGCATCCCTGTTTGACTCCGATTTCTACTTGAAACCAATCTGACAGCTCCTTACCGTTCCATATCGCCGACTTATTGTTCATGTACATATCTTTTAAGATATTGATAAACTTGAATGAGACTCCAATATTAGATAATTTGTAAAGCAGTAAATTCCTATTTATCGTGTCGAAAGCCGCTCTGAAATCGGTGAAAAAAACATATAATTTTTTTCCTTGATCTAAATATTGTTGAGCTATTGAAGTTATATTAAATATTTGGTCAACTGTTGAATAACCGGCCCTAAAGCCAGCCTGAAACTGGCTTAGTTTTCTGTTTTCGTTAACCCACTTGGTTAGTCTAGCAGTCAACATGCCCGTGAAAATTTTCGTGATTGTATTCATAAAGGAAATTCCTCTATAATTTGCGGCTATATTTGGATCGCCTTTTTTAAAAATTGGGAAAATAATTGATCTTTGATACCTTTCCTGCATCGTAAATGCGATTGAGGGATAGCAGCAATCTTTCTTGAAATGAAATTGGGGCGTGTTGAAAGAACCCATATGGCACTCGGTCTTCTCCTGGCGCTTTATGCTTTTTAGCTCTCCTCAAAGCTTTAAAGAGCTCGTTCTCATCAAAGGGTTTATCTAGATCCTCGATAAAAACACCAGGTTGTGCATAATGAAAGGCAATGGGAAGATCTTGTTGTTTAAGGATTTGTTTAAAGTGGTGCATTAAAGCGGGCGTTTCTAATTGCCTTCAACTTTAAATGTATTTCGGTTTAATTTCTTCGCCAAGGCCCAAAAATCTTTGCTATTGGCTGCCTCAGCTCTCTAGCGATTTCGCTAAAATATATTTGCTTTTTGTACCCACACAACGTCTTGTAGTATGTGTTTGTGTCCAAGTATAGAGCATTCAACGATTCGGTGTTTTGTTTTCTGAAGAGATTCTGCGTCACTAGAGCTCTTTTTCGCACTTTATAACATTCACCATCAAACCACGGTTATTTTCGCTCGAAACTCTTTTCGTATCTTTTGTTGATGCAGTAATTTGTATCAGTTACTTCAGTTAGATCCTTTAACCCCTCGGGGGGCATAGGGCGTCAAACACGCCTGCGCGCCATCTTGTTTGAAGTTCTGCAACGCGTTTGAGCTGCGTCCAACTCATTCCTAAAGAGCTCGATTCCTCCTAAACTGTTCTGCGCCACGTTTGCCTAGGGCGTCCCGCTATTCTGCCTGCCTGGGTGAGCGGATTCCACTGCATGGCGTATTTCGCAATGGAGCTGTCTTCGCGCCGTAGGGTGTGTCCAATCCATTGCCACTTTCTTCTTCGTATAGAAATGCTTATAGATTCTTGGCCCGTTCTCAGATAAAGTTGTTCGTTAGAGATGCGGTTCGGCCAAAAAATCCTCAAGATGATTCTTATGCACTTGTTTACAAAGACTTGCAGCTTGCGTGTGTTAATGGTGTCCACCTTCCAGGTACTGCACCCATAAAGCAGCACTGATACTACGTTGGAGCGGAACAGTCGCAGCTTGGTTCTTAAGCTGATAACTTTACTTCTCCAGATTTTAGATAGCATTCCGAACGCAGCTTTAGCCTTCCCGATTCTGCTGCACACATCAAGTTCGGTGCCACCGCTATTAGCCGAGACCACACTTCCTAAATAAAGAAAGTTATCAAAGGAATCGCAGGTTTGGATAAGCCGTTTGCCCTTGGAGTCTAATGTGTTGTCTTTCGAGTATCTGCACAAGCTGGAGAAGTCTTCGGTTGTAAACTTAGTGATCGATGCTACATGTTCCTTTCCGACTCGTGCATTGAGATCGCCCAATATAAGTGTATCGCTACAACCTGTTCTTAGCAAAAAATCTACAAGTTCGTCGTAATCCGATGGCCAGTTGCAACAATTGATACGTGAATGTGAATGCCTAAAACCGATCGTCAACCATCTGATAGGTCCTTATCAGTGCGGTTTCAGGCCTGGAAAGTCCACCATTGACCAAATATTCACACTACGGCAGATCTTGGAAAAAACCCATGAATATAAAATCGATACGCATCATCTCTTCATCGATTTCAAAGTTGCCTATGATAGTGTGTATAGAGACGAGTTATACGGAGTCATGTCTATTTTTGACATTTCTGCCAAGCACGTCCGTTTGTGCAGAATGACGATGGAGAACTCTCGCTGATCCATCAAAGTCGGTAAGAACATCACCGAACCGTTCGATGTCAGGAAAGGTCTTAGACAAGGTGATGCGCGAGTTCTTTAACATAATACTGGAGAGAATTGTACGAAACTCACAAGCCAACACCGGAGGTACATTCTTGTACAAGTCTGTAAGACTACTGACTTACGCCGATGACATTGACATAGTCGGAAGAACACAGCGGGCCGTCGTGGGGCCTTTGCGAGTATTGAGATCGAGACAGCGAATATGGGTTTATCGGTCAATGAAAGCAAAACAAAATATACGTACATACTAGTATATGCTGTTGACAAAAAAGGACACCCAACGTTGGTGTCTTGGACAAAACGACACAATAGACAGATATACCTAGGCTCTATGGTGAGGTCCGCAAATGACATCAGTGGGAAGATCAAACTTGCTAGTAGGTATTTGAATTGACTAATAAAGGCAATTGAGTAACAGAGCCATATCTCGAACTACTAAGATAACTCTTCATAAGTCTCTAATCATCCCAGTTCTGCTGTATAGCGCAGAGGCGTGGACTTTGTCAAAATCGGATGAGGAAGCCCTTGGTTGTTTTGAGAGCAAAGTTCTTCGAGTGATCTTTGGTCCCGTCTCAATAAACGGTGAGTGGAGGAGATTGTACAATGCCGAATTGTACGTCCTATACAAAGACATCGACTTAGCCAGAAGAGTTCACATACAGCGAGTAAGGTAGCTGGGTCATGTAGAGTGGATGGAACCCAACATTCCAGCAAAGAAAGTCTTCGAATCCACCCCGGATGGACGGCACAGTATAGGACGACCTCGCGCTAGGTGCTCGTAACCATGCTGGCTGGAGAGGTTTGTTGGTTAAGGCCCAGGACCACCCCAGACTGTCCACCTAAGTAAGTAAGTAAGCGTTGACATTCATCATCTCCGCTTAACAGTCTGCAGAAACGGTCTTTTTAGATTTTCGATTTTCGAACGATATACATATCCCAATTTTGTAGACACCTGTTTGTGTAGTGATATTTTTAGTTGGCGTTCAGTGAAAGTTTCCGGCTTCTGTCCTGGTGCAGCATCTTCCTATTGCTTCGGTCTCGCGTCGCTCATGCTCCTTTTTTTCTACTGAGGATTTTATTTCCCTTCTTGTTCTATCACGTATTTCTTTACATTTCGTCGGTTCTTAGAATCCCGCTGATCTTAACTGTAATCAATGTTTCTTTCAGTGTCTCGTAGCTTGGGCAGTCCAAGAATTACTCACCAGAATGCTCAGTGGATGGCTATGAGAATTATCGGTTCCATTTTTACTAAGAGACATTGTATCATGTCTGTCGAGGTATTTGTAAGGGATCAATTGTAAAACCACTTTTATGACTGTACCAGTTGGTGTCTTTAGTGCACAGTGTCAAGATTTGAATTACCTCATATCCTAGACAGTTGTCAGCCCATTCCTTCACGATAAACTTGACAGGAGGTTGCTAGGATCTAGAATTTACTTCTATTTCTTTACCACTTTTGAGTGTAGTTAGAAGCAGCTGAATAAGTAAACAGGAAACTTTGGCAAATGTACGTAAGAAAACCACTACGGCGCTATACGTTTATATAAGAGCCTTGTGCTAGAGATGGGGTGTCCGTCCACAAATAATGCACTGGCTGTATACAGCGGTAGTAAGAGGAATACTCAAGTACGGAATCTTAGTCTGGTGAACGGCACTGGAAATGTCAGCTATCTTACTCTCATAAGTACGCTTTAGACGTCAGCAAGTGTCTGCGCTGCCATGCGCTCTCCGCATGACTCCTGCTGCGGCACTGGATACAATGTTATATATCTAGTTCGTGATAAAGTGCTTGCTTTCCCTCTTAGTGTTGGTTGCCGGGCACCCTTATACGTGTAGGCTAAATTTACAAGTGCAGGCAGCAATCTGCGTTACCGAAAATTGCCCCCTACAGAAACCGACACAATGCCTCGGATAAGGAATGATCACATGTTGACGACTTTTGGCTATTGTACGAAGCGAAGGACATCACAATGCCAGATTCTTCCAATTGGTAAAGGAATTCATGCTATATAGACTGGATATTTTGGAGGTAAGTGAAATGAGATGGTTAGAAGCGGGCGAGTACTAGTCCCCAACGCGTAACACTGTACCACTCTTTTCCGGCAGACCATCCGGAAGTCCGCGGGGAGTCGGACTGCTGCTAACAACAACAGCACGCCTAATTACCTGGCAGCCTCATGGTGATAGAATTATGACGGCCGGATTCCGGACTAGAGTACGACGCGTCACTATTATACAGTATTATGCCTAAACGGAGAGGGTGGCAATGGTGCAGTGGGTAGTGTGTTTGCTTGTTAATCGATGTGTGCAGGTTCAAGCCCCAGCGGGGAAGAGTAATCATAAGCCACCCGAGTATAAAGGCAAAAACAAATTACATCGAAGTTTTTCCAACCACTGCACAAAAGAAAGGTTCCTACCTTGGTAGTACAATGAACAGGAGAGTCTAAGTGCTCTGGGATTTGGGGTTCCTTAAAAAAAAAATAAAAAAATGCTTAAACTGATGGCTTGTCTAAAGACGAGAAGGAGAGCTTTTAATCCTTAATCTTTTAAGTGCTGTCCTCACCCAAATGGAGACAATATCATAGTGATGGGGGATATGCATCCCAAGGTAGACAACGACAACGAAGGGCTCAAACATCTAACCGGGAAGCATGGACTAGGCAACCACAATGACAACGTCGAAAGGTTAGTGTATTTCTGCAGTGCCAACCGCCTTGTGATAGGTGGCACCATGTTTGAGGACAAGACCTGCCACAAAGTTAGCTGGGTTTCCAACGACAGGCAATCAACCTCCAATCAAATTGACCATTTTCCTATCAGCCATCGCTTTAGAAGTAGTCTCCTGGATGTCCGAAACAGGCAAGGGGCGTATGTGGGGATAATAGGAGTTCACCATCTTATGATATCTGCCCTCTAACTATGCACTGCTGTGTAGTTTGAAGAGCCCACGCCAACACAAGAATGCACAGGTTCAACATCGATAAATTTAGTGATCCCTCAGTGTGTCAACAATTATGGGAGCACCTTTCGCAAGGTGTGGAAGCAATTAGCAGCTCACTGCCCGCAACCATCTAAGACCATAGGTGTGAAGTGAAAAATGTTTTTGTATCTGGTGCTGAAAGAATTGTCGGTCGATCGCAGGGAAGACATAGGGCGTGGCTTTCCGAGGATACTTGGAGACAGATTGACGAACGAAAACAGCTGATAGCTCGCATTGCAGCTACTCCAGCCCCAGGGACAAAGGGACTAGATTCCCTATATCGCATGAAGATGAGAGAAGTTCAGCGTAGCGTGCGACGTGACAAGCGCAACTACATCAGAGCGCTGGCTACAGAAGCAGAAGAAGCTACGCGTAGGTGCGACCGCAGGATCGCTTACAGAATCACTAAGGAGCTGACAGGTGGTCGCAGCTTCAGTCAGTCCCTAGTGAAAAGCCAAAAGGGTTCCTTGCTCATTTTGGATGAGGACCAGCTCAAGAGATGGAAAGAGTATTTGCTATGATTTTGAACCGCATATTCGCTAGCGATATGCTCCCAAATCAGACTGAGGCGCCCGAAGTGAGAAATGCATGAATACGCACGACGACTCCCATTGGATCAGGCCAATGAGAGATAATGTAATCTTGACACGTTTAACCATGCGAGGTATACATAGGCCGAATTAAATGAAAGGAAAATAAAAAGACTGGGAGTTATCAGCAGAACACGCATAGGCCGTAGGCACTCTAGTTGGATTGCTAACTGGTCATTTTGTATTAGGCAGGCACGCCGCGTGGCTTGGAATTTCGGCCAACGACTTCTGTCGCAACTGTATGGATGAAGAGAAGGGAGAATCATCATTTCATTTGTTATGCGCTGCCCAATACTATCATCACCTAGAGAGGAGAACTTACTGATATTGTCGATTCGGATATCAATAGATTAATCCGCAAATCAGAATGGTTTCAAGAGTAACGGAAATAATCGGTTCACGTGGTAACACCATGGATCTCATTTGGTCTAAGTGAATCCTAACGATTACTGAGGATAACCACCTAACCTAACCTAACCTTACCTAAGCTAACTAAAGCAATGCTAATTGTATTGAGTACTGAGAATAGCAAAAATGTTCACTAAAAGTGTTCCAGATGGATAGTTTCCAAGGGGGAAAGTGGTTATGATGAAGTTGAAGGGTGGTCGAAAACTACCGCCCAAGTCCACAGTATTTCTCAAAAACTTTGTCATAGCACTTTTTCTACAATAACAGGGAACAGACGAACAAACGGGGAGGGGAAATTCAACGGAGGCATCACCAATTCCCTCGTCACTGTAGAAGATGTCTCGGAAGTATGCAGAAAAGTCAAGAACCAAAAAGCGCTTGGTGTTGATGGAATCCCCAATATTGCATTAAAAGCGACAATCAATTGGTGCCCACACATCTTTGTAGAAGACCCTGCCTCAAGGAAGGAGTATTCCCCGACCAGCGGAAGAAACAAAGACTGGTCCTCCTACCAAAAGGTAATAAAACACCGCAGCATGCATAGAAGCCTATATGATGAGGGATATATAGGTCTCTATGCATGTAACTCATCGTGGGGAAAATACTTGAGCGCATCATAAGTGATTGGAAAGTGCAATCTATGAGGCAGGTGGTCTCGCAGTTCGCCACAGCAGATCACGAACTCGTGGAAACGGCAAAAACAGCCATCGAAGGAAGACGATAGAAAGGCGGGAGGAAACAGTACTGTGCAGTCATCACGTTGGATGTAAAGAACGCCATCAACACCGCAAACGGAAGAAATATCCTGCGAGCACTTAACACAAAGAGAGTACCAGACTACCTGCAGAAGATTGTGACGGACTATTTCAGAAATAGGATACTGCTGTTCGACACCGACGATGGAACGAGGCAGTATAAAGTCACAGGCGGTGTGCCCCAAGGCTCCGTACAAGGTCCCCTACTGTGGAGCCTAATGTACGATGATATCCTCAGACTTAGAACCCAGAGGTCTTCGAAAATAATAGGCATCGTCGACGACATAGCAATCGTTGTAGTTACCAAACTCCTTGAGGAATTGGAGCATGACTGCAATGAAGCTATCGAGATGGTTTAGGATTGGCTAGTCTACATGGGCCTACAACATATAGAGCAGAAGACAGAAGTAGTGCTCACAAGCAGCAGTGGTGTCATGGAGACTATAAGAAAAATCGTGGGCGATCACGTGGTAGTTTCCAAACCAGAGCTAAAGTACCTTGGCATTACTGTAGATGCAAGGGTAACTTTTAAGCAATATCTGCAATATGCAGTTGAGAAGGCAGAAAAGATAATGGCTGACTTGGCAAGGATCATTCCAAATATTGGCGGACCAAAGTACAAGAGGAGACTGCTCTTAGCAAGAGTTGCGACATTGATAATGCTCTACAACTCGCAAATATGGGTTTGTGCCATGAAGACGAAGTCATACAGAAGGAAGACGGAGACAGTTTACAGAATCAACGCGCTGAGAGTATGCAGCGCCTTCGGAACAACCTCCTATGACGCGGCATGGGTAATGGCTGGCAAGGTACGAATAGACCTTCTGGCTAAAGAAGCCCAACGCAAACACCGTGGCAGGAGGACAGCGGCATCAAGTGCGACGAGTCGAAGTATCATTGAGGCACCACCAAGGATAAGTCTAGATGAACGGCAGGAGAGATGGGATCACTCGGATAAAGGCAGGTGGACGCAGAGATTGATCCCCAATAAAAACGCTTAGATCAATAGGAAGTATGGGGAGCTGAATTTATACCCGACCTAGATGCTTACTGACCATGGTTGCTTCAGAGCCTACCTCAACAGGTTTGGATTATACGATAACCCCTATTGCCCAACGTGCGAATGCGGAATACATCATCTTCCACTGTCTCTATACTATGAAGAACGGCAGCTGCCGGTAAACAAACTGGGTGATGACCTAACCCCAGACAAAACCAGCAGACAGATGATGAGCAGGGAAGATGCCTGGGAAGCAGTTAGCGATACTGTAGACCAGTGTTGCAAAGGTGGGTTTAGTGTGTGGAAATCCCACACGCTGTCTTTAAAAGATTCCAATGGCCTTGCGCAACGATGACACGCAAAATCGTGAAGCGTTTCACATTTTTTTTTTTTTTTCAAGAGTAGGGTGGAACCTCGCTAAGGAGGGGGTCGTCTTTTTCTATAAAAAAAAACGTGAAGCTCCTCAGGAAAGAGATTAGGCTCGCAAAGCGGAACTTTTCGAGGTCATTTTGCGCATCTATAGAATCACCAAATGAAGCGACCCGCCTAAGGAAAATCCTGGCCAAGACAACAACGCCGGAATTTAATATTAGGAAAAGCGGTGGTACCTGGGCAGAATCACACGAGGAAACGCTGGACATGCTACTGAAAACTCACTTTCCCGGATGTACATCAATCTCCGGAGATGATCTACCCGTTCCAGAGACGACATTGGGAATAAGCGCAGAAGAGGTGGGAAATATAATAGATGATGACAAGATAGCTTATGCAATTAAATCATTTGCTCCATGTAATGCACCAAGAATGGACAACATTCGATCTGTAATGCTGCAAGAGTCAGTGGATAATGCTATTCCATATCTCAAGCGTATCTTCACAGGATGCCTTTAGCTAGATTATGCTCCTAAAGCATGGCGAGAGATGCATGTTGTATTTATTCCCAAAGCAGGGAAAGCGAGCCACACAAACGCAGAAGACCTGAAATCTATCACTCTGTCGTCTTTTATGTTGAAAACTTTGGAACCTTTAATTGATGTACATATAAGAAACGTGATCAGCGATCTAAATCACAACACGCATACATCTGCGGCAGATCGGTAGATACAGCCCTCCACCGGGTCGTATCGAGCATAGAAAAGTCCCTCCATTTCAAGGAGTTCAATCTTGGAGCGCTCCTAGACATTGAAGGGGCGTTCAACAACGTAAGCTCTGACGCGATCCTGAACAGTCTGTACAGAGTTCATCTCAACACCGGCCTCTACAACTGGATTGCACAGATGCTTTAATCAAGGATTATATTTTCAACGCAAGGAGATGTAACCATCCGGAGAAGGGTCGGCAGAGGAACACCCCAAGGTGGAGTTCTGTCCCGAAAGAAAACGGCTTCAACGTGACGGCCTATGCGGACGGGCAAATTTCCTCCAGTACTAAGTGAAACGCTGAACTTCGCACTACAACTAGTGGATAACTGGGTCAGCAGCAAAGTACTGGGAATGAACACCTCAAAGATCAAGGTAGTTCTCTTCACTAAGAAGAGATTAATTCCTACCTTCAGACCCCCAAATATCGGTAGCATTGAACTAAGTATCTCAAGTTCAGCTCGATATCTGGGCGAAATTCTAGATTTTAGAAGAAAAATATTGCCGAAAGCGTCAAAAAAGCAAGCGTAGCTTTCTACTCCTGCAAAAAGGCATTCAGTAATACGCTGGGCTTCAAACCAGCTGTGGTGTACTGGATATACACGGCGGTTGTAAGACCTATTCTCATATATGGTTCACTAGTATAGTGAACGGTATTTGAGAAGCAATACCAGCTTTCAAACCTCACCAAAATCCAGAGGGTAGTGTCCATCGGAGTCATGGGATCAATGAGAACAACACCAACAGCGGCAATGGAAACCATGCTTAGTTTCATTCCGATTGACATACTCGTATATTGCAGCAGTTTGGTGGCTTAAATCTTTGGAAGCCTGACAGAAAAGGGCGGTTGTGGTCATCGAGCCTTTACGGCCTTCATTCTGTCCCGATGGGGGACCACCAGTGGATTGATGGAAACTGATCGCATCAACCCAATGCTAGCATTTGAAAGGAGATTTCACTACAAGAATACCTGACAGAATGTACTGGAAGAACTGAAGAACCATGAAGAAAAAGGAGTTGGCTTTCCTTACCATCGGTTCTAAGAAGCCCTAGGAATAAACCACTCCTTTAGAATAAACGACGACTGCAGCATCTTTCAGGCCGAGGTCACAGCCAATATACAGGCAGCCGAAATTATACGCGAAAGTAATATCGTTGGTAAAACGATCACTGTCTACATAGATAGCCAGGCAGCCATTAAGGCTCTGGACTCTGCCGTAATTAGGTCGAGGCTTCTGAGAAGCTGCAAATCACTCTTAAACGAGATATCTAGAGCCAATGCGGTGACCCTCTGCTGGGTACCAGGGCATATGGATATCGAAGGTAACGAAAGGGTTGACGAGCTTGCTAAGAAAGGGTCGCCGCTGCACTTATCGCGGGCCCTCCCCTCTGTAGCAACCCCAACCTTAGGTTAGGTTAGGTAAGGTGGCTGTCCTGACAGGGTCAAGACACACTTAGACCAATGACCCCAACCAGTTCCTTACGAAAGAAAATAGAGGATGAAGCCACCGGTCGAGTAAACAGACGCTGGGTTCATCTGGAAACATGCCCAACGGCCAGGGCGCTATGGCCGGTCTACAGCAAGAAGCGATCAACCTCTCTGGTAAAACTTAGTCGTTATAACGCACATTTCTGGCATAATTACTGGACATTGTGCCATTAGAGCGACTCGTTGTGCTGCATAACGACTATTGCAGAAGTTGCAGGGAAGAAGAAGAAATTGAACCTGTTCATCACCTCTTGTGTGATTATCCTGCCCTATGCGTCAGAAGAATGAGGACTCTTGGTAATAACTTCTTCTCGGAGCTGGAGGACTTGGGTAATGTTGAGCTGATGGACCTCCTGAGATTCATATCACTGGGTGGTTCTAACAGCGGACTTTCTTAACAGCGTTTTCAGGGTTAAATAATTGGGCACAATGGACCCGTACTGTTGGTCTGAGTGAGCAGTGACTCTTTGTCACAAGGCACCCATCTACCTAGGTAGGTAGGTAAAGTGGCGGTCCAAAAGAACCCAATTAGCACTTAAGGTGCGCCGTTTTGCTACCACGGACTCGTGTATACCTATTGTAGTGGTTAGTTAAAAAGGGATGTTAAGTTTAAACCCAGCCCGTGGAGTTCAGGAAGAGGATTAGTTCTCCAATCCTCTTGTCCGCTATCTCTCTCAGATCCTCGAAGAAGGGTTTGCCAAGAGTTTGTTGTCTGATCCTCGCCAGGGCCGGACATCTGCAAAGGAAATGACATAGAGATTCTTTCTCATTAATATCCTTGCAGCTCCTACAAAAGGTGTTGTGGGGGATACCAAGCTTGGCCGCATGGTCTCCAACTGGCCAGTGACCTGTGATAATAGCTACGATTTTGGCAATAACTGGTCTTGGTTTGCCTAGTAACTCTTTTGACCTGTGTTTGTTGAAACTGGGCCACGTCTTCCTAGATATGACACAGCTTGTGAGGCTGTTCCACCCGCGATTGGCTAGCTGGAGGAAGTGAAGGTGAATATAGCCCTTAACGGCACCAAGCGGAATGTCGACTCTTTCTGCTAGAGAGCCGTTAAGGGCCGACCCTCGCCTGGCCAGCTCATCAGCACGCTCATTACCCTCATGGTTGCTGTGCCCTGGGACCCAGATGAGAGTGATTCTCGAGTGAGTGCATTATTTATTATTATTTCTTATTTACATGTTCTTTATTTATCTTAACTTCACATTTTTCAAAACACAGTATCTATTTTATAATTGTGAAAAGAACCTACGACAATGACAATTTTGTCGTCTGTCGGTGGAGTGCTTTATTGATTCAATTCAAACCGGCATTTCTCTACCAGTTTTGAAGAGATGCAAACCGCATCAATGGCCTTGATGGCAGCCTGGCTATCCGAAAAAATAGCGATATTGTGATTAGATGTTAAAAGATTGTTTAGCAGGCGGCAGGTTTTTCGAATCGCCAGAAGCTACGCTTGGAAAACACTAACAGAGTCTGGGAGTCGGAAAGACCTTGATATATTCAGCTGGTCAGAGAAGATGCCTGCGCCGACTCCGCAGTCCATCTTCGAACCGTCCGTGTATATCCCTATATCATAGTTGCAGGTAACGCTTCCGTTCTTCCATTCTTCTCTGGAAGGGAATTTTGTTAAGAAGGATTTTCTGAAGTTGAGTTTGGGTATCGTGTAGTCGGTCGAGGACGCAACCAGTTCACTTGGTATCGTCTCCAGGACCTTGCCGTGACCATATGGCCTTGTCGTCCAGCATCCATATTCCCTGAGCCGGACTGCGCTGCATATAGCTGTGCCTATGATGTGTAGTTCGAGAGGGATCAGATGCAAGATCACACTGAGAGCATTTGCTCCTGTGATACCCATGCACGCCGATCTCTGTATTTTTTTTATTCTGCCGATATTGTAATTTTTGCTCAAAGCTGGCCACCAAACGATAGCGCCGTAAGTAAGAATTGGACGCACAACGGCTGTGTACATCCAAAGGGTCATCTTTGGCTGGAGTCCCCATTTCTTACCGAATGTTTCATTACAGGCATAGAAAGCTACGCTTGCCTTCTTAATTCGCTGTTCTATATTGAGTTTCCAACTAAGTTTCGGGTCTAGAACCGTGCCTAGGTATTTTGCACTGGAGCAAAGCGAGAGAGGCTAGTTTGGGGGGGGAGTGAATGCTGGTACCTTAGTTTTAGTGGTAAACAGCATCATTTCAGTCTTCTCCGGATTTACTCCGAGGCCACAGCTCGTAGCCCATGAGTGTACCTTATCCAGAGACCTCTCCATGAGTTGACTTATCGTGGAGACGAACTTTCCTGATACTAGTATAACCATATCATTCGCGTACGCAACCACCTTAAAACCCTCCCTATCAAGTCGCACCAAGACTTTTTTAATCGCCATTAACCAGAGCAGGAGGGAGATGACTCCGCCTTGTGGAGTTCCTCTGTTTACCGTCTTAGTTGTACTACTGTTGCCTAGTGTTGCAAGGATTATACGAGTACTGAGCATAGAAACTATCCATTGGCTAATAAAGCCTTCTACACCTAACTCGGTGAGAGATTCCTGAATAGATTCAGTGAAAATGTTGTTGAAGGCTCCTTCTATATCAAGAAATGTGGCGAGAGTATATTCTTTGTAGTAAAGAGTTTTTTCCATTGTACGCACGATCTCATGAAGAGCAGTTTCTGTGGACCGCGTGCTGTGATTTCGCATGCTGGGATTTCGACCGTGGAGAACTTAGGTTATCGCGGATATGGAAGTCTAGGATACGTTCTAAAGTTTTCAAAACAAAGGAGGACAGGCTTATGGGTCTAAAATCCTTCGCGGATTCATGTCCCCGCCGGCCCGCCTTGGGGATGAAAACCACCATCTACCTAACCTAACCTAAAAGATTAAAAAAAAAAAGTTGGGTAGTGAAGTTGAGCGCAGAAAGTATATTGCCGCTTTTGATATCCATGCCGGTGTTTGGCAAGCTATTCAGCGAAGTGAGTATACGTGTATATCAGCGCTGATATTTTGTGGATCTCCGGGCAGTTGTCAGGCAATATAAACCAAACATAAACAGTCTTGGACGTGCTTTCTAAACAATTTCTACTGAATAACGTCAGATTTACAAAACTGTTTCCTTCCTTGTTGTACAGATCGTACGTCGATAAATTTAATCAAATAAATTTGTTGGATTGAATTTTATCAAAACGAAGATCTCTCAATGAAGTAGTTTGCACTCATGGCACGTAGTTATTCTTTGGCTATCTATTAGGTGGACTTCTAAGTCAAAGTGCCGAGACCACCCGCATTTGCTCACACAATCACACCAAACATAACAAGTATACCATACAATAATTGTATGTGTGTACTCGTGGTGTAAGGTAAGCGCTAAGCGTCATGTTATGACTCAGTTTAGTAAAGAGTTATGCCACGACTCCGTGATAGGTGTGTACTTTTCAAATGCAATTCTGTTCGTTACAAATGGTCTTTAGAGTATATCTCTGCATTACAATCTCAGTTTGAGATATATAGTAGTTATCGCATGTGGTGTATCTTTAGTATCTTCAGTCCCAATTGGATATAGTCACTACTTTGATGAGAAAGCAAGATTCGGTACGGAACTTAGTAGTTTGTTACACAATTCATAAAGCTCGTAATGTCCACTCAGTCAAGGCCCACTCAAGGCACTGAGAAAATTCCCCGACTTCACAGTTTGCTTGGCACTCATTGCTGATACAGAAATTTGAACAATTTTAACGAGTAACCATAAACGTCGCCCATCCATTGGTAGACACCTCGTTAATTGCTCAATATTATAAAAAAAAAAAACTCATTTCATGGCATATACACATAATCCATCATAAAAGCGAGAACAGATCCCCTGAGATACTGATCTTAATGCGAATTTTAATGGACCCGCATGCGAGTGTGTAAGTGTCAAACGAATCGCGACCTTAATACCGTGCTCCCGTAAATGGTCAGCGTTCCACATCTACATGGTGCAGGCTCTAGTCTAATGCATCATTAAAAATGAAAATCCAATAAAAATCAGTTACCAACAAATGACGGTATTGTAACCATACATACCGAGACACAAGAGCGTATCTATGAGTTTACGAATCGAATTCACCTGAAGTGATCTAATTCCCATTGTGATGAGTGGTACGAGTATTTCAAGTGAGCACGGATAATGGTCCGAAACATTTGTTTCGTGTTTTGTATCAATTGTCGGCGGTACGGTTTGGATTCATTTTTTGATTCGATTTGTTTTGCGAACTGTTAACACTGTTGCTTTTGTTTGTTCACTGGTGTTCATTAAAAAATCCAACCACACGCCAAAGGCAAAGAGGAAATCTGTCCGCAGCTAGACCAGTTTTGTTTACAGCACAATGGACCATTTGTGCAAATGCCTTTATTAAGTTTGTTTATCTGATTACTGGAGAAATGTGCGATATTCTGTTGAAATATTAAAAAAAAAAAACAAGAATTCGAATGGATTTCTAATGGTTTGTAGTAAAGTGCTAGTAATTTGCTTCGGCTATTGTTTGTTTGTCTCGAACTACGAGGCAATTAATTTTTCCTTGAATGCATCTGGCATGTGTTGGGCTATTCGAAATAGAGAACATACCAAAGAATTGAGAAAGAATAAATCTCAACAATCAACATAGCTGGCAGTGAATTTATTTACTTAGGCCTATAATAGAAAACAAAGGATAGTCTGTTATGACTTAACCTAGTGGGAGTAGTGTAGTGCAATTGAGAATAATTTTCTTTGATTTTCCATGAATTATACGAAATACCATTTTGTTGAAGAAAAAATCTTCCAAATAGTGCCATGGCTTTACACATTGTGTGGATAAAATGCGTATGTGTCTAATGAGATATTCATGTCGGATCACAATCATATACGATTCGACCTAGAATCCTCGCTTAAAGATACTCTTTTCTGCAGAAACCCTAAATTCACAAATTCGGAAACATTTCGCTCTCTCTTCCGGGCAAATCGTAACTGCTCAACGGTCCGATAAGCACTATTCCAGAATTGAAATCCGATGCATACGTTAGGTTAGGTTAGGTTAGATAGGGTTATGAGGTTATCAGAAAACACTAGGTACCAAAGTGGGCCCATTGGAGACCTGCATTGCGATTGATCGGGAAACTACTGACTGCCCAAAACTTGGCTTGGGCCAGTAGCGCAACAATCAAGTCCATGATGAAGTGCTTGCTTTACCTCCTAGTGGTGGTCCCCGGGCAACTATACGTATAAGCCCTAAAAAAAAATGTAAGTGCGGGTTGTCTAGGGCCTTGATTCTAGTCTAGGTAACATGGGACAGCAACCGCGTTACCGAAAATTGCTCGCTACAGAAACCGACACTATGCCTCGGATAAGGAATGATCACACGTTGACGACTTTTGCCTATTGTATGCGGACAAAGATAGGTTTCTGAAATGTAAAGACGCTCCTCGACTCGGGAAGAGAAGGTCCTTACAATGCCAGATTCCTCCAACTGGAAAACGAATTCATGCGATATAAACTGGAGATTTTGGGGGTAAGTGAAGTAAGATGGTTAGAAGCGGGCGAGTACTAGTCCCCAACGCGTAACACTGTACTACTCTACTAACAACAACAGCACACAAGGGCCCAATTTCCGGGCAGCCTCATGGTGATAGGATTTTGACGGCCACATTCCGGACAAGAGTACGGCGCTTCACCATCATACAGTGTTACGCCCCAACGAATAGTTCGTCTGAGGACGAAAAGGAGAGCTTCTACAACCTCTTAAGTGCCGTCTTCAACACAACACCAAATGGAGACATTGTCATAGTGATGGGAGATTTGAATGCCAAGGTAGGCAACGACAACGAAGGGCTCAAACATGTAATGGGAGTTAGAATTTGAAAATGAAAGGAAGCGAGGATGTGGACGGGACTTAAGGATGGGATGGAACGGAAAAGGAAAGGAGAGTCGACTGCGAGAGACGTGGCATGCTTGCGTTGCTCGACTTTGCTCGCCGGAAATGGGGCGGTTCTTGCTCACGCAGATCGACTAAACCTACTACTAATACATATAACATGCCAAAATTACTTACTTTTTCTTTTGAACGGACGGACATCCACCACACAGAGAGCGCTGCTGATGTTGTTGCAGCGTTGGCCCTTTACCCTCCCAACCATGAAGTCCGGTGGGCATTTTTTTTGGACTTCCCAACATTGCTGCTGCTGTTACTCAAGCCGTTTTTGCCGAAAGGGTTTAACAGCCCTACCGCACGGGAAGCATGGACTAGGCAACCGCAATGACAACGGTGAAATGTTTGTGGATTTCCGCAATGCCAACCGCTTCGTGATAGGTGTACCATGTTTGAAGACAAGACCTGCCACAAAGTCGTCAGCTGGGTTTTCTACGACAGGCAAGTAACCTCCAACCAAATTGACCATTTTTCCACCAGACGTCGCTTTAGAAGTAGTCTCCTGCACGTCTGAAACAGGCGAGGAGCAGATGTGGGGATAGTACGACATCACCATCTAATGGTAGCTACTCTCCAACTACGTACTGCTGAAGTTCAAAGATCCCATGACAACACAAGAATGCCCAGGTAGATATACTTAGTGATCCCTCAGTGCGCCAACAATTAAAGGAGCATCTTTCGCAAAGTGTGGAACCAATCAGCAGCTCACTGCCCGCAACCATCCAAGACCATTGGTGTGCTGTGAAAAATGTTTTTTTATCTGCTGCTGAAAGAATTGTCGGTCGATCGCGGGGAAGATATAGGGCGTGACTTTCTGAAGATACTTGGGGACGTATTGACGAACCGAAACGTTGTAGCTACTCCAGCAGCAGGGAGAAGCGAGCTAGAGTCCCTTTATAGCATGAAGATGAGAGAAGTTCAGCATAGCGTGCGACGTGACAAGCGCAACTACATCAACGCGCTGGCTACAGAAGCAGAAGAAGTTGCACGGAGGTGCTACAGCAGGACCGTCTACAGAATCACGAAAGAGCTGACAGGTGGTCGCAGCTTCAGCCAACACCCAGTGAAAAGCCTAGACAGCACCTTGCTCATTTGGGATGAGGACCAGCTCAAGAGATGGAAAGACCATTTTGCTACAATTTTGAACCGTGTATTCGCTAGCGATATGCTCCCAAATCAGACTAAGATGCCCGAGGTGAGAAGCTCCCGAATACGCACCACGACCCCCAGTAATGATGAGATCAGTACCGCAATTAAAGCACTCAAAAACAACAAGGCGGTATGACTTTAATGTATTTCAGCAGAGCTCTTACGAGCAGCGCCCATAACATCGGCTGAGCTTCTGCTTCCACTTATAGAGAGAGCTTGGGAAGCTGACAGCTTTCCTAACGAGTGGAAAAAGGGAATGATCGTCAAGCTTCCTAAGAAAGGAAATTGAATGGAGTGCGGAAACTGGAGGGGTATCTGCGTGCTGCCTGCTGTAGCTAAGATAATAGCTAAAATCATCCTGGAGCGAATCAAACAACATCTCGAAGACACACTCGATGCCGAACAAGCAGGTTTCCGCTCTGGATCCTTCTGTGCCGATTACATCAACATCGTGCGGATTATCATCGAACAGTGCGTTGAATATCGATCGCCACTGCACCTGCTGTTCATCGATTTTGAGAAGGCGTTCGATAGTGTCAACAGGAAGTGTATTTGGCGTGCCTTACGCAGGAGAGGTATTCCCGATAAACGTATTGCTATCATTAATGCTACCTATGGAGGCTCCATATGTCGGGTTTTACACAAAGGAATGTTGTCTGAGGAATTATAGATACAAAGTGAGGCAAGACAAGGCTGTATTCTTTTACCAATACGATTCCTATTGGTCATCAGCGATGTGCTTCGTACAGCTTTGTCGACGGGAAACGGAGGAATTCGATGGACTCTTACATCTCGACTGAAACATCCTGACTACGCTGATGATGTATGCTTACTCTTCCACAGAATTATGGACCTCCACCAAATGACAGCAGATGTGGAGAGGAGGGTTGAAAATTAATACGGTAGAAACTAAAATTATCAGCCTTGGAACTAACTCATCGGCTCAAATATGCATTGCTGGACAACCGGTGGAGAGAGTAGAGGATCTCCAGTATCTTGGGAGTACTGTCTCAACCGATGGTGGAACCGAACTGGATATAGCTAACAGGATCGCCAAAGCAAAGTCCGCGTTCGGGATGTTGTCCAAAATATGGCAAAGCAATGCAATCAGTTTGAACACCAAGATAATACTGTTCCGCTTCAATGTTGAATCCGTACTGTTATATAGTTATCGCACGTTGTCGCACCACTACTATCACCAGAAAGCTGCAAACGTTTGATAATAGGTGCCTGTGCAATATCTTAAGGATTGTCTGGCATCTCTAACGAACACCTTTACGAGAGAACGGGTCAGGAACCAATAGGCACAACCATCCAACGGCGGAAGTGGCAGTGGATTGGTCACACGTTCCGTAAGGGTGAGAGTTCCATAGCGAACCATGCTATGCAATGGAACCCTCTAACTCAGGATGGCAGAAGACCTGGCGGCCCGAGGAGAACATGGCGCAGACCAGTCGAGAAGGAGGCACGGTATTTGGGGAAAAGTTGAGGAGAACTCAGCCACATTGCCAGAAACCGTACACAATGGCGCGTAGGCGTAGTAGAGGCCCTAGGACCCACAAGGGAATACAGGACATAAGTAAGTAAAGTGGGCCCATCGCGATCCCTAGGGAACCTTCACGGCAGAAGACCTAAACCCATTCTCTCAAGCAATTAATCTCCGTACAGAATTTTAAGAGATCCTTGTTATGGTTCAAGGACCTCACCTCTTCTAGGTTATCGAAGAAGTATCCACCAAGGTGCTTTAGCCTTGTCCTGGCAATTCCTTGACATTCACAGAGTATATGAGTTACGTCCTCTGAGACATGTAGGTCATCGCAGTACCTATAAACATCCGTGTCAGATAACCCTAGTCTAATGGCATGCCTCCTTAGGAGACAATGGCCAGAGAGTATTCCTATCGTTGTTCTTAGCCTTGATCTATCTAATTTAATTATCTGCCCAAATTTTCTGCGGTCTAGCACAGGCCACAAGGCCTTTGGAGCCCTGTGACCATCTAGGTTTGACCATCTTAGATTAGCCGTGTCAATGATTCTATCACGAATAATTCCCATAGCCATGCACCCTGGTGGTTTAATACCACCAATTATATCGTTACGTGGGAGCCCCGCTCCTCTTTTAGCCAGCGCGTCGGCTTACTGGTTGCCTTCGATATCGCAGTGTCCAGGTACTCAACATAATCTGACTCGGTTCTGCGTACATAATATGGAATACCCTAAGCATTGTGCGGCAATGCCTGATTATCTCAGATTTGGTGACGTAAGAGTCTAGCACTTTTAGCGCAACCTGACTGTCAATGTAGATGGTGATATTCTTATGGGATATTGATCCCATCTCAAGTAAGTCCGCAGCTTTAAGTACAGCTTGAACCTCTGCTTGGAACACACTGCATGTGTCCGGAGGTCTCAGGGCCACCTGTAGGTTCGTATCTCTCGAGTAAATACCTGACCCGGTGCCCTCACTGGTCTTAGAACCATCTGTGTATATTGCAATCTCGTTATGAACAGAGACTGTCTTCCTTCGCTAGTCCTCCCTAATAGGATACAATACTTCGTGGGGGGCTGTGATACCTTATTTTCGGATCACAACCTCGCTGAAAAAGGAAGAAGAAGGAGAGGATACAGTACTTCGTATGGTGTGTCGAAGTCTAATGTGCCAAGGACATCGTCCGATCCGTCAGGGATTCCGCGAAAATATTCCTTGAGAATGGAGCTATGTCCTATGTTATTAGTCTTGAAGAGACCAATGTTAGTGAGCCGAAGCGCTCTGTTGCCCGCTTGAAATTTAGTTTATAGGTCTAGTGGTAAAAGGTTCAGAAAGATCTCGAGTGCAGCCGTAGGCGTAGCGCGTAGAACACCTGTGATGGCAATGCAAGCTGTTCTTTGTACCATGTCCAATATATCCCGTATGTTTTTCGTATTCGTTGCTTTCCACCACACAAGAGCCCCATACGTAAGGATGGGTCTGACTATCATAATTTATAGCCAGTGCATCATTGCGGGCTTCAGGACCCATTTTTTCTCTGCGGTCCTCTTACAGATAAAGAGAGCATTATAAGCCTTGCGGACTCGTTCCTGTATGTTAAGTTTCCAATTTAGTTTCCTATCCAGCATTATGCCAAGATATCTAGCGCGATCCGAAAGGGAAAGCTCCACCCCTGCTAGCTTAGGCAGTTTGAATCGTGGTATCTTGTATTTTCTGCTGAAGAGCACCAATTCTCTTTTATCCGGGTTGACGTGTAGTCCATACCCTCTAGCCCATTTTTCGAGACTATTAAGAGCTGACTCCATCATTTCATTTAATGTGTCAGGGAATTTGATCAGTTGACAGTTCGGCCCCTCTCAATACGCGAACATCACAAACCATTCTCTTCAAACACGATGGTACCACAAAGAAATCGTTCAGCGACTTCTGCTGAAGACTCTGACGGTACCATGTGTATTTGTGAATGTCTTTGTGTGAAAAGATAGTGTTCATGATGGATAAGCCATTTTCGCAACAAAAATCCAACAACTTCTCTCCGTTCGCGTTTTGATCAGGATCACCGTTCCACCCAATCACACTCCCCCATGTCATAACATCTACACCCACATGAGCATTGAAGTCACCCATCAGGACAAAAGAATCCATATCTGCGACCTTTCAAGGGCAACATCAACTTCATCTAAGAAAGCTGCATACTCTGACTGAAGATTCGGTGCATACACCTGCACCAATGCCAGAGATGATCTTTCAAGCTTGAGCTTTAAGATCGCAACTCTCCCTCCTAATGGTATCCACTCCAATACTCTGTCTGTCAACCTGGGACTTGTGAGTATCCCCACTCCCGCCTGAGCAGACATTGAGGGTGCGACTTCTGACAGGAAGAGCTTCCACCCATCCAAAAGGTCCACAGTTTTAGAACCTCTATGCTTTGCTGAAGAGACGCCAACTATATCTAGTCGACTTTTAACAGCCTCCTCAACAAGCTCAAGGTCCTTCCCTGTGAGCGATGAGACGTTCCATGTGCCTATCCTAAGTCTATGCCGTTGTCGAAATTCAGTGAGTCCATCTGTGCCCTTATCGGTGCACAGCGCGCTCACCCCTTGACCCCCGTAATGGTTCGCGAGACCATTGACAGGAAGCTCGTAGCCATTTTGGGTTTGACCCGGCCGGCTGCCGAGCGGGACAGGTCGACCACCAGACGTTCGCATACTGACACCCTTCAGGCCTGGCTCCAAAGGATGCCCTGGCTTACCAGGCTTGGCAATATCCGGGGCCGGTCGTTTCCTTCTTGTCATCATGGGGTGTACGCTTTGTTAGCCGTAACTAGATTGTATGGATGGGAATAACTATTTAAGTTACCCCATCTGCACATCCCAGTCACGTTGCCCGCCCCCCACCACGAGGAGATCGGCTGCCAGGGGGGCACGAGCATTTAAACATGAAAAAAAAAAAAAAAAAAAATGCTTCGCTCTGGGTACTGAAAATGCTCACACAGTTCGACAAGCAACGACGACTCGAGTGCTGGAAAATTTTTTTGGAGTTAGCCGGGGACAATCTCGATGAAATGTGCAACCGAATTGTAACTGAGGATGAGACTTGTGTTTGCCAATACGATCCGGCTCAGTGTGTTGAATATCGATCGCCACTGCACCTGCTGTTCATCGATTTTAAGAAGGCGTTCGATAGTGTCAACAGGGAGTTTATTTGGCGTGCCTTACTCAGGAGAGGCATTCCCGATAAACTAATTGCTATTATCAAAGCTACATATGAAGGCTCCAAATGTCACGTTCTGCACAGGGGAAGGTTGTCTGAGGAATTTGAGATCCAAAGTGGGGTAAGACAAGGCTGTATCCTTTCACCAATATTATCCCTATTGGTGATTAGCGATGTGCTTCATGCAGTTTTGCCGACGGGAAAGGGGGAATTTGATGGACTCTTACATCTCAACTGAAGCATCTTGACTACGCAGATGATGTATGCTTACTCTCCCACAGAATTATGGCCCTCCACCAAATGACAGCAGATGTGGAGAGGCAGGCAGGTGTCGTCGGGCTGAAAATTAATACGGCAAAAACAAAAATTATCAGCCTTGGAACAAACTCATCGGCTCAAATATGCATTGCTGGACAACCGGTAGAGAGAGTAGAGGATTTCCAGTATCTTGGGAGTATTGTCTCGAGCGATGGTGGAACCGAACTGGATATAGCCAACAGGATCGCCAAAGCAAAGTCCGCGTTCGGAATGTTGTCCAAAATATGGCGAAGCAATGCAATCAGTTTGAGCACCAAAATAAGGCTGTTCCGCTCCAACGTTGAATCCGTGCTGCTATATGGTTGCAGCACGTGGAGAGTGACCGCTACTATCACCAGAAAGCTGCAAACGTTCGTTAATAGGTGTCTGCGCAATATCTTAAGGATTTTCTGGCCCAATCGTATCTCTAACGAACACCTTTACGAGAGAACGGGTCAGGAACCAATAGGCACAACTATCCAACGGTGGAAGTGGCAGTGGATTGGTCACACGTTCCGAAAGGGTGACAGCTCCATAGCGAACAATGCTATGGTATGGAACCCTCTAACTCAGGATGGCAGAAGACCTGGCGGTCCGAGGAGAACATGGCGCAGAACAGTCGAGAAGGAGGCACGGCAGTTTGGGAAAAGTTGGGGAGAACTCAGACACATTGCCAGAAACCGTACACGATGGCTCGTAGGCGTAGTAGAGGCCCTAGGACCCACAAGGGGGTCGTCAATATGTTTCAGTTGGGATGTAAGAGTTCGTCGAATTCCTCAGTTTCCCGGAGGATCTATCAGATCTTTGACGATTCTGTAAACAGTCCTGCTATCGCTCCTCCATGCAGCTTCTTCTGCTTCTGCAGCTAGCGCGTTGATGTAATTGCGCCTGTTACGTCGCACGCTACGCTGAACTTCTTTCATCTTCATGCTATAAAGGGACTCTAGCTGGCTTCTCCCTGCTGCTGGAGCAGCTGCAACGCCAGCTTTCAGCTGTTTTCGTTCGTCAATCCGTCTCCAAGTATCCTCAGAAAGCCACGCCCTATGTCTTCCCTGCGATCGACCGACCATTCTTTCAGCAGCAGATAAAAAAACATTTTTCACAGCACACCAATGGTCTTGGATGGTTGCGGTCAGTGAACTGCTGATTGGTTCCACACTTTGCGAAAGATGCTCCCTTAATTGTTGGCGCACTGAGGGATCACTAAGTATATCGATGTTGAACCTGCGCATTCATGGGATCTTTGAACTGCAGCAGTGCGTATTTGGAGAGTAGCTATCATTGGATGGTGATCTCCTATTATCCCCACATATGCCCCTTGCCTGTTTCGGACATCCAGGAGACTACTTCTAAAGCGACGGCTGATGGCAAAATGGTCAATTTGATTGGAGGTTACTTGCCTGTCGTTGAAAACCCAGCTAACTTTGTGGCAGGTCTTGTGCTCAAACATGGTGCCGTCTACCACAAAGCGGTTGGCATTGCAAAAATACACAAACCTTTCGACGTTGTCATTGTGGTTGCCTAGTCCATGCTTCATGATTACTTGTTTGAGCCCTTCGTTGTCGTTGCCGACCTTGGCATTCAAATCTCCCATCACTATGATGTGACCTCCATTTGGTGTTGTGTTGAAGACGGCACTTAAGGGATTGTAGAAGCTCTCCTTTTCGTCTTCAGACGAACTATTCGTTGGGGCATAACGCTGCATGATGGTGACGCGTCGTACTCTAGCCCGGAATCCTGCCGTCATAATTCTGTCACCATGAGGCTGCAAGGAAATTAGGCCTATGCGTACTGTTGTTGTTAGCAGCAGTTTGACTCCCCGCGGACTTCCGGATGGTCTTCCAGAATAGAGTGGTACAGTGTTACGCGTTGAGGACTGGTACTCATCCGCTTCTAACCATCTGATTTCACTTACCCCCAAAATGTGCAGTCTATATCGCATGAATTCTTTTCCCAATTGAAGGAATCTGGCATTGTAAGAACCTTCGCTTCCGGAGTCGAAGAGCGTCCTTACATTCCAGAAACCTATCTTTGTCCGGATACACCAAAAGTCAACAACGTGTGATCATTCCTTATCCGAGGAATAGTGTCGTTTTCTGTAGCGGTAGGTTTTCAGCAACGCAGGTTGGTAGCCCACGTTACCTAGTCTAGAATCAAGGCCCTGGACAACGCGCACTTCCATTTTTAGCCTACACGTGTACAGGTTTATACGTATAGTTGCCCGGGGATCACCACTAGGAGGTAAAGCAAGCACTTCATCATGAACTTGATTGTTGCGCTACTGGCTCAAGCCAAGTTCGTAGCAGTCAGTAGTTTACCGATTAATCGCAATGCAGATCGCCACATAATACGGCAGACGGTGGACCTGGATACGCTAGAAGGATTCTACTCTCTAGAGTTATCACCTCAGTTCTGTTGTATGCCGCCCCAGTCTGGGCGGAGGCACTGAGGACGAAGGAGACCAAAAGGAGACTATCGTCATCATACAGACTCTGTGCGCTACGGACAATCAGCGGCTTTCGAACCATCTCTGACGAAGCTGCATTTGTCATAGCTGGAATGATCCCCATCGATATTCTCGCAGATCAAATGCTGAGGATATATAACAGAAGAGCATTGAGTCATCACGACGCCACTGGTATCAAGGTGATAAAAATCGAAGAAAGGGCAGCGTCAGCAGCTATGTGGCAAGCTCGTTGGGCTAATACAACAAAAGGCAGATGGACATATAAACTTATACCGACAATCCAAGACTGGATAAGTCGAAAGCATGGAGACTGCAACTATCATCTAACGCAGTTCCTGTCTGGCCACGGTGGCTACCGCAAATATCTACACCGTTTTGGACATGACAACTCACCATCCTGCCCGGAATGCCCAGGTGAAGATGAAGATACGGAGCACGCAGTGTTTTACTGCACACGTTTCACGGCATGGAGAATTACTCTGCCAAGTCCGTCACTACTCCTCGACCATATGTTACAGTCGGAAGAGAATTGGATGGCAATATGTTCCTTCGTAACAACTCTACAAAAAGAGCTGCGGAGAATAGAAGAGCTAAGAAGAGCAGCTGAAGCAGCGGAAGAAGCTGACACAAGAAGCATAGCATAAATTGCTAACCAGCCCCGCGAAGTAATACCTAACGGCAGTCCCGCGGGGAGAGTGGTTGAAGTGTGTAGAGTGTGTGTTTAGTACGTAGGCGTATTCCTGAAATCGATTACTCAGGTTTGCGAATCGTGCATGCTAGTAGCACTCGGGCTATTAGTATCTATGAAGATTACACATCCCTGGCGCAATCCAAAAAAAAAAAAAAAAAAGGATCTTATATGCGACGTTGAGAAGACTTAAACCTCTGTAGTTGGTGCAATTCAGAGGGTCTCCATTCTTCAGGATCGGGCAAATGATGCTGAGGCTCCATTTATCGGGGATTTTTTCACCCCAGCAAATTTTACAAATGAATATAGAAGCGAACTTTTTTTTATCTTAATTACTATGCGATACAAACCTCACTTGGGGAAATAAATAATTCAGAAAAATGTTTCCGCGTTTTCACCTTCAAGTCCAGTTATAACGTTCCACCTGCTATCAATCTTTCACACGAGCTACAATTGTCAACCGAACTAATGGCCCAAACTAACGGCATGATATCATGAACTGAATTGGAATGCCGGTATCGGTTGACGTGTGACGTCAAACGACTTTGGAAATCCTCAAAGTTGACTAACTTCTTTCGAATTCAAAAAAAAAAAAAAAAAGAACAAAACAAGAAAACGTTCCAAAAAAACAAAGTATATGCAGAGCGATACACATGCAAACCAAACATTTTGTTTGAGTACGAAGTCGAAATGCGTCAGAGCTGCCAAAGGAGGCAGATCTTGTTTGCATCCCATTAAACCGAATGATCCGTGACATTAGCCCATGATAACAACAACGACCAGTACAAGAAATCTATTCCCATTTGTTTACATAAAAATTTAGCTATGTCTCTCTTTGTTTTGTTTTCATTAAGAGATTGCTGGTGGAGATGTGCATGTCAGTGACACGCGTAGACCGTGAACTAATTTTAGTTCCGCCATTGTTTAGCAATGCATGAGGATTTGTGGTAGATCTGTGTCGTTAATTCGTGGGAATCGATCACGTAGTCGTTGGATATCTTCAAAGCAAAGTGTACCGCCTTTATGCGAGTGTTTGGCGTCATCGTGGTTAGCGATTGGCTGGCCAATCGATCAAATAAAATACGCGATAAAAATGCATAAATGTTCCTTAATTAGTTAGCTATTAGAATTACGAATTAATTCTTCGTTTGTGGCTTATGTGTGAGGCTTATATTAAAAATTTGATAGAAAGGTTTCAGTTATGGATAGAAACATTAATTACTGTCCACGTGTGCGTATCCATTTGCGTAAGTTGATCTCCTAGTTTGGAGAGCTTATAGATGCGAAGGACCAGTTTATTTGATTTTATTATTTTTGCGGGGTGCCATAGCACAGTGGTTAGTGCGTCGGAACACGAAGTGTGGAGTTAAGGGTTCAAAGTCTCTTGAACTTCTGACAAATATTGAAGATGCATTTAACTTAAAAGAGGAACACTTATGGAATACACTCGGTGCCTGTCTGTCTGTCTGTCTGTCAGTCTGTCACATCCTTATAACTCCTAAACTTCTGAACCGTCCGACTTGAAGACCTGTCATTTTCAGTTTCAAATTTGTTTGGGTATCTGCATCAAGGGCAAAATAAAATTGCCTGTTCCCAATCATGACAGACGTCATATTGACATAAGTAGACGCACTCAGCGGGCTGCCACCAGTGCGTTTGCAAGCATTGAAGCAGAAGTGGCCAAAATGGGTTTAGAGATAAACGAGGTCAAAATCAAGAATATACCGACGATTTGGACAGAACGTCACAGTGGGCAACTACAACTTCAAGGGAGTTCTGCTATAAACTCTAAAAACGACACCAGCACAGAAATCAAGCGAACGATAACTCTTGCTAATCGGTTTTTTTTTTTGGGATTATAAGGAAATTCAACAGTAAAGCCCTATCTCGAACAGCTAAGGAGACTCTGTATAAGACTCTGATCATCGCAGTCCTGCTTTACGGCGCTGAAACATGGACTTTATTGAAAGCGGTTGAATATATCCTTGATCGCTTCGAGAGAAAAAATCTTCGCTTGATATTCAGTCCCGTTTGCATTGACGGAGGAAAAGATTCAATGACGAACTATACGAACTGTAGAGTGACATTGACCTAGTCAAAAAACTGCATATTGGACGTTTGAGACGGCTAGGACATGTAGAGCGAATGGGCACCAACGCTCTGGCCCGCGGAGCCTTCGAATTTAACCCGGAGGGACGACGCAGTAGAGGACCTTCTCGCCGTTGGTGGCGCTCACAAGTTCAAAGTGAACTCGACCAACTTGAAGTGCGCAACTGGAGGCAATTAGCTGACCGAGCTAAATGAAGAAGCTTATTGGTCGAGGCCCAGGTTCACTCCGAACTGTAGCGCTACCTAAGTAATTAAGCAAAGTAAGACGCATCAACTTTGAATAAATGTTGGAAAGCTATTTAGCCAGAATGTGATAGAAGCAGCGAACAGAAGCATTTTCTTGAATAGAACAGAATTTTTCAACATGATGTTGATGTTTGGCGCAGGAAATGGATGGATAGGGATTTGCTGATCTACCTTTTGCAGATATTGATGAACTGTTGGTAGGCAAAGCTCTAAGCGAAGATAAAATAATAGTATATGCGATAAAAGACACGATGCTGAAGCTGATCCCGTTCTCAATGGAAATTTAATTAAAGAGGTTCTCTTCTTCTTCTTCCTATTTCAGCGAGGTTATGATCCGAAAACAAGGGACTATAACCCTCACACTTTATCACATTTCTACTGATCCGCCTGTGGGGTTCACCTATTTGACCTCAGAAGATATCAGCAGGCCTATCGATTTTGGATCACTCGGTTACTGAGGCCAATAAAATGCGGATGTCGTCGCATTTGTCTGATCCAGGCGTTTATAGTCCTGCCTCTCCTGCCTCGCGATGTCTTTGGAACGTTCATTGATATTGCCTTTTTAACAGGGTTCAAATAATCTCTCCTTTGAACGTGTCAATACCAGCTGAGTCGGTCGCGCTCTATTTTTTGTACGATGGTTTTCTTGATGTGGAAGCTTCCACGGATCTTCGAACTTCTTATTCGATCAAGCTTTGTCACCCCTGCTGTCATGCGAAGCATCTTCATCTCAGCTGCCATTAATTTACTTTCAGACTTTTTGTACATGGTCCAACATTATGAACCGTATGTGAGCCCTGGATGCACAACTGCAGTGTAGAGCCTTCCTTTCAACTTAGGTGGCAGTTTTCTGTCACAGAAGATAGCGGAATTTTCTCGCCACTTCATCCACCCTACGCTTACATGATGATTGAGTTCGTCATCACAGGCTGCTTTGCTATTGATCATAGATCCCAGATATTTGAACTTTTCGCACTTGGGAAGCACTGTTCCATTCAAATAAATGTCTGGAATAGGCCTGAATGGATCAGAGAACGGGCAGCACAAGTACTCTGTCTTTTTTTTGAACTAATGCGATACCCATTTCCCTCCAAAACGTCCACCCACACATCAAATGCTCGTTGCAGGGATGTAGGATCCTCACTTATGATGGCTCCATCGTCAGCGAAGAATAATTGATGCACCTTGGTATCTGTCTCTTTACCTTCATGCAGATAGTCAAGAACTGTAATAAAGAGCAAAGGACTTAAGACGCTTCCCTGGTGTACCCCGACTTTGATTGGGAACTGTTTGGTTGCCCCATGCATCTTACTCTTTTCGTTGCTTCTTCGTTCATGTCCATGATCATCTGTACATAGGTTTCTGGAGCCCCTCGATGTCTTAGCGCCACCCATATCAGATCTCGTTGTTGTCTGTTGAATGCCTTTTCAAAGTAAACCAAATCCTTTAAGGATCACGATGTTTTCCCATTACGATCTTTATACTTTGGATTGCATCTGTGGTTGATTTACCCGCGACAAACCCACACTGATCATCAGATAGCTGTATTATTTTTAGCAGTCGGCCACCTAATACCCGCTCAACGATCTTCATGGTGTGCGACTTGATCGGACGGTAGCTATCACAGCTTCGCGTATCACCCTTCCCTTTTGTATACAGGGAGAAGGTAACTTTCTCTTCATTGATTCGGCATTGGGTCAGCTCTCATAAACTAGGAGATGAGAATTCTGAGCCATCTGAACCCGATGTCTCCCATCTTTTTCCAGAACTCAGAGGGCATCTCGTCTGCCCCAACCGCTTTTCATTTTTTTCAGTATTTGACCACCTCACTAACTTCTTCGACTGTAATGTCGGGTATTTCTTCAGAGTTAGGGGTGGCTCCTGGGAAGTATAGCCGGGAAAACTGTTCATTCAAAGTCCTTCACAATACTGCCGCCACCTCTGCAGAATTTTGTCGTCATCCACAAGAAGCTGGCCATGAGCATTGTTAATGAACTTTGGCGAACGAAAATCTTGAGCATTCCTCCTTCTTTGTGTGGCTATTTTGAAGATGGTTGCGCTCAGGTTCATATTGTTTCGTCGCAGCTCCTAAATAGCCGAGGAAGATATTTTGTCCAGCTTCGATTCAGGCTTTCCGTACTCTCTGCTTGAAGCTGGTTGCACTTCTTCTTTGCTTTTTTCTTGCAACATCAGTATTCCACAAAGAATAATATTGTAAAGCTATAAGCAGAACTGGAAGCATAATTGTACTTTGGATTTAGTTTGGCAATCATACCAGGTATGGTGGTTCTTCTAAGAAAAAGAAGAACCCAGTTAGCATTAGGTTCCGTTTTGATACCACAAAATTCGTGTACCTGGATGTAAAAGGTGTGTTGGCGGAGAGTCTCTAGATCCAACCTATGGAGTTTCAAAAGATTGTTAAATCTTTAAGGTTTCTCTCTGAGAAACCTCAAGGGAATCGAAAAAGAGTTTTCCTAAAGCTCGTTGTCTGGTCCTAGCTAGTGCCGGACATCCGCGTTAAACGTAGATAAGGTTTTCTTTCTCAGTTGTGGCATTGCAACTGCGACAGTGTGTATTATGTGGGATACCTCGTTTGTCTGCATGGTCTCCCATAGGCCAGTGACCCGTGGTAGTTGCTGTTATCCTGGCGATGTCCCTACGCATTCTGTTTAGGAAGTCGGTTGTTTTTGCTTTGCTGTAGTTTGGCCACATCTTTCTAGATATAACACAGTTTGTTAGTCTAGTCCATCTGAGGTTGGCTTGGGCAAAGAATTTTAAGGATATTTCTGCTTTGACTGCACCAACCGTAGTCTGAACTGATTCCGCAAGTGAGCGGTAGATGGCTGAGCCTCGCCTAGGAACTGCCTAGGCAAGTTCGTTTCCATAAAAGTTTTTGTGCCCTGGAACCGAAATCAGGATTACCTTGAATTGGTCATCTAGCGACGCTAGTTCATTTCGGCATTCTAGCACCAGCTTTGAGGATGTAGTAACCGATGCAATGGCTTTGATGGCGGCTTGGCTATCAATGAATATAGCGATCTTTTGCCTTGGCGTTATATTTGTTTGTAATTTTTAATAGTGACATGCTTCCCCGACAGTGAGTAATTCTGCCTGAAACACACTGGCAAAATCCGGAAGTCTATATGATGTTGAGACGTTTAAGGATTCAGAAACACACCGGCACCGACTCCACGGTCCATCTTTGAACCATCTGTGCAGATTGTTACGTTGAAATCCCTAATCACCTGTCATCTTGTCATTCTGATCTTGTGGGGACTTGAACGTCGAAACGCTTTATGAAATTCAATCTGAATATAATGCAATCTGTTGTGAGCAAAACGGAGTTATCTTGGCAGAGAGACTAGTATGTTACTATGTTAGAGCAAATGTCGGGGATGACCATAAAGCTCAACACATAGATAGGTCGAATTGAAGCGGAACTGAAGATTGTTTCGAAGGGTGGTTCTGCTGCAGTGGAAGTCAAAGGTGTTTCCCTACAGTTAGCCAAGTGCAACATTCTGGATAGTGCTGTGTTAAAACCGTAATTGGTGGGATGATAAGTGAGACGGAAGAGGGGAATGCACCTTAGGTTACGGGGATTGGTATTAGGTTAGGTTAGATTGGCTGTCTGCACGACGATGCCCACCCCACCTTCGGTCTGTGTAGAAGTGCCCCGAATCATCAGGAGGAGAGTTATCCCATTTATCCCGTTCAGGGATACTCGTACGGGAGTTTCGGTCGAATTTCAGTTTCGGTGGGGTGTGGACCGTGTTTTCATGTGTGAAGTTAAGAAGATCAAGCATCGAGGAGTGGCCAATGTGATAACTAGACCACTGAGAGGACGCTTTAAGACGGATGCCCGCACTGGCAGCAATTTGTCTGCCAAAGATATCTAGGGGTAGCAGATTGAACAAAATGTCCAATGCCACAGAGGGAGTAGTTCTTAGTGCACCACTGATGCAAATGCATGCAGATCTTTGGCTAACTGAGAGAGGTGGACAGCCCTATCAAGAGCAGGCCACCAAACGATAACGCCATAGAGTAGTATAGGCCTGATAACGGACACGTAAAGCCAGCGAGTGATTTCAGGTTTCATACCCCAGCTGCTACCTATAGCCTTTTACGCGTTCAAGTAGATTGGCTTTCTAGTTCAGTTTTCTGTCCACAATAACACCCAGGTATTTTGCATTAACAGTGAAGGTGAGACTGGTGCAATTAATCATATGCTGGTCTAGGAGGGGAACTTTATATTTCCTTGTGAAGAGAACGAGTTCTGTTTTATGACGGTTAACCCCCAATCCACATTTGGAGGCCCACCTAGTGAGCCGAGGGAGAGCATATTGGGAATTTCCTTGAGAGTGTTTGGGTGCTTGCCAGACGCAGCAATCGCAATATCATCAGCATAGGCAATCACTCTACAACCTGACCTATCCAGGTCCACTAGGGGATTGGTATTAAATGAGACTAATTCAAGAAACGCGGGACAATCAATTTGACCAGTAAGAAGCTGATGAAGGAAGAGTAAGTCGGCAATTTCTCGACAAGTTTCGAGAGATTGAAGATTGATGAGTTTTAAACGATCAGAGTAGGGAGGCAAGTTGTATCTATCAAACCAATTAAGACCGCGTAGGGCGAAAATGATAAACCTGCCCTGGATGGCTTTAATACGTCGAATGTGGACAGCGTAGTGTAGCGACTAAGCTTGGCTAGCATATTCGAGCTCGGGGATAGGTCTAACGAAGGGCATATAAGAAGATTTGGTGACGTATGGGCTCGAAAATTCCTTGGACCAACCTTTTACAAAGCCAAGCGCATGCTCTATTTATTATGTAGTCAATATGGGAACGGAAGTTAAGTTCGCAGATTATCGCAGATCGCAGATTACACCTAAATCACTGGGTGGATAAATTCGCTGCAAACAGGATCTGGTCCTCCAGGTTGGGGGTTGTGTCGTCGGGTTAACTTCCCTACCACGTAAAAACCTTCGGTTACGAAGCAACCAACAGCTTTGGATACGGATGATTTTACTGTTGACGACCCAGGCAAACGTAAAAGGACAACGATCTTCGTGTCTGCACGTGGAATGTTAGGTCCCTCTACAAACCACGTGCAGCCGAACAACTTGCGGAGGCCCTAGAGTATTTCAAAGTAGACATTACCGCCATCCAAGAAGTGCGATGGGATGGCCCGGGCAAGAGAAGTATGAAAAACTGCGACATCTACTAAGGCGATTGCTATAGACAAAAAGGACAGCGTCTATTCGGGTGCGGATTTGTCGTTGGAGGTAGACTTAAGCAAGAAGTCTTGAGCTTCCGGCATGTGAACGAGCGCCTTATGACTATCCATATCAAGGCTAAATTTGCCAACATTAGCTTAATATGCGCTCACGCCCCTCACGAGGAGAAGGACGACGCGATAAAGGATGACTTCTACTAGCTCTTGGACAAGACGTATGAGCAATGCCCTAGCCACGACGTTAAAATTATCCTGGGTGATTTTAATGTAAAACTAGGAAGAGAGTATGTCTTTAGTAGCGTTGTCGGAAAGCACAGCCTGCATAACATCACATCCGACAACGGACTCAGGCTAATCGACTTTGCGGCGGGGCGAAACTTTGTCGTAGCTTGTACGCGGTTCCCACGTCTCGACATTCACAAAGGAACATGGCTCTCCTTTGATCGAAAAACTGTCAACCAAATCGATCATATTGCGATCGACGCAAGGCACTCTTCCAGTATTCTGGGTGTCCGGACTTTCCGAGGAGCCAATGTGGACTCGGATCACTATCTAGTTGTAGCCAAGGTATGGATGCGGATATCCAGAACGGAGCGAAATCAACGAAATACTGTGAGGAAATTTGACGTCGAAAAGCTACAATCGCAAGAGACCGCCAGAGCCTTTGCCGATGGAGTTTCTCTTAATCTTAATCTAAGTCCTATGCCGCCAGCAGCAAATGCGGAAGACCAGTGGTAGCGCTGCCAACAAGCCATCAGAGATGCCGCCTCTGATGTACTGGGTTTCTCTCGGCCGCCACAACGAAACCCCTGGTTTGATGAAGAATGCCGGCAAGCACATGTAGCTAAACAAGAGGCGCACAAAGCGGCGCTGCATAGAAGGACTAGATCTGCTTACGAGCTCTACGTGCGCAGGAGAAAAGAGGAACATCGACTTCTCAGAAAGAATAAAAAGGAATGAGGAGCGCTCGATCGAGGAGATTGAGAGACTTTATTGCAGGAATAATGTTCGAAAATTTTACCAAAAGGTAAAATGAATATGCCAGGGTTTCAAAGCCAGAACAGAAGCCGGCAGGGACGAAAATGGTAATATAGTAGTAGAATCACAGTCGGTGCTGAGGATATGGAAGGAACACTTCTGTAGACTGTTAAACGGCGATGATGATCAATATTCCGGCTGTCAGGCAGAATGAGCCATTCAACAGTGATGATGAATGTCAAGATTCCCGTCAACCCGATCAGAATGAAGTGAGGATAGTGATATCTAAACTCAAATCCAACAAAACTGCTGGAGCAACGGCTTTACCGCTGAACTTTTCAAGGCAGGAGGAGATGAGTTGGTAAGCAGCATGCACCAGCTCATCTGTAAAAACCTTCTTCAAAACGCTTCGCCATTGTAGAAATTCCGGGCTCACGAATTTTACGAAATGTTACTTTTACAGATCGCTCATTTTCCTAATAAGATTGAATAACAAAAATGTATTGATGCATGGTAAACGACCCCACGACTAAAATTGCCAAAGATTGTACTTGACACCTGTTAGAAAGATCAATCATATTAGATTCAGCAAATGACAGTACTTGACAGCCAACATCCACGCCATCTGTTGGCTTACACTTTAGTATAGGTGAGATAACACATTCTTGGGGCGATCTCCTACTGGCAAATTTAGTTATATTGCTGTTGCATAGTGTTGCCTGAATAGTTCTAGTGCTAAGCATAAAAACAATCCATTAACAAAGATTGCTTTAGTGTGTACGTTATTGAAAGCTCCTTCTATGTCTAGAGAGGTAGCTAGAGTGTATTCTTTGTATTGTGTGAAGTTTTCTATAGTTCGTACTACCTCGTGCAGAGCGGTCTCTGTCGATCTACCTTTGAGGTATGAGTGCTGTGCTTTGGAGAGGGATAATTCTTCTATTTTAATAGTTGTCTATGAGTTGCTCGAAAGTCTTCACTACAATAGAAGTTAGAATGATTGGTTTGAAACCGTTCGAGTTTTCATGACTGCGTCTGCCTGTCTTTGGAATGAAAACCACACTCACTGGTCTTCATGATCGGGGTATGTTGTACGTACCTACTAAGTAGACTAGTTTTTATCCACCAAATTACGTCCGCATAAGCTAGATTAAGTCTAACAACGAAGGTGACCAATAGAAGTTTTATTTAGAAACTGAATTATCACAGCAGTTGCTTTTACAATGAGGTACACCGAGCTCTCCCTAGTTTTGGTTTCGTTCCAAACTCAACGTACTATTCATGGATTTTTTCCGAATCTACAGGTAAACATAGCGAAGCAATATTCCATATAATCTTATTATCGTCTCAGAAAACTAACTAACTAATCCTCTTAGCTTTCGTTCTTTGCATTATTAACCTTCAAGAATCATTCCATAGCCTCATGTCCTTGACCTCAGCACTATTAAAGTTTTGCTGACGTAAGTCGTTAATTCTTTCAATGCGGGTTTCATTCGGCTTCTTATGATTATTCTATTTCAGACCTCCTCCCGCCCACCTTGTTTCTTTTCGGAACCATCAACCAGTAGACTACTTTTACGTTCTAGCAGCACTTTGTGTGTTCATTTATCTTTAACTTTCGTATCTTAATGTGATTAATCTAATCAACGATGTTCGGTTGGCTTACTTGCGTCAAATACCATCTCGCTTGACGCAAGTCGCTTTACTTTTGATCAATTTAATTAGAAGGACAGCAAAGTTTTGACATCCTGTTAGCGCAGAACAACTGCCAATGAGCGCTACCAGCGAAGAACATTGACCTAAATCCAGTCACCAGTAAACGATCTACGCAAACTGGTTGCAACATTAATTAAAAACTTAAACAAGCGAGTCATACACAGCCCACTTACTGGTAGGCGTTCGTGTATCGCTTCTCTCCCCCTCGCGATTCATTATGATTGACAATCATTCCAACGATAAACGATACATGTACAAATTGCCTGACCCGGAAGCCATTAATCTTCAGAATGGCATCTTTCAGATGTATGTATGCTGAGGGATCGCTGTTGAGTGGGATGTGATCGCTTAGCTGGACGGGAAAAAAAGTCTAAAAATAGGAAGCTGTGTGGTGAACCTTAGACAGAACAGCGTCATCGGTCGCCTGTAATGAGAGTGCAATCAACTTCCCTTAATCGCTTTTGTCTCCCATTAATTGTGTACGCCTTGAGAGAGCGGCGGCGCATCAAGTGATCAGTGCAATTGCACGCTGGGAACTCTCATTATGGCACCGCATGATGGTCGTCATCGTTGTGCGAAAAAAAGGTTGCGATCGCACTCAGATGGAGCAAATGAAGTGGAAATATGAATGCAAGTGTCTACACCGTAAACGTTTTTAATTACTTTGCACTTTTGCGACTGGCAGTGCATACGTTCGATGCGATTATTCAAAACGGAACGAACGTACGTACGTGTCAGATATTGAGTTACGTGATGATTGGTGTTTTTCTTTGAATTTATAATGAGAAGATACGCATACTGTATTCATGGACAGTGGGGTCGAGTGGCTCTCTAGGTGGCATATACTCGCGTACTCGAAATCTTTCTTTTAAATAGTAGTTTCAGGCAGTGGCTATCTGTAACTTCTTAGCTTACTTACTACTAAATCCTACTATTTACTTACCTAAATCCTTGCACCCCTCGAGAGACATAGGGCGTAAACAACGCCTGCTTACCATCTTGACCGAAGTTCGGCAACGCGTTTGAGCTCCCTTCAACTCATTCCCAAAGAGCTTTGTTTCTACTCGACTGTCGTGCGCCACGTTTGCCTAGGGCGTCCCGCTGGTCTGCCTGTCTAGGTAAGCGGATTCCACTGCATGGCGTTGAGTGTATCCAATCGAGTTCTCCTTCACACAGTGATGTCTATAGGTTCTTGGCCAAACAGCAATTGGCAAGAGTTATTCTTCGCTTGATTTCTGCGCTGATTTTGTTTTTTTTTTGAGTTTATAGCAGAGCCAAGGTAGACAAAGTCCCTTACTACCTCGAAGTTATAGCTGTCCACTGTGACGTTCTGTCTAATTTGTCGGTGTTGATTGTCCCTTTTTGTTGACAGCATGTACTTGGTTTTGCCCTCATTTATCGTTAAACCCATTTTGGGCTCTTTCGCCTCAATGCTTGCAAACGCACCGGTGACAGGCCGCTGAGTTCTTCCAATAATGCCAATATCGGCGGCGTATGCAAGCAGTTGTATGGACTTTTGATAGATTGTGCCTCTGGTGTTGGCTTGTGTGTTCCGCCCAATCCGTTCAAGTACAATATTAAAGAAGTCATATGACAACGCGTTGAAAACCTTTTCTGACATCAAATGTCTCGATGAGGTTATTACCGACCTTGATGGAGCAGTGAGCGTTCTCCATTCCATTGTTACCTTCCGTCAATGCTGCATGGAGTACATCACTGATAACCACAAAGAACAACAGCGGTGGCAGTATACACCCCTGACATACTCCACTTTGGACTTCAAAATCCTCCGACATCTTACCATTGTGTAAGACGTGACACTTTACTGCTTGATTCCTACCACGACAGCTGCGTCCCGAAAACCAATGTATGCAAACGCAAAGTGCCGTGCTGGAATGACCAACTGGCGAAACTTAGGAAAAAAGTCAACTCTGCAAACGAACGAAGAGGTGGGACGAATACAGGTTTCCTCTCACAGAATACAATCTAGAATTGAGACGATCAAACGAGCTGCTTGAAGGAAATGCTGTGAAACCATTGCTGACATGCCTACAGCGGTAGGGTTATTGAAGAAGAACGACGGAACCTACACGACGGACCGTGCGGACACACTTAGAACCTTACTTCAGGTACATTTCCCAGGCTCTTCTCCTAGCACATCGCATGTGTACTCGAACACAGTTAACAACAGGGTTTATGTGGACAGTAGAGTTAACAGTTTATCTGGAAAAATATTCAGTCCAGAGAAAGTTGAATGGGCAGTGGGCACCTTTAAATCTTATAAAGCTCTCGGCGGTGACGGTCTGTTTCCAGCACTTCTACAAAAGTAAATTGACCTCATCCTGCCGGGATTGACAGTTTTATTTAGAGCCAGCTACTGTCTCCACCCACCTGGAGACAGGTAAATGTGGTTTTCAGTCCCAAGTCGGGCAATATGCCTAGCGAGCTGCCTAAATCATATAGACCTATAGGTCTAACATAATTTTTAGGGCCATGCAGGTAAGTCGATTCATTACCTCCTCCTCCGGGGGAGTGCCGGTGTCTATAACTGCAGCCAAAGGCTGTCCTCAAGGAGGAGTTCTTTCCCCTCTGTTATGGTCAATAGTTATCTGCAGATGAGCTTGCTATGGTTGGTTCAGAATCTGCGTTCATAGGTCCTGAAGCTTATTGTGACATCAACTGGGACACAGCTACAACGCTGATTAACAAATGGGAAAACAATATCGACAACTTGTTAGTAGATCTTCGCAGATCAGGCTACACCACCGTCGCGTCGGTTATGCTGATGGCTTGGCAGTTTTTATTAGAGGTAAACGCTACACGACAACTTCCAACGTCTTACAAAGTGTAATAACTCAAGTTGTAGAATGGTGCAACATAGAAGGACTATCCATCAATCCTAGTAAAACCGTTCTGGTGCCGTTTACAAGGAAGACACAGGTAAACCTTGAACTTGGTGTAATATCTTGGTGTAATTCTTGACAAACGACTTAACTGGAATTCACACATCAAGCCCGCCACAGAGCGTGCTAGTAGAGCACTGTGGCCAGTAAACGCCTGTACGGTAGAACTTGGGGTCTCTCTCCTAAGATTATACATTGGTTGTACATAATGATGGTTAGACTCATTATCACATATGCGGCCATCGTCTGGTGGCCAAAAAGTCTCCAGCAGACAAAGACAAACAAGTTGCAGAAGTTGCAAAGAATCGCCTGTCTTGGCATTACATGTGCGATGAGCACTTGCCCTACAACAGCTCTGGAAGCTATTGTCGGGCTAAGACCCCTACCAATCTTCATTCGGAAGATGGCTGCTAGATATGCCATCAAGCTGCAGCTAGATTATGAGTATAAACCAGGTGACCCAGTGGGACATTTAAAGATACTCAACTCAATCCCTAAAAGAGCACTGTACCAGATATTATGGTCAGGCAACATTGCTCGGTAGGTTATTCGTGGTTGAAATATTGGACCGCGGAAATAGGTGCAATGGTGCTCCAACGCTGGACCCTAGAAGTCTGGTTTGGTTCACCGACGGTTCGAAAATGGATTCTGGAGTTGAAGCTGTGGTCTTTGGACCCAACACAAAGATTTCGGTACCTATGGGTACGACTCCCACTGTGTTTCAGGCTGAAATCCATGCCATTGAGATCTGCGTCAGACACAATCTCCGCAAGGCGATTAATGGCACTAGAATAAATAACTTTTCAGATAGCCAGGCAGCACTTAGGGCACTATCGTCCAACCTAATGGCCTCCAGAACTATGCAATGTTGCTACAATGCATTACAAGACCTTGCCAAATACAACAGGGTAAAACTTGGTTGGGTCCCTGGATACGAAGGGATTGTGGCCAACGAATCTGAACATGAGCTTACTATGGCTGAGTCAGAATCTGCGTTCATAGGTCCTGAACCTTATTGTGACATCAACTGGGCAATGGACCAGGTCTAAGACAAACCAAACGATTAATCAAGCCTTATTTCTATAAGGATATCCTTAACTTAGATGGGGAAAGCAATGGGAAGCTCGTGAGCTTTTTACCTTGCCATTGCGGCCTGAGATTATTACTATTATTATTTGTGTAGGGTTATTTTGCACTGTGACCTAATGGTCTATTGTGCCCCCTGCTAATACCTTGGAGAGGTTTGTTCCCTCGCTAGAGTCCCCTTCGCAATTGCAATTCCTGCAGAATTGTGTTTGAAGGTCATATGCTCTTACTTTGCCTCGGCGAGAATAGTTCACCTTAGAGCTCTTTCTCCAGACCAGTTTCTTTTAAGATATCTGAGAATGAGAAGTGGGTCCATGGTTGGCATATCCTCTTCTGATACTTGGTATTTGCCCAAGGATTTCAATCTTTTGTGAGTCAGTGCCCCACAAGACACCAGAATGTGTTCCGGAGTCTTACATGACTCGTTGCAGAATCTGCAAAGGCCTTCATTTGTTATACTTAGTTTCCGTAGATGCTCCCTGAGTTTGCAGTGCCCCGTTAGGAAGCCTGTTAGGATCCGTAGATTATTTTTGCTAAGGCAGGTGCAGGCTTCGAATCTTTTCCGGTTGCAACATCCCAGTAGTTTCCAAGCTTGCTTCAGGCCTGTGGTATTGTTCCAGGTTCTTGCCCTGTCTTCTCTCTCCATTTTCCTGAATTTCTCGCGTATGGTGTGTTCCCCCACTCCGCAGAATGGTTCAGGTCCAATGAAGGGTTCTGCAGCCCCTTGTTTTGCCAAGGCATCTGCTGCTTCGTTACCTTTCATCCCGACATGACCAGGTATCCAGTAAAGCGTAACTTTATTGCTTCTACCCAATTCATTAAGTTTGCATAGGCATTCCCACACAAGTTTTGACTTAATGACATAGGAGTCAAGTGCTTTGATAGCTGCTTGGCTGTTTGACAGTATTGCTATATCGCAGTTGCTGTATCCCTTTTCGAGATTGAGTTGGATGCATCTGTATATAGCACATATTTCAGCTTGAAAGATGCTGGTGCACTTGCCCATGGGTTCTGAGTACTTGGTCCTTGGCCCAAATACGCCCGCCCCTGTGCCCTCTCCAGTTCTCGAAACGTCTGTATACCACTATCGTGTGGCTGCCCAGTCCATATATCTTGGATTTGTTGCTCCACTCTTTCTTGTTACTTAACTTTGTACTAACGTTTTTTTTTTTAAACTTCAATTTCCTGATACTGTCATCCCTGGGGCCAGAAGGCGAAGTTTTTTGAGAAGTGCATCGTATTCTCTCGAACTAACACATTTCTCCCTTCCAATACCTTCTTTTACCATCCTTAGGATCGTCCGCTGTGCATTTTGCTCCACTACAAGATGGAGCGGTGGTAGCTCCAGGAGTACTTCCACGGCTGCAGTTGGACACGTTCGCATGGCCCCAGTGATGCAGACGCACTTTAGTGAGTGTCTCCCTCGTAGTGGCTAGACTAGTTCGCTTTGTCCATGCTATTGCTCCATACCTGATCATTGGTCTCACAATGGCAATGCGGCCTGAGATATCACCTTAACAAGTTAATCCTGTGCCAAGAGAAGGACTGTCGGTCATATTTAGAGGAGGATGAAACATCCGAACAAATTCTTTGTGAATGCCCGGCAATACCCTGGTTAAGGAAACGTATTCTCCACAAGGTGATACTTACTTTAGTGGAACTGAAATACTTCACTACTAAAGATATACTCACTTTCATAAGGGAGGTACTTCGTCTGTTAGATTAACTCCAACCCTCCGAAACAATAGATCTTTCAGGCCGCAGTGTCGTTGCCACGCGGGCATGGGTTATACAAGAGGAAAAAAAATCATATATATATAAAGCCTAGCTTTTCGCAACCACTCGTGTTGGGTGCGTTATATTTTTCGCACGAATGGAACGGACCTACAGTTTAGTGCCGTGTCCGAAGGGCATTTTTTGCTTGATAAGCTTTTTAGTGACAACAATTACTCTTAGATGTCTGTCAGACGTTCCGTAAAAAAATTGTTTGGTGTTTTCTGGGATTTGAACATGGAGCCGCACGTGCAGTGGTCCGACATACTAAGCACTGCGCCAGGGCGGCGTCCACCCTTAAACTGGACTTAGTGATACTAAAATTGGTTCATACGCGAATCAACTTCATCATTAATTGCATTGTACAAAATTATCAGTGTATCATGCCATCTCATACCATTTTATTACATGTCCACCCACCGATCGTTCCCACTGTGCATCACCGAATTCGCTTGCTCAGTTTACCATGTTGCAAATCGGTGTCGGATCTAGATATTGTACACATGAATGAACTGATCTCTGGAGGCTGTTTCTTTTTTTTTTTTTTTTTTACAAAATCTCTAGTCTCTGGTTGTTTCTTTTTTCTTGCTGCTGCACCCATAAAAATATTTTTTTTATATCAAAAAACATATTTTATAGCATAAACTGATTTTTTTTATTAAAATATCCCGGAGCGGCACTTTACTTTCGTTGATCGTTGCTCTGCATTGCCATTGATTTACAAAAAAAAAAAAATTACGAGGTTTAAAAAAAAAGTGCGTACAACGGAAAATGCACTAATGAAATATTATGTACTTGTATGTATAGATATATATATATAAAAATGATATATTAATCGTGCCAGTAGATCTCGCCAACGACCTTCATTCTTTGTCGGTTGTCGATCGGCTGGATTGGTGGTCGTTGGTTTCTGATTTGCTTGTAGCGTCAGCCTACTTTTCGTTGGATAAAAAAACAAAGAAAAGTAAAAAGTAAATGCAAGCGGCAGCGGTTTGATGGCCGTTAATTGGTGTACTATATAATGTGCAAGTTTCCGTAATTGCATTTGTAGCTATAATTTATAAAGCGCGTACATTTGCGCTTCGTCTTTTCATTTGTTATTATTTTTCTTTTACTGAAACGGAGTGGAATAATTGCGATTAATGGGCACAGCCAGGGCAGTTTTCTGATGAATTGTTTATTTATATGAAATTCGCTAACCAGAGACAGAGTCCTTGGTTTCATAAAGAATATTTGTTCCATTGCAGAGTGATGAGCAGTCGGAAATGGCAGCGATTTTGTTCTAACTGTCAGTGGCTTTCTTAAGAAAGTGCGAGCCCAGTATCATTTTGAATTATCCATAAAGTGAAACTAGAGATGATGTGATTCCTTAGTAGTAAACATTTCCTGAACACTATTTTGCACCTGACGGAACTGACGGGCTTGGAGTAGGATTTTATAAGTGTAGTGCTTGTAGACTAGTTAGCAAAGCACATTTTTATTGCCTAACATGAGACTAATCAACTTTAATGGACGATAAATTGTGTTTGTAATTTAAATATTCCCCGTAGAATTTTTAAAGGTAGATTGTGTAAGTAATGTGTTCTTTAGCGTTTGACGTTTTAAAGGAGAAACAATAAGAAATGTTTTTCTTTAGAAAAAGTATTAAAACTTTGAATTCATTGCTAGTGAAGAATATATTACTTGAATTTGTACCGCATATAAATCCAGAAATACTATCTAACGTATTGTGTGAACGTCTAAAACCTTTCTGCAACACACTAACCGGCACGTACCAGTGTGGCTTCCGGCCCGGCAGATCGACAATTATTTTCACACTAAGGTAAATCCTGGAAAAGACCAATGAATATGAAGTCGAAACACACCACCTTTTTATTGACTTTAAAGCCGCTTATGACAGCATCCATCGTCTTGAACTCTACCAAGCGATGTTTTTTTTTTTTTTTGTTTATAATAATTTGCGCACGCCAAAGGGATTATTAATACCCTTATACTGGTTCTCAGGGCACGGGTGGGTATCGCTGGAAAACACGCGATGCTCTGTGCAACTTGGAAACAGCTCTTCTGAAACCTTACACACATGCACCGGATTTCGTCAAAGAGATGCGCTGTCATGTGATTTCCTCAATATTGTGCTGGAGTGCGTATGGTAGGTGCAAACACTTACTTACTTTTACTTAAATCCTTTAACCCCTCGGGGGGCATAGGGCGTCAACCACGCCTGCGCGCCATCGTGTTCGAAGTTCTGCAACGCGTTTGAGCTGCCTCCAACTCATTCCTAAAGAGCTCGATTCCTCCTCAACTGTTCTGCGCCACGTTTGCCTAGGGCGTCCCGCTATTCTGCCTGCCTGGGTGAGCGGATTCCACTGCATGGCGTATTTCGCAATGGAGTTGTCTTCGCGCCGTAGGGTGTGTCCAATCCATTGCCACTTTCTTCTTCGTATAGTAATGCTTATAGGTTCTTGGCCCGTTCTCAGATAAAGCTGTTCGTTAGAGATGCGGTTCGGCCAAAAAATCCTCAAGATGATTCTTAAGCATTTGTTTACAAAGACTTGCAGCTTCCGTGTGTTAATGGTGTCCACCTTCCAAGTACTGCACCCATAAAGCAGCACTGATTCTACGTTGGAGCGGAACAGTCGCAGCTTGGTTCTTAAGCTGATACCATTGCTTCTCCAGATTTTAGATAGCATTCCGAACGCAGCTTTAGCCTTCCCGATTCTGCTGCACACATCCAGTTCGGTGCCACCGCGATTAGCCGAGACCACACTTCCTAAATAAAGAAAGTTATCAACTTTCTCGACTTCCTGTCCGGCAATGTTAAGTTGAGCGCGGTTGTTAGAAGAAGTGCTCAGGGCTTTTGTTTTGGCTGTGTTTACTTTTAGCCCCACTTTGTTTGCCTCAGCTTCTAGATTTTGGGCCATCAGATGAAGATCCATTATCCGATGTGAAAGTAGACAAACATCGTCAGCGTAATCTAGGTGTTTAAGGTAAGATGTCATAGTCCAACGAATTCCATAGTTGCCTTCCGTCAATGCTGCACGGAGTACATCGCTGATAACCACCAAAAACAATAGTGGTGACAGTATGCACCCTTGACGTACTCCACTTTGGACTTCAAAATCCTCCGACACCTTACCATTGTGCACGACATGACACTTACCGCCCTCGTATGTAGCCTTGATAATAGCTATAAGTTTTTCTGGGATGCCTCTCCTGCGCAAGGCTAACCAGATAGCATCTCGATTCAATCTGTCGAAGGCTTTCTCGAAGTCGATAAACATTAAATGTAGCGGAGACCTATACTCAACGCATTGCTCGATAATGATCCGTAAGGTGTTTATGTGGTCAATGCAGGAGGATCCAGCGCGAAAGCCTGCCTGTTCGACATCGAGAGTTGAATCTAAATGTTCTTTAATTCGTTCTAGAATTATTTTAGCTATTATTTTAGCCACGGCTGGAAGAACGCATATACCTCTCCAGTTACCGCAATCCATCAAGTTTCCCTTCTTTGGAAGTTTAATGATCATCCCCCTTTTCCACTCCTGTGGAAATTGTTCGTTATCCCAAGCTCTCCGTATTAGCGGATGCAGCAAATCTGCCGATGTATTTGGCGCCGCTTGAAATAGCTCGGCAGGGATGCCATCAATACCCACCGCCTTGTTCTTCTTGAGGGACTTGATTGCTGTTATTATCTCGGTTTTACTGGGAGGTACGGTGCGAATTCGGGAATTTGTTGCTTCGAACTGCTCATTCGAATTCGAGATCATACCGCCATCGTCTATGTGATTTAGCACTGTAGCAAAATGTTCTCTCCATCTAGTGAGCTCATCCTCATCCGAAATCAGAAGGTTACCGTCTAGACTCTTCACTGGATGTTGTTTGGAGTTTCGACCACCGATGAGCTCCTTAGTGATGCTATACACAGTCCTACTGTCGCACCTACTCGCTGCTTCTTCAGCCCTTGAGGCCAGTGAGTTGATATATTGACGTTTGTCACGTCTCACACTACGCTGCACTTCTTTCTTCTTCGCACGGTATTGGGCTTCAAGTTCGGTTCTCTCTACTGCTGAGGCCGCTGCAATCCGAGCCTTGATTGCTGTACGCTCATCGATCCGTCTCCAGGTGTCTGTAGAAAGCCATGTGCGGTGGTGTTTCTGCTTTTTACCGACATACGTGCGTGCCCCAGTCGCAAAAGCATTTTTCATCCATGTTCTCTATGCTGCTGATTGCTTCTGCTTCTAAGGCAAGATGGTCCCTGAACTGTTGGCGCACTTGGGGAACCTTGAGCCTGTCGATATTAAACCTGGTGATGTTAAGTAGGTTTGAGCGGTTGCTGTTGACGGATGCAGTACGAAGGCGTAAATGAGCTACCATAAGATGGTGATCTCGTTCTAGTCCGACGTCAGCTCCACGTCTGTTACGGACGTCCAGGAAACAATTTCTAAAGCGGCGACTGATCGCAATGTGGTCGATCTGGTTGGATGTTCGTTGCCTATCAGTAGAGACCCAACTGATTTTGTGGCAGGTGTTATGCTTAAACAGCGTACCTCCGATGACTAGGCGGTTGGTATTGCAGAAGTCCACAAACCGCTCACCGTTATCATTACGGTCTCCCACGCCGTGAACTCCCATCACGTGCTTAAGCATGGTGTTGTCGCTACCCACCTTGGCATTGAAATCTCCCATCACCATTACGATGTCCCCATTAGGCGTTTGGTTGTAGGCGGCGCCTAAGTGGCTATAAAAATCATCCTTTTCGTCCTCAGTCGCGTCTAGAGTCGGAGCATAACACTGTATGATGGTAATTTTTCTAACTCTACTCTGGAACCTAGCCGTCAATATCCGGTCATTATGGGGTTTCCAGGATATGAGGCTACTACGTGCTGCTGGAGTTAGCATGAGTCCTACTCCGGAACTCCGTGCACTTCCAGCTGGTTTCCCAGAGTAGAGCATGACAGTGTTTTTGGTTGGGGAGATGAATTCCCCAGCATCGAACCATCTTATCTCGCTCAGCCCTAAGATGTCTATTTTATACCTTGCGAATTCGCGTTCTAATTGGAGGAATCAGGCGTTATAAGGCCCTTCCTTGAGTGAGTCCAGGAGGGTCTTAACGTTCCAGAATCCGATCGTTGTCCGTGTCCGATAGCCAAAGGTCGTCATCAAATTATCCGTCCGTATCCGAGGCGTTGGTTTTCGTATCGGAGCAGTAAAAGTTTTTACGGTTGCGGCTCGCTGGGCCACAGACCAACCGACACTTATCCTGTTTTTTGGCGCAGGAAGCTCGCCATTCGTCCTCTCCCGTTAGCAATTTCCGAAGAAATCCCCAGATGGCACCACGAGGAGGTGGGAGTAGGGCTTACTAACAGAGCTGCTAGGTTTTCGGCTGCAGTGGCTCTTTCTCGTTACTTAGCGGACCGACACCTATCGGGAGATGCTGCCCCTATGAGGCCTTTGTTAGTCGTTTGCCATCCAAACGACTGTGCAAACACGGAAGGCACTATCTTTCACAACTCCATCCAGCTCCTGAGATACGCGGACGATATTGACATCATCGGATGATCCCGGCAAGCCGTTGTAGATGCATTTACGGCAATTGAAAAGCAGGTGCAACGGGTAGGTCTTGAAGTAAATGAGGACAAGACTAAGTATATGTGGGGATAGTACGAGATCACCATCTTATGATAGCTGTTCTCTAACTACGCACTGCTGTAGTTTGAGGAGCCCACGACAATACAAGCATGCCCAGGTTCAACATCGATAGAATGATCCCCAAAAATTAAGGGAACACAAGGTGTGAAGCAATCAACAGCTCACTGTCCGCAACCATCCAAGACCATTGGTATGCCGTAAGAAATGTTTTTACATCTGGTGCTGAAAGAATTGTCGGTCGATCGCAGGAAAGACATATGGCGTGGCTTTTCGAGGCTACCTGGAGACGGATTGACGAACGAAAACTGGTGGAAGCTCGCATTGCAACTACTCCAGCAGCAAGGACAAGGGAGCTAGAGTCCCTATATCACATGAAGATGAGAGAAGTTCAGCGTAGCGTGCGACATGACAGGCGGAACTACATCAACGCGCTGGCTACAGAAGCAGAAGAAGCAGCACGGAGGTGCGATAGCAGGACTATTTACAGAATCACCCAAGAGCTGATATGTGGTCGATGGGAAACGGAGGAATTCGATGGACTGTTACATCCTAACTGAAACATCTTGACTACGCTGACGACGTATGCTTAGGTTAGGTTAGGTTGAAGTGGCTGCCAGCAGAGAATCGCCAACACACTTAGACCAAAAATAGGTCCATTGTGATACCACATGGATCATGGGAGAAAGTTTCTCCTACCTACTCGTTAAACCATTTTGAGCTTCTTATGAAGCGTAGGAGGCTCTTAATATTGATGTTTTTCAGGTCGCCTATGTCGTTGTAATAGGGGGCTCCTAGGTGAAGCTTTCTTCTACGGGAGAGAGTTGGGCAGAAACAAAGAAGGTGAGGAACAGTTTCTTCTCTTCTTCGTCCATTCAGCTTCTACAAAAGTCGTTCGCAAAAACGCCTAGCCTTGCAGCATGCTTGCCTATTAGATATGCAATCTGTTGAGAGAAATTAAATTCTTAGAACATTTTAGATCCAGCTTCGGCCAAATTTATTTTGTCGCCTAAGATTCGTACTCTCGATAGCATCCAGCTTAAATTTGAGTTTGCAAGTAGCGATTGGTATACCTAAGGAGCCTTTATCCGGCAGGATAGGTATAGTTGTTCCTATTCTGGCGAGTTTATCTTTACTTTACAATTCCCTGGAATGTCCCTATGCCCCGGCACCCAACACAGGTGAATATTGAACTGCTCAGACATCTCCACGAGAGACGATCGGCAGTCTAGAGCTACTAAGGAATTTATAGAGATCGACTTGATTGCTGCTTGGCTGTCTGAAAAGATGCGGATATTTCTAGCAGATATCACGTTTTTCTTAAGCCAAGATAAGACTTCTTTAATCGCCAAAATTTCCGCCTGGAAAACACTACTAAGCCGCGATTAAGCCTGTCAGAGAAAACACCTCCACCAACTCCGTCCTTGGATTTTGAGCCATCAGTGAGGAATCGGATTGACCCATCTTCTAAAAATGCATCGTCATTCCAGAGTGATCTGGAGGGGATGGTGACGAGGAAGTTCTTGTCAAAGTTCAGACGTGGGATGGTGTAGTCCGTGTTTTCGGGAGAGAATTTGAATTTATTCAAAATAGAAGCGTGGCCAAATTCTTTTCTTGACCACTGTTGGGTAGCTTCGAGGCGAACGGCTGGATTCGCTGCCATTTGCTTACTAAATATATCGAGGGGTATCAAATGAAACAAAATGTCCAGTGCCGCAGAGGGAGTTGTACGTAGTGCTCCGTCTATGCACAGGCAAGCTGTGCGCTGGACCTTACTTAGATAATCGCGATGTATAGCTTTTTCTAAGGCCGTCCACCAGATAATCACCCCGTATGTGAGTATCGGTCTAATGACCGAGATGTAGAGCCGGTGAGTGGTTCGGGGTTGTAAACCCCATCTGTTTCCAATAGCTTTTTTCCAAGAGAAAAGTGCTACTGCAGCTTTCTTTACTCTCTCTTGAATATTAGGTTTCCAACTTAATTTCTTATTTTGCAGTGTCAGAGAAAGTTAAGCTGATACCATTGAGAGAAGGAGGGTCGACTGACGGAACTTTATATTTCCTGGAGAAGAGTAAAGTTCAGTTTTGTGGGGGTGTACACCCAAACCACACCAAACTGCCTATCCAGTGAGCTAGTTTAAAGCGTTTTGTAGAAGTTCCTTTAGAGTATTTAAGTGCTTTCCTGAAACAGCCAAAGCAACATCATCTGCATAAGCGATCGCCGTGCAACCCTCGCCTTCCATGATTATCAATAGCTCATTGATAACCAGATTCCACAAAAGAGTGCCTCTACTGGCGGACCTTCTGGTAGACGTCCCACCCTGCCTACAGTTGATAATCCGATCATTAAGCAGTAGATTAATCAGTTCGCAAAGTGTGCTGTCGACCTTTAGGTCTGATAGTGCATCAGCTATCGCTGATACATTGACATTGTTGAAAGCGCCTTCTATATCCAGAAAAGCAACCATTGTATACTCCTTGTGAAACAGGGAATATTCTATTTACGCACCAGTGAGTGTAATGCCGTATCCACTGATTTTCCTTTGCAATATGCATGTTGGGCCGCCGACAGCAGTTTCTTATCAATACTGTTGCGTAAGTGGATATCAATCAGTCGTTCTAATGTTCTTAAGAGGAATGATGATAGACTAATAGGTCTGAAATCTTTTGGATTTATGTGAAAGCATTTACCCGCTTTGGGTATGAAGACAACTTTAACTTCTCTCCATATCTTTGGGATATATACCAAGTCTAGACAACTTTTAAAAATTGTCTCAAGCATCGACAAGATTATATCCGATGACTTCTGCAACTCGGCGGGTATTATGCCGTCTGGTCCCGCGGATTTATATGGTTTGAAGCTATGCAGTGCCCACTGAAGCTTGCTCTTGACCTCCACCAAATGACAGCAGATATGGAGAGGGAGATAGGTGTCATCGGGCTGAAAATTAATACAGCAAAAACTAAAGTTGTCAGCCTTGGAACAAACTCATCGGCTCAAATACGCATTGCTGGACAACCGGTAGAGAGAGTAGAGGATTTCCAGTATCTTGTGGGTACTGTCTCGACCGATGGTGGAACCGAACTGGATATAGCCAACAGGATGGCCAAAGCAAAGTCCGCGTTCGGAATGTTGTCTAAAATATGGCGAAGCCATGCAATCAGTTTGAACACCAAGATGAGACTGTTCCGCTCGAATGTTGAATCCGTGTTGTTATATGGATGTAGTACATGGAGAATGACCACTCCTATCACCAGGAATCGTATCTCTAATAAACACCCTTACGAGAGAACGGGTCACGAACTAATAGGTACAACCATCCGACGACAGAAGTGGTAGTGGATTGGTCACACGTCCCGAAAGGGTCACAGTTCCATAGCAAACCATGCTATGCAATGGAACCCTTTAACCCAGGATGGCAGAAGACCTGGCGGTCCGAGGGAAACATGGTGCAGAACAGTCGGGAATGAGTCACGGTGGTTTGGGAAAAGCTGGGGAAAGCTCAGACACATTGGCAGAGACGGTACATGATGGCGCGTAGGCGCAATAGAGGCCTTAGGACCCACAAGGGGATACAGGATATACGAGTAAGTAAGTAAGTAAATATGTTGTCAACAAACAAGAAATTATCTGCTCAAAACCTTGGACAGAACGTCACTGTTGATGACTGCAACTTTGAGGTAGTTAAAGAGTTTACCTACCTCGGAGCAAACATAAATCCCACAAATGACACCTTCGTGGAGATCCGACGAAAAATAATCTTAGCAAACCGCTGCTACTTCGGTTTGGCAAAACAACTGGGTTCCAAACTCCTTACTCGACGGACCAAATTAATGCTCTATAGAACGCTAAACTTACAGCTTGCTTTATGGCGCCGAGTGCTGGACGATAAGTAAGAAATCAAATCACATATTGGGTACCTATGAACGAAAAACACTTCTTCCCATTTGCGAGGAGGATGAATGGAAGAGAAGATACAACCGTAAACTCTATGAGTTGTACCAGGATGTGGATGTACGAGTAGTCATAAAAGCCAAGACATGTCGACTACATTGCCCTGGCCACATCGAGCCAATGGACAACAACGCTCCAGCCAAGAGAATCTTTGAATCTTAGGTTTGAGACGGCAAAAAAGACCAAACCTCCGGTATAAAGGCCAAGCTGTCGCGGATGCTAGAAAACTTGGTCTTCACAAATGGAAGCAGTGCACCCTGGACCGCAGAGAATGGAAGGCAGCCGTGTCTCAGGCAGAGACTCTTTAAGAGTAAAAAATACAAATATTTGGCGCAACAGCGCTTTAAAGTGCCAGGTCCTAGCTGCTCGCAACCACTCATGTTGTAAGCGTTCTATTTTTCACACGAATGGAAGGGATCTACAGTTTAATGCCGAATCCGAACGGCGATTTGAGAATCTTTTTCGTGACAACAATACTCTCGGATGTTTATCAGACGCTCGCGAGAGGTGGGACCGTGAAAAAACTTTTTGGTGTTTTCTGGGATTCGAACTTGGAACCTCATGCGTAGTGATCCGACCACTTACGCCACGGCGCCCACACTCTTCAAGAGTCGGAAACCCTTTAATTAAGTAAGTATAGATCCAGAGAGAAAAAAAATTGTATTTTCAATTCTCAAGAGGATTGTATTATTTGCTATAACCTGTCAGTTAGCCTTCACGGCTTTTGGCATTCCTGTGAAAGTTTTCATCGAAGAATTAATAGATGGGAATATATATTATCCATACATAGAAAGACAGATTGATCTTTATTTGGTAAAGGGTGCTTTTTTTGTTTGCTTCTATAGAACTAACAAGAGCGATCGCTTTGAAACTTACTTACTTACTTAGGTGGCGCTACAGTTCGGGGTCAACCTGGGCCTCAAGCAACAAGCCTCTCCATTTAGCTCGGTCTTTAGCTAGTTGCCTCCAGTTGCGCACTCCAAGTTGATCGAGGTCCCCTTGAACTTGTGCGCGCCACCTACGGCGATGATTCCCTCTACTGCGTCGTCATTCGGGTTTAGATTAGAAGACTCTGCGGGCCGGAGCGTTGATGTGCATTCGCTCTACATGTCCTAGCCATCTCAGACGTCCAATACGCAGTTTATTGACCAGGTCGATGTCGCTGTACAGCTCGTACAGTTCGTGATTGAATCTTCTCCTCCAAAAGCCGAAAACGTAAACGGGACCGAAAATGTTACGAAGAATTTTTCTCTCGAAGCGACCAAGGATATCTTCATCCTCTTTTTATAAAGTTCATGTTTCAGCGCCGTAAAGCAGGACTGGGATGATTAGGGTCTTATACAGAGTCTCCTTAGTTGTTCGAAATAGGGCTTTACTGTTGAATTGCCTTATGAGCCCAAAAAGACTGCGATTGGCAAGAGTTATTGTTCGCTTGATTTCTGCGCTGATGTCGTTTTCAGGATTTATAGCAGAGCCAAGGTAGACAAAGTCCCTTACTACATCAAAGTTATAGCTACCCACTGTGACGTTCTGTCTAATTCGTCGGTGTTGATTGTCCCTTCTTGTTGACAGCATGTACTTGGTTTTGTGCTCATTTATCGCTAAACCCATTTTGGCTGCTTCCACCTCAATGCTTGCAAACGCATCGGCGACAGCCCGCTGAGTTCTTCCAATAATGCCAATATCGTGGGCGTATGCAAGCAGTTGTACAGACTTGTAATAGATTGTGCCTCCGGTGTTGGCTTGTGTGTTCCGCGCAATCCGTTCAAGTACAATATTAAAGAAGTCATATGACAACGCGTTGAAAACCTTTTCTGACATCAAATGTCTCGATGAGGTTATTACCGACCTTGATGGAGCAGCGAGCGTTCTCCATCGTCAGCCTGCACAGACGGACAAGTTTGGCAGGAATGTCAAAACTAGACATGGCTCTATAAAGCTCTTCTCTATAGATGCTGTCATAGGCGGCCTTGAAATCGATAAAGAGGTGGTGTGTATCGATTTGGAATTCTTGGGTTTTCTTCAGGATCTGCCGAAGTGTGAAGATTTGATCGATGGTGGACTTTCCTGGCCTGAATCCGCACTGATAGGGTCCAATCAGGCTGTTGATAAAAGGTTTCAGGCGTTCACACAATATCGCAGAAAAGATCTTGTATGCGATCTTGAGGAGACTGATGCCTCTATAATTGACGCAGTTGAGGGGGTCTCCTTTCTTGTGGATCGGGCAAACGATGCTGAGATTCTCTTCATCAGGCATACACTCGTCTGACCAAATATTAGAAATGAGTTGGTGTATGCACTCTACCAATTCATCCCCAGCTGCCTTGAAAAGTTCCGCCGGTTAGCCGTCAGGTCCAGCAGCCTTCTTCGATTTTAGCATGGATATTGCTATCCTCACTTCGTTTTGGTCAGGTGGACGGAAATTTTGACTATCATCGTCTATGTTGAATGATTCATTCTGCCTGACAGCGGGATATTGGTCTTCGTCGCCGTTATACAGTCTGCATAAGTAGTTTTTCCATATTCCCAGCACCGACTGTGATTCTACTACGAGGTTTCCATTTTCATCTCTACAGGTTTCTGTACGGGTATTGCTCCTCTGACACGTTCTTTTTACCTTTTGGTAAAACTTCCGTACATTGTTCCTGGAGTATAAACTCTCGATATTCTCTTTCTTCTTCTTTTGGAGAAGCCGATGTTCTTCCCGTCTCTTTTGCTCGTAGAGCTCACGAGCAGCTCTCGTCTTCTTTTGCAGCGCCGCTTTGTTTGCCTCTTGTTTTGCTGCATGCACTTGCCGGCATTCTTCGTCAAACCAGGAGTTTTGAGGTGGTGGGCGAGCGAGACCCAGTATATCAGTCGCGGCGTTTCTGACCGTTGCCACTGGTCTTCGCCACTTGATGTTGCCGGCATAGGGGCGATTGAGAGATTTCGGAACATGCGTTCAGCGAAGAGTCTAGCGGTTGCGATTATAGCTTTTCGATGTTAAATTTTCTCACAGTGATTCTTCTTTGTTGCTCAGATTGGGATATCCGCATTCGTAATGATCCGAGTCTATGTTGGCCGCTCGGAAGGTCCGGACAACCAGAATACTGGAGGCATGCCTTGCGTCGATCGCAATATGATTAACTTGGTTGATCGTTTCATGATCATTGGACCGCCATGTCTGCTTATGGATATCGTGATGAGGAAACCATGTGCTTGCTGTGGTGACATTTCAAATCAATTAGCCTTAGTCCGTTATCAGACGTGGTGTCGTCTATGCTATGCTTACCGACTGCCCTACCAAACACCTCCTTCTTTCCTATTTTGGCGTTAAAATCGCCCAGTATGATTTTAACGTCATATTTAGGACATTGCTCGTATGTTTTGTGGAGGAGCTCGTAGAAACACTCTTTGGTGGCGGGATCCTTTTCTTCCGTGGGGGCATGAACACATATTTGTATTATGTACGCTTGCCTAAGCCTGCCGCGTATAGCAAATCCGCATCCGAATAAGCGTTGCCTGTTGCAGCTGTAGCAATCACCGTAGTAGATGTCACAGTTTTTCATCCTCTTTTTGTCCAGCCCATCCCATCGTACTTCCTGGATGGGGGTTATATCTGCTTAATAGCAGTATAGGGCCTCTGCGAGTTGTTCGGAGGCACGTGGTCTGTAAAGGGACAGAACATTCCACGTACAGATCCGAAGGTCGTTGTCCTTATTTCGTTTGCTGGGGTCGTCATTAGTTGAGTCATCCTTATCCGAGGATTTTGGTTGTTTCGGAACCATAGGCTTTTTACGTGGTAGGGAAGTTACCCCGACGGCACAACCTCCAACCTGGAGTGCCAGTTCCTTAATTATTCCCCTATCACGAGGGGCCGGGTATCCTGGTGCCAGTGGTCCACTACGGGAGTATGAGCGCTGCCGTTGGCCCATTAAGGATTCCTCCGCCACCATCTCTATTCCGAGGCTCTGAGCAATATTGGAAAGTCCTTACTGACCTGGGATCCGAATACGTCGAAGTAGCTCGCGCAAAGTATTCACTAAGTTCAACCTAACTGGAACTACAGACGCCCCCCCCCCTCGCTCATCAGCCACCAAGAATCCTCCAATTGGGGTTGGTTACCCATTTCTTGGATTAAGGTACTAGGTACCCAGCTGTCGTCGCGTGGTGGTTGAGAGTAGGAGTTGGTAGGCCTCAGCTAAGTGAAAACGCTTCTGGCACTTCCATTTAGCCGGCCATTTTAGTTTCCTTTATTCATTTCTCCGGACATTGGATCCTTAAGCCTTAAGCTTCATCAGAAGCTCAAAATGGTTTAGCGAGTGGGTAGAGAGAAATTATCTCCTATGATCCACGTGGTAACTCAATGAATCTATTGTTGGTCTAAGTGTGTTGGTGTTTCTACGCTGACACCTACTTCAACCTAATCTAATCTAACTTTTTGTAAATACATCTGCATCATATCCGAGATTTTCTGATTGATTTTATACAGAAAGGAATCAATCTACCGATCCTCAATGAAACTCGCATAAATATTATCTCAACTACAGACTTTAGGTATGGGTATGACAAATAGTTGATATAAAAATATTTATAGTTGATTCATTCAATTGGATCGACACAACGCACTCTAAATTAGTCATAAGTGCAACAGTCATCAGTAGGAAAGCTAATTTGGATTTCATTGTTTCTAGGAGGAAGCTTAACGAAATTACTTGGAATTATAGCTAAACTATTGAATATCACACGAGTACATTACTAAATGTATTTCTCGAAATACTTCAGCAATAGGACGTCAGAATCTACACTTATCTTACACGACAATACGTCAACGGTTAGATAATTCGTCCAGTACGTGAATCAAGGAATACAATAACGAGTCTAGATTTTTTTTTGTCTAGGGGGTAGTGGAAAAATTTAAATGCGCACAAGAAGCAGGCCCGCTCTCTTTCAAGTAGTGTGAGACTCCTATCCTACTCACTAAAAAACCACCTTTTTCCCCTTTTTAACCTGATACCATCTACTCTGGGACCGCTTTAGGATTACTTCAGAGTGGTGCCGTTTACTTTCCCCTCTCGGGACTGGCTTTTTTATTTATCTCCTGATACGGGCTTACAGTATCTTGCCGGTAAGGCTTTCAGTAAACTTACTGAGGGTGTGTTTACTTCCTCCTCACTCTTTGTCGATCAGAGTACCTTCTCAGTAAATAAAGGTATCTTATTCCATATGTCGATACTCAAGACCATCTTGTTTACTGCATTTTCTGGGGAAAAGTTGCCTATCTCCTACTCCAGGTTATTCCTTTCTGCTGCCCGCCTGTTACAAGTGATAAAGGTGTGATGTGCATCGTCTTCCAAAGAGTATCCGAATTGGCAGACTAGTTTTCCCATTTCGTGCAGGTACCGGTTGAAGTAACAATGTCCGGTAAGGAACTGGATGATATAATAATTTACTTCACCGTGCTCGTACTCTGTCCATGCAGCAACGTCTCTGATCAACCGGTAGGTCCATCTTCCTCCATTTCGGCGTTCCACCTGTTTTGCTACTTCTGCTTCGTGAGTTACTTCGCTTCTGCAGCTGCTGTTTCCGCTCCTATTTCCTTGTTCTTATCGTGGACGTACTTCCTTTTTGCTGCTATGAGATCAATGGGCGTCACTCCTGCAACTACAAGGACGGTCGGTTCAGACACTGTGCCGTAAGAACTAGATACTAGGAGAGCTTCTCTTCTCTGTACTGCTGCCATTCGCTTCCTGTATTTTTCCTCATTGAGTGCTTCAGCCGAAATCGCAGCAATGCAAGAGTATAGAGTGCATAATCGACATCAGAAGTTTATGTTTGCTCATTTTTGGGCCTCCTACGTTCGCCATAAGTCTGCTCAGTGCTGCGGTGATCTTTGCCGCGCTATCCAACGTTCACTTAATCTGCTGCCAGAAAGTGAGTTTGGTGTCAATTGTTATTCCCAAATACATCACTGCTTCTTTTGCTAGTATAGCTTCTCATCTCAATTGGAACTCAACATTTGTGGGAATTTGTCTCTTAGTCAGCAATAGTATCTCCGTTTTTTTAGTCGCTAGGCTTAATCCGTGGTTTTCCATCCAGGGATGCACCCGCCTCATAACGTGATTCAACTTTCTTTGGACATTCTCGGTGGCCCGTGCAGTGATAACTGCAGTAATATCATCTGCGTAGCCGACTAAGAAGGTGTCTTTCGGCATATCCATGTGTAGAATCCCATCGTATGAGATGTTCCATATTTCGGAACCCAAAATTGAGCCCTGCGCTGCTCCAGGGGTGATTATCTTCCAAACGTGGCACCTCCGTGGTGTTGTAGATTAGCTCTCGATCTCTAAGGTAACCACCATCCGTAAGAGATACTGCGGTATTCTTAAGGTGTCTTGTAGGACGTTCAACATGTCACATCACCTTGCGGAGTTGAAACCATTTTGCACATCCAATGCTACCAACATGATGATCCTTTCGGAATAATGGTTTCCACGCTGGGCCAACTGAATTGCTGTGACCACTTTCTATACTGCTCCAATTGTAGAGTGGTTCATTCTTTTTTTTTATTTTTATAATTTACCCATGCCAAAGGGATTATTAATAACCTTATACTGGTTCTCAGGGCATGGGCGGATGGGGAAAGGGAGAAGAGAGACAGAGGAGATGCCGATTTGCGTTGGCTTTAAATGTTTGAAGGTTGTAATGAAATACAGAGGTTGGTAGATCGTTCCACAAATGAGTTGTTCGGCTTATAAACGACTCCCTATATTTGACAGTACGTCCGAAGTTGGGCTCGAGGGTGAACTGATGTGCACTCGAGGTAGACTCATACTGCGGTTGAAGTTTTGAAGGGGAGGAATACAACTGGCTATTTCACTGGAGCATTTTTTATAAAAAAAAGCGATAAAAAAGGGAAAGACACGAGACATTTCTACGATGTATAAGTGAGACTATGGAGTTCACAATGTCTCTATCACCTATCCATTTTAACGCCCGATTCTGTACCCTATTTAGAATGTGCAGAACAGTCTTGGGTGCACCAGACCAGATGTGGGCGGTATATTCCAGCTTTGGGCGGATGAATGCCTTATAGATGGAAGCCAGATCAGACGGTCGTTCCATCGGCACATACCGAGAATGGCAAGTCTTTCGGATTCAGCGATGCAAGTACCATTCATGGATAATGGTTGAGGGTCTTGGTTTCGCTTGAGAGACAGAAGACAGCATTGAGTTATGGATGCATTAATTTCCACTCTATTGATTGAACCCCATTTGGTTACGCTGTCCAGGTCGGAATTTAATGTGTGTAACATACGTTGTCGTTCCTTTTCTGCGGCCGAAGAGCAGAGACTTGAGTTAGGGAACGAATATGAAAAACTGAGTGTATTGTCATTAGCGAAATAATGGATTGGATTAGAAGTTGCAGACAAGAGGTTATTTATAAAAATGAGGAAGAGAGTCGGAGACAAAACGGAGCCCTGGGGAATACCAGCATTTATATGGTGAATTGCAGATTTGAAGCCGTCCAAGACAACTTGTATTGAACGGCCCGAAAGGTATTTCTAATCCATTGAAGAAGAGACTCATCGTGCCATATGCACGCATTTTCGACAAAAGAGCCTCTGTCAAATGCCTTAGAAATATCGAGCGCAACCATCTTTGTTTCGCCGAAGTGATGTAGAGATTGGTTCCACTTCTCAGTCAGATATGCCATCAAATCGTCAGTGGACCTGTTGCTATGAAAACCATACTGCCGGTCATTCAGGAGTTTTCGTGAATCAAGATATTCCATAAGCTGACGATTTATCAGCGTTTCCATGACATGGGAAAGAAGGGACGTAAGTGCAATGGGTCGCTAATTGGATGGGGAGGAAGATTCGCCCTTTTTAGGGACGGGCTGGTCAATTTTTTTTTGGTTGCGCCAAGGGATGTGGTAATCTTCGAAAGATACTAGTAGCCCGGGCTACTAGCATGCGCGATTCGCAAGCCCGAATAATCGATACCAGGAATGCGCCTACGTACTAATCCACACCCTGCACACATCTGCCACTCTCCCCGCGGGACTGCCGTAAGGTATTACTTCGCGGGGCTGGTTAGCAATTAATGCTATGCTTCTTGTATCGCTGCTTCATCTCTCCTTGCTCTCTCAATTATTCGGAGCTCTTTTTGCACACTCGTTATAAGGCTACAAATTTCCAGCCAATTCTCCTCTGACCGCAGCATTTGGTCTATAAGTAATAGTGGACTTGGCAGGTTATTTCTCCATTCCGTAAAGCGATTGCAATGGAATATTGCATGCTCTGTATCTTCCTCCTGGTCTGGACAATGTGGACAGAGAGGTGAGTTATCATGTCCAAATCTGTGTAAATATTTGCGATAGCCACCGTGACCCGATAGGAACTGCGTAAGGTGATAGTTGCAGTCCCCAAACACTCGCTTCGTCCAGACCCCAATGGTGGGGATCAGCTTGTAAGACCATCTACATTTTGTACTGTTATCCCACCTGACTTGCCACATAGCTAATGATGTTGCCTTATCCTCCGCCTTTATCCTCTTGACGATATCTGCTGACAATACCTCTTGATGACTCGAGGATCTCCTTTCGTAGATCATTACCATCTCATTTGCGAGGACGTCGATGGGGATCATTCTGGCTATGACACAAGCTGCTTCTTCCGATTTTGTTCGGAAACCGCTGATTGTTTTTATCGCGCATAGCCTGTATGTTGATGATAGTTTTCTCCGTGTTTCTATCGTCGCTAACGCCACCGCCCAAACCGGTGCAGCGTATAGGAGAACCGAGCTAACCACTCTGGATAGTAGAATCCGTCTAGCATATCCAGGTCCACCGATGTTTGTATTCGAGAAAGGGCTGCCTGCAGTAGTGAAGCCTTCTTGCTCGAGTATTCCACGTGTGTTTTACACCTTAACCTGTTCTCGAGCATTACTCCTAAGTACTTAACTGCTTCCTTGGTTATTATAGTCTGAGTTCCGAATTGAATATTCGCATATCCAACAGCTTTTCGACTTGTTATAAGAACAGCTTCAGTTTTGTGGTCTGCTAATTCTAAGCCGGCGGATCGTAGCCAGTCTTTAATTTTTCCGGTTGCTTCGTTTGTCCCTGATTCTATTTCGTGGATGTGTTTGGCCACGGTGACTACGGCGATGTCGTCAGCGAACCCGATTATCTTAACTCCTTGTGGCAATGCTAGTCGTAGGACTCCATCGTACATGTTATTACATAAGAGAGGGCCTAGTACCGATCCTTGTGGGACTCCTGCCGTGACGTTGTAGTACTTTACCCCCTCGTCGGTTTGGTACCTCAACTTCCTGTTGGTGAAGTAGCTTGTAACTATCCTCAATAGGTAGTATGGAGTATCCATTCTGGCTAGCGATCTCCTTATGAATGTCCAATTTGCCGAGTTAAAGGCGTTTTTAATGTCCAGAGTCACTACTGCACAGTATTTCTTTGTTCCCCCTCGCCATCGTTCTCCTTGGATCGCTCCAGTGGCTGTGTCAACTACCACTTTTATGGCATCAACGGTAGAACGCGATTTTCTAAATCCGAACTGATGGTCTGACAGTGCTCCTTTCTCTTCTGCTACCACGAGCAGTCTGTTGTATGTTATTCGTTCAAATATCTTTCCCAAAGTGTCGAGTAAACATATTGGGCGATATTACGATAGTTTTCCAGATGGTTTGTTTCCTTTTGGTAGCAGTACTAGATGTTGAAGCTTCCATGGCCCAGGAAAAACTCCTTCTTCTATACACTTTTGAATAGTGGCTATGCAAGAGAGATACCATCTGGACCAGCGTATTTGTGTATGTTAAGACGGTTGAACGGTTGTAGAGTGTCGCGGCTTCAGCAATCTCTCTAGGACTTTTTTTGCCGTTTCCAGTAAACATAAGGGTCTATACGCTGATGGTGTATTCGGATCGCCTTTTCTCTGGCTGATCAGCGCAAGGCGTTGCTTTTTCCAGTTCTTGTGGAAGACTCCGTGTTTTAAGCAGCTGTTGTACATGCTGAGCAACAGTTGGGGGCACGTTCGATCGACTACGAATCTAGAATAGCTCTGATGTTCTTTGACACCATGACTGTGCTCTATATTTCATAAAGCTGCTGAATAATAATATTCTGTTATATCTCCTTTACTGGAATTGCTCATTTGGCAAAATTATCTTTACTTTATCTGCATGGCTTGCAAACTTAGGAACATACTTGCAGAGTATTGCTGACGCTTAGAACTCCCTCCTTTAGAGAACCATCGATGTCATTAATTATGTATGGACACAACATCATTCAAATGCCCTCCATGGAAACGTCTGTACAAGTGAATGCACTAAATCCAATTTTCCATGTTTTTTTTCGCACAAATCGGCGATATGCCAGCAATTTCGAATTCAGTATTGATCCTGAGGTCGTCTAGAGTCTCTGATTAGCATAGACCATGGACTTCACGTAGCTTAAAAAAAAAAAATAAAAAAAACGAGGCAGCCTGGTCCATTTCTGAAGTTAACACGGTCAGCGAACTTGGCATGTGTGGCATGTGGCGCCGTCTTGTTGAAACCACATGTGTTGCAAGTCATCCTCTTTCGATTTATTCCAAAAATAATCGGTCAACATCGTCCGATAGCGACCTCCATTGACTGTGACTGCGTTGCCAGAGTCATTGAAGATGAAGTATGAAACTCCCACCAAACAATCAATTGGGTATAATTGCATTCCGTGAATGGCTTCGGGTTGCTGACTTGCGCAAATGCGACAATTTTACTTATTCATGAAGCCGATGATCCAGAAATAGGGTTCATGGCTGAGAATCATTTTGCGGAGTTAGTATAGGTAGTTGTCGCAACCAAATGCAAAATTTGATAAAGAATTTGTATAATTTGCAAACGTTGTTGAAGCGTTTTGTTTTCCATGATTAAATGGCAAGTATAGACGAGTTGAAAGGTCAAACAAACTGGTAGCTTATTTGACGCATAGCCGAGAAACCTTATTGGAAAAATTGGGCGTCCTAATTGAAAAAAAAAACTCTTAACTTACGGGGCGAACCTGGGCCTTAACCAACAAACCGCTGCAGTTCGCCTCGTCCTTGGTTAACTGTCTCTAGGTGCGCATTGCAACTTCTACTGTGCTAGCTACCTAGGTAAGGTTAAGTAAGTGGGTTGATGAAGAAGTTAGTTCTTTTTCATCACACTCAGGTCTATATTATATTGACCGTCCCAACCCGTCATTGTCATTTTGTTCTTTCTCATGAAAAAAAATTCTCTGAACATTTTATACAAGTCGGATAATATGGTATTTAGGGGTCGCTACCACCAACCAAACATGGCAGGGTGCTCCAGTAAATAATGGATTAATATAATTATAAAAAATTACAATTAAAATTTGGTTTATAAATTAGATTTTATTTATTGAAAAAATATAAATACAAGTAATAAATTAATGGATAAATATAAACTAAGATGATTACTCCACTTTAGCAATGTTGATTTCTTCCTGTCAGGATACTTCTTTCTATAGTCTTTAACTGCCAATAATGGAAACTGCTTCTATTCTTCGTTATTAGTGTGTAGCTTGTTGTACTTATCCATAAGCTTCACTCCTCGCTCAGCTATGTCATTGACTACTCTCATGTTGCGTATCCTTGGGCTACTCATCCACATCCTTAGTCAAGAACTCTGACGAAAATCCTGTGATATTGAAGTATCGGCAGGTATTTGAATTCACGAAATCCTCCAAACCTTTTGATTGAATATTGGCGATGTCAACAGTTATTCGCTTTAAGAGGCTCTCTACTCCCTCAATTTCGAGGGCGCAAACCATCTTCTTTTTTGTTTCATTGGAAACTCTATCATCAAAAAACCCAAAAGCCACAAGTTCTTCCGATAAGTACCAGAGGTGGCCAAGGAACTTTTGAAGTTTTTTGTAGTTGTCAAGGTTTTGGATCAGCTCAAGATCATTTCGTGGAGCTGACGTAGAATCGGGGGCAGTCATCCAGACCCTGATATACACAAAGAGGCAAATGTCAAGAATTCCATGTTCTTCTCTCTCTGTTAGCTTGAACTGACTACGGAACATCCATATCTTAAGGGAGTAGATAGCGTTGGACATCCATCTAGCATGGTGTAGTCCAGCTGGAGCTTTAAATGATACTTCTTTCAGAGAAACTCCTCCTAAGAGTATTATTGCCAGTTCCAGAAGTTCTTTGCAGTCATCTCGAGGTTGGAACTCTTGCAACTGAGATTTTGAAAAGGCAATCATTTCTTCCGAGACTTCAATAACTGCGGCTGTGGCAACTTCATTGGACAAGACTGTTTCTTAGTTTTCCGATCGATGTTGGACCAGGATTTCTTGAAACGTTTAAAAATAAGAATGTCTGGACCTGTTGATGGCCCTAGTGCCGTCATAACTACTGCTTCCATCATGATCTCGTATATGTGTTGGCGGCATGCCAACCACAGCATGTCTTTGTCCATTTTTTGTTCCAAAAGAATACACGGCCCATTTCTTCTTCCCGTATTCACTGATGTAGTGTCAAATCCTAGACACTTTACTTTATCGCAGATTCCCCATTCTGCTGCTGCCTCATAGACTGCTGTTGCTGCAGCCTCACCTGTGCCAGAACTTATCTTCGGGACTCCTAAAAGTTGATCTATTCCTTTTCCACTTACCAAAATAGGAAAGCGAACAACAATGTCACTTCCAACTATATCCTCCAGAAGTTTACCATCCCAGTGAATTGTCAATGGAACTTCTGGGGTTAATTCAATTTGTGCTTCGCACGTTCTCGACGAATAGAGTTTGGATTCACATTGTATTCTGCGGGATCATGTCCGAGAAGTTTAAGCATAGGAGTTTGAACCAATGCTGCATCCGATCACTTACCTTAGCAACGTCAAGACTAGCCGCCAAGTTCTTATCCAATATTTTCTTTCGACCTCTCTTTGAAGGCGGCACTCCGGATGGCGAATGAACTGGTTGATCAATTACCCGTCGATATTGAGGATCTACTTCCACCTCTGAATCAGATGATGAATCAAAAATTACCCTCTCTGGCAAGATTTTATCTTTTTTTTTCTTTCTCTTCTAGTTGCCTCCTAGTAGCAGCAGACTCAAACTAAGTTCTGTAACAAAGCATTCAACCATACAGAACGTGCTAAAACATGCAACAAAACCCAAAACAATGACCTAACTTATACCAAATCAGTTCATACAAACAACATGAGCGATTGTAGAAAATATATGTCTTTGCATAGGACTGGTACAAACCGAATGCAACAATTAACTTATGTATATTATGTTTTAAACCAGTACGTTGTTGCATTGGAGCTTTATTTTATGTCAACGGAAATTTTAAATTAAAAAAAAAAAAAAAAAACTTTTTCTTGAATTTTGAAAAACCGCTTTTGACTGATTTTGTGTATTTTCAATGCCCGGTAGCGACCTCTAAATGTTATCCGATAATTGTTTTTGTAAATTTTTTTTCCATGAGTAAGAACCGATTAACGGGTTGGGAGAAGGTAATTTCAAAAGTTTCAAAATAAGGCGCACCCTAGTCTATATAGACCCATTGTGATGCCCATTGAAGTTTTGATCTAGTGATCTTGGTCTGGCTTTTGTTCCTTCCTACACTTCCGGATCCTTGTTGGTTGCTCTTGTCCTCGAAAAGCTGCAAAGATTAGAGAGTAAAATATCAGATAGCTCCTCAATATTTTGGAACTTCCTAGAATTCTGTTTCTTAAGTGACAGAGACTCGGGCAGTGACATGGAAAGTGGAGAGTATCTTCCTGAACTTCTTTGCCGCTGCACCCACTGCACAAATCCTCATCCGTTAGTTTCATTTGTAAAGTATGACTTCTTAGTAGATTGTGGCTAGTGAGTACGTTTATTAGTAAGGAAAGGGATCCCCTCTCTCTTTACAGTATTTATTGGTTTTATTTTATTGTACTTTATCATCCGTCCATTTTTATTGTAAGTAGTATCCATCTGGCATTTGTTGCCTTTAGAATTTGTAGAATTATTCTTCTGAGATTACAAATTGGTATCCTGACTGATTCGGCAGCTCGTTCAGACTCCATCGCAGTGGTCTTTCTCGCTAAATCGTCCGCCATTTCGTTACCCGTTACACCCAAGTGGCAGGAAATTTTTAAATTGTGCTGCGAGCCAGAAACCTTGATCTCTTCGCGACAGTTCTTAACAAGTTTCGATTTTATTTCACAGCCTCCTGGCTATGAAAGAAAACGGTGATATCCTCTCGTGATATTGGCATCACTGAAACTAGATTGGCAGGTGACATCACTGCTAGAACCTCTGCTTGGATAATATTGCTTTGGTCAGGGAGTCTGATCGAGCTTCGAATATTATCCGTTTCCGAGAAGACACCCGCGCCTATTTTCGAACCATCTGCACAGATGGATAAAGACTTGGTGTCTAGTGCTTTTTCTGTATTTCATTGTACTCTGCTTGGAAAGATACAGGAGAAGTGGTTACTGAAGTCGAGGTAAGGTGGCAGATAGTCGCTACTGACATTCGTTGCTGCGAATTTACTTAGAATCTGAGCATGTCTGGTTGGAGTTAGTTTCCAGCCGTTGCACTGACTAATTATGAACCACATTTTGCGCAGACTCTTGCATATAGAGGCGTATCGACAGTAGTCCAAGGATTGTTTCCAATCCCGCTGTTGGGTTTATTCTCATTGCGCCAGTTATACTGATGCATGCAAGTCTCCGAGCTACCTAAGGCGAGGCCTTCCTGTAATGCGTTGTGCCTCCGTGTTGGATTCAAAGGCTCCGCGAACTGGAGCATTGATCCGTTTGCTCGTATGTCCTTCCCATTTGAGACGATGAATTTAAATCTGTCTGATTAATCCGATGTCGCTCTTATAGTTCAAGGCAAAAAGAACAGAATATCTTATTATAAACGATCAATTATAGCTTTATCCGCATTCGATAAAGTCCATGTCTCACCGCTGGAAATAAGAACTGGAATGATTGAAGTCCTATATAGAGTCTCTTTAGTTGTGAGTAACAGGGTCTTACGATTGTCTTATTACCCAAAAAAACAAAGAAGCGATTGGTAACAGTTAGGCTTCATTTCTCCGCTGTCCACTGTGACGCTCTGACCCACCCGTCGATACTGAGCGTCCCTTCTGTTGACCCATTTTGGACGCTCCAGTCTAAGCGCACTGATAATAGTTCCACCAATAATGTCAATATTGTCGTTGTGTGTGAGTAATTGCACAGATTTGTGAAAGATTTGCACCTGGTGTTGGCTTGTGAGATTCGCACGATATTTTCAAGCATGATGTCGAAGAAGTCACATGACGCCTTGTTTAAATCCCTTTTCGATATTAAAAACTCACAGAGGTGAGGCTAGCGACCTTTATTGAGTGGTGACCATTCTCCACTATCATGGTGTACATGCGGATAAGTTAAGCAGGGATGTTAAACATAGACATGGCCCTTCATAGTTTGTCTCTATAAATGCTGTCATACATAATTACTTAATTAGGTAGAACTACAGTCCGGGGTGGACCTGAGCCTCAACAAAAAAAAACTTTCCAGCTAGCCCGGTTACGAACAGTTGCGCACGATAAGTTGGTTGAGGTCCCCCTCCATTTATTTGCACCACCTACCGCGATCTCTAGTATATTACGGTGTCCATCTGGGGTGGATTCCAAAATTTTCTTGGCTAGAACGTTAGACACCGTCCGCTTTACATGACCCAGCCATCTCAGCCGCTGTATGTGAACTCTTCTGGCTAAGTCGATGTCATTATATAATCCGTATAGTTCGGCATTGTACCTCCTCCTCCACTCACCGTCTATGAAGACGGGACCAAAGATCACTCGAAGAACTTTTCTCTCAAAGTAAGCAAGGACATTCTCATCAAATTTTGACAAAGTCCATTCCTCTGCGCCACACAGCAGGACTGCGATGATTGGTGCCTTACTCAGAGTTACTTTAGTAGTTTGAGATAGGGCTTTGCTACTCAATTGCCTATAAAAACAACGATTGGCAAGAGTAATTCTTCGTGTGATCTCCCTACTGATGTCATTTGCGGAGTTCACCATAGAGCCTAGGTAGACAAAATCCTTTACTACCTCAAAATTATATCTGTCTATTGTGGCGTTCTGTCCAAGACGCCGATGTTGGGTGTCCTTTTTTGTAGACAGCATATATTTTGTTTTGCTTTCATTGACCGCTAGACCCATCTTTGCTGCCTCGATCACAATACTCGTAAATGCCCCATTGACGGCCCGCTGAGTTCTTCCGATTATGTCAATGTCATCGGCATAAGCGAGTAGTTGTACAGACTTGTAAAAGATTGTACCTCCGATGTTGGCTTGTGAGTTTTGTACAATTCTCTCAAGTACTATATTAAAGAGATCGCATGATAGCGCGTCACCTTGTCTAAGACCTTTCCTGACATCGAATGGTTCGGTGATGTTCTTTCCGACTTTTATGGAGCAGCGGAAGTTTCCCATCGTCATCTTACACAAACGGACGAGCTTGACGGAGGTGCCGAGACTAGATATGGCTCTGTAGGCGTTCACATGATACAGCAGACAGGATTTCATATGCGATGTTGAGGAGACTTATACCTCTGTAGTTGGCGCAGTCTAGAGGGTCTCCTTTCTTCAGGATTGGGCAATCGATGCTGAGGTGCCATTCAGATGAGCTGGTGCATGTTCCGTACCAATTTATCTCCTCCTTCTTTGGAAAGGTTCGGCGGCATGGCCGTCGGCTGCAGTGGTTTTGTTGGATTTAAGTTTAGATATCGTTATCCTCACTTCATTCTGATTGAGTTGACGGGAATTTCCACTATCAGAGTCACTGTTGAATAGCTTATTCTGCCTAACAGCCGACTATTGGTCACCATCGCCGTTTAGCAGTCTGCTTAAGAGTTCCTTTTATATCCTCAGCACCGACTGCGATTCTACTACTACATTGCCATTTTCGTCCCTGCAGGCTTCTGGACTGGCTTTCAAATCATGGGATGTTTTTTTTACCTTTTGGTCAACTTTTCGAACATTATTCCTGCAATAAAGTCTCTCAATCTCCTCGATCGAGCGCCTCTCATGGTCCTTTTTCTTCTTTCTGTGAAGTCGATGTTCCTCCTTTCTCCTTCCTCGTAGAGCTCGCGAGCAGCTCTAGTCTTTATATGCAGCGCCACCTTGTACGCCTCTTATTTTGCTGCATGTGCTTGCCGGCATTCCTCATCAAACCAGGAGTTTCGTTGTGGTGGCCGAGAGAAACCTAGTGCATTAGAGGAGGCATCTCTGATAGCTGTTGGCAACGCTGCCACTGGTCTTCCGCATTTGCTACTGGCGGCATAGGACTTGAGATTAAAGGAAACTCGATCGGCAAAGGCACTGGCGGTCTCTTGCAATTGTAGCCGTCCGACGTCAAACTTCCTCACATTATTTCGTTGATTTCGCTCTGTTTTGGATATCCGCATCCGTGCCTTGGCTACAACTAGGTAGTGATTCGAGTCCACGTTGGCTCCTCGGAAAGTCCGGACACCCAGAATACTGCGGAAGAGTGCCTTGCGTCGATCGCAATGTGATCGATGTGGTTGAGGATTTTTCGACCAAAAGTGAGCCATGTTCCCTCGTAAATATCAAGCCGCGGGTACCGCGTACTGGCTCCTACGGCAAGGTTTCGACCCACCGTAAAGACGACTAGCCTGAATCCATTGTCGGATGTGATGATGTGCAGGCTGTGCTTTCCGACCACGCTACTAAAATCGTCCTTCTTTCCTAGTTTTGCATTAAAATCACCCAAGATAATTTTAACGTCGTGGCTAGGCATTGGTCATATGTCTTGTCCAAGAGCTGGTAGAAATCATCCTTCGTCGCGTCGTTCATCTTCTCGTCAGCGGCGTGAGCGCATATTAAGCTAATGCTGGCGAATTCAGTCTTGATACGGATATTTATGAGGAGCTCGTTCACATGTCGGAGATTCAAAACTTCTTGCCTAAGTCCGCACCCGAATAGAAGTTGACCTTGTTGTCTGTACCAATCGCCGTAGTAGATGTCGCAGTTTTTCATCCTCCTTTTGCCCAGCCCACCCGATCGCAATTCTTAGATGGCGGTAATGTCTACTTTGCAGCAGTCTAGGGCCTTCGCAAGTTCTTCGGCGGCATGTGGTTTGTAGAAAGACATTCCACGTGCAGACTCGAAGATCGTTGTCTTTTTCACGTTTGCAAGGGTCGCCAGCGGCAAATAAGTCCGTATACAAGGCGATTGGTTGCTTCGTAACCATCAATTTTTTCTACGTGCTATAGAAGTTAACTCGACGACACAACACCCAAGCTGGAGGGCCAGCTCCTTTTATTATACTTCTAGGACGCGGGGTTGGGTTCCTCGGTGGCAGCTGTCCACTTCTGGAGTATTAGCGCTGCCGTGGGCCCATTAAGGGCTCCTCCGCCACCATCTCTATTGCAAGGTCCTGACTAGGATAAGAAATTTCTTACTGGCCTGTGATCTAAATATGTCGAACAGCTCGTGCAAAATGTTCACTAAGTCCAACCTAGACGTCACCATTTACTCAATCTAGGGAATTCATCCGCTGCCGTCTATAACAAACTTAAATGATAGAGCACTCTTCCTTCGTGCCTCCGCTGTCGCTAAAGGTCCTCCAAACGGGGTTGGTTACCATTTCTTGCACCAATGTACTAAGCACCCAGCGGCGACCACGTGGAGGCTCCTACTGTCCTACTCTAGCAGTGACCACGTGGAGGCTGAGAGTAGGAGCCTCCACGTTGTCACCGCTGGGTGCTTGGTAGGTCTTATCTAAGTGAAAACGCTTGTGTTTTCATATAATCGCCTGCACTACTGATTGACCACCTTACGCTAGGAATACTCAGCCGAAATTGGATCCGCTAGCACAGATTCTGTAAGAAACACTTTCTACTTAAATTCTGTTGCACGATAAATTGGCTAGCCGCTGATGGCGAGTAACTAGCACTTAGAGTCGATTGCCCCTCGAATAAAACGCTGACATCTAGACAATCCAAGTTCACAAAACTAAGAATGAGCATTCATTGTTGAAGTCATCGCTTAAAGCATATCGCGCACCGAAAGTGAATGAAATGAATGTTTAAAACAAAATCTTGCAAATTCATTCACCAAGTGTGTACACAATAACAAAATAAACTATCGCATTCCACACTGCCCTTCACAGTAACTCGTCACATTTTCCACGAACACGCTAACAAGAAAACTCATTATCAAAAAAAAATATTCAAAACTCACAAAAATTATTTATTAATCTTTCCAGTCGCCAACGTCGAAACTATTCTACAATCCCAACTCCCCTTGCCCCACGAACAATGAACAATGATAGAGAGCAAAATTCCCCCCGAGAATTCCACAATCGTAGAATCAACATCAATTACAACAGCAACAACACCCACAACGACATCAAATCAAAAAAACGAAGACGATGCCAGGAAGTCGCTCAAAAAACTCGCTGCATGTCATAGGTAAGTGTATAGCTAGCCTCCCTCCCATCCTGTATGTACTGACACATTAGTCACAACACACATCTGTTATAAGACTATTAACGTCAATTGAAGTGTCATGCAACATTTCATTCGGGCGTTGTTGTTAATTAACGATCCAAGTACAAAAGACAAAAACAAACCAAAACGAATCTACTAACTTTTATCTTTATTATTCCCTCTGTAGGCAATTTTATCGACGTTTATCGCACGTAACCGCCACCACCAACACCACCAATAAAACGACCACTACTACAACAAATGCCAATGAAAGTTATATAAAAAATATGGCAGCCACTTGCAGTGATAAGAAAAGCTCAGCTCAAGAGAGCCGACAAACATTGAGCAACAACGATGATCAGCTGAATGAACCACCACCACCGCCGCCATCATCAACATCATCATCATCGTCATCATCATCATCATTCTCATCATCATCATCATCATCATTGTCATCGTCGTTGTCGGTGGCGGAATTAAATGACAGCGGGAGAGTCATTGATGATGTTGAAATTACTCCACTGAGTAACAACGTAATGCGTGTACTTAATTCGCCCGCTGACGTCAGTAGCCGACTGCTGACAGAATCACCGTCGCCACAACTGACAGCCGCCGCCGGGGTGTCAATGGGAACGACGGAATCATATCAAGGCTGTGGAGAGGGTGAGACAACAATTCGTTCAAAATCACCGGTGACAGCGGCTAATCTAATCGGAAAAACGACAGACGTAAGCAGCCACACCGGCAATGGTTCTGATTTTCCAACCCACACCACGACGAATGTCACTTTTGGCAGCGGCGTAGACAGTATTTGCAGTGGCAACGGCGTTGGTTACACTGACGTTAACAACGATAAGGTGAACAAAAAAACCAACACCACAACAGTACAGCCCCAGTCTCAGTCGCTATTACCGCCACCGCCAGTGAACAATCAAAATAAATGGACGAGTAGCGAAGAGCCGAATGTTAGTTGCCATTCAGCTTGTGAAACGTCCACATCGTCGTTGTCGTCGCTTACTTACGATAGAACGTCTCAGTCACGATCGTGTTTAGCATACCCGGCGGCAATTCATTGTTCACCAGCAGCATCATCATCATTATTTGTCAGACGATCACTAGTGGAAGAACGCAAACGCAATCTACTCGAACGCTCGCAACAGGATACCAGAGCTAGAAGTAGATCACGATCACCGATAGCCGAGGATCTAGAACGGAATTCGGCGAATTTTCCCTCCGTTGATCGTTTAGTGAAAATGTACACAAAACTCCTTCAGGACAACAAGCAACCAGCAACAACAGTGAAGGATACCAGTAGCAATCTATCAGAAGATCTCGAAAAGAAAATGTCTCTAAAGGCCGACGAGGATCAGTTGAAACCCTCGATCGATCCTCACCGGAATAGTCCACTCTCCGATGAAGGTTGCACATTGGGACAGTCCCCATACTCTTCGGATTGCGATGAGGACCGGGACGATGATACAGAATCAGTGAAGCCTGCCAAGAAGAAGAAGGAAAAAGTCGCAAGATCAGCCAGCAGTGACTCGGCCCTTGGACTCGACGAAGAACCAATGGAACCACCAGCAAATCTCAACCAGGGTCGTCGCATGACCCTTACAGTTACAGATCTTCCATTAAGGCCGGCCCTCTTGCCGCTAGCTGAACCCAATAACCTGCCAGATTCACCGACCGCAGAAGTGCAAATATCACTCAACGCCCTCCTCACCCAGACTGCCATTCCTAGCAAGGTGCTACTCGAAGAGCGTGTGGTGGAGATTCCCGAGGATCGTTTTGGATCGTTGTCCAGTTCCCGGCGAGAGTCCGCTCAAAGTTGCATGAGTGACTATCAAAACAGTGAATGCGGTGGAGTGCGGTTCGTGCGAACGCCATCTGTTGTTGTCTCGGATTACTCGGATGATCTGATGTGTGGCATCACCCTGGAGGAAATCGAGTATTTTCGGGCACAGCGCCTGCGGCGGCGATCGTCAATCGAGACCTCCGGCACTGAGAAGGATGATGCTGCGTCCGATGTTAGTGCGTCCTCGTCGTGCAGCAACTTGTACTACTGTGGCTCGACAATTAGTGCTCTAGATGGCGCTGAGTGCTATGTAAATGGAATTCGTATGCCCATCGATCGTAAGATATCGGATTGTTCCACCTGCGAGGGTAGTGGGGATGAAGACAGTCAGTCGTTTGTGATTCCCGAACAGCCGGAAGATCTCAAGGATTACATCACCTATTGTACGGATCAGATGGTCGCTCAACAGCAGCAGCAGCAGCAGCAGCAGCAGGCCAGTAGGAAACCCAAAAAGGTAGGCGGTACCACAAACACCGATACCTGCAACACCAACAGCAACTACAGTCAATCATAGATTTTTTTTCAAAAAGTTTCCAAATTTTATTTTCAATAAATCTCCAAAAAAATAGCCCAACCCCAATTGGGCTTCGCATATAGTTTAAGTCTTCTATTTAAGTATTATCCTCTAAGTATTAACAATAATATTTGTAAGTTCGTTTTTTATTGATTTAAGCCAAGAAGAAGATTTGATATTTAAAGCTTATTCCGCTGCGTGCACACATGTACGCTTAAAAAAAAATTAAATAAACATAAACATAAATATAAACAAATTTGAAGTAGACTTTAGTTTGTGACTCATGAATTGGTTTAGACACGTTGATTTGTTAGTCATGGTTGCACTTTCATTCGACAGACTCTGCTGCGCGCTTCACATGAGGAGTCAATCAAGTGCGTAGACACGTATTGGCTTGTGCACGTCATGAAAGAGTTAATTGGAACTCGTGAGGGTTGCTTTGCTTTGTTCCGCTTTCAAGCTAATGGGGTGGTTAATTTATTTGTTTTTCTTTTATGGTCTGGTGAAATTCCATGATTTGACGCAGATAATGATTGATGACGTTGTGTCAATGTCTGTTTGATGTTTGACTTTCGGGTTTGTTAACCCTTTTGACTGTAACGAGGGTCGAGAGTCTTGAGATTGATTATCTGTAAAGTTGGTGCCGGGATTACTGTACTCAAGTTACACGTCATACGGCATTGACAGTGAAAAGTTTGAGGGTGCTGACGCATCTAACCGAATCAATAGTCATGTAGCCATGCTGGAGGTAATGAGGCTTACGTGTACATAGGTTACGTGGAGACAAGTGGCTGTGATTGAGGAATATTGAATGCCAACTTGTGGATCTTTTGTTTGAGGAATTTCCGGTGTGTAGTTTCTGTATCAGCTTTTCAGTTAAACTATTTGTCATTCTATTGCGTCTTCGTAGCTGTAAATGCTGGTGCATACTCTGCACATTTCTACCACTCTCCTTGCGGGATGGCAGTTATGCATTACTTCGCAGGGCAGGCTGGTTAGCAGTTCATGCTATGCTTCGTGTGTCAGTTTTTCTGTTGCACTTCTTAGCTTTTCTATTCACTGCAGCTCTGTTTGAGGAGTTCTTACGAAAGAACATTTTTGTTTTTTTAAGGACACCCAAATCCCAGAGCACTGAGACTCTCCGGTCCATTGTACTACCAGGCAGCAAACTTTCTTTGGTGCAGTGGTTGCAAAAGTTTGATGTTATTCGTTTTCTATTTTATACTTGGGCGGTTGACGATTGCTGTTCCCCGCTGGGGCTTGAACTTGCGCACATCGGTTAACGAGCAAACACACTATCCACTGTACCATTGCCACCCCTACGAAAGAACATACTCGTATTGTCATCCAATTCTCTTCCGACCGTAACATACCTATGGTCGTGGAGTAACGACGGACTAGGCAAAGGAATTCTCCATGCCCGTGAAACGTGTGCACTAAAATACTGCGTGCTCTGTATCTTCATCTTCATCTGGGCATTCCGGGCAGAGTGGTGAGCTGTCGTATCCAAATCGGTGGTGATACTTGCGGTAACCGCCGTGACCAGAGAGGAACTGCGTAAGATGGTAGTTGCAGTCTCCATGGTTTCGACTTATTCAGTCTCGGTATCAGTTTGTATGTCCATCTGCATTTTGCTGTGTTAGCCCAATGAGCTTGCCACATAGCTGGTGACGCTGCGTTTTCTTCAACTCTTATCACCTTGATACCAGTAGCATCGTGTTGATTCGGTGCATTTCTGTTATATATCCTGATGCTAAATGCTGGTGCACCTTCAGGGTGAAGTACATATGTATGCCTTGACCGTTCACGAAACTTATTGAAAGGCTTTTAATGACTTAAGCAATGATACAGAACATGTTTTATGGAAGTCTTAGTACAATCTGTGGTCCAGACTGAGTTATGTATCGAGTTACCAACCAGTCCGTGGAGACCTATTGTATTACCTAGAAGCACCCCCATATGGTTAGGTTGGCTGTCCGTACGAAAGTGCAGACGCACTTAGACCAGTAAAGGTCCTTTGTGATACCATGGATCAACCATTAGGCCACTCAGGGACTAACAAAACCAACCGGAACTTTTGATAAAGCGATGGATGCACATGACGTCTAAGGACGCCAGATCCCCGAGGCCGTCAAGGAAGGGGGACCCTAGATGGAGCAATCTTTTATGCGATAGGGCTGGACAAGTGCATAGGACGTGAAGGATGGTTTTCTCCTCCTCCTCGTACCTACAGCTACAGATGTCGTTGGAGAAGAGGCCAAGTCTTTTGGCGTGTTGGCCTATAAGACAGTGCCTAGTGAGAACACCGACAATGCAGCTGATCTGTGTTGTTCGCTTTAGCTTGACTCTGAGCGAGTGTTGACTCAGATTTGCAAGTGTGTCGGTAATCGCCTTTGATTTGACAATTTTAAATGCTCACTCCATGTCAATGAAAGCCACCATAGTGTATTCGTTAATGCTCAAATATTTCTTAATGATGCGCACAAGCGAAGGTAAGGCTGTCTCAACCGGTTTGCAAGAGCAAAGCTGGGCTAATACTTTGCCGAAGATGGATATCAATTAAACCTTTCTAAAGTCTCAAGTAGAAAGGACGACAGACTGATAGGTCGGAGACATTTGGTTCTACGTGCGAGCTCTTTCCTGACTTCGACTTCAACCTCGGTCCAAAGTTTAGGAATATAGACCAGATTTAGACAGCCCGACAACATGACTTTGAGTCATGGAAGCACAATGTCCTCGCATTGCTGAATTTCAGCTGGAATAAAACCAGGTCCTGGGTACTTGAAGGGTTTGAAACTGCGCATGGCCCATCGGATCTTTTCTGTAGTTACCGAAACTAAGGAGTTTCTGCATGGTTGAAGGGGGGTATTTACCAATTGCGAGACAGCAACAGGGGAGCTACCAGGGAAGTGAGTATCCGCTAAGATGTCAATGGATTCCTCAGCAGAGGAGGTCCAGTGACCATCCGAATGCAAAAGGTAGCTTGATATAGAAGGGTTTTTAGAGAGGATTTTCCGCAACCTGGAAGCTTCCAAGGACACTTCAATGCTGCTGAAGAAGAGTCCCCAGGATCGTCGTTGCTCTGTCCTCAGTGAGATTTTATATTTCCTGAGAGACAATTTTAGATGTCCCAAAAAGCCGTCTCGCGGGAGCTTTAAGGAATATTACAACGGAGCCTGCTGTCTTTTCTAAGAGCACTGGGATTTGCATTCCACCAACGTGGTTTCTTTTTACCTCCAGGTTTGCGGAGTGGGCAAGCCGCAGACATGGCACCATTGAGTGCTGATGTTACGGTGTCGACCAGACTGTCAAGATCCTTAGTGCTAGTAGGTTCAGTAGCCCCCCACATGCTTTCACTGCTCTAGTCAACTAGGCTAAGCAGTACCAAATGTGTCAGTTAGCTTTCACACCAGATAAATGAAGCCCCCATCATCTGGCATCTAAAGGGCTTTCCAATGGGACGGGCAGATATTCAAATTGAATAAAAAAAGTTGTGTGTGAGATATCAACGAATTCTTTATTTCATTTGAAAGGCGTATCAATGGCATTATGTGTGTAGACCTGCGACTTAAGGAAACCCCACAAGAAAAAGTTTAATAGGCTCAAATCGCCTTGATCTCCGTGGCCAGTTCACGTCGGCTCTGCGTGAGATAACTTTGCCCTCAAATCGCATTGTGACATCAGCTGTATGGTACAGAGCGCCGTCCTGTTGGAACTACATCTCGTTCACATCCATATCATCCAATTTGGGCCAAAAAAAATTGGTTATCATCGATTGGTAGCGCTCTTCGTTGATCATGATGGCAATGCCATCGTCGTTTCCGAAGAAGTAGGGACCGATGATGCCACCGGCCTACAATCCACATCAAACAGTGACTTTTTGCGGATGCATTGCCACTTGGTGGGCCTCGTATGGATTGGCAATTTTGCTTGTTATTATACCCGTTCATCAAAAATGGGCCTCGTCGTCGCTGAAGATGTATTTTTTTTTGCTGAAATCCGGGCACGCTTACAACTGCTCCAGAACCAAGTCAGTGAAAATACGCGGTGTCTGTGGTCGTTTTTCTTCAGCTCCTGGATCAGTTGGATTTAGTTCAGATGTAGGCCCAAGTCCCGACAAAAAATTGCCAAGTTGATGTCTACGAAAGGCCTCAGGTTCTCCTGCACACTCTCATGGACAGCGGATACGTTTTTGACAGATCTTGCGTTTCGTTGACGTACAGGTGTTGGTTGGCTGATCGTTCACTAAACCGGTCGACTTCAATTCGGCCTCCAAACGTTGAATAGTAGACTGGGGGTCGTTTTTTTTTTCATTTTTTCGTAAGGTTGCGCCACGGATGTGTAATCTTCATAGATAATAAGAGCCCGAGTGCTACTAGCATGCACGATTCATAAACCTGAGCAATCGATTTCAGGAATACGCCTACGTACCAAACACACACTCGTTAGCAATTATGCCCTAGATTCCAAGGCCACCTTTTGGGCTCTTGTTAGGGCTTCTGCTCTTCGCAGGGCGTTCTGCATACACAGTATGAATGAGCAGATCTCCATCCACTCGCCCTCTGATCGCTTCATGTGACTTACGAGATTATTTGGGCTTGGCAGGTTTGCTCTATCTTCTGCAAAGCGTTTGCAGTAGAACGCTCCGCGTCCTTCTCTTCATTTGCATCTTTGAGGGATAATGCGTGGAAAATCAACGTCGAGGACTACAATGACTACCGAGCTGTGTCCCAAAAGCTAAATACCGAAAAGATTCAGTGGTATACTTTCGAAATCAAGTCAGAAAGGCCACATCGTGTCGTTGCAAGGGGACTCCACCCCTCATGCACCAAAGAAGAGGTTATGACGGACCTTCAAGCCAAAGGCTTCAAAATTCTTGATGCCGTTAATATCATCAAGAAGGAGAAGCAACAAACGGAAATAGATAAAGACGTCTTGGTAAGGAGTGGACTTCCGCTTTTTATGCTTACCTTCGATAAATCGGATAATATCGACGATATCTACCGAATTAGAGCCATACTAAATATCGTGGTCAAAATCGAGCCCATGCGTAGAAATTTAAGGATGATTCCGCAGTGCAAACGTTGCCAAGGATTTAACCATACGCAAATGTACTGTAAAAAAGAACCGCGATGTGTGAAATGCGCCGGAAATCACCTCTCCCAAGTCTGTGGAGTAAATAAACACACCTCTGCAACATGTGCTAATTGTAAGGGAAAGCACCCGGCAAATTATAGAGGCTGTGAAGTAGCTAAGGAGTTGCAAAAACGGAGAGATGTGCTCCTTAAGCCCCTAAATGCAAAATCTAAGCTGCAAACTAAGCCAAAGCGTAAGAATGCACAGGAGAAACTAGCTAAACTAAAACTACCGGGTTCAGAGCGCAAAAAAGTGAGGGAAAGAGTGACAACAGAAAAGTCCTCGACCTCAGTTCTTAAAAGAAACGGTACTGAAAAGCTAACATCAAAAAAGCCGCCAGGTAATGGCCCTCGGACAGCAGGAGTGCAGACTTACGCTCAGGCCGCGGCATCCGAAAAACCAAAAAAACGTTGAAATTTCGACGGACCCTGTCTCTCATGTTTTGTCGGTTATTCTCGAAAAATTTGAAGAACAAAGCAAAATAAATAAAATTATTCTTGATAGGCTGGTTAAACTTGAATATAATTCTCAGAAAACGCGTACTTCAACTAAAATATGAATGACAAACGAATGTTAAAAATATGTACTTGGAATGCAAACGGACTTTTGCAAAAACTCGACGAATTGGAAATATTCATGCGTGAAAAAGATATTGATATTTGCTTGATTTCTGAAACCCACGTAAAAAAGGAATCGCATTTAAAAATAAAAGGCTATAATGATTACCACGCTTGTCACCCTTCGGGAAAAGCGAGAGGCGGATCATCCTTGTTTATTAAAGACTGCATCGAACAATCCGAAGACCTAAAGATAGAGCTTGAAGCTTTGCAACTCTGCACGATTCGAGTTAAAAATAGTCAGAGTACTCTTAAAATCTCATCTATCTACTGTCCACCGCGTTCCGCGCTTGAAAAATCTGATTTTACTAACTTGTTTGAATCGCTGAAACCTAATTTTATCATCGGCGGCGACTTTAACGCGAAACATACGTTCTGGGGCTCAAGATACAGCTCGAAGAAAGGTAGAATGCTTTATGGGGCAGGTATGGAGTACAGTTGTGATTTCTATTCGACGGGTAAACCGACTTACTGGCCAACTGATACTTCGAAAATACCTGACCTGATCGATTTTTTCGTTGTGAAAGGAATATCTACCAACCACATAAAAGTCGAAGACAGCTTTGATCTGTCGTCTGACCATTCCCCGGTTATTTTAACAATCAGCGAAAAACTAATCCATAACCTAGAGCCAGCGAGATTAACTGGTCGAACAACTAACTGGGAAAGCTTTAGGAACGAAATTGAAGATAATGTTGAACTGAGCGTTCCGCTTACGACACCCTATGAACTTGAGGTTGAAGTTGATCGCTTCGTTGAGATCGTACAGCTCGCCTCTTGGAATAATACGCCCAATCCAAGGAAAACGCCGGAAAGATACGGTTTGCGATATCCTCCGGAAATAAAAGAATTGGTCAAGGAAAAACGAAAAGCGCGTAAAAAATGGCAACAGAGTCGTGCTCCGCAGCATAAAGCACACTTGAATCGTCTGTGCAATTTGTTGAAGAAGACTATTAAGGATTTTAAGAATCGTGCAATATCCTCTTACCTTGAAAGTTTAACAGCGAAAAAAGATTCCAATTATTCACTTTGGAAAGCTGTAAAAGGCACCAAACGGCCCAAAGTCTCCGCGCCGCCAATCAAATTAAATCAAAATGAATGGGCGAGGGAAGATAAAGAAAAAGCGAACGTCTTTGCGGCGCACCTGGAAGAGACCTTTAAACCGTACGATGGTCAAGTGGTTTACGACAACCGCAATAGGCTGGATTTACCATCTGACGATGTGACGCTCACAAGTGCAACGCTAAGGGAACTCAAACATGAGATCGAGAATCTAAAACCCAAGAAATCTCCTGGTTATGATTTGATTACCGGAGAAATTCTCAAAGTTTTACCTAGAAAAGCATTGATTAAGCTTCTCCATATTGTAAATGCTGCACTCAGATTAAAACACGTGCCGAGCCAATGGAAAGTTGCGGAAGTCATAATGGTTTTAAAACCAGGAAAACCGCCAAATGAAGTAAAATCGTATAGACGTATATAATTTCGCTTCTTCCAATCATATCGAAAATTTTCGAGAGGATATTATTAAGGCGTCTCCAACTGGTTATAGAAGAAAATAATCTTATCCCTGACCACCAGTTTGGGTTCAGAAGTAAGCATTCGACGATTGACCAGGTGCATAGAATTACTGACGTAATCGAGAAAGCACTTGAAGAAAAAAAGATTTGCTCAAGCGTATTTCTTGACGTCTCGCAGGCCTTCGATAAGGTGTGGCATGATGGCCTGAAATGCAAACTACGACAAGTCCTCCCTGTATGCTTATACGATATTCTAGAATCATATCTCGGGAATAGACTCTTTCGTGTTAGAAATGGAGTCGAATACTCCGAGCTCAAGGAAATTTCGGCCGGCGTACCGCAAGGAAGCGTTCTTGGCCCGCTTCTCTATTTGCTATATACTCGTGATATACCGAACGAAGATGGCACTATCCTTGCTATGTTTGCCGATGACACCGCTATCCTAGCAGTAGGTAAAACAATCGAAGAAACGACTGCAAAATTGCAAAACGCACTGAATAATGTAAATGAATGGACGAGGGACTGGCGGATCGCCCTCAACGAATCTAAATCTGTTCACGTGAATTTCACTTACAAGAAAATTAATAACTTGCCAATTTTCCTAAACTCGGCCCGAATACCTTTTGCAAACGAGGCCAAATACCTGGGAATGACACTCGACGCAAGGCTGAAATGGAATTCGCACGTGAAAATGAAACGTAAAGAACTCGAAATCAAATATAGAGAAATGTACTGGTTACTCGGAAAACATTCCCAGCTCAGTACTGAGAACAAACTGCTTTTATACAAGCAAGTGCTAAAGCCGGTGTGGACCTACGGTATACAACTTTGGGGTTGTACCAAGAAAGCAAATGCCAATATTTTACAAGCTTTTCAAAATAAAGTGCTAAGAGAAATTGTCCAAGCACCGTGGTATAGTAGAAACGACGATATCCACAGGGATCTCGGAATTCTGACAATCGAAGCTGAAACTAGAAGCTTCGCGAGAAAGCATAGAAACCGACTTATCGGACATGTCAACAATACAGTCCTACAAATTTTGGATGAGAGCAATTTATTGCGCCGATTACAAAGGACGAAACCTTTCGACTTGGCGAGATATTGATTAACCGCGTCTAGATTGCGGAATATGCAGGATCCTTCAGTGGAAAGTAACCTGCCAAACGTTTTTATTTCATGATAGAAAAATTGCTTGATAAGTTATTACTTAGTTGCGATATCTAACAAATTTATATCGAACGGTGGTGTTTTTTTAGTCAGTAAGAATCTGACACTACTATGAGCACGCGCTTGCTATTCTCATAGTGTCTATGGAAGATTTTTCACCTACCCTCGGAAAAAAAAAAAAAAAAAAAAATTTGCATATTCTGGACACAGGGGCGAAGTATCGTGTCCAAATCTATGGAGGTATTTCCGGTAGCAGCCGTCTCCGGACAGAAAATGTGTGAGGTGGTAGTTACAGTTCCCCCTCGTTGTGGGTCCACCTATCTTTTGTAGAGCTGTCGCACCTGGTTTACCACAGCGTTACCGATGCTGCTCTTTCCTCTTCCTTAATCCTTTTTGCCTTTTGGCCGTTCGAGGGACATCTAAGGTACACCCTCTGTATCTCATCCGCAAGCATGTGGATTGGGACCATCCCAGATAAAACGCAGGCTGCATCATCGAAGATAGCTGCGAAGCCGCTGATCACTTTGATTGCGCAGAGCCTGTAAGCTGATGATAGCTTCTTCCTCCACTCATTTGTCCCCAGTGCACCCGCCCATATCGGGGCAGGGTATAGAAGTATCGAGGTTACCACTCTGGATAGCAGGATCCTGTGGACGTATCCAGGCTCGCCGATGTTCGGGAGCATTCGGGAGAGTGCTGCCTTTATCAGCGATGTTTTCTTCCTAGAGTACTCGACGTGGGCTTTGAAGCGCAGCCTATTGTCGAGCATGACTGAAAGGTACTTCAAGGATTCTTTGGAGCTGATTGTCTGGTTTCCGACCCGGAAGCTCGCATATTCCACCTTCTTGCGGCTGGTTATTAGGACAGCTTTAGTCCTGTTGGCAGCTAGTTCCAGACCGGTAGACTCAAGCCATTCCTTTTATTCTTACATTTGCCTCATCCGTTGCAGACTCCACCTCGTGTATGTGCTTCGCTACTGTAACCACTGCGCTATTGTCAGCGAAGCCAATCACTTCGACTCTCTCGTGCAGTGTTAGTCACAGAACTCCGTGGTACATAATGTTCCATAGGAGAGGTCCAAGGACCGACCCTTGCGGGACTCCCGGGGAAATGCTGTAGTGCTTAACGTCACCGACAGTATGGTATCTTAGCTTCCTGTTGCTAAAGTAGTCCGTGACTGTCCTCAGCAGGGAGAATGGTGTATCCATCTTGGCCAGGAATCGCCTAATGAAGAACCAGCTTGCCGAGTTGAACGTATTTTTGAGGTCGAGCGTTACTACTGCGCTGTATCTGTTGTATCTACTACCACTTTTATGGCATCGACGGTAAAACGTGATTTTTTGAAGTTTTCCTCCGCCACCGCAAGTATTCTGTCATAAATGATACGCTCTAGGATCTTTCCTAGCGTATCAAGCAGGCATATTGGGCGATACGATGATGCTTGTCCCGGCGGCTTATTCAATGCAAGTCGTGCTTTGTTGCCACAACAGAATACCCATTTTTTGATAATAAAGTTTTATCATTTGCACGTGTTGCTCGACGCTGTAACTTGAGGTGGTGATTTTCACTTCTTTCCTGTCACATATTTTCGGCGAAAATGCAGGCTGCATTCCATTTTGTCCTCGACTTTAGCATGTACGCCACTAGATTTTCTAGTTTTGGTGATCCTTCCAATTCTCCAATCAGCATCTTCCATTGGGTGCGGAACTGCGGGCACTGGAAAAACACAGGCTCCACTTCTTCCATAGATAGAGGTATGATCGAAAACAGCCATGCCCTGTTAAAACCTGCGTAAGGTAGAAGTCTATTTATCCATGTTTGCGCTTTATCCAAATTTCGATAGCAGTAATAAGACCATAGGTCCATCGGCCTTTGGGCGAAAGGTTCCAAAGCTGCTGCCATTCTCTCAAGCTCCTCATTGTGTCTTCGTCGTCCACTACTTCACCTTCCTGGCGGCTCCTCTCGTATATTCTTTGGAGCTCTTGGCCAGTATGTCTATTGCTGTTATACCTACAATGACACAGATGCATTACTCAAAGTTATGCGAAAAGCGCTGCTCACTCTCAATGCCTATTATCGTTCCAATTTGGTTCCTTTTAGACATTATGTTTATGGCGCCCGCCCATACTGGTGATCCATACAGTATTACAGACGTAACAACCCTAGCTAGTAGTAGTCTACGACTGTGTCTTGGCCCCCCGGCATAATTCATGCGAGCGCATTATTCACTACTGGAGCCTTTTTGCTTGCATACACCAGGTGCTCCTTAAAGGAGAAGACATGAGACATGACACTGTCCAATAGGATATGGTAATATAGGTTAGGTTAGGAAGATGAGTGCCTTGTGACAAAGAGTCACTGCTCACGCAGACCAACAGTACGGTTCCATTGTGTCCAATCATTTAACCCTGGAAACGCTGTAAAAAAATCCGCTTTTGGCACAACCTAGAAAGTGATATGAATCTCAGGAGGTCCATCAGCTCAACATTACCCAAGTCCTCCAGCTCCGAGAAGAAGTAACTACCGAGAGTCCTCATTCTTCTGACGGATAGGGCAGGACAGTCACACAACAGCTGACGAACAGATTCAATTTCTTCTTCGTCCCTGCAACTTCTGCAATAGTCGTTATGCAGCACTCCGCGTGAACGTCAATGGCACAATGCCCAGTAATTATGCCAGAATTAACCTACGACTAAGTTTTACCAGAGAGGTTGATCTCTTCTTGCTGTAGGGCGGCCACAGCGTCCTGGCTATTGCGCATGCTTCCAGATGAAGCCAGCGTCCGTTTGCTGCAAGCTCGTTTCCTAGCAAGCTCGTCAGCCCTTTCGTTAACTTCGATATCCATATGCCCTGGAGGGTCACCGCGTTGGCTCTAGATATCTCGTTTAAGAGTGATTTGCAGCTTCTTACAAACCTCGACCTAATTACGGCAGAGTCCAGAGCCTTAACGGCTGCCTGACTGTCTATATAGACAGTGATCGTTTTATCAACTATATTACTCTCGCGTATAATTACAGCAACCTGTATGGTGGCTGTGACATCGGCCTAAAAGACGCAGCAGTCGTAGCTTATTCCAAAGGAGTGGTTCATTCCTATTGCTTCACAATAGACTCTGGCTCCCGTGCCAACGTCCATCTTAGAACCGTCGGTGTAGAAAGCCAACTCATTTTTCTTCATGGTTCTTCGGTTCTTCCAGTATATTCTGTCAGGAATTCTTGTAGTGAATCTCCTTTGAAATGCTAGCATCGGGTTCATGTGATCAGTTTTCATCGATCCACTGGTGGTCCCTCATCGGGACAGAATGGAGGCATGGTCGTAAACGTTTGATGACCACAATCGGCCTTTTCTTAGACTTACAGCGGTTTTAGCTACTAGACTGCTGCAGAATATGTCAAGCGGAATGAAACTAAGCATGGTTTCCATTGCCGCTGTTGGTGTTGTTCTCATTGATCCCATGACTCTGATACACGCCGCCCTCTGGATTTTGGTGAGGTTTGAAAGCTGTTATTGCTTCTCAAGTGCCGTCCACCATACTAGTGAACTATGGTACGCTTGCTTTTTTGACGCGTTCGGCAAAATTTTCCTTCCAGTTTAGTTTGGAATCTAGAATTACGCCCAGATATCGAGCTGAACTTGAGAAATGTAGTTCCATGCCACCGATATTTGGGGGTCTGAAGGTAGGAATTGATTTCTTCTTAGTGAAAAGAACAAGCTCCATCTTTAAAGGGTTCACTCCCAGCCCTTTGCTGCTGACCCAGTTATCCACTAGTTGTAGCGCGAAATTGACCCTTTCACTTAGGACTGGAGGAACTCTTCCCGAAACCAGGATAATCACATCATCCGCATAAGTCGTCACGTTGAAGCCGTTTTCCTTCGGTATTATCAAGATCTCTTCCACCACAGGGAGCCATATTAGCGGGGACAAGACTCCACGTTGTGGCGTTCATCTGCAGACCCTTCTCCGAATGGTTACATGGTTTGTTTTTTGTTACTCTTATTATAAGCGGGTAATAGTGTGCTTTAGCTTACTAGAATAGGACTTTTTAAAACCATTAACGTGTGGCATTGCTCCATTCTTAGGGAATCACTTCCCGACAACCCTGATAAATCGGACGAACTCTTTGTTGCCCTAGACTTCGACACACTATACGAAGTAATGAACCCTGTTAGGGACGTTTGGCAAAGAAAGGCAGTCTCTGTCCAAAATTCGTTTTTCTCTTCTTCCTGGGAGCTTTAGGCTAAGATACACTCACGGCTATTAGTGAAAATTCTTAAAAGTTTTTCTAGCACTAGTAGATGGTGTGTATTAAATCCGTTACGCTACCAGTCACCTACATATTATATTCAACTTCCAGAGTAAGTTTTACTTTAATGACCTCTACCCGATGGATGGTTTAATTTGTACGTGTTTCTAAGTCGTCTCTAAGCACGTCAGTTTGAAATGTTGTTTTCCAATTCTAAACTAAGTCAGAAACTAATTGCAGCTGTTTATCACTTCAGTAGATATACTCCTCACCTAATTTACACAACTTTCCTAACCTTAATGTACATATATTCCTGAGCTCCTAACTAGGCACCATGGAACCCGTTTAAATCATACCAAACGTGCTTGAAATAGGCAACAAAAATAAGCGCATCATCGAGAAGTAATGACGTCTTTCCTGTCGCAGGAATCAAAACTTATGAGGTCATTCATTTCGAGGCAATTATGTCATCACTTCATATATTGCGCAGCACTCCCTAAATGAAACCCATGGCGCCGCCTCTCGATCCTTTTAAGTTTCGAAAGGAACTGATTTTCCCAACTGCGTGTAAGATCCCACGTCCACCAATGTTCCTCCGACATTGGCGAACCATTCGGCAAAGTCCAATGCTACCATTTACGTTCAGAGCGTGAACATTTGTCCAAAATTGTCCGCACAATTTGCATACCACTAACTATTTTCGAGGCAAAGACAAAGTCTCGAGTAAACAAATCTCCCGATACTTACCGCTTGTTGTGTTACTGTCCTCCGACACAATCTTTTGGATTGCCATGACCAAACCCAACACCATAAATGTGGTTACGTTTGTGCACGTTTCGAACATTGCGCCTAATTGAGATTTACGTGCCCAAGTACATCCACAGCACGTGCGTCATGTTTTCAAGCAATAAAATAAAAATAAAAATTTTAATTAAACAAAAAAAAAAAAGAAAACATTCCATTGCCTTATATAATAGTAATTGCACGCCGTTCGAACGTACGCAGGGTGTTAATGCGAAAAGGGGAGAACTTTTTCTCTCTCTCGATTACTTTCATAAATTACCGTGATATCACTTGATCAGAATTAGAAGTTCTGTCAGTCACAATCAAAGCTGATGTGACATATTGGTGGAAGTGATATTGCAAAAGGGGTGAGATTTATGTCCGCCACTTGTTGTTGTTTCGAAGCGGTTTTTTTTTAGATTGTTTACCGGCTTCACGGGATTTTGTAAACAACTGTTGGAGTTGTGAAATCTTCTATTTATGGTAAACCACGCGAGGAATGCAATACTCTGTCGCATTTATAATGCGGAACAAGGAGTGATCCCATAGCACGAAGCCGCATAAGGTTAGGTTAGGTTGAAGTGGCTGGCAGCTTACGCCAACACACATAGACCAAGGAAGGTCCATTGTGGCACCACGAAGGATCATATAATCCCAGCCTACTCGTTAGAACCAATTAGAGCTTCTAACGAAGTGTAGGAGGCTCCTGATGTCTAAATCTATCAGATTGCCTAAATCGTGAAAATAGAAAGCTACTAGGTGATGCTTTCTTCTATGGGAGAGAGCTGAGCATGCACAAAGAAGGTGAGGAATGGTTTCTTCCACATTTTTCGTCCATGCAGCTCCTGCAAAAGTCATTTGAATATACGCCAAGCCTTGATGAATGCTTGCCTATTAAACAGTTTCTTGTAATTACACATATCGTATAATAGAGCCAATATGCAATCGGTTAAGAAAGATCAATTTCTTGGAGCGTTTCAGATCCAGGTTAGGTTAGGTTGGCTGTACACACGAGAGTGCAGACACATTTAGCCCAGTGAAGGTCCTTTGTGATACCATGGATCAACCATTAGGCCACTCACAAACTAACAAAACCAACTGGAGCTTTTGATAAAGCGGTGGAAGCTCATGACGTCTAAGGACGGCAGATCGCCGAGGTCGTCAAGGAAGGGGGACCCTAGATGGAGCATTCTTTTATGCGACAGGGCTTCTTTTTTTTTTATCGTTGCGCCAAAGGGTGTGTAATCTTCTCAAGATACCAGTAGCCCGAGCTACTGGCATGCACGATTCGCAAACCTGAATACTCGATGCCAGGAATACGCCTACGTACTAAACCACACCCTGCACACTTCAACCACTCTCCCCGCGGGACTACCGTTAGGTATTACTTCCCGGGGCTGGTTAGCTATTTATGCTCTTCATTCGCTGTCTTCCGCTCCTTGTTCCAAAAGTGTTGCCGGTTGGACTTGGTTGCTCTCTCTGACTCTTTCCAGCCGCCTAAGTTCCTGCACGATTATCGCTGCAACTTGTTTCACCGCGTCCCATATTGCATTCGATGCTATCATATGGTGCACAATGTTTTCGGGGGTCGGTATTTCTCCAGTTCTCTGTGCTCTATATGAAAACGTGGGCACTGAAAAAATGCGTGCTGAGCGTCTTCTGGGGCCTCTCCGCAATTCGGACAGTTGGGAGATTCATCGAGCCCAAACCTGTTGAGATACGCTCGAAAGCAGCCATGTCCTGTTAGGAACTGGCTAAGATAGAAATCTACCTCTCCGTGTTTCCGGTCCATCCATTTTTGGATATCCGGTATAAGTCGATGGGTCCATCTTCCCTTTGAGGACTGGTTCCATCGCTCCTGCCATGCTCTAATGCTTCGCTGTCTTTCTTCCAGCTTGATGTTTTTGACTGACGCTTGAAGTTCCTGAATTTTGTCGTCGTAGGTCCTTTGTAGCTCGATAGCCAAGATATCTGCTGGTAGCATTCCCGCGATGACACATACTGCCTCCTCTGACACCGTACGAAAGGCACAACATACTCTCAGCGCACATAGTCTGTTGACAGAGCTTATCCTTCTTGCGTAGGTCTTTTTCGTCATAGCTTTGGCCCATATGGGTGCGGCATACATAAAGATGGAGTGCACCACCCTTGATAGAATAAGTCTCCTTTGTTGCCTAGGTCCTCCTATATTTATCATTATTCTTGATAAGGCACCGCTCACTCGAGCCGCTTTGTCACACGTTCTTTCAAAGTGCTCCTTGTAAGTGAGCCTCGCGTCGATCATCACACCTAGGTATTTGATAACCGATTTTGAAGTCGTATTATGATCTCCTACTCTGATGGTGATTTCTTCTCTTTTCTTGCGGCTGCTTACCAATACTGCCTCTATCTTATGTTCGGCGAGCTCTAGCCCGACTGCTGCCATCCACCGTTTGACTTTTCCGATACATTCATTTGCAGTATCCTCTATTTCTTCTAGATGTTTTGCAACCACGACAATTGCAATATCATCGGCAAAGCCTATGATTTTTGCCTCATTTGGGATTCCAAGTCTTAGAACCCTATCATACATAATGTTCCAAAGGAAAGGGCCTAAGACCGCTCCTTGTGGAACTCCGCCAGATATGTGGTACTGCTTTACTCCATCGTCGGTATCGAAGAGCAGAAACCGTTTCTCGAAGTAGCTCAGTATTATTTTAATTAAGAACCATGGCACCATCATTGACCTAAGCGATTGCACTATGAGTCCCCAATTCGCAGAATTGAACGCGTTTTTGACGTCCAATGTTATTACGGCAACGTATTTCTTTGCACCGCCTCTCCATCTCCTGCCCTGAAAAGCTTCTTCCAAGGTTGTAGTTACCCTTCTTATTGCGTCTACTGTAGAACGAGCTTTCCTAAAACCGTACTGTTGGTTGGAGAGTCCCCCGGCTTCATCAATTGCCACTTCTAATCGGTTGCATATGGGTCGCTCCAGTATTTTACCCATTGTGTCTAACAGGCATATGGGACGGTATGACGAGGGCTCGTCTGGTGGTTTTTTCCCTTAAGACAGCAGCATTAGACGTTGCTTTTTCCATTGGTCTGGAAAAACTCCTTCTGTTAGACACTTGTTGTAGAGTTCCACAAATGATTGCGTATTTTTTTTAATGGCTAATTTAAGGGCCTTGTTCGGTATGCCATCCAATCCATGTGACTTGGTATCCTCGAATCGTCTGCATACATCCAGGAGTTCCCTTTGCGTGACAGTTGGGATGTCCTGTACTTCCGGAGGTGGCTCTATACGCTCTGCTGGTGTTTGATGGGGGAACAACACCGATACAATTTTCTGCATAAGGAGAGGGCATGAGGGGGAGGGTGCCCTAGTGCCCTTGAGTTTTGCCATTACTGTTCTATAGGCGGTGCCCCAAGGATTTACATCTGCTTGCTCGCAGAGTTCCTTAAAGCTATTGCTCTTACTTCTGCGGATGGCTAGTTTTAGCTCTCTTCGCCTATCTTTGAATTGCACGCGTAGGTCCTGATGTGTGGTCAAACCCCTGGATCGCTGGAATAGTCTACTGGCTCTAGGGCACTTGCTGCGTAGCTCTGCTATCTCTTGGTTCCACTAGTATACTGGTGGCCGGCGATTTGTTGACGTTTTCCGGGCCATGGATGCGTCGCAAGCCCTGGTTACTTGTTTGGTAACCTCAGCGCCATAGCGTTTGCTGTTCCTGGGCTTATTGTCGACTCTGCAAAAATCAGCGCAAAAGTGTCTTTGTCCATGGTGCTTATTTGCCACCCCTTTCGTTGTGCCTTCTTTGGGCGTTCCTGGGCTGCGACAGGCCTGGACAAGTGCATAGGAGGTGAAGGATGGTTTGCTCCTCCACCTCGTCCCTATAGCTTCTGCAGAAGTCGTTGGAGAAGTGGCCAAGTCTTTTGGTGTGTTGGCCTATAAGACAGTGTCTAGTGAGAACACCGACAACGTAGCTGATTTGTGTTCGCTTTAGCTTGACCAGCTCGGCACGATGTTTTTGATCGAGCTTAGGCCAGATCTGCCTCGAAATGTAACACGTTGAGCCGTTTTCCCATTTGAGGTTGGTTATGCTAATAGCGTTCAGCTTTAGTAGATGCTTACATCTAGCGAGGGGCATACCCAGGGTTTGCCTGTCAGGCAGAATCCTTAGAGTGGTACCCTGTCTGGCGAGCTCATCAGCCCTGCAGTTTCCTGGAATGACCCTGTGGCGCGGCACCTAGCATAGGTGCTCTATCATCTCCATAAGAGATCAACGACAGTTTAAGGTGGCATTTAAGTGAAGGAGTACGATTCCAGGGACTAGATCACCGCTTGGTTGTCAGTGAAAATGCTAATATTCCTGACAGATACCCGAGATAGGCATGCCTGTCGTAAGAGGCGACTAAAATCCACCCTCCGTATACCGAGTATGGCGTATACAAAAAACATGCAATGAACAAAACAAAAGATTTAAATACCCCAGGTGGCAGTCCAGGTAAACTGGAAAATCCACCCTCTTCGGAGGTCGGCTCTACGGATTCTGGGGAGAGCCATTTATTGCACCTTATAAATCCCTTCTCAAAAAGTACAAGGGTATCTCGATCTCCACCAACAAGATCGAACGTCTCCGGAAAAAGAAGTCCGCCGGAAGCGCAAACGCGTGAAAAACGGGACTCAGCGAAATCTAAAAGCATTGAGGAGGAAAACGACGTACTCCGTACCAAGCTTAGCGAAATGGAGCTACTCTATCGTGAGCTCAAGAAAGAGGTAGATTTACTCAGGCAAGAAAATAATGCCCTAAAAAACACGTACCTACAAAAAGAAAATACAGTTAGCTCACATCGCTCACCTAGTCGCGAATACCAGACGGATGAAGAAGAGCTAACACGCGAAACGAATTGGGTCGAAAAGAAACGACCAAGCAAAAAACGAAAAGCTGGTTCCTCACCGGAAGTCGAGCCACAAAAAGATGAAAAGCGCAAGGAGATGCAAGAAAAGCAACAACAACCAAAATTACGTCCTCCGCCACCGATAAACGTCGTTGGAATTACGGACTATAATAAGTTGCATTGCCTCCTTAAAGGAACTCTGGCTTCGAAGTTTAAGGTGACATCTCTGCGAAACAATACGTGGAAAATCAATGTCGATGATGCCGACGGTTACCGATCAGTATCTAAAAAATTGAATGCCGAAAAGATTCAGTTGTATACTTATGAAAATAAGTTAGAAAGACCACTGCGTGTTGTAGCAAGGGGACTCCACCCCTCGTGCACTAAAGAAGATGTAATGCACGACCTTCAAGACAAAGGCTTTAAAATTCTTGATGCCGTCAATATTATCAAGAAGGAGAAGCAACAGTCGGAGGGAGATCATGAAAAATTGGTAAAGCGCGGTCTTCCACTATTCATGCTTAGTTTTGATAAAGACGAAAATAAAGATATTATATATGGTATCAAGACTATTCTAAACATCGTGGTCAAAATCGAACCCATGCGTAAGACCTCCAGATCGATCCCGCAGTGTAAGCGCTGTCAAGGCTTCAATCACACGCAGACTTACTGCCAGAAAGAGCCGCGATGCGTCAAATGCGCAGGTAAACATCTCTCGGAAGAGTGTAACCTAAACAAGCAAACCCCAGCCACTTGTATAAATTGCAAAGGAAAACATCCTGCGAACTATCGAGGTTGCGAAGTGGCGAAAGAGCTTCAAAAACGCCGCGATACGCTAAAAAATTCGATGCGTCCGAATATGAAACCAATCAAGAACAGACCCAAAATAGCTACGAAAAAAGCAGCGAAAGATAGAAAGTCCGTCAATATTAACTTAAGATCGGTTAATGATAAAAAATCCGAAAGTAATAGAGATAAGGTAACAGAAGCAAAATCTCCGAATATTGGCGTGCAGTCTTATGCTCAAGCGGCGAAGACAGTTAAGGGTACGTACACGACCGACAACTCACGGGAGATCAAAGCAAGAAACCGTCCAAACTTTAATGTAAAAACTCCTTCTCAAGTTGCGACATTGAAAAATAGTGATAGAGGTAGTTCAGAAGATCATGTATCCAATGTTTTTTCCCTAATTCTTGCGAAACTTGAAGAGCAATGCAAAACAAATAAACTAATTTTCGAGAGACTAGTTGCACTAGAAAACAACATTCATAACACGCGCACTTCAACCAGAATATGAAAGAAACGCTTAAAATTCTTACTTGGAACGCTAACGGGATCATACAAAGACTCGACGAGTTAGAAATATTTATGCGAGAGAAAGATATTGATATATGCTTGGTCTGTGAAACTCATCTGAAAAAGCAATCGAATATTAAGATAAGGGGATATAGCGGATATCACGCCTTTCGGAAAGAGCCAGAGGCGGATCATCTTTGTTTATAAAAGAAAATATCGAACACTCAGCGGAAATAAAAATTGAATTAGAAGCAATGCAAGTAAGCACGGTACGCGTTAGAAATAGACATTTTGCTTTCAACATTTCGTCTATATATTGTCCACTGCGATGTAAACTTGAAGAAAGTGATTTCACAAACATCTTCAACTTCCTTAAACCAAATTTTATTATTGGTGGTGACTTCAACGCGAAACACCCCTTCTGGGGCTCAAGATACGCCTCTCAGAAAGGTAGAAAGCTTTATAATGCGGGTATGCAATTCAGTTGTGATTTTTACTCGACGGGTAAACCAACATATTGGCCAACTGATAGAAATAAGATACCAGATCTGATTGATTTCTTTGTTGTTAAAGGAATATCTAGCAACTGTATAAAAGTTGAAGAAAGCTTTGATCTCTCCTCTGATCATTCTCCAATCATTATGACGATAAGCGAAGCTTTGATTAAAAAAGTAGGACCGGCCAGATTAACTGGCGCGAAAACTAATTGGGACGGCTTTAAAAAAGATATTGAAGCAAATATTGAGCTGAGCGTATCACTTAAAACGCCCTATGAACTTGAAGTTGAAGTAGATCGCTTCGTCGAAATCTTACAGGATGCCGCGTGGAAGAATACTCCCAAACTAAAGAGAACCCCGGCCAGTTACATTAAAATTTATCCGCAGGAAATAAAAGAGATGATCAAGGAGAAGAGAAAAGCGCGTAAAAGATGGCAACAAACTCGGGCTCCGCAACATAAAGCACATCTTAACCGTTTGTGCAACTCACTAAAACGATCTATTAAAGACCTTAAGAATAATGAAATACAAACTTACCTAGAAAGCTTAACGGCAGAAAAAGATTCTAACTATTCGCTTTGGAAGGCTATAAAAGGTATTAAAAAACCTCAAATTCAAGCCGCGCCAATTAGGAAAAATCAAGACGAATGGGCCAGGCATGATAAAGAGAAAGCGCAAGTTTTCGCCGCCCACCTGGAAGAAACTTTCAAACCGTTTGATGGACAAGCACTTATTGAAAATATAAATACGTCGTATACAGACAATAGCGTGATAAGAAATGCAACGCTTACCGAACTTAAGGAAGAAATAAAGAAACTTAAACCTAAGAAAGCTCCTGGATACGACCTAATTACGGGAGAGGTTCTTAAAGCACTACCAAGAAAAGCTCTAATTAAGCTTCTGTTCATTATAAACGCCGCGATTAGACTAGAATATGTTCCCAGTCAATGGAAAGTCGCCGAAGTTATAATGGTCCTTAAGCCTGGAAAACCGCCGAATGAAAAAACCTCTTATAGACCGATTTCGCTTCTTCCAATTATATCCAAAGTGTTCGAGAGAATATTGGTTAGGCGAATACAGCCGGTTATAGAAGAAGGGCATATCATCCCTGATCATCAATTCGGATTTAGAAGTAAGCATTCTACAGTTGAACAAGTACATCGAATAACACATGTAATCGAAAAATCACTTGAAGAAAAAAAGATTTGTTCAAGCGTATTCCTTGACGTTTCTCAAGCCTTTGACAAGGTCTGGCATGAAGGCTTAAAGTTTAAATTACGACAAGTTCTGCCAGAGCACCTATATAATATTTTGAAGAACTACCTTACGAATAGACTATTCCGCGTCAAATGTGGAAACGAATATTCAGATTTTAAGGAAATAATGGCTGGGGTGCCGCAAGGAAGCGTTCTTGGTCCAGTCTTATATCTATTATACACTCGTGATATACCGCAAGTAGAAGGCACTGAGCTAGCTACATTTGCCGACGACACTGCTATCTTGACAGTAGGTAAAACGGTCGAAGATACTACAGAAAAACTGCAAGAAGCTTTGAATAGAGTAAATGAATGGACAAAGATTTGGCGAATCGCACTCAACGAGACCAAATCTGTTCATGTAAATTTTACTTATAAAAAAATAAATAATTTGCCGATCTTTTCAAACTCGGTTCAAATCCCGTTTGCAAACGAGGCTAAGTATCTTGGAATGACACTTGATACAAAGCTGAAATGGAAAACGCACGTTAAGAAAAAACGCAAAGAACTAGATAACAAATATCGAGAAATGTATTGGTTACTTGGAAAATATTCCAAGCTTAATATATATAACAAACTGCTTTTATATAAGCAAGTGCTAAAGCCTGTATGGACATATGGTATACAACTCTGGGGTTGTACCAAAATAAGTAATATTAAAATTTTACAAACTTTTGAAAACAAAGTGCTAAGAGGTATTGTAAATGCGCCATGGTATGTCAGAAATAGCGATATCCACAGAGACCTTGGCATTAAAACAATCGAAGACGAAATTCAAACCTACGCGAGAAAGCATAGAAGTCGACTAGAAAGTCACGTAAATATTACAGTCCTCCAACTTTTGGAAGAAAGAAATTTACTGCGCCGTCTACAAAGAACCAAACCTTTAGACCTAGCGCGATAAGTAACCGCGTCTAAACTGCGGAGCTGGCAGGAACTTCTAATGGGAAGGTACCTGCAAAACGTCATTATTTCGCGAAACGAAAACTACTTGATAAGTCGAATACTTAGTTGTAGTATAAATAAAAACAAGTCTGTTTTGAAGGGAGGTTTTTTAGTGGGTAAGAATCCCACACTACTATGAGCACGCGCTGTCGATCCTCATAGTGTCTTGTTGAAGATTTTCACCTACCCTCGGAAAAAAAAAAAAAAAAAAAAAAAAAAAAATTTCAGCCAGGACAAGGTTTTCTTAATCGCCATGATTTCCGCCTGGAAAACGCTAGAATCATCGGGGAGGCGGAAAGAGATGCTCAAGTTGAGCTTTTCGGAGAAAACACCACAACCCACCCCACCTCGCTCTTAGAGCCATCTGTAAAGAAGTAAACCGAACTACCATCGACAGGGGGGGGGGGGGGGGGGGGGGGGGGGGGGAAGTGTCCCATACATCCCGATCAGGGATTGTCGTACGGAAGTTTCGGTCAAATCTCAGTTTCGGCGGGGTTTAGCCTGTGTTTTCGTGTTTGAAGTTGAAAGGATCAAGGATCGAGGAGTGCCCAAAGCGATAGTTAGACCACTGAGAGGAGGCTCTTAGGCGGATGCCCGCACAGGCAGCCATCTGTTTGCCGAAAACATCTAAAAGGTAGCAGGTTGAACAAAATGTTCAGTGAGGCAGAGGGAGTATGTTAGTTCCCAGTGCACCACTGATGCATATGCATGCAGATCTTTGCACCTTAGCTAGTTGAGTGAGTTGGACCGCCCTGTCAATAGCAGGCCACCACACAATTACGCCATGGTGTAAATTAAAGCACAAAATTGCCAAATAAAACGCAAACGCACAATTCGTGAAGACCAATTTTATTAACGATCCACTTCCTTTGACTACCAGAACACAATAAACAGAAGTTGTCGTAACATATTGTCTTGGTGCCTCGTCAGACACTCTGTAGCCTGACGTATCCACGTCCACCAGTAGCTCATTTACTACCAGGTTCCACAGAAGAGGTGACAAGACTCCACGTTGGGATGTACCACAGCAATTCTCTGGCCGATGCTCCGCGTAGCTGTGTGTTAATAATTCTACAAGCAATTGATTGATCAACACTCCGATCGAAGTATCTACTTTCAGACTTGCAAGTGCGTCGGTAATCGCCTTTGATTTGACATTCTAAAATGCTCCCTCAATGTGAAGGAAAGCCACCATGGTGTATTCCTTGATGCTCCAGGATTTTCAAATGATACGCACAAGCAAATTTAAGACTATCTCAACCGATTTGCCTTTGTAGTACGCATCTTGGGACGGCGAGAGCAAAGCTGGGCTAATAAGTTGCCGAAGATGGATATCAATTAACCTTTCTAGAAGTTTTATGTAGAAAGGACGATAGACTGATAGGCCGGAGATCCTTTGGTTCCACGTGCGAGCTCTTTCCTTCCTTAGGTATGAAGATGAGTTTAGGAATATAGACCAGATTTAGACAGCCCGGCAAGATGACTTTCATATCCCACTTGGGCCAAATGTGCTTAGCCGCTAGACATGTTGTACCACTGTCCACCTAGGATTTGTTCTTTTGATTGCATCTAGCTTGAATTTAAATTTGTAAGTAGCTAGATTATCTTTGTCTGGAAGGATGGATACAATTATTCCTATTCCGGCCAGTTCATCAGCCATAGAATTCCCCGGGATATCCCTATACCTCGGCATCCAGCAGACGTGAATATTGAACTGCTTCGTCATCTCCTTAAGAGACGAACGGCAGTCTAGCGCTACTACTGAATTTTTAGAGATCGATTCCGAGGATTTGATTGCAGGTTGGCTGTCTGAAAAGATGCGGATATCCTTGGCGGATATCACGTTTTTCTTCAGCCAAGATAAGACCTACTTAATCGACATTATTTCCGCCTGGAACACGCTACAATGATTTGGTAACCGGAAGGAGATTAAGCCTGTCAGAGAAACACCTCCACCAACTCCGTCCTTGGCTTTGGAGCCGTCAGTATAGAAGGAAATAGACTCATCTTCTAAAAATGCATCGTCGTTCGAGAGTGATCTGGAAGGGATGGTGACAAGGAAGTTCTTGTCAACATTTTAACGTGAGATGGTGTACTCCGTGTTTTCGGAAGTTCAGAAAGTTTTACACAATATGACTGCTATTAGCCAGTTTAGCTCTTTCGGATTACCACAGAATATAGAAGTTAAATTAAGTCTGCTCCAAGAGGGTGGCAATGGTGTTTTTTTTTTTGTTTTGTTGCGCAAGAGGTGTGGTAATCTTCTGAAGATACTAGTAGTCCCGGCTGCTAGTATGCACAATTCGCACACCTGAATAATCGATACCAGGAATGCACCTACATACGTACTAATCCACACCCTGCACACTTACCACTCTCCCATGAGACTGTCGTTGGGTACTACTTCGCGTGGCTGGTTAGCATGTCATGTTATTCATCTTGCATGCGCTGTTGCTGCTTCTTCTGTTTCTGCTGTTGTGCAGCAGCTCAATTTAAATATTTCAATTTCTGTCCAATTTCTATTACTGCGTGTGCTCCTATGCTATTGTGTGAGCATGTCACTTCCCAGCATGTTACATGTGCGTAAGTGGGCGTATTTGTGTAAGTTAGTCTACCTTCCAGTGTTTGTAGGATCTACATTTCTCGCTGCTGCTCGTTCTTCCAGACATAGTTGCTGCATCATGCTGGTGATGATTTCGTTCGCTGTGTTCCAGGCTTCATTCGCCGTCAGCATGAATGTTATTAGTTCTCTCGGAGTCACTTGGCCGCCAGTTTTTCTCACTAGTACGTTTTTGGCCGTCGTATACATCCGGCATTCCATCAAAACCTGTTCCGCGTTCTGGATTTTCCTTCACAGTTCGGGCAGTATGGGTCATCCACTTGTTTGTATTTGTTATTTAGATACTCCTGAAGGCATCCGTGCCCCGATAGAAACTGTGTCATGTAGAAGATTACTACTGATCCATTCCTCTACGTCGGGGATCTGCGTATGTGTCCACCTTCTTTCGCGGTGTTCCGCCTGCATTGTCATTCTGTTTGTACAGCCTCGCTGGTTGCTGATTACTGTTCCCCGCTAGTGCTTAAACGTTCACACATCGATTAATGATCACTGCACCATTTCCACCCTAAATTAGGGTTAAAAGCCTGCAATTGTACTAATCAAATCATTGCTGGTGTCACAGAGGTAGTGGCTATGCATAGGTAGGTAGGTGTAAGTGGTTGTGTCAGTAAAGCCAAGCCGACACTTAATTAGCGCAGAAGCGCCGTGTTAATATCACAACTCAAGTGACCTATCGGATGTAAAAAGGACGTTAACTGCCAGGGAAAAAGGAAAAGAAAAAGGAGTGAGGATTATTCAAATTCACATCGTTACATTGAGGAAACTGATAATATCTCCAATGCTAACCTCCGCTAGCTCTATAGGTTGTCGAAAAAGAATTTACCTAAGGTGCGCTGTCTGGCCTTACCTAAAGCCGGACACTTGCAGAGGAAATATAAGATTGTTTCTATCTCGTCAGCAGAATTGTAGGTGCGATAGTGTGCATTAAATGTAATGCCTATTCTGGCCGCATGAATCCCGATGGACCAATGGCCAGTACTAACTGCCAGAACTCTTGCGATATCTGCACGGTTTCTGTTTAGTAGATCTTGCGTTCTTTTCAGGGAGTATTTGGGCCACATCTACCTGTAGATGATACAGTTCCGCACACCCTGCCATCTGTTATCAGCCCTTAGCAGATAGTGCGCAAAGATGCCTTCCTAAGGACCCCCAACGTGACGTTCACCTCATTTGCTAGGGAAGCATTAAGGGCAGATAGTTGCCTCGTGAGTTGATCAGTTCACTCATTCCCCTCAATGTTGCTGTGTCCCGGAACCTAAATGAGACAGATCCATAATCGATGACCAAGCGATGCAAGTTCTTTATTGTACTCTTCTACTATCCTTGTGGATGTAGTGGCAGATACTATAGCCTTGATAGATGCCTGGCTGTCAATGAGGATGGCAATGGTATTTAGGGGTGTAGAGGTTTGCTTAAGTAGGCGGCAGGCCTCACGTACAGCAAAAACTTCCGCCTGGAAGACACTGCACGAATCAGGAAGCCGGTACGACCTGGAAATATTGAGGGCATCAGAGAATATCCCCGCCCCTACCCCGCAGTCCATTTTTAAACCGTTGGTGAAGATTGTTGTTTCGAACTCATTTGTCAGTACGCCAGTTTCCCATTCCGCAATGATAGGGAATCTGACCGTGACGTCATTTCTAAAGTTCACTGTGGGAGTTATATAGTCGGTGAGATTAGCTACCAGATCCTGCGGTAGCAGACTCAGGATGCTGTTGTGACCACACGGATTACTGCGCCAGCATCCTGTTTCTCTTAGCGTGACCACACTACATGATGATGGATGCATAATGTGAAAATCGAGTGGTAAAAGGTGGAGAATATCGTTCGAGGCATCGGTTGCACATATCCTCATGGCAGCCGTTGCGCCTATAGCCGTAGTTCTTTGTACCCTATTGATAAGTTTGATGTTATAAGCTTTCCTTAACGCAGGCCACCAGACTAACGATCCATAGGAAAGTATGGGATGCACCACGGTAGTGTACATCCGTAAGACCATCTTCGGGCGAAGTCCCCACTTCTTACCAAAGGTCTTGCTGCAGGCATAGAAAGCCACACAGGCCTTCTTTACCCGTTGCTCAATATTAAGATTCCAGCTTAGTTTAGGATTAAGTACCACACCTAGGTACTTGGCACTGGAGGATAAGGAGAGTAGATGATTGTTAAGGCGTGGAAGCGTAAACGTCGGTATTTCAGTTTTAGTGGTAAAGAGCATCAGTTCAGTTTTGCTTGTGTTGGCGCTGAGTCCACAGTCAGTGGCCCATGTGTTAGTCTTGTCCAAGGCACCTTCCATAATCTCACTGATTACGGATGGAAACATCCCCGATACCAGTATTACCACGTCATCCGCATACGCGACAACCTTAACTCCATCTCTGTCAAGTATACACAAGATTTTGTTGATGACCATAACCAATAGAAGAGGAGATAAGACCCCACCTCGAGGAGTTCCTCTAACAACCGATATGGTGGAACTGCTCTTGCCGAGAATCGATTGAATAATTCTAGTTTTTAGCATTGTCAATATCCATTTGCTAATAAACTCTTCCACACCCAGTTGGATCAGAGCTTCCTGAATTGATTCCGTACTGACGTTATTAAAAGCGCCTTCAACGTCTTAGAAGGAAGCTCAGGTGTATTGTTTAAAGCGGATTGTCTTTTCTATCGTTTACACAACTTCATGGAGCGCCATCTCGGTCGATCGCCCCTTAGCGTACTCGTGTTGAGATTTGGATAGAGGGGATTTGTCTAGGGTATTTCGAATGTGTGTATCTAAGATGCGTTCCAACGTCTTTAAAAGAAAAGACGATAAGCTGATGGGTCTGAAATCCTTTGCGGATCCATGACCCCGCTTCTCAGCTTTCGGGATAAACACACCACGAGCTCCAACACCACGAGCTCCAACACCACGAGTATCCAACTCAGGGGAACGTAGTTTAGGAAAATACAGCTTCTGTAGATAGATACTAGCCACGGGACCACCTGGTCCAATGTTTTTTGCAGCATAATAGGGAGAATGCCACCAAGGCCGGCCGATTTATAGGGAGAGAAACTATTAATAGCCCAGGAGGTATTTACTGCTGTAATTGTTGTCTTAATGTCATTCCAGGAATAAGATTGCGCGACCTGAGAGACTGGTGGGAGGGCAATCTCATTATTACATCCTGGAAAGTGTGTTTGCATGAAAAGTTCCAGTGACTCGCTAGAGGAGTCCGTCCAAGGCCCATTCGGCCGTTTAATATGGGACGGGCTAGAATGTTCCTTGGACAGAATTTTACTCAGCCTGGCAGAGTCTTTTATGGTCTCACGGACAGTAGTCTTTCCAAGCAAGAGACTTGGCACTTTTAATGGATTTCTTATATTCCTTCAGACAATCCTTATATGGTTGCCCGAACTTGTGCTTAAAGCAGATATTATCTCTAGTAATCTTCCTCAGATTGTATAGATCTTCATTCCGCCAAGGGGGGAATTTTTTCTTGCTATATTTAATAGGACACGAAAACTTAAAAGCCCCAACCATGGCTGTTTCGAAGATCCTAATTTTGCCGTCTAGGTCCTCGACTGATTCAATTTTTAGGTCGGGTATTGTATGAAGTTTTGATTCAATAAAAATAAAATAAATATTTGGCGCAACAGCTCTTTAAAGTGCCAGGGCCTAGCTTCTCGCAACCACTCATGTTGTGTGCGTTATATTTTTCACACGAATGGGAGGGACCTACAGTTTAATGCCGAATCCGAACGGTGATTTGAGAAGCTTTTTCATGACAATAATACTCTCGGATGTTTGTCAGACGATCGCGAGAGGTGGGACCGTGAAAAAACTTTTTGGTGTTTTCTGGGATTCGAACTTCGGATCTCAGAAAACAATATTCAGATTTAATAACCTGATCAAACTTCTTCCAGTCAATTCTCCTAGGGTTTCTAAATGGCTTGGGAGCCTCGACCTCGAAGCACACCTTGTCGGAGAAGGACATTCGATCGGATACTCGCCAGTTAACTACCCTAAATTTATTATTGTTGGTTTTAAGAGTGATGTCTAAAACTTCCTCCCACCCTCTGAAATTGTTCGTACTCGGAAAAACAAAAGTTGTAGTATTACCCACCTTACAAACAGAAAGGTTGGACAACACTAGAAAATCAAACAAGGACTCACCACGTTCGTTGATTTCAGAGCTGCCCCATAATGTGTGCCTTACAGTTGCGTCGTATAAGTACCTTGCTATTACCTGGTACACCCTATGTTACAACCTTGTATACAGCAGCTTACATCACTGCCAGCGTACTGAATCTAAAAATCCATTGAAATCTTTAACATGAAGAGAATTTTTGACGGAGAACACACTTCCCCCACAAAAGTCCCTATTTGCCTTTCGTGTTCGAAAGATAAACTTAAACCAGCACACGTTCCAACCTTGACTCCACATGACACAGGAAATTCCTTCACATGAAATCAGTTTCTTGGCTTCAACGGAAACTTACTTGATTTCACCTAAAAGACGTCACCTGCACGAAATTCCTCTGACACTAAGCACATAACCGGGTTTTTTTCTTACACGCACTATTTAAAAACGAAATACTATAGATATCACACTTCAGATTATGATGGCTTAATCTGAAGGAAAATTAATTGCAATTTGTTTAAAACAGAGTTTTATCGGAGTGTGTACAGAAAAGAAAAAAAAAGGAAAAAAGCAAAAGTGCAGATAAAAAAGAATTCAATTTCAGATAAAAGCAACATTTTATCGCTGACATTCATTTTGTGCTTACGTTCGTGGGGTGTCCCATTTTTTTCTTTTGTTCCCGCCCCCCTTCCCCGCCCTTGGGTACTCATGTTCAGAAATTTTAATTTACTCTTGTAAAACTTTGTTTAAAGTTGATAAAAACTAAAGTGAAACTGAAATTGCTGCTCTTGAAATGAATTTTTTGACTGATTGATGGGGCGTATGAGTAACATTTTCGTTCGTTATCGTGTCAAATGTTTTTTTTTCTGAATTTTTCTTTTCTTTTTTTTTACTGCTGATATTAAAAATGTTTTATTGATTTATTGTGTTGTTTGGGGTAATTTTTCTATGACTTTTGCGAAGACTGGTTAAGGTAGGTTCCAACTGCGTCAAACTAGTAATTGAAAGTAATTGTTGTAGTCTCTGTAGGGTACTCGTATGATAAACTCTTTTAGTTGTTGGACTCATATTTGTATTTATTTTTAGGAGAGCCTAAATTTGCTTTCCGTACACAATTTATTTTTTAACTATGCAGCGCTAATGGGCACATTATTCACAATGCAAATCGATTTAACGTAAGCATTAGTCGGCGGATTAGTTTGTTTAATATTGACGTTTGCTAAGAGTATTTGAAGAAGTCTACTTAATTCGTATAAACGTTGGGCCAACAAATCAGATATTCTATTGCATCACGGTATATTTCCATCGAGTCTTGTGACTAATGAGAAGAAGTGGGTAGTCCTAATGAACGTACTATGCCCACTTAGATCAGAAATATGTAGGTCCATTGTACTGCCACTGAGTAGGAACAGGAGGACTACACTGCATAGCTCTGGAACCATTATTTTTAGGATAAAAACGTGCAGGATAGCTATAATCCGCAAGATAGGTTACGCTAGGCTTTGTAAGCATGCACACAAATTGCGGATAGCAAATCACCAGACTCCGATGGAATTCCGAATAAATCCCTGAAAGCAGGCGTTGGTTAGGTTAGAAGGAAGCCCACCTAGGTGCTTCTTATGGGGGCCAAACGGTTCACTGTGTTTCTCTTTTTATTTATGGAAACTATAGAAAATATTTATCTTTCGGTTGGTCCAGTAGCGAACCAACCTGAGCTCTTTAGGAATCGTATCATGTTATTTAGTGGAACTTGCACAAGATCACTTAGTTCACCAAAAAACCTGTTACCCATGTGATGTAGGCGTGGGAGCCGTGGCGTAAGTGGTTAGTGTGTCGGATCACTACGCATGAGGTTCCAAGTTCGAATCCCAGAAAATACCAAAAAGTTTTTTCACGGTCCCACCTCTCGCGAGCGTCTGACAAACATCCGACAGTATTGTTGTCACAAAAAGGTTTCTCAAATCGCCGTTCGGATTCGGCATAAAACTGTAGATCCTTCCATTCGTGTGGAAAATGTAACGCACACAACATGAGTGGTTGCGAGAAGCTATTCCCTGGCACTTTAAAGAGCTGTTGCGCCAAATATTTGTATTTTTGTATGTGATGTAGGCAGCAGTTTTGTAGATTTGGGCTGTCAGCAAGGGTTTCATACTTTCAACCTCTTCCGCGTCTTGACAGCTCCTTCAGTGGTCGGGTGAGTTGATACCTAGTCCCACGGCCATTTCCCCCATAGTGCATTGTCCTGTAAGTGCACCTATCAAGATACGCACTTCTTTTCTAATTCATTATCAGTAAGCTTTTGGCTCTTTCTTCATTTAATAGCGGGCATAGCTTACTTACTTAGGTGGCGCTACAGACCAGTGTGGACCTGGGCCTCAACCAACAAACCTCTCCAGTCAGCCCGGTTGCGACCCAGCTGACTCCAGTTGTGCTCGGCAAGTTGGTTGAGGTCCCCCTCAACCAAGAAGACTTTCTTGGCCGAAACGTTGGGCTTCATCCGATCTAAATGACCCAGTCACCTTAGTCGCAGTGTGTGAACTCTTTTGTCTAAGTAGATGTCCTTATATAGCCGTATAGTTCGGCATTGTACCTTCTCCTCCACTTGCTGTCTATGTAGACGGAACCAAAGATCACTCGAATGACTTTTCTTTTGAAGTAAACAAGGACATCCTCATTCGATTTTGACAAAGTGCATGCCTCATAGAGCAGGACTGGGATGACTAGTGTCTTATAAAGACACTAGTAGTTTGAGATAGGGCTTTGTAACTCAATTGCCTTCTTAGCCTACAGAAACAGCGATTGGCAAGAGCAATTCTTCATTTGATCTCTCCACAGGTGTCATTTGTGAAGCTCACTGTAGAGCCTGTGTAGAAAAAGTCCTTTACTACCTCAAAATGATATCTGTCTATTGTAGCGTTCTATCCAAGACGCCGATGTTGTGTGTCCTTCTTTGTAGACAGCATAAATTTTGTTTTGCTTTTATTGGCCGCTAAGCCCATCTTTACTGCCTCTGTCTTCACTGACGACCCGTTGAGTTCTTCCGACTATGTCAATGTTATCGGCGTAAGCCAGTAGTTGTACAGACTTGTAAGATATTGTACCTCCGGTGTTGGATTGTGATTCTGCTCCTTTTTCTTCTTTCTGAGAAGTCGATGTTCCCCTTTTCTCCTCCGCTCACGAACAGCTCTAGCTCTACTGTGCGGCACCGCCTTGTACGCCTCTTATTATTATTATTGCTGCATGTGGTTGCTGGCCGAGAGAAACCCAGTACATCAGGGGCGGCATCTCTGATGGCTTGTTGGCAACGCTGGCACTGGTCTTCCGCATTTGCTGCTGGCGCCATAGGATATAGATTGATATTAAAAATGATCTCTATCGGCAAAGTCTCTGGCAGTCTCTTGCGATTGTAGCCGTCTGTCGTCAAACTACCTTACAGTATTTCATTAATTTCGCTTCGTTTTGGATATTCGCATCTGCACCTTGGCTGCAACTAGGTAGTGATCCGAATGGCTCTTCGGAAAGTCCGGAGACCCAGAATACTGGAAGAGTGCCTTGCGTTGATCGTAATTTGATCGATTTGGTTGACGTGTTTCGATCAAATGAGAGCCATGTCCCCTTGTGAATATCAAGACATGGGAACCGCGTACTAGCTACGACAACGTTTGGCCCCGCTGCAGAGTCGATTAGCCTGAATTTGCTGTTGGATGTGATGTCATGCGGGCTGGATTTTCCGATCACGCTACTAGAGACATCCTTCTTTCCTAGCTTTGTGTTAAAATCACCTAGGACAATTTTAACGTCGTGGCTAGGGCATTGCTCATACGTCTTGGCCAAGAGCTGGTAGAAGTCATCCTTTGCCGCGTTGTCCTTCTTCTCGTGAGGGGCGTGAACGCATATTAGGCTAATGTTGGCGAATTTAGCCTTGATACGGATAATCATGAGGCGCTCGTTCACATGCCGGAAACTCAAGACTTTTTGCTTAAGCTTGCCTCTAATAACAAATCTGCACCCGAATAGACGATGTCCTTTTTGTCTGTAGCAATCGCCGTAGTAGATCTCGCAGTTTTCCATCCTCCTCTTGCTCGGCCTATCCCATCACACTTCTTGGATGGCGGTAATGTCTGCTTTCTAGCAGTCTAGGGCCTCCGTAAGATATGCGGCTGCACGTGGTTTGTAGAGGGATATTCCACGTGCAGACACGAAGATCCTTGTCCTTTTTATGTTTGCTTGGGTTGTCAACGGTAAAATCATCCGTATTCGAGACAGTTGGTTGTTTCGTAACCATAAATTTGTACGTGGTAGGGAAGTTAACCCGACGAAAATTGCTAGACAGTTTAATATCGCCTCTTTTGGGTGCCGGTACACTAAGACGTTCTAGCGAATCGCATAGCCAACAAAATGGCTGAGCAAGATACAAGCCTATCTATTTCACCGAACAAGGTGAATCTTCGCATACATATAGTTACAGTAAAATTGCTGCTTAAGGTCAATGCAATCAGTGTAACCAAACAATGGACAGATGGCACCATGTGCCTCATCGCCATACAGATCTAGCCTCAGCTGCATCAGAATTGCTCCAATTGGCTTATTAGAGAAGAGCGCTCATTGCAACTATGGTAGTTATCATTAGGTTAGGCGTCCTTGCAAATGACTTCTGTAGATGCTGTATCGATGAAGAGGAGGAGTAAACCATGCTACACGTCCTCTGTACGTGCCAGGCTCTCGTTAGACGAATTGGCTAAGGCCAACACCAACAGCTTCCATCGCTTTAGACAACAAGCTCCAATTGGTTGTAAGAGTAGTTCTTTCTGGGGATCATGGATCCATGTGGTACCACAATGGACCTTTCCTAGTTTACGTATGGCTCCATCCAATGTAGCCTGTTATACTAACCTAACTTGGCTACTCCATTACTATTTTATACTAAATTCAAGGTCTATGGAACAAAAGAGTTCGTTTTACCAGATCGTTTGTTAAATCTTGTGGACAAACTAGTATGGTGCCTACTCCATTAACGCGACTACAGCCAAAGACAAAGTGGTAAGTTTGCGTTCTGAACTGAAGTAGAATAGAAGGAAGCCAATAGAAGGAAGCCAATATCAATGGACTTCTCGCTATGTCCTGACACATTATTTTCTCTTTGTTCACCTTGAGCACACGCTTTGTCCGTAAGAACGCTTATGCTTATGCTATATTATGCGCAGGTAGGAGTAAAATCCTTTATGGATACTTGTAGCCTGAGCTGCGTGTCATGTCCAACTCCATGCTCCTACAAGGTTACGTGTTTAAAACCCCTTTTGTTTCTTTGTCCTGTTTTTCCTCTGCGGTACCGCCAGTCAATGCATACCTTCGCAGGGTTAGGTTTGACATTTCGTCACTTCTCTTTTAGCTGCCAGAGTTGCCGGGATATTCCTTTCTTTCGTTTATCCTTGCTCATTCCTCTGTACGCAGTTGCTGCATCATTCTCGTGATTACTTCGTTTGAAATCTTACAGCCTTCGCTCCTCACCAGCATATGTGAGATCAGGCTTCTTGCGGTCACTTGGCCGCCGAAATCTCTTTCTAGGATGTTCCTAGCCCTTGTGTAATTTTGGTATTCCATCAGTACGAGTACATGCTCTGCGTTTTGCACTTTTCCTTCACAGTGCTGGCAGACTGGGTCATTCGCGTGCTTCTACTTGTAGAGCTACTCCCGCAAGCATTCATGCCCCAATAAAAATTATGCTAGGTAGTAGTTTACCTCCCCGCGCTGTCTGCTAATCCATTTATCAGTTTCGCTTCCAATATGGGCATCAGAGATGCACCATAGCTCGTATATTAGAACTATGAACTCGGCGTAGAGAATCGCATATTTAAGGGTATGCTGCGCCTTTAGAACTGTGTCAGCGGCTACGATAAGCGTTATATCGGGCCGAATGCTTATCGATCTAGACGAGAATACGATTACCAGCTACGGTGCGTACGGTGTCCATATTAGAAATTGCATATAGGAGTATTAATTTCGTTAGAAGATCTCTGATTGGTTGCCTTGGTCATCCAATATTTGGCATTAGTGTGCATAGTGCCTCTACTGCCCGAGAGGCCTTCTCGCCTGCGTACATTGAGTGTTCCCTGAAGCTAAGTCTGTATTCCAGCAACACTCCCAGGTACTTGATGTACGACTTCGACTGGATGATTTGCTCTCCAACCTGTGTGGTAAGGTGTTCCACTTTTTTAATGCTGCTTATAAGAACGACTTCGGTTTTATGGCCCGCTAGTTAAAAACGTTATGTCTGTAGCCATAGCTTCACATTTGTGATTGTCTGATTGCAGTTTTGCATAACTTACTCCAAGGGTTTGGCCACTAGTACAAGTACAATATCGTCGGCACAACCAATTATGTCTACTCCATTCGGCCTTTGTGTTCTTAGAATGCCATCTTACATTATGTTCCATAGAACTGGTCCCAGGACCAACCCTTGTGGAACTCCTCCCATTATTTTGTACTTCTTTGGTCCCTCTTCCATGTCATAGTAGAGGGTTCTGTCTTCGAAGTAGTTCACAATTATCCGCAGTAGGTAGTTTGGTACTTGCAGGTAACTCGGTGCTTTTAGTATATAGCTCCAGTCGGCTGAATTGAACACGTTGTTGACGTCAAGTGTAATGACAGTGCAGTACTGTTTTGTCCCTCCGAGCTATCTTTCTCCTGCAATCGCTTTACGTGCTATATTGCACACAGCTTGTATTGCATGGTTGGTGCTTCGTTTCTTTTGAAAACCGAACTGTCGGCTACAAAGCCCCTTCCTTCCGTGTCTTGCTCCAGTCTTATCCCTATAATTTTCTCGAACACTTTCTCCAGCGTATCTAGCATGCACAGTGGCCTGTACGATGATGATTGCTCAGGTGGTTTGTCACCATTTTCTACGAGGACTAGTCGTTGCCATTTCTATTGAAACGGGAATTTTCCTTCTATTAGGCATGCTGTGTAGAGGCGTGTGAAGACATCTGGCCTGTTTTTGATCGCCTGCTTCAAAACGAAGTTCGGGATCCCGTCCATCCCTGAATTTTGGTAGCTGTTGCTGATTCCATTACGTCCTCAGTAGTAACTGGTGGTATCGTCTCCGTTTTATCTGCTGTGTCTCGTGATAGTATGAATCCATCTTTCCTCGGGAATAGGCTGCTGACAATTGAGTTCATGATGTGTGGGCATATCAGTGCAGCTGCCGTGACACTTTTCAGTTTATTCATTCATCTTGGTTGGATCATTCCGGAGTATTTGTCGTAACAAAATCAAGATTATCTCTGTTATCTGGATTGATCAGTGCTAACTATTTTCCTTTGACATAACCAAAAACTAATTAATGACAGCTTCATGGCAAAATCCAAAGCAGCTTTAGTTTATCAGTTTCAACAGCAACTCAATCAAGATAAGCACCCAGTCAATATCGCAAATATCCGCATATGACAGGCAGAACGGGCCTATTCTCCTCCTTTTTTTCCTACTGAACCAAGGCCAATATTTTACTACCTTAGCTTGGAAATTTTCCACAAAAACTGCTGCTTCTGAATACTTTTATCAATCAGTGGGCTTTTCTACTCGTAGGAATACATTTTCAATGTCCCTTGCTCTTGTGTCAAGTACTTTTAAGGCCGTTAATCTCTCTCAATTAGCTTGCCCCCATTGGGGGCAATTCCATTTGAACTGTGCAAACAGCAAAAAAAAAAAAAAAATAAAATAAAAAAATTCAATTGCAACCGAGATAAGCTGAGAGTTCCACCTTGCTGCTAGTGCAGCTGTTAATTCCCAGAAGACAATCACCATGTAGTTCCATGTACATGTGTACACATTCCCACATATCTTTCTGGGTTAAATGCGGCGACAGCACTGGATGTAGTATCTACAGAGTATCTCGATCATAATGCTACACATAAAGTTTGTGTACTTTTCCTTAAAATTTTTTTTGCTTGCTCTCTGGATTGTTTGGATTGTTTTTGTTTTGTTTTATCGGAACAACAAACATTGGACACTTGATTGACGTCAATGTCCCCACAGACTGTATAATAAAAATATATGACTTGGTGCTGAGAGAGTGTTACTGTCTGCTTGCGTTGCATTTGCTTTGTACGGGCGGTTTTGAGAATAAATCTAATATTTGTTCTAGAGATAAAGATACAAAGGATTGTGTGTAGGTATTGCGGAATTGTTATGTACAAGGAAATTGTGGTGAATTGTTGTTTGGTTTCTGAGAAGGATTTGCGCTTGAACATGACTTTTTTGTGGTGATGATGGGGAATTTAGAGCTGTCACAGGTGTTGGCTGGATTGTTTGATTTTAGTCAGTTTTTGTGGGTTGATACGAATGTATAATCGGAAAGTTATTTCCTTGTATAACAATCTGATGCCACTTTATTTTTCTTAATGATATCATTTTATTTGGCGACATTTGCAGGGAAGATGACATATTTCGAATGACTGGACTAGGAGAATGTATCTGAAGTGCTATTTTCTCCGCTTTTACTGTTCTGAAATGAAAAAGAACTTACTTGGCCTTCACAAATAAAGAAATAAATTTATACAGGGTGGGCCAACTACAAGTTTCTTTTTAAAAATGCAATAAAATTAACAAAATTACATTTTTTCGATGTATTATGGCTTTATTAGTAAGAGCAAACATTCCTATTAATTATGGAATACAACGTCGTTCAAGTGGCTGCCTCAGCTGGCCTCGCAGTAGCGCAATCTATCACTCCAATTTTCCAAGACCTTGTTGATGGTTTCGGGCTGTAGCTCATGGATTGCTTGGATGATATTGGCCTTAAGTGCTTGAATTGTTTCCGGATTGTTGGCGTAACATCGGTCCTTCACGGTTCCCCACAAAAAAGTCCAAAGGGGTCAAATCGCAGCTCCGAGGCGGCCAATTGGCATCGCCAAGAGGGCTGATAACACGATTTGGGAATCTGGTGGGCAAAAGACCGATTGTGGCATGGGCTGTGTGGCATGGCGCGCCATCCTCCATGAACCAGAGGTCGTCCAAATTCATGTCTTCAATTTCAGTAAAAAAAAAGTCGTTAACATGGCTCTGTAACGCCCACCGTTGACCGAAACGTTGTTCCCAGCCTCATTTTCGAAGAAAAATGGTCGAATGATGCCGCCACTCCACAATATGCACCAAACTGTCACTCTTTGTGGATGCATTGGCTTCTCGATAATAACGTGCGGGTTTTCCGAGCCCCAGATGCGCCAATTTTGTTTGTTAACGTAGCCGCCGAGATGAAAATGTGCCTCGTCAGAAAAGATGATTTTTCGCCCAAAATCATTGTCCAATTCAAGCTGCCCTAAGGCCCAAACTGCGAAGCGATAACGAAGCGGATGGTCGTGCGCTTCCAATTGCTAAATCAATTGGACCTTGTAAGTGAATAATCCCAGATCTTTGTGCAGAATTCTCCTCAGGCTAGTGCGTGAAATGTTGAGCTGTTGAGATCGATGACGAGTTGATGTTCGTGAATTGAGTCTCACACTCTCGGCTACAGCAGGCACATTCTCGTCTGTGCGCACCATACGACGACGGGGACCATGTGTGTTGTCCACTAGCATACCAGAGTCACGAACTTTTTGCACAAACTTGCGTACAGCAGGCGCGGTGGGTGCTTCATTTCGGCCAAAACTTCTTTTCAAAAAACGCACTGTTTGGGCTACACAGCACTCACTTTGGAAATAAGTTTTCAATATTTTCCAGTGTTGTTCAAGCATAGAGCGACTCATTTCGTTCCGCGGAGGTATGATACTGACTTTCTGTAAAGATTTCGAGCAGACAACAGCTGTCAGTGTCAAAATAACATATGATTTAAAAGTAAATCACTAGATGGCCCACCCGTTATTTGAAAAAATTAGCAATCTCGAGCATAAAACTCGCAAAATAGGAACTCAAGTATGAATATGAAAGAGTAGCTTAAAATATTAACATGGAACGCAAACGGACTATTGGAAAAGATAGAGGAAGCAGAAGTATTCTTGCTTGATTTCTGAAACGCACTTGAAGAAGAAATCAAGTGTAAAAATCGAAGGATACTGGGCTTACCATCCATCCGAAAGGGCTAGACGCGGATCTTCTCTATTCATTGAAGATTGTATTGGGCATTCTATAAATACAATTACTGAGACCGATGCGATGCAAGTAAGTACAGTCCTCGTAAGAAATAAGCACTTGTACTACAATATCGCGTCCACTTATTGCCGTCCGCGATATGAACTGGAGAAGACAGACTTTATAAATCTATTGGACTCACTTGGACCGAATTTTATTCTTGGTTGTGATTTCCATTAGAAATACACCTTTTAGGGTACAAGATGCGATTCAACTAAAGGCAGACTACTTTACGAAGTCGGCATGTAATTTAATGTTGACTCCTTTTCTACGGGAAAACCGACATATTGGCCCACCAACAAAGCAAAAACTCCTGACCTCGTAGATTTCTTCATTGCAAGAGGTGAAGTTAAAGACTTTACAAACGTTGATAAAAGTTTCGATTTCCCCTCAGATCATTCACCAGTAATCAATTTTCAATTCAATTCAATTTTGATTATAAATAAAAAAATCTCGACAATAAGCGAGCGTCTAATGAAAAAAGAAGGGGCCTCTAGATTAAGTACTAACAAAACAAACTGGGACGGCTTTAGGAAATATACATACATTTTCAATGGCCCGCTAATCCTTCATGAGTGTCGCGGGGCTGGGATGCTAAGGTGGACCCTCCATCCTTATCAATCCTGCACCATTGACTAAAACTTATCAGGAGGAATCCCGAGACGGTTCCAGGAGAGATGTCGGACTTGGTCCAACCATCTATTTCTAGGCATATCGGGGAGTCGTCTACCTGATTACACGTCTCGGTAGCCGGTCTGGGGGCACACGCACTATGTAACCAAACCATCGAAGCATAGATCGTTCCATTCAGAGAAGTAGCTGCTCAACATTCAGCACCTCGCGTACTCTGGTGTTGCGCACTCGATCCCTACGAGTTATTCCAGAAACACCGAGAAGGAACCTCATTTCAGCAGCTTGTATCCGAGAGCTTATGTTTTCGATCGCTATCCAAATTTCGTGACAATAGGTGAGAGTTGGAACATACACCGAGTTAAAAATCGATAGCTTAGCTTCAACACTAAGTTCGGCCTTCCTTATAACAGATTGACCAAGCTCTCTTAAAATGGATCCAGCCTGACCAATTCTACAGGATAACTAGGCATCGCTCTTTTCATCAGTCGTGAATAAGACCTCGAGGCACTTAAACTTATCCACCTGCTTCAGTGCGACTGCATTAACATGCAGATTGCACTGAATGGGTTTTTTTGGAAACGACAGTTACTTCCGAATTGTTCGCGTTTACCTTTCAGCATCACCATAAACGGATATAAACCCTGTGAGTTCGCGTTGAAGTTCAGTTTGAGAGGATTCAAGAATGACCAAATCATCCGCAAAGAGCAAATGACTAATTCTTAAGTCTCGCGCTTTGAAAAATTTTCCACCACGGATGTGCTACAACATTCAGTCCATATACATATACAATGAAGAGGAGATGTGACAAAACACACCTTTTAACACCGTTTATCCGAACACATCCGCTACAGTTTGTATATAAAGACTGATTCGCACTTAACAGGGAACCATCAATCCCATAATCCTGCAGACTACCCCAGAGTTTGTCTCAAGGAACCCTATCATATACTTTTGCAAATCCACAAAACAAGTGTAGATAGGTTTAGCATACTCCCAGGCATTTTGGAGAACTATTCTGAGAGTGAATAACTGGTCGGTTGTGCTTCTACCGGGACGAAAACCGCATTACTTAAAACCCAAACTGTCCGCAGAAGACTTTTCCAGGGAGACTTAAAAGAGATATACCTCTGGTGTTTTGCCACATTCCCAGGTCACTTTATTGACACGCGTGAGCCATTGCGCTCAATTTTTACCTAAAGACTTGAGCAATTCTGGCCGGATTTCATCCACACCGGCAAATTTGCCAACTTTTAGCGATTTGATCGCCAAAGTTACTTCCTCTACCGTATGACTATTCTTCACCCTACTCTCGCCTGTAGGTCTGCCAACTTCGGTGTCCTGTTCGAGATTGAACAATTCTGAGAAGCGCTCGCAGAGGAAGCGAGTCCTCTTCATTGGAAAGAAGTGTACCGTCTTTGGATTTTACCCATTCCATGATATTCAAGTTTCTTCCTCTGAGTCGGCGAAGCTATAATGGTACCAAAACTGTGAAAGCCTCCAAACGACAAGAAATCGTATAGACCAATATCGCTACTGCCGATAGTATCTAAGGTATTTGAGCTTTTGTTAAAGCACTAACAACCGGTCATTGAAGAAAGACGTTTGATTCCTGACCATCAATTCGGCTTTAGAACAAAGCATTCCACAATTAATCAGGTTTATAGAAAAACAAATGAAATAGTGAAAACCCTAGAGGAGAAAAAGATGTGTTCTAGCGCTTTTCTGGACGTCTCTCAAGCCTTCGACGAGTTATGACATAAAGGGCTGAAGTTTAAGTTAAGAAAGGTTCTTCCGGAACAATTATATGACATTTTTGAATCCTACCTTCCGAACAGTCTGTGCCGTGTTAAACACGAATTGAAATACTCCGAATTTAAGGAAATCGCTGCTGGAGTACCGCTAGGAAGTGTTCTTGGTCCGGTCTTATTCTTACTCTATACTTGAGATATACCGCAAGAAAAAGACACTATTGTAGCTACGTTCGCGGACGATATGGATATATTAACAACAGATAAATCAGTCTTACCACCAACTGTGAAGCTCCAACGAGCTTTGGACAAAGATTTGGCGAATTGCTCTCAACGAGACCAAATCAACTTATATTAACTTTACTAACAAAAAAATTAACAACTTACCCATTTTCATCAATGCGGTATAAATACCGTATGCAAACGAGGCAAAGCATTTAGGAATTACATTAGACGCGAAACTTAAATCGAAATCGCATATTAAAAAGAAACGCGACGAGCGACGAGGTTCAGACTTTAACATGTTAAACTTGCTTAAACCTGTGTATATATACAACTTTGGAATTGCACTAAAGGAAGAAATATAGTGAATTCTAGTGAACACACTCTTCCCAACGCATGGTGCTCGGCCTCCCGACACCTCTCCGGTCCAACGACCAGAAACCCCGATGTTCAGTGAAGAAGAGTTAATCCTCGCGTCGAAAACATTACAAAACCGAAAGGCACCGGGACCCGACGGAATACAAGCAGAGGTGCTCAAGACGATTGCCCAGACATGTCCTCAGCTGCTGCTGAACATGTACAATAGCTGTCTCCAGGATGGAGTTTTCCTTAGGATCTGGAAGTTACAGCGCTTGGTACTGATCAGCAAGGGAAAAGGAGATCCGGATTCCGCATCAGCGTACAGGCCTTTGTGTATGCTGGATACCACAGGGAAACTCCTAGAAAAGTTGCTAAAACCAAGGCTTACAGCAGCCGTGCAGAGAGCAGGAGATTTGTGCGAAAGACAGCACGGATTCAAAGAGGGCCACTCTATGATTGGAGCAATTGAAGAAGTGGTAAGAACCGTCCAAGTGGATCAACAGGGCAACCACTATTCAAGGAAAATCGTATTACTAGCAACTCTGCACGTGCGAAATGCCTTCAATTCAGCCAGATGAAGCGATATGCTGAGCGCCCTCGAAAGCATTATTGATATTCCCGAATATCTCTTGCGGATGGTGAATGACGATCTCAAGGACCGGAAGCTGTTATACAACACCACAGAAGGACCACGAATAAAGGGGATTACTGCTGGAGCAGCTCAGAGATCAATCCTGGGACCCGATCTCTGGAACATCCCCTACGACGGCATTCTTCGTATGGAAATGCCCGAAACCACTTTCCTGGTAGGGTACGCAGATGATATCGCCGCGGTGATTACGGCAGAGACACCGAGAGCGCGCAAAGAAAACTCAACCAGGTTATGAGACGGGTGCACCTCTGGATGGAAGGACATGGCTTAGGTTTGGCCACAGAAAAGACGGAGATAGTCCTTTTGACAAAGAAGAGGATTCCAACTATTGTCGACTTCCAAGTCGGGGCTGAGGTAATAACCAGCAAGGAGGCGGTGAAGTACCTAGCGATAGTCCTAAACACGAAGCTCACTTTCTGGCACCAAATAAGATTTGCTTCGGAACGTGCTATGAAGGTCACAATGTCACTAAGCAGATTAATGGCAAACGTTGGAGGCCCAACAGTCAGCAAAGTGGCCTGTCAAGACGCCGATAAGTTGTTTACAGTCTTTTCTGCTGAGAGGCAGCAAGAATGCCGCTGATTTTTTACAGACGTCCGGGAGCATGCGTTTAGTCAACCTGCAACCTGGAGAGTCATGGCACACACAATTGTGCTCGTGAGAGACCCAATCGTCAATGGAAACCCTAACCGAGGACGCTGGAAGACCCAACACGGGTTCGGGACCTGAGAAAGCCTCCTCTGAGCCTTGTCAATGTCATCGGAGATCTCGTTCCCCAAGATCCCAGTGTGATCTGGGACCCAGATAAGAGACAGAGAATTCAGCCTTGCGACCGAGTTCAAAGAGTTTTTGGTTTCACGAACTATTTTAGAAGTGGTTAAAGGGTTAAGCAAGGCCTTAAGCGCAGCCTGACTGTCACTACAGACACACCTGTTCCACACCTTCCACCTGTTCTTCACAACATAGTTCATGGCCATTAGGATTGCATAAGTTTCCGCTTGGAAAACAGACGCATATTTGCCTAACGAGAAGTGAAGTCTAATGTTGTCGACTACCACGAAGATTCCAGCGCCAGACCCTTGACTGGTTTTGGAACCATCCGTGAAAATACGCCTACATTCCATTCCCGGCTCTGACTCTGACCGAAGCCAGTCCTGGACACAAGGAAAGTCGACTCTGAATTTGCGCGTCAGCTGGAGTTCTGGTGTCATTGCATCAGACAGCATATCTATAAGACAGGAGTCGTAAGATAAGTGTCGCGCAAGTTCATCAAAGTTCCAGTGTGGAGTATACCAAAAACCGCCCCGCCCAAGACGATGGATGGCTTTGATAGTGCAACCTATGATATAAGTATCAAGGGGAGGTAAGTTCAGCAAAGCGTCTAGAGCAGAGCCAGCCGTACTCGGGAAAGCTCCCGTGCAGCCGACACAAGCCGTTCATTGGAGTTTCGCGCAAAAAGCAACCAAATATTTACGCGAGAGCCCCTTTCACCGAACTACCGACGCATATGCGAGGAATGGTCTTATCCTAGCCATGTAGATCAAGAGAACCTTATTCGGTGATAAGCCCCAAGTCTTGCCAAAAGCACCCTTACACTGCCAGAAGACTGAGAGCCCCTTGGATGTTTTCGACTCGACGTGTTTAGACCAATGAAGTTTCTTATCTAAAATCACTCCCAAATATTTGGCTTCATTGGAAATGCGAATGGTGACGCCTTTAAGCACTGGCTGAGTCAGACCGGTCATAGTCCTCCTTCTCGTAAAAAGAACAACCTCAGTTTTAAGAGGATTCGCCCACTCCTAGTACATTATTCATCGATCATGTCCAGCGCCACCTGCGCGTTAGCACAGACCGTCGCCAGGCATGGCCCGGCAGAAAGTACGGCGACATCATCCGCATATGCCTGAGCGTAGACGTTAGAACTATTTAGAGTGCTCAACAGAGAGTCGACCACCATGCACCATAACAAGGGAAACAGAACTCCATCTTGCGGACAGCCCCTGTATACCCCTGTCATAACATATTGGACACAATCCGCATCCACTACCAAAGTTCTATTCATTAGCATTGCTTTAGTCCACAACACTAATGTTTCATCTACCCCTTGTTGTCTGGCCGAGTCGCACATGCAGTCAAAAGTCGCATAGTCAAAAGCACCCTCAATGTCGATGAAGATACCCATCGCGTATTCTCTCCTATCAGGCGCGCATTCAATTCTGGCCACTAGATTTTGAAGTGCGGTCTCACAGGATTTCCCACGCTGATAGGCATGCTGCATCTCCGATAGTGGATGCAGTTTCAAAGCAACTTTGCGCACGTGAAATTCTACCAGTCTCTCCATACTTTTCAGTAAGAAGGATGTCAAACTTATAGGTCTGAAACTCTTGGGGAGCGAATAGTCTTCCTTACCAATTTACGGTATGAAAGCTACTCTGACTGTCCGCCAAGGTGTAGGAATATATGCATGTGCCAGAACAGCGGTTAAAAGTTTTTTCAGTGTTGTTAGCAACTGGTCTATACCCTCTTGCAGCATAGCTGGATATATTCCATCAGTGCCAGGCGATTTGAAACCATCAAAAGATGCCACAGCATATTTGATGGCCTCAACTATTACCACGGCTGATGCAGTACACCAGCTGGGCCAAGTTTTCTGACTTAGATTAAGCTCAGCCTAGGTAAGCGGGCCAAGCTGGGACCTAGTGATTATCCGATTGCCAGGAAAGTGAGTCTCCAGCAGAAGACTAAAAGTTTCCACTTTTGTCTCAGTAAACTTGCCATCAGACCGTCTGAGTGACTCCGGTTTGGTCGGCTTACCTCTTTTGAGGACTTTAACCAACCTACTGGTTTCACCGAGTGTCTCGATCTTTTCACAAAAATCTCTACAAGAAGCACTTTTCGACAACCGAATTGACTTCTTATAGTCTTTTTGCTTCGATCTAAAGAGATCCCAGTCACCTTCTAAATTTGTCTTAAGAGACCTATTCAGAAGTTTTCTGGATTCTTTCCTAAGCCGCTGCAGTTCCGGGCTCCACCAGGGAACCGGCGTTCTGCAGGAGTTTTTTGTCATTGGACACGCCAGTTCAAAACAGTTGGTAAGGACACTGGTCAGGTTTTGAACAGCATCCTCAACCTTTCGTTTCGTTCTGAGTTTAGCTCTTTCCTAAACCGCACCCAGTTGGTTTTCCTCGAATTCCTACTCTCCTGCAAAGCTAAAGCTTCGCATTCGATTTGGAAAACGATGTATCTATGATCTGATAAGGACACTTCCGGCAGTACCCTCCAGTTAGTAATCATGTTATTTAAGGAGTAGACATCTCATACTATTATGGGCACCGGGCACAAAATGACTATGAAGATTTTTTACCAACCCACAACAAAAAGATGACCACTATTAAAACCCAAGTTTCCTCCAAACTGGTGGAACAGTTTAAAAAGGAACTCTCCTTGTTAGGTTGTCAGGTCAAAATCAGTCTTCTCTGGATGCCTGGTCATAGTAGCATAGAAGGAAATGAGTGGGTTGACGAGCTGGCGCGGAGAGGATCAACTCCTACTGAATTTATTGCAAAGGTAGTCTACGATCCGCTGAGATCTGTCAATGGGAAAATCTTCTTACACTTTCTCTCAATATCCAGCGAGAGGTTGCAGAGCTGCATCATACCTACGCAGATTTGACCAAACTACAACTGAACCAGAATACAAGAGCTACATAATACTAGGGCTCGGATACGTGCCATAGGAATTGTAGAAATTAGCACGGGACGGGGCATTCTTTTTAACACACACACTGCCGCAGTTGTTTCCACTTCCTCCGCGTAGTTTGCAGCATCTTCGCGATGACTCGTATATAATTTGCACTGCGAATGCATCTATGAGGCAGCAGATTTGTCGGTTAGCAAAGTCAAAGGAAATTATTGGGCATTTGCAGAAGAAAAGTAATAAGGAACTTTGGCATGTAACGTGCGCCATTAATGCAGATTCTAAGATTTAGTGCAGCCATTGGAGTGGGCGCCGCCTGCCCGTGCAGGGACGGGTTAAGAATATCACTGCAGCGCCCCCCAACAACTAGCGCTTGTCGTAAAAGGCGACTAAGGGGACAAATCAGATCTAGGCAATATAACACCCAAGTGAGCCTAGCGACACATATACTACCATAAAAACCCTCCCACAAGTGTGCATGCGAGTCCGTGGGTTGACACGACTGGAGATCACCGGTGTCATAAAAGAAAAATCAAACAATACTAAAACAGGAGCATGCACGTGTCAAACAACAAACACCATCGCAATATGGTGCAAAAATTGTATTGCAAAACTGTATCATTATGATAATACTTGCAAAAAGGAAAGGCACTACCCTGCCAGGCACTACCACTGCTGTGCATGGTACTGATCCTGGACCGAGCAGAAATGTTCGGGTCAGAGCTATACGGATTCCGGGGGCTAGCAACATAATGAAACAGTTTGGACGCAATTTACGGGTCGCGAGTTGGAACGTTGGAAGCATGACCGGTCGAAGTTACGAGCTGGAAGAGATGATGAATAGAAGGCGGGTGGACATCTTGTGCGTCCAAGAGACGAAATGGAAAAACACCGGGAATCGGGCGCGTTTCTTGGACGTTAGGACAAAAGATTACAAGATGTTCTACTACGGAACGGAAAAGGCTAGGAACGGAATCGGTATCATCCTTGCGGCAGAGCTACTTGGAAACGTCTTGAGCATTTCGAAGTCCAGCGACCGTTTGATGTCTCTCAAACTAGTAATACAAGGAGAGGTGTGGAATATTGTCAGTGCATATGCTCCCCACGATGGGTACAATCAGAGAGATAAAGATGCATTTTGGCTAGATTTCCACAATCTTCTTAAGAACATCCCAAAGGAAGAGTTTCTGTTTGTTGGAGGAGATTTGTATGGACATGTCGGGAAATCAAACGAAGACTATGAAGACTGCCATTGAGGACTAGGATATGGCACCAGGAACCTTCCTGGTGAAGCCATCCTAAGCATGTGCAAATCACACGGTCTTATCGTGTTAAATACCATGTTCATCAAACAAAGCCGACACCTGATCACTTACAGCAGTGGTGGAGATGAAACTCAGATTGACTACCATTTGGTAGGCAGTTTCATGAAGCCTCGGGTAAAAGATTGCAAAGTGATCCTGGGAGAGGCAATCGCTCGACAACACCGTCTCCTGCTAACAGAAATTTTTATGAAAACACCGAAGAAAAGCAAACAAACAAGGGTCTCTGAGAAAATCAAGTGGTACAATCTGGACAAAGAAAAAGGCGAGGCTTTTGTTTTCGTAATGAAGAATTACCTCTCTCACACCATCAACGGAGCTGAGGATGAAGAGTGCAGAGCACAAAATATGTGGGATTCTCTACAGCGAACTTGCTTAAAGAAGGCCAAATCACTGCTAGGAGCTTCAAAAAGTCATCACCAATACGCCAAAGAAACATGGTGGTGGAGTGATGAAGCTAACAAAGTGATAAATGAGAAGAAAGCGGCTTTCAAAGCTTGGTCAAAGTGCCCCTCTAATAATAGTGACGAAAAAGCTCGCCTCGAAATGGAATACAGATGCTGCAAGAAAAAAGCGAAGAAGAAGTGCGCTCAGCTTCAAGCAGAGAGTACGGAGGGCCTGTATCGGGAGCTGGAGAAAATATTTTCCCCGGTTGCTGATGCAAACCAGGCTATCCAGGAGCTGCGAAGACACAATATGAACAAGAGCGCCACTATCTTCAAAATAGCCGCCCAAAGAAGGAAGAATGCTCAGGAGATTCGTTCGCCAAAGTTCATTAGCAATGCTCATGGCCAGCTTCTTGTGGATGACGACAAAATTCTGCAGAGGTGGCGGCAGTATTGTGAAGAGCTTTTGAATGAACAGTTTCCCCGGCTATACTTTCCAAGAGCCACCCCTAACTGTGAAGAAATACCCGACATTACAGTCGAAGAAGTTAGTGAGGCGGTCAAATACTCCAAAAAACGAAAAGCGATTGGGCCAGACGAAATACCCTCTGAGTTCTGGAAAAAGATGGGAGATATCGGGTTCAGATGGCTCAGAATTCTCATCTCCAAATTCGTGAGAGGTGATCCAATTCCGAATGAATGGAGGGAAAGTTACCTTCTCCCTGTATATAAAGGGAAGGGTGATACGCGAAACTGTGATAACTACCGTTCGATCAAGCTGATGTCACACACCATGAAGATCGTTGAGCGGGTATTATGTGGCCGACTGCGAAAAATAATACGGCTATCTGATGATCAGTGCGGGTTTGTCTCGGGTAAATCAACCACAGATGCAATCCAAAGTATAAGGATCATAATGGAAAAACATCGTGATTCCTTAAGGGATTTGCATATTGTATTGGTTGACTTTGAAAAGGCATTCGACAGACAACCACGAGATCTGATATGGGTGGCGCTAAGACATCGAGGGGTTCCAGAAACCTATGTATAGATGATTATGGACATGTACGAAGGAGCAAAGACAAAAGTAAGATGCCCCGCTGGAGTAACCGAAGAGTTCCCAATCAAAGTCGGGGTACACCAGGGAAGCGTTTTAAGTCCTTTGCTCTTTATTACAGTCCTTGATTATCTGCTTGAAGGTAAAGTGATGGACCCCAAGGTACATCAGTTATTCTTTGCTGACGATGGAGCCATCATAAGTGAGGATCCTACATACCTGCAACGAGCACTTGATGTGTGGGTGGACGTTTTGGAGGGAAATGGGTATCGCATTAGTTCAAAAAAGACAGAGTACTTGTGCTGCCCGTTCTCTGATCCACTCAGGCCTATTCCAGACATTTATTTGAATGGAACAGTGCTTCCCAAGTGCGAAAAGTTCAAATATCTGGGATCTATGATCAATAGCAAAGCAACTTGTGATGACGACATCAATCATCGTGTAAGCGTAGGGTGGATGAAGTGGCGAGAAAATTCCGCTATCTTCTGTGACAGAAAAATGCCACCTAAGTTGAAAGGAAGGCTCTACACCGCAGTTGTACGTCCAGCGCTCACATACGGTTCACAATGTTGGACGATGTACAAAAAGTATGAGAGTAAATTAACGGCAGCTGAGATGAAGATGCTTCGCATGACAGCAGGAGTGACAAAGCTTGATCGAATAAGCATTTCGAAGATCCGTGGAAGCTTTCACATCAAGGAAACCATCGTACAAAAAATAGAGCGTGACCGGCTCAGTTGGTATTGCCACGTTCAAAGAAGAGATCATTTGAACCCTGTTAAAAAGGCAATATCAATGCACGTTCCAAAGACATCGCGATGTAGGAAAGGCAGTCCTATAAACGCCTGGATCAGACAAATGCGACGACATCGGCATTTCATTGGCCTCAGTAACCGAGTGATCAAAAATCGGCAGGCCTGCCGATATTTTCTGAGGTCAAATAGGCGAACCCCACATGCGGATCAGTAGAAATGCGGTGAAGTGGGAGGGTTGTGATCCCTTGTTTTCGGATCATAGCCTCGCTGATAAAAGGAAGAAGAAGAAGAATTGGAGTGGGCGCCGTAGCGCAGTGGTTACTGTGTCGGATCATTGTGCATGACGTTCCATAATTAAAACCCAGGAAACACCAAAACGGTTTTTCACGGTCCCATCTCTCGCGAACGTTTGACAAACATCCGAGAGTATTGCTGTCAGGAGAAATCTTCTCGAAATCAAAAACGAAAAATCCTCTTCGGACACGACACAAAACGATGGTTGCGAGAAGCTAGACCTAGGTCCTTCATGGACTGTTGCGCCAAATATGTATGTATGTGTACCAGAGCTCTAGAAGAGGGTAGATGCCAAATGTTTAGTTTCGCCTTACCCTTTGTTGCCAACACGTAGAAAAAACAAAAAAAACTTGCCCTTCACAACACCTCCTGTCTGTTATTTCCATCTTGTCGTTTGTTATCGACTTGATATGCACGTATACGTAACGTATGCAATCGTAGGATCAAAAAACTGGCTCACGTCGGAATATTTGCGATAACAATACCACAAGTTGTACGCTAATTTTGCACTTCTATAGACGAACGAGTGTGACTTGAGCTGATTAAAATGCAGTCACAGGCGTCAATGAATGAAGAAACAAATATTCCCCATCAAGTCGTATGGTGATAAGGCTCTGCTAATTAAATAAATTCTGATTATATCAGCTATACTAGGCTATCTATTTAATTTTGTCTGCAAAATAAACATTTTGAAATCTGATAAGGTTTGTAACTCATCAGAAATCATTTAAAGACGAAACTGAGCCCGCACCTAGTAACAATATGGGATTTGCACTTTCTAAACCATACTCTCGTTCTAACACTTGATCCTTGTGGCAATGATGTCAAGGGAGGCTTCAACCTTCGTCCAGAGGAATTCTGAATGCCGTGAAACGTGTGCAATAAAATACTGCGTGCTTCGTATCTTCGTTTGCATCTGGGCATTCCGGGCAGAATGGCCAGCTGCCGGGCCCAAATCGGTGGAGATACTTGCGGTAACCACTGTGACCAAACAGGAACTGTGTAAGATGGTAGTTGCAGTCTCCATGCTTTCGACTTATCCAGTCATAGATTGCCGGTATCAGTTTGTATGTTCATTAGCCTTTTGTTGTATAGCCCAACGAGCTGCTGACTCTGCCCTTTTTTTCAATTTTTATTACCTTTGTACAAGTCGCGTCGTTTTGCCTCAATGCTCTTCTGTTGTATATCCTGAGCATTTCCTCTGCGAGGATGTCAATGGGGAGCATTTCACCTATAACAAACAAATGCAGCTTCGTCAGAAATGGTTCGAAGGCCACTGTTTGTCCGTAGCGCGCAGATTCTGTATGTTAACGATAGTCTCCTTCGTCTTTAGCTCTCCGCCCAGACAGGGGTGGCATATAACAGAACTAAGGTGATGACTCTAGAGAGTAGAATCCTTATATTACGATATTACGAATTATAAGCGAGAGAGCTCTTGCATTTGCGATGCATTTTTGGTAATATAACACATTGACGAATCCAATTATCGTTACTCTGCCAGGTAGCGTTAATTGTAGGACTTCGTTATACATGATATTCCACAAAAATGGCTCTAAGACTGATCCCTGTGGAACTCCCGCCGTGACGTTGTGGTATTATGTCCCTTCGTTGGTATTGTACCTCAGCTTCCTACTCCTGAAGTAGTTCGTCATTATACGCAGTAGGTAATATGCCATATTCATCTTGGCAAGTGAATTTCTGATAAACAGCCAGCTCGCAGAGTAAAATGTGTTTTAACGTTCAGCGTTACTTCTGCATAATACTCCTTTGTGTCGTAGAGCCACCTTTCCCCTTCGACGGCACCTTTTGCGATATCGACTGCCGCTCTTATGGCATCAACACTAGATCGCGCTCTTCTGAAGTCAGAAGAATAAAACTGTGTTCTGTGACGTCTGTTACTGCGTATGCAAATCACGTAGGCTACATTCGCAAGCCAGGTGGCGAACATATGCATATTGTGTACGGTTTCTGGTAATGTGTCTGAGTTTTCCCCAACTTTTCCCCAACTGCCGTGCCTTCTTCTCAACTATTCTGCACCATGTTCTCCTCGGACCGCCAGGTCTTCTGCCATCCTGAGTTAAAGGGTTCCATTGCATAGCAAAGTTCGCTATGGAACTTTCACCCTTTCAGAACGTGTGACCTATCCACTGCCACTTCCGTCGTTGGATGGTTGTGCCTATTTGTTCCTGATCCATTCTCTCGTAAAGGTGTTCGTTAGAGATACAATTGGGCCAGAAAATCCTTAAAATTTCGCGCAGGCCCCGAGCGCAGGCAAACGAGCGTTTGCAGCTTTTTGGTGATAGTAGTGGTCATTCTTCACGTGCTGCATCCATATAACAGCATGGATTCATGCTCATGGTTCGAGCGGAACAGTCTTAGCTTGGTGTTCAAACTGATCGCATTGCTTCGCCATATTTTGGACAACATCCCGAACGCGGAATTTGCTTTGGTGATCCTGTTGGCAATACCCAGTTCGGTTCCACCATCGGTCGAGACAAGCAAGGTACTGGACATCCTCTACTCTCTCTACCGGTTGTCCAGCAATGCATATTTGAGCCGATGAGTTTGTTCCAAGGTGTTTTAAGTGATACATTTAAGGCGATATCTGTTTCGCAATCATTTCTAAAGCCATCTCAGTTTGTTCTATTGCTAGTAAGTCTTGGAGGTCCTTTTTTCTTGATCAGCGCTTCTCTAAGTAATAAAATTACCGGCGAGTGGTCAGAAAAGAGATCAAAACATCCTTTGACTGTAATAAACTTCTCATAAATGCCTCTTGTAACAAAAAAATCGATAAGATCGGGAATTTTCCTGAATGGGTTGGCCAATAGGTCGGTTTTCATGTCGAATAAAAAGTAGAGAATTTTTCTTTTAGAAGATGTACATCTTGAACCCCAGAAGGTGTGCTTCGCGTTGAAATCTCCACCAATAAGGAAATTCGAACCGAGGGCATTAAAGACACGAAAGTAGTCATCTTTTTCTAGTGAGCATCGCGGCGGAACATATCTTATGTCATTGTAACTGTCTAATCAGAGCACGTTATCGTTACTTACTTACTTAGATAGCGCTACAGTCCGGGGTGGACCTGGGCCTCAACCAACAAACCTCTCCAGCCAGCACGGTTACGAGCCAGCTGCCTCCAGTTGCGCACGCCAAGTTGGTTGAGGTCCCCCTCCACTTGTTTGCGCCACCTACCGCGAGGTCGTCCTCTACTGTGCCGTCCGTCCGGGTTGGATTCGAAGACTTTCTTAGCGGGAAAGTTGGGCTCCATCCGCTCTAAATGACCCAGCCATCTTAGTCGCTGTATGTGAACTCTTCTGGCTAAGTCGATGTCCTTGTACAGGCCGTATAGTTCGGCATTGTACCTTCTCCTCCACTCATCGTCTATGCAGACGGGACCAAAGATCGCTCGAAGAACTTTTCTCTCGAAATAACCAAGGGCATCCTCATCCGGTTTTTTCAAAGCCCATGCCTCTGCGCCATACAACAGGACTGGGATGATTAATGTCTTATAAAGAGTTACCTTAGTAGTTCGAGATAGGGCTTTGCTACTCAATTGCCGTTTTAGCCCATAGAAACAATGATTGGCAAGAGTAATTCTCCGTGTGATCTCCCTACTGATGTCATTTGCGGAGCTGACCATAGAGCCTAGGTAGACAAAATCCTTTACTACCCCAAAATTGTATCTGTCTATTGTGGCGTTCTGCCCAAGACGCCGATGTTGGGTGTCCTTTTTTGTAGACAGCATATATTTTGTTTTGCTTTCATTGACCGCTAGACCCATCTTTGCTGCCTCGATCTCAATACTCGTAAATGCCCCATTGACGGCCCGCTGAGTTCTTCCGATTATGTCAATGTCATCGGCATAAGCGAGTAGTTGTACAGACTTGAAGAAGATTGTACCTCCGGGGTTGGCTTGTGAGTTTCGTACAATTCTCTCAAGTACTATGTTAAAGAGTTCGCATGATAGCGCGTCGCCTTGTCTAAGACCTTTCCTGACATCGAACGGTTCGGTGATGTTCTTACCGACTTTGATGGAGCAGCGAGAGTTCTCCATCGTCATTCTGCACAAACGGACGAGCTTGGCAGGGATGCCAAGACTAGACATGGCTCTGTATAACTCGTCTCTATACACGCTATCATAGGCAACTTTGAAATCGATGAAAAGGTGGTGCGTATCGATTTTATATTCATGGGTTTTTTCCAAGATCTGCCGTAGTGTGAATATTTGGTCAATGGTGGACTTCCCAGGCCTGAAACCGCACTGATAAGGACCTATCAGGTTGTTGACGATCGGTTTTAGGCGTTCACATAGTACGGCAGACAGGATCTTATATGCGAAGTTGAGGAGACTTATACCTCTGTAGTTGGCGCAGTTCAGAGGGTCTCCTTTCTTCAGGATCGGGCAAACGATGCTGAGGTTCCATTCATCAGGCATACTTTCGTCCGACCAGATTTTACAGATGAGCTGGTGCATGCTCCTTACCAACTCATCTCCTCCTGCCTTGAAAAGTTCAGCGGCAAGGGCGTCGGCTCCAGCAGCTTTGTTGGATTTGAGTTTAGATATCGCTATCCTCACTTCATTCTGATCGTGTTGACGGGAATCTTGACTGCCATCATCACTGTTGAATGGCACATCCTGCCTAATAGCGGAATATTGGTCATCATCGCCGTTTAACAGTCTGCAGAAGTGTTCCTTCCATATCCTCAGCACCGACTGCGATTCTACTACTATAATGCCATTTTCGTCCCTGCAGGCTTCTGTTCTGGTTTTGAAACCCTGGCATGTTCTTTTTACCTTTTGGTAAAATTTTCGAACATTATTCCTGCAATAAAGTCTCTCAATCTCCTCGATCGAGCGCTTCTCATGCTCTTTTTTCTTCTTCCTGACAAGTCGATGTTCCTCTTTTCCCCTGCGCACGTAGAGCTCGTAAGCAGCTCTAGTCCTTCTATGCAGCGTCGATTTGTACGCCTCTTGTTTTGCTGCATGTGCTTGCCGGCATTTCTCATCAAACCAGGGGTTTCGTTGTGGTGGGCGAGAGAAACCCAGTACATCAGAGGCGGCATCTCTGATGGCTTTTTGGCAACGCTGCCACTGGTCTTCCGCATTTGCTGCTGGCGGCATAGGACTAAGATTGACACGATCGCCAGAGGTTCTGGCGGTCTCTTGCGATTGTAGCTTTTCGACTTCAAATTTCCTCACAGCATTTCGTTGATTTCGCTCCGTTGCGGATATCCGCATCCATACCTTGGCTACAACTAGGTAGTGATCCGAGTCCACGTTGGCTCCTCGGAAAGTCCGGACACCCAGAATACTGGAAGAGTGCCTTGCGTCGATCGCAATGTGATCGATTTGGTTGACGATTTTTCGATCAAAGGAGAGCCATGTTCCTTTGTGAATATCGAGACGCGGGAACCGCGTACTAGCTACGACAAAGTTTCGCCCCGCCGCAAAGTCGATTAGCCTGAGTCCGTTGCCGAAAGTGTTGTCGTGCAGGCTGTGCTTTCCGACCACGCTACTAAAGACTTCCTCTCTTCCCAGCTTTGCGTTAAAGTCGCCTAGGATAATTTTAACGTCGTGGCTAGGGCATTGCTCATACGTGTTGTCCAAGAGCTGGTAGAAGTCATCCTTTGTCGCGTCGTCCTTCTCCTCGTGAGGGGCGTGAACGCAAATTAGGCTAATGTTGGCAAATTTAGCCTTGATACGGATAGTCATGAGGCGCTCGTTCACATGCCGGAAACTCAAGACTTCTTGCCTAAGTCTGTCTCCAATGACAAATCCGCACCCGAGTAGATGCTGTCCTTTTTGTCTGTAGCAATCGCCGTAGTAGATGTCGCAGTTTTTCATACTCCTTTTGCCCGGCCCATCCCATCACACTTCTTGGATGGCGGTATTGTCTGCTTTGAGGCACTCTAGGGCCTCCGCAAGTTGTTCGGCTGCACGTGGTTTGTAGAGGGACCTAACATTCCATGTGCAGACACGAAGATCGTTGTCCTTTTTACGTTTGCATGGGTCGTCAACAGTAAGATCATCCGTATCCGAGGCTGTTGGTTGCTTCGTAACCAAAGGTTTTTTACGTGGTAGGGAAGTTAACCCGACGACACAACCCCCAACCTGAAGGGCCAGATCCTTTTTTTTTGTACCCCTAGGACAAGAGGCCGGATACACCGATGTCAGTAACCCACTTCGGGGATATGAGCGCTGCCGTTGGCCCATTAAGGGTTCATCCGCCACCATCTCTTTTTCAATACCCTGACGTAGTATTGAAAATCCTTACAGACCTCAGCTCCAAATATGTTGAAGTAGCTCCAGTAAGGTATCCACTGGTCTGTAGACGTCACCGTTGATTCCATCGAGAGAATTCGTCCGCCGCACGTCCTCCTTCTGAGGACCTCTTGCTAGACTTCTGAGACGCATATTTCAGCCGATCAGGTCGACAAGAGATGGCTCGTCCGGTTAGACATATGCGCGCTGAAGTTCACCCAGATGTGCTTATGCAGGTCTGAGTGTTCAGCTGCACATATATCGTCAGACTCAGCATACGCTCATCGTTAGTTCACTATCAGATAGCTATCCAGCGGGCACCGCGTGGAGGTGATGATGTGATTTTGCCCACCGCACGTCATCGTTATTTAGGCAAATTCTTCCTTGAAGCAGAAGACCTATCTGCAAGATCACTCAAAAGCATAGTAGAGTTCATCACCAAATCGGGCATATTGAGTGAGCTTAAGGATCAGGGGAAATCACACCTAATCCCACCTCTTCAATAATCCACAATCTACAATCCACATTTTTTATATCATTCAGTCTTCCTTGGCCCACAATGTGTTTTTGAATGTCATCGAGCTACGAGAACATTCCATGCCACCATCTGATTCCAAAAGTAATTACCACTACGATTGTCCAATATCTCATTGATATATCAACACTTTAAAGTTCTTCTGTTGTACAATTCTGTACATTCGTGATACGCCTATCATTCATATAATATTTATCTTGCTTACACTTGGACGTTGTAACAAGGTTTGACGTCAATAGTACCTCATTTTATTTCTTCAATTTCTTGTAATCTAACTCAGCTTACGTCACTCTAGATTTGACAACAGTCTCAATAATCCAAGGCACTAGACACTATCCAAAGTCCACTACAATAGGTCCATTCGTACTCAAACCTAAAAAAAACTCTTGCAACCGGCTTAAGGCACTTTTTCCTATCAGCTGTTTTCGCGTACGTCACTACTTTCGTTTCTCAATTATTTACTCCAAGGCTTATGCACTCCACCTCCAAGACCTTATCTCTCCAATTTGAGATTAAAATGAAAGAAAATAGTTCACTTTGCACATGTGACCGCTCGCGTTGATATTCTATTTAAAGCCTCCAAAGCGCGCGTTCTTTCAACCAACGCAACGTCCCAAGTCATAAATATCAGAAAAACCGCAGCCTCTTCAAAGTTGTGTGTCAAAACCTACTTGAGATCACTTTCTTTTTCTGATAATTCACGAAGTGACTCGAAAGTCCATTGAATTATGGAATACGATTATTTTCTTATTAATAGCCGCTTGGAGTGCTGCTCTCCTAATTTACAACCTTGCTGAGGAGGTTGGTTCTATTTGAATTTATTTACTTGTCTTCCCATTTCTATTAAAAAAAAATTAAAATTAAATAATAAACTACCCTTGTTTTGACGTCAAGCACTGGCAATTTTTTTTTCGCCTCTTATCGCGTTGAACTGTCATCACGAAAATCCCAAACACTGTATGTTCTTGTGAATCGAGTAAATAAACTTACAAATGTTATAGTAGTACTTAAGGAAAAAAAAAAAAGATTTATTTCGCGAAGGCAGACTGGCGGAGTATTAGGCAATAAAAGGAAGATTAGATACTTTTTTTTTGGCTAAAATTTGCTGTGGGTTGCAAGTGGGTTGGTATCGGAGTTCGTAACGAATTGATGGTAATAAATTAATTTTTTTTTCTCTTCTTCTTCTTACAGGTAAGAACGTGAGCAATGCGAATATAACTGTGGGTTTGGACTTAAACAAGTAATCAGATTCAGATAAGTTTTTGAGTAAATACAGGTATTTGTATATATATTTTTTAATTGCTAGCAAATTTTTTTGGGGATGTCGTGCGCAGTTAAAATGTGTTGTAGACGTTGCTGTATATCAAAAGGCGGATCACTTTTGTTTCTCCGCCTCGTCTTCAAATCCACCGAATATAATCTTAAACAGACAGTAGCAAATAAAGGGTGTCAAATGATTGACTTTGTGTCGTACAGCTAAACCCCCTTTTTTAAGTTTGTGGTCACGCCCATGTGGTGTATAGGCACTGCGATCAAAGTGGATCTATTGTGCAAAGTGCCAACTTTCAGGACAGCAATACTTCTACTTGTCTTATGAAAGCAATAATTACAGCTGCTGAGGAATTCTTTAAGTCTGTTGTAGATATGATCTCTTTAAGGAGAAAGCTTCTCTCAATCCTACACATAGCTGCACACCGACATAGTATGTGTTCTAAGGTTTCTTCCTCTTTTAGGCAGAGGCTTCAGGTGATATCCCCCAAGATTTTCATCCTGCTGAGGTGGTAATTCAATAGACAGTGACTGGTATGGAAGGATTGGACAGCTCTTTTAGCTTGTATGGGACCTTGGGTGTTATCCCAATGAGAAGCACATGCTGCGTTTCCAACTGTTAGGGTATATTTTAAAGTAGAATCAGATATTCCGCAAAAGGGATCAGAGCCAATTAACAACTCAGAGGAACCTTTTTTGGCTAGCAGATCGGCAGTCTCGTTACCGTCAATGCCTACATTACTTGGTATCCACCACAATTTTACTTTATTGTATTGGGCAAAGTTTTGTAAAGTGTCAAAGTAGATGAGAACTGATTTTGAACTGATCAATTGGGCAATCAGTGCTTTGAGCGCTGGTGCTGCTTGGCTGTCGGTGAAAGTATGGATTGTGGCACCTTAGATGTTTGTACTATCGCAAGTCTCAATGAAAAGCTCCGCTAGGAAACACTAGGACTCTTTCTAAGTGGTTGCGAAATTTTAAAATTGGGTCCATACACTCCGACGCCAACTCCTGAATCCATTTTTGATCTATCGCGTCGGTATACCACACGATTCCCTTTAAATCAAGAAATTGTCCGCCATAATTCCATGTATCACAAAAGTACAAATATTTGGCGCAACAGCTCTTTAAAGTGCCAGGGCCTAGCTTCTCACAACCACTCATGTTGTGTGCGTTATATTTTTCACACGAATGGAAGGGACCTACAGTTTAATGCCGAATCCGAACGGCGATTTGAGAATCTTTTTCGTGACAACAATACTCTCGGATGTTTATCAGACGCTCGCGAGAGGTGGGACGGTGAAAAAACTTTTTGGTGTTTTCTGGGATTCGAAGTTGGAACCTCATGCGTAGTGATCCGACACACTAACCACTTACGCCACGGCGCCCCCCATGTATCACGGCTTGGGATCTCTATCTCGAACCTGCTACCTAAGTAGATTGATTTAGGCATAGAGTCGGAAACCGTGCTGAGCATATCTAGCTCGGGGAATTCGTTTGCCCCTGCTAAAGTTATGCGTTTAGCCTTTAAATTTGGAGAACTATTTGCAATTCTAAATTCAATAAGTTTACCCACTTGAAACTCGAGCATTCCTTTTGAATTTTCTATTTGTACGATCAATCACGAATTATACGAGCTGTACAGCGATATCGACGTAGTCAAAAAACTGCGTATTGGACGTCTGAGATGGCTAGGACATGTAGAGCGAATGGACACCAACGCTCCGGCCCGCAGAGTCTTCGAATCTAACCCCGAGGGACGACGCAGTAGTGGACCTCCTTGCCGTAGGTGGCGCGCACAAATTCAAGGCGACCTCGACCAACTTGGAGTGCGCAACTGGAGGCAATTAGCTAAAGACCGAGCTAAATGGGGAGGCTCGTTGGTTGAGGCCCAGGTTCACCCCAAACTGTAGCGCCACCAAATTAAGTAAGATGATGTTGATGCTGGTGCCTTGGGTTTTTTTTTCCCAAAGATGCGACCAATTTTTCATTCCTACAGACTTACCTGCGAACTATGGAGCTTATATTCGCCCGAAATGCGAATACAACTCCCATTTTCGGAAGGAGATCCTGTAACAATTTTGATTTTACCAGATCGCGACAGGAATGTAGATTGATCGGGAATGAGTCATTTGGTTGTCAAACTCCTTCGTCGAAACACCACTAGAATGCTGTACGCTTAGTGCTTTTGTGCAATTCTTCGGATGGAATATATCCGCCTGTCTGCTTAATTGAAATACACGAAATACATACACTACGTCTTAGCGGCTATGCAGTATACATGCGTTCGAGAAGAAATCCTGCGCATAGATTATGCTAACATATGTATCTAAGCACTTGTAATAAAAAAAAGTGCCAGGGACGCTTGAAATTATATAATTAATATGAAAAAAAAAAGCATCCTTCAGAAGGACGATTTGTTCCCGCCCGGGTTCGAACCGGGGACCTTGTGCGTGTGAAGCACACGTGATGACCACTACACTACAGAAACTTTTTAAGGACATGGTACGAAATTGCGTCCTTAAGTGAGTTGATAATCCTTTTAACGTGTCATAATATACTCGTACTCGTAACTTCCAATACTATGATACTCGTAATATGTGAAATACGCTCATGGGGGTTAGGAAATACACGTGGTGTTACGCGGCGGCGTAAATGTGTCCAGGCGGGACAATGATGGCGGAGATAACCCTGCTGAATCGACGACGTATAATAGAGCTCCCAATGAAAACACGTATATAGCACGTTTAGAATGCTTTTATTTATGTATGGAACGTGTAAGAATGTTGAGATAACGTAGGGAATTGATGGGAAACGTTTGGGAATGGTTTATTATCTATAAAATCAGAATTAATTATAAATACAGAAAAGGATTTGAAGTACTTACTAGTTTTTAGTCGATTTGTGGCGGCTGCCAGAAGCTTGCCGGAAAGGCACAAGAGAAAATGGAGTTCAATTGAAATCCAAACGTCAATTCTAGACCTGTTTCATTCTATTTAGAGAGATGCCATGAAACCGCCAGAACCGTCACATCAATTCAAATATTTCAAATAAAAACTTAACACGTCGGCATAGCAATATTACACATCTAGCTATTTCAAACCTTATACAAAAATAAATACAAAAAAAGAGGCATAGCTCACCTATATACCACCTTGATCAAAAAGTTCCCGGAATTTGTTCAGAAAATTAAAAATACAAGTTTATTCATCTACATCTATATTGTCCCCTTCAAAGTAATCTCCATCGACTGCAACACGCTTGATCCAATCTTCGAAAATTTTTTTATATTCGGTTTTCGGTATGTCCATCAGTGCTTCCTGCGATTTTTCCATTATTTCCTCTCGGCTGCTGAAACGCGTTCCCCGTAATGGTTTTTTAACTCGATTGAACAGAAAGAAGTCACAGGGAGCTAAATCAGGTGAATTCGGTGGCTCTTGGATGGTATTTGTTGCATTTTTCGTTAAAAAATTACGAATAATGATGGCACTGTGCGACGGTGCGTTATAATGGTGCAAAATCCACGAGTTTTCTGCCCACATTTCTGGTCTCTTACGGCGAATTGCTTCACGCAAACGTCTCATAATGCCCAAATAATACTCTTTGTTTACTGTCTGGCCTTCTGGCAAAAATTCATGATGCACTACACCGATGTAATCCATGAAAACCCTGAGCATTGCCTTCTTTTTTGACTGAAAACGTCTGCCACTGCGCTCATCATTTTCGATTGACTCACGACCACTTTTGAACCGCTCGTGCCACTGGTAAACGACCGTTTTCTTTAGAGAATCGTTGCCGAAACACTTTTCCAACATTTCCAACGTTCGCGCACCATTAAATCTGTTTTTTACGCAAAATTTAATACAAGTTCGTTGTTGCAAATTTAAATCCATTTCTAAAATTGTAAAAAATTGCCAACACACACAGAGATAGATGTACTCTTGGTTACGTAACTTTTGCAAATGTCAAGCTATGACGCCAAGATTTAGAGGGAATATCAACCAGAGATGTACCAACTTAACAAAGAAAACAGAACTCAAATCGGAACGATGGGAGCGCCACACGGTTTTTATTCCGGGAACTTTTTGATCAAGGTGGTATATATTGTTACGCAGGTATAAAGGGAGAAACCGCACAATCAACCGACGAGCACCATCGCGAAAACCCTAGAAGCTGTCAACTCGAAAGCTGTAGAACTTGCCAGACTTTCGACAAATAAAGTTCCAGCGGCTAACTGGAAAATTTGACATTTGCCTGGAAATCCAGAGTCGCATATAAAAGGAGGTTGACAGCAGTCCAGAGAGGAGTTCTGTTTTTGAGAAGCAACAACATCGGCCATAGAGAGACGCGCAGACAACAAAATAAAATTGTACTAGAATTCTTTTGCTAGTTAGTCATTTAATTGGAGAGAATTTTATTTAAATAAAAAAGGAAACAAGTTCACCCTCTCGAGAACCAAATAAATTGTGTTTTCTTCAGTACCCGTCTCCACTTTGGGAAGTCGTATTTGGCAGGATCGGCCACTTTTGTTAATATATATATATATAAAAACAAAAAAAAAAAAAAAACACTTTAGCATCCATAAGCTAGGAAGAATCTTGATCTCTAGGATTACGCTCCTTTTGTACTTTTAAAGGTAAAATTTATTTTTTCAACCGGTGTACCTAAGCATATGGTAAATTAGTTATGAATCGCTATGCAATTGAGCAACGCATAACCATCCCAAAAATTGATTAAGTGTTCCAATTCGTGCCCATCTTTTATTTTGGAAAGAAAAGCTAATAGAACAATTCCAAGACCTAGTATGCTTAAGTATTGTGGTAAATCAAGGCTTCCGTATCAGAGTATTGCTCGAACAATTGAAAATATTAGCACAGGGTGTGAAAGTACTATATGCATGAACGTGAGGAGGTTTTAGCAGTAGAAGGTAAGTCTGCAGAGGGCATCTCAAGGTGTCGTACTCCCACCAATCTTTTAGCTCTTTGTGGTGGACGTGATTTTGAAAATACTCAAAATGAATGGCTTGTCGGAACATGTCGGATTACGCTAACAATGTTGCTTTTATTGTATCAGGGAATTTTCTTCTGATCCTTAGCGATAGATTTAATTATACACTGCTATTAGTTAATAACTGGATCAACAGCCGAGGTCTAAGTGTCAACCCCACAAAGAGAGAAATTGTCCGTTTCACTAGGATCGAAAGTGTTGTACTAAATCTCCCAAAGTCAGCACGATATTTGGGCGTAATTCTAGATCCTAAACTTAATTGGAAGGCTGATATCGAGGATCACATTAAGCAATCATGTGTAGCTCTTTACTTTCTTACTAAGGTGGTGCTACAGTCCGGGGGGGATCTGCGCCTCAACCAACAAACCTCTCCAGCCAGCGCGGTTACGAGCCAGCTGCCTCCAGTTTCACACGCCAAGTTGGTTGAGGTCCCCTTCCAGCTGTTTGCGCCACCTGCCGCGAGGTCGTCCTTTAATGCGCCGTCCATCGGAGGTGGATTCGACGACATTCTTGGTTGGAACATTGAGCTCCATCCGCTCTAAATGACCCAGGCACCTTAGTCTCTGTATGTGAAATTTTCTGGCTAAGATGTCTTTGTATAGCCGTATAGTTCGCCATTGGACTTTCTCCTCCACTTGCCATCTATGTAGACGGGACCAAAGATCACTCGGAGGACTTTTCTCTCAAAGTAACCAAGGGCATCTTCATCAGATTTTGACAAAGCTCATGCCTCTGCGCCATGCAGCAGGACTGGGATGATTAGTTTCTTATACAGAGTTACCTTAGAAGTTCGAGATAGGGCTTTATAACTCAATTGCCTTCTAAGTTCATATGAACACCGATTGGCAAGAGTAATTCTTCGTGTGATCTCCCTACTGATGTCATTTGCGGAGTTCACCATAGAGCCTAGGTAGACAAAATTCTTTACTACCTCAAAATTATATCTGTCTATTGTGGCGTTCTGTCTAAGACACCGATGTTGAGTGCCCTTTTTTGTAGACAGCATATATTTTGTTTTGCTTCCATTGACCACTAATCCTACCCTTGCTGCCTCGATCACAATACTCGCAAATGCCCCACTGACGGCTCACTGAATTCTTTCGACTATGTCAATGTCATCGGCATAAATGAGTAGTTGTACAGACTTGTAAAAGACTGTACCTCCGATGTGGGCTTGTGACTGTCGCACAATTCTCTCAAATACTATGTTAAAGAGATCGCATGATAGCGCGTCAGTTTGTCTAAAACCTCCCCTGACATCGACCGGTTCGGTGATGTTCTTTCCGACTTTGATGGAGCAGCGAGAGTTCTCCATCGGCATTCTGCAGAGACGGACGAGCTTAGCAGGAATGTCGAGACTAGACATGACTCGGTATAACTCATCTCTATGCACGTTATCATAGGTGTAGACACTACAATAGGTAACTTTGAATTCGACGAAGAGGTGATACGTGTCGATTTTATATTCATGAGTTTTTTTTTCCAACATCTGCCGTAATGTGAATAGTGGACATCCCGGGTCTGAAGCCCCACTCATAAGGACCTATCAGGTTGTTGACGATTGGTTTAGGCGTTCACATAATACGGCAGACAGGATCTTATATGCGATGTTGAGAAGACTTTCTGCAGTTGTCGCAGTTCAGAGGGTCTCCTTTCTTCAGAATTGGGCAAACAATGCTGAGGTTCCATTTATCGGGCATAATTTCGTCTGATCAGGTTTTACAGATGAGCTGGTGCATGCTCCTTACCAACTCATCTCCTCCTGCCTTGAAAAGTTCGGCGGCAAAGCCGTTGGCTCCTGCCGCTTTGGTGGATTTAAGTTTAGATATCGCTATCTTGACTTTATTTTGATCAGGTTAACGGGAATCATGACTATCGTCATCACTGATGAATGGCACCTAACAGCAGAATATTGCTCGCCGTCATCATTCAGAAGTCTGCAGAAGTGTTCTTTCCATATCCTCAGCACCGACTGCGATTCTACTACTATATTGCCATTTCCGTTCCTGCAGGCTTCTGTTCTGACTTTGAAGCTCTGGCATATTCTTTTTACCTTTTGGTAACGTTTTCGAACATCATTCCTGCAATAAAGTCTCTCAATATCCTCGATCGAGCGCTTCTCATGCTCCTTTTACTTCTCTCTGAGAAGTCGATGTTCCTCTTTTCTCCTCCGCTTGTAGAGTTCGCGAGCAGCTCCGGCCCTTCTATGCAGCGCGCGCCGCTTTGTACTCCTCTTGTTTTGCTGCAAGTGCCTGCCGGCATTCCTTATCAATCCAGGGGTTTCGTTGTGGTGGCCGCGAGAAACCCAGAACATCAGAGGCGGCAACTCTGATGGCTTTTTGGCATTTGCTGCTGGTGGCAAACGATATAGACTGAGATTAAAGGAGACTCGATCGGGTCTGAATGTCTCTTGCGATTGTAACCGTCCGACGTCGAACTTTCTCCATTCTGGATATCCGCATGCTTACCTTGGCTGCAACTAGATAGTAATCGGAACCCACACTGGCTCCTCGGAAAGTCCGGCCACCCAGAATCCTGGAAGAGTTCCTTGTGTCGATCGCAATGTGATCGATTTGGTTGACGGCCGGCGTTTCGATCAAAAGCGAGCCATGTCCCCTTGTGAATATCAAGACTTGGGAGCCGCTACTAGCTACGACAACATTTCGTCTGGCCGCAAAGTCCACTAGCCTGAATCCGTTGTCGGATGTGATGTCGTGCAGTTTGTGCTTTCCGACCACACTTCTAAAGACGTCCTCTCTTCCTAGTTTCGCGCTAAAATCGCCTAGGACAATTTTAACGTCATGGCTAGGGCACTGCTCATACGTGTTGTCCAAGAGCTGGTCGAAGTCACAATCCATTGAATTTCATGGTTTTTTTTTCGACAATTCTACTCAACATTGAGTCTCTGGAATACTCGGATGTTGCTCAATCGATCCCTGCGACTTATTCTAGCAACCCCACGAAGACTCTCTACGAATAAAATAACAATTGTTGAGGATTAGTGGATTGCCAATCTTCGGGACGATGAACCAACCAGTGTAGAGAGGAATGGTTTGATACGTTTATAAATTATGATAAATAGGATCATGTATGCATAATTTAAGAAAAATTTAGCATCGAACTGATGGAGCTAGTATTAATATAAACTGTTAATGATTTGATGCATATTAGAGATGGATGCTGAATGAGAAAACCCAAATTATTACCTTTATTCTCCGATATATATTTTGATTCAGTAAACATGTTTTTTGCAGTCTGTACATATTTCTTCATGGAGCCCTATTTTCTGATCCCATATGGAGTATTAAAACTCAACTCTCGACATCAAACAAGCAGGCTTTCGCTCTGGATCTTTCTGCATCGACCACATAAACACCTTACGGCTCATAATCGAGCAATGCATTGAGTACAGATCTCCGCCACATTTGCTGTTTATCGACTTCGAGAAGGCTTTCGACAGTCTGAATCTAGGTGCTATCTGGTCGGCCTTGCGCAGGAGAGACATCCTAGAAAAACGTATAGCAATTATCAAGGCTACATACGAGGGCGGTAAGTGTCACGTCTTACACAATGGTAAGGTGGCGGATGATTTTGAAGCCCGAAGTGCAGTACGTCATGAGTGCATACTGTCATCACTATTGTTCTTGGTGGTTATCAGCGATCTACTCCATGTAGCATTGACAGAAGGCTAGTAGTTGCCTTCATTGGACTATGACATCTTACTTTAAATATCTAAGTTACGCTGACGATGTTTATTTTCTTTCACATCTGATAATGGAACTTCATTTGATGGCCAGAAATCTAGAAGCTGAGGCAAACAAAGTGGGGCTAAAAATAAACACTGCCAAAACAAAAGCCGTGAGCCCTAGGTAAGGTTAGGTTATGTAGATGGGTGCCTTGTGACAAAGAGTCACTGCTCACTCAGACCAACAGTACGGGTCAATTGTGCCCAATTATTTAATCCTGTGAACGCTGTAAAGAAAGTCCGCTGTTAGAACCACCCAGAAAGAGATATAAATCTCAGGAGGTCCGTCAGCTCAACATTACTCAAGTCCTCCAGCTCTGAGAAGAAGAAACTACCAAGAGTCCTCATTCTTCTGCCGGATAGGGCAGGACAGTCACACAGCAGGTGATGAACAGATTCAATCTCTTCTTCGCCCCTGCAACTTCTGCAATAGTCGTTATGCAGCACACCGAGTCGCTCCGCTTGAACGCCAATGGCACAATGTAACAGTAATTATGCCAGAAATGACCCTTGCTTTATAACGACTAAGTTTTACCAGAGAGGTTGATCTCTTCTTGCTGTAGGCCGGCCATAGCGCCCTGGCCGTGGGGCATGTTTTCAGATGAATCCAGCGTCCGTTTGCTCGACCGGTCCCTAGCAAAGGAGATGAACGTCCCGTTGGGGGTCCTCAAGGGAGGCATCTTCAGGCACTATCTGCTAAAGGTGGATAGTAGATAGCAGGGGATGCCGAACTGTGTCATCTCCAGGCAGATGTGGCCCAAATACTCCCTGAAAAGAACGCAAGATCTACTAAACAGAAACCGTACAGATATCGTAAGAACTCTGGCAGTTAGTACTGGCCACTGGCCCATCGGAGTTCATGCGACCAGAATAGGCATTGCATTTAATGCACACTGTCGCAGCTGCAATACTGCTGATGAGATAGAAACAATCTTACACTTCCTCTGCAAGTGTCCGGCTTTAGGCGAGGCCAGACAGCGCACCTTAGGTAAACTCTTTTTCGACAACCTTATAGAGCTAGCGGAGATTAGCATTGGGGATATTATCAGCTTCCTCAATGCAGCGGGGCGGATTTGATTAACCCTTACCCCCTTTTTCTTTTTCTTTTCCCTAGTAGTTAACGTCCTTGTTACATCTGTTAGGTCACTTGGGTTGTGGTAATAAAACGGCGCTTCTGCGCTAATTAAGTGTCGGCATGGTTTGCTGACACAACCACTCCTACCTACCTACCTACCTTGCTCGACCGGTGGCTTCATCCTCTATTTTTTTCTGCAAGGAACTGATTGTGGTTGCTACAGAGGGGACGGCCCGCGATAAGTGCAGCGCCGACCCTTTCTTAGCAAGATCGTCAGCACTTTCGTTACCTTCGATATCCATATGCCCTGGTACCCAGAAGAGGGTCACCGTATTGGCTCTAGATATCTCATTTAAGAGTGATTTGCAGCTTCTCGCAAGCCTCGACCTAATTACGGCAGAGGCCAGGGCCTTAACGGCTGCCTGGCTGAACTCAATCCCTTAAAGAGACATGTTCTGCACTATACCAGATATTATGGTCAGGCAACATTGCTTCGGTAGGTTATTCGAGGTTGAATTATTAGACCTCGGAAATTTGTCCAATGGTGCTCCAACACTGGACCCAAGAAGTCTGGTCTGGTACACCGACGGTTCGAAAATGTATTCTGGGGTTGGAGCTGGGGTCTTTGGACCCAACACAAAGATTTCAGTACCTATGGCTATGACTCCTACTGCGTTTCAGGCTGAAATCCACGCCATTGAGATCTCCGCCAGACACCGTCTCCGCAAGGGGATCAAGGACGCTAGAATACATATCTTTTCAGATAGCCAAGCAGAACTTATGGCAATATCGTCCAATGTGATGGACTCCCGAACTGTGAAATGCTGCTACGATGTATTAAAGACCTTGTCAAATACAACAGGATTAAACTCGGTTGGGTCCCTGGACACCAAGAGATTGTGGGCAACGAATCTGCAGATGAGCTTGCTAGAGCTGGCTCAGAATCTGTGTTCATAGGTCCTGAACCTTATTGTGGCATCAACTGGGCAACAGCTACAATGCTGATTAACGAATGTGAGAACAAACTTCGTCTAGACCACTGGACCAATGGGCCATTCAAACGAATAATCAAGCCTTATTCCTATAAGGAAACGTATATTCCTCAAGGAGATACTTACTTTAGTGGAACTGAAATGCTCCACTACTAAAGACATACGCACTATCATAAGGGAGGTAGTACGTCTGTTAGACTAACTCCAACCCTCCGAAACAATAGATCTTTCAGGTCGCAGTGTCGTTGCCACGCGGGCATGGGTTGAACAAGAGGGGAAAAAAAAAACACCCATGGCAGCTTAACAATGCCGGACAAGAAGTAGAGAAAGTTGATAATTTTCTATATCTAGGACATGTGGTCTCGGCTAATCGCGGTGGCACTGAACTGGATCTGTGCAGCAGAATCTGGAAGGCTTAACCTGCGTTCGAAGTGCTATCCAAAATCTGGAGAAGCAATGTTCACTTTAAGAATCAAGCTGCTACTGCTTCGCTCCAACGTAGAGTCCGTGCTGCCTTATGGGCGCATTACCTGGAAGCTGAACACCATTAACACACGCAAGCTGCAAGTCCTCGTAAACAAATGTTTAAGAATTATCTTGAGGGTTTTTGGCCGATCTGTATCTCGAACGAACAACTTTATTGGAGGACGGGCCGTGGATTGGATACACCCTGCAGCGCGAAGACAACTCCATTGCGAAATATGCCATGCAGTGGAATCCGCACTCACAGGCAGGTAGAATAGCGGGGTGCCATAGGCAAACGTGGTGCAGAACAGTTGAGGAGGAATCGAGCTCTTTAGGAATGAGTTGGAGGCAGCTCAAACGCGTTGCAGAACTCCGAATAAGATGGCGCACAGGCGTAGTTGACGCCTTATGCGCGCCGAGGGGTTAAACGATCTAAGTAAGTAAGTAATATGGCGTCTTAGGACAATTCCAATTCCGCTTATGGTGAGGGGTTTTTTTTTGGTTCCGCCAAGGAATGTGGTAATCTTCGAAAGATGCATGATTCGCAAGCCCGAATAATCGATGCCGGGAATGAGCCTACGTACTAATCCACACCCTGCACACATCTACCACTCTGCCCGCGGGAGTGCCGTAAGGTATTACTTCGCAGGGCTGGTTAGCAATTAATGCTATGCTACTTGTATTGCTGCTTCAGCTCTCCTTGCTCTCTCAATTATTCGGAGGTCTTTTTGCACATTCGTTATAAGAGTACGAATTTCCATCCAATTCTCCTCTGACCGTAGCATCTGATCTATAAGTAATGGTGGACTTGGCAGGTTACTTATCCATTCTGTGAAGCAAGTGCAATGGCATATTGCATGCTCTGTATACTCCTCTTGGTCTGGACAATGTGGACAGAGGGGTGAGTTATCATGTCCAAATCTGTGTAAATATTTGTGCTAGCCCCTGTAACTCGATAGGAACTGCGTAAGATGGTATACATAGTTGCAGTCAACATACACTCGCTTGATCCAGATCTCAATGATGGGGATCAGCTTGTAGCTAGTACCTTCTGTACTGTTGTCCTTCCTGGCTTGCCACATAGCTAGCGATGTTGCCTTCTCCTCCGCCTTTATTCTCTTGACAATACCTGCTTCTTGATGACTCGAGGTTCTCCTTTCGTAGATCCTTACCATCTCATTTGCGAGGATGTCGATGGGGATCATTCCGGCTATGATACAGGCTGCTTCGTCCGATATTATTCGGAAACAGCTGATTGTTTTTATCGCGCATAGGCTATATGTTGACGATAGTTTTCTTCGTGTTTCTATCGTCGATAACGCCGCCGCCCAAACCGGTGCAGCATATAGGAGAACCGAGCTAACCACTCTGGGTAGTAGAATCCGTCTAGCATATCCAGGTCCACCGATGTTTGGCAGTATTCGAGAAAGGGCTGCCTGCAGTAGAGAAGCCTTCTTGCTCGAGTATTCCACGTGTCTTTTGAACTTTAACCTGTTGTCGAGCATTACTCCTAAGTATTTGACTGCTTCCTTGGTTCTTATAATCTGAGTTCCGACTTATAATATTTGCATATTCAACAGATTTTCGACGAGGGGTGTTTTTTTTTAAATATGTTTTACCATTTCTCTTGGAATAGTGAATTCTTACAGTCAAGGCCACAAACAGATATGTTGGAGTAATTGCTGACAACACATCGTTGTCAACACGCCAATGTATGTCACATAATACCAAAAGATACCAAACTTTCGTAAATACCTTTGACGCGTTTTTTTTCTCCTAGACGTACGAAGTACAAACATTTCCCTTAAAAAAAAAAAAACAACATTTTCTTCGTGTAAATCGATCAGCAAAATACCCACACAGACCCCCAAACCATAATCATTCACCAAACTTCGCAAATTATATGAATACCTATCTATAACCGATTTATCAATTCCAGATAAGATGCAGTCAAATATAAATACCCGGAGTGGGTTAACTTTTAGACCGAACTGCGATAAACCGCGTTTTATGGCGTCAAATGAACGAGCACTTGTTTCAGCCGCCAGGTGAACGTGATAGATCAGCCGATGGTTGGTTTCACAGATTAAAACTATAGAAGCCAATTCTGCATAAGGTGGCGCCACATAGGTACTTGAGGTAATTAGTTGTTGTAAATTGACCATCGAAAGAGGTTTAGTTAGCAGGCTCATGTGCTAATTGCCTAAGTTGTTGGTGATTCACTTTCGGCTAAAATATTCGATATTTGCTTTTGAAGTGCGCACAGCAGATACGAAAATCGATTTGTCAATGTTTATCAATTTTCGATGCTTTTCAAATCTAGATGCTAAGTGATACGAATAAATAAATCAATTGAAAGACGTGGGGAAGTATTTTTTTTTGTTGAAACGAAAAAGGCAAACGCTTAATAGCTTCCTCATTACCCGCCTAATTGAATTGCGATCATTTCTAATTCAATTACCACCAGCAAGGGTCGTTTCGGGGAGCACCCCCAATACAAATGAAATCAATTCGATTAAAATCCACAAGCATGGACAACGACGACGTACATTGCATTCGCAATTGAATTAGCTACAGCATCTCACACCCAATTGACGTCGTCGTCGAAGATGCAAACTAAAGCTGCATATGATACGCGCGCTAGTACTATGCCTAGACCGATCGATGGACAAGCCTTAATTGAATTAGGCACGTGATCAGTGCGATCAATTAGATCGACGATTGTCGATTATGGGACACACACACACACATACACGACTGATATGAATCTCGATTTGATTGATACTCTCTGTGACACTTGTTGGCCAGGTGACTGGGAGTGCACAGCAGCCCGATTGGATCTCTATTTTAATTGACTGGACACGCACGATGCAGTCAAGAGTGTGTCTTCTACTTAAAACCGGTGGCATACGAATGTCTTGACATTTCGATACCCGATGGCAGAAAGTACACTTGTCACAGCCGACGACGACGACGACGTGGTGTGTTCTAGATACGATGGGCCACTTGAATATATACTCGAGAGCCGTGTTGTGTCAACTAATTGCTTTGTAATGTTAATTGAATGTCTCCTGGTAATGTTTACGAGTACACGAGATCGTGATATGTATCGCGGGAGTGAATATACGCTCTAATGGGCTCTGTGCACTTCGAAAACCTGTTACAAATACGATAAACAGCCATTCACTCGATTAACAAATTTATGAGTTTTTTTTTGTTTTTTTTTTCGTTTGTGCCTCGTTTCGTTCTGAATTTTCATGGCTTCCATTGACGTCACAGTAATTGCAAAATCATGATTCATCATATTTCGGAGAGCAGTTGACCGTAAAAAGACTCTGAACAATTATGTCGAATGTGGTTACAGGCATGAGCTAAAGTTGAATGAAGGTTACCGGTGCCTTTTAACTTTTGTTGATGATTCTTTGGGAAGGGAAAACAGTTGGGGAGGAATTGTGTCAAATGGATGGGTGTATGGTGGCGGTGGAATTCCAAAATGTGAACGCAGATGTGAATTATTTCTAAGAAATACGAATGTTGAAGGAATGTTTCGAGATTACAAGAACAGCATTCCTTTGTTGCTCGTGGGTTTTGAACACGGTAAATAGGTTAAAATGTGCGTTGTTAGAAATAAGTTATCTGATAGCCTTGAAAGCTATAAGCGTTCCTGTGGAGCGTCTCGGGGTATTTATTTATAGATAGACACCTAGACAGATAAATTTTATTAAACAAATTATAAATTGAAATACAAATTTATACAAAAAATTGACATTGGCTATTGCCGTCAGCCAGAAAGAGGGAAAAATGAATGTTATAATAATGCACTATTGGAAAATTTTATTAAAGCTCATTTCAGAATTATACTTCTATAGCATTTACATATTAAATTCATCTGTTTAAATGTTATATTGGTTATATAGTTTTAAAAGGCGTCCTTTAAAATTTGTGAGCGGTATCTCAAAGCGAGCTTCATGAAACTGTACAACTTTTTCCAATCTTGTCCATTCATTATCTCCACGACCTCGTTACTTACTTACTTACTTAGATGGCGCTATAGTCCGGGGTGGACTTGGGCCTCAACTAACAAACCTCTCCAGACAGCACGGTTACGAGCCAGCTGCCTTCAGTTGCACACGCCAAGTTGGTTGAGGTCCCCCTCCACTTGTTTGCGCCACCTACCGCGAGGCCATCCTCTACTGCGTCGTCCATCCGAATCCACCCCGATTCGAAGACTTTCTTAGCGGTAACGTTGGGCTCCATCCGCTCTATATGACGCAGCCATCTTAGTCGCTGTATGTGAACTCTTCTGGCTAAGTCGATGTCCTTGTACAGGCCGTATAGTTCGGCATTGTACCTTCTTCTCCACTCACCGTCTATGCAGACGGGACCAAAGATCGCTCGAAGAACTTTTCTTTCGAAATAACCAAGGGCATCCTCATCCGGTTTTGTCAAAGCCCATGCCTCTGCGCCATACAGCAGGACTGGGATGATTAGTGTCTTATACAGAATTACCTTACTTACTTATGTCCTGTATCCCCTTGTGGGTCCTAGCGCCTCTACTACGCCTACGCGCCATAGTGTACGGTTTCTGGCAATGTGTCTGAGTTCTCCCCAACTTTTCCCTAACTGCCGTGCCTCCTTCTCGACTGTTCTGCGCCATGTTCTTCTCGGACCGCCAGGTCTTCTGCCATCCTGAGTTAGAGGGTTCCATTGCATAGCATGGTTCGCTATGGAGCTGTCACCCTTTCGGAACGTGTGACCAATCCACTGCCACTTCCGCCGTTGGATAGTTGTGCCTATTGGTTCCTGACCCGTTCTCTCGTAAAGGTGTTCGTTAGAGATACGATTGGGCCAGAAAATCCGTAAGATATTGCGCAGACACCTATTAACAAACGTTTGCAGCTTTCTGGTGATAGTAGTGGTCACTCTCCACGTGCTGCAACCATATGGCAGCACGGATTCAACGTTGGAGCGGAACAGTCTTATCTTGGTGCTCAAACAGATTGCATTGCTTCGCCATATTTTGGACAACATACCGAACGCGGACTTTGCTTTGGCGATCCTATTGACTATATCCAGTTCGGTTCCACCATCGGTCGAGACGATACTCCCAAGATGCTGGAAATCCTCTACTCTCTCTACCGGTTGTCCAGCAATGCATATTTGAGCCGATGAGTTAGTTCCAAGGGTGATAATTTTAGTTTTTGCCGTATTAATTTTCATCCTGACGACGCCCGCCTCCCTCTCCACATCTGCTGTCATTTGGTGGAGATCCATAATTCTGTGATAGAGTAAGCATACATCGTCAGCGTAGTCAAGATGTAAGAGTTCATCGAATTCCTCCGTTTCCCGTCGACAAAGCTGCATGAAGCACATCGCTAATCACCTATAGGAATAATATTGGTGAAAGGCTTACCCCACTTTGGATTCCTCCTCAGACAACATTCCCCTGTGCAGAACGTGACATTTGGAGCCTTCATATGTAGCTTTGATAATAGCAATTAGTTTATCGGGAATACCTCTCCTGCATAAGGCACGCCAAATAAACTCCCTGTTGACACTATCGAACGCCTTCTCAAAATCGATGAACAGCAGGTGTAGTAGCGATCGATATTCAACACACTGTTCAATGATAATCCGCAGGGTGTTGATGTGGTCGGCACAGGAGGATCCAGAGCGGAAACCTGCTTGTTCGGCATCGAGTGTGTCTTCGAGATGTTGTTTGATTCGTTCCAGGGTGATTTTAGCTATTATCTTAGCTACAGCAGGCAGCACGCAGATACCCCTCCAGTTTCCGCACTCCATTAAATTTCCTTTCTAAGGAAGCTTGACGATCATTCAATTTTTCCACTCGTTAGGAAAGCTATCAGCTTCCCAAGCTCTCTCTATAGGTGGAAGAAGAAGCTCAGCCGATGTTGTGGGCGCTGCTCGTAAGAGCTCTGCTGGAATACCGTCAAGTCCTACCTCCTTGTTGGTTTTGGGTGCCTTGATCGCGGTAATGATCTCATCTTTACTGGGAGTCGTGGTGCGTATTCGGGGGCTTCTCACCTCGGGCACCTCAGCCTGATTTGGGAGCATATCGCTAGCGAATACACGGTTCAAAACCGTAGTAAAATGCTCTTTCCATCTCTTGAGCTGGTCCTCATCCGAAATGAGCAAGGAGCCGTCTAGGCTTTTCACTGGGTGTTGGCTGGAGCTGCGACCACCTGTCAGCTCCTTCGTGTAGTTGCGCTTGTCACGTCGTACGCTACGCTGAACTTCTCTCATCTTCATGCGATATAGGGACTCTAGCTCGCTTCTCCCTGCTGCTGGGGTAGCTGCAACGCGAGTTTTTAGCTGTTTTCGTTCGTCAATCCGTCTCTAGGTATCCTCGGAAAGCCACGCCCTATGTCTTCCCTGCGATCGACCGACAATTCTTTCAGCACCAGATGTAAAAACATTTTTCACAGCACACCAATGGTCTTGGATGGTTGCGGGCATTGAGCTGCTGATTGCTTCCACACCTTGCGAAAAGTGCTCCCTTAATTGTTGGCGCACTGAGGGATCACTAAGTCTATCGATGTTGAACCTGGGCATTCTTGTGTTGTCGTGGGATCTTCGAACTGCAGCAGTGCGTAGTTGGAGAGTAGCTATCATAAGATGGTGATCACGTGCTATCCCCACATCTGCCCCTCGCCTGTTTCGGACGTCCAGGAGACTACTTCTAAAGCGGCGGCTGATAGCAAAATGGTCAATTTGGTTGGAGGTTGCTTGCCTATCATTGGAAACCCAGCTGACTTTGTGGCAGGTCTTGTGCTCAAACATGGTGCCACCTATCACAAGGCGGTTGGCATTGCAGAAATCCACAAACCTTTCGCCCTTGTCATTCCGGTTGCCTAGTCCATGCTTCCCGGTTACATGTTTGAGCCCTTCGTTGTCGCTGCCTACCTTGGCATTCAAATCCCCCATCACTATGACAATGTCTCCATTTGGTGTTGTGTTGAAGACGGCGCTTAAGAGATTGTAGAAGCTCTCCTTTTCGTCCTCAGACGAACTATTCGTTGGGGCGTAACACTGTATGATGGTGACGCGTCGTACTCTAGTCCGGAATCTGGCCGTCAAAATCCTATCACCATGAGGCTGCCAGGAAATTAGGCCCTTGCGTGCTGTTGTTGTTAGCAGCAGTCCGACTCCATATTCCCGCGGGTTTCCGGATGGTCTTCCAGAATAGAGTAGTACAGTGTTACGCGTTGGAGACTGGTACTCGCCCGCTTCTAACCATCTTACTTCACTTACCCCCAAAATGTCCATGATATCGCATGAATTCGTTTTCCAATTGGAGGAATCTGGCATTGTAAGGACCTTCTCTTCCCGAGTCGAGGAGCGTCTTTACATTCCAGAAACCTATCTTTGTCCGGGTACAATAGCCAAGAGTCGTCAACATGTGATCATTCCTTATCCGAGGCATAGTGTCGGTTTCCGTAGCGGGCAATATTCGGTAACGCAGGTTGCTGGCCCACGTTACCTAGCCTAGAATCAAGGCCCTAGACAACCCGCACTTACAATTTTGGCCTATACGTATAAGGGTTTATACGTATAGTTGCCCGGGGACCACCACTAGGAGGTAAAGTAAGCACTTCATCACGAACTTGATTGTTGTGCTACTGGCCCAAGCCAAGTTTGGAGCAGTCAGTAGTTTCCCGATCAATCGCAATGCAGGTCCCCAATGCAGGAATTACCTTAGTAGTTCGAGATATGGCTTTGCTACTCAATTGCCGTTTTAGCCCATAGAAACAACGATTGGCAAGAGTAATTCTCCGTGTGATCTCCCTACTGATGTCATTTGTGGAGCTGACCATAGAGCCTAGGTAGACAAAATCCTTTACTACCTCAAAATTATATCTGTCTATTGTAGCGTTCTATCCAATACGCCGATGTTGGGTGTCCTTTTTTGTAGACAGCATATATTTTGCTTTGCTTTCATTGACCGCTAGACCCATCTTTGCTGCCTCGATCTCAATACTCGTAAATGCCCCATTGACGGCCCGCTGAGTTCTTCCGATTATGGCAATGTCATCCGCATAACCGAGTAGTTGTACAGACTTGTAAAAGATTGTACCTCCGGTGTTGGCTTGTGAGTTTCGTACAATTCTTTCAAGTACTATGTTAAAGAGATCGCATGATAGCGCGTCACCTTGTCTAAGACCTTTCCTGACGTCGAATGGTTCGGTGATGTTCTTACCGACTTTGATGGAGCAGCGAGAGTTCTCCATCGTCATTCTGCACAAACGGACAAGTTTGGCAGGCATGCCAAGACTAGACATGGCTTTGTATAACTCGTCTCTATACACGCTATCATAGGCAACTTTGAAATCGATAAAGAGGTGGTGCGTATCGATTTTGTATTCATGGGTTTTTCCAAGATCTGCCATAGTGTGAATATTTGGTCAATGGTGGACTTTCCCGGCCTGAAACCACACTGATAAGGACCTATCAGGTTGTTGACGATCGGTTTTAGGCGTTCACATAGTACGGCAGACAGGATCTTATATGCGAAGTTGAGGAGACTTATACCTCTGTAGTTGACGCAGTTCAGAGGGTCTCCTTTCTTCAGGATCGGGCAAACGATGCTGAGGTTCCATTCATCAGGCATACTTTCGTCCGACCAGATTTTACAGATGAGCTGGTGCATGCTCCTTACCAACTCATCTCCTCCTGCCTTGAAAAGTTCAGCGGCAAGGCCGTCGGCTCCAGCAGCTTTGTTGGATTTGAGTTTAGATATCGCTATCCTCACTTCATTATGATCGGGTTGACGGGAATCTTGACTGCCATCATAACTGTTGAATGGCACATCCTGCCTAATAGCGGAATATTGATCATCATCGCCGTTTAACAGTCTGCAGAAGTGTTCCTTCCATATCCTCAGCACCGACTGCGATTCTACTACTATGTTGCCATTTTCGTCCCTGCATTCTTTTGTCCTGGCTTTGAAGCCCTGGCATGTTCTTTTTACCTTTTGGTAAATTTTTCGAACATTATTCCTGCAATAAAGTCTCTCAATCTCCTCGATCGAGCGCTTCTCATGCTCCTTTTTCTTCTTTCTGAGAAGTCGATGTTCCTCTTTTCTCCTGCGCACGTAGAGCTCGTAAGCACCTCTAGTCCTTCTATGCAGCGCCGCCTTGTACGCCTCTTGTTTTGCTGCATGTGCTTGCCGGTATTTCTAATCAAACCAGGGGTTTCGTTGTGGTGGCCGAGAAAACCCCGGTACATCAGAGGCGGCATCTCTGATGGCTTGTTGGCAACGCTGCCACTGGTCTTCCGCATTTACTGCTGGCGGCATAGGACTTAGATTAAAATTAGAAGAAACTCGATCGGCAAAGGTTCTGGCGGTCTCTTGCGATTGTAGCCACCCGACGTCAAATTTCCTCACAGTATTTCGTTGATTTCGGTCCGTTCTGGATATCCGCATCCGTACATTGGCTACAACTAGATAGTGATCCGAGTCCGCATTGGCTCCTCGGAAAGTCCGGACACCCAGAATACTGGAAGAGTGCCTTGCGTCGATCGCAATGTGATAGATTTGGTTGACGATTTTTCGATCAAAGGAGCGCCACGTTCCTTTGTGAATATCGAGACGTGGGGACCGCGTACTAGCTACGACAAAGTTTCGCCCCGCCGCAAAGTCGATTAGCCTGAGTCCGTTGCCGGATATGATGTCGTGCAGGCTGTGCTTGCCTACCACGCTACTAAAGACTTCCTCTCTTCCTAGCTTTGTGTTAAAGTCGCCTAGGATAATTTTAACGTCGTGGCTAGGGCATTGCTCATACGTGTTGTCCAAGAGCTGGTAGAAGTCATCCTTTGTCGCGTCGTCCTTCTCCTCGTGAGGGGCGTGAACGCATATTAGGCTAATGTTGGCAAATTTAGGCTTGATACGGATAGTCATAAGGTGCTCGTTCACATGCCGGAATCTCAAGACTTCTTGGCAAAGTCTGCCTCCAATGACAAATCCGCACCCGAATAGACGCTGTCCTTTTTGTCTGTAGCAATCGCCGTAGTAGATGTCGCAGTTTTTCATACTCCTTTTGCCCGACCCATTCCATCGCACTTCTTGGATGGCGGTAATATCTGCTTTGAGACAAGGGCCTTCGCAAGTTGTTCGACTGCACGTGGTTTGTAGAGGGACCTAACATTCCACGTGCAGACACGAAGATCGTTGTCCTTTTTACGTTTGCATGGGTCGTCAACAGTAAAATCATCCGTATCCGAGGCTGTTGGTTGCTTTGCAACCAAAAGCTTTTTACGTGGTAGGAAAGTTAACCCGGCGGCACAACTCCCAACCTGGAGGGCCAGATCCTTTTATTTTTTTTTACCCCTAGGACAAGAGGCCGGATACACCGATGTCAGTAACCCACTTAGGGGATATGAGCGCTGCCGTTGGCCCATTAAGGGTTCATCCACCACCATCTCTTTTTCAATACCCTGACGTAGTATTGAAAATCCTTACAGACCTCAGCTTCAAATATGTTGACGTAGCTCCGGTAAGGTATCCGCTGGTCTGTAGACGTCACCGTTGATTCCATCGGGAGAATTCATTCGCCGCACGTCCTCCTTCTGAGGAGCTCTTGCTAGACTTCTGAGACTTCAGCATACGCTCATCGTTAGTTCACTATCAGATAGCTATCCAGCGGCACCGCGAGGAGGTGATGATGCGATTTTGCCCACCACGACCTCGTTAGCAGTTATGATTTCGTCTGATCTCCTTTAGAATTGGACAGGGGCCTATGAAGTGCCGAACGTCTTCTGTGACTCAAAGGTTACATAGAGTACAATCGGGAGATCGGTCGGTTCGATATGGTTGGTAGTTTGAGTACACAAGCTCCCCCCTCACCTTAAATAGTGTAGATATTTTGTCTAGACAGTGGCGATAGTGGAAATAGTTCTTATCCTTAAGGTCATACTGAAGTAAACGATACGAATTCCTTGTAGTGTTCTGCTTTGCATTATCAGTAAAATTCTCGAACGTGCTAGGTTTAATGTTGATCAGAAGTGTTTGAAAAGCATCTTTCCATAATGACGTACTGCTCTCCAATAGAGGAACGTTCTGTAAACTTCCCAGCCTTTCCTATTCCCTGAAAGACTGAACTTTTCGCTGTAGTTAGTGACGTACGACAATGTTAGGAAGCCGTTGACGAGGTAGGGCTATTGCCTACATTATATAATTAAAATATAAGTGAAGAGTTTTTTTTTTTTGATGATTGGGAGGGGTAATCTTCAAAAGACAAAACTCAGTACGTCCTGAGTAACAGTGTTGGACTGTTTCCCACTAAACCCCCTCCCACAACCGCCCATTCCCCGCGGTACTGCCGTCAAGCATTTCATCGCGGGCGGGGGGTTTAGTCTGATGTATTCGACTAGTGCATGTTTGCATTTTCCTGCTCAGCATTTATTGTATCTCGCCGGTCTGATTCTTTCCTCTTTCTTTATAGGGTTCTTAGAATCTTCATTAAGCGCATTGTGCTCCCAGCGACTGCGTCCCATGCCTCCTGGCTTTTGAGCATTTCGCCAACGATGTTTTCTGGCGTCAGTGGATGGCCGAGTTCACTCCTTAGTGCATTCTTTTCGTCGAGGAATCTTGGGCATTCAAAAAATGTATGTTCTGCGTTTTCTACACAGAGCAAAGCGGACAGTAAGGGCTATTGTCGTGTTTATACTTATGTAAGTACGAACGAAAGCATCCATGGCCCGTTAGGAACTGCGTTAAGTAGAACTCAAGTTCTCCATGTTGCCTGTCGAACCATGGCTGGATTTGGTGTATGAGCCTATGGGTCCACCTGCCTTTCTCAGAAGCGTTCTTGCCATTCTCTTAGGCTTTCGCTGGCCTCGTTTCTTTCTCTTCTTGCGCAGTACTGACGTTGCTGTTCTACTGCCAGGATATCTATTGGGAGCATTCTTGCTACCACGCAGGCTATCGCTAGAAGTAGTGCGAAATGCGCAGCTAGCTCTCAATGCCCATATTCGATACACAGATGTGATATGTGATCTGTATGTTTTAATTGCCATGGCCCCGGCCCAAATTGGTGCGGCGTATAGGATTATAGACGTAACCACTTTAGCCAGCAGTAACCTACGGTTATGTCTTGGTCCTCCTATGTTGGGTATGATACGCGCGAGTGCAGCACCTGCTATTGTACCTTTTCGGCCTACATACTTAAGGTGATCTCTAAATGAAAGTCTCGTATCTATCATGATACCTAGGTATTTTATATGCGGTTTAGATGTAATTTCATGGCCGCCGACTATAATGGTGAGAGTTTCTACCTTCTTCCTACTACTTATCAGGACTGCTTCAGTTTTATACTCCGCCAGTGTTAGACCAACTGAGGTGAGCCATTTTCGCATTATCCTTATTGTCGCATTGCTTATCTGTTCCACCTCCTCGAACAGTTTAGCAGTGACAATAATGGCGATATCATGAGCAAATCCCACTATTTTTGTTCCTTCGGGTATAGGAAGTCGCAGTATGCCGTCATACATAATATTCTAGAGCAGAGGGCCAAGGACTGAGCCCTGTGGTGTGTCTTCTTGCAGTTCACTGGAGACGGCCCTTGCTCTAGATCGCGTATACGCCCTTCTCGCTCGATGACACTTGGTACGAAGCTGCGCGATTTCTTCATTCCACAAGTAAACTGGGGGACGATGTTCCATGGCCTTTCTTTTCCTCATTGTGGCGTCACATGCCCATGTAACCTCATTTATGGCCTGCATTGCTTTAACGCCCGCACGACCCGTCAGTACTGCATTTCTGTTGAAGATACATGTGAATGCTTCCACGTCGAAAGAGTCTGATTTGCAGCCTTTTTCTGGGGTAGCCTGGCTAGCGGTGTTTGTCTTCTTGCTTCCGGCAATACTTCACATATTATCGCCTGGTGGTCGCTATGAGTATAGATGCCACTGACTTCCCACTTTGTTCTTTCTATCAAGGAGCTACTTACGTACGTGATGTCTTTAATCGAAGCGCCGCTTCCTCTGCAAACTCAGACACATTGCCAGAATCCGTACACGATGGCGCGTAGGCGTAGTAGAGGCCCTAGGACCCACAAGGGGATACAGGACATAAGTAAAGTAAGTTCCTCTGCAAAACGTGGGTTTATTTCCGCTGTTTACTAGTACCACGTCTAGGGCTGTAAAAGTCTCCAGTAGAGATCTTTCTCGTCTGTTCGTTTCTTTGCATCCCCATTCAGCGGCCCATGCATTAAAGTCGCCAGCAATGATCGCCGGTTTTCGATCTAAAGCATCATTTACGAGTTTGTCCAGCAGCTCTTCGAACTCTGCTATCGAGAGGCTTGGTGGTGCATAGCAGCTATAAATATATATGCCGTCGATTTTTGCCCATATAAAACAATCTCTTGATGTTGGCATTCTCTCTTGGAAGGCGGTTTTCCCATAGATCCATATGGCCGCTTTTGCCGTAGTGTTCGTTATCCACGCGTTTGCATCGAATTTTTTGTAGGGCTCACTAAGGATTACGACGTCTACTTTTTGTTCGCGCACAGATTGTATGAGGACATCGTTCGCAGCTTCGCAGTGATTGAGGTTGAGCTGTTTTATCTTCATGTAAGGTTTTTCAGCTCTCTCAAGGCTTTTTGGAAGGCTGGGCATTTGCCGCTTCCTGTGACATGGATGCTATTTGTGTCCTTTTTGTCACAACGCAGCAGGCATTTTGGCTCTAGGGCACAAGATTTTGCGGTGTGTCCACTCGCACCACATCTAATACACCGGTCAGAAAAATCCACCGCACTTTTGCATGCTCTGGCCGTATGTCCGAAGTCCATACATTTGTAGCATTTTGTTGGAGTGATTTTTTCCCATATTCGGCAGACCACCCAGCCAATGCGCACTTAGCTGGTAGTCATCAGCCTCTCAGCCACTTCCGCTGGCAGGCTCACTGTCGCTATCTGTGTCCCTAAGTAAGCTTTTCGCAGAGACTTCATGGTACTTGTTCCGACCTGGTACTCTTTGGATCCCTCTGAATAGTCAACATGGTAGACAGTGTAATTGGTGCAGGTCCCATCTTCAATTTAGCCATTTCTCTCGGACACCTTACTTCAATCGTTCAGCCAAGCAATTGAGCTCTGTGCCCGAGAGTGCATCAGATGCACTATCCACAAAGCGCAATTCAACATATTTTCAGACAGTCAATCAGTATTAAAAGCCTTACTTGCGTCGATTTAAAACTCATATGGAACTATCCCTTATTAATCAAAGTTCTCCTTCCTTGGGTACCCGTACATCAGAGTATCGAAAGCAAGTAAATCGCATATCAACTTGGAACGCATGATCTTTAACTCCTCTAATTGGCCTTGAATTCTTCTGTGGACAATCCACCAGCTGCTTGAGGTTGGAGTTTACAAAAAAATAAGCTGATAGGTTCCTATTACTGTCGACGGGACATTACTGAAGTGCGCTGGGACGATATTTACCTCCAAATGCTTCAGGTGTTCTTTGGTATCTGATACTGTAAGCATTATAGGTAGTGGATCGGTGTTTTCCTTATTGAATGGAAGAATTGCAATTGCAATCAACTGTTTCGTTTGCCATTTAAAAACTTTCGGCTTACTTTCTGTTCTGAATTGAAATACTCCTTGGCACAAAAGCATTCCTCAAGACCCCTTAAGCAATGCAAGTGCAGTTTGATTCATTACTTTTTCTTGAAAATAGCAGTATCTATCTGTAGTTGAAGTTTGATTCATACAGTATCAACAGAAAAACGCATTCTGTCATCAATTAAGTCCAACTGTAACCGTCACAAGAACCACCACGTCAGCCACGAAAAAAATCCACCTCTTCACAATCAGCGAGTCATAAAAATTTCACCTTCACAGCAAGCATTCCAGTCAAATCCCACTTATCTGCGCTGATTTATGACATCTCTGTAGTTCGCAATACCCACACTCAACTAAATTCTCATTACGCTGCACTTAAGCCGCCCCACAGTTTATAGCACCCTCGTGGCAATTGCTGCCGCCATGCGATGATAATTCTCTCAGCCAATTAAGTCGATTTGACGTCATACGGTGGGTGTTGTAATAAATCAATTTGCCACAACCGAAAAAGCCCTCAATCACCATCAGACCCTCAAACTATTTCGCGATAAATTTCGGCGAAATTTCTTAACTTCCACCGTTTCGATCGAAATTGTACCCCTTTACGTCATTCCGATTGACGCACTCTTCTTCGGTCAAAGTCCGAGCCAATTAGCGGTTTAAATTAACCGCAGCCCCGCACATCCATCGGTGCGGATCATCACTCGCCGATGAAATGACATTGCACTAATTCTCACCTTTCAGCTTGATGTGTGCGGCGCGGACAACTTTCCATTCTGACATCCATTGGGGGATGTTAAACACCAGGCCACAGTATCTGACGCATTAAGCAGATCAAACTACTTGTTTATATTTTGACTATTTTCGTTTATTGATAATCTAATCTGTGCTAAGCCGTTAATCAAAGCGGCCTTGCTAACCAGCTAAACGGGAATTCATTCACTAAAATAGATTAACGAGCTCGAATGTTATAATTTTATCATTATTCGGCGCTTAAGGTGACAAGAAGCGCTAAGGAAATGAATGAGATTTTAATTTCGACAGACGTCACTGTCGAGATGATACACCGTCCATAATGAGTGATGCCCATCAAGTTTTATCCCTCTTAACGTCCCATTAAAACCGTGCGGAACGAATGATTTTTTAGAAGCGGAACCGATTGCTCCTAAACTTTTAAGGATCCAGGCATGCACTGTGGCAAAAGTTTTAAGAGTAGTGGCGATGAACTTCTGAGACTAGCGCATGGGAGTTGGCCTATACCGGACACCCATGTGCAGAATTTCTGCATGCAGACAGATATTTTTTGACATGCATCGTATTCATTACTGTCATTCGCTGACTACAACTGAAGTGATTGTGTTTTTGTTTTGTTCTTGTGTTTTTTCACTTGTACATTTCGATTCCATTCCATTTTTTGCGATTGACTCATGCAGCGAAGAGGTAAAGAGCCATCACCCAGATTTGTGCTGCATGCAGCGAATGCATGTTGCATTGTTCGTAGACTCCTGGAGCTCTGTCTCCGACTCATTTGGTAGACTGGGCTGGAATGACAAAGAAAGTGGCGGAAAGGCTTCGGCCGGAACGTCTCTATCTATAGACTATCTCAATAGACAGGCAGTTGATCGAAGTTTTATCGGTGACGGTTTGACTCGGGAAAGCAATAAGGCTGAACGAGCTCCTGAAGCGGCGCATTCCGATGAGTTCCTGACAAACCCCACATAATATCTATCCAGGAGTCATACGTGTGGAAGAAGCGCATGTGTGGTTTTGGGGGTGTTCGTGGAGTAACGATGCTACATATGTGACGAGCGATCTGAAAGACCGAGAGCTTGTCTAATTCTGCCCCGAATTTCCTCTCAGTGACCAAGCTTGGACAATTCTGTGGACAGGACCTGGTTGCTGCAGCTGTAAGCTACGAAACGACCGGAAGTTGGAAACCTTCGTCGTTGCGTCAGCTTACCTCCCTTATGATTCGGTAATGTCTCCACCACCGAAGGCGGTTGCCGACCTCATAAGCTACTGTGACACTCAGGAGATGGGACTAGTCATGTGTTGTGACGCTAATGCTCAGAATAGAGTCTGGGGCAGCAGCAAATGTAACATACGAGGAAACCATCTCCTAGACTTTATACTATCGTCTAGCATGGTAATTAACAATGTTGACTTCCAGCCAACTCTTGTTGATTTGAATTGACGCCGGCTCTACCGGCTTAATACAAGCACACAAAACTTTAACAATTTAAACTTAAAACTAACAAAGAACTTGAAACTAGCGTCATTAGGTGGGGGAAAATTTGGTTTGGGGAGGGATTGACAAAATAAGACATGGCTAGGAGGAGTTGAAGCGCTGAAGGAGATTGTTACGAAGGGTGGTTCTGCTGCAGTGGAAGTCAAATGTGTTTTCCATATAATTACCCAAGCGCAACATTCTGGACAGTGGTGCATTATAACCATAATTGGTGCGATGATAAGAGAGACGGAAGAGCGGAATGGACCTTAGGTTACGGGGATTGGTGTTAAATGAGACCAATTGAAGAAGCGCGGGGCAAGGGAGTAACAAAACCAACCGGAGCTTTTGACAAAGCGATGGATACTCATGACGCCTAAGGATACCAAATCGCCGGGGTGATCAAGGAAGGGGGACCCTAGATGGAGCATTCTTTTATGCGACAGGACTGGACATGTGCATAGGAGGTGAAGGATGGTTTCCCCCTCCTCCTTGTCCCTACAGCTTCTGCAGAAGTCGTTGGAGAAGAGACCAAGTCTTTTAGCGTGTTGGCCTATAAGACAGTGTCCAGTGAAAACACCGACAACGCAGCTGATTTGTGTACGCTTTAACTTGATCAGATCGGCACTACGTTTTTGATCCAGCTTAGGCCAGATCTGTCTCGAAATGTGACACGTTGAGCCGTTTACCCATCTGAGGTTGGTCGTGCTAATAGAGTTCAGCTTTAGTAGATACTAGTGGGCGCCGTGGCGTAAGTGGTTAGTGTGTCGGATCACTAGGCATGAGGTTCCAAGTTCGAATCCCAGAAAACACCAACAAGTTTTTTCACGGTCCCACCTCTCGCGAGCGTCTGACAAACATCCGAGAGTATTATTGTCTCGAAAACGCTTCTCAAATCGCCATTCGGATTCAGCATTAAACTGTAGGTCCCTTCCATTCGTGTAAAAAATATAACGCACACAACATGAGTGGTTGCGAGAAGCTAGGCCCTGGCACTTTAAAGAGCTGTTGCGCCAAATATTTGTTTGTTTGTTTAGTAGATACTTACATGTAGCGAGGGTCATACCCAGGGCTTGCCTGTCAGGCAAAATCCTTAAAGTGGTACCCTGTCTGGCGAGGTTGTAAGCCCTGTAGTTACCTGGAATGTCCCTGTGGCCTGGCATCCAGCATAGGTGAATGTTGAACTGCTCTGTCATCTCCATAAGAGATAGACGACAGTTTAAGGCGGCCTTTGAAGTGAAGGATAACGATTCCAGGGACTTGATTGCCGCTTGGCTGTAAGTGAAAATGCTAATATCCCTGACATATAATACATTATATTTCAGCCAGGACAGGGCTTCCTTAATCGCAATGATTTCCGCCTGGAAAACGCTACAATGATCAGGGAGGCAGAAAGAGATGCTCAGATTGAGCTGTTCGGAGAAAACACTACAACCCACCCCACCCTCCGTCTTAGAGCCCTCTGTAAAGAAGTGAACCGAACTACCATCGACAGGGGGGGAAGTGTCCCATACATCCCGATCAGGGATGCTCGTACGGAAGTTTCGGTCAAATCTCAGTTTCGGCGGGGTGTAGCCCGTGTTTTCGTGTTTTGAGTTGAGAAGGTCAAGGATCGAGGAGTGGCCAAAGCGATAGCACGACCACTGATAGGAGGCTTTTAGGCGGATGGCCGCACAGGCAGCCATCTGTTTGCCGAAAATATCTAAAGGTAGCAAGCTGAACAAGATGTCCAGTGCCGCGGAGGGAGTAGTTCTCAGTGCACCACTGATGCAGATGCATGCAGATGCATGCAGATCTTTGCACCTTAGCTAGTTGAGTGAGGTGGACCGCCCTGTCAAGAGCAGGCCACCATACGATCAAGCCATATAGTAGTATAGGCCTGATAACGGACACGTATAGCCAATGAGTGATTTGAGTTTTAATACCCCAGCTCCTACCTATAGCCTTTTTACAGTTCATGGGAGGTGTTATCGAAGGCTTCTTCGTCTAGAAATGCGCATACTGCCGTTTCCTTGCTCTCCAGTGTATCCTGAACCTAATTTGTCAGCTGGTAGAGCGCAGTTTCGGTGGATCTTCCTGCTCTATAGGCATGCTGATTGTGGTGGAGAGGTATTCTTTCCAGTACAGTCATTCTTATGTGATTATCTTTGATCTTTTCTAGCGTCTGTAACATGAATGAGGTCAGGCTGACGGGTCTAAAGGATTTTGGTGAAGTGATGTCTCTTTTTCCCACTTTCGGAATGAATATGACCCTTGCCCTTCTCCATATTCTTGGTATATGTCCAAGTGCAACGCTGCTTCTCAGTAGTCCTAGGAGGTGTGGTATAATGATTTCCTGGCCTTGTTGTAGTAGGGCAGGGAATAATCCATCTGCTCCCGGTGCTTTAAACGGCTGGAATGTGTTCAGAGCCCGACTTAGCCTTTGATTCGTGCAGATGTTTCTTGCCATCGCCCCCATGGTGCTTCGTTTCTTTCTAAAGCCGTACTGTTGAGTAGAGAGCCTCGAGTTTCTTTCCGTGTACATATGGCTCTAGTCTTGTGCGTATTATTTTTTCTAGCACTTTCCTCAGTGTGTCAAGCATGCCCAGTGGCCTGTACGACGACGGTTGCTCAGAGGGTTTGTTTCCCTTTGGGATGAGGACCGGCCGTTGCCTTTTCCACTGTAGCGGGAAACGGCCTTCCGTTTGGCATGTGCAGATTTCTGGTCTTGCTTTAATGGCTCCTTTTAGCACGAAGTTCGGTATCCCATCAATTGTCGGCATCTTGTTATCCTTTATTGTTGCTACGGCTTCCAAGACTTCCTCTGTGGTGACTGCTCGTATTGGTTCTATTTCTTCCGCTGCTCTTCGTGGTAGGGTGAATCCATCTTTCCTCGAAAAAGAGCACAGATAATTGAGTAAATGATATTCGGGCAAGTCGGTGCTGCTGCCGTTCCATTCTTTAATTTTTTCATGACTATTTGATACTTGCCTCCCCATGGATTGTGTTGTAACTCCTCTCTGAGTACCTGGACGCATTCGGCTTTGCTGTTTTTTATCACATTATGAAGTTGTGTTCTTTTCCTCTGAAACTGTTCTCTCAGTATCTCAGAGTCCCGTGTGCTCTTACTTCGGACTCTCTACCGGCACCTCCGCATTCTGCTGCATTCTGTTAGTGTATTGGCGATGTCGTGCTTCCACCAGTACACAGGTGTTCTTCCATTTCAATTTCCTTTCCGTAGCATGGCTGCGTCGCATCCTCGGGATAAGGACCTTGTGACTTCCTTAGCCTATTCTTCTGCTATGCCTCTTGCTATGTTCATGTTGCTTAGCATGTACTGGAGTATTTCGGTGGCTACGTGTATTGTTTTCCAGCCCAGCGTTTGCGGTACTGTGATCAGCGATGACACTGCCGAACATTATCTCTGCGAGTGTCCTGCCTTTGCTCGTATCAAGTGGCAAATGCTCGGTGCTGATGTGGTGAGTGCTGGTACTGTAATCTCCTCATCACTGTAATCTAAACCAGGTAAACCAGGGTTTGCCAGCGTTTTTCTCTGGTAGTTCAATGGACTAGTTGTATCTGAGTGGTCCAATCGAGCGTTTTCTATTCCGACAAAAAAAAATTTGCTGATATACTTCGTTCTTTGTGGTTTGAATTCTATCCATAAAGTCTTCAGATTAACTCACATCTCAAGTGTAATTCAATGAACTCATTTCTTTTTTTTGCCTACGGGATAGTGGAAAAACGCAAGTGCGCCCGGGAAACAGTCCCGCTCTGTTTCTAGTAGTGAGAGACTCACTACTCACTAAAAGACCACCTTTAACCATTTCTTTCTACTTGACACCATCCACTCCGGGAGCGATTATCGCATTCCTTCAGAGTGGTGTCGTTTTCTTTCCTCTCTGGGGATCGGCTTTTTCGTATTCATCTCCTGGTGTGGGCTTATACATTCTTGCCAGTAAGGCTTTTATCTGCTTAATGAAATTTGTGAGGCAATGTTGGCGTCTTCCTCTCTCTTTTTGGATCTGAGTACCGTCTCGACGAAGGAAGATATTTTATTCCACGTGTCGGTACTCGAGGTCATCTTGCTTATAGCATTTTCCTATTTCCGACTCCAGTCTACTCCTTTGCTGTCCATATGCTACAGACGAAAAAGGTGTGGCAAGCGTCATCCCCCGCTGAGTCTCCATATTGGCAGGCTGCGCTCTCTACTTTACCCATCTTGTGGAGGTATCGGTTGAAGTACCCGTTTCCAGTTAGGAATTGAGAGACAAAGTAGTTCACTTCGTCGTGTTCCCACTCTGCCCAATCCGTGACGTCTGTAATCAGCCTCGCTGTCCACCTCCGCCACGTTTTAGCGCTCCACCTTCTTTGCCAAGCCTACTTGGTAAGCTCCTTCGCTTTCGCGACTGCCAATTCTGCTCCTACCTCCGCCTTTTTGTCGTGGCGTACTTCCTCTCTATTGCTAAGAAGTCAATGGGGGTCACTCCCGCAACTACGAGGACGGCTGGTTACATCACTGTGCGATAGGGGCTTGCAACTCGGAGGTCTCCTCGCCTTTGTACTGCGGCAATTTGTTTTCTGTACTTCTCCTGTCTAACACTTATACAGAAGAATGGCGTGGGTGATGGACATGAGGATTCGTCGCCTACTCATTGTTGTGCCTTCGATATTTGCCATAAGCTTACTCAGTGATGACGTGACCTTTGCAGCTCGCTCAGATGCGGACTTAATCTGTTGCCAAAAAGAAAGTTTAGAGTCCAGGGCGATTCTTAGATACTTTATTGCCGGTTTGCTGATTATCACTTATGGGCCTACTCGGAACTCAGCAATTGTCGGGATCCGTCTCCTAGTCAGAAGCACTATGTCCGTTTTTTCTGCAGCGAGATTAAGGCCATGGACTTCCATCCAGGCGAGTACTCGTCTCATTACCTGATTCAGTTTTAGCTGAGCCTCTTCGATGTCCCCTGCGGTAATCACGGCTCCGATGTCATCTGCGTATCCGACTAGGAAGGTGTCTTCGGGCAACTCCATACGAAGGATTCCATCATAGGAGATATTCCACAGATCAAGTCCAAGGATTGAGCCCTGCGCTGTTCCAGCAGTGATTTCTTTTCTGTGAGTACCCTCAACGGTGTCGTACAGAACATGAACTCATGGATGCATGAACTTCCAAGTTATTTACTTCACCTCAAAGTATGCAATAGAAAATGCCCGATAAAATTGTTGAAATTTCTCAAAGTACTTGCATATTCTTAGGTGTCACACTAACATTCCACCACAGTAAAGGCCACAATTAGTCGTACTCCAGCCGTGATGAAATGCTGCACTTTGCATGGGAATTCATTTGAATTATTTTCCCATTAAACTCTTTGATAGCCATTTGCTCGCATATCTAACGCATGTAGGCGTAAGTCTTGCGCATTTCAACGGTTTATCCATGCACGCGGCAACTTAATGAGATTTTCAAATTGATTTTTCGCCGTTGAATCGAACTCGTTTGATTTATTACACTCTAAAGTGGAACTTATCTCGCGCAAAGCAGTGACTCTGTCTGCTCTAACTGCGTTGAGGAATCGAGCATTCGATGTCGGACAGCTATCGATGCATTTGAACTCAAATTAATTCAGAGGCCCGATCACACACGGACGACGACGGCGACGCATAGAGTGAACGACGCAGGAAAAAAACGGGAGAACTGTAGGATGGTCGTCGATGTCTTTAATTAGATTAAACAGATACCAGGCGACCACCGTCAACAAATTAAATCACAGAAATTAATTAAAACGTTGTTGATGGTAGAAAATCAGCAGTGGGGCGTGGAGCACATCCTTGCATCATTAGTCAGCTGCGGGGCCTCGTTTGCTATAAAAACAATTAATTTCCATCGGATGGTCTCATCTCCAGTTAGGGATGCACATCATGTGCACTCTGTTTGCAATAAACTGCAGACTAATGTCCGCTTTTAGTAGTTGGGTATGGTGAGCACGCGCATAGATACAAAAAGTATCTGAATTCCAAGTGTTCATCCAGAGTAGGATGTTGGACCATAGTCGGATGTTGGCGGTCATTTTTCTTTGGAAGCAGGTAATTCCCCAAGGAATCGCGCGAATCGGATCTACTGATAGACGCGGATACCAAACTCTCCCATCTAAACAGAGGAACACGCAACGTTGCACTTGTGTCGTGTCCTGTGCGTAGAAATATTTAAGTTCGTCTTATGAATATGTATCTCGGCCGGTGGAGATTGTAATTGATTAAGACATCGACATACGATCAAAACGACATCGATTCCGATTTCCAGCAGTTGATCGGGCTTGGCTTCCTAAAAACTCGCCCAACTGGATCCACTTTGAATACAATAAAAAAGGTCGAAGTGGACTTTAGCTTCTACAACTGGATGCATTCGGTTGCAAGCCAAATGTGAGATGTTGATTGACTTTTGAAGGAGAATCTGATGGAGAGACTATGGCATGTGTAGGTTTTTTGGTTGGTTAGGTATGTGATGATCGTTAAAGGAAACGTGCTACAGTTGCATACGAGTATATTTTCCCCAGAGAGTTGAATGGCTGTATTGGGGATTACGCGTCGCGCGTTTCTCATGCACTGGATGCGTGCTTGTGGGTAGTTACTTGTGGATTTTATTTCTAATGAGGGAATCACGTTGCTGTGGCATTCAATATGGAAATGGCATCGTGTGAGTGTGGAAAGATTGTAAGTTACTGGCTCAAAGGCTTTACGGTTCGTAGATAGCAGCATTTTCAATCATCGGTATCGGTGATATGCTGATCTGTTGTCGATCTCTATCCTATTTTGCATTTTTCTTTCTTGTATAGAAAAAGAGTATGTGGTCTAATTTATACAGACAAGAAACTCAAAACTTCTTGGAAGGATATTTCCTTCGAAGGCCATATTACAATTAAATGCAGTGCCTTTGCGTTCTGTAAAGGTTCATATGTTTACGTATTGTCGTAGGGACTCTTCCTAAATTGTATCTCGAACGAATGGTTTTATATGAGAATTGATCGGGAGCATATAGACCTTACAACACAGATAAGAAACTGGTCACATATTCGTCTCACCTTACAGCGTTTATAAACTCTGTAGCGGAACATGCCATGTACGATAATCTATTCATCGAAGATGACGTCCTAAACAAACTTGGGGCAGAACAGTTGAGAATAGTTTGCTTGGTTGGTTAATTCACACGTTTACCATTTGATGGTCCTTCGAGTAAGAATGTCGGGTCCATTTACAAAAAAATATTAGGTGATGATTTTTGGTCCTGTGGTGACGTGGTAAGCTTCATTTGATATGTCAGTGTCAGGTAACATAACACAACGTTGGGTAGAGAAATTGTTTGCTAGATCTAAATATAAGTACCAAAGATGCTTCTAGACTCCCAACTCTGACAACAAGCACAAATCGTAGTTAAAATCAGCAGGAATCCACTCAGTAGTGTGGCTGTGAACACCGCGAGAGGATTTGTACCGATTGGTGAAGTGGATCGATGTGTAGCGATTGGCATGTGGTTAATTTGGTTGAGGGTTGGAACATTTGGAGAAAAATTACTGCCCTGGTTGTTAGATAAAGAGTCATAGTTCTGCTAATCACAGTATGTGTTATGGCATGCTGTAAAGTCAACTAATCGAAATGGTGTGTATAGGCTGTGCTCTACAATTTTGTCAGTAAAGTCACTGAATACGCATTTAACACAATACGCCGGACAGTTTCCGTAGGGTCATGGGGTGCCAGAGACAACTATATTTCTCATTTGTGGCATGTTCAGCTCCTACTGGCGCTCGTGTGAATCCGAATCCTAAGAGGTACAGTCTTCCGTGACAGCTGCTTCCATCTTATCTCCTGACTACATAAAGTGACAGATATTATGCGAGAATATAGACTAATAGCATCTAGTGTATACACATTAGGTTGCAGCTTGATCTACTTACCCAGGCTGAGGTTTATCTAACTCAGAAAACTCGGCGCAGCTGGTTCATTACATCAACCGTGGTAACTGTTGAAGCCATCAAATATGCTGTGGCATCTTTTGATGGTTTCAAATCACCTGGCACAGACAAAATATATATAGCTATGCTGCAACAAGATTTTCAGACCCATAAGTCTTACTCTCCTTCTCCTTCTTACTGAAATGTATGGAGAGACTAGTGGAATTTCAAGTGCGCAAAGTTACTTTAAAGCACCATCCACTATCGGAGACGCAGCATGCTCATCAGCGTGGGAAATCCTGCGAGAGTGCACTTTAAAATTTAGTGGCCAGAATTGAATGCACGCTCGATAGGACAGAAAACACGATGGGTATCTTCATCGACATTGAGGGTCGTTTTGACGATGCGACTTTTGATTGCATGTGCGACTCGGCCAGACAACCGGTGCAGATGAAACATTTGTGTTGTGCATTAAAGCAATGCTAATGAATAGAACTTTGGTAGTGGATGTGGATTGTGGCCGATTTGTTATGACAGGGGTAAACAGGAGTTGTCCCCAAGGTGGAGTTCTGTTTCCACTGTAATGGTGTATGATGATCCACTCTCTGTAAAATGTAACTCCAAATAGTTCTAACGTCTACGCTCAGGCATATGCGGATAATGTCTCCGTACTTTCTGTCGGACCATGCCTGGCAACGGTCTGTGCTAACGCGCAGGCGGCGCTGGACATGATCAGTGAATGGTGTACTAGGAGTGGGCTTTCGGTTAATCCTCTTAAAACTGAGGTTGTTCTCTTTACGAGAAGAAGGATTCTGACTGGTCTGACGCAGACAGTGCTAAAAGGCGTCACTATTCGTATTTCCAATGAAGCCAAATATCTGGGAGTGATTTAAGATAAGAACCTTCATTGGTCTAAATGCATCGAGTCGAAAATATTTAAGGCGCTCTCAGTTCTTTGGAGTTGTAAGGGTACTTTTGGCAAGACATGGAGCTTATCACCGAATAAGGTTCTCTAGATCTATCTGGCTATGACAAGACCATTCCTCTCATATGCGTCGGTTGTTTCGTGGAAGGGCCCTCGCGTAAATATGTGGCTGGGTTTTGCGCGAAACTCCAAAGAACGGCTTGTCTTCGCTCCACGGGAGCTTTTCCAAGTACACTTTGCTCTGCTCTAGAGGCTTTGCTGCACTTACCTCCTCTTGATACTTATATCATGGCGTGCACTAGTTTTAGTTTTAGTTTTGAAAGCTTTATTTAAACTTCAATAATACTTTTTTTTTTTTTTTTTTTTCCGAGGGTAGGTGAAAATCTTTAAGAAGACACTATGAGGATCGACAGCGCGTGCTCATAGTAGTGTGGGATTCTTACCCACTAAAAACACCTCCCTTCAAAACAGACTTGTTTTCATTTTTACTACAACTAAGTATTCGACTTATCAAGTAGTTTTCGTTTCACGAAATAAGGACGTTTTGCAGGTACCTTCCCATTAGAAGTTCCTGCTAGCTCCGCAGTTTAGACGCGGTTACTTATCGCGCTAAGTCTAAAGGTTTTGTTCTTTGTAGACGGCGTAATAAGTTTCTTTCATCCAAAACTTGGAGGACTGTTATATTAACGTGACTTTCTAGTCGACTTTTATGTTTTCTCGCGTAGTTTTTGATTTCGTCTTCGACTGTTTTAATGCCAAGATCTCTGTGGATATCGCTATTTCTGATATACCATGGCGCATTTACAATACCTCTTAGCACTTCGTTTTCAAAAGTTTGTAAAATTTGAATATTACTTATTTTGGTACAACCCCAGAGTTGTATACCATATGTCCATACAGGCTTTAGCACCTGCTTATATAAAAGCAGTTTGTTCTCTATATTAAGCTTGGAATATTTTCCAAGTAACCAATACATTTCTCGATATTTGTTATCTAGTTCTTTGCGTTTTTTCTTAACGTGCGTTTTCCATTTCAGCTTTGCATCAAGTGTCATTCCAAGATACTTAGCCTCGTTTGCAAACGGAATTTGAACCGAGTTTGAAAAGATCGGCAGATTATTTACTCTCTTATAAGTAAAATTTACATGAACAGATTTGGTCTCATTGAGTGCGATTCGCCAAACCTTTGTCCATTCATTTACTCTATCCAAAGCTTCTTGCAATTTTTCTGTAGTATCTTCGACCGTTTTACCTACTGCCAAGATAGAAGTGTCGTCGGCAAATGTAGCTAGCTCAGTGCCTTCTACTTGCGGTATATCACGAGTGTATAATAGATATAAGACCGGACCAAGAACGCTTCCTTGCGGCACCCCAGCCATTATTTCCTTAAAATCCGAATATTCGTTTCCACATTTGACGCGGAATAGCCTATTCGTAAGGTAGTTCTTCAAAATATTATATAGGTGCTCTGGCAGAACTTGTCGTAATTTAAACTTTAAGCCTTCATGCCAGACCTTGTCAAAGGCTTGAGAGACGTCAAGGAATACGCTTGAACAAATCTTTTTTTCTTCAAGTGACTTTTCGATTACATGTGTTATTCGATGTACTTGTTCAACTGTAGAATGCTTACTTCTGAATCCGAATTGATGATCCGGAATGAGATGCCTCTCTTCTATAACCGGCTGTATTCGCCTAATCAAAATTCTCTCGAACACTTTGGATATGATTGAAAGAAGCGAAATCGGTCTATAAGACGTTTTTTCATTCGGCGGTTTTCCGGGCTTAAGGACCATTATGACTTCGGCCACTTTCCATTGACTGGGAACATATTCTAGTCTAAGCGCGGCGTTTATAATGAACAGAAGCTTCATTAGACCTTTTCTCGGAAGTGCTTTAAGAACCTCTCCCGTGATTAGGTCGTATCCAGGAGCCTTCTTAGGTTTAAGTTTCTTTATTTCTTCCTTAAGTTCGGTTAGTGTTGCATTTCTTATTATACGATTGTCAATATACGACGTATTTATATTTTGCATAAGAGCCTGTCCATCAAGCGGTTTGAAAGTTTCTTCCAGGTGGGCGGCAAAAACTTGCGCTTTCTCTTTATCATGCCTGGCCCATTCGTCTTGATTTTTCCTAATTAGGGCGGCTTGAATTTGAGGTTTTTTAATACCTTTTATAGCTTTCCAAAGCGAATAATTAGAATCTTTTTCTGCCGTTAAGCTTTCTAGGTGAGTTTGCATTTCATTATTCTTAAGGTCTTTAATAGATCTTTTTAATAAGTTACACAAACGGTTAAGATGTGCTTTATGTTGCGGAGCCCGAGTTTGTTGCCATTTTTTGCGCGCTTTCCTCTTCTCCTTAATCATCTCTTTTATTTCCTGCGGATAATTTTGAATATAGCGTTTTCTTAGGTTTCGGAGTATTCTTCCACGCGGCATTCTGTAGGATTTCGACGAAGCGATCTACTTCAACTTCAAGTTCATAGGGCGTTTTAAGTGATACCCTCAGCTCAGTATTTGATTCAATATCTTTTTTGAAGCCATCCCAATTCGTTTTCGCGCTGGTTAATCTGGCCGGACCTACTTTTTTAATCAGAGTATCGCTTATCGTCATAATGATTGGAGAATGATCAGAGGAGAGATCAAAGCTTTCTTCAACTTTTATACAGTTGCCAGATATACCTTTAACAATAAAGAAATCGATCAGATCTGGTATCTTATTTCTATCAGTCGGCCAATATGTTGGTTTACCCGTCGAGTGAAAATCACAACTATATTGCATACCCGCATTATAAAGCTTTCTACCTTTCTGAGAGGCGTACCTTGAACCCCAGAAGGGGTGTTTCGCGTTGAAATCGCCACCAATAATAAAATTTGGTTTAAGGAAGTTGAAGATGTTTGTGAAATCGCTTTCTTCAAGTTTACATCGCAGTGGACAATATATAGACGAAATGTTGAAAGCAAAATGTCTATTTCTAACGCGTACCGTGCTTACTTGCATTGCTTCTAATTCAATCTTTACTTCCGCTGAGTGTTCGATACATTCTTTTATAAACAAGGATGATCCGCCTCTGGCTCTTTCCGATGGGTGGAAGGCGTGATACACGCTATATCCCCTTATCTTAACATTCGATTGCTTTGTCAGATGAGTTTCGCAGACCAAGCATATATCAATATCTTTTTCTCGTATAAAGATTTCTAACTCGTCGAGTCTTCGTATAAGCCCGTTGGCGTTCCAAGTAAGAATTTTAAGCGTTTCTTTCATATTCTGGTTGTAGTGCGCGTGTTATGAATGTTGTTTTCTAAAGCAACTAGTCTCTCGAAAATAAGTTTGTTTGTTTTGGATTGCTCTTCAAGTTTCCCAAGAATTAGGGAAAAAACATGGGATACATGATCTTGTGAGCTACCTCTATCACCGTTTTCCAATGTCGCAGCTTGAGCAGGAGTCTTTACGTTAGAAATTGGATGATTTCTTGCTTTGATCTCCCGCGAGCTGTCGGTCTTGTACTTGCCGTTAGCTGTCATCGCCGCTTGAGCATAAGACTGCACGCCAAAATTCGAGGATTTAGTTCCGGTCACCTTTTCTCTACTACGTTTGGGTTTTTCTTCATTACCCGATCTTAAGAGAATATTGACGGATTTTTTATCTTTCGCTGCTTTTTTCGTAGCTATTTTGGGTCTATTCTTAATTGGTTTTGGATTCGTGCCCATGGAATTTTTAAGCGTATCGCGCCTTTTTTGGAGCTCTTTCGCCACTTCGCAACCTCGATAGTTCGCAGGGTGTTTTCCTTTACAGTTTATGCAAGTGGCTGGGGTTTGCTTATTTAGGTGACACTCATCTGAGAGATGTTCACCTGCGCATTTGACGCATCGCGGTTCTTTCTGGCAGTAAGTCTGCGTGTGATTGAAACCTTGACAGCGCTTACACTGCGGGATCGATCTGGAGCTCTTACGCATAGGTTCGATTTTGACCACGATATTTAGAATAGTCTTAATACCATAAATAACATCTTTATTTTCGTCTTTATCGAAACTTAGCATGAATAGTGGAAGACCACGCCTTACCAATTTTCCCTGATCTCCCTCCGACTGTTGCTTCTCCTTCTTGATAATATTGACGGCATCAGGAATTTTAAAGCCTTTGTCTTGAAGGTCGTTTATAACATCTTCTTTGGTGCACGAGGGGTGGAGTCCCCTTGCTACAACACGCAGTGGTCTTTCTAACTTATTTTCATAAGTATACCACTGAATCTTTTCGGCATTCAATTTTTGCGATACTGATCGGTAACCGTCGGCATCATCGACATTGATTTTCGACGCGATGTCGCAGTTCCTTTAAGGAGGCAATGCAACTTGTTGTAGTCCGTAATTCTAACGACGTTTATCGGTGGCGGAGGACGTATTTTTTGTTGTTGTTGCTTTTCCTGCAGCTCCTTGCGCTTTTCATCCTTTTGTGGCTCAACTTCCGGTGAGGAACCAGCTTTGCGTTTTTTGCTAGGTCGTTTCTTTTCGATCCAATTCGTTTCACGTGTTAGCTCTTCTTCGTCCGTCTGGTATTCGCGACTAGGTGAGCGCTGTGGGCTAAGTGTATTTTCTTTTTGTAGATACGACTTTTTTAAGGCATTATTTTCTTGCCTGAGTAAATCTACTTCTTTCTTAAGCTCACGATAGAGTAGCTCCATTTCGCTAAGCTTGGTACGGAGTACGTCGTTTTCCTCCTGAATGCTTTTTGATTTCGCTGAGTCCCGTTTTTCACGCGCTTGCGCTTCCGGCGGACTTCTTTTTCCGGAGACGTTCGATCTTGTTGGTGGAGATCGAGATACCCTTGTACTTTTTAAGAAGGGATTTATTAGGTGCAATAAGTGGCTCTCCCCAGAATCCGTAGAGCCGACCTCCGAAGAGGGTGGATTTTCCAGTGTACCTGGACTGCCACCTGGGGTATTAAAATCTTTTGTTTTGTTCATTGCATGTTTTTGTATACACTATACTCGGTATACGGAGGTTGGATTTTAGTCGCCTCTTACGACAGGCATGCCTACCTCGGGTATATTCTGACCCCTACCCGAAGGGGGGAATCAATAATACTTTAATACAATTTCATAATCTTAAGTTAAATATGGTTTGGCCCACGGCCGTCTACCAGATTGACAATTTATTTTTCGCATTTATATTTTAATACACATTGATATTTAAAAGTCTCCTTCTATAATACGTGCTCTGTAGGTAAATGCGGTTAATGCATATTTGTATAAAACTTCCCAACCAAGGTTGCCGTTCAAAATGTTCAAGACCTCATTCATATCCAATGCAGTTGCGCCAAAGTATCTCACACGAAACTCATTTAAGATAGGGCATCTGCCAATAAAATGGTATACATCCTCCCTTTCTTGAAGATTACACAGGCCACATACAACTGACCGGTCTGGTCGATATGAGGTGTAATTTAAATTTATTATTTCCCCTCCTAGTTTAAATATTACGCTAATCATATTCAGCGGAAAGCGGTTGAGAGAGTACGTATGTTGTTGAAGATTATAGTTGAGTTTGTTGTAAGTCATTCTATGCTGGGAAGTTTCAGCTTCCGTTTTGCAACAATCATAAGTAGTGTAGCTTGCTTTCTCTAAAAGTTTTTTAAATACCATCCTTAACTCAGTTCATATCTGCTGCAATTCTCAGGTTTTCACCAAAACTCTCCCCCAGCTCTTCCCACTTTTCGATAAGGTTTCCTCATGTTAATATAGCTCTCTTAAGCACTAGTTTAGGCAGCCGTCCATCTTCCATCTCCAACACTTTAATGATAAAATCGAAATGCAGCTTAAGCGTGTCTAAAAATAGAGCTGGCACTGTTGTTTCCAAATGCAGCATATAATTAGGGGTGCATGTTGGTAGCTGGAAAATGCGTTTCAGAAAATACCTCCGGAATCTTTCAACCTCATCAAACTGACAGTATCCCCAAACTTGAGCCTCATATAGCAATATAGAGATTGCAGTCGCACGAAATAATTTAAGCTTTGCGCTATGTTCAATAAATGTATTATTGATGCAACGGCCCCATACTGAAGAAACAGCTCTCTTCCCCTCGGCTAGTTTGAGTTGGAAATGTTTTCGCATGTTGAGATTCGTCGTAATCAATACATCTAGATACTTATACTCCCGAATTATTGAAACATTTTCTCTTTTGTATGTCCATTTTTCATAACGAGAATATCTACCACCACCATCTCTGAACACCATAATTTTAGATTTTTCTAAATTTACAGACAGATTCCAAAGTTCACAGTAGCGCTCAAGACGGTTCACCATTCGCTACATTTATTCCACTGATTCAGATAGAAAAACGATATCTGCGAAAAGGAGTCCTGGTATCTGCATACTTTCAAACTGAATTCCCCCTCCAATTGCATCTATTATATCATTTGTAAATAAAATGAAAAGTAACGTGCTCAGAACACATCCTTGCCTGACTCCCATTCGTGTTGTAAAGTCTTCCGATACAAGCTCACCATCCCATATATAAGCGACATTGTTTTCGTACATCACTTGTAATAAAACGACAATTTTGATTGAGATTCCCATCTTAAATAGCTTATAAAAAAGTACTTCACGTGTAATAGAATCAAAAGCAGCGCGAAAGTCAACGAAGAAAGCATATAACTTCTTGTTTCTTCTTTTGCAGCTCTCCGCAATGTTCGTCAGGATGAATATTTGGTCTAAAGATGAATAGTTTCTCCTAAATCCCGCTTGAAATTCATTCAGAATCTTCTTATTCTCAATCCAATGCGTTAGCCTGTTGAAAATCATAGCAATAAACAACTTCACTGATGTATTCAGGAACGAAATGCCTCGATAGTTTTCAGGGTTGTCGTATGATCCTTTTTTGTGTAGGGGAAATATTATTGCTCTTTTAAAGCTATTTGGAACACTCGCTGTCTCAAATATCCTATTGTATTCCTTGGTTAATGCGGACAGGAATTCAGCTGAACAATTTTTAAAGAATTCAGCTGGAACTCGGTCGTCTCCTGGAGCTTTACGAACTTTCGATTTTGCGATTGCACTCTGTACTTCAGAAATTGTAAATGGAGCATCTGGGAGATCATCTGTAAAAAATGGTGCTGCGTATTGAGGAAGAGGCGAAAATTGCGGGGTGTTAAGCAGGTTCTTAAAATAGTCCCGAAGTTCAGATGCTTGTAAGGATGATGCAATGATATTTGTTCTCCCGTTGATAGTTTTGGCAGCTTTCCAAAATTCTGCTGAGGACCTTGATGAATTTAAAACGGCTACGGTTTGTTGCTTCAGTTGTTTTCTTTTTACAAAACAGAGATGTTTAAAGTCCCTATTGGCGACTGCATACATATTTTTAAAAAATGTGGTATTGTAGTTCCTTAAGAGCCTAAGGAACGAAAAGGATTTTTTTCGGGCTTTATAGTATTCAGCGTCAAACCAGACCTGTTTGAGAGTACCCTTACGCTTCCCTGTAGTGTTTGTTGGAACAGCTTCAATTATAATTCGAGTAAGGTCCTCCATGTGCAGTGGCTTGTTTTCCAATCTTCGTTTAACAATTTCCTGATCTAAATTATTTTGAAATATAGTTTGAAATCGATCTCTCCATAACAACTTTGGCAGTAGTCTCAGTTGCTTCGTGCTGAGCGCTTCTTTCGATTCCTGAACTATGCATCAAATTTCCAAGGGCATGTGGTCTGAGAAAACTTGTGCAGCTATACTGAAGTTGCTCAGAATAGAGCACCACTTCCCCGACATAAAACAGTAATCAATAACTGAACACTCCGTTCCTTGAATAAACGTATATTCGCCATTCGGGTCTCCTTTACTTTACTTTACTTTACTAGGGCCTTGTACGCACTGCGACCTGTAAGATCTATTGTGCCAGCCCGGTGTTTAGCTGAGAACTTGGTTAAGACTCTTGATAAACCTCAACAAAGCTCCAGGCTCAATATTCCAGAAGTCAGAGGGACTCAATACAGCCCTTCCGATATGGAGAAGTCTTTTTCTTGCGGCCATGGGGCATTCACAAAGAATATGTTCTGCCGTCTCTTTTTGCTCTCCACGTAGCCGGCATTGGTCTGTATCTGCTACTCCTATCTTGTGCAGATGGTACCTGAGTGGGCAATGACCAGTCAAGTAGCCTGTTAAGGTTCTTAGGTCTGCTTTCCTAAACTCGAGTAGCTTTTTAGCCTTGCAGCGGTTGAGATTAATGAATTTCTTTGCCTGTCTTTGGCCCTTTGGCCCAGTACTCTGCATGATGATCGTCTTCCCATTTCTTTATTTTTATGTTAACGCTACTCCGTGCGACTCCAAAATAGGGTTCAGGACCGACTAGTGGGCGACTAGCGCCTCTTCTCGCTAAGTGACTATGTTTTTCGATGCGAGATCTTCGAGTAGGTTTAGACAGTCCCATACAAGTTTTGATCCTACCGTGTACGATTTCAGAGCCATAAGTGCTGCCTGGCTGTCTGAGAGGATGTAGATACGAGTACCCTCGACTCTTCTACGCAGACATTCTCGTACACAGAGCTCGATCGCATGGACCTCCGCCTGAAATATTGTTGGTGATTTCCCAAGCGCAGCCGCACGTTGGAACCTGGGTCCATAAACCCCTGCGCCAGTGCTACCATTTTCCAATTTGGAACCATCTGTGTACCAAGTTTGAGAGTTTGGTAAGACTACAAGTCCTTCATTCCTCCATGTGTGACGGTCACCTATGACCACATTGAATTTCCTGGAGAACCGGTATTTCTTGATCATAGTATCTGGGATTTTGAGAATAGGGTCATTTTGAATATAACTTAGAATCTTCAAATGGCCTGTAAAGTTGCCGATTTTAAGGTCCGAAATCTTGGGTAGCCTGAGAGCACTCAGCATAGCTTCTTTTTGTGCTGCAAGGTGCAACGGTGTGAGGCTAAGCATTGCTCCCATTGCTGCCGTGGGGCACGTTCTCATTGCTCCTGTGATACTCAGACAGGCTAGACGATGTATTTTATTCAACTGTTCCTGAGTCTTGGCCTGTAAGGTTTTTAGCCACCAAGCCAACGATGCATAGGTGACCATGGGTTTGATAAAACGCTGTACGTCCAATATATTATCTTGGGTTTTAGCCCCCAAGTTTTACCATGTAGGCGCTGGCACATAAACATTGCTCTTGTCGCTTTCTCGATAACCTTGTTCAGGTGTGAATTCCAGGTGGGCGTCTTGTCAAGTATAACACCTAGGTACTTCGCTTCCTTGGATATGTCGATTGGGACGTTTTCCAGTCTAATTTCTTTGAGAGTGTGGTTTCTTTTCCTGAAAAAGGGTACAAGTATAGTTTTTCCGGGGTTGATGGTAGGTCCCTTTGTCCTGCAACAATCAGAAGTTAAATTGAGGGCACCTTGCATCAGTTGAGAAATTATGTCCTCAAATTTGCCTCTGACGCTGATGACAATGTCGCCTGCGTATCCTTGTACTTTGTAACCCGATTTTTCAAGTAGCTCTAGAAGTTCGTCAATAACTAAGGTCTAGAGCAGGGCAGAGAGGACTCCTCCCTGCGGGCAACCTCTGGTAGCTGTTATAGTTTTATGCGAGCCTCCGCACTCGATTCTTATCTTCCTGCTGCATAGCATGGTTAGGATCCAGTTTATGATCAGAGGAGCGATATTTTTCCTGATCATAGCCTTTTTGATAGCCTCATAGGAAGTGTTGTCGAATGCTCCCTGTATATCTATGAAGGCACATAGGGCTGTTTCTTTGGCAGCTAATGATTTTTCAATCAATAATGTTAAGCTATGAATGGCTGTCTCCGTAGATTTCCCAGGTTGATAAGCAAATTGGTTTGCATGCAGAGGGTCATGTATAAGGAACTTTTACCTTATATGATGATCGACAATTTTCTCCATCGTTTTTAGGAGAAAGGAACTGAGACTAATGGGTCGAAAGGATTTAGGCGATTGCTCCGCCTGCTTTGCCGCCTTTGGAATGAAGACCACCTTAACCTCCTTCCAACTTTTTGGTATGTAGCCTAGTGTAAGGCTGGATCTGAAAATTCTTATAAGGGTAGGAATTAACAGGTTTGCTCCTTGTTGTAGTAGGCAGGGAAATATGCCATCTATACCTGGTGATTTAAATGGGCTAAAGGTAGATAGAGCCCATCTAATATGGTTGGCAGTAAAGATTTTGCCAGATAGGCTATAGTCTCGTGTAGAAGCAATGAGAACGTCGTTCCTCAGGTGTTCTGGAGAGACAGCACAAACGGATATATAGCCTGGAAAGTGGGTATCAAGTAAGGCTTGACAGGTTTCCTCCGGACTGCTGGTGAATTCCCCATCTGGTTTCTTTAGGGAGCCAAGATGCTTGGAGTGACTCTTGGCTAGGGCCTTTTGAAGGCGAGCCGCAGTGGGGAAGCTTTCGATACGTTCGCAGTGAGTTCTCCAAGATTCGCGTTTAGATTTTCTAAGTTCTTTGTTATAACTTGTTAGAGTTTCTTTGTAAAGGCACCAATCGCCATTGATTTTAGCTCTATTGAATAGCTTCCTAGTTTCACGCCTAAGTGACTCAAGATGCTTATTCCACCAGGGGGCGTCGCGGTTGGTCCTTTTCTGTGTTTCGGCACAACTGCCTTCATAAGCGACGGAAATGGTTTTTCGAAGGTGTTCTGCCTCGAATTCCAACTCTGAAATGGTATGTATAGGATTCTAAGCACGATTTAGTTCTGCCTCTAGGATAAACCGATAGGAATCCCAATTAGTGTGTCTAGGGTTCCTGTAATTTAGCGTGTCACTCATGGAGATCCCTATATCGAATCTGATGTGGTTATGGTCCGACATAGAGACTTCATCAGACACGTGCCAGTTTGTGATGAAATTGTATATAAAAGGGCTTGCGAAAGTGAGATCTAGTACCTCTTGGCGGATTATGTTAGTAAAAGTAGGAACGTTTCCCCTATTTACCACCACCATGTTGTTAGTACATACAAATTCGAAAAGCGATTCTCCTCTTTTATTGATGTCCGAACTGCCCCAGGCGGTGTGATGGGCGTTAGCGTCACAGCTAATAATCCAGGGTAGCTTTTTGGCACGGCAGTAAGCCATCAAGAACCCTATCTCGTTCGGTGGTGCTTCGGCTGTGTCCCCGGGAAAGTAAGCGGAGGCGAAGACAACCTTCGTGGTTCCACTTGTTAGCGGCACTTCTGCCACTATCGCCACCAGGTCCCTAGTAACGAACTCTGTAATGGGAAATATATTATGAGTATTTTTAATTAAAATTGCTGCCCTAGGATTACTCCGCGAGTCAGAATAAATTAACTTACAGTTCTTCGTTGGGAGCTCTTTAATGGCTCCCTCGAGCACTAATGGCTCTTGCATCAGTGCTAAGTCAACATCTTCCTTGATGAACCGTCTATTCAGCACGGAAGATGCTGCCCTAGCATGGTGCAAGTTTATTTGAAGGCACCTGAAATGCCTTCTGATGAGTGGTGGAGGACTCATCTACCGTTTACGCCCCCTGATGCTTTCAGCTGTGCATCTTTCCAGGGCTGTTCCGCTGTTACTCTATTTTTGCAGCTGAAAAGAAGCCAGCCGGGTTTGAAAGTGCAACCGAGGAACTGCGGTTTAGTAGAACTTTCCCTCTGCTGCAGGATGATGTCTAGTACCTTGTCCTGTACCCGTCTGAGCTGGTCTGTAGTCCAGATGGTGCCCGGGAAGTCTGGTGGTAAGACACCAATCTTGACGATGTCAACGGCGGCGTCCCTGTAGGTTTTTACAGGGCTTGATGGTCCGAGCCTAACTTTTGACGTGGTGGCTATCCTCTTCGCTGCGTTGTCTGGTGGTGTAGCGCTGTCACCTCTTGGACGTTTTGAGGGGGCTTCTTGCCTGTTTAGTGGAGTCTGTGCTAGCTCACGAGCTTTCTCCAGGCTGTGTCCTTTCCTCAGAAACTCTTTTAGTCTTTTGCGTCCAGCTCCAGATAGCTTGACCCTTTCTGAAAAGAGACTTTTGACGCCTTCAATATGAGCATCAATCACCGTTGCAGGAGAGCCAGGTGATGCTAGAAGAGTCTCTTCATCCTCCGTATTTATGGTGTCAGTTATGTCGATGGTACTTGAAGCCACGTCCTCTGCTATGACATCCATAAGTTCAGACTCCACAGTAGGACCAAGTGCCCTCTCTGTAGAGTCTGAGAGGCCTAAAGCGGCCCCGGTTTGCACGTTAAGAGGAGTGCATTCTTCATCGTTATTTTTAAAATTTTTATCCATGGGATTTTTTATAAAATTAGCCCTCCCATGGCACGGGAGGGCTAATTTAAACCGGATGTCACCTGGTTTCCGGAGTCCACCGTTATAAGACATACTTACGGAATGCCATTCATCCCTTAGGCACGGTCGTTACACACCTGGGATTACGGGTTTTTTTAAGTTTTCCTCTTTAGATCCGCCATATTTCGTATTCAGCAGGGACACCTCGTGCAGGATGTGGTTCTTCACCACGTATGGACGGTCTTAGGAGATAGATTCATTTGGATGCCTCTATTCCTCTGGCTCCTTTGTCTGGAACTTTACCGTGTCTCCTTTACAACTTCCATTTAAAATCCTTGCGTCTATAGCATCAGCAATTTCCAGTATTTTAGTCCCTTTCCCATCACACACTTCATCTTTTGATCTGCGGGTTGGATTAATAATTTTTGTTACAGATCCACTTACAAAATTATTTTGTGACATTCCAATCCTTGCGTTAAGATCACCAACAAGAAGAAAATCCATTGACCCTAAATCCTGTAATGCGTCGCAAAGCTGCTCATAATCCCTTTTCCAGTGATTACAGTTCAGGTAAATGGGTACAATAAAGAGGTCAGAACCTTTGGTTTTTACTTCTAAGACATCCATTTCTTCAGCTCGCTTGAAATGAAATTCAAAACAACTCCTTCCAGGCACTTTCTATAGCCTAGTAGTTCCCCTTCACTTCCTCTTTCAAATGTATTTACTTTCACTATGTTGTGAAGAACAGGTGGAATGGCCGTAGTATTTGTGTCTGTAGTGACAGTCAGGCTACGCTTAAGGCCTTGCTTAACCCTTTAACCACTTTCAAGATAGATCGTGAAACGAAAAATTCTTTGAACTCGGTCGCAAGGCTGACTTCTCTGTCACTTATCTGGGTCCCATGTCACATTGGGCTCCTGGGTAACGAGAGCTCCCTGGGTCTTCCTGGGTCCTCGGTTAGGGCTTTCATTGAATATTGGGTCTCTCACGAAGACAATTATATGTGGCATGACTCTCCAGAATGTAGGTTGACTAACTGAATGGTCCCGGACGTCTATAAGAAATCAGCGATATTTTTGCTGTCTCTCAGCAGAAAAATACTGCAGACAACTTATTGGCGTTTTAACAGGCCACTTCGTTTTCGCCAAGCACCTTAACGTACCAGTTTAACTGACACTACAATCTGCGTAGCTTGTGCAGACGGCGAAAACACCATGGAGCATTATCCCTGCGATTGTCCGGGCTTTGCTCGTATAAGATGGTAGATCCTCGGTGCTGATGTTTTGAGTGCTGGTACTGCAAACTCCTCATCACTGAAGTGCTTGCTTGGCTTTCTTAGAGAGACAAGAAAATTCCTGTTTATTTGGCGTGCCTTACGCTGGAGAGGTATTACCGATAAACTAATTGCTATTATCAAAGCTACATATGAAGGGTCCAAATGTCACGTTCTGCACAGAGGAGGGTTGCCTGAAGAATTTGAGATCCAAAGTGGGGTAAGACAAGGCTGTATCCTTTCACCAATATTATTCCTATTGGTGATTAGCGATGTGCTTCATGCAGCTTTGTCGACGGGAAACGGAGGAATTCGATGGACTCTTACATCTCAACTAAAACATCTTGACTACGCTGAAGATGTATGTTTACTCTCCCACAGAATTATGGACCTCCACCAAATGACAGAAGATGTGGAGAGGGAGGCAGGCGTCGTCGGGCTAAAAAGTAATACGGCAAAAACTAAAATTAGTTTTTTAGCCTTGGAACAAACTCATCGGCTCGAATATGCATTGCTGGACAACTGGTAGAGAGAGCAGAGTATTTCCAGTATCTTGGAAGTACTGTCTCAACCGATGGTGGAACCGAACTGGATATAATCAATAGGATCACCAAAGTAAAGTCCGCATTCGGGATGTTGTCCAAAATATGGCGAAGCAATGCAATCAGTCATGTCAAACGGTAGTGCATGCGATCATATGAAAACACAAGCGTTTTCACTCAGCTGAGGCCTACCAACTCCTACTCTCAACCTCCACGCGGTGACAGCCGGGTGCCTAGTACCTTAATCCAAGAAATGGGTAACCAACCCCGTTTGGCGGATTCTTGGTGGCAGCAGATGAGAGAGGGGGGGAAGAGTGCTTTTCTCACTAGAGCACTTCTTCCTGTTCCAGGCGGCAGCGGACGAATTCCCTAGACGGAGTCAACGGTGGCGTCTATAGTTCCAGTTAGGTTGAACTTAGTGAATACCTTGCGCGAGCTGCTTCGACGTATTCGGATCACAGGTCGGTAAGGAATTTCCAATGTTGGTCAGGACATTGGAATAGAGATGGTGGCGGAGGAGCCCTTAATGGGCCAACGGCAGCGCTCATACTCCCGTAGTGGACTACTGGCACCGGTGTACCCGGCCCCTCGTCCTAGGGGAATAATTAAGGAACTGGCCCTCCAGGTTGGGGGTTGTGCCGTCGGGGTAACTTCCCTACCACGTAAAAAACGCATGGTTCCGAAACAACCAAAAGCCTCGGATAAGGATGACCCAACTAATGACGACCCCAGCAAACGAAATAAGGACAACGACCTTCGGATCTGTACGTGGAATGTTCTGTCCCTTTACAGACCACGTGCAGCCGAACAACTAGCAGAGGCCCTAGACTGCTATAAAGCAGATATTACCGCCATCCAGGAAGTGCGATGGGATGGGCCAGGCAAAAAGAGAATGAAAAACTGTGACATCTACTACGGTGATTGCTACAGAGGCAACAGGCAACGCTTATTCGGATGCGGATTTGTCATACGCGGCAGACTTAGGCAAGAAGTCTTAAGCTTCCGACACGTGAGCGAGCGTATTATGACGATCCGGATCAAGGCTAAATTCGCTAACATAAGCCTAATATGTGTTCATGCCCCCACAGAAGAAAAGGACCCTGCCTCCAAAGAGTGTTTCTACGAGCTCCTCGACAAAACATACGAGGAATGTCCTAAATACGGCGTTAAGATCGTATTGGGCGATTTTAACGCCAAAATAGGAAAGGAGGACGTCTTCGGTAGAGCAGTCGGTAAGCATAGCCTACACGACACCACGTCTGATAACGGACTAAGGCTAATTGATTTCGCTGTGGAGCGAAATGTCACCATAGCAAGCACATGGTTTCCTCATCTCGATATTCATAAGCAGACATGGCGGTCCAATGATCATGTCACGATCAACCAAATTGATCATATTGCGATCCAGTATTCTGGATGTCCGGACCTTCCGAGCGGCCAACATAGACTCGGATCATTACCTTGTTGTAGCCAAGGTACGAATGCGGATATCCCAATCTGAGCAACAAAGAAGAATTACTGTGAGAAAATTTGACGTCGAAAAGCTACAATCGCAAGAGACCGCCAGACTCTTCGCTGAACGCGTATCCCGAAATCTCTCAATCACCCCTATACCGCCAGCATCAAGTGCCGAAGACCAGTGGCAACGCTGCCAACATGCCATCAGAAACGCCGCGACTGATGTGCTGGGTCTCGCTCGCCCACCACCGCGAAACCCCTGGTTTGACGAAGAATGCCGGCGAGTGCATGCAGCAAAACAAGAGGCATACAAAGCGGCGCTGCAAAGGAAGACGAGAGCTGCTCGTGAGCTCTACGAGCAAAAGAGACGGGAAGAACATCGGCTTCTCCAAAAGAAGAAGAAAGAGCATGAGAAGCGCGCGTTTGAGAATATCGAGAGTCTATACTCCAGGAACAATGTACGGAAGTTTTACCAAAAGGTAAAAAGAACGTGTCAGAGAAGTAATACCCGTACAGAAACCTGTAGAGATGAGAATGGAAACCTCGTAGTAGAATCACAGTCGGTGCTGAGAATATGGAAAAACTACTTCTGCAGACTGTATAACGGCGACGAAGACCAACATCCCGCTGTCAGGTAGAATGAACCATTCAACATGGACGATGATAGTCAAAATTTCCGTCCACCTGACCAAAACGAAGTGAGGATAGCAATATCCAAGCTAAAATCGAACAAGGCTGCTGGACCTGACGGTTTACCGGCCGAACTTTTCAAGGCAGCTGGGGATGAATTGGTAGAGTGCATACACCAACTCATTTCTAATATTTGGTCAGAGGAGTGTATGCCTGATGAATGGAATCTCAGCATCGTTTGCCCGATCCACAAGAAAGGAGACCCCCTCAACTGCGCCAATTATAGAGGCATCAGTCTCCTCAACATCGCGTACAAGATCTTTTCTGCGATATTGTGTGAACGCCTGAAACCTTTTATCAACAGCCTGATTGGACCCTATCAGTGCGGTTTCAGGCCAGGAAAGTCCACCATCGATCAAATCTTCACACTTCGGCAGATCCTGGAGAAAACCCAAGAATTCCAAATCGATACTTTCCACCTCTTTATCGATTTCAAGGCCGCCTATGACAGCATCTATAGAGAAGAGCTTTACAGAGCCATGTCTAGTTTTGACATCCCTGCCAAACTTGTCCGCCTGTGCAGGCTGACGATGGAGAACGCTCGCTGCTCCATCAAGGTCGGTAATGACCTCACCGAGACCTTTGATGTCAAAAAAGGCTTTAGACAAGGTGACGCGCTGTCATGTGACTTCTTCAATATTGTACTTGAACGGATTGTGCGGAACTCACAAGCCAACACCGGAGGCACAATCTATTACAAGTCTGTACAACTGCTTGCATACGCCGACGATATAGACATTATCGGAAGATCTCAGCGGGCTGTCACCGGTGCTTTTGCAAGCATTGAGGCGGAAGCGGCCAAAATGGGTTTGGCGATAAACGAGGGCAAAACCAAGTATATGCTGTCAACTAGAAGGGAAAACCAACATCGACGAATTGGACAAAACGTCACCGTGGGCAGCTATAACTTCGAGGTAGTAAGGGACTTTGTCTACCTTGGCTCTGCTATAAATTCAGCAAACAAAATCAGCGCAGAAATCAATCGAAGAATAACTCTTGCCAATCGCTGTTTTTTTGGGCTTATAAGGCAATTCAACAGTAAAGCCCTCTCTCGAACAACTAAGGAGACTCTATATAAGACCTTGATCATCCCAGTCCTGCTTTACGGCGCTGAAACATGGACTTTATTAAAAGAGGATGAAGATATCCTTGGTCGCTTCGAGAGAAAAATTCTTCGTAAGATTTTCGGTCCCGTTTGCGTTGACGGGTTTTGGAGGAGAAGATTCAATCACGAACTATACGAGCTGTACAGCGACATCGACCTAGTCAAAAAACTGCGTATTGGACGTCTGAGATGGCTAGGACATGTGGAGCGAATGGACACCAACGCTCCGGCCCGCAGAGTCTTCGAATCTAACCCCGAGGGACGACGCAGTAGAGGGAATTATCGCCGTAGGTGGCGCGCACAAGTTCAAGGGGACCTCGACCAACTTGGAGTGCGCAACTGGAGGCAATTAGCTAAAGACCGAGCTAAATGGAGAGGCTTGTTGGCTGAGGCCCAGGTTCACCCCGAACTGTAGCGCCACCTAAGTAAGTAAGTAATGCAATCAGTTTGAGCACCAAGATAAGACTGTTCCTCTCCAACGTTGAATCCGTGCTGTTATATGGATGCAGCACGTGGAGAGTGACCACTTCTATCACGCAAACGTTTGTTAATAGGTTCCTGCGTAATATCTTAAAGATTTTCTGGCCCAATCGTATCTCTAACGAACACTTTTAGAGAGAACGGGTCAGGAACCAATAGGCACAACCATCCAACGGCGGAAGTGGCAGTGGATTGGTCACACGTTCCGAAAGGGTGACAGTTCCATAGCGAACCATGCTATGCAATGGAACCCTCTTACTCAGGATGGCAGAAGATCTGGCGGTCCGAGGAGAACATGGCGCAGAACAGTCGAGAAGGAGGCACAGCATTTAGGGAAAAGTTGGGGAGAACTCAGACACATTGCCAGAAACCGTACACGATGGCGCGTAGGCGTAGTACCATAAAGGCCTTAGGACCCAAAAGAAAATTCCAATAAAATGGGTAAACCAGTATTTGCTCTCTGGTAGTACAATGGACCAGTTGCGTTTGAGTGCTCCAGTCGATCGTTTCCTCTCCCCACAAAAAAAAAGAGATTAATAGTTTGTATAGTACATCGTACGTACGTACTATGTATATTTTTCTGCCGCGTGTTATTAGTTCATAGTTCGTGGGCTTTCTGGGTCGTATTACCGTAGGAAAGGATCCATTGAATAGGAGTCCGACGATTCTCATGCATGAATTTCTTTTATGAAAAAAGAAAGTTACCTCAAATCCAGAGGACTTAAGTAAATAGCTCATGCAAAGTGGTGCCAATGGCGCATAATTTGTTCATATAATGGTTCATGTCCATTGTGTTTGGAGATTTAAATAGAGGAAACTCAGGAAATTTCCTGCATGAATAAATATATCTCTCAGGAAGGCGGGCGAATTGTGACAATGTTTTACGAAATAATTCGTCGGTTTTCTTTATAGAACGTGAATGTTTCCCAATCATCCCAATTCTAAGAGAACTGCATCATACGTGATATGGCAAGAAATGCCTCCAGACAAACCGTTTAGTAGAAAATATCGATGCTGATCGTCAAAGTGTATACGATGCCCATGCACAAGATGAGGAAAATTAATAAAAGAGTGAGTGGCTGTCATTTGTCGGGTGTTATCTTTGAAATTTTGTTTTTCTACCAAAGAATGATTTTTACGATAAAAGTGCAGATAAACAGTGGGCAGCTTAGAAGCGAGGGCATATGTTTCAGGAATTAGAATAAGCTGGTGTCGATAATACAAGCAATCTACCGAGATATCCTAAGAATTGCATCTAACAACGTCTACATAAGTTGTACTCTCAAAGTTAGACATTTACTTCGACCCTTATCGCTTAATGGCTGTAGATTATTTTAGATTTCATTGATCAATGTCTTCTTAAGTCCACTCAGCGACCCACACACCCACCTGGTACCTGATTAAAAATTTCAAAACTGTAAGTGTACTTCTCAATCTATTTCAAATTAATTTAATCTCCTCCCCATGACTTCCACTTCATCTTCGTAGTCTTTCAATGCGAATGTTTCTTTTTTTTTTCATCACTAGCACATGTTCTCCAGAGCGTGATTTTTCTGACATACTTCATAAAACTGTTTTGGTTTTCTTCTTTCTTTTGCAAACCTCTTTATCGCAACCAATAAACCATTACTCACCATCAAATATCTTTTTTGTTTTTCGATTCCGCGTATTTAATACATTATGATCGCGCTAAACCAGTTCCCAGATCATTCGCACATAGATCAATCGGAAACTAAAAGCCCTCGCGATCCTTAGGATCCCCGATGAATCAATCTTTGACTGTAAATCATAGGACTGTGCACTTAGCCCATGGAATGGATGTAATAAATCGGATGAATTATTGAGAAGCGATAGATCGCGTCCCGTTTGTTTATATCATCATCTGATCTTTAAGAGGATCAGTTTGTGCGGCTCTCCACCACCACCCACAAGCAGCGCAATACGCATGGAACGGACGCATTTTTTATTCTGTTTTCTTATATTCGCCCGTAACTATCTCAAGCCAGCATAAACCTCCCATTTGCGCCCACCTTTCCAGCTCATTCGATCCGCAATGGCTTTGTATCCAGCTGAGTTGAAGATCAAATCAACGCACAAAAAAAAGCAAAAGCACACATCTGTATCTACAGAAGTACTCGGTATCTATTTAGAAATTCACCCCGCATTCGAAGTGAAAAACTCACCACAGCCTCACACCTGAGTGCAGGAGAAGATCGTTCGTTATTTGCGCGTGCAAATAGTAAATATCAACAGATCTAGGGAGTCAGTTTAACGCGTCGGTTTGTAACGTTAGCAACGTGCGAATAGAACTCGAAGAGTTCCAGTCTGTCTGCGAAGTATTCCTTATGAAAATAGCCAAGAACTTTACACAAATTTTGGTGAAGCCTAAACATAGCTGCGAGCTAAGACTGTTCATCTTCCGCGTTTGGTGCGAATTTTATGTTCAAACAAAGAAGTTCCATTGGATTCTTCTCGTTAATCTTGTTGCGTGTACTGCTTCGTTTTTCTATTTTTTATTTTTTTTTTGTATCTGTATCTTTATGTCCGAATGCGAAGCAAAACTGTGTGTATTTTCTAGTGGCCGGAGATGTGTTGAGATTTGTGAAAGTGCATTTAAGGCAAACCGTACTTGATTTGGTGTAGCTTTGGTGTTGCGTTTTATTTTCTTTGATTTGCGAAGAAAATGTGTAGAAATGTTTGAGGAAGAAATTATTGCTGAGAAGAGAGCATTTCGAAGTAAGTAGATAGATTTTTTTTAAAACTGGAATTGCTTTGGCTGAAGAGAAAATAAAAATGTCTGTTTAACGAGAATGTTAGAAAAACAATAACAGATCGCGTAACTATGTCATTAAATCGGTAGACTATGGGGACCCGATTTTCTATTATCTTCTCTTAATTGCTAAATTATGAAAGCTGTTCTTATGTATAATTTGTTTAGTGTGAATCTTGGCGTTAAAATTGTTTGTTTCATTCGTTTTTTTCTTTATTGCCTCGTCGTAGGTAGGTGGCTGTAATAGCAAACTATACTGAAACTTAATTAGCACCTTACTTACTTATTTACTTAGGTGGCGCTACAGTCCGGGGTGCACCTGGGCCTCAACCAACAGACCTCTCCAGCCAGCACGGTTACGAGCCAGCTGCCTCAAGTTGCGCATGCCAAGTTGGCTGAGGTCCCCCTTCACTTGTTTGTGGCATTTACCACCAGGTCGTCTTCTACTCCGCCGTCCATCCGGAGTGGATTCGATAATTTTGCAGATTGGATCTTTAGACTCCATCCGCTCTAAATGACTCCAGCCATCTTAGTCGCTGTATGTGAGATCTTCTGGCTAAGTCGATATCCTTATAGGAACCTTTCTCTCAAAATAACCAAGAGTATCTTCATCGAGTTTTGACAAAGCCCATGCCTCTGAATGATACAGCAGGACTGGGATGATTGGTGTCTTATAAAGAGTTGCCTTAGTAGTTCGAGATAGAGCTTTGTTACCCAATTGCCTTCTTAACCCATAAGAACAGCGATTGGCAAAGTAATTCTTCGTGTGATCTCCCCACTGATGTCATTTGCGCAGTTCACCATAGAGCCTGCCTTAAAATTATATCTGTCTATTGTAGCATTCTGTCCAAGACGCCGATGTTGAGTGTCCTTTTTTGTAGACAAAATATATTTTGTTCTGCTTTTATTGACCGCTAAACCCATTGTTGCTGCCTCGATCTCAATACTCGCAAATGACCCGTTGACGGCCCGCTGAGTTTTCCCGATTATGCCAATGTCATCAGCGTAAGAGAGTACCTGTACAGACTGGTAAAAGATTGCACCTTCGGTGTCGGCTTGAGAGTTTTGTGCAATTCTCTCAAGTACTATATTAAAGAGATCGCATAGTAGCGCGCCACCCTGTCTAAGACCTTTCCTAACATCGAACGGTTCGGTGGTGTTCTTATCGACTTTGATGGCGCAGCGAGAGTTCTCCATCGTCATTCAGCACAAAGGAATGAGATTGGCAGGAATGCGGAGGCTAGGCATGGCTCTGTATAACTCGTCTCTATACACGCTATCATAGGCAACTTTGAAATCGATGAAGAGGTGATGCTTATCGATTTTATATTTATGATTTTTTTATAAGATCTGCCGTAGTATAAATGATTGGTCAAATGGGGAACTTTCCCAGCCTGAAACCGCACTGATAAGGACCTATCAGGTTGTTGACGATCGGTTTTAGGCGCAATGGAAGACGAGAGCTGCTCGTGAGCACTACGAGCAAAAGAGACGGGAAGAACATCGGCTTCTCCAAAAGAAGAAGAAAGAGCATGGGAAGCGCGCGTTTAAGAATATCGAGAGTTTATACTCCAGGAACAATGTACGGAAGTTTTACCAAAAGGTAAAAAGAACGTGTCAGAGGAGCAATACCCGTACAGAAACCTGTACAGATGAAAATGGAAACCTCGTAGTAGAATCACAGTCGGTGCTGAGAATATGGAAAAACTACTTCTGCAGACTGTAGAACGGCGACGAAGACCAACATCCCGCTGTCAGGCAGAATGAACCATTCAACATAGACGACGATAGTCAAAATTTCCGTCCACCTAACCAAAACGAAGTGAGGATAGCAATATCCAAGCTAAAATCCAACAAGGCTGCTGGACCTGAGGGCTTACCGGCCGAACTTTTCAAGGCAGCTGGGGATGAATTGGTAGAGTGCATACACCAACTCATCTCTAAGATTTGGTTAGACGAATGTATGCCTGATGAATGGAATCTCAGCATCGTTTGCCCGATCCACAAGAAAGGAGACCCCCTCAACTGCGCTAATTATAGAGGCATCAGTCTCCTCAACATCGCATACAAGATCTTTTCTACGATATTGTGTGAACGCCTGAAAACTTTTATCAACAGCCTGATTGGACCCCATCAGTGTGGTTTCAGGCCAGGAAAGTCCACCATCGATCAAATCTTTACACTTCGGCTGATCCTGGAGAAAACTCAAGAATTCCAAATCCATACTCACCATATCTTTATCGATTTCAAGACCGCCTATGACAGCATCTATAGAGAAGAGCCATGTCTAGTTTTGAAATCGCTGCCAAACTTGTCCGTCTGTGCAGGCTGACGATGGAAAACGCTCGCTGCTCCGTCAAGGTCGGTAATGACCTCACCGAGACCTTTGATGTCAAAAAAGGTTTTAGACAAGGTGACGCGCTGTCATGTGAAATCTTTAATATTGTACTTGAACGGATTGTGCGGAACTCACAAGCCAACACCGGAGGCACAATCTATTACAAGTCTGTACAACTGCTTGCATACGCCGACGATATAGACATTATCGGAAGAACTCAGCGGGCTGTCACCGGTGCGTTTGCAAGCATTGAAGCGGAAGCGGCCAAAATGGGTTTAGCGATAAACGAGGGCAAAACCAAGTATATGCTGTCAACAAGAAGAGAAAGCCAACACCGACGAATTGGACAAAACTTCACAGTGGGCAGATATAACTTCGAGGTAGTAAGGGACTTTGTCTACCTTGGCTCTGCTATAAATTCTACAAACAAGATCAGCGCAGATATCAATCGAAGAAAAACTCTTGCCAATCGCTGTTTTTTGGGCTTATAAGGCAATTCAACAGAAAAGACCTATCTCGAACAACTAAGGAGACTCTGTATAAGACTCTGATCATCCCAGTCCTGCTTTACGACGCTGAAACATGGACTTTATTAAAAGAGGATGAAGATATCCTTGGTCGCTTCGAGAGAAAAATTCTTCGTAAGATTTTCGGTCCCGTTTGCGTTGACGGATTTTGGAGGAGAAGATTCAATCACGAACTATACGAGCTGTACAGCAACATCGACGTAGTCAAAAAGCTGAGTATTGGACGTCTGAGATGGCTAGGACATGTAGAGCGAATGGACACCAACGCTCCGGCCTGTAGAGTCTTCGAATCTAACCCCAGGCACGACGCAGTAGAGAGAATCATCGCCGCAATTGGCGCCCACAAGTTCAAGGGGCCCACAAGTTCAATGGTAGATTGTTTCTTGTCCTGTAGTAATATTGCAGCTGGGACAAATAGACAAGAAATGACTGCGAGACCAAAAAGTGAGGCACAAAATACAAATCAGCAAATCTTTTTGTCGTTCATTAGAAGAATAAAAGACTATGTCTCATCTACCATCCCAGCTCTTGTCTACAATCATTAAAATATCACGGACTCCAAACAGAAAGCTTATCTGCTAGCTGCATTATATTCGCAGCAATTTTCACCTTGCCAGATAGCTCTCTCCCTCCACCTATTGTATACCAAACCCGATTCAATATGTTTTTATATATATTTTCAACGCAAGCAGATGTAACTATTCGAAGAAGGGTCTGCAGAGGAACACCCCAATTTGGAGTTCTGTCCCCGCTAATATGGCTCCTTGTGGTGGATGAGATCTTTGTACCACTGAAGGAAAACGACTTCAACGTGACGGCCTATGCGGACAATGTCGTTATCCTGGTTTCAGGAAAATGTCCTCCAGTCCCAAATGAAAGGCTGAACTTCGCACAACAACTAATGGATAACTGGGTCACCAGGGTCACCAGGGAGTGAAACCTTAAAAGACGCAGGTAGGTCTTTTCACTAAGAGGAGATCAATTCCTACCTTCAGACCCCCAAATATCGGTGGCATTGAACTAAGTATCTCAAGTTCAGATCGGTTCCGGTCGATTCTGTCCCGATGGGGGATCACCAGTGGATTGACGGAAACTGATCACATGCTAGCATTTGAAAGGAGATTCACTACAAGAATTCCTGACAGAATATACTGGAAGAACCGAAGAACCATGAAGAAAAAGGAGTTGGCTTTCTATAGCGACGATTCTACGATTCACGTTGGCACGGGAGCCGGAGTTTATTGTGAAGCCCTAGGAATAAGCGACTCCTTTGGAATAAGCAACGACTACAGCGTCTTTTAGGCAGAAGTCACAGCCATTATACAGGTTGCTGAAATTATACGCGAGAATAGAATCGTTTGTAAAACGATCGTTAAGGCTCTAGACTCTGCTGTAATTAGGTCGAGGCTTGTGAGAAGCTGCAAATCACTCTTAAACGAGATATCTAGAGCCATATGCGGTGACCCTTTCTGCTGGGTACCAGGGCATATGGACATCGAAGGTAACGAAAGGGCTGACAAGCTTGCTAGGAAAGAGTCGGCGCTGCTCTTACCGCGGGCCCTCCCCTCTGTAGCAACTCCAATCAGTTCGTTACGGAAGAAAATAGAGGATGAAGCCGCCGGTAGAGCAAACAGACGCTGAGTTCATCTGGAAACATATGCAACGGCCAGGGCGCTATGGCCGGCCTACAGCAAGAAGAGATCAACCTCTCTGGTAAAATTTAGTCATTATAACGCACGGGTTATTTCTGGACATTGTGCAATTGGAGTTTACGCGGAGCAACTCGGTGTGATGCATAACAACTATTGCAGAGTTGCAGAGGAAATTGAATCTGTTGTGTGACTGTCCTGCCCTATCCGTCAGAAGAATGAGGACCCTTGGTAGTTTCTTCTTCTCCGAGCTGGAGGACTTGGGTAATGTTGAGCTGATCGACCTCCTGAGATTGATGTCACTTTCTAGGTGGTTCTAACAGCGGACTTTCTTTACAGTGTTTCCAGGGTTCAATGATTGGGCCCAATGGATCCGTACTGTTGGTCTGAGTAAGCAGACTGACTCTTTGTCACAAGACACCCATCTACCTAACCTATCCTAAGCCGGATTCAATATTCTTTAAGGCAAAAACTCTCCGAACCTGTTCAGTAGCTCGAGTCCTTAAAGATCTAAACTGTATCAAACCTTCAAGTCCAGATGGAATTTCTCCTCTTATTTTGAAGAGGTGTTCTTCTACCTTAGCGAAACTTCCTTCACCTGTCGTACTCTATAGGTATCTTTCCGGAGAGGTAAAGAAGCTTCAGCTTATGGTGTTGGTAACACTTTTCATCACGGATTGCAAGTTTCTTAAGTAATCGATCAATACTAGTTGTATTAGATGGATGCACTTCTACCCCCTTCTCAACAAATGCTGGTGTACCCCAAGGTTCAGTCCCCTCTTCGACACTGTTTCTGATATTTATCAGTGATCTTCTTTCTCTCACTCGCAATTCGATCCATTCCTTCGCGGTCGATAGTACCATTAACTTTCCGTACTCCACAGGTGGATCAGTAGAAATGCGGTGAAGTGGGAGGGTTGTGATCCCTTGTTTTCGGATCATAGCCTCGTTGATAAAAGGAAGAAGAAGAACTTTGCGTACTCTTTAACGACTCCACGGCAAGGACCACAAGCTGTAGACTCCCAGCGACAGTGAATGTTAACCGAATTCAACTCAATTCGTAATATTGATGCTATCATTAAATGGGGTATGAAAAACTGAGTAGAGTTCAACTCGTCAAAAACGCAGTGCTGTCTCCTTTCTCTGAAGAAGGATACTAAGGTGGCCAAATTTAAAATGAATGGAGTTGACATTGAGCAATCTGATGACTTGTCAATGCTTGGTATGCATGTAAGCTCAGAACTCCACTATAACCAACAGACTTCAGATGATGCTAAAGCTAGCGCTAGATGCCTCGGTTTCCTCAAAAGATGCAAACGATTTTTCACTCCTTCAGATTTCGCTACTATCTATAAAGCATATATTCGTCCGAAACTTGAATATAACTCGCATGTTTGGGCGGGTGCTCCTGCCACACATTTGAGTTTACTAGACCGTACTCAGCGTCAAGCGCGTAGATTGATTGGTGATCAGTCAATCTGTAGCCAAATCTCTTCGCTGGAATATCGCCGGATTGTTGGATGTTTAGCGCTCCTGTACCGGTACTTTCACCATAATTGTTCGGACGAAATCTAAAGTTCTGTCCCGCCTGTCCGTCAGTTCAATCGAAATACGCGTGCGGCCTCTTCTGCACATCCCTACGTCTTAAAGCCTATTTTCGGGCACACAGAAGTTTGAAATATAGAAGTTTGTTTCTTAACCGCTCAACACGAATATGGAATGATTTGTCCTTCTTAGTATTTCCAGAAACCTATAACATGGAAATATTCAAAATTAGCGCGCACAGTCACCTCTCTCTCTTTCCTTTCCTTTCCTAATTTTTAAATCTCCTCCATACCCTTTCCTTTCACTGGGTTTGACAGCTTTAAAGGACACAGTCCTAAGTGATGCAGAGCATTAAAAAAAAAATTAAAAAAAATATTGCATAGAATGCAAGCCTAGTCTGTCCGCGTGGATCCCAATGGGCCAGTGTCTTATACTAATCGCAACAATTCTAGCAATATCTGCACAGTTTCTGTTTTGTAGATTGTGTGTTCTGGGCCAGTTACAGTTGCCCCAGATCTGCCTAGATATGATACAATTCCGTATCCCTTGCCATCTGTTGTTGGCATTTGAAAGAAAGCGCGAGAAGATCCTCCCTTGAGAGCCCCAAGGGTACGAGAGCATCCTCCACCCTCCGCCTTGCAAAGCTCATCAGCTTACTCATTCCCCTCTACGTTGCTGTGTCTCGCCACCCAGAGGAGAGCGATCTTGAACCGATGACGTAGCGAGGCGAGTTCCTCTTTGTACTGTTCCACTAGTTTGGAAGATAACGTAGCCGAAACTATTGCCTTGATAGCAGTCTGGTCAGTGAGAATGGCAATTGTACTAAATGGTGTAAGATTGTATTTTAGTAGACGGCAGGCCTCACGTACTGCAAGTACTTCCGTCTGAAAGATACAGCACGAATCCGGTAGCCGGTATGATTTTGATGTATTACGAGTAAGTGTATCAGGGAAGATCTCCGCACCTATCTCACAGTCCATTTGCGAACCATCAGTGAAGATCATGATTTCGTACTTTTGTCAATTCAACTTTTTTCTACTTCACTCTGGATGGGAAACTGACCGTGACATCATTTCTAAAGTTGACTTTGGGAGTTGTGTAGTCGGTTTGAGTCGCTATTAGATCCCTTGGTAGATTATTCAGTATGTTGCTGGGACTACACTGGTTGGTATACCAGCATTCCGTTTCTCTTAATCTAACCTATATTCACTACATGTAAAATTATATGAATATACAGATCAAAGGGTATAAGGTGCAAGATTACACTCAAGGCTTGTTGATTTGTTTAATGTTGTAGTCTTTCCTTAGTGCATGTCACCAAACTAATGACCCATAGGAATGCGGTGTAGATTCATAAGACCATGTTCGAGCGATGTCCCTACTTTTAACCGAAGGTTTTGCTGCAGCCACAGAAAATCATACTTGTTTTTTTTACCCGGTGCTCTATATTAAGCTTCCAGTTGAGCTTTGCGTCAAGTACTACACCTAGGTTCCTCGAGCTGGAAGATAAAGAGAGTAATTTTGTTTAGCCGCGGATGAGTGAAGATCGGTATTTTGTTTTTCGTGGTAAAGAGCATCAGTTCAGATGAAGGTGTCCGCATCACTTCTTGAAAAAGCTCTGTGGGAATGTCATCAAGCCCCATCGCTTAAATTTTCTTTAGTCCTTTGATCGCGGCTAACATCTCAGTGTTACTGCGAGGATCGACACGTATTCGGGTACTTTTTCCATTGGAATTTGCAACAACTATCGTCTAAGTTGTTGAAAGCCATGCAAAGTGCTCATTCCATCCTCTGATCTGATCTTCATCCGAGGTCAGACAATAATCATCCAAACTGTTCATAGGATAAAGTTTTGAACTGTGACCACCTTTTAGTTCCTTTGTGATTCGACGATGAGTTCTGCTATATATTTGCTACTTCTTCAGCTTGCAAGGCCACAGCTACGCTTGTCTCGCCATACACTACGCTTCACGTTTTACTCTTTACACATCATTAAGGCAAATTCAATTTACAGGGCCATAGGGCTTTCAGTCTTCTCAATTAGTCCATCTCCCTGAACCATGCAGAGTTTGCATTTTATAATAGTTTTTGAATTAATATTCTTCTTGCTAGGGGTTGGACAGGCAGTGTCCCAATCCACTTCTATGCCGCTCTCTTTTGTTTAAACGCGTTTAACTTATGTTCACCACCAGTAAGTTGTGGCTTGTGATGATATACATTCGAAGTATTAAGTGTGATCTACTGAGCGTTAAAATATTTATGATACTTCTCTCCACATATTGCGCCCAAAATATCCTTGAAATGCGACATTATGAGGATGTGCCCTGAGACCTAGAAGAGTGTTGCGCTGTGACTAACACTGAGTGCTCTCAGTTTGCCGCAACATCTGTAAGGTTCGTTTATCACAAACAGTCAGGCAAATATGCCAAAACAAGACATGGCTCTATATATCCTCTTATTTTGGTGTAGGCACTCGCCTGCATTCTTCGTCAAACCAGGGGTTTCTCGGTGCTAGTCGGGCGAAACCCCGCACATCAATTGTGGCGTTTCTGATGGCATGGTGGCAGCGTTGCAATTGGTCTTCGGCAATTGTTGCTGGCGGCATACGGTTGATTGAGAGATTCCGGGATACGCGTTTATCGAAGACTCTGGTGGCCTCTTGCCTCTGGCGAATGTAGCTTTTCGATATTAAAGCTTCTCATATTGATACTTCTTTGTTGCTGTTGTTTGGGTTATCCGCATTTGTACCTTGGCTACAACAAGGTAATGATCCGAGTCTATATTGGCCGGCCGGAAGGTCCGGACATCCAGGATACTGGAGACGTGGTCTTTTTGTTCCGTGGGGGCATGAGCACATATCAGGTTTATCTTAGCAAATTTAGCCTTGATCCGGATTATCATAATACGCTCGCTCACATGTCGGAAGATTAAGATTTCTTCCCTTAGTCTGCCGCGTATAGCAAATCCGCATCCATTTAACGCTACTTGTTGTATCTGTAGCAATCATCGTAGTAGATGTCAGAGTTTTTCATCCTCTCCCCATCCATCGCACTTCCTGGATGGCGGTTATCTGCTTTACAGCAGCCTAGGGCCTCTGCTAATTGTTCGGTTGCACGTGGTCTATTAAGGGTCGAAACATTTCACGTACAGATCCGAAGGTCGTTGTTCTTATTTCGGTTGCTGGGGTCGTTATCAACTGAATCGTCCTTATTCGAGGCTTGTGCCTGTTTCTAAAGCAGTGCTTTTTTTTACATGGTAGAGGAGTTACCCCGACGGCACAACCCCCAATCTGGAGGGCCATTTCCTTTTGTTATTCCCCTAAGACGCGGGGTCGCGTACACCGGTAACAGTAGTCTACTACGGGAGTGTAAGTGCTGCCGTTGGCACACTAAGGGGCTCTTCCACCACCATCTCTATTTCAAGGTCATGACAAATATTAGAAACTCCTTACCGATCTGTGATCCGGATTTGTCGAAGTAGCTCGCACGAGGTGTTCACTAAGTTCAACCTAACTAGAACTTAAGACGCTATCGTTGACTCCATCTAGGAAATTCATCTGCTGCCATCTGGAACAGGAAGAAGTACCCTAGCGAGAGAACGCTCTTCCCCCCTCTCTCTTCTGCTGCCGCCAAAGATCCTCCGAACGGGGTTGGTTACCCATTTCTTGGATTAAGGCACCCAGTGGTCAGCACGGGAAGGTTTAAAGCAGGAGTTGGTAGGTCTTAGCTAAGTGGAAACATTTTCACATTTCACATTTCATATAATCGCATGCGCTACCGTTTGACCACCACTACGGCTTAGCCCAGTGGTAGTAATTTAGACAGAGCGTTTATCAGCAACTCCTAGGCAAACTCCCTTTTTTTTGGTAACAGGGAAACAGACAGATTCAACTACTGTTCCTGGCTACTGTGCTACAGATGTAAAGGGAAAGATTGGTTTTAAGATCGCTTGTGCAGCCAGGGTACTATAGTGCGGTTCAGGCCGCACATTTTGTCCAAAGCTCTTCCATACTCAAGGAGAGTTCTCAGAGCGCTAGACGATTTTAGCTCAACCTGATTATGCCACTTCAGCTTGCTTTCTAGTTAAAGAGTTACACTCTTTGAATGCGGCTAGGTACAGATGAACTATGCTGAACCTGCGGCAACACAGACGCAGAAGAGGATACGGAACACTTCGTATGCAAATGCCCTAGTCTCTGCAATACCAGTAAAACGGCCCTCAGAGAGTACTTCTTCAATCATCTGGCACCTGTCTGAAAATCCACCAACCACCATCCTGAAATTCATAACTTCTTCACGATGGTTTCGAGGAGGCCGCTCCAATAGGCAGAACTCTGGATACCTTTCTTCTTCTTTTCTTTTTTTTCAGTTTTTCAGCCAGGAGATCCCACGCCAGGGGAGCACAATGGATCCTTTTGTGATCCGAGTGCAGACTGCATCCATTCGATGCAGCTGACCCGTTTAACCTAACCTAACCTAATTCAATATTTGGTACTCTCAACACACATCTATTGACTGTGTAAGTCCACCCGCTTGGTTACCCGTTTAAGTCGCCTCTATATCTCTAAAGATATATACAAAGTTTCAAAGCAAAGGGGTACACATGCGGTGTCATGCTAGTCCAGCAGGGATAATGTATACATTACATTTCTGAACCGTAAAGATCGTCCATTATGCCATATGAGCGGCGCATCATATTAAGTTGTAGTCATATATTTCAACGTCAGTACGTTTGATGTTCAAGCAAAACGTTAAAATATTAGTTACATGTATCTCTGTGGATTTATGACGACAGAGTAACAAGAAACAAAGCCGGAAAAAACTAAAATAACCAGAAACCACACAAAAAACTAGATACGTCCAACAGCGGTACACGCCATAACTCGTAAATCCATATCAGCAATTCACCTTGTCATTGAAAAGTCATCTCAGTCAGATAGACAGACAGACAGACAGACAGACAGACACACTGTATTCCATCCTTAATGCCATAACTGGACGTGATGTAGTCTCTCTCTCCATCTACTGTTGCGTTGTTCATGATACGACAACCAAACCATCCCCAGACGATGATCTCTATTATCGTTCCCGCCATCGGCCAAGACCAAGAGACTGAAATGCTGACTGCTGAATGGGTTAAGTAGTCGAACGTCAGGGTTAAGTTTTTCTTCTTCGCCCATCTATGCCATTTCGAGGAGGCCTGGTTTGTTGGGTAAGTGTAAGTGCTACGCGCTGTGCTCTCCACCAAGGAGAAAAGATTTGTTAGGCTGCAAAGTGGGATGTTTGTTCGAGACGGATGCAGGCTGCTAGATGGCATATCGATGTGTATATATTGCCCTTATCAATTATTTATGTCAGAATGTTATGCTATGTCATATAAATTAATGTGAGCAACTTATTCTTCTTCTTGTGCTGGATAACGATAGAATGGACAGATTAGACTGGTATGGTAGAAAGGGGCACAGTGCTTTAGAAAGGCTTTTTCTGACTTTTTGATGGAGTGATCGAAATGAGTTGGAAAGTTCAGTAAAGGTTTTGATTTGAACATGCTATACACCGAATCAAAGACCACTTTTAAGGCCATCATTACGTGAAATAAATTTCCTGTCTCTTCATAGAGCCACGGAAGTACCTCGCCATGATGACCATCCACAGAATATGATGTCAGATCCAAAACACAACGATCAGCTATTAAACCTAAATTGACTGCTTTACTTGGAAGTACTGTCATCAGGAAGAGTGGAACTGCCTCTTTTATTATCCAATAGCACGCTGTCACCACTAATTTTTTTATTAGCAATTTAAGCATCGCAACCGAATAACAAATAATTATCGATAACCAATTTAAAAACCTGAGTTTAACGTTCAAAGCTATAAAAGCAAACCTAAGCTTCTTAACTATAAAAAACCTATTAAAGAAATGTTTATTGGTATCTTATATTATTCAGTACCATGTTACAAGAGTCGAAATATTTTATATCCACATGGAATTTGGTGCAGAATTTAGATTACAGATACAAATCCATAAGAGTAAACAGCTAATTAAAACATTTAAGGTGTCACAAACAGCAAAGCGCCAGGCGAACTCGGCGTAAATGGCATGTAGGTTCAATTATATTTTAGTTTGCAAAATATCAAGAGGTAACTAAAATGGATTGATTGCAAGGTGACAAACAGATTAGTCTCAAACGATTGGTCAGTACCAATTGAGATTTATTTGCTTTCGTGGTGTACCACGTATTTTGAGCATAAGTCAATCATTATCGTTCTGTGAATTTACGTGCCTCTAACAAAGAAGTTGTGAAATCTAAAAATAAACGGCACAGTAGTACACCCACCTAGAAATTTTCCCAAAAAGACTTTGACCAACAAAGGCAAAAATTCCAACCTTAGCTTGTACCTGTCATATCCAATCGATATGCTATCAGACACTCAATATGTACGTATACGCCCTCCTTCTCTCTCTCTCTCTACGACTGTTGTTTGATGTGAGTTTATAAGTTTCGTTTAAATATTTGACCGCCATCGTATTGAATAACAGCGCAAATATACAGATACTGACGTACAAGGCACTCTTGGTGGCAAAAAGACATGGTTAAGTAAATTCCTCATGAACACAAGTACGCGTAGACATATTGACGTTAGGTCTTAACTTAACACGTTGAAGTTCATTCAGATGGTAATTGTGATTTGAAATGATTCATGATTATCTTTTAATCTTTGAGAGTTGAATTGGCTTGTATTTGATGAAACTTCAACTCTTGATACAAAAATTCGGTGAGTGGAGAAAAACAAAAGAGTTGATGTGCGAACTTGTTTTTTTTTTTCATTAGGATTGCGTTGGAGGTGATTGGTTTTGACGAAGAAATTCGTACAAAAATTAAGTACGCATTGAATAAAAATGCAAAAATTGTTGTCTGATAGACGAAATTTTTTTTTTCAATACTTTAGAAATTCATGGTTGGAAATACAGTATTTTGTAGGACGACTGTAATAGTTTCATTTGAAATCTGATAGATGCAATATAAAAGTGCTTTGTCTGTTGAAATTGCTAGTTCTATTTAATTTTACATATACAATGATATGCCGCCGCAACTAAAACATAGACAATCGTTTCCTCCTCATCCTCCCGCCTTCACTCTTACCGAAACCAGAAGCTTCACTCTATCTGCTGCTTTTTTGAAAATACATTCTAGATCGCTTATGGTCACAAAGACTGGTATACAACAATTAAAACGAAATATAATATGGAATTGAAAAAGTACTCGAAGCAACTCTGGTAACATTTGCAGTTAACGTAATTACAGTCAAATTCAAACATATCGACGGGCAAGGGATTGACTAAATGTGGTCCGGCGGTCATTAAATCCGACTGTGTTAAAAAATTATGCAAGATATTTAAATTAGGAATTACACTAGGGGTAGAGCCAGTGGCGGATATTTCTACGGTTATAAAAAGGATCTAAAAGGAGTAAATTATGAGTTTAAATCGGAAGATGGTGCGACATATTTAAGTTTGCACTTCGATAATACAAGTTTTCGTTTACTACCCACATACATAAATTACAACCATTGGAATATTGATTTTATCAAGTTGGAAGATCTGATGATGCATACACGTACCTCCAATGTACTTTTAGTAGGAGACCTAAATGCGAGACTGGGACTGAACCTGGCACAAAAAACTCACTAGAAGGAAAAATTCGACACTCCAAAGATATATTGTGTAATGTTACTTACTTACTTACTTAGATGGCGCTACAGTCCGGGGTGGACCTGGGCCTCAACCAACAAACCTCGTCAGCCAGCACGGTTATGAGCCAGCTGCGCACGCCAAGTTGGTTGAGGTTCCCCTCCACTTGTTTGCGCCACCTACCGCGAGGTCGTTCTCTACTGCGTCGTCCATCCGGGGTGGATTCGAAGACTTTCTTAGCGGGAACGTTGGGCTCTATCCGCTCTAAATGACCCAGCCATCTTAGTCGCTGTATGTGAACTCTTCTGGCTAAGTCGATGTCCTTGTACAGGCCGTATAGTTCGGCATTGTACTTTCTCCTCCACTTACCGTCTATGCAGATGGGACCAAAGATCGCTCGAAGAACTTTTCTCTCGAAATAACCAAGGGCATCCTCATCCGGTTTTGTCAAAGCCCATGCCTCTGCGCCATACAGCAGGACTGGGATAATTAGGAGGAGTTCGAGATAAGGCTTTGCTACTCAATTGCCGTTTTAGCCCATAGAAACAACGATTGGCAAGAGTAATTCTCCGTGTGATCTCCCTACTGATGTCATTTGCGGAGTTCACCATAGAGCCTAGGTAGACAAAATCCTTTACTACCTCAAAATCGTATCTGTCTATTGTGGCGTTCTGTTCAAGATGCCGATGTTGGGTGTCCTTTTTTGTAGACAGCATATATTTTGTTTGGCTTTCATTGACCGCTAGACCCATCTTTGCTGCCTCGATCTCAATACTCGTAAATGCCCCATTGACTGACTGAGTTCTTCTGATTATGTCAATGTCATCGGCATAAGCGAGTAGTTGTACAGACTTGTAAAAGATTGTACCTCCGGTGTTGGCTTGTGAGTTTCGTACAATTCTTTCAAGTGCTATGTTAAAGAAATCCCACGATAGCGCGTCACCCTGTCTAAGACCTTTCCTGACATCGAACAGTTCGGTGATGTTCTTACCGACTTTGATGGAGCAGCGAGCGTTCTCCATTGTCATTCTGCACAAACGGACGAGCTTGGCAGAGATGCCAAGACTAGACATGGCTCTGTATACCTCGTCTCTATACACGCTATCATAGGCAACTTTGAAATCGATGAGAAGGTGGTGCGTGTCGATTTTATATTCATGGGTCTTTTCCAAGATCTGTGGTAGTGTGAATATTTGGTCAATGGTGGACTTTCCAGGCCTGAATCCGCACTGATAAGGACCTATCAGGTTGTTGACGATTTTTAGGGGTTCACATAATACAGCAGACAGGATCTTATATGCGATGTTGAGGAGACTTATACCTCTCTAGCTGGCGCAGTTTAGAGGGTCTCCTTTCTTCAAGATCGGTCAAACGATGCTGTGATTCCATTCATCGGACATACTTTCTTCCGACCAGATTTTTACAGATGAGCTGATGCATTCTGCTTACCAACTCATCTCTTGCTGCCTTGAAAAGTTCAGCGGCAAGGCCGTCGGCTCCAGCAGCTTTGTTGGATTTGAGTTCATATATCGCTATACTCACTTCATTCTTATCGGGTTGACGGGAATCTGGACTGCCATCGTCACTGTTGAATGGCTCGTTCTGCCTGACAGCGGAATATTGGACATCATCGCCGTTTAACAGTCGGCGGCATCTCTGATGGCTTTTTGGCAACGCTGCCACTGGTCTTCCGCATTTGCTGCTGGCGGCATAGGACTTAGATTAAGATTAAGAGAAACTCGATCGGCAAAGGCTCTGGCGGCCTCTTGCGATTGTAGCCGCCCGACGTCAAATTTCCTCACAGTATTTCGTTGATTTCGCTCCGTTCTGGCTATCCACATCCGTACCTTGGCTACAACTAGGTAGTGATCCGAGTCCGCGTTGGCTCCTCGGAAAGTCCGGACACCCAGAATACTGGAAGAGTGCTTTGCGTCGATCGCAATGTGATCAATTTGGTTGACAGTTTTTCGATCAAAGTAGAGCCATGTTCCTTTGTGAATGTTGAGACGTGGGAACCGCGTACTAGCTACGACAAAGTTTCGCCCCGCCGCAAAGTCGATTAGCCTAAGTCCGTTGTCGGATGTGATGTCGTGCAGGCTGTGCTTTCCGACAACGCTACTAAAGACGTCCTCTCTTCCTAGCTTTGCGTTAAGATCACTTAGGATAATTTTAACGTCGTGGCTAGGGCATTGCTCATACGTCTTGTCCAAGAGCTTTTAGAAGTCATCCTTGGTCGCGTCGTCCTTCTCCTCGTGAGGGGCGTGAACGCATATTAGGCTAATGTTGGCAAATTCAGCCTTGATACGGATAGTCATAAGGCGCTCGTTTACATGCCGGAAACTTAAGACTTCTTGCCTAAGTTAACTTCCTTTTGCCCGGCCCATCCCATCGCACTTCTTGGATGGCGGTAATGTCTGCTTTGAAACACTCTAGGGCCTCCGCGGGTTGTTCGGCTGCACGTGGTTTGTAGAGGGACCTAACGTTCCACGTGCAGACACGAAGATCGTTGTCCTTTTTACGTTTGCAGGGGTCGTCAACAGTAAAAGCATTCGTATCCGAGGTTGTAGGTTACTTCGTAACCGAAAGTTTTTTACGTGGTGGGGAAGTTAACCCGACGGCACAAACCCCAACCTGGAGGGCCAGATCCTTTTTTTGCAACCCCTAGGACGAGGGGCCGGATGCACCGATGTCAGTAACCCACTTCGGGGATATGAGCGCTACCGTTGGCCCATTAAGGGCTCATCCACCACCATCTCTTTTTCAATACCCTGACGTAGTATTGAAAATCCTTACAGGCCTCAGCTCCAAATACGTTGAAGTAGCTCCGGTAAGGTATCCGCTGATCTGTAGACGTCACCGTTGATTCCATCAAGAGAATTCATCCGCCGCACGTCCTCCTTCTGAGGAGCTCTTGCTAGACTTCTGAGATGCATATTTCAGCCAATCAAGTCAACAAGAGATGCTTCGTCCGGTTGAATATATGTTATCGCCCTGAAGTTCACCCAGATGTGCTTATGCAGGTCTGAGTGTTCAGCTATACATATATCGTCAGACTCAGCATACGCTCATCGTTAGTTCACTATCAGATAGCTATCCAGCGGGCACCACGGGGAGGTGATGATGCGATTTTGCTTGCCACGCCAGTTAAAATAGAGATCCTAAAATCAACAAACATTATTTCTATCCTTTGATTAACTTAACCGATCTTTTATATTTTGAAAAGGAGTGTTCTTTTGGTTTCCAATTTTCAAAAAGACATTTCCCTCCTAAAACATGAACGTATTCAGAGTGGCTTTTCGTCGCCATGTAAATATGGTTTACCAAGAGCCATTGCCTACTACCACGTTGATTGAGTAAGCTATATTAGTTTTGTCAACCATTTGAACAACCTAAATAAAGGAAGTGGCCGTTATAAGTGGCTTTGACTGTAAGATACATTTTTAAAATTGAATTTTTAAAACCGGTGATCCTTGGCTCAATCCCTAAGAACGGTTGTTGGGGCACTTAGTTTATAGTTCATTACAGCCTAATTTACTGCAGGTAGATACTATTGCTGTAGTATGGTAGTAGTTTCTTAACGCGCTAAATCACAAAAACCACCACTTAACATGAAAGGATGATTCCAATGAATAAGCATCTATGATTTTCCTAAAGGCATCAGCACAGAAATTTACTAAATTTGCATTGAAAGCTAAAACTTTTGTTATACGTGTCGCTCCATTCGCGTTGGGTATATTCTTCTGCAGACGCCAAAGTCGCCGAGTGAACCCTAGCTGAAAGCAATTTTATAATGTCATTCATTTGCTTATAATGCAAAATTTCCATAGGATTTCGTCATCCGCTACCATTGAATATGTAAATAAGCAATTTGCACTACAAGCACCCTAGCATCAATCTATAATTTATTGTACTACAGTCACCTTCAAAACTTGAACTAATAAACATTAAAGTCGTATTCATACGGATACGATTTAGCAGTTGCCTACTGTTATTAGTCTCCAGGTTGTGAGTTGTGCCGTCGGGGCAACTTCCCTATCCGTAAGCGGGAAGAGTTCAGAAACAACCACAAGCCTCAGATAAGGAAGATTCAACTGATGACGACCTCAGCAAATGAAATAAGGCCAGCGACCTTGGAATCTGTATGTGAAATGTTTGGATCCTTAACAGACCACGTGCAATTGAGCAATTAGACGAAGCCCTAGACTGCCATAAATCAGATATAGCAGCCATCCAGGAAGTGCGATGGAATGGGCCGGGCACAAAAAGGATGAAAAACTATGACATCTACTACGGTGATTGCTACAGAGACAACAACCAGCGCTTATTTGGATACGGATTTGCTATAAGCAGCAGACTTAGGGAGGAAGTCTTAATCTTTCGACACGTGAGCGAGCATATTATGACAATCCGGATCAAGGCTAAGTTCGCTAATATAAACCTGATATGTGCTCATGTCCGCATGGAACAAAAGGACCTTGCCACCAAAGATTGTGTCTAGGACTTCCTCGATAACGCATACGAGCAATGTCCTAAATACGATGTTGAATTCGTATCGCTAAAATATAAAAAAAAAAATAAAAATAAAAATAACGTCTTCGGTAGGGCATTCGGTAAACATAGCCTACATGACATCACTTCTGACAACGGATTAAGGCTAATTGATTTCGCTGTGGAGCGAGGCGTCATTATATCAAACACATGGTTTTCTCATCTCATATCCACAAGCAGACATGATGGTCAACCAAAATAATTATGTCGCGATTGCAAAACGCAAAACTTGCCTCCAGTATTCTGGATATCCGAACCTTCCTAGCAGCCAACATATACTTGGATCATTACCTTGTTGTAGCCAAGGTATGGATGCGGATATCCCAAACTGAGCGACAAAGAAGAATCACTGTAAGAAAATTTAACATCGGAAAGTTACAATCGCAAGAGACCGCCAGAGTCTTCGCTGAACACGTATCTCGAAATCTCTCAATCACCCCCATGACGCCAGCATCAAGTGCCGAAGCCTACTGGCAACGCTGCCAACATGCCATCAGAAACGCCGCGACTGATGTACTGGATTTCGCTCGCCCACCACCGCGAAACCCCTGGTTTGACGAAGAATGCCGGCGAGTGCAGCGAAATAAGAGGCATATAAAGCTGCACTGCAACGGAAGACGAGAGCTGCTCGTGAATTCTATGAGCAAAAGAGACGGGAAGAACATCGGCTTCTCCAAAAGAAGAAGAAAGAGCATAAGCAGCGCGTGATCGAGAATATTGAGAGCGTATACTCCAGAAACAATGTACGGAAATTTGACCGAAAGGTAGAAAGAACGTGTCAGATGAGCAAAACTCGTACAGAAACCTGTAGGGATAAAGAAGGAAGCCTCGTAGTAGAATCACAGTCGGCTCTGAGAATATGGAAAAACTACTTCTCCAGACAGTATAACGGCGACGAAGACCAACATCCCACTGTCAGGCAGAATGAACCATTCAGCACGAGAGTCACAATTTCCGTACACCTGACCAGAGCAAATTAAGGACAGCAATATCTAAATTGAAATCTAACAAGGATGCGGGTACTGGCGGCTTACCAGTCGAACTTTTCAACGCAGTTGGTGATGAATTGGTAGAGAGTATACACCAATTCATTTCTAAGATTTGGTCAAACGAATGTATGCCTGATGAATGGAATCTCAGCATCGTTTGCCCGATTTACCGGAGAGGAGGGTCTTCACTGCGCCAATTATAGAACCAACAGTCTCCTCAACTTTGCATACAAGATCTTTCTGCGATATTGTGTGAACGCCTTTTATCAACAGCCTGATTGGTCCCTATCAGTGCGGCTTCAGGCCAGAAAAGTCCACCATCATCGATGAAATAATCACACTTCGGCAGATCCTGGCGAAAACCCAAGAAGTCCAGATCCACGCTCATAATCCCCTTATCATTTATAACATCATCTATAGAGAAGAGGTATATAGAGCCATGTTTAGTTTTCACATCGTTGCCAAACTTGTGCGTCTGCGCAGGACAACGCTCGCTGCTCCATCAAAGTCGGTAATGACCTCACCGAGATCTTTGATGTCAAAGCAAGGTTTTAGAGAAGGTGACGGACAAGGCGCTGTCATGTGACTTCTTTAATATTGTACTTGAACGGATTGTGTGGAGCTCCCAAGTCAACACCAGAGACACGATCTATCAAAAGTCCGTACAACTGATTGCATACGCCGACGATATTGACATTATTGGAAGAACTCAGCGGGCTGTCATCGATGCGTTTGTAAGCATTGAATCAGAATTGGCCAAAATGGGTTTAGCGATAAACGGGGGCAAGACCAAGTATTATATATGCTGTCATTAAGAAGGGACAGAACGTTACACTGAGCAGCTACAACTTCGAGGTAGTAAGGGACTACCTTGGCTCTAATATAAATTTTGAAAACGACATCAGCACAGAAATTAAGCGAAGAATAATTCTTGCCAATCGCTGTTTTCTGGGCTAATAATGCAATTTAATAGTAAAGCCCTGTCTCGAACAACTAAGGAGACTCAATGTAGGACCCTGATCATCCCAGTCCTGCTTTACGGTGCTGAAACATGGACTTTATTGGAAGTGGATGAAGATATTCTTGGTCGTTTCGAGAGAAAAATGCTTCGTAAGATATACGGTCCCGTTTGCGTTGACGGGTTCTGGAGGAGAAGGTTCAACGACGAACTATACGAGCTGTACAGCGACATCGACCTGATCAAAATATGCGTATTGGACGTTTGAGATGGCTAGGACATGTAGAGCGAATGGACACCAACGCTCTGGCCCGCAAAGTCTTCGAATCTAACCAGGAGGGACGGTGCAGTAGATTGCCTTCTCGTCGTGGGTGGCGCACACAAGTTTAATGAGACCTTGACCAACTTGGAGTGCGCAACTGGAGGCAATTAGCTAAAGACCGAACTAAATGGAGAGGATTGTTGGTTGAGGCCCAGGTTCACCCCGAACTGTATCGCACACCTACATAAGTAAGTAAGCTTAAATTATGAAGACCTTGTGTTAAGCACATAGATATGTAGCTGGGTTACTACTTCTTAGTTTCGGACTAACATTTTCTGCAGTTGTCTCTTAGTCTTGTAATAATTTTTATTTCAAATGGCTTGGACAACAACTGTGCTCCTGTACCACTTTCAATTTGGTATTCGCTTCTACTTGGAATACTAGTTTTATGTTTCCTTCAAATCAGGGTAGGAATCAGCTTCTTCTTTCTTTTATCAGCGAGGCTATGATCCGAAAACAAGGGATCACAACCCTCCCACTTCACCGCATTTCTACTGATCCGCCTGTGGGTAGGAATCAGCATCGGTAGTTTTACTAAAAATAAAAACAGTGTTCTCGCAGCCGACAGTTTCCCAAAGATATGAACAGAAGGAACATGTAGCATTGCTTATATATCTTAAGATATATCGCAGATATATCTTAAGTTTTGACGCTGTTGAAAAAGATGCTCAATGTCTAGGACGAAACCAACTGTGAATTCTCAAAGCATCTCTCAATGATTACCACAAGTGAATTAAGGGCGGTTTCAAGGGATTTACCTTAACGGCACGCATGCTGAGGCTGCGTTATGAGATTGCTGTCCAGTCTTGGACATATGAACGCAGATACACTAGGTCAAAAATCTCTAGGGCAAGAGTGAGAGGCTTTGCTAGATTCAGAAATTAACTTGAGCTTAACTTCCCTTAGCGTTTGGAAAATGATGCCGTAAGTTTCTACACACATTTCTGGAGCCTCACTGACCAATGATTTGTCGTTCGCTGAAGTAGCCCGGGATTTCACGTTGCTAGAAGTCGAATACCTTTTGCTTTGTCAACAAAGACCTTATATTTAAGGTGGCTCATCACAATGAGCACATGATGATATGTGTGATAGTTGCCTGGAAAATATTAGCTAGAGTTCATTGATTGGTGCAATAAATGAATGTGCAGTTGCGCAATTATGCTGAGCCAAGTATTTTTGCAATTTGTACGACATTGCTGCAGCTCGAGAAGAAGGAAGTGGCGCAATATTAGAATGTAACGTTCCTAATTTATAATCTCGAGTCAACACGTTACAAAAAGTGTTCAGCGCTCGAAGGCTTAATGGCTACTAAAATGTGGTCTGAACTGACGAGATTAACGCATTATGACAAACACTCCATCCAAACTGAAGTAATAGTTATTTCAAAACTGTCAGACTTCGTTGAATTACTCTCCACTTACTGCTGGATATCTTGCCCGGACACGCGCTATTGGACAACCAAATCCCATCGAATGTCGACTTACATTTCGGCTAATTACCATATATCCTCATGCCGGGATTATTTATGCTTTTGAGTTAAACGGTAAGCGGCTTATCTAGTGGTACAAGTTGTCCTTAGTATTCCTCTCCTCTGATTGGTTTCTCCTGTACCTGCTAAACAATTACCACCTCTTTGGTCACGAATTTATGTAAATACAATCGTAAGACCATAAATTTCTCACTCTGCGATGGAAATTCCTTTCATACCATGCAGCAGCACCGTTCCCGCATATATTACACGACATCAGCGGCAAAATCTTTTGTCAGGCATCTACAATCTATCTTTACACATCCCAAAGATGGTATCTGTGTACATGCATATTTCTGTATCTGAATTCCGCCACCTACTGTGTTACCTAACATGGTGGGGCACCAGCACCATGGAACCACTATTACTGTCGCGCCAACACTCTCGACTCTCAAACGCGGAGACAAATAAAATGGAAATTTTATTAGAATGTATTCGCGCGGCTAATTGCAGCTCGGCTCTGTTGACCAGTTGCGTACTTCTTCCACTTGGTGTTTGAATTTATTTTAATCATTTGCAACGCCATGGGTATTCCCTCTCCTCCATACGGATAGTGCACCAGAGTGCGCGAGGAACAACCAAGTTATTCCCATCGATAAGCAATTAATCTCTGACTATGGGCGAGATAAGATTTCACGCACGAGGAGCAGCGACAAGTGCTCGTCCATTCCTCTTAATGATATTTATAATTATTATTTGAAATTTTATAGTTTTGCATAAAGAAGGCAAAGTGGCCATTGGACACACGCCAGAGGCGACGACTTAACATGGACATGCGAGAGTATATGATGCGGGGATGTTGGGATGTTTATGAACCGAGGTGTTAGCCGTGTAATGGCCACGGATTCGGATAGTTTACTGACTTTAGTTGTTCTCTGTGTAATTTGTTGGCGTAATTTGAAGTGAACTGATGTAATTTTTCTCCGAGTGGCGGAGGTATTCATAAATATTCAAGTGGATGGTGGTGGGCATCCTGTAACATCTTTGTTTAATTAGGCCCACATAGTGGAGATTTATGGGCGGCGATAAGGGAATGCAGTATATTGCGTTAAGGGTTCGTAATGGGTTTAGCTAGTGGCTTAGAATTTAAGACTGAATACCGAATCTAAAACTGACTGCACAACAACACGTCTGGAAACGGATTTTGTCTAATAGACGTAACATCACTATAGGAAGCACACGATTCTTGCATCTTGACATTCGCAAGGCGACCGACTGCTATTAGATGAAAGTACCAGGAACCAGATTGATCACATTGGGTTTAACGCGAGATGCGCATTCGGTATTTTAGACGCCTAAGGAGCAAAACATGACTCGGATCACTAACTTATTGAGGGTGAGGTTCTACGTCGAATGGCTGCAATCGCAGGTGACTGCCAGGAACTTTGCAAACTGTATGCCTCTCAACGTCTCGATAGGACGTCTCCTCGCATCAGGCATTGAAGACCAAAAGAATTTGGAAAGAGTATTTCTGCAAACTGTTAATCGGTGGTGGATGTCAAAGAACCTGATCACAGCTTTGAAGCAATAATGCTACTGAAGCTGACGCCATGTTGAATAGGACGCCATGTTGAATAGTCTTCGAATCAAACCCGGAGGAATTCCGCATGAGACGAAGGCCTTAGGTGAGCTAAGCTAAGCTAAAATTAGACCTAAAAGTACTAAGAATGTTAGGGGAAGGTTCACAGGGAGGAAAGATTCATAAGTTTAAAGGTACCTTGCGAGGAAGATTAGCTGAAGTGGAAGTCTAGTGTGTTGTTCGCGCAATTGGCAAAGCGCAACATTCTAGACATGGGTTCAAAGAGACCGTAATTGCTGCGGTGGGGATCAAGACGAAAGAGGGGTACAGACTGAAGGTTGCGAGGGTTAGTGTTAAGGTATATCTAAGCAAAGTAAAGTGGGGGAATTAATTGTACCGACTGAAAACTGCTGCACGAACTTACTTACTTAGGTGGCGCTTCAGTTCGGGGTGAACCTGGGCCTCAACCAACAAGCCTCTCCATTTAGCTCGGTCTTTAGCTAATTGCCTCCAGTTGGGCACTCCAAGTTGATCGAGGTCCCCTTGAACTTGTGCGCGCCACCTACGGCGATGATTCCCTCTACTGCGTCGTCCCTCGGGATTAGATTCCAAGACTCTGCGGGCCGGAGCATTGGTGTCCATTCGCTCTACATGTCCTAGATATCTCAGACGTCCAATACGCAGTCGCAATCTTACGAAGAATTTTTCTCTCGAAGCGACCAAGGATATTTTCATCCTCTTTTAATAAAGTCCATGTTTCAGCGCCATAAAGCAGGACTGTGATAATCAGAGTCTTATACAGTGTCTCCTTAGTTGTTCAAGATATGGCTTTACTGTTAAATTGCCTTATATGCCCAAAAAAACAGCGATTGGCAAGAGTTATTCTTTGCTTGATTTCTGCGCTGATCTTGTTTTTTGAGTTTATAGCAGAGCCAAGGTAGACAAAGTTCCTTACTACCTCGAAGTTATAGCTGCCCACGGTGACGTTTTGTCCAATTCCTCGATGTTGGTTGTCCCTTCTTGTTCACAGCATATACTTGGTTTGACCTCGTTTATCGCCAAACCCATTTTGGCCGCCTCCGCCTCAATGCTTGCAAACGCACCGGTGACAGCCCGCTGAGATCTTCCGATAATGTCTATATCGTCGGCGTATGCAAGCAGTTGTACAGACTTGTAATAGATTGTGCCTCCGGTGTTGGCTTGTGAGTTCCGCACAATCCGTTCAAGTACAATATTGAAGAAGTCACATGACAGCGCGTCACCTTGTCTAAAGCCTTTTTTGACATCAAAGGTCTCGGTGAGGTCATTACCGACCTTGATGGAGCAGCGAGCGTTCTCCATCGTCAGCCTGCACAGGCGGACAAGTTTGGCAGGGATGTCAAAACTAGACATGGCTCTATAAAGCTCTTCTCGATAGATGCTGTCATAGGCGGCCTTGAAATCGATAAAGAGGTGGTGAGTATCGATTTGGAATTCTTGGGTTTTCTCCAGGATCTGCCGAAGTGTGAAGATTTGATCGATGGTGGACTTTCCTGGCCTGAAACCGCACTGATAGGGTCCAATCAGGCTGTTCATAAAAGGTTTCAGGCGTTCAGAGAATATCGCAGAAAAGATCTTGTATGCGATGTTGAGGAGACTGATGCCTCTATAATTGGCGCAATTGAGGGGGTCTCCTTTCTTGTGGATTGCGCAAACGATGCTGAGATTCCATTCATCAGGCATACACATAAGCCGTCAGGTCCAGCAGCCTTGTTCCATTTTAGCTTGGATGTTGCTATCCTCAATTCGGTTTGGTCAGGTGGACGGAAATTTTGACTATCATCGTCTATGTTGAATGGTTCATTCTGCCTGACAGTGGGATGTTGGTCTTCGTCGCCGTTATACAGTCTGCAGAAGTAGTTTTTCCATATTCTCAGCACCGACTGTGATTCTACTACGAGGTTTCCATTTTCATCTCTACAGGTTTCTGTACGGGTATTACTTCTCTGACACGTTCTTTTTACCTTTTGGTAAAACTTCCGTACATTGTTCCTGGAGTATAAACTCTCGATATTCTCAAACGCACGCTTCTCATGCTCTTTCTTTTTCTTTTAGAGAAGCCGATGTTCTTCCCGTCTCGTTTGCTCGTAGAGCTCACGAGCAGCTCTCGTCTTCCTTTGCAGTGCCGCTTTGTATGCCTTTGGTTTTGCTGCATGCACTCGCCGGCGTTCTTCGTCAAACCAGGGGTTTCGCGGTGGTGGGCGAGCGAGACCCAGCACATAAGTCTGCCCCACCAAAGACGTCCTCCTTTCCTATTTTGGCGTTAAAATCGCCCAATACGATGTTAACTTCGCATTTAGGACATTGCTCGTATGTTTTGCCGAAGAGCTCGTAGAAACACTCTTTGGTGGCAGGGTCCTTTTCTTCCGTGGGAGCATGAACACATATTAGGCTTATGTTAGCGAATTTAGCCTTGATCCGGATAATCATAATACGCTCGCTCACGTGTCGGAAGCTTAAGCAGCTCGTGCAAGGTATTCCCTAAGTTCAACCTAACTGGAACTATAGACGCCACCGTTGACTTCGTCTAGGGAATTCGTCCGCTGCCGCCTGGAACAGGAAGAAGTGCTCTAGTGGAAAAGCGCTCTTCCCCTCCTCTCTCATCTGCTGCCACCAAGAATTGGGGCTGGTTACCCACTTCTTGGATTAAGGTACTAGGCACCCGGCTGTCACCGCGTGGAGGTTGAGAGTAGGAGTTGGTAGGCCTCAGCTGAGTGAAAACGCTGGTTACTGGGTACCAGGTTTTTGATGGCATCTGTCAGAGCATACCTTGGATAGTTAGCTTTACAATTTAATCAAAAGAGGAGGCTTTCAATATGACTGACTAATAGAAAGCCTTTCCTTTCTCTCCTCTTCGCCGTCTCTGCAGCTCTGCGAAGCTATTCGTCCATAGATCATTGAATATTCAAGTCAAGGCTAAAGCTGACGTTGAACGCAAAGATGCCTTATCTATAAGACAGTATAGTGCTGCTTGAGATGTGATCAAAAGAAGCGAACGGAAAAACTTCAGAGCACCCTACAGTAGTAGAAATCAAAACTAGAATCACTCTTCTGAAAGCAGATGCCTAAATGGCGGCTTGTATTCTGCTCCCTGTATTACAGGTCACCTGGAAAAATACTTATCTCATAGACTGGAAGGATAGAGTTGTTGCCGAACTGTAATAACCGGCCCAGTATCATTCTCTTATGGATTAAAGGCAAACTCGAATGAGGTTATCAAAAAGCATTAAATTGGATTTGGTAGTGGCCTATCTTGTGTCGATTACATCTATACCATGCGCAGCATTGAAAGCAATCAGCCGATTTTATGTCACTGTTGTACCGAATGTGCTTGATAGAAAGAGAAAAACACGCTATTCTGAAAATGTCAGGTGGTGCCGTGAGAAAAGTAGATGCTACGATGCGACTGATACGCCACTGCGCCGCCTCGATTAAACAACCGAAATGTATGCAGAAAATCGGTATATTGGTGAACAGAGGGAATTGATGGACTAAGAAGGAGGTGCCTACATCTTAGATGCAAGGTGACTAGGGGGAGAAGGAGAAACGTCGAAGCCACTGCAAATGTATTCGAAGACTTCAGGATGGCCAAGCTAGAAGTCATGATAGCCATACATAGCAGTAAGAAGAGAAAGTGGAAAGAACTCGGCCGAAATGTCAATACCGATCCCTGGGAACTAGGGTACAGGGTAGTTATGCGCTAGTTGGGGGCGCGTGAATGCTCTGTTCCCATCCAGTTAGGATCAAGAAGAAATGCCAGCTCTAGAAGAAGAGATTCCACTGTTCAGCGAAGAAGAGTTAGTCGTGGTCGCAAAATAACAAAGCCCCTGATGACGTACCAGCGGAAGTACTGAAGACACTCGCTCGGTCGTGCCCCCGACTGTTGCTCAGCATATACAACAGCTGCTTAAAAGACGGAGTCTTCCACAAGAACTGGAAAATGCAACGCCTTGCACTGATCAGCAAGGGAAAGGCGATTCGGATATGTTTGCTGAACACCGCAGGAAAAGTCCTAGAGTGATTGCTGAAGCCGCGACACTCTACAGCCGTTCAAAAAGCAGGCGACCTTTCAGAGGTGCAGCATGGTTTCAGAAGGAACCATTCTACAATTGGAGCAGTAGAGGAAGTGGTCACAGCGGTTCAGTTGGCCTAGCGGGGGAAACCATTATTCCAAAAGGATCATCGTGTTGGTAACATTGGATGTGCAAAACGCTTTTAACTCCGCCAGGTGGTGTGAAATGTTGAACGCCCTACAAGACACGTTTAGCATACCGCAGTATCTATTACGGATGGTGAAAGACTACCTTAGAGGTCGAGAGCTAATCTACAATACCACGGAGGGACCACACAGGAAAATAATCACCACTGGAGCAGCGCGGAGCTCAATTTTGTGTCCTAACCTATGAAATATCTCCTAGGACGGGATTCTACGCAAGGAGATGCCTGCCGGTTACACAGTTATCACTGCACGGGACACCAAGGACGCCCAAAGAAAGTTGAACCAAGCTATGAGGCGGGTGCATCTCTGGATGGTAAACCACTGATTACGCCTAGACTCGAAAAACGGAGATACTATTGCTGACAAAGAGACAAATCCCCACAAATGTTGAGTTCCAAGTGAGATCAGAAGTTGTACTAGCAAAAGAAGCAGCGAAGTATTTGCTAAGAATACTAGATATCAATCTTACTTTCTGGCAGCAGAAATGAGCTAATGTAAACTTCTGATGTCGACTACGCACACTATACTCTTGTATGGTTGCGAGATTTGGGCAGATGTACTCAATCGGGAAAAATACAGGAAGCTAATGACAGTGTTACAGAGAAGAGGAGATCTCCGAGTATCTATTTCTTACCGCATAGTGTCTGAACCGGACGTTCTTGTATTTGCAGGAGTGCCGCACATTGATCTCCTAGCAGCGGAAAGGAAGCACGTCCACGACGTACGATGAAGACGGAAATAGGAGCGGAAACAGCCGCCACAGAAGTGGATCAGGTGGAACGTCGAAACGAGTGGAAGATGGACGTACCGGTTGACCAGAGACGTTGCTGCATGGACGGATCGGGAGCACGGTGAAGTGAATTATTATATCATCCAGTTCCTTACCGGACATGGTTACTTCAACCATCACCTGCAAAAGATGGGAAAAGTAGAGAACGCAGTCTACCAAAACGGAAACTCTTTGAAAGACGATGCGCATCACACCTTTTTCACTTGTAACAGGTGGATAGGAGAAAGGAATAGCCTGGAGTCGGAGATAGGCAACTTTTCCCCAGAAAATGGCGTTAAAAAGGTGGTCTCGAGTATCGACATGTGGAATAAGATACCTTTATTCACTGATAAGTGCTCAGATCGAAAAAGAGAGAGGAGGAAGTGAACCTACCCTCAGTAAGTTTACTGAAAGCCTTACCGGCAAGATACTATTAACCCGCATCAGAAGATAAATGAAAAAGCCTGTCGCCAGAGCGGAAGGAAAACGACAACTCTGAAGTAATGCTAAAGCGGTCCCGGAGTGGATGGTGTCAGGTTGGTGGATTACGAGAAGGCATTCTATCCGATTAATCGTGAGTAAATCCGGAAATATGATAGTGTCCCTTGATGGTTTCTTCATATAAACTCATTCCGGACGAGTAAACTGGTTGTGAATAAAGTATTGTCCGACTCCGCAAACAATGGCAAGTACAATGATCTCGGTGAATTTGCTCTGATAGGTATGTTGTTTGTGATTTCAATACTGCCGCGCTGGCTATGGAGATCTTGAAACATATATTTTAAAGTATCTTGCGATAAGAAGCAAGGTTAGGCCAATCAGCTTGCGCTTGCTTGGAAACTCAGTAGAGTATAGAGTAACACACTTTATAAGCCTTTAAGTCTCACAACCTTATCAAAATTTGGTCGACGTGGATGGCCCTCCTAGGAGTGAGTATTCTCTCACTGACAGAAGCGCCTTACATAAGTTAGCAAACCACGTGAAGGCGGTAAAGTAAAGAAGTTAATTATGTCCAAAGATTTCTGGAAAATTTCGACTGAAAATCTAATAATCATTGCGAAGTTGATATCAGAACCACAGGGAACTTCCTCTCCAGCAATTTAAGAAACCAGTTAACCGCTTGTCATTCGTTGTTTGAGTTCAAGTTGGTGTGAGCTATTACAAATCTAGACAGCAAAATAGTTAATTTTGTGTCACTCGTCTGCCTACTTATTGCCTCCTTCCTCTATTTATGGTCATTCATAGCCTATGACATGCAATTAATCGCCTGACTTTCTGTAAATAAATTGGTCTGTCTTAAGGTTTAACATCTGTCGTGTTAAAAATTCCAATCATTTCCTAATAAACATCTCAAGCTGTCCTCCTCTTCCATCTCTATTCTCCACACTCTTGTACTGATGCTATAATAAATTCCCGTCAATTAGTTATCAATTCATTTCCCCTGACCACATAATTGAGCGCGGTCCAGGTGTAAAGTATGCTTCTCCAGCACGCATTGACAACAGCTCGACAGACGCCTACCGTACCGACAACGGACAATGTTGACAACAAAAAACGGACATCTTGACAAAACAAAAACATGCAGCCTCATGCCTCCTAGGCACGTTCCATGGTTCACTCCCATGGCACTATCATAATTTAATGCTCATTTGCGCTAAAAGTTAACGCCTCTCTATGTCTTGTCTCAAGGGGTTTATACAGCCGCCCACTTGCTGTTTACACTGAGATGATCCCTTGGATCTAGGAAACACAACATCCGACTTATCGGTGCGGATAGTGTTTGTTTATAGCGACCATATGCAGGTATGATATATCTATTATGCCTCGATATTGGGTTTTGGTGTGTTTATAAAGTGTGATGGTACATTGTCGCCATTTATCTATGTTATGGCGAAAAGAAATGCCAGAGACAACACACACACTCAGAAGATATCCAACATTGCTGGATGATTAACGGTTGAGCGTCGCGCTATGCTACCAGAAGCTGAAAGAATATCTTGTCGACCAGCACCATATCTCGGACAAGACGTTCGCTGGTAGCTAGCGATCGGCAGCAGAGCCTTATTGCTAACTTGTGCACCTGCGCACATAGAAGAACAGCTACTGCCAATGGACGATGATGAAGAAGAAGAAGCTGCAGCATACGTAATGCGTGACTCCTACCATAGACAACAGCATGCGTGCAACGAAGATAGCACGAGAGCGGAGTTATGGGCTATCGTTACGCTACTACATAATTTAGAAATTATAATGCAATAAAAAAATCGCAGCCTTTGCCACATATAGCGCTAAACGCAGAAAAAGGAAGCAACAGAGGACGCGACATGGTGCGGTATCCAATGGAGATATTGTGTTGTATCCACGGGTGGCTATAAATCAGTTCAGCTATTTGGATTTTATCTTTTACGATCTTACGAACTCGTATTGATCTTGGAGTGTATTTATGCTTGCTGCTGCGTCCCAAATGGATCTATTGGGTTGAAGCATTTTTTAAAATTGATTTTTTAACTCGACAAATCTATTGTCGACGGATTGTGAAGATTGTTTTGCCATTGGTATGTCATTGTAATGTCATCGGTAGTTGAAAGGTCGTTGCGGAAAGAACTACAACACGACAACTCAGAGAATACTCGTAAGTGCACTGAGCCACCTCACCTAAATATTGGCCCTGCATCTATCTAATGGTCAGTGAATAAAGTTCAGAAGAAAACATCGATGATCATGTCTAAAAGATTGATGTCACCTTCGCACGCTGTAGTGCGTTCAATAACATCTGACAGGTAAAGTGTGATGCATTACTTTGCTCAGTAGTTTTGAAGGAAAAATGCATTACGTAGCCGAAAACTTCTTTCGTCCGTGGTCTGGACCTAGGCCTCAACCAACAAACCTCTCCAGCCAGCCAAGGGTATCATCACCATAGTATTACTCGATGGGCAAGAGTAATTCTTCGTTTAATCTCCCCACTGGTGTCATTTGCGGAGCTCACAATAGAGCAACTTTGAAATTGATGAAAAGCAGATGCGTATCGATTTTGTGTTCCTGGTTTTTTCTTTTTTTCCAAGATCTGCCGTAGTGTGAATATTTGGTCATTGGTGGACTTTCCCGTCCTGAAACCGCACTGATAAGGACCTATCAGGCTGTTGACAATCGGTTTTAGGCGTTCACATAATATGGTATGCAAGGTCTTATAAGCGATGTTGAGAAGACTTATACCTCTGTAGTTGGCGCAGTTCAGAGGGTCTCCTTTCTTCAGGATCGGGCAAATGATGCTGAGGTTCCATTCATCGGGCATACTTTCGGCCGACCAGATTTTACAGATGAGCTGATGCATGCTCCTTACCGACTCATCTCCTCCTGCCCTGAAAAGTTCAGATGCAAAGCCGTCGGCTCCAGCAGCTTTATTGGATTCAAGTTTAGATATCGCTATCCTCACTTCATTTCGATCGTGTTGACGGGAGTCTTGACTATCATCGTCATTGTTAAATGGCTCATTCTGCCAGATAGCGGGATATTGGTTGAAAACTTATTTGTACTAAAATAAACAAGATTGTATTGAAGGAATGTTTTCTAGTGAGCAAAAACCCCACACTACAATGAGCACGAGCTGACGGTCCTTACAGTGTCTTCTTGAAGATGTTCACCAACCCACGGAAAAAAATATTTTTTCTGTAGAAGTAAATTTTAACGAGATCTATAGCAAATAAGTGGCAGCGTATGTAGTCACTCGCTGCAAGGCGAACGAGCTCGCCAGATAGGGTACTACTCTAACGATTCTGCCTGATAGGCAAGCAATTGGTATGCGTATACCCTTCGCTACATGTAAGGATCTACTAGAACTGAACGCTATTAGCAAGACCAACCTCGGATGGAAATACGGCTCAACGTGTCACATGTGGGCGTCGTGGCGTAAGTGGTTAGTGTGTCGGATCACTACGCATGAGGTTCCAAGTTCGAATCCCAGAAACACCAAAAAGTTTTTTCACGGTCCCACCTCTCGCGAGCGTCTGACAAACGTCCGAGAGTATTGTTGTCACGAAAAGCTTCTCAAACCGCCGTTCGGATTAGGTCTCTTCCATTCGTGTGAAAAATATAACGCACACAACATGAGTGGTTGCGAGAAGCTAAGCCCTGGCACTTTAAAGAGCTGTTGCGCCAAATAATTGTATTTTTTTTTTGTGTCACATTTCGAGACAGATCTGGCCTATGCTGGACCAAAAACGTAGTGCTGAGTTGGTTAAGCTAAAGCGATGACAGATCATTTGCGTTGTTGGTGTTCTCACTGGACAATGTCTTATAGGCCAAGAGGCCAAAAGACTCGGCCTCTTCTCCAACGACTTCTGCAGAAGCTGCAGGGACAAGGAAGAGAAGGAAACCATCCTTCACTTCCTATGCACCTGTGCAGCACTGCTGCATAAAAGAATGCTCCACCTAGCGTCCTCCTTCCTTGAAGACCTCGGCGATCTAGCGTCCTTAGACGTCATGTGCATCGATCGCTTTATCAAGAGCTCCTGTTGGTTTTGTAAGTCCCTGCGTGGCCTAAAGGTTGATTCATGGTATCACAAAGGACCTTCACTGATTTACGTGTGTCTGTACTATCGTGCGGACAGCCAACCTAATCTAACCTAACCTAGCCACTCGCATGAAGCCCATATCTCAGTGGTCCTGTCTAGGTACATGAAACTTCTATATTCCCGAAAATCTTGAATTCCTTGCACAAGACACTGGCTATGTACTTCCACAACTTCCGTTTGATAAAAACTTTAAAACCAGCAACTCCTCCATACTTGAATGGGAGGAAGAGCTAGGTACACAAGACGGATCCATTTGCTTCTTCACAGACGGATCGAAAAAAAAAAGCCGGGAGTGGGGAGAGGTGTCTTTTCCCAACAACTAAACATTAGCATCTCTTTTCGTCTCCCTAATTACTGCAGCGTCTTCTAGGCGGAGATCAGGGCAATTAAAATAGCCTTGCCATGGCTGAAGTACAATGTGATATCCAGACGGCATATTACTAACTTTATTGACAGTCAAGCTGCGATCAACTCCCTGGAATCTGTTACTTTTAACTCAAAACCAGTCCTAAATTGTCGCTTGTCTGTTAACGAGATTGCCTAACAGTTCAACATTCACCTAATTTGGGTACCGGGGTACAGGAACTTTCTAGGGAACACCTCGGCCGACGAAGTCGCCAGGCAGGGCACTTGCCTACCGATCTCGTCGAGCAAGGCAGTGAAACGACTACTTAAGCTCAACACCATTAGCGCGACTAATCGCAGGTGGGCTAGCGGCACTACATGCCTCACTACTAGACAGATCTGTTCTGAGCTAGATCAGAAACGAAACTGCCTTATCGGACTGAAAAGGCTCATCGCAATTGTAGTACTCCTCCATACTTGAATGGGAGGAAGAGCTAGGTACACAAGACGGATCCATTTGCTTCTTCACAGACGGATCGAAAAAAAAAGCCGGGAGTGGGGAGAGGTGTCTTTTCCCAACAACTAAACATTAGCATCTCTTTTCGTCTCCCTAATTACTGCAGCGTCTTCTAGGCGGAGATCAGGGCAATTAAAATAGCCTTGCCATGGCTGAAGTACAATGTGATATCCAGACGGCATATTACTAACTTTATTGACAGTCAAGCTGCGATCAACTCCCTGGAATCTGTTACTTTTAACTCAAAACCAGTCCTAAATTGTCGCTTGTCTGTTAACGAGATTGCCTAACAGTTCAACATTCACCTAATTTGGGTACCGGGGTACAGGAACTTTCTAGGGAACACCTCGGCCGACGAAGTCGCCAGGCAGGGCACTTGCCTACCGATCTCGTCGAGCAAGGCAGTGAAACGACTACTTAAGCTCAACACCATTAGCGCGACTAATCGCAGGTGGGCTAGCGGCACTACATGCCTCACTACTAGACAGATCTGTTCTGAGCTAGATCAGAAACGAAACTGCCTTATCGGACTGAAAAGGCTCATCGCAATTGTAGTAGGTGCCATTACGGGACACTGCATCATCGGTAGGCACGCAATCAGGCTGGACATCTTAGCAAATGATTTCTGTAGAAGTTGCATGAACGAGGAGGAGGAGGAAACCATACTACACCTTCTTTGTGTGTGCCAGGCCATCTACGCTTGCAGAAGACTACACTTAAGAGCCTACCTCTTAGGCGAGCTAGCTGACGTCAGCATCGGCAGCCTACAGTGCTAGGTTAGGTTGAAGTGCCTGCCAGCTGAGAATCGCCAACACACTTAGACCAATAATAAGTCCATTGTGATACCATGTGGATCATGGGAGAAAAAGTATCCACCTACTCACTAAAACCATTTTGAGCTTCTTATGAGGCGTAGGAGGCTCTCAATATTGATATCTATCAGGTCGCCTAAATCGTTGTAACAGGGAGCTGCTAAGTGAAGCTTTCTTCTATGGGAGAGAGCTGGGCAGAATCAAAGAGGTGAGTAATAGTTTCTTCCTCTTCTTCATTTATGCAGCTTCTAAAAAAGCCATTCGCAAAAAGGCCAATCCTTGTAACATACTTGCCATTTAGACAGTGTCCAGTGGTGAAACCTATTAGAGCGCCGATATGCAATCTGTTGAGAGAAATCAAATTCTTAGAACGTTTTAGATCCAGCTTCGGCCAAATCTGTTTTGTTGCTAGACATGTTGCTCCACTTGCTTTATAACAAGCTCCAAATCGTTCCAGAGGTAGTTATCCTAGGGATGATAGACCCATGTGGTACTACAATGGGCCTAGTCTGTCCTAAGTGAGGATGCATTCTGCAGCCTGCCACTGTAACATAACCTAACCGAAATCTTAACGAAATATTCAAGTAAAATACTTTTGTGTGACCTTGGTTACCATGTAAAATTTGTAAGGGCTCTCGGATCAATGGGGACTTTTGACATTTTGTTTAGAATCAATATCCAGATTTCGCAGAATTTTTCCGAAGCTGTGCCTTTTTTGTTTAGTTTCTTTGGACAACTTAACAGTTGCAAGAGGGCTTATCTTATGTATTGGCTTTGCTTATGGTTGCGAAACGATTCTAAAAGATGTAGCACCCTATTGTCACGGAAAGCTCGTATCTGGAGATCTCGTTTCTCTCAACTTGAGTAACAGTTTTCCTCTCTTTGTCAAAACAAAAAAATAAAAAAAATACAAGTAAACATCTTAGCTCTTGTTCTTCACTGTAAGTTTGGTAATTATTCGTGTTTTCGATTTATTGGTGGACGGTATGTGGTTATTTCGAAACAAAATATCTTACTATCAACATCATTCAAACTTCCCTCATAGATATTTAGCATCATAAGTGGGAGGGTTATGATCGCTTGTTTTCAGATCATAACCTCGCCGAAATAGGAATAAGAAGAAGATATTTAGCATCAGACATGTGTTTTGTTACTTAACGTTTTCTTCTCCAAGTGCGTCAGTATAGTTTTTGTGTTTTCTAGCGGACGACAAAAAGTTGATTTCCAAAGTTTGTTTATTAATTTAATATTTACTTAGTCAAATCTATCAAAGAATAACTGTTGTAAACATTGCAAGCGACTACCAAAGCTAAAGTTGATTTTAATTTCCTCAATACATCGCACACAGGATCACAATTGTTTCTCCCCCGGGGTAGAATTATGTTGCATAACGATAGCAGGTGCATATTTCATAAACATTCAACAGTTGCATAGTGAATAGAAGGTTATCAGTAACTGACAACAACATTTTGTCTCATAAAATTTTCGACGACTGAAGTGCGAAAAATAAACAGTCCACGAACTCGAATAGTCAAAAAAGTTATTATTCCGTTTCACAATAACCCCCTTCACTATCGCTACTCGATCATTTGTCCTTCTTGTTCGGCATCGAGTGTGTCTTCGAGATGTTGTCTGATTCGCTCCAGGGTGATTTTAGCTATTATCTTAGCCACAGCAGGCAGCACGCAGATACCCCTCCAGATTCCGCACTCCATTAAATGTCCTTTCTTAGGAAGCTTGACGATCATTTCCTTTTTCCACTCGTTAGGAAAGCTCTCAGTTTCCCAAGCTCTCTCTATAAGTGGAAGTAGATGTTGTTGGCGCTGCTCGTAAGAGCTCTGCTGGAATACCGTCAAGTCCTACCACCTTGTTGGATTAGGGTGTCTTGATCGCGGTAGTGATCTCATCATTACTGGGAGTCGTGGTGCGTATTCGGGCATTTCTCACCTCGGGCGCCTTAGTCTGATTTGAGAGCATATCGCTAGCGAATACGCGGTTCGAAACCATAGCAAAATGCTCCTACCATCTCTTGAGCTTGTCCTCATCCGAAATGAGCAAGGAGCCGTCTAGGCTTTTCATTGGGTGTTGGCTGGAGCTGCGACCACCTGTCAGCTCTTTGGTGATTCTGTATTTAGATGGTCCTGCTGTCGCACTTTCGTTCAGCTTCTTCTGCTTTTGTAGCCAGCGCGTTGATATAGTTGCGTCTGTCACGTTGCACGCTACGCCGAACTTCTCTCATCTTCTTGCGATATAGGGACTCTAGCTCGCTTTTCCCTGCTGCTGGAGTAGCTGCAACGCGAGCTATCAGCTGTTTTCCTTCGTCAATCGGTCTCTAGGTATCCTCGGAAAGCCACACCTTATGTCTTCCCTGCGATCGACCGACAATTATTTCAGCACCAGATGTAAAAACATTTTTCACAGCACACCAATGGTCTTGGATGGTTGCGGGCAGTGAGCTGCTGATTGCTCCCAGACCATGCGAAAGGTGCTCCCTTAATTGCTGGCGCACTGAGGGATCTCGTACTATCCCCACATCTGCCCCTCGCCTATTTCGGACGTCCAGGAGACTACTTCTTAAACGGCGGCTGATGGCAAAATCGTCAATTTGGTTAGAGGGTGCTTGCCTGTCTTTGGAAACCCAACTGACTTCGTGGCAGGTCTTGTGCTCAAAAGTGGTGCCACCTATCACAAGGCGGTTGGCATTGCAGAAGTCCACAAACCTTTTGCCGTTGTCGTTGCGGTTGCCTAGTCCATGCCTCCCAATTACATGTTTGAGCCCTTCGTTGTCGTTGCCTACCTTGGCATTCAAATCCCCCTTCACTATGACAATGTCTCCATTTCGTGTTGTGTTGAAGACGGCATTTAAGAGATTGTAGAAGCTCTCCTTTTCGTTCTCAGACGAATCATTCGTTGGGGCGTAACACTGTATGATGGTGACGCGTCATACTCTAGTCCAGAATTTGCCCGTCATAATCCTTCTGCCTATTCTAGGCAGAGGCGGCATACTATATGATATCCTCCGTGATTCTCATTTTGTTAAGGTGGTGAAGTGGTTTACAGTGACCGGTAAGGAAGTTCACAAGCCTTCTTATGTCGTTTCTGCCATATTTTAGGATATTAACTGCCTTTTTTTTGGAAGGGTTGTACAGCTCTTTTAGCATGTCTGAGACCTTGGGAGTTATATCAGTGGGAGATGCACATGTTGCGTTCCCAACTGTTTAGGGCCAGTTTAAAGGCGGAATCAGATATTCTGCAGAAAGGTTCAGGGCCAGTGAACAACTCAAAGGAGCCCTTTCTGGCTAGCAGATCTTCAGTTTCATTGCCGTCAACGCCTACATGACCCGGTACCCACCACAATTTTACTTTATTGTATCGGGCCAAGTTTTGTAAACTGTCGAAGCAGCTTAGAACTGATTTTGAACTTATCAAGTGGAAGATCAGTGCTTTAAACGCCGCTTGGCTGTCGGATGCAAATGTTAATCTTTTCTTTAACAATTGTCAAGGTCGAACGAATAGAAAGTATCACTTGATGTATCGTTTCAAACCTCAAAGTTGAATTTGTGTTAAAATTTCTTTTAAAGTTGTATTTCTGGACCATACCGTGTCTAGGCCAGTTCAGAAGCGGTATCGTTTTGGAAAATGATTCTCGATCTTTGCATTTTCCTTTCCCCACGCCGTTTTTGATCAGTCTTTCTAACACTATGTGTAAAGGCGTGAGTCATACTTACTTAGCATCCTCATTTGGGTGAGGATGTTGGAAAGTTCTTCACGCTTCCTCTTGGCGTGAATGTGTGTTCCCAATCGCCGCTTTAGGAACTTCAAAGCACGCTTATCCTTCAACATCTTCAACAATTCCATGGTTCTCTTCTCGTAGGGCGCATGACCAACAGTTCTAGTGCTGCTGTCGGGCAGGTTTCCATACTTACTTGCTTAGGTGGCGCTATAGTTCAAGGTGAACCTGGGCCTCAACCAACAAGCCTCTCCATTTAGCGGCAGGTTCTCATGGCTACTGTTCAACAGATGCATGCTTATTTCTGTTCTTTTGTCAGGGATGTCCTATCTGTGTTTAGTCTTGCTCTGCTGGCTCACTCCACTACACCGTAGTGATGGATCGAACTATCATTGTGTACATCCACCTCAGTGAGGCTGGGTTACATCGCCAGGCTTTGCCTGATATGTTCCTGCACATCACCAGTGAGTGGCCTTTGTTACCACAGCTTCCATGTGCTCAATCCAAAGAGGCTTACTATTTAGAGTTACACCCAGATGTTTGACCTTCTTTTGCATTTGGATTGGTTGCATATGCTGCAATTGTATTTTCTTAGTGAAGGGTACCACATTGCTTTTACGTTTACTCTAAGTCCTACCGTTTAGCACCATTGTATGTCTCTTAATCCCATTTGAACTATTTCGCAGAGTGTTTCTTCAAAATTTCCACTTGAAATAATAACTAGATCATCATATTCGACTAGGATCCACATTAGTGGAGAGACTCCTGCTTGTGGCTCTAGCGTCCACTTACTCGAGGTTTGTTTACTCTTTTCCTTCAAGAGAATTCCTAATCGTTTCAAGGGAAGTGTTGTCGAAGGCTCGTTCGATGCCTAGGAAGGCACATATTGCCGTCTCGTTGCTATCCAGTGCATCCTGAACCCAACTCATCAGCTGGTAGAGAACGGTTTATGTGGATTTTCCTGATCTGTAAGCGTGTTGATTGCGATGGAGATCTATTCTGTCCACTACCGTCATTCTTAGGTAATTATCTATTACCGTTTCCAGCGCTTTCAGTAAGAACGCAATCAGGTTGATTGGTCTAAGGGACTTAGGTGAGGTTTTGTCCCTCTTTTCAACTGCCGGGATGAATATTACCTCTGTCATTCTCCAAAGTCTTGTTACGTAACTATAAATTCAGGGAAAGTCGAGGAAATTTATTTAAAAAAATAGTGAACGAGGTACAAATCGAATACCTTGTACACTAAGAGAAGGCCACGAAGCAGAGCTATTAGTCGACTTTACAGTTTTAAAAATACAGGATGTACCAGTCAACACGACCTTGTGTAGTTTTCTGCGTCTAATAGATGCCTCGCATAACTTAGCATGACAAATCTAGCATGAGATGGTATATATTCCAATTCCCTTGCTTAGGTTAGGTTGAAGTGGCTGCCAGCTTATGGTAACACACATAGACCAGGGAAGGTCTGTTGCGGTACCACGAATGATCATGTAATCCTTATCTACTTGTTAGAACCACTTTAAGCTTCTAATGAAGGTAGGAGGCTCCTGATGTCGTCAGTCTATCAGATCGCCTAAATCGTTGTAATAGAAGGCTAAGTGAAGCTTCCTTTTATAGGAAAGAGCTGAGCACCCACAAACAAGGTGAGGAATGGTTTCTTCCTCTTCTTCTTCCATGCAGCTCCTGCAAAAAACTTTGGAATATACCCATTGTTGCATGCTTGCCTATTAGACAGTGTTAGACGATAGGCAGTCTAGTGCTACTAATGAATACATAGAGACCGATTCCAAGAATTTGATCGCTGCTTGGCTGTCTGAAAAGATGTGGATATCACTTTTTTCTTGAACTAAAACAAGATTTCCTTAATTGACATTATTCCTGCCTGGAACACGCTACAGTGATTTGGAAGACGGAGGGAGAGGCTAAGATTAACCTTATCAGAGAAGACACCTCCACCAACTGCGTCCTTAGTTTTCAAATCGTCAGTATAGAAGTCAATCGACTCATCTACTAAAAATGCAACATCATTCCAGAGTGATCTGAAAGGAATGGTGACGTAGAAATTTTAGTCAAAACAAAGACGGGGAATGTTAAAGTCCGTGTTTTCGGGAGAAATTTTGAAAATGTTCAAATGGATGCGTGGTCGAACTCTTTTCTTGACCACTGTGATGATGCTTTAAGGCGAAGAGCTGTACTAGCTGTCATTTGCCTGCTGTAGATATCGACGGGTATCAAATGAAACAAAATATCCAGTGCTGCCGAGGTAGTTGTACGCAGTGCTCAGCTTATGCACAAAAAGCTGATCGTTGAACTTTACTTAGATTGTCACGGTTTATGGCTCTTTCTAACGCAGTCTACCAGACAACTACCCCTTACGTGAGTATTGGCCTGATACCCGAGATGTAGAGCCAGTGAGTTATGTGTGGTTGCAACCCCCATCTTTTTCCGATAGCTTTCTTGCAAGATAATAGTGCTACTCTAGCTAATTCCCTCGCTTAGAATGACTCAATTTTTGATACAAAATGCGCTCGACAAATGCGATTTCTGACGATTTGTGTTGCATGAATTCTCATCTAATATGCATGAAGCATAGATAACTTCCAAGCCTTATGTATTTACTATTTTAGACAAGAAAACTTTATTTTCCACGCATCAGAAATTCCAAACTTTTCAATATTTCACGTTTCAGCCTTGACAAGTGATTCACTAACAACGTTTCCGTCTCTTTTTTCGTTCCAGGTATGTAAACAAACAACAACTTCGCATTCACTTGTAACAATCGACACCACGGCGGTAATAAATTCCGCATGTAGATATCGTTTCTCAAATTTCCGAATGCCATGAATATTTAATTGAATCATTCATCGCAACTACGTGCCGCCGAACGCCGGCAAATTATCACAACAATCGCACATTAACGAGAAGAGATTCCATATAGCAGGCAACGGCTTGTAGCAAAACACCACCAACAAGGAGTTACAACCGTCTAAACATGGCTCTATTTCCGTCATCATCACGCCCCCGAACGCTAATGGAACAATTGCTGGCGCGTAAAATCGACGCTGCCGCCGCCGCGCAAACTGGGCCCGGTGGCAGCCGTCTATGCCGCACCGACTCCCTCGACTCTACCAGCAGCATTGGATCTCTGGGTTCCCTGGTGCTCGGTGACGACGTCTGTCGCTGTGATGATTGTCTATTGGGCATCGTGGATTTGTATGTCATCAGTGCGGAGGCTGCAAAAAAGAAGGTAGGCCTAGAGACGTACAGTAGATACATAGATATGTGTTGTTGGCTTTGTCCACTTTGTAACAATTACCTTGGAGTGAGTTTAATTGAATGCAGCAGCAGCAGGCAGCTTCCCACGGGAAAAGCGCTTGCGACCATTAATCCTGTCTATGATTGGTTCACAATCTGGATGGACTAACTTGCAAATGCAAACCGACTTGGCCAGGTACATGGCTCCATAAATCAATCGGCGCGGTGGTATCCATGTGCAGAACGACGACTATCTACTACGGTTTTGGCCATAAATCAATGGCCCCGCAGGGGACTGACCAGAAAGGTTCAGCGCGCTGCAGTAATGAGTCTTGAACGGGTCTATTATTTGTCTTCTGCCCAAAACGGGGGCGGGTTAATGGTAAGCCACTGAATGCAATTTGCATCTGGGAAACTGACCAACTAAGTGCTAATTGGTTCATAAATTTTGAGCTGGTTTGCTGTATGTGACTCCTTCGATCTGTCATCCCTAATGGTGCAGCGACAACGCGCTGCTAGGTTGTCAAATGTGCGTGTTAGGGATCTGCATATGCTGGAGGGAATCAAATTTCAGGCGTACGTTTGAGGAATTTACGCTTGTGGTAGATAAGCACCCACGGGCGATTGGTAACTTCTTTGATGGAAGTGGGAACACGGCTGAGGGTAACCTAAGATATGCGCATGCGTGCAAGTATCTTTTTTTTCTGGCGTAGATAGATAGACTGGGTCTCCGGTTTAATTGGGGAAGTGAATTGGCGAACTAATCGGACTGGAAGGCCGAGAGGGGCAAATGTGAGAATTCCAATTAATTAATTGGTTGCCGGAAGGCACATTTCAGAATGTGGCGATAGAATTCTGCGCAAGTGGAGAGGGCTGATGTCTGCACATGGTAATGAGATATGGCGATATAATCAGAGACCGTTCGTGATATGTAGGTTTTACCTGATGACGTTGGGAAGGAATTTCAGGGTGATGGTGGCTGATTTCTGGAGTGTCGAGGAATCCAGACGTCATTAGTCATTTATGAAACTCCGACATAACTAGGTAGGTAGGCTGCGCTATTCATCTTCTCTTTATGTGCCGACCTGACTCGGTGCGTCGAGATACCCCAGGCTTTTACAATTTTCTAATTCCACTAGTAAGACTAGTTAGAGCGCTGGAGGCCCCAGACGGTAGATGCAACTATTTTAAAAGTAATTAGTCTTCCTTACTTGGGGAGGGGATGATGTCAGATATCAGTCCTAGTTATTACAGATGATTTTTGAATAACATTTTTGCCAGTCCGGCCTATATAAACTAGACGTGATGCTAATGGATCCATTAAGCAAAATGCTTGGCTATATAAAGTCGGTCAGGTTTGAAAGTTTGATGAGTTATGACTAAATTGCTACGATGACCTTCATCACCTTACAGAACACCGTGTTTACCAAAACAAAAATGTTAAAAAACAACATATTTTGAGCTTCTTTTTCCAAGATGGCGTCTGGAGCATAATGTCATTTTCTAAGGAGTATGTAGAACTTCCAACCCTTCTGCTTGTATGCATTTTCTTTTGTGGTATAAAATAAAATACGAGGTATGTTGAAAGAGTATCTGACTTTTATTCATGAAAAGAAATAGTACTAAAGGGTGAGCCAACAGATGGTGTGGATATTGGCTGTCAATTACTGTTATTTACTGAATTCAATGTGATTGATCTTTTCGACAGGTGTCAAGTACGATCTTTGGCAATTTTAGCCATGGAGTAGTTTATCATGCAACAACGCATTTTTGTTATTCAATCTTATTACGAAAATGGGCGTTCTGTAAGAGTAACATTTCGTAAAATTCGTGAATTTTTCGGTCAACATAATCGCCCTAGTGAGTCCGGAATTCGTGCAATGGTGAAGCGTTTTGAAGAAACTGGTTCGGATCGGGCCAGATTCCATATCAACATGCTTGGCCAGCACGTACACGCCAAAACATCACCACTGTGAGCGAAAGTGTTCAAAACCAGCCAGGCACCTCAATTCGTTGCCAAAGTAAATTTATTGCATACAAAACTTGAAAATCGCATTATTTCGGTTAGAGGAGAAGTTGATTGGCCTACAAGGTCATGCGATTTGACACTTTTAGACTTCTTCCTGTGGGGTAATTAGAAGAGTAAGGTCTATGCCAATAGCGCAGCGACAATTCAGGATCTCCAATCTAACATCCAAACAGAAATTGCGGCCATTGACCCACTTATTCTTCAAAAAGTCATCTATAATTTTGACCTTGGGATGGTTGCTTGCAACAGAAGCCATGGTAGTCACATGAATTATATTGTATTCCATTCGTAATTGCCATGGATCGAGCTTCATTAATCAATAAAGTTCTAAATTTCATAATAAATGTGTGTTTAGTTTAATGAAAACTTCCGCACTAGCAGTTGGTTCGCCCTTTATTCGGATACAACTATTTCACACAAATTGCCTTCACAGTAGTTCACTTGGGCTGTCACACACTTCTGTCAATCACCAGGGTCCTCACTTGGTCAATAACGATCTCATTTATGAATGTTGAAGGCCTATCAGAACGTGCTTCACTCTCCACTGATATGCGGTCATTTTTAAAGTGGTTGTACCACTTCCTTATCTGTCAAGTGTCCATCGCTTCGTTCTTGAAGGCCTGTTGAATCTTGCGGATCGTTTCCACAAAACTTAATGCAGTAGCGTTGTTCAAGGTCTTCTGTCATTTTGTCGAAAACGAGAATCCGACGGCGCTCACTTGCATTTCCATACTTATTGGCGGTCTATTAGCTTCTGTAGGCCAAGGCAGAAAAAATCCGAGTATCGAATTAGCAACGTTTATATACCTGCACCAAACCAAGCCTCCCTAGCAGTGCTGCCAGTTTGTGGGAATTTTCCCTTTTTGAGGAGAATTTCAACCTCCGTATGAGCTAAAAGGGATAAAGGGAAACTTTTTATCATCCAGAACCAAAAAATAGGGGAATTTTCGTTCCTTGAAAACAAGCTACCACAGTACCTTGGGGTCCGTCACTTTTTTTTTTACGTTGGGAGGTGGTAATCTTCAAAGGACGAAACTGAGCTCGTACTCAGTAACAGTGTGGAACTTTTACCCACTAACCCATTCTCTCTTCTTACCCTTTCTCCCTATGGTACCGCCTTCTTGGCATTTCATCACAGGCAGATTTCTGACTTAGTTGTTATTTGTATTCGTGTTAGTCCTGTTGGACTCTTTTCTCTCACGTTCCAATATTCTTAATTTGCTTATAATAGTATTGGCAATTTCAATCGTTGATCCCAAGCTTTTCGGGTCTTAAAAATTTCACGAACTATGTTTTCGGGGGTTAGTGCCACGCCAAATTTCTACCTCTATATTTCCCTCTCGTCTAGAAACCGTGGACATCGAAGAAACACATGTTCGGTGTTTTCAATGCAGTCAGCATATCGTAGACACTAGGGGCTGTCATCATGTTTGTATTTATGCAGGAAGCATCCATGACGTCAGCAGCAAAACCCTACTTCACCATGTCGTCTTTCTATTCATGGTTTAACCTGTGGTAAAACATGCGCCCACCTACCCTTTTCGGAGGCATTCCAGCGTTTTTGCTACTTTCCTATGCTTCGCATCCTTAGTGACATCTGTTGGGTTTCTTCCGTCGGAGCAGTTTGCTCTTGTTCTGAGCATCTCAGTTCATATTGTCGTCGCTGCCCTTCTGCCAGGATGTCTGTTGGTAGCATTTTTACTATAACACAGGCTGCATCGCTGGAGGTGGTTCGGTATGCGCAGCATACTCTTAATGTACATATTCTGTACACTGAGGCAATCTTACTTTTGTTTGTTTTAGTCGTCATGGCTCTCGCCCAGATTAATGCGGTGTAGAGGATTATAGACACTATTACTCTGGCCAAAAGTAATCTTTGACTGTGCCTAAGGCTTCCTGTATTAGGCAGGATTTGTGCGAGAGCAGCGTTGGCATTCGCTGCTTTGTGAGACACACTCTTGAGGTATTCCTTGAAGAATAGCCTCGTATCTACGAGTAGTATGACTCCGATGTATTTTGTGTGGAGCTTCGATGTTATTGTGTGGCTGCCCACAGTAATATTTATCGTTTACCACTTCTTCCTGCTGCTTATAAGAACCGCTTCCGTTTTATGTTCTGCAAGCGTGAGACCAGCTGAACTCATCCAGTATCGTACGGTCCTAATTGTAGAGTTGCTTAACTGGCCGAACACAATGGTGAAGCTGAAGCTTTACGCGTGTAGCGCTGTCAAAAAATCATGCACTGATATAGTTGAGTACGAACACAATGGTGAAGCGCTACACGCCTGTTTGTTGTTGGTAATCCAAACGCTTCGGAATTTTATTCTTCTTACCTTGGCTTTTTTTTTTATTTTTATAGTGATGATATTAAGTTATCCCATAGAATATTGTCCCTTTTTACTTGATCGATTAATTTTTCTGTTTACTGATGTGCCGTATTTTTAGGCAAGAAGTCTTAAGCTTCTGACACGTAAGCGAGCGTATTATGACTATCCGGATCAAGGCTAAATTCGCTAACATTAGCCTAATATGTGTTCATGCCCCTACGGAAGAAAAGGACACTGCCACCAAAAAGTGTTTCTACGAGCTCCTCGACAAAACATACGAGCAATATCCTAAATACGACGTTAAAATCGTATTGGGCGATTTTAACGCCAAAATAGGAAAGGAGGACGTGTTTGGTAGGGCAGTCGGTAAGCATAGCCTACACGACACCACGTCTGATAACGGACTAAGGCTAATTGATTTCGCTGTGGAGCGAAATGTCACCATAGCAAGCACATGGTTTCTTCATCTCGATATTCATAAGCAGACATGGTGGTCCAATGATCATGTAACGATCAACTAAATTGATCATATTGCGATCGACGCAAGGCATGCCTCCAGTATTCTGGATATTCGGACCTTCCGAGCGGCCAACATAGACTCGGATCATTACCTTGTTGTAGCCAAGGTACGAATGCGGATATTCCAATCTGAGCAAAAAGAAGAATTACTGTGAGAAAATTTAACGTCGAAAAGCTACAATCGCAAGAGACCGCCAGACTCTTCGCTGAACGCGTATCCCGAAATTTCTCAATCACCCCTTTGCCACCACCATCAAGTACCGAAGACCAGTGGCAACGCTGCCAACATGCCATCAGGAACGCCGCGACTGATGTGCTGGGTCTCGCTCGACCACCACCGTGAAACCCCTGGTTTGACGAAGAATGCCGGTGAGTGAATGCAGCAAAACAAGAGGCATACAAAGCGGCGCTGCAAAGGAAGACGAGAGCTGCTCGTGAGCTCTATCTGCTTTTCCAAAAGACGAAGAAAGAGCATGAGAAGCGCGCGTTTGAGAATATCGAGAGTTTATACTCCAGGAACAATGTACGGAAGTTTTACCAAAAGGTAAAAAGAACGTGTCAGAGAAGTAATACCCGTACAGAAACCTGTAGAGATGAAAATGGAAACCTCGTAGTAGAATCATAGTCGGTGCTGAGAATATGGAAAAACTACTTCTGCAGACTGTATAACGGCGACGAAGACCAACATCCCGCTGTCAAGCAGAATGAACCATTGAACATAGACGACGATAGTCAAAATTTCCGTCCACCTGACCAAAACGAAGTGAAGATAGCAATATCCAAGCTAAAATCGAACAAGGCTGCTGGACCTGACGGCTTACCGGCCGAACTTTTCAAGGCAGCTGGGGATGAATTGGTAGAGTGCATACACTAACTCATTTCTAATATTTGGTCAGACGAGTGTATGCCTTATGAATGGAATCTCAGCATCGTTTGCCCGATCCACAAGAAAGGAGACCCCCTCAACTACGCCAATTATAGAGGCACCAGTCTCCTCAACATCGCATATAAAATCTTTTCTGCGATATTGTGTGAACGCCTGAAACCTTTATATCAACAGCCTGAATGGACCCTATCAGTGCCGTTTCAGGTCAGGAAAGTCCACCATCGATCAAATCTTCACACTTCGGCAGATCTTGGAGAAAACCCAAGAATTCCAAATCGATACTCACCACCTCTTTATCGATTTCAAGGCCGCCTATGACAGCATCTATAGAGAAGAGCTTTATAGAGCCATGTCTAGTTTTGACATCCCTGCCAAACTTGTCCGTCTGTGCAGGCTGACGTTGGAGAACGCTCGCTGCAGCATCAAGTTCTGTAATGACCTCACTGAGAACTTTGATGTCAAAAAAGGCTTTAGACAAGGTGACACGCTGTCATGTGACTTCTTCAATATTGTACTTGAACGGATTGTGCGGAACTCACAAGCCAACACCGGAGGCACAATCTATTACAAGTCTGTACAACTGCTTGCATACGCCGACGATATTGACATTATCGGAAGATCTCAGCGGGCTGTCACCGGTACGTTTGCAAGCATTGAAGCGGAAGCGGCCAAAATGGGTTTAGCGGTAAACGAGGGCAATATGCTGTCAACAAGAACGGAAAACCAACACCGACGAATTGGACAAAACGTCACAGTGGGCACCTATAACTTCGAGGTAGTAAGGGACTTTGTCTACCTTGGCTCTGCTATAAATTCAGCAAACAAAATCAGCGCAGAAATCAATCGAAGAATAACTCTTGCCAATCGCTGTTTTTTTGGGCATATAAGGCAATTCAACAGTAAAGCCCTATCTCGGACAACTACGGAGACTCTATATAAGACCTTGATCCTCCCAGTCCTACTTTACGGCGCTGAAACATGGACTTTATTAAAAGAGGATGAAGATATCCTTGGTCGCTTCGAGAGAAAAATTTTTCGTAAGATTTTCGGTCCCGTTTGCGTTGACGGGTTTTGGAGGAGAAGATTCAATCACGAACTATACGAGCTGTACAGCGACATCGACCTAGTCAAAAAACTGCGTATTGGACGTCTGAGATGGCTAGGACATGTAGAGCGAATGAACACCAACGCTCCGGCCCGCAGAGTCTTCGAATCTAACCCCTAGGAACGACATAGTAGAGGGAATCATCGCCGTATGTGGCGCGCACGAGTTCAAGGGGACCTCGACCAACTTGGAGTGCGCAACTAGAGGCAATTAGCTAAAGACCGAGCTAAATGGAGAGGCTTATTGGTTGAGGCCCAGGTTCACCTCGAACTGTAGCGCCACCTAAGTAAGTAAGTAAGTGATGCTGAAGTTAACTCCACTTCTACATCAGCGCCAAGCTTCAGCTTCACATTGTGTTCGCAGTAATGGATGGACGTGTATTTGACTTTGACCGTGCGACGTACTTCAGCTTCAGCTTCACCATTGTGTTCCACATCTTTTAGTAGTTTGTCATTTACGACGATTTCAATGTCGTCCGCAAAACCGAATGAACCGTCCGCTCCGTACATGACGTTCCAGAGTAAGAGACCTACCACTGACCCCTGTGGTACTCCGCCAATGATCTCGTATTCTTCGGGTCCGTTGTCTGTGTCGTACTCTGACTCGTACTCTGTACAAGACTCTGCACTTGAAGTAATTCGTCTCGATTTTTATGAGATACGCTGGGACTCGTAAATTTCTGTGTACCTCTAGTATATGGCTTCAGTTTGCAGTGTTTGATGTATTTTCGATATCCAGGGTTATCACTAAGCAGTATTTCTTGGAACCCCCTTTCCACCTCTTGCCTTCTATCGCTTTTTGTGCAGTTTCAACTATTAAGCTGATTACATCTACTGTTCAGTATGCCTTCCGGAAGCCATATTGGTGATCTGAAAGCCCGACTGCAGTTTCTAGCGCTGTTTCCAATCTGTTGCAGATGATTCGTTCCAGAACTTTTCGGGCTGTGTCTAGCATGCACAGCGGGCGATTTGATGAAGGTTCTTCTTGTGCCTTATCACATTTGATGAGTAGTACCAGGTTCTGCCTTTTCCACTGTTCTGAAAAAACTCCTTTTTTCAAGCACGCATTGTACATTTCTACGAACATATCTGGGCACGCTCTGAATGCCGTTTTGAGAGCTATATTTGGGATGCCATCAGGACCTGGTTGCATATGTTGATTTGCTCCTTCGTACATGTCCATGATCATCTGTACATAAGTTTCCGGAACCCCTCGATGTCTTATCGCCACCCATTATGATACTTATACTTCGGATTGCATCTGTAGTTGATTTACCCACGACAAACCTGCACTAATTATCATATAGTCGCATTATTTTTCACAGTCGGCCACCTAATACCCGACCTTCATGATGTGTGACATCAGCTTGATGAACGCCAGTTATCACAGTTTCGCGTATCACACTCCCCTTTGTATACAGGGAGAATGAAGCTTTCCCTCCATTAATTGGACATTGGTCCACCTCTCATAAATTTGGAGATGGGAATTCTGAGCCATCTGAACCCGATGTCTCCCGTCTTTTTTCAGAACTCAGAAGGCATCTCGTCTGGCTCAACCGCTTTTCGTTTTTTGGAGTATTTGACGGCCTCATTGACTTCTTCAACTGCAATGTCGGGTATTTCTTTACACTTAGGGGTGGCTCTTGGAAAGTATAGCCGTGGAAATGGTTTTATTTCATGTGTGTGAGAATACTTGAAGAACTTTTTCGAGCCAGGCGAGGGAAAAATGATTTTTTTTTGCCATTAGCATCGGAATTTGTATGACAAAACACTGGAAGCACTAGGCGAACCCCACAGGCGGATCAGTAGAAATGCAGTGAAGTGGGAGGGTTATGATCCCTTATTTTCAGATCATAACCTCGCTGATAAAAGGAAGAAGAAGAAGAAGAAAACACTGGAAGCACTGTTGCCTAGCTTCATTACTTCATACTTCTTGAACACACTTTACTCTCAAATAATACACACCACGATACAGAAGTCATTTTTAACTAATCCTCAAAACACAAAGTGACCTTTCCCTGCCGCAGTCGGAGCCTTGAGAATTTGTACGTACCAAATCGCCTTTTTTTCATGATTCCTGAACTTGGTTACTTTTTTCGTACTATCGACGCGAACAAAAATATTCAATGAAACTAGCTAACCATGGTAACTCTGGAAAGAGCTCGTATAAGTTCGCGTGTGCAGAATCGAAAAGTCCCCCCGACTGAACTTTTTTTTTTAATAAAAAAGCTTTGCAGTTATATCAAAACCACAAAAGCTTTGAATACCAACTTACCAATCTATTCACCAACAGATGGAGGTGATAGCTGCAAAGAGAAAGATTGCGTTTGAATTTCACATGACCGTTGAGCTTTAATCGGTTACATCGTTTTCAAACAGTGAGCACATTTGACAATTATTAATTACATAACTGAAACTAATAAGTTTTAATTAGCCAGCTCAACTTTATTATTTCGCAAAACAAATTAACCAGCCCCATTGCATCAGGCAGCGAGAGTGATTCTCCTTCGCCAATTTAAACGTTAATTATTATTGACGGTGCTCTATTGCGTTTTGTATATTCGCAACAATTAAATTATTTATATCTTGCTTGTGAGAGACGGTTCTTTTGTTGATTTTTGCCGAGAATTATACGACTTCTAAGTGGGAGTTATTGTTTTTCTTTTTTCTAATGGACTGTTGCATGGAGGATCTTTAATCAAAAAAATAAATAGATCGTCGTCATGGTTGACTGGCTGGCATGAGTGTGACCTTGAGTAGTTCTTACGTTCTTAGAGAAGACCGTGACCAATGCCATTTAATTTTTTTGCGGTGATGAGCACATCTGTGTGTTTTCAAAAAAAAAAAAGACCCCACTTCTGTTTCTTTTTGTTGTTGTTGAAGGAGTGGAATGACCAAATAATAAAAATTCTATGACGTGATTGGCAAAAATGAAAGTCACATACATTCTCGATGGGAAGCTGCAAATTGACGTAAATTATATTTATTTGCTTAAACCCATTTGAATAACATAAACGAGGTATGAACAGAATGCTAATAGGCATTGGGAGACTTGTGCTGTACCCTATTTGCTTTGAATAAACATAGATGCCCGTGTTTAGTGAGAAACTAGGTGTAACGTCTTATAAGCGACATTCAGTTTGTTTAGTGCGTTTCTGTTGCACTTTGAATTTTTTTTCATAATTTGAGCGCACTCAAGGGGTTATAAATACCCTTAACATGCTTACACGCAGTGCGGGCGTTGGAAAGGATAGATAGACAGGAAGAAGAAGATTTGGTGTAGTGGTTTGAAGATCAGCTGATAGCTCGGATATCATGGTTATCATTACACGTCTTGGAAGCCGTTTGGGGTCATGCACACTACGTGATGAAATCATCAAGATCAGCATAGATCATTGAATTCAGAGAAGCTCGTATAGCCTTTTTTGTTTCTTACAATTTGCGCGCACTCGAGGAGTTATGAATACCCTTAACATGTTTTTACACAGTGCGGGCATTGGAAAGGATAGATAGATAGAGAGAGAAAGATTTGGTGTAGTGGTTGGAAGCGCAGTTGTTTAAATAAATAAGTAAATATTTGTGCCAGGGCCTAGCTTCTCGCAACCACTCATGTTGTGTGCGTTATAATTTTCACACGAATGGAAGGGACCTACAGTTTAGTGCCGTATCCGAAGGGCAATTCGGTTTGAGAAGCTTTTTCGAGACAACAATACTTTCGGATGTTTGTCAGACGCTCGCGAGAGGTGGGACCGTGATAAGACTTGTTGATGTTTTCTGGGATTCGAACTTGGAATCTCACGCGCAGTAATCCAACACACTAACCACTGACGCCACGGCACCCACAGCGCAGTTGTTTATGCTTCAGAAAAACTCCGGTGGTGGCGTCCAGATAACTGGGAAAATTTTTGTTATTTGTTTCGAGACCACTGATGTCATAGGCATATCAATTATCCAACAGAGCGACCTATTTTTCCAGCCATATGACCAAGCTACTGCCAGTGTTACGCCTTCGCAGTAGTGTACACACCAGCTTTCGCAATTGATCGGACTGAATTTATATATTTCATAAGAAATAAATAAATGCTTGCTGACGTCAGGAGTGGGCGCCGTGGCGTAAGTGGTTAGTGTGTCGGATCACTATGCATGAGGTTCCAAGTTCGAATCCCAGAAAACACCAAAAAGTTTTTTCACGGTCCCACCTCTCGCGAACGTCTGACAAACATCCGAGAGTATTGTTGTCACGAAAAAGCTTCTCAAATCGCCGTTCGGATTCGGCATTAAACTGTAGGTCCCTTCCATTCGTGTGAAAAATATAACGCACACAACATGAGTGGTTGCGAGAAGCTAGGCCCTGGCACTTTAAATAGCTGTTGCGCCAAATATTTGTATTTTTTTTGACGTCAGGATTTGAACCATGAACCATTAGCGTGGCAATTGACGACGTTACTACTACAGAATTGCCAACCCCAGAAGCTCAATATTGAGTGCCTCGCGAACTCTGGTGTTATGCACTCGATCCCTATAAGCTATTCCAGCAACACCACAAAGGAATCTCATTTGGGCAGCTTGTATTCGCGATCTTCTTCTTTCGGTCACTACTCAGAAGAGTACGAGGGCAAGGTGAAAAGTTCTCGGCCTGACAATGAAAGACTGCGATTTTCAGTTAAAAAATGATTTTATTTTTCTACATAACCTCCCTTGACTTCAACACACTTAGTTCAGCGTTTATCCAACATCATTATTCCTTTCCGGAAGTGAGAGTCTGGAAGGCTGTGAAAATATTAATCTACGCCCCTCTCAACTTCTGCATTGGATGCGAAGCGCTTCCCAGAAACAAATTTCTTCAAGTTTGGGAACAGATGGAAGTCTTAGGGTGCCAAATCAGGTGAATAGGGGGGATGGCCGAGCAAATCGTTTTCCCATCGCCAACGCACACTTGTGTACAGGTGCGTTGTCCTGGTGAAAGATGATTTTTTTCTTCTTCTCGCGAATTTTGGCATCCAGCTGGTCAAGAAGGCTGGAGTAATATTCGCCTGTAATTGTTCTGCCTTTCTCAAGGTAATCAATTAACAGGACCCCTTTCGCATTGCACCCAGGCAGGAAACATATTTTTTTTTCTGATTGGAACGTTATCTCTGCGTCAGGCCGAGAACTTTTCACCTTGCCCTCGTATGTTACACTGCGACTTAATGGTCTATTGCGACCGCTATTAATGCCTTGTAAAGGTTTGTCCCCTGATTGGAGTTCCCATCGCATTCTAATTCTTTCCCGATTTAAATTTTGAAGGCTTGTACTATTACTAAGTTTCGGCGAGAATAGACGACAGCCCTTAAAGCACTCTCTTCAGTCCAGCTCCTTTGAAGAATTTGAGAATGAGAAGCGGGTCTAGGTCTAGGGTTGGTGTATCCTCAACTGATATTTGCTACTTGCCCAGATTTTTCATTCTTTTTTGGATCAGTGCCCCACAATACTCCAGAATATGCTCCGGAGTCTCCATAGGCTTGCTACGGAATCTGCAGAGTCCTCCTTGCGTTATACGTAGTTTTCTTAGATGTTCCTTGAATCTAGATTGCCACGTTAGGAAACCTGTTGGGATGCGTAGATTATTTTTATTTAGGTTGATTCATACTTCGAATTTTTTTTGGCTATAGTTCCCTAGTAGTTCCTTTGCTTGTTTCATACATAGGGCAACTATTTGCTCTTTCAACTTTCCTGAATTCTTCTTTTAGGGTGTGGCCCCCTATTCCGCGGAATGGTTCAGGACCTATGAAGGGTTCTGCTGCACCCTGTCTTGCTAGCAAGTCCGCTGCTTCGTTATCTTTTATTCTGATAAAGCCACCTATCCAATAGAGGGTAACTTTATTTCTCATGCCCAATTCGTTAAGTTTGTGTAGGCACTCCCACAGAAGTTTGAACTAGATGACATGTATGTCAAATGCCTGACCTTCTGACACGATTGCCACATATATCGCAACAGTTTCTTTTAAGATCGATTTGGACTCATCTGACGATGGCAATATTTCGGCCTATGGGTAAGAGACAAGTACATACTTTGTATTTGGCCAAATACACCTGCACCAGTTTCTTCCTCAGTTCTTGATCCATCTGCATACCATCTTATCTTGTAGTTTTTCGGCCTGTATACTGTGGATACATTGCTCCAGTTCTTTTATTATTGAGCTTCGATAGCTTCGTGATTGGAACATATATTGGTAGGATTGGAACATATATTGAATTCAAGTTCGATAAATTAGCTTTGGCATTAAGTTTGAGCTTCCTTATAACTGATCAAACAAACTCTCAAAATTGATCCAACCCGACTAATCCTACAGAATAACACTGTACTGCACTTCTCCTCACTCGTGGATGTTCATTTTCATATATAATTCACTGATTTGTTCACGTTTTCCTTCATTCACAGACGGCTATAAACCTGTCAAGCATGCGCTGAAGTTCGGTGTGGAAGGACCCATTAACAGAACATAGCTTCCGCAGTTTGTATATTAAGACAGAATGGCACAAATCAACCAAATTTTCAGAGTTTGCCGCGAAAAGCCGATCATATTCCTTCTCAAGCATCATTCTGAGAGTCAATAACTAATCTGTGATGCTTCTGCCAGGACAAAAACCACATTATTCATCCTCTATTCTAAGCTCAACCACAGCCTTGGAACGCGTTTCTAACACTTTAGCGAAGATGTTTCGATGGAGCACTGTTCGGGATTGAATAACTCTGAAAAGTGTTCGCTCCGTCTGCGCAAGCTGTCCTTGCAGAACTTTACCATCTTTGAATTTGACTCCTTTGATCACATTCAACTTCTTTCCTCTGAGTCGGCGGATAGAGCGCCGGAACATCTTATTTGCAGATCCGTGGTGGCATTTCATTATTCTTTTCTTCTTGGAAATGATTTGCTCCTCATGCAGGTGTGTGAAAATATATATGTCATGTGTTATCAAAGTCGTTCCTTGTCAGTTAGGGGTCCGCCCTGATCAATCAGTCAATCAGTTGTTTCAAAATTCAAAATTTTCATTCCATTCTAGTTCAGTGCATTAAAAACACAGAATTTACTTTGCAATAGACTTCACCAAAATCACTATCTATTGCACCTCAGCTTTGTATATATTGTCTTGGTTTCATTGAGAAAGCATTCTGGGTTTCTACATAAAATAAAATGCCTCATTTATTTGTAAGAATTTAGCTCTTTTAGTGGCTGCATCCTTTGCACATCCATATATCTTCAACGAGGACCTTTATGGGAAGAATACTCGTAGCTAGGAACCATTCAATGATCGAAGTGGGCCGAGATATATAAAACGCGGAATAGTTGCTGAGAAATAGTGAGGAAGAGTTGGAGAGAGCTCAAGTGCATTGTAAAAAACAATACCTACTCAAGGAGGCACTAAGACGCACAAGAGAAAACAGGAAATGAGAACAGTAAGTTCCTTTTACTTGAAATGTCCTTTTATTTTTTATTTTTTGCATTCGGAGTCCTTCAGTATTCTTCTACATGCCAGCTTGGGTAGCAGCTGTTGCTTGTGAAAAGGATATGACTAGACCGAAAGTACAGATCTGTTGTGATACCAAATATAAATGCGTACCGGATAGGTTAGGTAAGGTTAGAATGGGAGGCTGCAAAAAGCAGCTCCACTTAAGCCAGTCTAGGTCCGTTGTGATACCATATGGATCTATCATTCCCAGGGAAGCTACCCCTTGAACCAGTTGGAGCTTGTTATGAAGCACTGCAGGCTGCCGATGCTGACATTAGCTAACTTGCCTAAATAGTCAAAGAGGTAGGCTCCTAAGTGTCGTCTTCTACAAGCGGAGAAGGCCTGACAAGTGCAAAGAAGGTGTAGTATGGTTTCCTCCTCCGCCCCGTTCATGCAACTTCTACAGAGATCATTTGCTAAGATGCCCAGCATGCCTACCGATGATGTAGTGTCCCGCAATGACACCTGCTGTAATTGCGATGAGCGATTTTTTTCAGCCCGATAAGGTAGTTGGAGCATTTCTGATCCAGCTCAGGCCAGATCTGTCTAGTTAAGAGGCACGTACGAGTACTGCCGCTAGCCCACCTGTGATTAGTCGTGCTAATGGTGTTGAGCAGTAGCAGTTTCACTGTAGCGAGAGGCATGCCGACGTTCGCCTTGCTCCACGAGATCGGTACACAAGTGCCCTACTTGGTGAGTTCGTCGGCCGAGCAGTCCCCTGGAATGCCCCTGTGTACCGGCACCCAAATTAAGTGAATGCTGAACTGTTTAGCCATATCGTTAACAGACAAGCGATAATTTAGGGCTGTTTTTGAGTTGAAGCTAACAGATTCCAGGGACTTCATCGCAGCTTGACTGTTAGTAAAGATAGTAATATCCGATGTGGATATCACATTGTACTTCAGCCACGATAAGGCTTCTTTAATTGCTATGATCTCCACCTGGAAGACGCTACAGTGATAAGGGAGGCGAAAAGAGATGCTTATGTTTAGTTGTTCGGAAAAGACACCTCCCCTCACTCCCGACTCTGTTTTGGATCAATCTGTGTAGAAGAAAATGAATGCGTCTTGTGTCCCTAGCTCCTTCTCCCATTCAAGTCTGGAGGAGATGCTGGTTTCAAAGTTTTTTTTTATCAAACAGAAGTTGTGAAGTACATATTTGATGTCTTGTGGAAGGAATTCAAGATTTTTGAGAATAGAGGATTATCCTGTACCTAGACCGGACCACTGGGGTATGGCCTTCATGCAGGCGCGAACGCACGCGGGGGTTTTGGGGGTTCAAACCCCCCCCGCCCCCCCCCCCCCCGAAATATCTGCCACCATGCTACTAGGTACTTGGAAATTGCCATTGCAAAAATACGATCGTGCCACATCGCATTGAACAGTTTTCAATATGCGTTCGTTATGTTGATACAATTGACAACGAATATACGATTCGGGAAGACTTTTTGTGTTTCGTTCCTGTTGATGACGTTACGGGGAAAAGGGCTTGTAAGCACGTTGCTGACCTAATAAGAGAGGGCAAGGTGAGTGTCAATAATTCACACTATCTATGTAAATAAAACTGTCAGGCCGATTAGGTAATAAATTACATTACATGTTTAGGGTATGATGGGGCCCGGTCAATGACCGGAAAATCAAACGGCTGTGCTGCCAAAGTTAGAGCATTGTACCCAGAAGCTTTTTACGTCCACTGTGCTAATCATAATTTGAATTTGGCCATTACACGCGCTTGTAACATACCGTCTATACAAAATTGCATAGGAACCATTAAAGAGGTTGTTAATTTATTCCGATTATCTAATAACATAAAGCAGCTCTAGTTTTAAAAGACAAAATTCAGGCGTCTTGCCCAAAAGCAAAACAAACGCGTCTTCTAAAATTTTGCGAAACGCATTGGTTGAGCATTTGAATTCACTCAATTTGTTCTATGGTGTCTATGAATATATCTGTTGCTCATTAGAGTATCTGGATGTACAAAATATGAAAACCGAAGGAGTCAAACCTCATGTTCTACTTGCTGCTATACAAACTTCCCAATTTATAATATCCTTAACAGTGATTAAGCCAAATTTCAGCCTAATGAAAAATGTAAGTGAACTTTTTCAAAAAAAAGAATGTGATCTCAGCTGCTGTATGGAATATGCAAACCATTTACATGAGGAAGTAAACGAAATGCGTCAAAACTCCGAAGTTAGATTCAGTCACACATTTGCTGGAGCTAAAGAAATGGCAGACAAAATTGATATTCAATTAGTAGTCCCGCGGCAAGTTGTAAAACAAAAGAACCGTGACAACTATGAAGGAGGTCCTGAAGAATATTTCCGTCGGTCCATCTTTGTTCCTTTTTTGGACCGACGATGTAACTAAGGACTAGATTTCTAACTTACTTACTTTACTTATATCCTTTAACCCCTCGGGGGGCATAGGGCGTCAACCACGCCTGCGCGCCATCGCGTTTGAGCTACCTCCAACTCATTCCTAGAGAGCTCGATTCTTCCTCAACTGTTCTGCGCCACGTTTGCCTAGGGCGTCCCGCTATTCGCAATGAAGTTATCTTCGCGCCGTAGGGTGTGTCCAATCCATTGCCACTTTCTTCTTCAAATAGTAATGCTTATAGGTTCTTGGCCCGTTCTCAGATAAAGTTTTTCGTTGGAGATGCGGTTCGGCCAAAAAAAATCCTCAAGATGATTCTTAAGCATTTGTTTACGAAGACTTGCAGCTTGCGTGTGTTAATAGTGTCCACCTTCCAGGTACTGCACCCATAAAGCAGCAGCAGATTCTACGTTGGAGCGGAACAGTCGTAGCTTGGTTCTTAAGCTGATAACATTGCTTCTCCAGATTTTGGATAGCATTTCGAACGCAGTTTTAGCCTTCCCGATTCTGCTGCACACATCCAGTTCGGTGCCATCACGATTAGCCGAGACGATACTTCCTAAATATAGAAAGTTATCAACTTTCTCGACTTGCTTTCCAGCAATGTTAAGTTAAGCGCGGGTATTAGAAGTGCTCAGGGCTTTTGTTTTGGCTGTGTTTATTTTTAGCCCCACTTTGTTTGCCTCAGCTTCTAGATTTTGGGCCATCAAATGAAGATCCATTATCCGATGTGAAAGTAGACAAACATCGTCAGTGTAATCTAGGTGTTTAAGGTAAGATGTCATCGTCCAACGAATTCCATAATTAGCTTCCGTCAATGCTGCACGGAGTACATCGCTGATAACCACCAAGAACAATAGTGGGGACAGTATGCACCTTTGACGAACTCCACTTTGGACTTCAAAATCCTCCGACACCTTACCATTGTGCACGACGTGTCACTTGCTGCCCTCATATGTAGCCTTGATAATAGCTATAAGTTTTTCTGGAATGCCTCTCCTGCGCAAGGCCAACCAGATAGCATCTCGATTCTGCTTTTTACCGACATACGTGCGTGCCCCAGTCGCAAAAGCATTTTTTACAGCACTCCAGTGGTCATCCATGTTCTCTTGTAATATGCTGCTGATTGCTTCTGCTTCTAAGGCAAGATGGTCCCTGAACTGTTGGCGCACTTGGGGAACCTTGAGCCTGTCGATATTAAACCTGGTGATGTTAAGTAGGTTTGAGCGGTTGCTGTTGACGGATGTAGTACGAAGAAGTAAATGAGCTACCATAAGATGCTGATCTCGTTCTTGTCCGACGTCAGCTCCACGTCTGTTTCGGATTTCTTGGCCATCGAGAACTCCTTTCTAAAATTCAAAACATTCTACCGGAAAAGTGTTCTAAGCTGGAAACAGAAAAAAATACGTAGCACAATCAACGTATTTTCAAAAGAATGGCCAAATGATATCAGAAGATGTACTGATGATATTGTAGATGAAATGACAATGTGGCGCAGGTAAACATTTCTTTCTTTCATTTTCTTGATATCTGTTTGAATGTTAAATTAACTTTGGTTGCAGACATTGCTTAAATATTCCGATTGATAAACGGCCAACAAATTTTATAGACGCTCTCAATTATTGCGATTCAACGTTGCACCAAACAATAAATCGCTTTACGCAGATCGGTGCAGCACTTCCCGTATCTGTGGCATCAAGTAAATGGTCTTTTTCTTGTCTTCGCAGATTGAAAACGTATCTGCGTAGCAAGACTAGTGAGGAGCGGTTAAATGGCTTGATGTTGCTTAACATATATAGAGAGATTGACGTGAAATACGAAAAGGTTATAGATATGATGGCTAAAGTACCAAGGCGTATGGATATAATTTTGTAAAATATTCCAACTATAAATTATATTATATTACTAGCTGGTTGTACCCGCTTCGCTGGGTCTTTAAATGTGCGATTTAAAGTACACTTCTTTAGAGCACTCTCCGTTTTGTCATTAAAATAGTTCACCCGCTAATCCTTTCTGAGGGTAGGATAATTAGGTGCACTCTCCATCATTTTTGAACCTCCGCCGTCGACTCCAACTCATCTGGAGAAATCTCTAGACGGCTCCAAGAGAGATGTCGGACTTGATCCAACCATCTATTTATAGGCCTATCTATCGCTAACTTGATGGTGCGGCAATCATGACACGTCTTGGAAACCAGCTGGGGACACGCTCTACGCGTCGAAACCGTCAAAGCATAAATCCTTCCGTTCGAAAAAGTAGCTGCTCTACATTGAGTGCCTCGCGTACTCTGGTGTTACCCAACACCCCGAAGGAACCTCTTTCAGCAGCTTGTATCCGCGACTGTAGGTGAGAGTTGGAACATATACCAAGTTAAAAACCGATGATTAGGTTTGAACACTGTAGGTAAGTTCGGCCTTCCTTATAACAGATTGACCAAATAAAAAATTGATCCAGTTTGACCATTTCTACAGAATAACTCGACATTGCTTTTTCCATCACTCGTGAATAAGACCCCGAGATACTGAAACGTATCCATCTGCTTCATTGAGACTCTACAAACATGCAGAGTGTACTGAATAAGCGTTATGGAAAGAATCATTACTTCCGACAAACGACCAAGGATGACCAAATCATCCCCAAAGAGAGGATGACTAATCCTTAAGGCCCCCACATTCTCTGTCACAGCTGCACTGCAGCATCCAGTCCATATATACAATGAAGAAGCGAGGTGACAAAAGGCACCCTTGGCACACTGCCCAACCCCCACAATGAAGGGTATTGATTTACCGCCATTTACCCGAACACAGCTTCTATAATTTGTATATATCTGTGGCAATACGACATAATAGCTTAAGACGACTTAAGTCAAAATTGTTAATTAAGTTAATTACAGCAAAATGTTTCCAATTACATAAAGTATTTTCCTTCATTTTTTTAGTTGCATACCTGTAAAGACGGCTGAGTTATGGCTGTAAGAGTAAAGGTGCAATTCAAAAATTTCATACGATTTTCGCGTAAGCCACAACTTTAAACCCTTCTCCTGAAAAATCGTACAAATCGACATAAGGCCACAGATCGCCCTTATCATAGCCTAACACATGATTTCGCCAAATACACAAAACAGGTGTATACACGTTCAGCATGCTCCCAGGCTTTTTCAAGAATTATTCTGAGAGTGCATAACTGGTCGGTCCTGCTTCTACCGGGACGGAAAACGTATTGTTCATCCCCTAAACTATCATTAACCAAAGCTCTGGCACTTGTCTCTAACACCTTAGCAAAGACTTTTCCAGGGATACTTAAAATAAATATACCCTTGTAGTTGGCGCAATCTTTTGTCCCCTTGTTTACAAAGAGGGACAATTACTCCCATTTGCCAATCACCAGATGCATTCTCATGCCACTTTAATGACACGTGAGAGTCATTGCACTCATTCTTTACCAAAAGCCTTTAGCATTTCTGGCCGGATTTCATCCAAACCGGTAGATTCGCCAACTTCTAGCGATTTGATAGCCAAAATCTCGACCATGGGTCTATCATCTTCCTGATGACATGACTTGTTCGGGATTGAGCAATTCTGAAAAGTGCTCGCTTCATCTCCATCACTTATTGGAAAGCAGTGTACCGTCTTTGATTTTGACTCCTTTCACGATATTCAACTTTCGTCCTCTGATTCGGCGAACGGTTGCCAGAATATTTTATTTACAGATAGGCAGTTTCGTTTCAATGAAATAGTTTATTACATTTGAAAAACACGTATAATTACCTGAAGTATTTCTCGAAACACACCTTCTAAAAGGTAGGGAAATAGACTTAAAGTATGAGTATTCAACTTGCAATATACTACCTACGCCACTCTGTTAATAGTTTATTTGAAATTCTAAAATGTGGACAAATTCAACGATCAACAAAATCTCATTTAATAAAATGGAAAAAATATTACAATGTTTCTATGTCTGTATGTATGTATGTATTATGTGTACATATGGTCGTGTATATTGCCAAATCTCTTAACAGCATGAAGGCTTAAAAAAGGCTTAGATTTGGCATTGGCAATTTTTACTCCAGAAGAGATCACACACTAAAGTTCAAAACAGCGCGCCCATATACTCACATACACACACTATTGCAGCGATAGCCTCTGCTGCATGGCTGCTGACAGTAGTCTTCATTAAAGGAAAATTAGAGAAATTTTTAATTCAATCTTCCGCGAGAAATGCAGATCATAACCGTGAAAACCGCATCCAAATCCCTTCAGTGGTTCTCGAGATTTGAGCAGTCATTCTCGTTTTGGGGACTTCCTTTTATACGATGTAGTTTGTTTGATGAACATGAATATGCGTGCACTCCACTGGTGGGCCATTGATTACAATGACCCACGCGTATCAGTGATATTTTTATATCTCAAAAAATTATATTTTTGCTTATTATTTCTGTTATAAGAATCATAGAAAAATGATTTATACTTCAATCTCTTCAGTAGGAAATGTACTAATCGAGGAATTAAGTCTCATTCAAATCAGTTCAGCCATTTCGTAGTCATATGTGTGTAAAGCATAGACAAATTATTTTTGTCAGTAAAAAAAACATATAAAATGGGTTTAAGAGCCCAATAACGGATTAAGGATACTAAAATGTATCCTAAGTTATTCCTCTTCTTACGACAAATCGATTGATATAAATATTGTTGAGGTACCGTTACGTACTTACTCCCTATTCGCGGACAAACAGAAAAAATGCGTTCTCTTTTATAGATGTAGAGATTATATATGTAGGAGTATGACAAAAGTGGAGGCAGTTTTCAGCGAGCCTCCATGAGAGACAGATCGATCGTTGATTTACTATTTCCATTAATATATATTTATCCATCTTATTATATGTATATTTATAAACTTATTATATAAAAGAGGTTTCTGAGTTATTTTTCTTTTCCTAAATCCAACATATATATTATATTATATAATAATAAAATAAGACATTATTTATGAAAAAATAATACTTGTTTTTCAAAACCCCTGCCTGCCGTCATGCGAGTGGCTGCATACGCTGCCACTGGTTAACTATAGATATCTAGAGGAGGCAGGTGCAAACGAATGTCTAGAGCCGCTGTTGGAGTTTGTTTTTTCGAAAAAAAAACCTATTTAATGCTTTAATTAACTGTTATTTTATGTCTCGTTACGTTTCTTCGATTTCGCCCATGTATCTAAATAGAACTTCAGTTCATCGGCTCTACTTTGGAGAGCACGTGTTTGTTTCGATTGCTCTTGGTCCAGATCGACGACTTTTCTTCTAGGTACGTGCCGCAGAGACTATTCCCAGTCTCCAGTTGATTTCAAGTCCAACAAAATGTTAACCATTTGATTCAGTGTCAAAGATTTTCCGGAACCGGCACCCCATTGCAAGTGTTTCTCTAGTGGTAAGCGGGCCATTCGTATGCCCAGTCTCTTAGCTTTTGCCAGAGACAACGGTTCATTGTTAACCTTATCCACCATTACACCAATAATGTAAACGTCATCTGGATCGTAGTTGTCCAAGTCCGTTCGGCAGTGAGGTGTAAGATAAACAAGCTTTTCCTTCGGAAACACTTCTGTGAAGCACTTCTTGTGAACATTCATAGGGAAGTCTGGATCCAACATCGTTGGAATGTGCCGCTTCAAACTCTGCATCGTGATACTGTTCATATTCACATTGCAATAGTGGATGTCGAAGGGGTCATCGTGCATACGGTTTTCCGCGAAACAGACCATCAGTTGCTTCGCAGCATTCACAGATCGCGGTTGTTCATGTGCTGATCATAGGAGCAATCCATTGCAATCTTTGCACCGAATAGCATGGCTCTTATCAATCTGTAATTATTAAACTGATTTATAGTGGTGTCATATATCCTTACGAAGAACGTCGTATGTGAGAGGCCGTATATGATGTGATTGTTTTCTTTGGCGGATTGGATTTCGTTAGCTTTCCATTCTGCGATTTGTATCTGTTTCTCCAGCTTATTTTCTTTTCTGCTTTCTTTCTTTTTCTCAATCTGCCAGAGGTAGGCAAGGTACTTCTGCCGCGCACTCTTCGATGGCAATGTGAGAAGATAGTCCCAATGATCTTCCTTAAGATTTCGAGCATCTGGAATCCGTCGGCCTTCTTGGTCCGCTATATCCACTTCCAATTGAAGGTACTTTAGCTTCGTTTCTCTGCCTTCGGTGCTGTGGACGTAGTCCTTTGCACTCGATCTGGTTTCTCTGCCACCAGGGCTGTGGACATAGTCCTTTACCAACGATTTTGTTTCTTTGTCATCGGGACTGTGGATGTAGTCCTTTGCACTCGATTTGGTTTCCTTCTTCTCCGCAAATGGATTACGTGCTTTGGCAGCCGGTTTTTGTAAAACGCTGTCGTCAGTTGTTGTCATAGTCCGAACATTTTGGAACAGAACAAGTCCTGTGCAGAAGTCATTTGCTTGAGGCAAATATTCTAACCCCTTCCTTTTATTAAAGTTTTCAGCATTTTTAATTTGCAATGTCCCTTGACTGGAAACACATGACATAACCTGTTCTTAGTGCTTCGCTGATGCACAGGCAGGCCGTTAGCTTAGGTGTAGAGCTTTCTCCAAAGCAGTCCACAAAATGATCACACCATACGTTAGTACGGGCCTGATTACGGATACATAGAGCCAGTATGTAATTCGCGGCTGTAGATCCCACTTATTTCCAATTTCTTTCTTACAGCAGTACAGAGTTGTAGTCGCTTTCTTTATTCGTGTGTATTGGATAACAAGCACCAGAAACCTTCTGAATTAATTGCTTTTAGAGAAGACACTTGGTTAAGCACTAAAATATTGTACAAAGATACTTGGGTAGATCTTTATAGAAGATCCCTACAGCTTCTGCAGAAATCGTTGTAGTGGATGCCTAATCTTTGGGCATGCCTTCCTATGATGCAGTGCTTGGTGAGAACATTTGTTATTTTTGAGAGAGTACCTCTCTTGTGTTTCAAGAGTTCGATGGACTGGCGTTGCATTGGCCTATATGTTGCGATCGGAGATTGACCACTTTCTCCGCGCCGGTTTGAATAAGGTACTTAACATAGGACACTGTCGCTTCGATGTCAATAATGCTTATGCTGTTTGTACCAGAGGAGCCTTGCCGAGCCAGTTCGTATGTCACAGTGATCTGTTACCCAGCAAAGGGTGAGGTTGTACCGACCAACTACAATATATCGTCAAGAGATACGCGGCAGTCTTTCACTACCTTAGATCTCGTAGTGCTGGATGCGAGGGATTTGGTAGCTGCTTGACTGTCGACGTAGATAGCCATATCCGATGTTGATAGTCTATTAGCCCCTAGCCAGTCAGCGGCTACAGCGAACAGCGGTAACTTAAGCTTGAAAAAACCCTGCAATGGTTTGGAAGGTTAAACGAGAGGTGTATGTTCAGGTCTTCTGAAAAGATTCCAGCAGCAACTCCGTCCTTCGTTTTCGACCCGTCTCTGAGAATTGACAGTGATTTGTTATATAGGACATTGAGTTGCTTTGTCCGATATTGAGTGCATGTAGCCCCTATTGAAGTCATATTGAGTGGGCAGATGGTCAGTGGAAGTGGGGAGATGACGGTGCATTGAAAGTATTTTGGCATGTCCTGTGTGTTGCTTCTTCCACTGCTTGGAGCCTCTCAGTCTTATTGCTGTGGATGCTACAATATATTATCTAACACAGAAATCCGAGCATTTCTTTCGTAGTCAGAGGGTATTTTGCCGACGATTGTGTCCTCATGTATTGCGCGCTTCTATCGTTATAAGCACGCGTGGCAGGTTGTCGGCTTTTATTTATGTTTTTTGAACAAATTACAAAATAGTCTAAGAAAAAGAAGGATCCTCTTCCTCCGTCAAATTCGTTTCGTAAATATTGCATGCATTCACGTTTCGAAAGCATTGAAGGTTCTAACTTCGATCGTTCACGAATCCTTTTTCCTTATGACTTCCAATGACATTACGAGTTGTTTATAGGTGATTTCGAAATCGGGATAGAGCATTATACTCCATTTGTATCGAAACCTGTAACTACATTGTAATGCCTTGTGTATACTATGTTCCCTCAATTGAATGAAAGGCCAACCATTAATTAGAACGAACTACCAAATAAGATAGCTTTCAATGGATGAAACATGATCTTGCATTAACTACGTGACTTGCCTCGTGGAGGCGTTGTTTACTCAACGCCAGACAACACACAACCAAATTTTTATCGCTGTGAACTGAATTTAGTTAATTCCATGGAAAATATTTACAAATAGGGATCGTAGTGTGCAGTAGTGGTGGGGCTTTCGTTTATCACTGTCCCTGTTTGCATTGATAATTCTGTCTGCTACTAGCAACTAAAATTGGACTTAGGACCTTTTCATTAAAAATAATTTGAAACAAAAGCAATTTGCGCTTGATTTGTATTAATTGTTACTCAAGGTAACAACAACTTGACGCCACTTTGTGAGAATTCTAAGTATAGCTATAGATGGTTGAAGTTATCTAAAGAAGGGAAGGGGTTACGACACAAATCTGATCCTTAGTTGGTATTCAACATGACTTTGTACTTCTGTTTAAAAATGCAGAATCAAGTAGAACATTTATTTTAATTTGAGTCGAAGCAGCTCTCCAAAGGGATAACAAATTTTTTTTTTTTTGTCGGGATAGGAGCTCAACTGGAGCACTCATACGCAACTGATCCATTGTACTACCAGAGAGCAAACCCTGATTTACCCATTTTATTGGAATTTCCTTGCCTTTTTAAGAAAGCCAAGCAAGCACTTCAGTGATGAGGAGCTTACAGTACCAGCACTCACCACATCCGCACCGAGGATCTGCCACCTGATACGAGCAAAGGCCGGACACTCACAGAGATAATGTTTCGCGGTGTCGTCGCTCTTTCCACAAGCGTCGCAGATTGTAGTGTCACTTAAGCCCAACACGTTAAGGTGCTTGGCAAAAGCAAAGTGGCCTGTCAAGACGCCAATAAGTTGTCTACAGTCTTTTCTGCTGAGAGACAGCAAGAATGCCGCTGATTTCTTACAGACGTCCGGGAGCATGCGTTTAGTCAACCTGCATCTCGGAGAGTCATGCCACACACAATTGTGCTCGTGAGCGACCCAATCGTCAATGGAAGCCCTAACTGAGGACGCTGGGAGACCCAACGCGGGTTCGGGACCTGAGAAACCCTCCCCTGATCCTTGTCTAGCAATCTCATCGGGATCTCGTTCCCCAAGATCCCAGTGTGACCTGGGACCCAGATAGGAGACAGAGAATTCAGCCTTGCGACCGAGTTGAAAGAGTTTTTGGTTTTATGAACTATTTTGGAAGTGGTTAAAGGGTTAAGCAAGGCTTTAAGCGCAGCCTGGCTGTCACTACAGACACAAATGCTACGTCCCTTCCACCTGTTCTTTACAACATAGTTCATGGCCATTAGGATTGTATAAGTTTCCGCTTGGAAAACAGACGCATATTTACCTAACGAAAAGTGAAGTCTAACGTTGTCGACTTCCACGAAGACACCAGCGTCAGACCCTTGACTAGTTTTGGAACCATCCGTGAAAATACGACTACATTCCATTCCCCGCTCAGACTCTGATCGAAGCCGAAGCCTGGACACAAGGAAAGTCGACTCTGAATTTGCCCATCAGCTGGAGTTCTGGTGCCATTGCATCAAACGGCATATCCATAAGGCAGGAGTCGTAAGATAAGTGTCGCGCAAGTTCATCAAAGTTCCAGTGTGGAGTATACCAAAAACCGCCCTGCCTAAGACGATGGATAGCTTTGATAGTGCAACCCATGATATAAGAATCAAGGGGAGGTAAGTTCAGCAAAGCGTCTAGAGCAGAGCCAGGCGTACTCGGGAAAGCTCCCGTGCAGCCGAGACAAGCCGTTCTTTGGAGTTTCGCGCAAAAGGCAACACAAATATTTACGCGAGAGCCCCTTCCACCAATCAACCGACGCATATGCGAGGAATGGTCTTATCATAGCCGTGTAGATCCACAGAATCTTATTCGGTGACAAGCCCCAAGTCTTGCCAAAAGCACCCTTACACTGCCGGAAGACTGAGAGCGCCTTGTATGTTTTCGACTCGACGTGTTTAGACCAATGAAGTTTCTTATCTTAAATCACTCCCAGATATTTGGCTTCATTCGAAATGCGAATGGTGACGCCTTTTAGCACTGGCTGAGTCAGACCGGTCAAAATCCTCCTTCTCGTAAAAAGAAAAACCTCAGTTTTAAGAGGATTCACCGAAAGCCCACTCCTAGTACACCATTCATCGATCATGTCCAGCGCCGCCTGCGCGTTAGCACAGACCGTCGCCAGGCATGGTCCGACAGAAAGTACGGAGAAATCATCCGCATATGCCTGAGAGTAGGCGTTAGAACTATTTAGAGTGTTCAACAGAGAGTCGACCACCATGCACCATAACAATGGAGACAGAACGCCACCTTGCGGACAGCCCCTGTTTACCGCTGTCATAACATATTGGCCAAAATCCGCATCCACTACCAAAGTTCTATTCATTAGCATTGCTTTAATCCACAACACTAATGTTTCATCTACCCCGTGTTGTCTGGCAGAGTCGCATATGCAGTCAAAAGCCGCATTGTCAAAAGCACCCTCAATGTTGATGAAGATACCCATCTTGAGCATACATTCTATCCAAATCAGAGAGTGTGGAATCTACTCTGAGTCGGTCTAGTGATAGTCTTATCGATTCGGTTTTCACATTGTTAAAGACTCCATCCACGTCTAAAAAGGTCGCTGGCGTGATTTCTGAATCATTGTTACAACTTGGTGCGGGGTTGTTTCGACTGATCGGGCCTTTGTATAGGCATGTTTTGCTGGGGATATGTCTTCAGGGCTTAATTTGGTGCGAATGTGCAAATCTATTAGTCTTTCGAAAGTCTTTAACACGAATGAAGACAGGTTGATCGGCCTGAAGTCTTTTCGGTTAGTGTGGATTGGTTTACCAGCTTTGGGCATGAAGATGACTTTAACTTCCCTCCAGGCTTTAGGTATATATTTACAGTTTCGGCACCTGCGAAAAATGTTCACTAGCCGTGGAATAACGCATTCCCTGCTACTGTGTAGCATTTCTCTTAGTCGCCCTACGAAGATCAGATCGTCTGACTGCTCCAAGTGGCGATTGAACTTATGTGCTAGCAACTCGTTTCTACAAACTAACTTTTACACTTATCATCCAGGCTACAGACACATTTTGAAAACTTAATTTAAAGAACCGATAGCGAGATACTCCATTAACCTAATACCGATAGAAGCACATGCAGATATCACGTCTTCGCCCAGATATTTACTGTCAAAGCGTCGTAATTCCATAACGGCCTCTATGGACCTTGGCACCACGTGATTTGTTCTCGAATTCGAAATCCAAGGCAATGGTCAAAGGCGCCCAACATTGAGACAGTGGAAAAGATTACACGAACTGTAAATAGCTTTTATTATAAAATTATCAGGCAAATCTCAAAATGCCAAGGCTAACATGCTTGATCTACCACGGAGCCATCTGTTTATAACGATAGAGTGCCTATCAAAAATCTATTCAACGCGTGCCGTTGCCAGAATCTGCCTAACCAGTTTTGTATCCCTCGATTCGGTGCCTATTTTTAGACAAGAATTGAAAAATTACCCTATGTAGGGTGTAAACAAGTTCATATTCCACTCGAATTGAATTTGCATGGCGACTCTGTAGTACCCTCCATGCCACAAGCAAAGTGATAACAAGCTCAATGACGTAACTGAAGCACAAACAAAAACCCACAACGGCAACAAAAAAAAAAAAAAAAAAAACACAATCCCAACAAATAGAACAATTAAATTAAATAGCGGCCTAGAAATTAGATTCCCCGCAATACAGCCTCAACCTCAGCTTCCCCGCGAAACACTTTTTAGTCAGTAGACCTACATATCTATCGGCCAAAAGTGTGGGGTGGAGAGGTAAGTACTATAGACGGGGCAAGGGGGGCACTGTACACAAAGAGAGATAGGAAACTCAAGACAATGGCAAAGGTCGTCCCGCAGTTATGAGCACTTAAGACACGCTTTGACGTCACGCAACTACAATAATAGTCGTTCTATAGAAATATCTATACAAAAAAAAGCAGGAATTATACGGCTATAGAGATACAGATACATTTTTGTGTGGTTTTTGTGTGGAGTAGAAAATTGAGAGCGCGATTGTGAAACGATGGACAGATGCTGGGTCTGAAATTCCAATCAGCGAGCGGCGGGGTACAGTGTACTCCATAAAACTCATCCACTACAAGCGGGATTAATTTAGAATCTGATTATTAAACTACATGTTACGTTAGGTGTAATAATTGAGATGACTTGTTCGATGTGGTTAACCACGAATTTTACATGATTTTGAATCTGGGAGTGCGCTAACTGCGAAGCTATAGTAGCTGTTATGCTACTGTGTTTCACAAATATTTTCTATGGGAATTTCGGCGCCGAATAGCCTATGTGTGCGCTCCAGACTAATGGTAGTTCAAGGTTGATTACCGTCCTGCTATCAGTTAAAGCAAAGTTTTTTATTGCAAAAAGTTCCTGAATTTGATTTGTGGCTGATACTGGTAGAGCCTATCGTTAGAATTCAACAGAAAAACAGCCTATTTCAGTTCCTATCACTTTTGAATACTTATTTTGAGAAATATTTTCATGTTGCTAAAGACGCGATGATTAGAAAAAAATTCTTTGAATAGCATTGTAGATTTTGAAGGTGTTTATTTTGGACCCTGGGTATAGCAAGAAGCCAAAGACAAAGGAAAAATTTCATCTTTTCTAAACATTCGACAAGACTGGAAATCAGTCTGTCATGGTTCGCCAAAAGTAGATCCTCCATTTCATTATCTATACTTTGCCAGGACCTGGCATGCTTTGCTTGCTTAAAGTCCTTAAGGTTGGATTCATGGCGCATATTCAATAAGACTCTACCACTGTATCTGTGGTAGAATGTGAGCATTAAGTCTCAAAATTATGTCACAAATGAACAATTTGGTCATTACGTTGAGGAAACTGATAATGTTCCCAATGTTTATCTCCGCTAATTCTATTAGGTTGTCAAAAAAATGGTTTACCTAGCGTACGCTGTCTGGTCCTGCCTAGAGCTGGACACTTCCAAAAGAAGTGAAGAATTGTTTCTTTTTTGTTAGCAGTTTTGCAATTGCGACAATGTGCATTAAACGTAATATCTATTCTGACCGGAAGAACCCTAATGGGCCAGTGGCCAGTGCTAATCGCCAGAACTCTTGCAATATCCGCACGGTTTCTCTTAAATAGTTCTTGTGTTCTATTCCAGTAGTATTTGGGTCACATTTGGCTGGATATGACACAGTTCCGCACCCCCTGTCATCTACTATCAGCATATAATAGATAGTGTGCGATACCCTTAAGGGTCCCCAACGGGACGTTCACCGCCTCTGCAAAAGAACCATCAACGGCCGATCCCCGCCTTGGTAGTACATCAGCTCGCTCCTTTCCCTCAATATTGATATGACCCAGCACCCAAAGGAGACTGATCCTGAACCGAACACCCAGCGAGGCGAGTTCCTTCTTTGCACTATTCAACCAGCTTGGAGGTTGTAGTGGCAGATATAATACCATTGATAGCGGCTTGGCTATCAATGAGGACGGCTATGGTATTTAGGGATGTAGGGGTTTGGTGGATTAGGCGAGAAGCCTCACGTACAGCAAGAAGTTCCGCCTGGAAGACACTGCATGAATCAGGAAGTCGTTAAGACCAGGAAATGTTGAGGGAATCAGAGAATATCCCCGTCGCTAGGCCAGAGTCCATTATTATTATAATTATTATTATTATCTTTTTATTTCTCGATTTTACGGATATTTACATTATATTTTCAGGACCTAAGTGTAACAAAAATATAACAATTCTAATTTTAAAATTTGCGAACAATATGACATGTATCTAGTATTATTGATTTTTGTGCTTTTCCAATATACTTTTCATTGATGTTAAGGTCTCGCAGGTGTTTTTTGAGATTCCTTTCTACATGTCCTGTTGATTATGAGTGGCAATGTCTTGACGCTCCGCAAGTTCCATTGAATTTTTATATCCATCGCTAGATCCTCGTACCTTCTTCTTTTCTCATCATAAACCTTTTTGATGTTGTGGTTATTGGGAACGACAACGTCAATGTGTACTGTACAGCTGTATTGTCTCTCTTGTCTATTACCGTCACATCGGTTACAGCCATTTTTATGTCTTTGCTAAATATGTTCACTGATTCCAGGAGATGGTTCAGATGAGCCTTCGTCGATGCATATGTCTTAAGGTCATCCATATACAGAAGGTGGTTAATTTTAGACTCAAAGTTGTTTGATTTGATTTTAAAACCGTATTTGATAGAGTTAAGCATGTTGCTAAGCGGGTTAATGGCGATGCAAAACCACAGGACACTGAAGCAGTCTCCTTGAAATATGCCTGATTTAATAGGAATATCTTTGGTTTTTAATGATATGCCGTTGTTAAACATCTCTATACATGTTTTCCATTTACCCATGCTATGCGTAAGAAACGAAATAACTCTTGGGTGGATCCGATATATTTCAAGGACATCGATGAGCCAGGTATGCGGCACACTATCAAAAGCCTTCTTGTAGTCAATATAGCTGACATATAAGTTCTTTTTATTTTTTGTTTCTTGCTCATAATAACTTGGTTAACAGTGAGTTGTTCTTTACATCCCCGAGCTCCTTTGATGCATCCTTTCTGCTCTTCGCATATTATTTTGTGGAAATTTAAGTGGTCGTAGACCTTTCTGTTCACACATGCTGTCAATATTTTGTACAGAGTTGGGAGACATGTGATGGGCCTACCATTTGCGGGATCTCTATCAAAACCATTGGTTTTTGGTAAGAGGTAGGTAACTCCTCTTACCAAGAAATCCGTTGGTGTTCTTAGAGCTTGGTTGAGGAGATCCAGTAGTTTTGGTGCAGTCTCAAAGCGTTTATACCAGAAATTTTGTATTTTATCAGCCCCTGGAGCTTTCCAGTTTTGAGCTTGTGCAAGAATTTCCTTAAGGGTGTTCATTGGGATGGTAGCACTTGTCATCTCTGGTACTCCACAGAATCTTTCTTTTTCTTCTTTGATCCAGATAGTATTTGGTTCATGTTGTTTTGGGGTCGACCAGATATGTGACCAGAAGCGTTCGACATCCCTTATGTCAGGCATCTCGTTGTTGTTCGTTGTGTTGCGACTTCTAAGGTTTCTGTAAAATACTTTCTCTTTGGTACTGAAAGCTTTGTTATTTTCCCGCCTATTTAAAGATTTGTTGAGTTTCCTCTGCTTTGAGATCTGTACAGACAATTTTTGAGCTAGGGTGCCCAGTACGAGAGTTGCATTATCTTGATTTGATTTATACCTAGAGTGGTTACGATTTCTCAGGCATATTGCCTTGACTCTATTTTGCAGTCTGCTCGAGCGTTTGCCTGCCAAGAAAGCTTTGATTCTCTCAATCGAACTTCGCAGATCATTAATCTTACTTTTGGTTCTTTGCAGTGCTACATTATAAGGGGGTATTTGTCTCCTTGCATTGGGTATAGTTGTAAGTTTTTTACCGCACATCCTCACTACAGTAGCAATAGCACAGTAGATCATGGTATGGTAACTATGTAAATCTAATACTTCCTCCAAAGCAAGTGGCAGTACTGAGTTGTTCATTATACTGATGATCTCACTTACTCGTCTCGAAGTGTTGATTCTCGGTATGGTTGGTCGATTGAGAGGATCAGTTCCGCAGAAAAGAGCTTGCTGCTGCTCAAATATGAAGCAAATTTCGTGCTCGAGTTGATAGTTTGATGTTTCTCTATTCTCTCTTTCGATTTCAGGATGATGTTCACTTTCCAGGATTATGTTTTCGGTAGTGGGGCGAATAGCAGGTTCAGCTGGTTGGTCAGAATTATTGTGTTGAATATTAGGTGTTATCTGATTTTGGACTTCTGCCTTTATTGTATTTCGTCTCAGTTGAGGTACAAGATTATTTCGATGGATTGCACGTACTTGGTCGGATAGTCGTTGTTCAGTGACGTTAAATTTCTGACATTGAGCAATAAACAGAGAGCGTAGCTCAGATCTGTATGCTGTCAAATTTGTTTCACAGTTGGTGACAAGATAATAAATACGCAGTAAGGTTTCGTTGACATTTATGGCCCATTTTCTGCCTTGTCGATTAATCTCTTGCGTAAAAGCTGCACTAGATTGTGCCTGCTGATCACTTTCTTGCTGGGTAGTAGTACTATTGTTTGGTATGTTCTGTAGCTCACTTCTCGCACTTGGCCCAGGTACCAAGCCTTGTGCGCGGAAGTTAGTATGCGATCCCGACGCGGTGGGGTTAGCCGATGTCCCCAGGTTAATTTCATCATTCGTACTGCTCATCATTAAATATTTTCCATTTTACACCTTCTGGCAGGTTTGAAATTGAGGCCGCTTCTCACATGGAGTTCAGACGCCTACCTACATGCTGTCTGGCTACCAGCATAGGATGCAGGATTTTGATGTTGTTGTGTGGTCCGCAGGTGGTATTTTATTTCCCATCTACTCGGTATATCTACCGAGTATTCCTCTATCCGCCACCTGAGGACGCGCCCTCTATTATTACTATTATTATTATCATTATATAAGTTAATTAATGAGTAAGTAAATTACACAATCAATACAATAAAATATGTAAGTACCATCTGCCAGGGCTTTCGGCTCCCACAGTCCATTTTTGAATCGTGTCGGTGAACATTGTTGTTTCGAACTCGTTTGCCACTTTGCCTGTTTTCCACCTCGCCCTGGTTGGAAATCTGACCGTGATGTCAATTCTGAAGTATACTTTGAGAGTTACATAGTCGGTCAGATTAGCTGCCATTTCCCTTGGTAGCAGATTCAGGATGCTATTGTGACCATAAGGTTTGGTACACCAGCATCCTGTTTCTCTTAGACTCACCGCACTATACGAGTATGATGTTAAATGCTCGAAATTTATGAAAAGTCAACAATTAGGAGACGTTTATGCACTAAACGGAAGCAACATCCATGGATGTCTACCGATCTTATTGGAAAATGTCGTAAACGGCATCAGCTATACAAGATATGGAAAAAACAAAAGCTCAAAAAGCAGCGTTGTACAAAAAATCAATTTATACAATCGAGCCAGAATCCTAGAAAAACGTGGAAGCTGATGAATGAAATCATGGGTCAAAAAGAACTTAGCCTTGATATACTCGTAATCAAGAATTTCCTAATAGATAAATGTATCACATCTCTATCAAATGAGAGATGAGAGACATTTTGTCCATGATTGCGATGTAATTGTTTCTGACTATAGGAATGCTTTTGTTTGGAAGTCCATCTTCGTAGAAGAAAGCAGTGCAGCCGAAGTAATAAATATCCTTACTATGATAAACTCCAATAAATCACCGGGAGCTGACGGCATTAGGGCGATTGATTTGAAGACACACGCTTTCGTATTTGACTCCGTCATTGCGAGAATTATAAACCTAAGCATTACGCAAGCTAAAATTCTGCAAATGCTGACGACAGCTGTGGTACACCCGATTCATAAAAGCGGAGCAAAGGGGCAAATAGGCAACTACAGACCAATATAAATTTTACCAGTAATCGATAAATGTTTGGAGGAGGCTGCTAAGCTTCGTTGATAAGCACAAAATTGTTCACCAAAAGCAATACGGATTCCAAGAGAACAAGAGCACTGGCATTCTTCTATTGGCAATGAAAGCCTAAATAGAAACCACCACGTCCTCGTACTTTTCATGGATTTTAGGAAGGCGTTTGATAAGCTAAACCACAGAGAATGATAGAAGTGCTTAATAGACTAGGAATTCCAGGGACTTTGCCAAACTGGCTTTATAAATACAGGTATTTTCGGGTGAAGATCAAAGAGGCGTACAGCAAGGATACACAAATCAAGTATGGATTCCCTCAAGATTCAAAACTTGGCCCACTTTTTTACATATTATGCAGAAATGAGGTACTTCGCGTATTCGAAAATAGTACACCTTATCCCTACGCTAACAATACGACGATAATCGTCCGTCATAGATGTCTTGAAGCAGCAAAAAATATTACGCAAAGCGGTCAGTTGGTGCCACGACAACGGCCTATAATAAATGCATCAAAAACGAAGATGATGCCATACGAGGACCATACCACAAAGTAACCCAATGAACTATCCAACTAAAGAATAACATCTGTATAGGAGCACTTCCAGATGAACAGATCGAAATTGTAGAGAGTTACAAGTACCTGGACGTTACCATCGATAGTAACTTTATTTGAGACAAACCTATTGATAAGCTACGGTCTGATCTCAAGAAGGTGCTTTTTGGAGTTGCATACCATAAGATCTATTCACCATCGCAGATTCAAAGACTACGCCCTGGGAAATATATCGGAGCAAGAAGCAGAAGTGGGAAGCTCTGAGACGGGATGTGAATAATGACCCCTGTGGCTTAGGCTACAGAGTAGTTATGCGTAAGTTAGGGGTGCAAGCGGCTTGCCCAACATGAAATACGAGTAAAATGGAGAACATCGTCAGCCTTTTGTTCCACACACATCCAATTAGGGAACGAGAATCATTCATTTACCAACTAGAAGAGGCTCCAAACTTTAGCGTAGAAGAGCTGATGATGGTCGCTAAAACTATGCAGAACAAAAAAGCCCCCGCCCCCGATGGTATACCAGCAGAAGCTTTGAAGGTAATCGCTCGAGGGTGTCACCAGCTGTTGCTCAATATGTAAAACAACTGCTTAATAGAAGGCGTGTTTCCCAAAAACTGGAAAATGTAGCGTCTGGTATTATTCAGCAAGGGAAAAGGAGACCCGGACACCCCATCAGCGTACAGGCCCCTATGGCTGTTGGACACCGCCCGAAAGCTGTTTGAGAAGATGCTGAAGCCGCGACTCAGTGTGGTAGTTCAGAGAGTAGGAGATCTATCTGAATGGCAACATGGCTTCAGGAAAAAACACTCTACAATATGAGCCATAGAAGAAGTGGTTATGGCTGCTTAGAGATCTCAGTAGGGAAACCATCACTCCAGAAAGATAGTTGCGTTAGCAACGCTGGACGTGAAAAAAACGCCTTCAATTCTGCCATATGGACAGACATACTAAACGCTCTTGAAGGCATTTCCAGAGTACCGGAGTATTTACAAGGACAGATGGCTCATCTATGACACCACGGAATGGCAACGTAGAAGGCAAATCACCGCTGGAGCAGCACAGGGTTCCATCCTGGGACCTGATTTGTTGGACATCTCTTACGATGGGATCCTACGCATGGAGGTACCCAACGACAGTTTCCTTGTCGGCTACGCGGACGACATTGCCGTAGTGATTACTGCACGAAGTACAGAGGATGCACAGAGGAGTCATGAGACGGGTCAATTCCTGGATGGAAGATCACGGTCTAAGCCCTGTAAATACCTGCTATTTCTGAGTTTCGAGTGAACTCGGAAACAATAACAACAAAGGAAGCAGTAAAGTACCTGTGACTGAGACTGGACCTAAAACTCACCGTCTGGCAGCACATTAAGGCCGCGGCAGAGAAAACTGAAAAGGTTACCACATCGTTGGGCAGATTAATGGCGAACGTTGGAGACCCCACGCAAGTAAGCGAAAACTTCTAATTTCGATCACATATGCCATACTCTTATATGCCAGTGAAATCTGGGCCAATGCGATCAGACAAGAAAAGTATGGGAAGCGAATGGCAGCAATATAGAGAAAACCAGCACTACGGTTGCAAGCACGGTGTCAGAACCTCCCGTCCTCGTAATCGCAGGAGTGACTCCCATCGATCTCCTAGCAGCGGAAAGAATGCAAATCCACAAAAAAAAGCTGAACTTGGAAAAGATGCAGCGAAAGCTAAAGCTAAAGAGCTAACCAAAGAACGCTGGCAAGAACGTTGGAACTTCGAAACCAGAGGTAGATGGACAGCAAGATTAATCAACAACGTTGCTGAATGGTCGGAGCGAAGCTATGGTGAAGTAAACTTCTATTTAACTCAGTTTATTACAGGGCACAGATATTTCAACGCGTACCTGCATAAGATGGGGAAAGTGGGAAGCCCAGCTTACCAGTACGATGACTCTCCACATGACACCGTAGAGCACAGGATAGACGGCAGAGAGAAGTAGGCTGCAGCTCGAGATAGGCGACATAAGCCCAGTAAACGTAGTGGGAAAAATGCTATCCAGTAAAGACTAATGGGATCAAATATGCTCCTTTGTCGAGGCAGTATTAAAGGCAAAAACGAAAGAGGAAGATCAAATCATACCTTTACAAGATATACTGTATAAGCCTGATGAAAACCTTACCGACAAGAAAGAATAAACCCGCAGAAGAAGATAAACATGAAGAAACCGGTCCCCACAGGGGAAAGAAAACGACACCACTCCGAAGTAATGCATAAGCGGTTCCGGAGTGGATGCTGTCAAGTAGAAAAAAAGGGTTAAAGGTGGTTTTTTAGTGAGCAGCAAGTCCTGCACTACTTAAAACAGGGCGGGTCTGATTTCCGTGAGCAGTAGCGTTTTCCACCACCCCTTAGAAAAAAAAAAAAATGCTACGCCCCCCTAGTTGAATCTAAACTAAGGTATGGTATACTTGCTTGGGGTAATGCAGGTAATACCCATCTAGACAAGTTGCAAAGACTTCGAAACACCATAAGAAAAATAAACGATGAAGCTCGACGTAATGTACCTGGTGAAAGGACGTTTAAAGTACTTCAGTGCTATTATAATTTTGTTATGCCTAATTAAGCTCGCATTAGAATTACACAGAATATCAGCCTTATGCCTTGTTCTGAAGTCTGAAGATCTCGGAATGATGTCCAAGAGGCTTTTGGGGCATTTATATCCTCAAAGCCAAAGCCATTTATATCCTTAGTGACGGCATTAAGAAGTTACCTGAGAGATGGGCAGAAGTGTTGTCTAATAAAGGATATTACATTAATGACTATATTTTTGTATTGGGTTCCGATTATTTAACATTTTGTTGCCGATCAGTCGAAACAGTTCTGCACAAAGTGGTAGCAATATTTCATTTATTCACTTTAGCGGCCTTTTTAGACGTGGGAGGAGCCTTTAACAATGTGGAAACCGAATCAGTAATATCCGACTGGATCGAATGTATGCTCAAGACGAGACGCACAAACTCGGAGCTGGATGACAGTCAAGTAAATGCACTGGCCTGTAGGAGAACCCCGCAAGGAGGGGTCCTATCTCCACTACTATGGACTCTAGTCGCAAACGAGATCCTTTTAAAAGTAGGCCAAAGCGGAGTAAAGTTGTTGCTTATGCAGACGACATCGTCCTACTTATGTCCGCCAAATTTCTCGATACTATGACCGAACTTCTGCAATCGGCCCTGAATACCCTCCATAACTGGGCGAGAAGTTGTGGACTGAACGTTAATCCAGCGAAAACGGAGGTGGTCCTCTTCACCAAGAAAAGAATAATTCCAGCTTTCGAACCCCTTTGACTTGGTGACACTCCACTCGAAATTTTGGATAACGGGTGTATACTTGACGGGTGTATACTTGACCGCGAACTGAGCTGGAGAGATAACACAAATGAAAGAATAAAGAAATCGTACATTGCGTTCTATGCTTGCTGCAGAATTTTTGGAAAAAAATGAGGACCCAAACCTGCCATCATCCATAAGATGTACATAGCCATTAACAGACACATTCTAACATATGGGTGCATTGTCTGGTGGCCAATAGCACGGAAAATCACATATCTCAAGCAACTGACCAAAATCCAGAGACTCGCTTGCTTAGTTTCCATTGGCGCAATCAGAACCACTTCGACCGCAGCCCTTCAAGCAATCCTCACCCTGACTCCACTAGACTTTGCGTCTAGAAATCAGCCACGTTGAGTGCTCTGCGTCTAAAAGAATCTAAATTATGGAGAAAGGGCCACATGAGCCACCGTTTATTGTAAGGTGGGCTCGCCAAGACGCCACCATAGACTACCTTCCGCCATCCCCCGACTTCAGCCTGAACGTCAGAACGGTCATCCCATCAAGGAAACACTGGGCAGATGGTGGGGCCATCAACCCGCATATTGCTTCAGTCTTCACTGATGGGTTGAAAACAAACGAAGGAGTGGGTTCGGGTATCTACTTAGCAGTACCTGATATTGCAATATCACTAAGGCTTCCGAACTACGGCAGTGTGTTCAAGGCAGAAGTCCTACCAATAGCAGAGGCAGCACGAGAACTATCCAAGAAACTTGTTACTAGGAAAGAGATTGATATTTACATAGATAGTCAAGCTACTATAAAGCCATCTCATCCGCGGCTATAAAATCAAAGCTAATAAAACGCTGCCGCGAGGAGCTTTTAATGCTCTTCCAAAGCCACCATGTAACACTCTGGTGGGTCCCAGGTCACAAAGCAATTCTAGGGAACGAGATGGCAGATGAACTGGCAAGAAAGGGATTAGAACTATACCTGTCAATGGTCCACATTCTAACGTCCTTCCTTCTCAAGATTCTGGAAATAATCCTGCACACATCAAGGCCACTATTGATAGCACCCTACTATCCACGTCACAGCACGCCTACCAAAAAGGTAAATCTGTCGAAACAGCTTTGCACTCTATCATTCACTCTATCGAAAAATCACTCTCAATCAAAGAGTTCACCCTAGTGTCATTTCTAGACATAGAGGGAGCCTTCAACAACGTTGAAACAAATTCGATTACCAGTGCCTTACGCAGGCTCAACATCTGCGAACCCATCTGTTGTTTCATAGATCACATTCTAAAGAACAGGGTAATAACAGCATCCTTGGGAAGTGGCACTGTCAAGCGACATGCACATCGTGGCACCCCTCAAGGGGGTGTACTGTCTCCACTATTGTGGAATTTGGTGCTCAACGAGGCCCTTCTAGAGATCGAAAAAACTGGATGCAATGTTATTGCCTATGCAGACGATGTCGCCATTCTAACAACAGGCAAATACCCGCAATGAACTGCTCAGATGGACCGATAATGCGGCCTCTCCGTTAACCCGACGAAGACCGAGCTAGTTCTATTCACAAGAAAACACAAGCTCCCTGACTTCACTCCGCCCAAGATAAGGGGATCCACCCTCAAGCTTTCAAATAGTGCTAGCTATTTAGGCCTAAAGCTTGACCGCAAGCTTATTTGGAAAGAGAATGTCGTCGAGCGGGCCAGGAAATCGCTGGCAGCCCTATACATCTGCAAGAAAGCAGTAGGCTCCACCTGGGGCCTTCAACCAATCATCATGCACTGGCTATTCACTTCAGTCATTAAACCGATTCTCATGTATGAAGTATTGGTATGGTGGCCCACCTTGGAGAAGAAATCCAACCTATCCATAATGGAAAAAACTCAGTGAGTTGCATGTCTCAGCATTACTGGTGCACTGAGAACTTCTCCCACAGCGGCGCTCCAAACCATGCTCCACCTGTTTCCGATTGACATCGTCAGTGAATAATTGGCTATCAGCTCGGCAATAAGACTGAGAGGCTCCAAGCAGTGGAAGGAGCAACACACGGGACATGGCAATATACTTTCGATGCACCGTCATCTTCCCAATTCCACTGACCATCTGCCTACTGAATATGACAACAAGGTCAAGATTAACAAGGGCTTCACGCACTCGATACCGGACAGAAGTGAGTGGACGCAACGCAGTGTCCTTTAAAACGAATCGCTGTCAATTTTCACGGACGGGTTCAAAACCAAGGACGGAGTCGGTGCCGGAATTTTCTCAGAAGATCTGGACATACACCTCTCCTTTAACCTTCCAGACTGCAGCGTTTTTCAAGCCGAAATCACCGCAGTTCGCAAAGCCGCTGACTGGCTGACGGCTAGCACACTATCAACACCTGATATTGTTATTTATGTCGACAGTCAGGCAGCCATCAAATCCCTCGCATCCAGTACTATCGAGATTAACGAGATAGCTGGTCAGTACAACCTCACCCTTTGCTGGGTACCAGGTCACTGTGACATACCGGGGAATTGTGCAGCCGACGAACTAGCACGGCAAGGCTTCTTTGGTACAGATAGCATAAGCATCACCGACATCGAAGCGCCAGCGTCTTATGTTAAATACCTTATTCAAATTGATGCCGAGAAAGTAGCCAATCATCGATCAATGATGCAACATCAAGACCAATGTTAAACCGCCAGACAGCTCTGACCGACACTTAATAAATCCAGGTCCATCGGACTCTAGAAGCACAAGAGAGGAACCCTCTCAAAAATAACAAATGTCCTCACTGGACACTGCGTCATAGGAAGACATGCCAAAAGATTAGGTATCCCTCATAATGACTTCTGCAGAAGCTGCAGAGATGAAGAGGAAGAAGAGACCATCAGTCATCTCCTGTGCGTCTGTCCTGCGCTCGCTAACATCAAGAAGGCCACTCTGGGTGAATACTTCTACAATGATCTTACTGATCTCGGCAATGCCTGCACGGCTAAAATTCACGACTTCATTCAACGAAGCAGATGGTTCCAAGAGTAAGAGGGTGACCTACCCGCCTTATACATCGGCAGTACAATGGACTTACTTTCTGGTCTAAGTACATCCTCATCGAGGGCCGATCCTAACCGCCAACCCAACCAACATAGCAGTTGACTTCAAACGACAAGCAAAAGAAAGATGAAGAGCGCTCCCATCATGCTGTGTCTCGAGAAGCATCTGGACAAAACATGACAAGATGAAAACCAAGCTCATCCCTATGCAAAATAGACAAAACTTGGCGCTTCTCGTAGGTATCATCACCGGCCACAACCTATTGGCGGCCCACCGGAAGAGAATGCGGCTAAGTACAGATGAACTCTGCAGAGGATGCGGCAACACAGGCGTAGAGGAAGACACGGAACACTTCCTTTGCAAATGCCCTAGTCTCTGCAATACCACAAAGACGGCTCTTGGAGAGTATTTCTTCAACCATCTGGGCGACCTGTTTGAAAAGCCACGAACGCCATCATGAAATTCTTAACTTCTTCAGGGTGATTCCATTAACACAGAACTCTAGCTATTTTTTTTCTCTCTTTTCAGTTCTTCAGCCAGGAAACTCCACATAAGGGATCTCAATGGATCTGTTTGAGTTTCTAGTGCAGGTTGCACTCATTCGTTGCAGCTAACCCCTTTAACCTAACCTAACCTTTTTACAAAGTCATTCGTCTAGCTGATTTATTTGCTCACCTTCTTCTACCATAATTCTGCGAATAAATCAAGCGCATTCGACTTTGACAGTCTTTTGCGTCACTAAAACCATAGCGGATGTCTATACCGTAGCTTCATTAATCCAGCAAACTCTAGTTACCTCCTCTTGTTCCGTGAATAGATGTCCAACGCTGTGTAATTCTGTATTGAGAACAAGGCCACAGCATCATCTTTGTCGTGATGCCAACTTCAGTTGCCCCCAAGTGTGTAAAATATGTTTGCTAATCACTTCTTCATGCTGGCCACCCATAATTAGCATATCAAAAGAAATATAATTACAAACTCCCATGCCAAACGGGTGATACCATCTCCACGTCGTCGTCGTACACCAGCAACTATGACGTGAAATGACCTCCACGAATGCACCCACATAAATTCGCCTCGGTACACATTCCATCGATACTATCAGCTGGGAGATCATGATGTTATTAACTTTAACACTCTCTCTTGCTAGTTATTGTATGTAGGTACTAGTATTTGCCTCACTCTCTTTGCTGCCCTGCGTCTTATGTACTGTTCATACTCAACAAAAAGCCCTGAAAACCGATCCACCACATACACTCACAGAAACACTCCCAAACATAAAAAACCACGAGAGAGAGTCGAAATTAAATTTCACGATCTTTAGCGGGGGATACACCATACACACTCTGTGTACATAGCGTGCGGTTTAGATACTTACGCCTGTATGTGTGTACCAGCGGAGTGTTTTTTTTGTTTTCGTCGCGCAAACGCCGCAAAACTCACGCTTTCCTCTAGTCAAAGTTATGAAGTGATCGCGTTCGGCTGTCGGTAGCGTTCGATACTCGCGTAAGTCTTAATTTTCCGACTTATCCCCAAAAAACCCCAACCGATCTACAAGTGGGGAGAGTTTCTACCGTTTTGATGTGAATTTAAAAAAGTTAAATGTAAGAATGGAGTATAGGTACTTCTAAGTTTTATGCTAAAACTGATCATGCTAAAGATGTGTAGATAAACGTGAGATCGTCGCGATCAACGTGCAGTGACGGTGTCTTTAGTGCATCATCACCCTTATCAGTCCAAGCAAGACAAGGAATAAATTACTGGAAAGTATCTACGAGTGGTTTTCTCAATTGAATTGCGGTTTCCGGATGACTAAGAGTCGTTCGGCTTGACGTTTGACATTCAGCGTGCAAAGGTGGAAGTTTATTATATACTGGTCGCCTAAGCCTGGTCTGTCTTAACAATGAACCCACACAGAAATACACTCGTCTAGTTGTGTCGCGCCAAACGTCACTGTTTGTTAGACAAAAACGGACATTTTTTCTATTTTATTATTTTTTTTATAACGAATTTGAATACTACAATTAGAGAGAGTGAGTGTGTGGGTTGGTTGGTCGGTTGGTAGAATAATTAACATTGGCTTGCGAAAAAGAATAGAGAGCCGAGGTGCTGGTGAGATCGCAGATTACAATCTTTGTCTGTTCGCTTTGTTTTGAGATAAAGTGATGGAAATCATGTTAAGAGGAAGTATCTGATGTTGAAAAGCAAGAGGACCACTTTAGTTTATGGAAAGCAGACTTGAGAAGATTGTGTTTCGTGAAATATAAGTGATCTTCAGCGGGATGCAATGCGACTAGATTTGTGATACTTGTTATAAGTCGGTCAGATAGGCTTTACTGAATATGTATCTGTTGCACCTTGGGCCGTCTTTAATTTGTTTTTGTTTAACTCAAGAGTTTCTTTACTTTTGATATGTTTTTAGGCATTCGCATTATGCCGTCGGTTTCCATCAAGCAGATGAATACAGATATGTTCATATCTGCGATCAGTGATCAGTATATAGCTCCATAATCTAGTCCTAGAAAGGGTGGGCCAGAGTGTGCTATGCGTACTATGTTTCTCTAATTTATTTTAACAAATCCTTTAAGCTTTTGAATGTGTTTATCTTTTTTTTTTTCTGTTTACGGCTGAGATTAGACGCCTTCCACGATCACTTTACTGCTGCAATCACTCGAATAAAAGACGCTCTGTACACATTCAATTATTCTTCGGAAGAAGGAGCTTTACAGGATATTTTGAAACCTATTGTGACTAGATTCCTATCTCTGCAAATATTATAAATATGAGTACGTACTTACTTTACTTACTTATGTTCTGTATCCTTTTGTGGGTCCTAGGGCTTCTACTACGCCTACGCGCGTATCTTAAGAAAATCCTTAAGATATTGCGTAGGCACCTATTAACAAACGTGTGCAGCTTTCTGGTGATTGTAATGGTCACTCTCCACGTACTGCAACCATATAACAGCACGGATTCAACGTTGGAGCGGAACAGTCTTATCTTGGTGCTCAAACTGATTGCATTGCTTCGCCATATTTTGGACAATATCCCGAACGCGGACTTTGCTTTGGCGATCCTGTTGGCTATATCCAGTTCTGTTCCACCATCGGTCGAGACAATACTCCCAAGATACTGGAAATCCTCTACTCACTCTACCGGTTGTCCAGCAATGCATATTTGAGCCGATGTTAATTTTAGTTTTTGCCGCATTCATTTTCAGCCCGACGATACCCGCCTCCCTCTCCACATCTACTGTCATTTGGTGGAGGTCCATAATTCTGTGGGAGAGTAAGCATACATCATCAGCGTAGTCAAGATGTTGCAGTTGAGATGTAAGAGTCCATCGAATTCCTCCGTTTCCCGTTGACAGAGCTGCACGAAGCACATCGCTAATCACCAATAGAAGTAATTTTGGTGAAAGGATACAGCCTTGTCTGTATCAGGATATGAGTACGTACGAGCATACGATCAGTGATTCTTTTCGCAAAATATGCGCTCCAAAAAAAAAAAAACAGCACATACGCACTCCTCGATCGAACGCTTCTCATGCTCTTTCTTTCTCCTTATGATAAGTCGATGCTCTTCCCTTCTTCTCTGCTCTTAGAGCTCGCAAGCAGCTCTAGTCCTTCCATGCAGCGCCGCTTTGTGCGCCTCTTGTTTTGCTGTATGTGCTTGCCGGCATTCCTCATCAAACCAGGGGTTTTGTTGTGTTGGCCGAGAGAAACGCAGCATGAGGGGTGGCTTGTTGGTAACGCTGCCACTGGTCTTACGCATTTGCTGCTGACGGCATAGGACCTAGATTAAGATTAGAAGAAACTCGATCGGCAAAGGCTCCGGCGGTCTTTTGCAATTGAAGCCGCCCGACGTCAAATTTCCTCACAGTATTTTGTTGATTTCGCTCCGTTCTGGATATCCGCATCCATACCTTGGCATTCATTTCAAAGGCTGTCTTAAACTGCCGTCTATCTCTTATGGAGATGACAGAGCAGTTCAACATTCACCTATGTTGGGTGCCGGGCCACAGAGACATTCCAGGTAACTGCAGGGCTGACGACCTCGTCAGATAGGGTACTACTCTAAGGATTTTGCTTGAAAGGCAAGCCCGGGTATGCCCCACGCTACATGTAAGTATCTACTAAAGCTGAACGCTATTAGCACGACCAACCTCAGATGGGTAAACGGCTCAACGTGTTATATTTGGAGACAGATCTGGCCTAAGCTGGATCAAAAATGTAGTGCCGATCTGATCAAGTTAAAGCGTACGCAAATCAGCTGCGTTGTCGGTGTTCTCACTGGACTCTGTCTTATAGGCCAACACACTAAAAGACTTGGTCTCTTCTCCAACGACTTCTGCAGAAGCTGTAGGGACGAGGAGGAGGAGGAAACCATCCTTCACCTCCTATGCACATGCCCAGCCCTGTCGCATAAAAGAATGCTCCATCTTGGGTCCCCCTTCCTTGACGACCTCTGCTATCTGGCGTCCTTGGACGTCATGAGCATCCATCGCTTTGTCAAAAGCTCTGGTTGGTTTTGTTAGTCAGGGGTGTGGCCTAATGGTTTTGATCCATGGTATTACAAAGGACCTTTACTGGTGTAAGTGTGTCTGCACTCTCGTGTGGAGAGCCAACCTAACCTAACCTAACCATACCTTGGCTAAAACTAGGTAGTGATCCGAGTCCATGTTGGCTCCTCGGAAAGTCCGGACACCCAGAATACTGGAAGATTGCCTTGCGTTGATCACAATGTGATCGATTTGGTTGACATTTTTTCGATCAAAGGAGATCCATGTTCCGTTGTGAATATCGAGACGTGGGAACCGCGTACTAGCTACGACAAAGTTTCGTTTCGCCGCAAAGTTGACTAGCTTGGGTCCGTTGTCGGGTGTGATGTCATGCAGGCTGTGCTTTCCGACCACGCTACTAAAGACGTCCTCTCTTCCTAGCTTTGCGTTTAAATCACCTAGGATAATTTTAACATCGTGGCTAGAGCATTGCTCATACGTCTTGTCCTAGAGCTGGTAGAAGTCATCCTTGGTCGCGTCGTTCATCTTCTCATGAGGGGCGTGAGCGCATATTAGGCTTATGTTGGCATATTAGGCTTATGTTGACGAATTTAGCCCTGATACGGATAGTCATGAGGCACTCATTCACATGCCCGAAACTTTTTACTTTAGTCTGTCTCCAATGACAAATCCGCACCCGAATAGACGCTGTCCTTGTTGTCTGTACCAATCGCCGTAGTAGATGTCGCAGTTTTTCATCCTTCTTTTGCCCGGCCCATCCCATCGCAATTCTTGGATGGCGGTAATTACTGCTTTGAAACACTCTAGGGCCTCCGCAAGTTGTTCGGCTACACATGGTTTGTAGAGGGACCTAACATTCCACGTGTAGACACGAAGATCGTTGTCCTTTTTACGTTTGCTTGGGTCGTCAACAGTAGAATCATCTATATACGAGGCTGTTGGTTGCTTCGTAACAGAAGGTTTTTTACGTAGTAGGGAAGTTAACCCGACGGCACAACCACAAACCAGATCCTTTTTTGCAACCCCTAGGACGAGGGGATGGATGCACCGATGCCAGTAACCCACTTCGGGGATATGAGCGCTGCCCATTAAGGGTTCATCCGCCACCATCTCTTTTTCAATACCCTGACGTAGTATTGGAAATCCTTACAGACCTCAGCTCCGGTAAGTGTGGGCTTCGTGGCGTAAGGGGTTAGTGCGTCGGATCACTACGCATGAGGTTCCAAGTTCCAATCCCAGAAAACACCAAAACGTTTTTTCACGGTCCTACCTCTCGCGAGCGTCTGACAAACATCCGGGAGTATTGTTGTCACGAAAAAGCTTCTCAAATCGCCGTTCGGATTCGGCATTAAAAACTGTAGGTCCTTTCCATTCTTGTGAAAAATATAACGCACACAACATGAGTGGTTGCGAGAAGCTAGGCCTTGGCACTTTAAAAAGCTGTTGCGCCAAAAATTTGTATTTAGCTCCGGTAAGGTATCCGGTGGTCTGTAGACGTCACCGTTGATTCCATCGGGAGAATTCATCCGCCGCACGTCCTCCTTCTTAGAAGCTCTTGCTAGACTTCTGAGACGCGTATTTCAGCCAATCAGGTTAACAAGAGATGCCTCGTCCGGTTAGACATATGCGCGCTGAAGTTCACCCAGATGTGCTAACGTAGGTCTGAGTGTTCACCTACACATACATCGTCAGACTCAGCATACGCTCATCGTTAGTTCACTATCAGATAGCTATCCAGCGGGCACTGCGAGGAGGTGATGATGCGATTTTGCCACGCCAGGGATCAACGATCAGTAGAAGTAATTATTGATCAGTGGTGTTTCTTATTAAAATCAATATGAAGCAATGACCGACGTTCAGATGTGTCAATTCTCTCATCGAGTACACTTTACTTTCAGATGACAAGCAGTGTGACGAGGATCGCCGACTAAATTCGAGCAATTTCAAATTGTTTATGATTCGAAAACCAGTCTACAAGTCGTTGCCAACCTGTTCACTATCATCTCCAAACTCTTGTCACATATCTGCGATGTCAAACAGCCAGTAACTTAAGTCGACAAGTATTAGAAATATTTCGATAAATATTCCATTTTTATATTTCAACTCATAACACGACACACTATAATTAATTACTAAAACAACTAAAACCGCTCATTAAACACGAAATACACATCGCAATACATTTCCCCGTAATTGACTCCGATCACTTTGGTTAAAACTTGTCATCGAGCTGGTTCACTTGCAATGTTCATAGTACCCGCATTTATGACGCAAAGCTTTATATACATAGTACCTACTCGTATATAAAAAAAATACGAATAATACACCCAAGTTAATTAAAACACTTAACTGGTTAATAATTAAAAATTAAATCATACTGATGTCTGCATTTAGCCAAAGTATCACAATTACTGAATAAAATATCACACAACCTGATCAATCAATTGGAATCTGTGAAAGTCGTCAGTTTTTTTTTCTGCTAAAGTAAATAAAATTGATTTCAAAGTATCCGTTGGATACAATACAATGGACATACCAGAGAGTGTCAAACGCAATCTTGATGACGGTGGTGATATGTCATAAGAATTCGCAACATGCAAGTGATATGAGTTGTTGTTAACAAGAAACTGCGAAAAAGTGGTTTCAGATATGTTAGGAATTTCCAGTGAAACTTCAAAAAGAGGTTTTAGTTCTTCAATAAGACCTCACTCGCTGGACACCGTTTATTGCAAGACATTTTCGAATTGACCTATTTAGAGCCTCAGAAGTGGATGCCTTAGGTTAGGTTAAGTATGTGAGTTGGCAGGGAGAGACGGCCTCTGTCACACTCAGGTCAGCGTTGATCCATTGTGATACCCATAGGGGAAAAAGTAATCCCTTACCCATTGAGGCCAATGAAAACCGGCAAAAATTCTACAAAAGTTAATCACTTACTTCGTTTCTGCATACAAACCACCCTGATGATTTGATAAAGTTCAGCATCTTGTCTGTCGAACCGCCGGAGAGCTCCTCGAGATCCTGGAAGAAATATTTACCAAGAAACTTTTTCCTGGAGTGTTGAAGATCCGGACAGTGGCACGGGAAGTGGATAGTGTCCTCAAAAACTCCCTCGTCAACACAGCCTCTATAGAGTTCCTCCTCCGTCAGGCGTAGTTTCTTTAAGTGGTATCGCAGAGTATTGTGCCCTGTGATGCTGCCCACGAGGTTTGAAAGGGATTTCTTGTCTTTCTGAGTAATTCTCTCAGTCCTTACTTTGTCGAAGTCCATTGTGCGGATACTAGTGAAGCTTCCAGACTTCGCAAGATGCTAGCTAAGGACACTTCTGTCCCAGGCTTCATCAAAAAATCTGACGGCTCGTGGGCAGAAAGTAGCGAAGAAGTTTTAAAAACGTTAATTGAAGCTCACTTTACAGGAAGTAGATCACCAATAGATTCTACTACTAATAGCTACTCGTATACTGGTAGGTCAATAGGGGACGATGTAGAGAATCTCATTACATGGAAGAATCTACGATGGGCTATTATGTCTTTCGCACCATTGAAAGCACCAGGCCCTGATGGAATTTTGCCACTTATGCTGCAAAAAGCTCCAGCCAAGGTTAGAACCAGGCTTAGGGACATTTTTAAACACTATTTAATGTCATGTTACGTACCAGTGGCATGGAGAGAAGTGCGGGTTATATTCATACCTAAAACAGGTAAACCAAGCCATACTTTAGCGAAAGACTATAGACTCATAAATCTCTCGTTATTCCTCCTCAAGACACTTGAAAGACTTCTTGATATTCACATCAAAAGTAAGTGTTGCATCGGCACTCTATGCAAAGCTCAACATGCATATTTGAAGGGGAAATCGGTAAAAACAGCTTTACACGACGTAGTAGGGAAGATAGAAGCTAGCCTTCGCCATAAGGAATTTGCACTAGCAGCCTTCCTAGGCATAGAAGATGCTTTCAATAAAGTAGAAGGAAGGGCCATCAAACAGGCCCTAGAATCTATGAATGTCGAGCAACCAATTGGCTGTGCGATATGCTCGGCACTAGAAACATTAACTCCGCTATCGGAAACAGTTCAATAAGAAAATCCGTTACCAGGGGGACTCCCCAGGGAGGCGTTGTCCTGGGTTCAAGTCATCGATGGGATACTTAAAGAACTAAGCAATACAGGCATAAGCCTCACTGCTTACGCGGACGACGTGGTGATTTTAGTTCAGGGCAAATTCCTTGACACATTAAGTGAAATGATGGAATCAGCTCTTAATAGTCTCGAAAAATGGGCTAGAGGGTGTGGACTACACGTCAACCCGGATAAAACAGAACTGGTACTCTTCAGCAGAAAATACAAGATACCACCCTTCAAACTGCCTTAGCTAGCAGGGGAGGAGCTTTCCCTTTCGAATCGCGCTAGATATCTTGGTATAATATTGGATAGGAAACTAAATTGGAAACTTAACATACAGGAACGAGTCCGAAAGGCTTATAATGCTCTCTTCATCTGTAAGAGGACCGCAGGGAAAAAATGGGGCCTGGAGCCCGCAATGATCCACTGGCTATACATCATGATAGTCAGACCCATCCTTACGTATGGGGCTCTTGTGTGGTGGAAAGCAACGAATGTGAAAAACATACGGGATATGTTGGCCATGGTACAAAGAACAGCTTGCATTGCCATCACAGGTGCTCTACGCACAACACCTACGGCTGCACTCGAGATCTTTCTGTACCTTTTACCACTAGACCTACAAATTAAATTTCAAGCGGGCAACAGTGCGCTTCGGCTCACTAACGTTGGTCTCTTCAAGACAAGTAACATAGGACATAGCTCCATTCTCAAGGAATCTTTTCCCGGAATCCCTGACGAATCGGACGACATCCTTGGCACCTTAGACTTCGACACACCATACGGAGTACTGTATCCTATTAGAGAGGATTGGCGAAATAAGACAGTCTCTGCCCATAACGGGATTGCAATATATACAGATGGTTCTATGACCAGAGAGGGCACGGGGTCAGGTATTTACTCGAGAGATACGAACCTACACGTGGCCCTGAGACTTCTGGACACATGCAGTGTGTTCCAAGCAGAGGTTCTAGCTGTACTTAAAGCTGCGGAATTACTTGAGATGGGATCAATATCCGATAAGAATATCGCCATCTACATTGACAGTCAGGCTGCGCTAAAGGCACTAGAGTCTTACGTCACCAATTCTGAGATAATCAGGCATTGCCGCACAATGCTTAGGGTATTACGTACGCAGAACCGGGTCAGATTATGTTGGGTACCTGGACACTGCGATATCGAAGGCAACGAGCAAGCCGACGCGCTGACTAAAAGAGGAGAAGGGCTCCCACGTAACGACTTAATTGGTAGTATTAAACCACCAGGGTGCGTGGCTAAGGGAATTATTCGGGATAGAATCATTGACACGGCTAATCTAAGATGGTCAAACTTAGATGGTCAAACTTAGATGGTCCGGGTGTCTAAGGCGAACCCCACAGGCGGATTAGTAGAAATGCAGTGAAGTGGGAGGGTTATGATCCCTTTCGGATCAGAACATCGCTGATAAAAGGAAGAAGAAGAAGAAGAAGGGTGTCTAAGGCCTTGTGGCCTGTGTTAGACCGTAGAAAATCTGGGGAGATAATTAAATTAGATAGATCAAGGCTAAGAACAGCGATAGGAATATTCTCTGGCCGCTGTCTCCTAAGGAAGCATGCCATGAGACTAGGGTTATCTGACACGGATGTTTGTAGGTACTGCGATAACCAGTAATGGCTTTTATAGCTGCTTGGCTATTGATAAAGATGGTGATACCTTCTGGTGGTATTTCTCTTACCGCAGACTTACGGGCGGCTGTTGCCACTGCTAAGACCTCTGCTTGGAAGACGCTGCTGTGGTCTGGAAGTCGTATGGATTTCAATATACCTAGGGGGTCGGAGAAGATGCCCAATCCTACGCCAGTGCTCGTTTTTGAACCATCTGTGTAGATGGCTATAGATTTGGCGTTAGGTATGTGACTGCTTTTCCATTCTTCCCTGCTAGGGTAGGCGGTAGAAAAAGGCCTTACAAAGTCTGTATGAGTCATGTAGTCCGTTACTGGCACGAGGCCAAAGTAATCAAGTAGCATAATCGAGTGACCCATTTTATTTGGCTTCCAGTTTGCAGACTGGCTAATTCTTATGGCTGCTGACGTGCATATAAAGATGTCTAGTGGTAACAAGATGAGAATAGCCTTGCGTCCGGCGGTTGGGGTTGCGCTCATTGTACTAGTAGTGCTAATGCACGCTAGTCTTTGGACTTTGGTGAAGGCGTTACGCTCCTCCTGCGGGCTGAAGCGTTGGTATCCATTCACTCTACATGTCCTAGCCATCTCAAACGTCCAATACGCAGTTTTTTTGACTAGTTCGATGTCGCTGTACAACTCGTATTATTCGTCATTGAATCTTTTCCTCCAAAACCCTTCAATGCAAAAGGAACCGAATATCTTACGAAGAATTTTTCTCTCGAAGCGACCAAATATATCTTCATCCGCTTTCAATAAAGTCCATGTTTCAGCGCCATAAAGGACTGGGATGATTAGAGTCTTATATAGAATCTCCTTAGTTGTTCGAGATAAGGCTTTACTGTTGAATTGTCTTATTAGCTCAAAAACAACGATTGTCAGTAGTTATTCTTCGCTTGATTTCTGCGTTGGTGTCGTTTTCAGAGTTAATAGTAGAGGCAAGGTAGGCAAAGACATTTACTACCTCGGAGTTGTAGTTGCCCGCTGTGACATTCTGTCCAATACTTGGTTTTGTCCTCGTTTATCGCTAAGCCCATTTTGGCCGCTTCTGCTTCAATGCTTGCAAACGCACCGATGATAGCCAGCTGAGTTCTTCCAATAATGCCAATATTGTCGGCGTATGCAAGCAGTTGTACAGCCTTTTAATAGATTGTGCTTCTGGTGTTGGCTTGTGAGTTCCGCACAATCCGTTCAAGTACAATATGAAAGAAGTCACATGACAGCGCGTCACCTTGTCTAAAACCTTTTTTGACATCAAAGGTCTCGGTGAGGTCATTACCGACCTTGATGGAGCAGCGAGCGTTGTCCATCGTCATCCTGCACAGACGGACAAGTTTGGCAGGAAACTAGACATGGCTCTATATAGCTCTTCTCGATAGATGCTATCATAGGCGGCCTTGAAATCGATAAAGAGGTGGTGAGTATCGATTTGGACTTCTTGGGTTTTCTTCAGGATCTGTTGAAGTGTTAAGATTTGATCGATGGTGGACTTTCCTGGCCTAAAACCGCACTGATAGGGACCAATTTTAGGCGTTCACATAATATGGCAGAAAAGATGCGATGTTGAGGAGACGGATGCCTCTATAATTAGCGCAGTTGAGGTGGTCTCCTTTCTTGTGGATTCAAAATAAAATTAAATCGTGCATGCGAAGACCATCTAGAGTAACTCAGCATTTACTTGAAACAGAATTCCCATAAATCAGAATGGAATCCAAAAATCACAGAAAATTTTCTCCGACCAAATATTTTGAACATCACCCATGAGGTATGCGTGCACTGTGATCTGTGTGATTCAGGTTACGTATGAGATTTCAGCATAAATAGAGGAACCATCAAGAAAGTACCACTGAATCAGTGAAGAAAAATGCGAAGAAATTCTGATTCATTCACCACACACTAAGCCGACAATTTTTTTTTGGTGAAATGTAGATGTGCGTGCACCTATTAGCTTTACTTGTTCCATGGAATTTGCAATTCAACACATTTGCCCCTTTGACGTCAACCAAGAACTATTCGTTGAACCTTATAATGATGTAATTCGAAACACTAGCTTAGTTTCGCTGAATGTCTTTTCTGGCGTAGCACGTGTTATCAGCAAAACAATTTTGTGCAATGTCAAGTGTTATCGGGTGAACTGATATGTAGTTGCGGTCGGTTCAAAGTTTTGTATTGGAACGTGTTATGCGGTGTTATGACGACAAGGATACTTTGTTGTGCACATTTTTTTTGTTTAAAGATTTTAATTGTTAAATATTATGTCTACTGCGTATGAGGTGATAAACAATTGCAATCTGATATCGAAATGTATGCTGCAACCGGTTTAATTTTCATCGTCGGTCTTGGTTCTTATGAATGATCTTCAAAAGTCGGATGCTTTCTTATTTTGTTTAGCTGCCTTATGCCTTATGAATGATCAGAACGACATAGCTTTCCTTAAGTGATCCTTATACCGAATAACATTTAATTTCTGCAAAAGATACATAGATACTCATGGATACAAAAATAGATCTGAGAGTTAAGTATAAAAAAAAAATATTTGGCGCAACAGCTCTTTAAAGTGCCAGGGCCTAGCTTCTCGCAACCACTCATGTTGTGTGCGTTATATTTTTCACACCAATGGAAGGGACCTACAGTTTAATGCCGAATCCGAACGGCGATTTGAGAAGCTCTTTCGACAACAATACTCTCGGATGTTTGTCAGACGCTCGCGAGAGGTGGGACCGTGAAAAAACGTTTTGGTGTTTTCTGGGATTCGAACTTGGAACCTCATGCGTAGTGATCCGGCACACTAACCACTTACGCTACGGCGCCCACTGAGAGTTAAGTATGCTTTAGTACAATTTTGTGCTTAAGCCGCAATCTAAATTGAGATTTGACCGTATCTTCTGAACGAGCATCCCTGACCGGCCAACACCTAACAAATCTACGTCCATCGGGCTCTTGAAACACAGGAGAGGTACTCTTTCTAAAATAGCAAACGTTCCCATCGGACACTATGCCATAGGAAGGCTAGGCATCCCCTACAACGATTTTTGCAGAAGCTGTAGGGATGAAGAGGAGGAAGAGACCATTAGTCACTTCCTATGCGCTTGTCACTCTAGGTGAATACTTTTTCCATGATCTTAGTGATCTTAGCAACGTCTGCACGGCTAAAATTAACGCTTTCATACAACGAAGCAAATGGTTCCCAGAGTAGGATGGTGACTCACCCACCTTACATATCGGCAATACAATGGAACTACTTTTGTTCTAAGTGTAACTTCATCAAGAGCCGATCCTAATGAACCAACCAACCATCCCTAACCGCAGTGAATGTGATTATTATCCCACTTTGGGTGGTAGTTCAGTTCACTTCTACACAGACCGCTCCAAAACCGAAAGTGGGATGGGTTACGGTGCGTTCTTTAAAAACTCAACCTAAGCATTTCACTGTAGTGCAAATCATACTGATCAGTGAAACCTCATTCTACATACAAACATATTTGGCGGAACAGCCCATAAAGGGCATAGGCCTAGCTTTTCGCAACCACTCGTGTTCTTCGTCTTCCTATTTCGGCGAGGTTACGATCCGAAACAAGGGCTTATAACCGCCTGTTGGGTTCGCCTATTTGACCTCAGAAAATATCGGCAGGCCTCCCGATTTTGGATCACTTGGTTACTGAGGCCAATCAAATGTCGATGTCGTTCCATTTGTGTGATCCAGGCGTTAATAGGCCTGTCTCTCCTGCCTCGATATCTTTGGAACCACTCGTGTTGTGTGCGTTATATTTTTCGCACGATTGCGAAACCGAAGGCCAATTTTTATTTTGTTTGTGAGAAGCTTTTTCGTGACAACAATACTCTCGGATGTTTGCCAAACGTTCGCGAGAGGTGGGACCGTGAAAAAACTGGTTGGTGTTTTCTGGGATTCGAAACGCAGTGTGATCCGACGCTAACGCGCAGTGGTCCAACACATTAACCACTGCACCAAGGTACTCACTATCCTACTAGCCTTATCCTGGTTGAACTAGAATGCAATATCTGTCGGGGATATCAGCATTTTCACCGACACTCAAGGGGCAATGAAGTTCCTGGAATCGTGCTCTTTCATTTCAAAGGCCGACTTCCCATTTATCTCGGAGATGACGGGGATGACGGGGATGACGGAGCAGTCACGGGTGACGAGTTCGACAGACAGGGTATGACTCTAAAGATTCTTCCGAAATGGTGCCCTTTGCTACATGTAAACCTCTACTAAAGATGGACGCTTTTAGCAGAACTAAGCACAGATGGGAAAATGGCCAAACGTCTCATATTTCGAGGAGATAGATCTGGCTTAGGCTGGATCAGAAACGTAGTGCCGGGCTGGTTATGCTAAAGCGATCACAGATCAGATACATTATCGGTGTTTCCATTCACTGTCCTCACTCGACACTTTTCTAACAACTTGTGCAGGAGCAGTAGACACGAAGAGGAGGAGGAAACCATTCTTTACCTCCAACGTGCATGTCCGGCTGTGACCCTGCTCTATCTAGAGGCTAATTTCTTTGATGACCTCGGCGAACTGGTATCCTCAAGTGTCATGAATATCCTTTGCTTTATTAAAAGCTTCGGTTGGTTTAATTAGTCCATGGAGAGATCCATGACATCACAATGGACCTCTGCTGGTCTATGTGTGTCTGTACTCTCGTACGGTCCTTAGCAATGTTTACAAAATTGCTCGAGTGTTTAGTAGCAGACTTTGGTCACACTGGTTGTCCTACAATGATAGGATAGTTCTTTTTACTTAACCTTACGATAACAGATCGATTGATTATAGAACTTACAAATCCCCTCATTTATTTGTGGAACGCGAGGAAATCAGTTTTAAGATCCTTTGTGTTAATCATGTGATTTGCATTAGATCAACTGGTGATCCATTGCGAAGATCACTTGGCATCTGTTTATAGGTTTTCGATGGAGAGAGAAGTAAAGCTACATATTTCTGTAGAATTTCATGCCTCAAGAGCAAAGGACCTCGTCGATCGCTGTGGATCAGATCTACAAATACATGTTCTTTTCGATATCGATCTCGGTCCTATAGACCTACGAGTATGTACATGTCCTTGTGTGTTTCTTTGTCTAGTAAGCTAAAGGGATGATAGTCGAAGATTGGGTGTGGTAATGGTCGAGTCGTATTTTTTTTAATCTCTAATTAGTTATATCCAAGGTTGTAGGATCAACTATAGACTGCAACTAGTACACCAGTGTGACCCTGTGCTGCATGATGTCACTGCAGTCTAACTGACTATAAAAACCAATTACAACTCCTACTGAATGCAGTGTTACGCTATTACAACAAATTCTACCGCATACACTACCGTCATTTGTCGTTCCATATATGGGCGTAAATGCTAAAGCCTATGTGCCACCTGTAGATGGTGTGAAAACTCGCCGTCTAGCTTAAAAATTTCCTCTGAATCTTTAGCGGTACCAATGCGCTCACTACCAATTGCCTCATTGCAATTGTACGCACTTACATTACGATCCCGTCATTTACTATTTCGGTGTCGCCACAGATTATCCTGATCAGCGACGACGACGAAATGCGTGTTGCAAGTCAAAACAAATCCGACGCGCCAAGTGGCAAAAGAACGCGTGTGTGCCCCATCTTGCCGACACAACCACACGACAATCTTTGCACCAAAGGTGGTTGCTGATGGTGCTCTATGGACCGACGACAACGACTATGTTGATGATGATGATGACGATTGGCCTGTCGTCTGTCCAAATTTAGCCCGAAGCTTGTTACCATTTTCGTCACCCGTTTGACAGGGCCGATGGAAAGCAAAAAAAGATTTGGAAGGAACATTTTGATGGTAATTCCTTTGGTGCAGATGGATTTATGCCATGCCGCGTTGGGGCTAACGAACGCTAGAGCGTCGCGTCTGTCCACTTCGTATTTTGCACCTAATTCCGTTGCCACAGCCCCCACCAAAATGGATTTGGATGGCATTATGGTGTGCTATTGCAGCGAAATTTATTGTACACTCTATGTTCGTGTACTGGTGTCGTTTGACATTTTGTCGAACATGGCACTTTGATTTATGAGCGCGGTACATACGATCTGGACGAATGCATCTGACAGGTTGTAATTTCATTTTACAAATTATTTGTCGTGCGTTTTTGGGATTCTCGTTTTCGAAGCTGCAGCTTGATAATTGAATCTTGTGTAGTTACACGATGGAATTTGTTAATAACAATCACAATGTTTGCGTGTGTCTATGGTGTGGAATTTTGATAGAGAGTTTCTGATGTCATTTGAGTGTTTAATGCGATTAATCAGGGGAAATGACAGGTATTATGAGTGCGGGGAATATTTAGCGGCCTTTGAAATTTATTGAAAAATTATTAATTATTTCATTCTCACTTTTTGTTTGAAGAATTGAGTTGCTTTTAGAGTCTCCTTTGTCAGTACTAGTGTGGGAACTTGGCCATACTATTCCTGTTCCCGTCGTCGAAAGCAGAGCTGCATACTTTTGAAGTCCTCAATTATATGTATCGATTACTCGACAGTGTACAGTTTCACATATCGTGACTCACTTTTAAGTGCTTATGTTCTGTATCCCCTTGTAGGTCCTACGGCCTCTACTACGCCTACGCGCCATCGTGTACAGTTTCTGGCTGAGACACATTCTCAGCTCTCACTAACCTTTCCCCAACTGCCGTGCCTCCTTCTCGACTGTTCTGCGCCATGTTCTCCTTCGACCGCCAGGTCTGCTGCCATCCTGAGTTAAAGGGTTCCATTGCTTAGCATGGTTCGCTATGGAATTATCTCCCTCTCGGAACGTGTGACCAATCCAATGCCACTTCCCTCGTTGGATGGTTGTGCCTATTGATTCCTGATCCGTTCTCTCGTAAAGGTGATCGGTAGAGATACAATTGGGCCAGAAAATCCTTAAGGTATTACGCAGGCACCTATTAACGAACGTTTTTAGCTTTCCGGTGATAGTAGTGTCCACTCTCCACGTGCTGCATCCATATAACACCACGGATTCAACGTTGGAGCGTATTATCTTGGTGCTCAAACTGATTGCATTGCTTCGCCATATTTTGAACAACATCCCGACCACGATCTTTGCTTTGGCGATCCTGTTGGCTATATCCAGTTCAGTTTCACCATCGGTCGGGACAATACTCCCAAGATACTGCCCCTCGCCTGTTTCCATCCAGGCATCCAGGATACTACTTCTAGAGCGGCGGCTGATGAAAAAATGGTCACTTTGGTTGGAGGTTGCTTGCCTTTCGTTGGAAACCCAACTGACTTTGTGGCAGGTCTTGTGCTCAAACATGGTGCCACCTATCACAAGGCGGTTGGCATTGCAGAAATCCACAAACCTTTCGCCGTTTTCACTGCGGTTGCCTAGTCCATGCTTCCCGATTACATGTTTGAGCCCTTCGTTGTCGTTGTCTATCTTGGCATTCAAATCCCCCATCATTATGACAATGTCTCCATTTTGTGTTGTGTTGCAGATGGCGCTTAAGAGATTGTAGAAGCTCTCCTTTTCGTCCTCAGGCGAGCCATTCGTCGGGGCATAAAGCTGTATAATGGTGAAGCGTCATACTCTAGTCCGGAATCTGGCCGTAATAATCCTATCACCATGAGGCTGCCAGGAAATTATGCCCTTGCGTGCTGTTGTTGTTAACAGTTGTCCGACTCCATGTTCCCGCGGACTTCCGGATGATCTTCCAGAATAGAGTAGTACAGAGTTACACGTTGTGGACTGGTACTCGCTCGCTTCTAATCATTTTATTTATTTATCACTTACCCCCAAAATGTCCAATTGATATCGCATGAATTCTTTTTCCAATTGAAGGAATCTGCCACTGTAAGGACCTTCGCTTCCCGAGTCGAGGAAACCTATCTTTGTCCGGGTACAATAGCCAAAAGTCGTCAACATGTTATCATTCTTTATCTGAGGCATATTGTCGGTTTCTGCAATCTGTAAAATTTCTGCAATCGTTTGTCGAAATTTCTGCAGTTGAACTCCTCGAATATTGTGCTTCAGTAGCATCCGGGTTTTCAGCTTTTGTGTTCTCTCTAGCTCTTAGGTAAGCCGGTTGATAAAAGTCTAGATTCGTCAAGCCTGGACATCGTAAAGGCCTGTTAAATCTCATGCATGGGCAGACATGTAAACCTCTTCGTTGGATCGGTTTTGTTAAATGCTGGGCCAAGGAATTTTCCAACCCTTATATCTCCTTGTCCCTCTACGTCACATTTGTTAGGCCAATCCTCGAATATGCTAGCCAAGTCTGGTCCCCTTATCACGACTCCCATTCTCTTCAAACTAACGCTGTACAACACAGATTTATTCGTTTTGCCCTACGAGGTCTTCCCTGGTCTTACATTTTTAATCTAGTCCTCTATGAAGATCGTATGAAATTAATTAATTTACATGACCATGAATCCAGAGGCGACTGAGCTTGACCCGGCAATCTTACAAGGAGAGTTCCTTTTTAAGTTTAGGTTAGGTTAAAGGGGTTAGCTGCATCGAATGGGTGCAGCCTGTACTCGAATTTCAAACGGATCCATTGTGCTATCCTAACGTGGAGTTTCCTGGTTCAAATACTGAAAAGAGAGGAAAATGGCTAGAGTTCTGTGATAATGGATCGGCCTCCTCTAAACCATCTTGAAGAAGTTATGAATTTCAGAATGTTGGTGGTTGGTGGCTTCTCGCACAGATCGCCCAGATGATTGAAGAAATTGAAAAAAAATTGAATTGAATTGTCCTTTTCTGCGTCTGTGTTGCCGCATCCTCTGAAGAGTTCATCTGTACTTTCTCTTCCGGTGGGTCGCTAATAGGTCGCCGGTAATGATTTCCATTAGATGCTCGAAGTTGTGTTTACTTTGAGTGAGGATGAGCTTGGTTTTCATCTTGTCATGTTTTGTGTAGATGCTCCTGGAGACGCGGCATGATAGAAGCGCTCTCCATCTTTCGTCTGCCTGTCGTCTGAAGTCAAGTGCTATGTTTGATTTAACAAGTTTTAGGGGATAAAGGACTGGCTATTGACAGGTCTTGTTTTGATCCCTTCCTTGCCAGTTCATCCGCCATCGCGTTCCCTGGAATTCTTTTGTGACCTGGGACCCACCAGAGTGTTACATGGTGGCTATCGCTGAGCGTTGTAAGCTCCCTGGGGCAGCGTTTAATTAGCTTTGATCTTATAACCGCCAATAGTACAAAAGATCTTTTTCGCAGTTCTCCGGGGAGCATTCTCTGCCCTTCCTCCCCCTTTACCTTAAAAAAAAATAATAAGATAACCGCGGATGAGATGGCTTTTATAACAGCTTGACTATCTATGTAAATTTCAATCTTTTTTCTAGTAACAAATTTCGTGGATATTTTTCGTGCCGCCTCTGCTATCGCTAGGACTTCCACCTGGAACACACTGCCATGGTTTGGAAGTCTTTGTGATATTGCAATATCGCGTTCTGCTGAGTAGATACCCGAACCCACTCCTTCGTTTGTTTTGGACCCGTCAGTGAAGACTGAAATACTATCTGGGCCAATGGCCCCACTGTCTTCCTAGTGTTCCCTTGATGGGATGACCGTTTTTACCTAAAGGCCTAAAGGCTGAAGTTTGGAATGGCGAATGATAGTCTGTGTTGGCGTCTAGGTGAGTCCATCTTGAAATGCTACGGTGGCCCATAGGTTGGATTCTTTTAGGCGCAGGGCTGATTTCTTAATAAATAAGTCCGGTGGAATCAGTGCTAAAATTGTTTCAAGTGCTGCGGTCGGGGTGGTTCTGAGGGCGCCAGTGGATGCTATGCAAGCAAGTCTCTGGATTTTAGTCAACTCCTTGAGATGTGTGGATTTCTCTGCTATTGGCCACCAGACAATGCATCCATATGTTAGAATGGGTTTGACTATGGCTGGTTACATCCAGTGCATGATGGCAGGTTTGGGACTGCATTTGTTGACAAAAATTCTGCTGCAAGCATAGAACGCAATATACGCTTTCTTTATTCTTTCATTTGTGTTGTCTCTCCAGCTCAGTTTGCGGTCAAGTATACACCCTAGATACCATGCTTTATCCGAGACTTCGAGTGGAGTGTCACCGAGTCATAGGGGTCCGAAAGCTGGAATTATTCCTTTCTTGGTGAAGAGGACCACCTCTGTTTTCGCTGGATTAACGTTCAGTCCACAACTTCTCGTCCAGTTATGGAGGGTATTCAGGGCCGATTGCAGAAGTTCGGAGATTGTGTCGAGGAATTTGCAGGACATAAGTAGGACGATGTCATCTGGCTTTACCTTTTTAAACGGTTCCACCAGTTTGGAGGATGATGTAGTCGAAACTTGTTACTTAAAATCGGTCGAAGTATCAATAAAGATAGTGATCTATTCCATGGATGTAGAATGTCCAACACGACTCACGTATTGCCAGTACTTCCACCCCGACAACACTAGACGAATCAGGCAGGCAGTATGATTTTGATATTTTCTGAATTTTTTTGTGGGAAGATTCCTACACCGATCCCGCAGTCCATCAGTGTAAATTGATGTGTTGAATGTTTTTTTATCATTTCGTTCTTTCTTTTCGGACTAGGGTCTTAACAAATTTAAGAAAAAAATACCACCCTGCGTAAGCCATAGCTGTATAGAACATTCCAGTCTTAGCCATTTAAGCTTAAGATGACTTCATCTTCCTAAAGCGTATCTTTTCCTGCCTGATCGCTTTTAGTATTGGACAGTTTCCGATAAAATGATGTGCATCTTTCTTCAGCCGCAGGTTATATAAAGCGCACTCCACATTCTCGACGACTATGTGAAACAAAGTTTAGATTAAGCAGTTTATCTCTTGCTCTAAAAATAGTTGAAATCATATCAAGATTGCAGCGGTCTTGGAAATAATTTCTTTCGCCGAGATCATGTTTTAGCACCGGATATACGAGTATAAGCCTAACTTCACATTGTTGCGCTTTCTCTTTAATTGTTGCACGAACGGAGTCGTCAACAGCAATTAAAAGCTTTAGCGTGGTATACTTCCAAAATTCTGCATTATATTCTGATATAGGGATATTATATTCGCTGCTTAGTCTGGACCATTCACTGAAGAATTGCCTTTTGCTCTGTATTAGATGTGGTAGGCGGTATCCGGAGAGTTGCAATGTTTTTGAAATATAGAGGAAGTGTAACCTTAGCGTGAAAATGTACAATGGGGACAATTCCGTTTCTAAATGTAGCATGTAGTTAGCTGTATTTTCAGGTAATCGAAACATTTTTTGTATGAAGTATCTCAGGAGTTTCTCTGCTTCTTAATATAGATATGTACCCCAGACTTGTGCTCCATAGCACATGCTGGATCTTATGGACGCTTCAAACATTTTAAATTTTGTGCTTGGTGGTACATTGCTTTTTCCCAATATATGAACTTCTACAACTACAATACAATTTATCGCCCTTTTCGCTTCTTCATGCTTTTCTCTCAGATGTCTTATAAATGACAATTGGGGTATTTAAGTCACTCCGAGATACTTAGACTCCTTTACCATTTCAAGTTTTTCACTTTCCCATGTCCATTTATCATCCCTTGAGTACTGTCCGGAACATCATTATTTTGAATTTTGTTTGTGTTAACTTTAAGGTTCCATAACCTACAGTATTGCTGCAGCCTATTGATCATTATTTGTATCATTGTTGGAAATTCAGCCAAAATCACAATATCGTCAGCGTAGAGAAGAAGTTTTAGAAGAAGCCCATTAAACACGATTCCTCCTAGCAAAAATATTGAGAGATCATCCAGAAATATAGAGAAAAGAAGCGGGCTGATTAGATATCCCTGCTTGACCCCCATCTGAGACCCAAACCAGTTGGAAAGGTTGCGTCTATCCCATACGGAAGTCCTATTATCAGTATACAGACTATGAATCACTTTAAGCATTTTGGTTGACACTCCTAGGTTACTCAGTTTGTAAAAAAGCACTTTCCTGTCCTGTTTCCCTGACTAAGCGCAGATATGCAAACGACCTTCTCCTAGTTGTCGCACACTCCCGGTCGTACCATGGTTTTTTCCCCATGCGTCTGCCAGAATGTTGAAAAGGCCGTGCAGTCTTTGTGACGCAAGAAACAAGAATATCCATACCACGATCAGACTCCAAGTCATTTCCATTAATAGCATTAAGAATGCGGTTATAGTTTCTCTTGTAGTCAAAAGCAAAAATCTCCTTTAATTGCAACTTAGGTAGTAACCGAGGTTCAGGAACGGAAAGCATTATAGTTATTTGTAAATTTGCTATCACTTATAACGATAGGTGAACGGAATAGATTGACTCTTTCACGTTAAGGTCGGTTATGAATTCTATCCATTTCCCAATTGATATCAGGCGTCAAATTTCAAATACCGTTTTGTCATTATATTCATTCGAAAGTCATACAAAATACCTGAAATAAATTTTAAGGACCACACCCACTTTTGGAATGTGTTTACATCAAAACAAGAAAATTCTGTCACTTTTCGATAATTTATGGTTGAACCTATTATTCAAAATTTAAAACTAGTGACTTTTGGATGACAGCCACGCCTACCTTTCTTATACGGAGCATCGGGATAATAGAAGTCATAAATCGTTAAATTTGAATCACAAATTCAATGAGGCAACGCCTATTTTATAAAGGCTTGTTTCACGTCTCTTAGAATACGACAAACCTCTAAAACCATCAAACACCGTAAATTTTACTGGATTCCCAGCTAATTTTTAATTACCCACAATCCTGGCCATTTACCTCAACCTACGTCAACAAAATTGCGTAGGTTTAATTATAGCACATAGCGCCATTTGAATTGCCATAAAATTCGCAGCCATAAAACGGTTATTCACCAAACAAATTTTGAATTCTAAAATTTATGCCAACTACGTCAATCGGACTCGCATCGACTGGCATTGATTTATCATTGAAATGTGATTAGCGAATGAGTGATAATGGCCAAAGCGCTGTTGGAATGTCACCGTGGCCATGGGCAGCAGTAGTAGTGCCTGTGTGGATCAGCATCATCTATCCGGGTGGTCGTTCCTACCCCCTACATCGACACACAATTCTGTATCTCTTGCATGGAGAATAAAAAAAAAAAACTTATAGTTTGTATTCCAAACGAAGGAAATGGCAAATGGTGTACTCGCACCATAAACAGCCGCCCATTAAGCAGCGCAGCACATTTCTTCGATTAGTATCTGATATTTCCATAAAAAATTCATTTTAATTTTAATTTTTTTTTTATCTCCTGAGGTCTTATAGCAGCTTTTGTCGGAGATTAGGCGACGATTGTGTGGGCTATTGCGCGTTAGCGAATTTTTTGTTTATTTTTCGACGTCATTACTAAATGCGCTCTGCTTGTAGAGATTTTAATCACGGGATCGTTTTAAGTCAACAAATGCAGTCGTTGATGGATGATTTGACATCCTACTTGAGATAGATTTGTATGATAGCCAAGTGGTGTGGTTTTACTGGCAGCATAAGGGGCTAAATTAATGTGTAAAACTGACAGGAATAAATAAAGTCAATGATATGGTTACGGAGTTGTGTAATTATATTGCCTTAAGGATCTGACGCAAGTGGATGGAGGCATTTGTTGTCGTACCAACTAATGGTACCCTTATATAATGGTCATGGTAACAACATCTTACATGACCAATAATCGCAGACACGACTTGTACTATTTCCAATCGATTTGGAGCATATTATTTCTCGGTAGCTGGACATGCTATTAGGCATGTTTCAATTTGACGGCCAAGAACATGAACCTGCCTCTTTTCAACTCAAGCCAACGCCAGCTGGCTTAAGATTATCTTTAAGTTCACAAGAAAAAAATGTTGAAGTGGATTTTAAGGACAATGAAATAGTCAGCCGAACTTTGCGTTAGTTTACTAAATATAATCTTAGGGTTGCTAGCTGTTTTCATAGACTACAGGCAGACCATATACTTTAACCTTTCCCATTAAGGTACATTATTATTTTTAATGTGGCTAAAAGTACAAGGACTACGAATAGTAAAACTAATGTTTACTCTAAACCGTCCATAAGACGCCTAAGGCATAGCTATTGTGTTGTGCGCACTACATTTTTTATTCTAAAAAAAGTCACCACTGCATCCTCATTTTTGAGAAGTTTTATCATGACAGGAGGAAAAACACTACCAAAACCCGCATCTAAATCTATGTATTGAGACAGTCAGGCAGCACTTATGGCCCTTGATACCTTTACGGTAGGGTCAAAGCTCGTGCGGGACTGTCTCGGTCTCCCTGATAACCTAGCATCCACAAATCAGGTGACCATAGCATGGATTCCTGGACAAAATGAGTTTGAGGGGAACGAATGACCAGATTGTCTCCCGAAAAGAGGTGCGGCTTGCCCACTCATCGTCTCTGGACCCTACTTCGGAGTACCACTCAGTGGTATCCAGTCCACAATTACAAAATGGGAAGCTAAATGACTCGCGCAACACTGCGCCATCCAAAAGGGCCTAAGATATACGAAAAAGTTCATAATTTCCAACAAAAAGGAAAAAGCAAGCTACTTGAATTCAGCAAAGACAATTTGCGAATCCTGACGGGCTACCTAACCAGACGTTGTTCACTCAGGTACCATCTGAATAAAATAAAACTATCAGATACAGCCACGTGTGGACTCTGCGGGGAACGAAGAGAAACAACAGAACACATTCTTTGTGAATGCCCAGGGGCCGCAAAGAAACGATTAGTCCATCTAATGTGGGTCTCGATGGGCCCAGTGGATCCGTGGAACATGGAATCCAAGACGTTATTGAGGTTTACCAAAAATCTTAATTTTACTTCTGGCTAACCATTGGGCCAACACAATATATCTTAAAGGTCGCAGTGCAGTTGGGCCACAAACATCGTACCGTATTGCATCATGACAGTAAGCGGAGGGAGAACCTTGCATAGGCACTGCGTTCCAACTTACACTGTAGTGTCAGATTCTTACTGACCGAATCTTACTTCCGTTAGCTCAGACCCTCAACTCACGGGGTGGTTTATCCGAATTATGCGGTCGTTTTTTTTTGTGTTTGAAGCATTCTTCTATGGCGTTCCACCTGTCTGGGCTTAGGCAGTTAAAAGTGACATGTTCCGCGTCGTCATAGCATCAAGAATATGCTGGACATTTTGCCAAGTCATCGAGTCTAAAGATGAAGGTATTGGCGATGACAGCCATGACCTGACGAAAATTCGGGCAATCGCTAGTTTACCTCCCCATGACTTCTATCCTGGTTATTAGTGTATGTCCATCTTCCCTTGTGTCCCATCTTTGTTGTCACATTCTTAGCGACATTACACTCTCATTTCTTCTTAGTACTCCAGAGTCCATGTTTTCCATTCTTCCATCTCGAATTATTTTAGCTTCATTAGCCAGGACATCATACCCTCATCCGAAATTGTCTTATAAGCCGGTATAACTCGAATTGCGGTTAGCCTATAGACATATCTACAGTCCACTGTGCTTAAATTTTAATGTCCCCGACCAGATTGGAAGTGCATAGAGCATTGCTGAGCTCACAGCCCTAGATATTTTCCTTGTGCTCCTTGGTCCCCTAACATTTGGCAGCCAAAAAGTGCCGAGTATATATTTTATGCCTTCTTTGATATGTACTCGATATGCTTAGCGGAGTTTTCTCGCCACATCATCCACTCTACGCTTACGCGATGATTGATGTCGTCATCACAGGTTGCTTTGCTATTGATCATAGATCCCAGATATTTGAACTTTTCGCACTTGGGAAGCACTGTTCCGTTCAAATAAATGTCTAAAATAGGCCTGAGTGAATCAGAGAACAGGCGTTACAAGTACTCTGTCTTTTTTAAACTAATGCGATACCCATTTTACTCCAGAACGACAACCCATACATCAAGTGCTAGTTGCAGGAATTTAGGATCCTCACTTATGATGGCTCCATCGTCAGCGAAGAATAATTAATGTACCTTAGGGTCTGTCACTTTACCTTCAAGCAGATAGCCAAGGGCTGTAATAAAGAGCAAAGAACTGAAGACGCTTCCCTGGTGCACCCCGACTTTGATTGGGAACTCTTCGGTTACTCCAGCGGGACATCATACTTTGTTCCTTCGTATATTTTTTTTTGTTTTAATGCGCGGGTAGGGGTAAAAATCCTTTATGGGTACTTGTTGCCCGTGCTATGAGTTATGCCCGACTCCATACTCCTGCATAAAAAATAAATAAATAAATATTTAGCGCGACAGCTCTTTAAGTGCCAAGGCCTAGCTTCTCGCAACCACTCATGTTGTGTGCGTTATATTTTTCACACGAATGGAAGAGACCTACAGTTTAGTGCCGAATCCGAACGGCGATTTGAGAAGCTTTTTCGTGACAACAATACTCTCGGATGTTTGTCAGACGCTCGCGAGAGGTGGGACCGTGAAAAAACGTTTTGGTATTTTCTGGGATTCGAACTTGGAACCTCACGCGTATTGATCCGACACACTAACCACTTACGCCACGGCGCCCACTGCATGGTTACGTGCTAAAGGTATTCCTTCGCAGGGGCAAGTTTGATATTTCGTCATTTCTTTTTAGCTGCCAGAGCTAGCAGGATCTTCATTTCTCGTTGTTCGTTCCTCTATACGCAGTTGCCGGATCATTATTATTATTTTTTTATTTAGAAAAGGAAACCCAAATCCCAGAGCACTCAGACTCTCCGGTCCATTGTACTACCAGGCAGGAACCTTCCTTTGGTGCAGTGGTTGGAAAAACTTCGATGTAGTTCGTTTTTCCTTTATACTTGGGTGGCCCATGATCCGGATCATAGTCGCGATTCATTGATTTGCAGTCTCCCAGCCTTCGCTCCTCGTCAATGTACTGAGGTCAAGCTTCTTGGGGTCACTTGCCCGCCAATTGCTCTTTCTAGGATATTCCTGGCCCTGGTATAATTTTGGCATTCCATCAGTACATGCTCTGCGTTCTGCACTTTTCCTTCACAGTGCTGGGAGAATGGGTCATCCGTATGGTTGTACTTGTAGAGATACTCCGGAAACATCCCCGTTCTTTCTGCTAATCCATTCATCAACTTCGGGGATCAATTTGTATATCCATCGCCCTTTGGTTGTGATGTTCTACCTATGTTGCCATTCTGCTTTTACAGATTCTATTCTAGCTGTTGTTCCTTCATCGTGCTCGTTTACGCGAAGGGTCGCGGTCTTCTTCGCATCTAGATCGATAGGTATTCGGCCTGATATTACACTTATCGCATCCGCTGATACAGTTTGGAGATACCTGATTGGCCGCCTTGGTCCCCCAATATTTGGCATTAGTCTGCATAGTAGCGCTACTGCCCGGGAGGCATTATCGCCTGCGTGGTCCCTGAAGCTGAGTCTGTGGTCCAGCAACATTTCCAAGCACTTGATGTACGGCTTCGATTCCATAGTTTGCTCACCGACTTGTATACCATAGCAAGGTGCTCCACTTTTTTCCGGCTGCTTACCTGAACGGCTTCGGTTTTGTGGACCGCTAGTTCTAAACCTGATGTCTGTAGCCATAGTTTCACGTTTGCGATTGTTTGATTGCAGTTTTGCACGATTTCCTCTAATTTTTTGACCACTACTATAATTGCAGTATCGTCGGCATAGCCGATGATGTCTACTCCGTCTGACCTCTGTGTTCCTAGAATGCCATCGTACATTACGTTCCATAGAATTGGTCCCAGGACCGACCCTTGTGGGACTCCTCCCGTGATTTTTCCTCTTTGGTGCCTCTTCTGTGTCATAGTAAAGGGTTCTGTCTTCGAAATAGTTCACAATTATCCGCAGTATGTAGTTTGGTACCTGCAAGTCACTTAGTGCTTTTAGTATACATCTCCAGTCGGCTGAATTGAACGCGTTCTCGACATCAAGTATCACCACAGCACGGTACTGTTTTGTTCCTCTGAGCTGTCTTTCTCTCGCAATTTCCTCACGTGCTATATCGCACACAGCTTGTATTGTATGGTTGGTGCTTCGCTTTTTTCGTTATCCAAACTGTCGGTTACAAAGCCCCGAGCCCCCTTCCGTGTATTGCTCTAGTCTTGTCCGTGTAGTTTTCTCGAGCACTTTCCGCATCATATCTAGCATGCAAACCGGCCTGTACGACGATGATTGCTCGGGTGGTTTGTCGGCCTTTGGTACATGGACTAGTCGTTGCCGTTTGTATTGAGACGGGAATTTTCCGTCTTTTAGGCATGCTGTGTAGAGGTGTGTAAAGACATCTGGTCTGGTTTTGATCGCCTCCTTCCATCCCTGGCATCTTGTTGCTTTTGATAGCTGCTGCGGCTTCTATAACTTCCTCAGTTGTAACTGGTGGTATCGTCTCCGTTTCATCTGATGTGTCTCGTGGCAGTGTTGATCCTTCTTTTCTCGGGAATAGGCTGCTGCAAATTGAGTTCATGATGTGTGGGCATCTCGATGCAGCTGCCGTGATGCTTTTGAGTTTTTTCATGACTATTTAGTATACGCTTCCCCATGTGTTGTGTTTTAGGTCCTATCTGAGTAGCTGGAATGATTCACTTTTGCTCTCCTTAATCACCTTCGGAGTTTCATATGCTTCCTCTGGAATTCTCCTCGGAGTTCTTAATAGTTTTCTGAGTCTCTGCATCTTGCCCTTTGCTGGGGTCTCCCCATTCTATGGCAATCGGTTCGGAGCTTGGCGATGTCGTCGTTCCATCAGTATACCGGTGTTTTTCCATTTCCCTTTCCCCTGCGCGGCATGGCTGCATCACACCCGCTGGTCAGGGATGATGTAACTTCTTTTGCTTGCTTCTCTGCTATGCCACTCGTTATTTCGATGCTGTTTATCATGTCGGAGTTTAAGTCGCTTGTTTTCCTTCCTTTCTTCGTACATGTCCATGATCATCTATACATAGGTTTCTGGAACCCCTCAATGTCTTAGCGCCACCCATATCCGATCTCGTGGTTGTCTGTCGAATGCCTTTTCAAAGTCAACCAATACAATATGCAAATCCTTTAAGGAATCACAATGTTTTTCCATTATGATCCTTATACTCTGGATTGCATCTGTAGTTTATTTACCCGCGACAAACTCACACTGGCTATTATATAGCGGTATTATTTTTCGCAGTCGGCTACCTAATACCCTCTCAACCTGGACAACGATAGCACTTTGACTGCTTTTAATTTTATCAACCGATTTAACTGCATACCATTCTGACTCGTTTGCTAAAAAGGTCTCTAAGGCACCAATAGCTTGTTCTCTTACCATTTTTATATTTGCTGGTTTATCAAACTTCGACTACTCCCTCGCTCACTACAAAGATTATTCTTTTCCAATGCCACAGAACGACTGAAAGATCATTTTCACTTGTCAAAATCATTTGCTTCTAATCTAGTGAACAGCAGTGACAATTTGTAACGATTTCGCTTTGTATAAAAAACCAACATAAATGTTTATTTGTGTTACATGAACTTGCTATAATATGATATTTCTCTTTATTTTGTTCCTTTGTAAATAAATGATTCCATATATCCTTTGGAAGTGAATAAATATATCTAACAACAAAAAGAGAAAAACTAGGGCGCTGTTCACTATAAAAACCTAGGGCCTTGGTGTGGCGGTTTGAAACTCAGGTGGTATTAGGTTTCAGTACACACGTGCCGCATGGATTGTGTCTGAACTAATCGGGGGAGTTCGTTCCGATATTTACTTTCTAGTACAGTAGTAAAGTAAATTTTATTTTTTAAACTTCATATTCTATTTTTTACAATAATTTACAATAAAAGACTTTGGCCATTGCCGTCAGCCGTAGAAAAGAGAGAATTAGACTAAAGTTTTATGCAAATGTAGCTATAATGCTTCGTTCATTATTTGCTGCCGGTATTTTAATGCTGCTTTAAGATAGCTAGCCAGCACGCTCCAGTCCTCACCATCTAGAGTTCTGATGAATTCAGCCATTGATAGCGCCTCTTTACCCCAGTACGCTCGTCTGATCTCTTTCAATATTGGGCAAGCTCCAATAAAATGAAAAACGTTTTCCTTTGTTCGAAGGTTGCATAGGCTGCATTCCTCATTCCCGTCGCTTATATGAGGCCTTAAGTTCAGCCGAAGTAGTTCGTCTCTCGCCTTAAGTACGATAGAGATTACATCAACGCTGAACCGATCGTGGAAATAATTTTTCGCAGCCAGATCATGGTTGAGTAAGGGATACGTACACCTGGTCTCACTTTGTTGCGCTTTCAATCTAAACTTCGCACGGGTAGACTCTTCAATAATGGATAACAGCTGGTTCAGAGAACGTCGCCAAGATTCTGCATTATAGTGCGTTAGCTGCATACTATGTTCGCTGCTAGGCCTCGACCATTCGTTAAAGAATTGCAGCTTTCGCTGTACCAAATATTTTGCGACGATGTGTGGAAGGCGGTAGTTCCATTACTTCCAGAATGTAGAGAAAGTGCAATCTTAATGTAAAGATGTAGAGAGGAGATAAACCAGTTTCAATGTGCAGCATGTATATCGGTGTGTTTTCGGGTAATCTAACGATTTTTTTTTAAAGAAATATTTTCAAAGTTTTTCAACCTCTTCGTACTCGGATATACCCCAAATTTGTGCAGCATAGCACATGATTGACCTCATAGCCGTTTCAAAAACCTTAAATTTGCTGCTCGATGGAACGTTTTTCCTACCAAGGAATCCCCGCCAACTGCAATTTATTGCCTTCTTCGCCTCCTTTAGTTTTTCTCCCAGGTGGGCCTTGAAGTCCATCTTTCTTGCCTTGAGTATCATCTAAACCCGTTTCTAAAAACCATTACTTTGGACTCATCATCATCTGCAACATCATTGGAGTTTCTGATAGAATGACAATATCATTTGCGTATAAAAGCAGCTTTATTTGGAGTCCGTCGAACACAATTCCACCTGTTAAAAAGATCATAAGATCATCCAGAAATATTGAAAATAGAAGTGGACTCATGAGCCAATCTTACTTCACTCCCATTTCAGACTTAAACCAGTTGGACAGGCTGTGTCCATCCCAAACAGCTGCTTTATTATCTTCATAATCTTTCTAGTACATGTTGCTTTACTGTAGGTGTTGCATGATTGCATATTTTAATTGTATAGTTCATTTTGTGGCATATTACAACTTGCTATAGGCAGTATAGTCGGATAAACCCCTTTCGAAATACTGCCTGCTTGCTATATTTAAACAAACATAGATCTCATCAGTGTAAAGGTAAATTTATTTATTCGAAAAACATTTTAAATTGATTTCCACCTCTGCTGTTTAACAAACCGCCAGTCATTCAGTCATCAGTTGAACGTTTTCTATCTCCATCCGAAGTCAACCGCTACGCATGATCTTCTCAAAACACATCCAACCTCTAAACATTCCCATTAATCATTCTTTGAATAATATTTTCCCAAAATTCCTTCAGCTTTTGTTTACTTGACACGAAAAATGAGGTCTAAATGCAAAAAGAAAAAAAGTACGCCTCGCGTTCTTCTGACCTTTCCGCTGATAGTACCAGCACCACCAACGTCACTCGGCGGCTTCACTTATCACTCGGAGTGCATCTATTTTTAGCATGATCAGTTTTTACAGAACGATGAGATATTTTTGTATCTTTTTCGTAACAAAATTGTGTGTTCTTCTCCAGCAGTGTTAACAATTAATCGGCTCCGAATCAAAAAAGGAAAACCATAAGTTAAAGCCGTCATCACCCACTCACTACGCAACCACCCGCTCCAAGTTAGGGGGTGTGCATAGCAAAAAATTAAAAAAAAAAAATTAAATAAACAAATTTCAATGCGGTACGCGAAATGAATCGAAAACTATGTTGATAAGATATCGAAGCATTAAAGCAGTTGTCGTGCAAGAAGCCACAGTATCGTATCGACCATCGACAGGTTGAGAGATAGCTCAACCCTCTTCCGTGTAGAGTGTGTGTGTGTGTGACTAGTGAGTGATTTGTTTTTTTAGACATAGCTTCGGTCTCAACCACGCCATATGGACTTGTTGAATTATGTGAACTGGTGTTGTTGTTGTGGTTGTAGCCGTTTTCGAATTCGCAAAAAGATGTCTATTTGTGCTTATCCCCAAGTGAGAATATACGAAGATTTCGATAAAATGAGTGCCAAGGAAGTTTATTACAATGAAGCCGGTAACAAGATCACCGTGAAATTGCTGCATTTTCCCGATGTCCCACCGGAGGATGTCCATAAGATAAAATTCTCAGAAGATGAAAATTCAGACGACGATGTGTATGAGGAGGTACCTAATGGAGTGTCACCAGGGGTTGCAGTTGATGGTGAACAAGATCCAATTGAAGAGGACTACGCTGATGTCGATGATGAGGAGGAGAGTCCTGCAATTGCAAGTACAGAACCGGTACATAAGAAAACGTTGAGAAAGAAATCTAGGGAGAACCTGTTGCATCAGAGAAAGTGCAGCAAAGCATTTGCAGAAGCGCATGGGATATCGATAACTCCACCGCCGGGCGTGACAGTCTCAGGGGCATCGGGAATGGAATCTATGGGTGGTAGGACATTGTTGGGCAGAAAGTCACCCCTTAGTCCACAGGGAGAGTTGAGAACACAGTTGCTGTCCAGACGATCGCCGTCACCTTCGAATGGGACGTTGTGTCCAGGATATGTCCAGTACTCGAAGTCACTGCTGGAGGTGCCAATGCCTCGGGACTATGGCTATGCATCGAGTGATGACTTGAGCTCAGAGTGGGATTCTGATGTGCCGACCACACCACCTGGACGAGCGAAGGAAAAAGTTAAGGTGAGTGAGAAGAGGTTCATTTGTTTGTATCATAATAAGGGTTTCGTTGCTATAAAGTCGGGCTCGGGCTCTACGTCGATACAATAATACTCGAAACAAAATGCGTCTTAGACTTAAAATTGTTTCACACCACCTTTGCTTAGGGCTACTTTTCTTCCATCTTTGTTGAGTACATTAAATGCCACTTTTTCAGCCTGGTGTGTTGTCTAAGGTACCTGCATCCTTCGGCGAAATGAAATTAGTTTCCCAGAGAAGAGCAAGACATTGTTCGTTTAGTAATAACCTCCTGTGTTGTGCTATCTTATCACGTTTAGTGTTCTCTATACAGTTGAAGAATTCTGATATATTGAGGAGCTTACTTCTCGGAGTCCAAACGTGCCAGCTGTACGAGCATTCCCGATTGGGGACTTATTAGCAAGGCACTGGCTAATAGAGATGCCAAGAACAAAAAATTAAAAAAAAAAAAAAAGCCCAAGAGGATCAAATGACTTTGAGAGTGAATCGCACGATGTTGGAGGCCAATTGGCAGATCCATTTCTTGAAATCAACTTATCGCCAAATTGTGATTTTAATAAGTCGATGGTTTCGATTGTCGTATGGCAAGCAGCCTCCTTGTTGAAACCGCATCTCATCCAGATCAATGTCTTGAATATTTTCAAACAAATATTCATTAATCATAGTCCGGTAACGACCTTCATAGAGTTATGCGGGTTCCGGACTCATTTATGACGAATAATGTCAAAAGATGCCGCCAGCGTGGAAACAGTGCGTTCCTCTGGATGTAATGAGTTTTGTAGGGTCTTTCTGGATTGGTTTCATTCTATATGCGACAATTTTGCTTACTAACAGGATTGCTAAGTCAAAAATGAGCCTCATTGATGAACAGAATTTTGGGAAAAATCGACGGGTCAGCCTGTAACTACCTTGGAGCCCAATTAGCGATAGGATAACGCAAATGATGCTCTCGTGGGTTTAATTCCTGCGCCCCGGCTAGATCTCATGTAGGTTTTTTTTTTTGTTGCGCCAAGGGATGTGGTAATCTTCGAACACTAACAGCCCGAGTGCATGCTAGTGCACGATTCGCCAGCCCGAATAATTGATGCAAGGAATGCGCCTACGTACTAATCCACACCCTGCACACTTCTACCACTCTCCCCGCGGGACTGCCGTTAGGTATTACTTCGCGGGGCTGGTTAGCAGTTTATGCTATGCTTCTTGTGTTGGCTGCATCCACTGCTTCTGTTGGTCTTCTTAGCTTTTCTATTCTCGGCAACTCTATTCGAAGAGTTATTTCCTGTAAGAACATATTGCCTTTCAATTCTCTTTCGACCGTCATATATGGTCCAAGAGTAACGACGGCCTGTGCAGAGTAATTTTCCATGCCGTGAAACGTGTGCAATAAAATTCTGCGTGCTCCGTATCTTCATCTTCATCTGGGCATTCCGGGCAGAATGGTGAGCTGTTGTGTCCAAATTAAGGGAGATACTTGCGGTAACCGCCGTGACCAGAGAGGAACTGCGTAAGATGGTAGTTGCAGTCTCCATGCTTTCGACTTATCTAGTCCAGTTATCTCATACAGGTGCAGGCCGAGATTATTGTGCAACATTTTCCACGTAGACGACGAACAGCGACCAACGAAGAATCTATTAATGTTGATGTTCTTGCACACTTTTATTTAAAGAGGCGATATTCTCTTAGGTAAGGTTATGTTAAAGAGAAGTGCACCTAGGTGCTTCTCACGGCGGCCAAACGGCCCATTGTGTTTCCCTTTTTGTTTGTGGAACCTGTGAAAACTCTTTGTCTCTTGGTCGGTCCAGTAGCGAATCAACCTGAGCTCTTTAGGAATCATATCATGTTCTTTAGTGGAATCTGCACAAGATCAATGAGTTCGTCATAAAACATGTTACCCATATGGTGTAGGCGGTGGTTTTGTTAGATTTGGGCAGTCACATAGTAGTCACGTTTTGATAGTTCCTGCATTAGTCGGGTGACTTAATGCCTAGTCCTACAACCTTTCCCCCTATTGCACAGTGTCCTGTAAGTGCACCTATCTAGATATGGAGTTTTTTTTTCTTCATTGCTAGCAGACCTTCGGTTCTTCCTTCACCCAATATCGGTCATACACTGGGAGATCTTGTGTTTCATGCGGAGTTGATCATATCTCTTGTTTTAAGGTTTTTTTCTTTTTAGTACTGCAATAGGAACTTTTACTGATGTCTGATTATCTTCTATATCTAATGCTGATCCCTTTCTGGCTAGTTTATCTGCTATCTTATTCCCTTCTATATTGCTATGTCCGGGAACTCAGCAGAGAGTTACATCTTGGGAGTTGCATGTATTGTTCAGGGATTTTCGATATCTGGAAACTACTTCTTTGATCTAACTTCCTCGCTGTCTAGTGCTTTGATTGCCGCTTGATTATCCACGGAGATACTAATCTTAGGAGGATTCTTCCTATGAATGGTCTGTGCTGCTCTTTCAGTAGCGAATATTTCAGCTTGAAAGATACTGCAGTCGTTCGAGAGATTGTATACGTCGTTGATTTTGAGTGACTTACAGAAAATTCGAGAACCAGTTCCTATATCCATTTTAGACCCGTGTGTGTAGAGCTGAACGAGCTGTTTATTGGTTAATGTGTTTGAGCCCCACTCTTGTATTTCGGGAATAAACGTGAAGATATTCGCTTTAGTATTCACTTTTCTTTGACCTGTTGGTGTTATTGCATCATTAAGAGAGTGGTTGGTACAAAATCTATCCATAATTCGTCGGATGGCTTGTGCGCCTTGCGCCATAAAAATCAGGAAGTCTTTCATAAACATTGGTAATCGATGATTTTTGTAAGGTAAATTTGGATATGTTTGTAGTGTTGTTCAAGCATGAGTCTGTGCATAATGATTTGACAGATTATACTGAACATAAATGTCAAAAGAGCGAACAGAATCGTAGTTCGGCTGGACAGATATCCCTACCGTACGTTCTATCGAAGCAAAAAAAAAAAATAAAAATATTAAATACCCTCTACAGGATTTATGGAATGTCATACCAAGGTTAGGTTAGGTTAGGTTGGCTGTTTCCACTAGAGTGCAGACACACTTGGGCTAGTTAAGGTCCTTTGTAATACCATGGATCAACCATTAGGCTACTTAGGGACTAACAAAACCAACCGGAGCTTTTGATAAGGCGATGTATGCGCATGACGCCTGAGAACGATAGATCGCCGATGTCTTCAAGGAAGAGGAACACTAGATGAAGCATTCTTTTATGCAACAGGGCTGGACTAGTGAATAGGAGGTGAAGGACGGTTCCTTCTCCCCCTCGTTCCCACAGCTCCTACAGTAGTTGTTGGAGAAGAGACCATATTTTGGCATTTTGGCCTATGACCCAGTGTCCAGCTGATCTATGATCGCTTTTGCGTAACCAACTCGGCAATACGTTTTTGGTCCAGCCTAGGCCAGATCTGTCTCGAAATGTGACACGTTGAGCCGTATTCCTATCTGAGGTTGGACTTGCTAATAGCGTTCAGCTTTAGTAGATACTTACATGTAGCGAGGGGCATATCAAAGGCTTGCCTAGCAGCAGAATCCTTAGAGTAGTGTTCTGTTTGCGAGCTCAGCCACCCTGCAGTTACGTGGAATGCCCATTTAGCCTGGCACCCACCATAGGTGAGTGTTGAACTGCTCTGTCATCTCCATAAGAGATAAACGGCAGTTTACGGCGGCCTTTGAAGTGAAAAAGCACTACTCCAGGGACTTGATTGCCACTTGACTGCCAGCGAAAATGCTAATATCCCTGACAGATAGTACATTATACTTCAGCCACGACAGGGCTTCCTTAATCGCAATGATTTCCGCCTGAAAATGCTACAATGATCAGAAAGGCGAAAAGAAATGCTTAGGTTGAGCTTTTCTGATAGAACACCACAACCTACCTCATCTTTGGTCTTAGAGCCATCTGTATAGAAGTGAACCGAACTACCATCGACAGGATTGGAGTTGTCCCATTCATCCCGTGCATGCATGCTCGTACGGAAGTTTCGGTCAAATATCAGTTCCGACGGGGTGTAGTCCGTGTTTCTATGGGTAAAGTTGAGAAGATCAAGGAGTAGCCAATGTGAGAAGGCTTTTAGACGGATGGTCGCACAGGCAGCAATCTGTTTACCGAAAATATCTAAGGGTAGCAGGTTGAACAAAATGTCCAGTGCCGCAGAGGGAGTAGTTCTCAGTGCACCACTGATGCAAATTCATGCAGATCTTTGCACCTTAACTAGTTGAGTGAGTGGGCGCCGTGGCGTAAGTGGTTAGTGTGTCGGACCACTGCGCGCGAGGTTCCAAGTTCGTATCCCAGAAAACACCAACAAGTTTTTCACGGTTCGACCTCTCGCGAACGTCTGACAAAATCCGAGAGTATTGTTGTCTCGAAAAAGCTTCTCAAACCAAATTACCCTTCGGGTACGGTACTAAACTGTAGCTCCCTTCCATTTGTTTGAAAAATATAACGCACACAACATGAGTGGTTGCGAGAAGCTAGTCCCTGCCACTTAAAGAGCTGTTGCGCCAAATATATATTTATTTTTTAGTTAAGTGAGGTGAACAGCCTTATCAAGAGATCAAGAGCAGGCTACCATGCGATCTCGCCATAAAGTAGTGTATGTCTGATAACGGACACGTATAGCCAATGAGTGATTTGAGGTTTCATATCCCAGCCCCTATCTATAGCCTTTTTACAGGAATAGAGAGTTACATTGGCTTTCCTGACGCGTTCTAGTAGATTGCCTTTCCAGTCATGTCATACCAAGCTTTCGAAAACTTCTTAATTTTTTTTTTTTTTGTAAGAGAGATTTCATCGTTTTTACTTTCATTTCTTCTTAACGGTCTCAAAACCCATAGAGTATCTCTGCCCAACGAACTGAAGTATTCGGGGCTGTGATTCAAAAGTCCTCTTTGCTGGAGCTTTGTTGTCCATGTGGCTGAGCTAATATAGTCAACGTATCCTAGTATTTTCGGACTTTCCACTTCTTGGTGCATATCATAAAGTTATATCTTCGCCTCACATAATAGGGGAAGAGGGAATTGAGGGAAGAGTTTCGAAACCAGTTGTTTTGCCAAAATCGACGTAGCATCCTAGATTCCGAACAGAAAGCTTTTTGTTTGTTTAGTTACTACTTGGGACCCTTCAAGACCAACTTATTTCGCCTTATCTTCAGTTGCCGCGAATGCTTCTATGAACAAATACTGAGATGCTCCGACGATGTTAGTACCATTTGCATACCTCAGCAACTGGACTGACTTGTGAAAGATATTTCCCGTGTCAGAAGGAGCTTGAAGCAATCATATGACAGCGCATCCCATTACTGAAATCTGGTGTATGTTTGGAATAGTTTAGATGAGCCGTTTCCAAACTGCACAGAGCATTGCGATCGGTTCGGGAACCCGAATTCAGCCACCGCATTATATGCGGCTACCATAGTCGATGAATATGGTGAGTTTCGACTTAATATTCGTTGGTCTTCTTCAGGATTTGCTTCAGCGTTAAGGTTTGAACTATTATAGCTCTGCCAGGCCGGAGGCCACACTGGTACATGCCAATTCGGTAATTCTTGCAAGACGAAGGATCGCCTTTCTGCAGAAAGGTAAAGCTGATACTTGCAGTCAGCCAGCTTCGCTGTGCCAAATATGAGACAATCTTCTAGGATCTTTTATTGATTCTAATAAACAGACGCGCGGACAGTTAAAATGTACTTTAAGAACTGAGACATTGCTACGCACTATTACTGGAGTGTAGATCTGTCAGAAATCTCTTAAACTTCTACAATTGGATCGCTAATTCTTTGATTTATTACCTGAACAAGTTACTTTTAGATTTCATCTTGTTCTCACTAGAAATTCCAGCTAAATCCACCTGCTTGCTTTAATCTCCTCTGTAACATCTCTGTTATTTACTATCCTCTTGAATTCTAATTAACTTTGACGAACAATCATATCCATATCTGTCAGTTGCCTTAATTGATAACATGGGCGTAGCACAACCTAATCTTGACGCGTTACTAACATGCTCGCCTAATCTTATCTTAGAGAAAAAAAGAAGACATTTTTACTACGTACAAGTACGAGTATACCCACGGATCAACCTTTCACTGCATACCTCTTCACTCACGAATTACACAATAAATCACGACGACAAAGTATTTGTTCGTTTAGAAATGCTGTCATCTGCCAGGCAGTAGCACCAGCTGCTGCCAGTCTAAGCTGTTTTTGCGCTTTTTCCTCAAACGTCATGATTTATGAGCTACAGACCAAGTACAGGCAATACGGCACAGTTAAGCTGCAAAATAATTAAAATATACGATCTCACAGATACACACCCAAGAGATTTCCTTTTTCTACAGATTTTTTTATTTTTCTATTTTTTTCTGAAATTTTTTTTTATGGAAACTAGAGATAGATACTTGTTCTAGGCACAAGTCGCCACAGTTAGAGATTTGCGTTTCGCCCCATCATAATTATATCTCAGTGAGATCTCAGATATTAGATACAGGTTGCGGTGCAGTTTGGTACGGAAAAAGAAAAACACAACGCGTTATCCGGGAAACTGATAGTTGTCTTGTATGTGTATCGGGGTTGTGTCCTTTGCCGCCAAAGGGTCCATGGTTATGGTAGTTGGTAAAGTAGTTGGAATAGGTTTTCTGTGTTCAATGTGGCTTTGTGTGGTATGCGAGTGGTGTCAAGTTTTGTTGTTTTTGTGTCATGTTAAGTGTTGATTGTTGCAAAAGAAAAGTATATATGTAAAAAAAAATATTGCGACCTGAGAGGGTGGCATTCTATGTCTAAATGTTAATCTTTCCTTTACCCTGCACGCGCCATCGGTACAATTGCCTTGGATTTCTGACACGTAAATTCATTCGCGGTAAATATGAAGTGAATCCAGAGTGGATATGCCCAATTTGTGGAAGAACCAAAAAGGTGGGTAAAGATTTCATTCTGTCAGAAGTAGAGAGACTAAAGTTAGATGCTTTTTATTTTTTGGCAGATTATAAGGTTTTTAAACTTAAATTCGGCCATGATCTCGATTCTTCGTGTCAGCACTAACATTTCCAACAGGGTGTGTAGATAGATATATATAAAGTTGTAATGAAGTGCAAGTGCACTGCTACCTTTAGCAGATTTATTGCACCCCCCAAACTAGGGCTCTGGTCGATGATATACTCGGTCTAGAACACTTCCTGCAGTCCAGCTGCTACTATGAACCGGAGTAACTTGAGTGGATCCAGCGAAGGTAGAGCCATTTCTGATAGGAGATAAGCAACTAGGTTATTTCTTCTTCTGTGGATCAGTGCTTCGCATTCCAATAGAAGGTGCGGTGGTATTTATGTCTATCTTTATTTTTAGTTTCCTAAGGTGCTTCTTGAGTCTGCAATAACCTGTTAACATGCCTGTCAAGATCCAAAGTCGATTTTTGCTAACTGTTAGGCAAGTTCTGTTTCTTTTCAGACCGTTTTTCGCCAAACGTTCTTTTGGGGGAAATCGTTCCAATGCTTGCCCTATTTGTTCTCTTCCCATATTTTGCGGGGTCCAATTCCACAAAAGTGTTCTAGTCCAAGGAACGGCGTGTCTGATCCGTTTCTTGCTAGCTCATCAACTGATTCGTTTCCCTCTACTCCTGCATGTCCTTGTACCCAGTACAGAGTTACTTTATTTGCATTTCTCAGTTTATTGATCCTCGTAAGTCATTACCACATCAGTTTGGATCTGATCTTGTGCTGCGATTGTAATTGTTCTGCCTTTCTCAAGGTAATCAATTAACTGGATCCCCTTCGCATCCCAAAATACACTGGCCATGACCTTTCCGGCAGATGCGATCGAGTTCACTTTCTTTGGCGCTGAATCACCGGCTTCCACCCACTGCTTCGACTGCTGTTTCGTTTCTGGCGTGTAGTGGTGGACCCATGCCTCATCCATGGTGACAAATCGCCGTACAAAATCGGTCGGATCCCTTCATTATTAGCTGGATCCAGTTCAATAATAGCTGGCTATGAGTCAAAAGTAGCAGAACCTCAATTCGTCAACGTCATCTGCATAGTTAAACTCTGTCCGAATTCCGTGTTTAAGACTCAGTAAGAGATGGCAAATTTCACTCTTTTTAGTGAGCCGACTTATTCACATCACTGAATCGACTCAAAAGAGTGCCTCAAAAGAGTTGATATTTACATGCTGTGTGCCATATATCAAGTTCGTTTTGTAGAGTGTTCTCTTATCCAATAAGTCTATTTTCTTGTCGTTCTGTTATTTGAGTGTTTTCTTTCTTCTTCTTTCGTCTGTCTTTCCACATGCTCAGTGTAAACAAAACACGAGTTGCTCATCTCTAGACTTAGTGGTTTTTTTTTTTTTCTTTTTTTTTTCGGTAAGCAGCAACCGGGTGCCGTTGCGTAAATGGTTAGTGTGTCGGACCACTGCGCGTGAGGTTCCAAGTTCGTATCGCAGAAAACAACGAAAAGTTTTTTTCACGGTCCCACCTCTCGAGAATGCCTGACAAACATCCGAGAGTATTGTTGTTTCGAGAAAGCTTCTCAAAACAAATTACTCTTCGGATACGGCATTAAACTGTAGGTGCCTTCCATTCGTGCGAAAAATATAACGCACACAACATGAGTGGTTGCGCGAAGCTAGGCCCTAGCATTTAAAGAGCTGTTGCGAAAATATTATGATTATTATTACCAACCCTTTTCCGCCTGACTAGTAATTGCTTTATGTGAACTTCAAATTGATTTAACGTTTTGAGGGAGTAATTCGTTCGCCGCCATATCAGCGGATGTCTCCTTCGTCCACAGTCAGCAGCATACAGCCCATCCTCATAATAACTTAAGCTTAAGCACAGTGTACAATAACACGTTTCTATTGCCAATAAATGGGTGATGGGTAACGATTTGGTATCTCGGAAGGCCTTGAATTTATTTAGTTAAAATACCGATTTCTGTCCAGTTGGTTGGTTGAGGTATGAAAAACTTACCCCTAAGTCCCAAAGAGCTCTCTTTGGCTATAAATATTAGTTAGGTTAGATAAGGTAGATGGGTGCCTTGTGACAAAGAGTCATTGCTCACTTTGACCAACAATTGGGGTCCATTATGCTTAATAATTGAACCCTGAAAACGCTGTAAAGATGGTCCGCTGTTAGAACCATGAAATAGTGATATGAATCTCGGGAGGTCCATCAGCTTTACATTACCTAAGTCCTTTAGCTCCGAGAAGAAGTAACCAAGAGTCATCATTTTTCTGACAGATAGGGCAGCAGAATCACGCAGCAGGTGACAAACAGATTCAATTTGTTCTTCGTCCCTGCAACTTCTACAATAGTCGTTGTGCAGTACACCGAGCCGTTGCGCGTGAATGCCAATGGCACAATGACCAGTAATTATGTCGGAAATTACCAGTGCGTTATAAGGACTAAGTTTCACCTGAGAAGTTGATCTCTTCTTCTCGCCCTGGCTGATGCGCATGTGTCCAGATGAACCCAGCGTCTGTTTGTTCTACTGGTGGCTTCGTCTTCTATTTTCTTCCGTAAGGAACTGATTGGGCTCACTACAAAGGGAAGAGCCCGCGATACGTGCAGCGCCGACCCCTTCCTAACAAGCTCGTCAGCCCTTTCGTTTTCTTCTATATCCATATGCCTTGGTACTCAGCAGAAGGTCACCGTATTGGCTCTAGATATCTTGTTTAAAAGTGATTTGCAGGTCCTTACAAGCCTCGGATGAATAACATAGTCCAGAGCCTTAACGGCTGCCTGGCTATCTATATAAACAGTGATCGTACCACCGATGCTACTCTTGCGTACAATTTCGGCAGCCTGTATAATGCCTGTGACTTCGGCCTGAAAGACGCTGCAGTCGTTGTTTATTCTAATGGAGTGGTTTATTCCTAGGGCTTCACAATAAACTCCGGCTCCCGTGCCAACGTTCATCTTAGAACCCCCGGTATAGAACGCCAGTTCCTTTTTCTTCATGGTTCTTCCGTTTTTACAGAATGCTTGCACCAAAACTCCTTTCAACTGCCAGAATCGGGTTCATGTGGCCAGTTTCCATCGATCCCCTGGTAGTCCCCTATCGGGGCAAAATGGAAGCATGGCCGTAAGGACTCGAAGACCGCAATCAGTCTTCTTTCAGTTTTACAGCGGTTTTGGCCGCTGGACTGCTACAGTATATATCAAGTGGAATGAAATGAAGCATGGTTTCCATTGCCACTGTTGGAGTTATTTTCATTGATCCCATACTCGGATGCACGCTGTCCTCTGTATTTTGGTGAGGTTTTCAAGCTGGTATTGCTTCTCAAGCATCATCCACCATACTAGAGAATCATATGTGAGAATGGGTCTTACACCCGCGAGGTGTCTATTAAGTACACGGCAGCTGCTGGTTTGAAGGCCCGCGTATTACTGAATACTTTTTCCATGAATAGAAAGCTACGCTTGCTTTTTGATGCGTTCTAGTGTTTGTTATATTTCCAGTTTAGTTTGGTATCTAGAACTACGCCCAGTTATCAAGCTGACCTTGAGGTACTTAGTTCAATACCACCGATATTTGGGGGTTTGCAGATAGGTATCTATCTCTTCTTAGTGAAAAGAACTGCCTCCGTTTTTCAGAGGTTTACTCCCAACCCAGTTCTCCACTAGTTGTAGTGCTTGAGCCTTTCAATTAGGGGCGGAAGAAATGTTCCCGAAACCCGGATAACCACATCGTCAGCATAGGTCAACGCGTTGAATATGTTTTCGTTCAGTATTACCAAGATCTCATCCACTACAAGAAGCTATATTATAGGAGGCAGAACTCCGCTTTGGGGGGTTCTTCTGCAGACCCTACTCCACATGGTTGCATCTCCCAGCATTGAATATGATGATTGGTTAGTTGACTCCCTAGTAGTTACTTGTGGTAGACATGGTTATCTAGTAGTATCTCGTTCACAGTGCTCCAGTTTAACATGCACTCAATGGTACATTGTATCTATTTGTTGCTTGTATTTATTTTAACTCTATTTTGGAATACATTTTGTAGTTGGTAATTATTCATGACTACTTTCACTTGAGTGGGCGCCGTGGCGTAAGTGGTTAGTGTGTCGGATCACTACGCATGAGGTTCCAAGTTCGAATCCCAGAAAACACCAAAAAGTTTTTTTCACGGTCCCACGTGTGAAAAATATAACGCACACAACATGAGTGCTTGCGAGAAGCTAGGCCTTGGCACTTAAAGAGCTGTTGCGCCAAATATATATATATACTTTCACTTGATAGAGGTTCCCCGCTATAACGAGCAGTCTTCAGAAGCCAATCATGGACACTGGGCTGCTGGGAATTATAAGTTGTGTTTGCCAGTCTCTTGACAGTGATAGCTGTTGCTAACATCTGGAAGCTATTCGTGATTGATATTTTCGTCTCTTGTAGTCATCTCGCGACGGAGCTCAGCTATGACTCGATATTAAACTCTTCTCCGAGAAAATTATTCGGTTTCGAGATTCAGTTTTGGGTTTGATTCACGAACTAGTGTTATTTATTACTGATACTTCAGAAGGAGTGGTTAGTTGTCTCCCTGGCAGTTCCTTGTAGTAATTAGTCATGATTACCTAGTAGTCTCTCATTCAAAATGATCTGGTTTGGCATGTACTCAATGATCCATACATCTTTTTTTATTGCTGTTACCCATTTGCCTTCCGTTACAGAAAAACTTAAGTTTTTTGACTAATTTTACACGATAGATGTACATAGTCATTTTTTGATTGCGCCTTGGCATGACTAGTAGTCTCCTGACTTTGGAAGTCAATCACGAATACTATTCTGACAGAAATGGTTAGTTTTAATTATCTGTTTCCAGTAGGTAGTCAGTAATAACTAATTAGATAACCTTGATATCTGGAAGCCATCCATGATTGATATTCTCGCCTCTTGTAGTTATTTGTCGACATTCAGTCATGGTAGTTTGAAGTCTCATTTCTTTGAAAATTATTGGTTTCTGAGCTTGTTTTGGATGATTAGTTGTCAACTAATTAGCTGTCTTGCCGATGATTATTCATGACTAATTTCATCCATAGAAATTATTAAGGAATTGCATAAAATCCCCAGTATATATTTAACGATATATCATCACCAGAGTGCATTCTAAAGCACAACATTTTATTGATACTCCTCTAAGGATACATTAATCATAGGTTAACTTCTACGAATAGTTATCGCTTGCTGATCAAATACATAACAAAACTCTGTGCGTAAGGTCATAGACAACGCACTATCAATAGCAAAATGTAGTACAAAGTTCATCCACCATAACAAATCTAGTTTCAATCTAGTCATTATGTATACTAATTTCTCGTTTATCATCTCTCACCCCAGGTTATGTAATTTTGTCGCCCCAATGATATACATTTTAGCTGGAACAAATTAAACAGAGGCTCTCAATCATTAATAGTAATTAAGTCGTAGGTCGGTTTGATTAATTGGTTAAAGTTGATTAGACAAATATAATAACAGTTCGTTGATAAGAGAGGGTGACTTTCTGCTATATTCTCGCCTAGATATGTGTGCCACTCAACTTTGGATTAAGTGGCGCAAGTATTTACCATGACGTGGGTGGTGTTGTTGTTTATATTTTTCTTCCTTATTGTCTTACGGCGCCACGAAATTTGAAAAGTGGACGATAGGGTAGTTGACTAAAGTACCATTAGCTGGCAGAAGAGAAGGAAAGTGACGGTGGAAACCCATTTGGTTTTATTATTCAGAAAGAAACTATTATCCCAGACTGTTGAATAGAAGCGAAATCCAAAATCTTAACACCAGACACTCTCAATGTCCGGATGACTAGCAATATTTATGCCCTAGGAATAAACCACTCCTTTAGAATAAGCAACAACTGCAGCGTCTTTCAGCCCGAAGTCACAGCCATTATACAGGCTGCCGAAATTATACACGAGAGTAATATCGTTGGACAAACGATCACTGTCTATAGGTATAGATAGCCAGGCAGCCGTTAAGGCTCTGGACTATGCTGTAATTAGGTCGAGGCTTGTGAGGATCTGCAAATCACTTTTAAACGATGTATCTAGAGCCTAGATCTAGAGTATATGGATATAGAAGGAAACGAAAGTGCTGAAGACCTTTCTAGGAAGGGGTCGGCGTTGCTGTCTAGCGGGCTCTCCCTTTTGTAGTGATCCCAATCAGTACGTTATGGAAGAAAATAGAAGATGAAGCCACTGGTCGAGCAAACAGACGCTGGGTTCATCTGGACACATGTGCAGCGGCCCGGGCGCTATAGCCGGCCCTTAGCAAGAAGAGATCAGCCTCTCTGCTGAAAATTAGTCGCCATAACGCACTGGTTTCATTTTCGGTATAGTTACTCACACTCCAACGACTATTGTAGAAGTTGCAGGAACGAAGAAGAAATTGAATTGTGATTGTCCTGCTCTATTCGTCAGTCGGAGCTGGAGCTATGTTCAGACGGTTGTCAGATCTTACAATATTGTCAGGTCTACCAGTGTGCGACAATTAGCTGCCGATGATCTGACAATGACAAACTGTCTTCGAACGTTAAATTGTCAGCTCACACGGTTGTCAGATTTTGTCCCAGTTTCTGATAATATTATTGTCAGACGGCTAGTCTAACAATGCTTTTTTTGGCAATGTTGTCAGGTTAAAAATTGTCAGTTTACACGGTTGGTAGATGAATGCTTACAAAAAAAATTGGCAGATCCGTTGTCAGAGGTTGTCAAACTCAAGGATATGCAAGAAGTTTTTTTCGTGCTGCATTGAATTGGAAAGTCTGAACATTTTTAAGTATTTGGACGAAGGATTGGGAGGCTCGCCATCAGGTGGACGGTTTTTAGGCGAAACTGCTCGTCGAATTGCGTACTGAGGAGCCACGATTGTATCGCAATCCAACAGTGACCTCAAGGAGGGGGTTGCAGAGGTGCAGTATGCCCCCATACATATTCCACTGTTTATTAAATGTATACTTAAAAGTGAAGTCACTATTTTAAATCATAGGTGAGAAATAATTTCACAAAATTTCTGCTTAAATTATTTCTCACTTTGAGTGAGAAATAACTTCACATCACAAAAGTGCATTTATTTCCCGCTTGAGGTGAAGTAAATTCTCGTGAAGTTATTTCCCTGGCTGAAATATTTGACTGAATTGACATCAAAAACATTTTACAATGATGAGGTGTCATAAGCCTCGTACATCTGACAATTTCCAGTGAGTCTGCCGATATCCTAAAAGTGTGACAACGGTCTGACAATGGTACAAGGGTACACGATTGATAGACGCCTGACAATTTCGTTGTTAGATGCCGCTCTGACAATGGTTGGACAATGCTTTTCTGACAACATTGTCAGACCAAAATCGTCAGTTCAGACGGTTGTAAGACATTTGCGACAAATTTTTATTGATAGACCTGACAATATTGTAAGACCTGACAACCGTCTGAACATTGCTTTATAGGTAATATTGAGCTGATGGACCTTCTGAGATTCATATCACTATCTGAGTGGTTCTAACTGTGGACCTTCTCTACAGTGCTTCTAGGGTTAAATAATTGGGCGCAATGAACCCAAACTGTTGGTCTAAGTGAGCAGTGACTCTTTTGTTACAAGTCACCCATCTACCTAACTTAACCTAACATAATCAGTCATCATCAAGGATCAACAACGAATTACGTAAATTTTGTAAATCAAAGCTAAAGCTGAAGCTTAGATTACTTCATTGTGTATATGTACATTCCAACCGAAATCTCTTAATAATAAAAACAAATCTCTCACATCCTATCCCGCAATCCACCAAATTGCCTTATCTGTGCATAACACTCCCACGCGTCTGTTTGTTTTAACTTCCAAAGTAAACAAACAACAATAAAATGCTCCTACCGTTCTAGATGTGTTTTTTTTTTTTGTTCTTACAGAATTATTTTTCATTTCGTAATTAAATATAAAGATAAAAAGAAAACACCGTTTTAGAGTGTTGGTGGGATTTACACTCTCCAACGTTAAGGAAGTCGTTCGTGTAATGCGTATTTTGGTTGGTATCGCAATCTATGTATGTACGTCATTCATTATTGTTGCTGTTCAGGTTTTTATTTTTAATGAAAATGATTCTTAAATACAATATTATAAAAATTATGGTAAAACCAGACAGTGCAGGCTAATTGAATTAATTCCGGAGCGACCGTCATCCAGAAAAATGCCATTGGACCATAAATGGTGGTAATTTGTTAGATACTTAACGGCCGGCGACATTTAAAAGTTATAAATACATATGCATGTGTGTACATGATGGTGATAACTTAATTAGCCGATAAATTTGTCGAGCGCATATGTTGTTGAATATGTTTCCATAGCTATGGGTGGCATGTTTGATGGCATGTGGGTAATAAATTATGAGGAAGGCAGATGGTTATGTTTCAATAAAAGTTTAACGACACGGTTACAGAGAAGGGCTGCAAGACTTACTTACTTACTTATGTTGATGGCACTATAGTCCGGGATGGACCTGGGCGTCAACCAACACCCTTTTGATAACAACAGTAAACCCCAATCCCGAACTTTAAAATTTACAGAACTGCCAATTGGTAGAGAACAGTAGTTATTGCCATTATGGAGTAAAACTGCATTTAAGCTTTTCTTTGAAGAAGCAATCGAACCAAGAAGTTCGCCTGCATCTTTTCGTAGTCCTAAATGCCTAGTCAAAACATTAAAGTCTGACTGGTCAAACATTCTCAGAAAACTGTACAAAATCAGGATCGAGATTTATTTAGTCGTCCAAACTAGAACTCCCAATTGAATTTTGGGAATGCGCTATATCTAAACATGGGGGTGGGAATGGTGCAGTGGATAGTGTGTTTGCTAGTTAACTGATATGTGCAGGCTCAAGCCCCAGCGGGGAACAGCAATCATGGGCCACCCGAGCATAAAGGAAAAACGAATTACATCGAGGTTTTTCCAACCACTCCACCAAAGAAAAGGTTCCTGCCTGGTAGTACAATGGAAAGGAGAGTTTGAGTGCTCTGGGACTTGGGTTTTCTTAAAAAAAAAAAAAAAAAATATCTAAACATGGAGCCATTGGCTGATCTCTATTAGAATCTAATAGTACAAGATGTGTGACTGATTGAACGTTCGGATAGACAATTCCTTTTTTATTTTTAGCGGTGTATCCTCTCACATTGCAGCAACAAAACTTACAGTCTTGGGTGTGATCCTGAGGTTCTCTTGCATTGCATAGGTCTGGCTATGTTAAAACTATTCTTCTTGCCTTTTGGCCACTTGCGAAGTTCCGATACGCAAGTTGTACGCACATTATTAGGCGTTAAAGGTTTTTCTAAGTTACGAATATTGTAATCAAAGTATACATCTTGTACATATTTTTCACTGAAATCGTGATATTGTTCTGTTGTTCTGATAACAGACATTCTTTTACTACAAGCGTAACAAAACTCTCACGCGAGTTAACACATTTACGCGAAGTCATCATCTTCTTCTTCTTCTTCCTTTTATCAGCGAGGTTATGATCCGAAAACAAGGGATCACAACCCTCCCACTTCACCGCATTTCTACTGGTCCGTCTGTGGGGTTGACCCCAGAAAATATCGGCAGGCCTGCCGATTTTGGATCACTCGGTTACTGAGGCCAATGAAATGCCGATGTCGTCGCATTTGTCTGATCCATGCGTTTATAGGCCTGCCTTTCCTACCTTGTGATGTCTTTGGAACGTGCATTGATATTGCCTTTTTAACCTGGCTCAAATGATCTCTTCTTTGAACGTTGCAATAGCAGCTGAGCCGGTCGCGTTTTATTTTTGGTACGATGGTTTCCTTGATGTGAAAGCTTCCACGGATCTTCGAACTTCTTATTCGATCAAGCTTTGTCACTCCTGCTGTCATGCGAAGCATCTTCATCTCAGCTGCCGTTAATTTACTCTCATACTTTTTGTACATTGTCCAACATTGTGAACCGTATGTGAGCGCTGGATGCACAACTACGGTATAGAGCCTTCCTTTCAACTTAGGGGGCATTTTTCGATCACAGAAGATAGTGGAATTTTCTCGCCACTTCATCCACCCTACGCTTACACGATGATTGATGTCGTCATCACAAGTTGCTTTGCTATTGATCATAGATCCCAGATATTTGAACTTTTCGCACTTGTGAAGCACTGTTCCATTCAAATAAATGTCTGGAATAGGCCTGAGTGGATCAGAGAACGGGCAGCACAATTACTCTGTCTTTTTTGAACTAATGCGATACCCATTTCCCTTCAGAACGTCCACCCACACGTCAAGTGCTCGTTGCAGGGATCTAGGATCCTCACCTATGATGGCTCCATCGTCAGCAAAGAATAACTGAGGTACCTTGGGGTCCATCACTTTACCTTCAAGCAGATAATCAAGGACTATAATAAAGCGGGGCATCTTACTCTTGCCTTTGCTCCTTCGTACATGTCCATAATCATCTGTCCATAGGTTTCTGGAACCCCTCGATGTCTTAGCGACACCCATATCAGATTTCGTGTTTGTCTGTCGAATGCCTTTTCAAAGTCAACCAATGCAATATGCAAATCCCTTAAGGAATCACGATGTTTTTACATTATGATCTTTATACTTTGGATTGCATCTGTGGTTGATTTACCCGAGACAAACCCGCACTGATCATCCGATAGTCGTATTATTTTTCGCAGTCGGCCACCGAATACCCGCTCAACGATCTTCATAGTGTGTGACATCAGCTTGATCGAATGGTATTTATCACAGTTTCGCGTATCACCCTTCAAGGTAACTTTCCCTCCATGGATTCGGAATTGGATCACTTCTCACGAATTTGAAGATGCGAATTCTGAGCCATCTGAACCCGACGTCTCTCATCTTTTTCCAGAACTCAGAGGGCATCTCGTTTGGCCCAACCGCTTTTCGTTTTCGGAGTATTTAACCGCCTCACTAACTTCTTCGACTGTAATGTTGGGTATTTCTTCACAGTTAGGGGTGGTTCTTGGAAAGTATAGCCGGGGAAACTGTTCATTTAAAATCTCTTCAAAATACTGCCGCCACTTCTGCAGAATTTTGTCGTCATCCACAAGAAGCTGGCCATGAGCATTGTTAATGAACTTTGGCGAACGAATCTCCTGAGCATTCCTCCTTCTTTGGGCAGCTATTTTGAAGATGGTTGCGCTCTTGTTCATATTGTGCCTTCGCAACTCCTGGATAGCCTGGTTTGCATCAGCAACAGGGGAAGATATTTTATCCAGCTTCCGATACAGGCCCTCCGTACTCTCTGCTTGAAGCTGGGCGCACTTCTTCTTCGCTTTTTTCTTGCAGCATCTGTATTCCATTTCGAGGCGAACTTTTTCGTCACTATTATTATTAGAGGGGCATTTTGACCAAGCTTTGAAAGCCGCTTTCTTCTCATTTATCTCCTTCTTAGCTTCATCACTCCACCACCATGTTCTGTTGGTGGTGGCCTTTTGAAGCTCCTAGCAGGGATTGGCCTTCCTTAAGCAAGTTTGCTGTAGAAAATCCCACTTATTTTGTGCTCTGCACTCTTCATCCTCAGCTCCGTTGATGATGTGAGAGAGGTAATTTTTCATTACGAAAACAAAAGCCTCGCCTTTTTCTTTATCCAGATTGTACCACGTGATTTTCTCAGAGACCCTTGTTTGTTTGCTTTTCTTCCGTGTTTTCATAAAAATATCTGTTAGCAGGAGACGGTGTTGCCGAGCGATTGCCTCTCCCAGGATCACTTTGCAATCTTTTACCCGAGGCTTCATGAAACTGGCTACCAAATGGTAGTCAATCTGAGTTTCATCTCCACCACTGCTGTAAGTGATCAGGTGTCGGCTTTGTTTGATGAACATGGTAATTAACACGATAAGACCGTGTGATTTGCACATGCTTAGGATGTCTTCAGCAGGAAGATTCCTGGTGCCATATCCTAGTCCTCCATGGCAGTCTTCATAGTCTTCGTTTGATTTCCCGACATGTCCATACAAATCTCCTCCAACAAACAGAAACTCTTCCTTTGGGATGTTCTTAAGAAGATTGTGGAAATCTAGCGAAAATGCATCTTTAGCTCTCTGATTGCACCCATTTTGGGGAGCATATGCACTGATAATATTCCACACCTCTCCTTGTATTACTAGTTTGAGAGACATCAAACGGTCGCTGAACTTCGAAATGCTCAAGACGTTTCCAAGTAGCTCTGCCGCAAGGATGATACCGATTCCGTTCTTAGACTTTTTCGTTCCGTAGAAGAACATCTTGTGATTTTTTATTCTAACGTCCAAGAAACGCGCCCGTTCCGGTGTTTTTCCATTTCATCCCTTGGACACACAAGATGTCCACCCGCCTTCTATTCATCATCTCATCCAGCTCGTAACTTCGACCGGTCATGCTTCCAACGTTCCAACTCGCGATCCTCAAATTGCGTCCAAACTGTTTCATTATTTTGCTAGCCCCCGGAATCCGCATAGTTCTTACTCGAACATTTCTGCTCGGTCCAGGATCAGTACCATGCACAGCAGTGGTAGTGCCTGGCAAGGTAATGCCTTTCCTTTTTGCAAGTATTACCATAATGATACAGTTTTGCAATATTACTATATTACAATGGTGTTTGTTGTTTGACACGTGCATGCTCCTGTTTTAGTATTGTTTGATCTTTCTTCTGTAACACCGGTGATCTCCAGTCGTGTCATCCCACGGACTCGCATGCACACTTGTGGGAGGGTTTTTGAGGTAGTATATGTGTCGCTAGGCTCACTTGGGTGTTATATTGCCTAGATCTGATTTGTACCCTTAGTCGCCTTTTACCACAAGCGCTGGTTGTTGGGGGGCGCTGCAGTGATATTCTTAACCCGTCCCTGCACGGGTAATTGGAATTGTAAAATTCTTATTGAAGCGAATCCACTTAAGGATGCTAATGGTTAGTAATTTGCTGTTATAGAGCTATTTGTTGGTTTGAGTAACAAGGCCCTCAAAAACAAGTCGCTGCAGCTTTTGCATTGAGCAGGCCATTATAGGTTATCAAATTAAAATGGGTACACTATTCGGATATGTTCCTTTACCTAGTATTTGCCATAAAATGTATCCAAGTGAAGGGAACAAGCACTGTAACCCCTGCCGTCAGCCCATGCAATAACCTCCCTTGAGACAACCTGAAACCATTGCACCGCCTTTGTCTGACAGAAAAGCAAACCTAAATCGATGTTGAATTTCCATAGTTTTGTCGTAATGAATTGCATTTAATTAAATATGTCACCAGCCGTATTGGCTTGCAAGCAAAGCGCACAAGTAATTCACAGTAGTAAACATTTTAATTAATGGACCGCACATTGCACAAGCGGTCCTCATTTGTGTGCCTCCTATTGACTTGTCACGTCGTCGTCGACACCAGTGTGTTCTCCTCCATTCAATAGAGTTCAATTAATTAAAACCAATTGGCCTAAAATAAAAATATACATACATATATAGAGTACTGAGTCTGCAAACCGGATTCGTAATACGACAAATTGTCAAGTATCAATCGGACTGTAGCTTTGACAGTTTACTGCAAGTTGATTCCTTCTGGGATTGCTGTGCTGGCGCAACAGTGCGTATACGCACCCATGGTGGTCTTTCGACGAGAGAGACGATTTGCGTGCGCCATCGATGAGTGCGTGCGTGGTGGCGTTGAATGTAAGCTCGAGCTGGCCTGTCACTTGACGTCGACGCAGTCGGTTGGTTGGTCAATGGATTTAAATGAAAGTTGATTTATTTATGCTTCGAACACGGATTCTTAGCCCCTAGATGATTGGTGGCTTTTTATGAGGTTTATGTTGTAAGTGGCTGCGGAGATATTTCAACTGATTTGAATCTTGCGTAAAATATCGGTTAAATGTATCAACCTCTTTATATTTTTTGAATAAGTTTTAATGACGTTATTCAGGATAGTGGTGATGTTGATATTTTTTTCTTTCCATTTGCAGGTAAGACAAGAGAGCAGTTTGAAGTCTAGATACCTATGGGTACGGGTGGTTGGTAAGTTTGATGACTTATGGCATTCGAAATGTAACAAAAGTCCAGCGTTCTTATTAATAATGACACATTCAACAGATTTTGCTTGCTTATCAGAAGGTTGATTCGTCTGAACGAATGTTGAACAACGATTATGACAAAGTTTGCTTTCAACTCTAAATCACGGGTATGTAAAGGGCTATTGATTGGTTGGGTGGTTAGGATGGGCCTTTGATGAGGACGCATTTAGACCAGAAATAGGTCCATTGTACTGCCGATATGTAAGGTGGGTGGGTCGCTCTCTTACTCTGGGAACCATTTGCTTCGTTGTATGAAGGAGTTGATTTTAGCCATGCAGACGTTGCCGATATCCTTTAGATCATTGAAGGAGTATTCGAGCAGGATGGCCTTCCTGATTGGGCGGGAGCCAGACAAGCGAATAGGAGGTGACTAATGATCTCTTCTTCTTCTTCATACCTATAGCTTCTGCAGAGGCCGTTATAGGGGTTGCCTAGTCCTTGGGCATGCCTGCCTATGACGCCGTGTCCGGTGAGAACCTTTGTTATTTTGGAGAGGGCTCTTCTCCTATGCTTCAGAAGTGCGATGGACCTAGATTTGTTCAATGTTGGCTAAATTTGTCTAACGGATTTACATTGGCCTAGATGTTACCATCGGTGATTGGCTACCTTTTCCGCGTCGATTTGAATAAGGTATTTAACATAAGACGCTGGCACCTGGATGTCGGTAATGCCTATGCTATTTGTACCAGAGGAGCTTTGTCGAGCCAGTTCGTCAGCTGCACAATTCCCCTAGCTGCACAGGCACAGTGACCTGTTACCAAGCAAAGGGTGAGGTTGCACTGACCATCTATCTCGTTAAGAGATACGCGGCAGTCTTTCATAGCCTTAGATCTCGTAGTGCTGGATGCGAGTGATTTGATTTGATGGCTGCCTGACGGCCGACATTAATACCAATATCCGATGTTGACAGTGTATTAGCCGCTAGCCATTCAGTGGCTTGGCAAATCGCGGTAACTCGGGATTGAAGAACGTTGCAATGGTTTGGAAGGTTAAAAGAAAAATTTATGTCTAGGTCTTCTGAGAAGATTCCGGCATCGTTCCCGCCGTTGTACAGGACATCGCGTTGCGCCCATTCAGTTCTTTCCGGTATTGAGTGCATGTAGCCTTTATTGAAGTCATATTCAGTGGGCAGGTGGTCAGTGAAATTAAACAGATGACGGCGCATCGAAAGTATTTTGGCGTGCTCCGTGTTTTGGTCCTTTCACTGCTTGAAAGGTCAATTAGTTGCATGTAGCACTAGTTGAGTAAGTATCCTCCTCAGTCAAAAATGAGTTAGGGTATACGTATACCTTATCTGAATAGAATCTTCATAAGATCATAAAGCACTATAAAAATGCTAAGCTTTGCTTATTTTTTGTACGATACCGAAATTGGGTCGCATGCATTCCGTAGCCTATGATGAATACAGTTCCTTCAAATAAGCCCATAGTTGAATTTATTTAAATTTGACAGTTTTAATGAGTAAATACATATTTGTATGGTAAAATGATTTCTGATCAAAAATGATCCAGTTTCCGTAGTTTGAAATTTCAACTACTTTATCTCACGAGAGCACAATTTTGTCCGAATGTACCATTCTTACTTACTTAGGTGGCGCTGCCGTTCGGCTTGAACCTGGACCTGAACCAACAAGCGTCTTCATTTAGCTCCGTCTTTAGCTAATTGCCTCCAGTTGCGCACTCCAAGTTGTTCGAGGTCCCCTTGAACTTGTGCACGTTATCTGCGGCGAGGTGGTCCTCTACTGTGTCGTCGCTCGGGGTTAGAAGACTCTGCGGGTCGGAGCATTGCCATCTCAATCGCCCAATACGCAGTTTTAAGACTAGGTCGATGCCGCTGTACAGCTCGTATAGTTCGTGATTGAATCTTCTACCCCAAAACCCATCAACGTAAACGGGACCGAATGTGGGACGAAGAATTTTTTTCTCGAAGGACCAAGGATATCTTCATCTGCTTTCAATAAAGTCCATGTTTCAGTGCCACCATAAGGCAGGACGGAGTTGATCAGAATCTTATATAGAGTCCCCTTAGTTGCTAGAGATAGGGCTTTACTGTTGAATTGGCTTATTAGCAAAAAAATAAAAATAAGAACTGTGATTGGCAAGAGATATTCTTAGCTTGATTTCTGCGCTGGTATCATTATCAGAGTTTATAGCAGAGCGAAGGTAGACAAAGTCCCTCACTACCTCGAAGTTATAGCTGCCCACTGTGACGTTCCAATTCGTCGGTGTAGATTGTTCTTTCTTGTTGACAGCATATACTTGGTTTTACCATCGTTTATCGCTAAACCGATTTTGGCTGCTTCTGCTTCAATACTTGCAAATGCACCTGTGACAGCCTGCTGAGTTTTTCTTATAATGTCAATATCGTTGGCGTATGCAAGCAGTTGTACAGACTTGTGATAAATTGTGCCTCTGGTGTTGGCTTGTGAGCTCTGCACAATCCGTTCAAGTATAATGTTAAAGAAGTTACATGACAGCGCGTCACCTTGTCTGAAATCTGTTTTGACTTCAAAGGGCTCGGTGATGTCATTACCGGCCTTCAAATCGATAAAGAGATTATGAGTATCGATTTGGACTTCTTGGGTTTTCTCCAGGATCTGTCAAAGTGTTAAGATTTGATTGATGGTGGACTTGTACTCTTCTTGAAAGTGGTCTAAATCTTCTTTCCTCGTAAAGTTTTTTTTTTTTTATAAAATTTGCGCGCGCCGAAGGGATTATTAATTTTCTAATGCTGGTCCTCAGGGCACAGGCGGGTGGGAAAGGGGGGAAAAACGGAGGAATAAACGGTTTGTTTTGGCTTTAAATGTTTGAATGCTATAACGACGAGCAAATACAGAGCCTGGTAGATCATTCCACGAACGTGCTGTTCGGCTTATAAACCAATCCCTATATTTGGCAGTACGTCCGAAGTTGGGCTCGGGGTGAACTGATGTACATTCGAAGCATAACGCGTATTGCGAGTGAAATTTTAAGGAGGAGAAATGCAACGCGCGATTCTGAACTCTATTTAGAGTGAGCAAAACGGCCTTGGCTGCACTATTCCAGATGTTATATTCCAGCTTTGGGTGGGTGAGTGCCATATAAATTAAACCCAGATCAGACGGGGTTAAATATTGTTTGCACCGCTTAAGGGATCCTAGACATTTTGCATCATTTTTTGGTTATTAATACATATACATACCGAGAATGGCAAGTCTTTCGTATAGAGCGATGCAAGTACCATTCATGGATAATAGTTGAGGGTTTTGGTTTCGCTTGGGAGACAAGCCAGCATTGTGTTTTAGATGGATTACATTTCACTCTATTGGTTGAACCCAATTTTATTATGCTCTCCAGTTCGGAATTTAATGCGTTTAACATACTCGTACGTTGTAGTTCCTCTTCTACGACCAAAGAGCAGGAACGTGAGTTAGTGAACGAGTATGAAAAACTGAGAGTACTGGTATCAGCAATAGAATGGATTTGATTAGAATTTGCAGACAAGAGGTCAATTCTAAAAATGAGGTAGAGAGTCTGAGATAAACCAGAGCCGTAGGGAACACCAGCATTTATATGGTGAATCGCTATCCAAGACAACTTGTACTGAACGGTCCGAACAATAATTTCTTATCCATTGAAGAAGAGACTCACTTTCCCCGCACGCATTTTCGGCGAAAGAGCCCGATGCCAAACTCTGTCAAATGCCTTAAAAATATCGAGCGCAACCATTTTTATTTCGTCGAAGTGATGGAGAGATTGGTTCCACTTCTATGTGAGATATGTCATCAAATCACCAGCGGACCTGCTGCTACGAAAATCGTACTGCCGGTCATTGAGGAGTTTTCGTAAATCAAGATATTTTGTAAGCTGACGATTTATCAGCGTTTACATGACCTTGGAAGGTAGATTCATCTTTCTTGGTGACGGGCTGGACAAATGCTCTTTTCTATCTTCTAGGAAAGAGCCCAGAAGAGTAGGATAGACGAAAAAGCTTACGCAGAGGTTTTGCCAGCGTGGAAGAACACATCTTCAGAACTATGGGGACATACCACCTGGACCAGCGGGTTTATGTAAGTGAAGACGTTTGAGTACTCCTGCAAATGTTCGGGTGCGAAAGTGGATTTGTCCCATGGATAATTGTACGCTCTCAAGTACAGGAAGAGACAAAGCACTATCTGGCAGGGTGGAGTTCACTGCAAAGTTGATTAGCCGTGTTTAAGGAGCTGACAGCTGGGCAGAATTTTTAATATTTTTGATGAATGACAAACATTGTAGAAGCTTTTGCCACAATTTTTGGTCATGTGAAAATTTCACACGTCAAATGTGGACATTGCAATCATTTCTAGCTTGTTTAAACTTCTTTCGGTTATCCTTAGATTTATTGGCTTTATTAGACCGAAATCTTTCTTCTTTTAACCTGGTAGCCTCTTTGTAGCTCTGGTCAAAGCACGAGTTTGCCTAAGGTTTGATGCTCTTTATTGTGTCAGGAATATCGTAATTTATACCTAAGAAGATGGTGTCAGTAATCATATCAGCGGTAGCAGCGGTACGCAGCGAGCTGGGTGCATTTTTGAAGTACTCAAAGAGATTCCTCTCCCTGCGCTTTATTGTTTTTGCCTTCCGAGTAACATTTGAAACTATTTCAAGGTAATTTAGCCGTCAAGTGACTTAACAGATACAAATAGAAGTGCGTAGTGGTAAACTGTTGCGGAGTAGTTCACATTCGATACATTTTTGTAAATGAGTTGCTTAATTCTGTGTTTCGACGAAATGAGCCCCTAAATGGTGGGAGGAGCCTTAAACTAGCTTCTGTTTTCAAATGATGCCATACAGAACTTTTATCTTCCTGACTCAAGGACATATATTGTAGTTCTATCCTCAATAAAAGAAAAGGAAATTACTTCCATGACCCTTCGATAAAAAAAAGTTCAAACTATTTCTCCGTTGATTAATGAAACCGCCATTTCACAACTATCTACATTCTTCATCTTCTTGAGCGGCTTCCCTGTCAAAACCAATTAGTCACACTTAGCACACTCTGTGTCACAAGCAATTATTCAACCGGACAAAGAAATACAAATCAACAATTATTTCTAATCAATTTCAAACTCAATTTGATTCGTGCACAAATGGCTTTTGTGTTACACCGGCACACATTCACCCACATTGTTCGAAGTGCGTCAATAGGGTATAAGATGTGGGCTATCCCCACCGACCGACAGACCGCCTCAAGCTCGTCAAATTAATGATATGCTCCGCTGAGTGTTCAATTATTCTAATCAAATCATTCATCGCAACGCAGTAAGCCGACGGAGCGTAGCTTCGGATCAGCCACGGGCATACACATAGCTTGCGAAGCGGATGAATGGACGTAGCTCAACTTGTAATTCAATTATTTTGTGGTATCCACAAATGATCATCACATGAACTCGTGATCCCACCGCCGCCGCATGTGTGCATTAATCAAGAGCAATTTTGCGGGTACCGCGCCGATAGTGAATGGCGGTGGATCGTCTGTCTATTGTACTATGGTTGTTGTACTCGTAGATACAATTTTTTGTGGAAATTGTCGAGAGCGATTTGTATTGAGTGCGCTAAGTGCACTTGACGACTCTTATGTGGAACTAGGCTTGACTGAACAAAGTAGTGACTGCTAAGTGGTGTCTGGGAAATTTGTTATTTCAATGAGGATGTCCAACATCGTTTAGGTTTTTCCAGGCAATTTGGTATTTTATGCGGGACTTGCATCTTTTCTTTGCTCAATTATGTTACAAATGGGGCCTATTTGTGTGAAATTTTTTCCCCAGCCAAGGGCAGTGCTTTGATGTAGTTTAGGCTAGCCACTCAGTTTTAGAATCCTTACTTAAGTACTAAAATGATGTTCTACATCAGTCGCGATCCGCCAACTTGATGCTTTCAAAGCTTCAAATACCGTCAAACTATTCCGCGTCAGACGCCTCCCAGTCTGATCATGTGAAATGAAATCTAAGTTATTCCAATTCGATGTAGTTTCCAAGTAAATTCACATAATTAAACACTTAATGAGCCAATAAGCTGCTGGTGTGCCCCTTAACATCACTCATTGGTGTAGTGAGCAAGGTAATGGATGGATTCCCATGACCAATGTAAACACGAGTGTTATACAACCGACATCAATTTCAATGGAAAGCACGTAGGAAAATTAAACACGTAATATTACGGGAGTGTTGATGCACGTAACATCAAGTTAACGGGCTCCATGTGGTTTGAATGTTCACAAACTTAGCGCAAGCCTCGGGTGTTCAAACGTCCTTCAATATCATTCTACGTAGAAAAAGCGTGTCAAGTTAATTCAGTGAAATTATACCACCTGTATTTCAGTCAGAAAAGTTATTTTTAGCTGCACCTATTAATTTGGTCGAAATAGAAATTTTGATCAATCTAAAAAAAAAAAAAAAATTGAAATCTTTCAAAGACGAAACTGAGCCCGTACTTAGTAACAGTGTGGGATTTCCACCCACTAAACCCACCTCCCATCCTACCCCTGGTCCTCGAGGCACTGCCGTCAAGTATTTCATCGCGAGGGGGGCTTCACCCTTACATTCTCGGCTCGTTCGTGTTGGCAGCCGTCTGCGCCATGTTTCGCTGTTGCTGCTGCCTTCGTTGTTCTTTCATGATAGTAGACACAGATTCGTTTACCGTTTCCCAAGCTTCTTGCATACTCAGCATCTATCTGGTGATGTTCTTTGGTGTTAAGTCCACACCCAGTTTATTCGCCAGCAAGTTACGTGCACAGTGGAACATGATGTGTTCCCCATCCTCGACTGGTTCCGTGCATGTCCGGCAATAAAGGTTGTCTTCGTGTCCAAATCTGTGGAGGTAGGCTTTAAAACATCGAAGACAAGTAAGCATTTGCGTTAGGTAGAAGTTCAGCTCTCCATGCTTCCTCTTAATCCAAAGGTCTTTATTGGGGATCAATCTCTGCATCCATCTGGCTTTGTCAGAAAGGTTCCATCTCTCTTGCCATTCTTCGAGGCTTGTTCTTGGTGGTACTTCGGTGTCACTTCGACTCGTCGCTGTTGGCACTATATTTCCGTTCGGCTGCTTTAACGAGGAGGTCTATTGGCACCATTCCAGCTACTACGCATGCCGCGTCGTAGGAGGTTGTTCGAAAGGCGCCACATACTCGCAAGGCATTGGTTCTGGAGAACGCCTCCGTTTTCCTTCTGTACGATTTCGTCTTCATGACACCTGCCCATATTTGGGAGCTGTTGCAACGTCGCAACTCTTGGTAAGAGCAGTCTCTGTCTAGGTCCTGCAATATTTGGCATGATCCTTACCAGGACAGCCGTTGTTCCTTTTGTCTTCTCAGCTGCGTGTTGCAGATGTAGCTTAAAAGTTAACCTTGCATCTATAGTAAAGCCAAGGTCTGTTTGGATGTGTGTATGTACTACTGGCTGCAACTTAAGCAACTGGATGAATTTGCTTCGAATTTTACTTATGAAACGGCACTCGTTGACATGCCGCAAGGTCAAAACTTCTTCTCTAAGTTTATTTCTAATGGTAGATTCGCATCCGAATAAACGCGCTGTAGCAATCGTCATAGTAAAGTTTTTTTTTGCCTTTTGGCCGGCACATCTTATTGCACATCTTAGACGGCTGCGATATTTACGATGTATCAGTCTACGACTGATACGCAAGTTATTTGGATGCACATGATTTGTAGAAAGGCCTAGCATTCCACGTGCAGACTTCGTTTCCCAGAGCCGTCTGCAGTATGGGCATCCTTATCCGAAGTTCCTTCGTAACTGACTGATATGTTAGGAAAGTTAACCCGACTGCTCAACCTGGAGGGTCAGATCCATCTTTACAACCAATAGCACGAAGGGCCGGATACACCGATCCCAGTAACACACTTCAAGGACCCGTTAAGGTTTCATTAGCTTACATCTCTTTTTCAACAAGGCTTCAGTACGAAATTTGTTAAATTAACTCAAAGCGCACACTTAGCAACCCCTTCCTCGGGAACATAATAGAGATGTCGGAGAAGCAGTAACCTGTTTTAATTCCACAGGGTGGGTTTAAAAGATTTTTACTGCGTTTTTCTGCCTGAGTCGCACGTAATTTCTACTACATAGCGTATTTCACCATAGAATTGTCCCCGCGTCGTAAGATGTGACCGATCTATTCCCACTTTCTCCTCCGTATGGCGATGTTATAGATTCATTGCCCGATCTCTGATATAGCTGTCCATTAAAGATAGGATTGGGTCAACAATTTTTTAAGTTGATTCGTAGGCAATAAAGGTTCCAGATAGCGAGTAAGTGTGGTATTCATCTTCCATGTACTATACAGCAGTACCGATATGACGTTGGAGTCGAATAGTGGTAACTTGGTTGCCTTAAAATCATTGCTTCTCCAGATTGTTGAGAGCACTCCGAATGCAGGTTTTGTTTTTCCGATTGTGTTGCATATATGTACCCAGTTTGATGCCACCACGGTCGGCCGAGGCCACATTTTCTGGGTAGAGAGAGTGGCCAACTTTTCGACCGGCTATCTGGCAATGTTGAGTTGCGCACATGAGTTTGAAGTGCTCAGAGCTTCATTTTTGGTGTAATTATCCTTTGCTCCTCTTTCTTTGTCTCGGACTACAGAGTTTGCACTATTATATGTAGGTCCAGTATCCTATGTATGTGGAAGTAAGCAAACATCGTCTGCACGTACAGATGCTTTAGATAAGATGTCATAGTAAATTGGTTTCATTGAGTCAGTGTTGATCAGAGCATATAGTTGATTAAATGTCGACTTAAGCTGTTGCAACCCTTCTCAAAGTGGATGAACAGTAGATGCAGTAGAGACCTGTCCTAGTGCTCTATGATGATCCGCAAGATCACCCCTCTTTTTCACTTCTTTGGGAAATGTTAATTTCCCCATGCACTCCGTATAAGCAGGTGGAACAGTTCTGTCGTCGTATAATATTAGGTGCCGCTTGAAAGAGTATGGCATCAATATGGAACGTGAACAAATGCTCCACCTAATCTAAGGTATTTCAAGGAATTTATTAATTTCTCAAAAAAATAGAACCAGAGACATTCTATCAATGAGCAAACAGAATGCTAACATCCTAACTGACTTGCTTACTGGGCACTGCTCTTTTAATCACCATCTCAAGAAAATGGACCGTGTTCAATAGGGTATGTGCCGTCTCTGGCTTGAAGACACCGAAACAGCCCATCATATACTCTGTGATTTCCCAGCCATAGCCAGACTAAGGCTAAAGCAGTATAACAAAGGCTTCACCTCACCTTCTGATGTCACCTCTTCCTCAGCTCGAACTATCCTTACCTTCATTAATGATTTAGATTTCCGCTAGTTGACAACTAATTCTCGAACAACCAAGCAGGGTATAGCACAAAAGATCTTTAAAATAAAAATGGTATCAATACCCACCGGTTTAATTTTCGTGAAGGAGTAAATCGTCGTTATTATCTTTGTAATGCTGGAAAGTATGGTGGGTATTCAGGAATTTGTTGCTCATTTGAATTCGAGGTCACAACGCTGTCTAAGTGGTTAAGCATTGTTGCTAAATGTTCTTTCCATCTCTTGAGCTGATCCTCATTCGAAATAAGCAGGCAACCACCTAAATGCATCACCAGCTGTTTCTTGGATTTCTGACCACCAATAATCTCATTAGTAATGCTATCGCATTATTCTTGTACGTTGCCTTATGGATCTTGTTAATAAGAAGATATTTCTTCTTCCTCACACTCAGGTCTATGTAGACCCATTGTGATGCCCATTGAGATTTGATTCAGTAATTTTGGTCTGGAGTTTGGTTCTTCCTTTCCTACACTTGTGGATCGCTGTTAGGTGCCTTTAGCCAGCCTGAAGTCCTCGAGAAATTGTAAAGATTGAAAACGGAAAGTAGTAGTTTCCTAGAGTTATATTCCTCAGGTGGCAGAGGCTTGACCAGTGTGGCAAAGAAAGTGAGGAGTATATTCATGGACTTCTTCGTCGTCGTCAGTTAGTTTTAGTTTTAATGCATGACTTCTCAGTAGATTGTGATAAGCGAGTACGCTTATCATAAGGAGAAGTTTGTTGGTTTTATTTTGTCTTACTTTGGCCAAAGTCTACGAGATCTTTCACAGGTGGGAAGTAGTTCCCATCTGGTGTTTGGTATATTATTTCTCTGAGGTTACAAAGTAGTATTCTGACCGATTTTGTCAGCTCGTTCAACCTCTAGCGCAGAACCCTTTCTCCCAAACTCGTCAGTTTTTTCGTTGCCCGCGACACCCCTGTGGCCGGGGACCCAACAGAGTTTTACGTTAGGTATGCTGCGATCCAAGAACCTTGAGCTCTTCGCAACAGCTCTTAACAAGTTTCGATTTTATTTCTGTAGCAGATATTGGATTTATAGCCGTCTGGCTATCAATGAAAATAGTGATATCCTTTCGTGTTATTGTTATCATTGAAACTAGATTGACGGTTTTCATTACTGCCAGAATTCCGCTTGGAAAACACTGCTATGGTTGGGAAGTCTGATAGAGCTGTGTATGCTGAGGGCTTCCGATAAGACTCCTGCGCCTGTGCCTATTTCCATTTTCGAGTGATCTATATAGATAGCAAAAGGCAGTGAATGCAGGTGTTCACCTTGAAGCTACCTTACAGTGGTCAAGAAAAGAATTTGTCTACGCTTTCATTCTGAAAAACACCATCCCACATCAAAATTTTGACAAGAACATCCTCGTCACTACCCTTTCCAGATCACTCTGGACCAAGCACGGAGTTCGTGGAGGTGTTTTCTCCAACATGCTTAACATTAAGCTCTTCTTCCCTCTGCCAAATCATTGTAGCGTATTACAGGAGGAAATTATGCCGATTAAAGAAGTATTATCTTGGCTCAAGAACAACGCGATATATCCATTAGAGATATCCGCATCTTTAAAGACAGCCAAGCAGCAACCAAATCCTTAGAATCGACCTTTATAAATTCATTAGAAGCTGTACTCTGCCGATCATCTCTCGCAGAGATGGCTGAAAAGCGCAATATTCACCTATGTTGGGTGCAATTTTCAGGGAATTGTAACAGGACAACTATACCCATCCTGTCGCCTAAAGGCACCTTAGGTATACAAATCGCTACTGGCAAACGTGAATTCAAGCTGGATGCTATCGAGAGTACAAATCTTAGGTGGACGAGTAGATCAATATCTAAACGGATCTAAAACGTCCTACGAATTTGATTTGTCTCAATAGGTGCCATCACTGGGCACTGTCCAATAGGCAAGCATGCTGAAAGGCTGGGCCTCTTTGCAAACGACTTTTGTAGACGCTGCATTGTTTAAGAAGAGGAAGAAACTATTCCTCGCCTTCTCATTACAACGATATATGCGATCTGATAGACACAGGTGTTTTTTTTTTTTTTTGCCTAGGGGGTAGTGAAAAAACGCTAATGCACACGAGAAACAGTCTCTCTCTGTTTCAAGTAGTGTGAGACTTCTACTCCTTCTGCTCACTAAAAACTCACTAAAAACCCGCCTGACAACATCCACTCCGGAACCGCTTTAGCAGTACTTCAGAGTGGTGTCGTTTTCTTTCCCCTCTGGGGACCGGCTTTTTCACATTTTTCTCTTGGTGCAGGTTTATAATATCTTGCCGGTAAGGCTTTCATCAATTTGGTAAACTTACTGAGGGTATATTAACTTCATCCTCTCTCTTTTTCGATCTGAGTACCGTCTCAATGAATAAAGATATTTTATTCCACGTGTCGATACTCGAAACCATCTTGTTTACTGTATTTTGTGGACAAAAGTTGCCCATATCTGTCTCTAGACTATTTCTTTCTGCTGCCCACCTGTTATAGATAAAAAAAGTGTGATACGCATTGTCTTCCAGAGAGTCTCCCTATTGGCTGGCTGCGCTTCCTACTTTTCTCATCTTGTGCATGTACCTGTTGAAGTAACCATATTCGGTAAGGATCTGGGTAATATAATAATTCACTTCACCGTGCTCCCGCTCTGTTCATGCAGCAACGTCTTTGATCAACCGGTAGGTCCACCTTCCCCTCGTTTTGGCGTTCCATCTGTTTTGACACTTCTGCTTCGAGAGTTGCTTCGCTTCTGTAGCTGCTGTTGCCGCGCCTACTTCCGCCTCCTTTTCGTGGGTCGTGGGCGTACTTCCTTGCTGTTGCTAGGAGATCAATGGGCGTCACTCCTGCGACTACTAGGGCTGCTGGCTCCGACACTTGTTGGTAGTAACTCGTTATCCGAAGGGCTCCTACACGTTGCACCGCGACCACTTTCTTCCTGTATATCTCCTTTTTGAGCACGTCAGCCCAGATCTCGGAGCCATACAAGAGTATCGAGTGCGTTACCGACATCAGGAGTCTTCTTTTACTTGCCGTGGGACCTTCTATGTTTGCCATCAGTCTGCTTAGCAATAGGCATGTTTTCGTGGCACTTTCGGATGCGACCTTAATTTGTTCCCAGAACGTGGGCTTCGTATCTATCCTAACTCCTAGATATTTTACTGCTTCCTTAGTGTATATGACTTCCGGACCCAGCTGGAGCTCGATTATTGTGGGTATCCGCTTCCTCGTTAGCAGCACTATATCGGTTTTTCCACTGCTAAGCTTAGGCAGTGGTCCTCCATCCATGTGTGCACTCGTCTCATGACTTGATTTAGTCTTCTCTTAGCGCCGTCGGTGTCCCGTGCGGTGATCACTGCAGCGATGTCGTCTGCATAACCGACCAGCGAAGTGTTTTGGGCATCTCCATGCGAAGAATTCCATCGTAGGAGATGTTCCATAAATCCGGTCCCAGAATTGAGCGCTGCGCTGCTCCGGCCGTTATTTCTTTTCTGTGGGGTCCTTCTGTGGTGTCATAAATTAGCTCTCTGTCGCTAAGGTAGTCCCATATCATCCGTCGAAGATATTGTGGTATCCGAAAGTTTATTTCCAGGGCGTTCAGTATGTCGCACCATCTGGCCGAGTTGAAGGCATTTCTTACGTCGAGAGTTGCCAACACAACAACTTTCCTCGAGTAGTGGCTACCCTGATTGGTTACTTGGGCAGACCTAACCACCTCTTCCATGCACCTATTGTAGAATGACCTTTTCTAAATCCATGCTGCCTTTAAGATAGGTCACCTGCTCTGTCCACTGCTACAGAGAGTCGAGGCTTCAGCATTATTTCGAGGAGTTTTTCTGCTGTGTCCAGCATACACAGGGGTCTGTACGCTGACGGAGAGTCTGGGTCTCCTTTCTCTTAGCTAATCAGTACTAGCCGCTGTGTTTTCCAGACTTTGGGAAATATTCCGTGTTCTTAGCATCTGTTGTATATGTTTAGTAACAGTTGGGGGCACGTACCGGCGAACACTTTTAACAATTCCGCTGTAATACCATCAGGTCTGGGGGGCTTCTTGTTTTGCATGGCCCTTGCGGCTTGAAGTAGCTCTACTTCGCTGAACAGCGGAACTTTACTTTGTTGATGAGGGGAGACCTCCTGCTCCCTAAGAGGGTGGGTTGGAAAGAGTGTGCTGACGATGTTTTCCATCTCTTCAGGGCACAGATGTTAAGAGCCTCTTACGCTTCATAAGAAGCTCAAAATGTTTTAACGAGTAGGTAGAGAGAAACTTCTCTTATGATCCACGTATTATGTATCACAATGGACCTATTTGGTCCAAGTGCGTTGGCGACTTGCAGCTAGTAGCCACTTCAACCTAACCTCAACCTTACCTTTGCCTTTTTCCATTTTCAAACCATCTGTATAGATGGATAAAGATTTGTTTTATAAAATGTCCTCTGTATCCCATTCCTCTCTGCTTAGAAAGATGCAGGAGGAGAATCTTATGAAGTTCAGATAAGGCAACAAGAAGTCGCTATCGACGTTTGTCTGGTGGGTCCTGATTTCCAGCGGATTCTAGGAGCACTTTCTGCCGCAGGCTCTTGCATATATATACTTTATTTAGGCTTCAACTTGCTTCAATCAAACCAAGTATAACCTCTCTACGTGAATCGCAAAGCCTTATGACTAAGCGTCTTCTCTGCAATAGCCTCGCTAATTGATGACTGTTTATAAGTTCCATTTAGCAATTAATTAACAAAGTCTTAGCTGTTCGTTTGCACTTGAGTAGTTGCGTCATGTCTTGTTCTCACATTTTGTCGACGCCATATTTACGTCTCTGGCGATTGATAATATTTTGGGGAAATTCCAGCCTATTACTCCTAATTAACACATTTAATGAGGCAACTTCCTACGTAAGACGTCAGCACTTGACAGCTTTAATAAGCGGCAATATGTACAAGTCAAACCCATTGACTTGCAATTTGTTTTATCTTCCACACACAACAAGGCCAAACAATGAGTCGATTCAAATGAATTTCCCTAACATTTGTCAGATGTTCTAGACTAGGTACACTACATTCCCTTCCGGGGTGAGTCAAGTCTGAAGAAAAACCATCTGTTCCTAAAGCTATGGTTTGAAAGAAAAAAAAAAACCTTCCGCAAGTACCCCAAGTTAACAACCTCTAATCGCTAAACTGTCGACCAAGGTCGCCAACGCATCAACAACTGCGACATGTATGATAACATTTGGTTTCTTATCTTAGATGCGGCGTAATTCATTTAGCGTACAAATTTGATGATGTCATTCAAATTTTCGATAACATATCTTTGGTGTCAGCTCAACAAAGAAATTGATTGATTACTGACCTACCTGAAGGAAAAACCCAAATTGCGATCAGGGTTGCTTATGACATTTAATCACTTCCGCAAATATTTGGATCACCTAAAAATGTTCAAACGTATATTCACGGTCCCACCTCTCGCGAACGTCTGACAAACAACCGAGAGTATTGTTGTCTCGAAAAAGATTCTCAAACCAAATTGCCCTTCGGATACGGCACTAAACTGTCCCTTCCATTCCCTGTTGGGCCAAATATTTATTTTTTAAAAATGTTCATGATATAAGACGGGTCTTAAGGGTGACCTTCATTCTAACTGCCGCATTTTTCTGAAGCCTTATACCCTCCATTCCACAATCGACTATTTTATCCGCGTCTACTTTTCAAATGTATCTCTAGTTCGCGACACTTGAGACAGCATCCACAATATAACCATTTTAACACTCAGCAACTAATCGAGTACTGGGCTCAGATGTGCGCACGACAGCAGTCCAATTGGTGCTTACTTCCTTGCATCCGGGCAGAGAAGACTCTTGAAATACTTTTTCGCCTGGACGTGTATTTACATCAGCTACTGTGAGTGATTTACGATGGAAGACGTGAATTTTTGTTCGAAAAAGATAAATATCTTAATTTCAAACGTATTTTTAGCTGTCAAGGTTGTGGGAGACTCCAGCGAGATACATTTTCAAGATTGGGAGCAATTATTGTTCCGTTGATAAGTTTAATTGAGATTCATGAGAAGAAGTTCAAGCTGATGACGCGGATGGTGGCGATTTACTTGGCGTGGGATGAGGGAGATTGATCATTGACAGTGATAAAGAGTGCTTGCGTGGGTCAAGTGTCTGTTGGAATGTTTGATGATACTGGGTTCCAAATAATTTTCAGTTACTTAAGAGCTTTATCACCCAGTCGGTGGTGGTCTTAGATACCATTGAGCTTACAGATATACCTAATACCTGGCTCCTTATCGGCCTGAAGTTGAGACTGTGATTGCTAATCGTTGTCAATTTGAATACATATTTGTTGATTTACTCTTGAATGTTACTCGTCTAGCCTGTCTGGGTATCACAGGAGCAATGAGAACGTGCCCCACTGCAGCAATGGGAACAATGCTTAGCCTCACACCGTTGCACCTTGCAGTACAGAAAGAAGCTATGCTGAGTGCTCTTAGGCTGCCCAGGATCTCGGACCTTAAAATCGGCAACTTTACGGGCCATTTGAAGATTCTAGAGTAAATTCTAAATTACCCTATTGTCAAAATCCCAGATACTATGTCCAAGAAATACCGGTTCTCCAGGAAATTCAATGTGGTCATAGGTGACCGTCACACATGGAGGAATGAAGGACTTGTAGTCTTATCAAACTCTCAAACTTGATACACAGATGGTTCCAAATTGGAAAATGGTAACACTGGCGCAGGGGCTTATGAACCCAGGTTCCAACGTGCGGCAGCGCTTGTCGAATCACCAACAATATTTCAGGCAGAAGTCCATACAATCGAGCTCTATGTACGAGAACGTCTGCGTAGAAGAGTCGAGGGTACTCGTATCTATATCCTCTCGGACAGCCAGGCAGCACTTATGGCTCTGAAATCGTACACGGCAGGATCAAAATTTGTATGGGACTGTCTAAACCTACTAAGATCTCACATCGAAAAACACCGTCACTGTGGACTGGATACCAGGACACGAAGGCTTCGAGGGAATCGAACGGGCGGACTGCTTAGCGAGAAGATTCACTAGTCGCCCACTAGTCGGTCCTGAACCCTATTTTGGGGTCACGCGGAGTAGCGCAAACATCAAAATAAAGAAATGGGAGGAAGATAATCATGCAGAGTACTGGGCCAAACTCAAAGGCCTAAGACAGGCAAAGAAGTTCATTAATCTCAACCGTTGTAATGCTAAAAAGCTACTCGAACTTAGGAAAGCAGACTTAAGAACCTTAACAGGCTACTTGACTGGTTATTGTCCACTCAGGTACCATCTGCACAAGATAGGAGTAGCAGATACAGACGAATGCCGGCTATGTGGAGAACAAGACGAAACGGCAGAACATATTCTTTGTGAATGAGAATAAGAAAAAGACTTCTCCATCTCGGGAGGGCTTTATTGAGTCCCTCTGACTTCTGGAACATTTAGCCTGGAGCTTTGTTGAGGTTTATCAAGAGCCTTAACCAAGTTCTCAGCTTAACACCGGGCTGGCACAATAGATCTCATAGGTCGCAGTGCGTACAAGGCCCTAGTATAGTATAGTATAGTATACTCTTGAATGAATAATCTTGAACTGTTCTTGAAGGTAATGTACACTTTCTAGATCACAAAGCTTACCAACTTCGACGTCAGCTTAATATGACCTAGTGATCTACCTTTCCTTACTTCTTCCAATTCTCAATAAGCGCTGCCTACACGCACCGAATAGTAAATACTCGTATTTTGAGAGTACCTGAATTGCCTGAAGTAAGACATCCTCGGGCAGATAGAAAATCTAAATTTTAATTTCTTTCAAACGGTTTTTTTTTTTTCGTCGGGATACGAAACGCCCCGCTGGAGCACTCAGACGCAACTGGTCCATTGTACCATACTACCAGAGGGCAAAACGCAAGTTTACCCATTTTATTGGAATTTTCTTTCTAAGAAAGCCAAGCAAGCAGTCCAGTGATGAGGATCTTACAGCACCAGTACTCGCCACATCGGCACCGAAAATATGCCATCTGATACGAGCAAAGGCAGGACCCTCACAGAGAAAATGTGTCCTCAAAGGTCGCAGTTTGTAGTGTCACTTAAACCTAGAACACTTAGATGCTTGGCGAAAGCGAAGTGGCCTGTCAAGACTTCAATAAGTTATATACTTTTTTTTTTATAATTTGCGTGCACTCAAGGGGTAATGAATACCCTTAACATGTTATCACAGAGTGCGGGTATTGGACGGGATAGATAGAGAGAGAGAGAGAAAGATTTGGTGCATTGGTTTTGAAGTTCAGTTGTTTATGCTTCAGAGAAACACCGGGTGTGGCGTCCAGATAACTGGGGAGATTTTTGTTATTTTTTTTGTCTTTGCTTATGATTTACAGCTTTTTTTTCCCGATAACCGATGTCATAGGAGAATCATTATCAAAAGAGCGGACAATTTGTCAAACATGATCAATCTACTGCCTGTGTTATGCCTTCACAGTAGTGTTCACATAAGCTTTCGCAATTGATCGGACTGACTTTATATATTTCATAAGAAATAAATAAATGCTTGCTGACATCAGGATTTGAACCATGAACCATTAGCATGGCAATTGACGATGCTCCATTCCCACCTCCATCTGCAGACTTTTCTGCTGAGGGACAGCAAGTCCGGGAGCATTCGTTTAGCCAACCTACATCCTGGAGGGTCATGCCACGTACAATTGTGTTCATGAGAAACCCAATGGTTAATGGTGGCCCTAACTGAGGATACAGAGAGACCCAACGCGGGTTAGGGCCCTGAGAAAACCTCCTCTGAGCCTTGCCTAGCAATCTCATCGGAGATCTCGTTCTCCAAGATTCCAGTGTGACTTGGGACCCCGATGCGAGTAAGAGGCAAGAAATTCAGCCTTGCGACCAGGTTCAAAGAGATTTTACATTCACAATCTATTTTGGAAGTTGTTAAAGGGTTAGGCAAGGTCTTAAGCGCAGCTTGACTATCACTACAAAACGATACTAAATGAGACAATATTCGGCGTTAAGTTTAGGAACTGGTGGGGAAAGGAATCACTGGAGACTGACCGATTTGTATGGTTTTTGTGGCATTTGAGAGGCAAGTCTACGGCTGCGTTCAACGCTGAAATATGTTTTGTGACAGTTCCTTACGGAAGGCTCTTCTTTAATTTTCTAGTTATTGACTGAGGGATCAGGGTTTTGGTATGTTAGATTGCATTCTATTCTGACGGAATGGAATCACTGGGTTTGAGTGAAACCCAGAGTTTGATCTTGACCTGAGCAGTATTACTCTGATATACAACCTTGAGCTTGGTAACGAAGTTAGTAGAACCTTCTCTTTCACATACCTTTAGTTTGACATAGCCGTGATGCCAACCGTCGTCGTTGAAAATACATTGTGGAGTAGTGTAGGGCATGTCATAAGCTGCCTCTTTTCATAGATAATACAACTTCTCTTGTCAAACATATTAACCACGAGACTATCATTGTCTATCTGAGAGAAGAGTTTGGAGTTTGTTGCCGCACTCCTTGTTTTCTTAGAGGTGCTTGAAAACCCGTCATTAGATCTGCGGTTCTCCGACGCCGATGTAGCCACTGTATTAAACCTGCTGCTTGCTTGGCTGGGTTAACCGGTCTCAAAAGGGGCGATTATTTCTCAGTGGATTTACACTAGATGCTTTGGAACTTCGTGAGTCTGTTTTTCTATAGGTACTCAAGGATACGAACCCAACTTCATGTTTTTGTAGTTCAGCAATATTTGTAGTCGAGGGAAGAGCATGGCTATTTCTCAGTCTCGAATGGTAAGCATGCTTATGTGATAGCATCGAGCTTACGCTAATGGAGACATCTAGGTAGAAATTTTGTGAATAATCTTCCTATCAATGACAGCAGATAGTTTAATTTTTTGTTATTTAGGCGAAGCATCAAGTTCCGAATCGTTTGTTTTGGAAATTCAGCTCACACGAGTATTGTGCCCTGCGAAGAGCAATACATTATATAGACAATAATCCAGAGATAATGCAGAGTTTGCTTGCTATCTGAATGCATTCTTAAAAACTTAACTACTTCTTAAACTGGGGCCATGGGCATGGTTCGATTGACACAATTCATCCAGCTCAGGAGAAAATAGGATCGACGGAAGAGAAAGAACGGAAAGAGGAGAACTTATTGCACCTGGATACCTAATATAGTTTAGAAAGGTGATCCTACCAAGAGCGATACTCTTGCAGAGGGAGCCCTACTGCGAGCAATTGCTTAAGATACATACGTTCAAGACTATATGACACTTACTTAAACATCTATTCCACCACGAGGTGTGGAATCACATAGGAGTCGGTGTTTACCGACAGCTTAAAGTAGGCATAATTGACTACAGTAACACCAGTTTTGTTCTTAAATATTAAGTTACGCTTATAACACAATCACACGTACGTACGTTTCGTATAGTGGTTTGAAATGAAGGTCATATTATTATTGCATGGATGGTGTCTGAACTATTCAGGCTTTGGCTTGATATATATGTGCTTCTAGAATATAAGGTGTGAAAAGTGCTAGATTTCAGCCATTTAGAACTCCACTTTATTCTCTTATACTTATATCCTTTAACCCTTCGGGGAGCATAGAGCGTCAACCACGCCTGTGCACCACCTTGTTCTGAGCTCTGCGACGCGTTTGAGCTACCTCCAATTTATTCCTAAAAAAAAGTAGATTCCTCTCCAACTGTTCTGCGCCACGTTTGCCTAGGGCGTCCCGCTATTCTGCCTGCTTAGGTGAGCGAATTACACTGGATGGCTTATTTCGCAATGGACTTGTCTTTGCGCTTTAAGGTGTGTTCAATCCACCGCCACTTTCTCCTTTATATAGTAATGTTTACAGACTCTTGGTGCGTTCTCGTATAACGTTGTTCGTTGCCAAAACATCCTCAAGATGATTCTTCAACATTCGTTTACGAAGACTTGCAGCTTGCGCGTTCTCATGGTGTCCACCTTCTTTGTACTGTACCCATAAAGCAGCACCGATTCTACGTTGGAGCGAAGTCGCAGCTTGCTTCTTAAGCTGATAACATTGCTGACACACTTCCTAGATATAGAAAGTTGTCAACTTTCTCAAACTTTCTGCTCGGCAATGTTAAGTGAAGCGCGGGTGTTAGAAGTGCTCAAGGGTTTTGTTTTGGCTGTGTTTATTTTTAGTCCCACTTCGCCTCAGTTTCTAGACTGTGGGTCATCAAATGAAGGTCCATTATCCGATGTGAATGTAGACAAACATCGTCAGCGTAATCTAGGCGTTTAAGGTAAGATGTCATAGTTCAACGAATTTCATAGTTGCCTTCCGTTAATGCTGCGCGGAGTACATCACTGATGATCACCAAGAAAAACAGCGGTGACAGTATGCACCCTTGACGTGCTCCAATTTGGACTTCAAAATCCTCCTAAACCTTACCATTATGTAGAACGTGATACTTATTTAACGCATATGTAGCCTTTATATAAGCTATTAGTTTTTCTGGGATGCCTCTCCTGTGCAAGGCCAACCAAATAGCATCTCGATTCAAGCTGTCGAAAGCCTTCTCGAAGTCGATAAACAGCAAATGAAGCGAACACTTGTACTCAACGCATTGCTCGATTATGATCCGTAAGGTGTTTATGTGGTCGATACAGGAAGATTCAGCTTGAAAGCCAGCTTGTTCGACGTCGAGAATTGAATCTAAATGCTCTTTGATTCGTTCCAGAATTACTCTAGCTGTTATTTTGTCTACGGCTGGAGAACGCAAACAGCTCTCCAGTCTCCGCATTCCGTCAAATTTCCTTTTTCGGAACCTTAATGATATTCCCCCTTTTCCACTCCTGTGGAAATTGTTCACTATCACAAGCTCTCCGTATGAGAGGGTGCAGCAGATCTGCTGATGTATTTGGCGTCGCTTGAAATAGTTCGACAGGGATGCCATGAAAACCCACTGCCGTGTTCTTCTTGAGGGGCTTGATTGCTGTTATTGTGTCAGTTTTACTGGGAGGTGCGGTGCAAATTCGGGAATTTGTTGCTTTAAAGTGCTCATTCGAATTCGAGATCATATCGCCATCGTCTAAGTGGTTAAGCACTGCAAAATGTTCTCCATCTAGTGAGCTGGTCTTCATCCGAGATCAGAAGGCTACTGTCTAGGCTCTTCACTGGGTGTTGTTGGAGTTCCGACCACCAGTGAGCTCCTTAGTGATGCTATCTGTCGCACCTACTCGCTGCTTCTTCAGCCCTTGAAGCCAGAGAGTTGATATGCTGACGTTTGTCACGTCTCATTCTACGCTGCACTTCCTTCTTCTTCGCATGGTATTGGGCCTCCAGCTCGGTTCTCTCTACTACTGAGGCTGCTGCAATCCGAGCCTTGATTGCTGTACGCTCATCGGTCCGTTAAAAGATTGTTGAATTTATTTTTTTTCGAGTGAGATTTAGTCCCGTCTGCATAGACAGTGGGCCCTTTGACTCTATTGCAAAAAGTAGCTTTCTACATAAAACGGGGGAAAGACTTATTCAATATGAATCAGTTCAGCTGAGCTTAGCATGAAGTATTACTGCTTGCAACTATACCTATAGGACAAGTATGCATTGGTTTCGTTTAAATTTTGGTTTCAAAAATGCGAATATTTGACAAGTTTAATTAGATATATCACCTCACCACTACTTCGTACTTCACCTATAAACGACTGACCATGTCTCCTTGCTTTTGGAGAAGTAAAGCCACAATAACTGGTAGCCCAATCCAATTTGCATGGTAACTCTGACTATAACCGCCATAAAGTCTAGATTATCTCAGCTTTCTTTCAAACAAGGCAAGATGCCTCAGCCATCCATTACATTGCTTTTACCTTGCAATGTTCATTAAATGTCTGCGCTATCTTATTATGATGCCACATGCATTAGAGTCTTGGCAATTATTTATTTAAATTCCATTCAAAGTTTTTGCGATAAAATCTCATTCTTAATGAGTGCTTCACACACATAAAGGTACTTTGACGTCATTAGTCAAATTTGCGCCCACATTTCACTCAGACAATCGCAACAAAAGTTAAACAAATATTCAAAACGCAATTAATTCCACTTCCACATGCTAAAAATATACAAATACAAATATTATTGAACCGTAATAAGAATAAAATTAAAATTCAAGCGACAACAACAACTCGTTGAACTTGTTGAACCTTATCGTAAGTCCAAAACAGCAGGTCGGTCCCGCACACTGCCGCGCCGCCGCCAGCCGCTTGATGGCTGTCACATGCTCGATCCCATCGAACATATCAGTCAAGCGAAGTCAAACGATCCACTGAATGGATGACGCAGGCGTGCAAGCGTTCGACTTGACTAGTATCTCGAGAGTGGTGTAGAAATAGTCACCTTTAACGCGTAAACATTTCCTTCAAGTCGACCCCGAGGCGTGTACGAGTAGTTCTGTCAAAACATCGAGTAAAAGCGTGTTAAACACTCACAGATGACGTTGCAGCACCAACCAACGATGTCGTCGTCGTTGAGTTGATGACATTTGCATGGCAAACATTGCCAACCATGGGAGGCAGGGCCAGGGGTCTATCATTTGAATGGCAATTAACGCCTGCTACTACCAATAAGCGCACTATGCCTCAACTTTAAGAGACCTGCAGCTGCGTGTAAAGATACACCGTCGTCGTTGTGTCAACTTGGTCTTGGTGGTGTTTACTTTGTTTTCGATTTTTCTTTACATAAAGTGGAGAAACTCAAATTGACGTCAATGCTAATTGAGTGCTGCTTACTTCTTTGGGTTTGTAGATAGTTTGTCTTTAGTTGTTGTTTTTCTATTTTTTTTTTTTTGCTATACTCTGTCCCATAGGGTATGTTATGGCTGAGACGTAGTTCGTCACACGGAGAAGTAATAGAAACTGCTCACATAAAGTAGATAAAATAGATATGCACATACTTAATGTTTGATCAGTGCCTCTAGACGGGTCGTTTGTGCCATGCCCTCTCTTTCGTCCTTCTATCTGCCTATCTGTATAACACCACCAAATTTTGGGTCCATAGTCACGCCCACTTTTCTAAACACCCCTTAAATATTTTTTTCCTAAAAATTATAACAAAATGTGTTGAGAAGCTCAATGGCTACATACGAGGGTGGTCTGAAAAGTTTCGAACCTCAATATGAAGATAACAGCACTCGTCAACAAAGCTATGTGTCTGCGCATCTTTTGAAAGGTACTCACCAAAATTTCAGCCATTTTGGAAGCGCAGTTGCTGTTTGAGTGTTTTTGTGAAAATGAAAAAAATCGAGTATCGAGCTGTCATTGAATATTTGTTTTTGAAAGGCAATACGCCTACGCAAAGCAAAGACGAGTTGGACGCTGTGTACGGGGACTCTGCGCCATCATTTACCACTGTGAAATTTTGGGCAGCTGAATTTAAACGTGGACGTACCAGCTTGTGTTGTGTCTAAAGAACGTTCGGGGCGTCCAAAAACTGCAACGACTGGCGATAATATCGCTCAAGTTCACCAAATGGTACTAGAAAACCGTCGAATTAAAGTGAGAGAAATAGCAGAGGCTATGGAATACGTCCAAGGAACGTCTTTTTCACATATTGAATCAAGATTTAGGCATGAGAAAGTTGACCCCGCGTTGGGTGCCGCATTTGCTCACGTTAAACCAAAACGTTGTTTCCAACGCTCTGTTGGCGCAGTTTAGGCGCAATAAATCAGAGTTTTGGAGCTGATTAATTACTGCAGATGAAACTTGGGTACACCATTATATCCCAGAAACAAAAATACAGTCAAAACAGTGGACTCCGAAGGGGTGAATCGGCTCCAAAAGCAATATTTTCGGCTGGGAAAGTGATGGCGCCTTTTTTTGGGATAATCATGGAGTTATCTTAATCGATTACGTATATCTTCAAAAGGAAAAACCATTACAGAAGCATACTACGCATCATTACTTGACAAGCTAAAGACAGAAATTACGGAAAAACGGCTACATTTGTAGAAAAAGGAAAAGAAAATTGTTTCACCAAGACAACACACCGTCTCTCACCTTAGCGGTTGCCATGGCGAAAATCCACGAAATACGGTTTGAACTACTTGACCACCCTCCTTACTACACCAGATCTAGAGACGTTTTTTTGTTCCCTAAGCCAAAAGTTGCGCTCGGAGGACAGAGATTTTCGCTAAATGAGGAGGCCATTTCCTTCGTAAACAATTATTTAGCAGAAACAGACGCCGAGTACTATTTGGGAGAGTTAAAGAGATGGAAGAATCGCTGGGAGAATCAATTGGGATCAGCCCGGTTGTGCGGCTATCCATCCACTATCTCATCCAATTACTAATCGGGTCAAAGTCAGTCGAGATTAATGCCGCAGCCTCTGAGCCTCGTCGGTTGGATAAGGCTGGGGACATCATCATCATCCCCTGCTGGATTGGCAGTTATTTTTGCATACTCTCTGATTAACGTATGAGAGCGGCGTATCTTTGGTGGAGCTATGTGACTCAGTACAAGAAGCCAATGTATTGGTGTGGATCTCAGAGCCCCAGTTATAAGGCGCATTGTGATGTTGAGTTGTACATCCACTTTTGAGATATGCGCCCTATTCATCCACACCGGAGAGCAGTATTCCGCCGCAGAGTATATAAGCCCTATTGCTGCGGAGCGAAGTGATGTTGCGTTTGCACCCCATGTCGTACCGGTAAGTTTTTGGATGATGTTATTCCTCGTCCTCAATTTTCCCGCTGTGTTTGAGAGGTGGTTCCGGTAGCATAATGATCTATCCAGCGTCACCCCCAGGTACTTCGGGTTAAGATTGTGGTTCAGCAGAGCACCATTGAAGGCCACCCTCAGTTTATAGGATGCCCGTCTATTATTTAGGTGGAAGCAACAGACCTCGGTCTTTGACATACTTGGGCATAGATGCCATTCTGTAAAGTATGTGTTCAGGACTACCAGGTCGGAGTTTAAAGTTCGTTCGGTTGCTTCTATACTCTGGTGTTGTGTGGCTATGGCAATATCATCAGCATATGAGAACTTTCTCGACTCAGTCAGAGGTATATCGTGGGTGTACACGTTAAATAAGTTGGTGCTAGTACTGACCCCTGTGGTCAGCCATTGTTCAGCTCGTTTATGTCGCTCTTAGCATCATTTAGGAAGACTTGGTATGTCCAGTTAGATAGCATATTGTTGAGGTTAGCTGTTTTCCGACAGGGTATAATCTTTAGCAACTTGTAGTTTAGGCCTTGTCTCCATACCGTGTCATAAGCTGCTGTCAAATCTATAAATGCCACAGATGTTTAGTGCATTTTTTCATATCCGGCTTCAATGTATGTCGTCAGGGCTAGTACCTGGTCCGTACAGCTACGACCAATCGGAAAGCCAGCTCGGTCGATAGGCATATGGTGATTTATAATAGCGCGGATCCTGTTGAAGATAACTTGCTCCAGTAATTTGTAGCAGGAACAGAGGAGAGCTATTTGGCGGTAGTTTTCGGGTTTGTCAGCTGGTTTTCCCGGTTTAGGAAGAGCTATGATTTTGGTTCTCTTAAAATACTGCGGGAGTTGCCCCGTCTTTATAATTTTGGAAGAAAGCGACACCAGCCATCGTTGAGTATTGAGCCCGGCATGTTTTAGAAACTCAGGATATATATTGTCGAAACCTGCCGCTTTAACCGTTTTCACCGACGTCAAGGCAATTGATATTTCTTCTTGTGTGACTGGCCTTGAATACACTGTTTTTCTCTGGGCATTTCTGTTTTAGAGTGAAACGCAGCATGCGTCTCTTGGATAACGGCTACGTCAATGTCATTATCTCTCAGAATCTTTTCTAGGTATTCGCTTTTTGACCTACTTATGCCTTCGATATTTAATTGGCATATACGGACTGATGGTCTGATATGCTTTGTCAGTTGGTGCTTAGAAGTACCGATTGAATGTGAGACTTTGCCATTTTTTTATTCATCTGTTCGTCTTAGTTTTGTTCTTTTTTCTTGTTATTGATTGCCGGGAGAACAATTAGTGCTGTTATATCTGTTTAATGTCCGGCGACCAATAGTGTACACTATTTAGCGCTATCCAGGTTGCACCACGAGGAGGCAGTGTACTTCGCAACCTAGGTTAGGTTAGGTTGAAGTGGCTACCGTTTTGAGCTTCTTATGAATCGTAGGCTGCTCTTAATATCGATATCTATCAGATCGCCTAAGTCGTTGTAATAGGGGGCTGCTGAAGCTTCCTTCTACGGAAGAGAGCTGGGCAGAAAAGGGGTAGGTAAGGAATAGTCTCTTCCTCGTCTTCATCTATACAGCTTCGACAAAAGTCGTTCGTTAAAAGGCCTAGCCTTGCAGCATGCTTGCCTATTAGATAGAGTCCAGTGATGACACCTATTATAGCGCCGATATGCAATCTGTTGAGAGAATATCCTTGTTAGGTCGGCAGCTTTTCGGACCACCCTCGTATATAAGCCCACATGACCAAACCCTAATTTTACAACCAAATACCTCATTTTGTATGAAAACCCAACCCAGATCATGCCATTTTATGAGTTATAGCTTCTCTGAGAACCCATAACTTCAATCCGTCCCTGTATAGAATTAAATTAGTTTATAAATAAAATTTTATTATTTTTCAGTTAGAATTAATCGCAGTTTGTATGGACATCAAGTGGGCATAAGTTGTCAATAAAAATTCCAAAGCAGTTCCGACTTTGTGGATGAGAGCGTAACTTTCTCACATTAAAAATGCCCGCGCTATTGAGTGTCGTTTGTCGTACAAATCGTTTATTTAATTTATCTTTTTCTGTTAAAACGTTCAAAACAACCAAATAAAACTTATTTTGGAATGCGATTAATGTTTATTTATTTTTTTTATTTGATTTATAAGCAAAGGTGGTTGATAAAAGAAGAATGGATGTTTTGGTAATAAAATACGGTGACGTGTCGGTAGTAAAAAAGCATTTTTGGATACACATGCGGTAGCTGACGTAAAGTTTTTTTCTTTTTTTTAAATTCACCAATAAGGACATATGAACAATTTAGAAGTTTTCTACCACATAGCTAGTACTGATTTTCGGAGAGTTACGATTATACACGGATGTTGCATAAGACAAGCGAAGAAAACATGCGCCAACCAGAGAGTACTGAGAGCCTGTATCGGGAGCTGGGGGAAATAACATCTTCGGTTGCTGATACCAACCAGGAAATCCAAAAAATATAAACAACGGCTTCACCACTCGGCGAAAAAGAAGTTGTTGAAACTACCGAAAACAACAGTCAATTCAATGATTTGACACAACTGATATAACTTCGGCGTCCTTATTAGAAAAGATAAAGAAACTAAAGGACGAATACTCCCCCGGTCCTGGTGGCCTTCCCTGACACATTTTTCCTTCAAATTTATTTTTATTTTTTTACATAGTCCCTTTGTAAGTCTACACACTTCTCCCAGCGATCCTTCCATTTCTTTAACTCGCCCAAATAGTTCTCGGCGTCATCAAAGCCATCCGTCATCTTAGGCAGGCCGGTTTTTGGTATACTCCACATTGGAGTTTTGATGAACATGCTAGATTCAGAGTCGACTTTCCTTGTGTCCAGGACTGGCTTCGGCCAGAGTCTGAGCCGGGAATGGAATGTAGTCGTATTTTCATGGATGGTTCCAAAACCAGTCAAGTGTTTAGCGCTGGTGTCTTCGTGGAAGTCGACAAGATTAGACTTCTTTTCTCGCTAGGCAAATATGTGTCTGTTTTCCAAGCGGAAACTTATGCAATCTAAATGGCCATGAACTATGGTGCGAAGAACAGGTGGAAGGGCCGTAGCATTTGTGTCTGTAGTGACAGTCAGGCTGCGCTTAAGGCCTTACTTAACCCTTTAACCACTTCCAAAATAGTTCGTGAAACCGAAAACACCTTGAACTCGGCCGCAAGGCTGAATTCTCTGTATCTTATCTGGGTCCCAGGTCATACTGGGATCTTGGGGAACTAAATCTCCGATGAGATTGCTAGACAAGGCTCAGAGGAGGTTTTCTCATTTCCCGAACCGGCGTTGGGTATCCCTGCGTCCTCGGTTAGGGCTTCCATTGACGATTGGGTCTCTCACGAGCATAATAGGCATAACTCTCCAGGATGTATTTTAACTAAACGAATGCTCCCGGACGTCTGTAAGAAATCAGTGCCATTCTTGCTGTCTCTCAGCAGAAAATACTACAGTCAACTGACTGGCGTCTTGACGGGCCACTTCGCTTTCGCAAAACATCTTAATGTGCTGAGCTTAAGTGACACTACAATCTGCGACGCTTGTAGCGAGAGCGACGACACCGCGGAATATTATCTCTGTGAGTGTCCAGCCTCGTATCAGGTGGCAGATTCTCGGTGCTGATGTGGTAAGTGCTGGTACTGTAAGCTCCTTATCACTAAAGTGCTTGCTTGGCTTTCTTAGAAAAACAAGAAAATTCCAATAAAATGGGTAAACTTGCGTTTTGCCCTCTGGTAGTACAATGGACCAGTTAGGTCAAAATTCCAAAAGTGAAAGATTCAGCCAGAATTTGCCTACAATGTTTTCTATTGAAGTAAAACTGAATACACCCTCTAAATGCATTAATATTCGCTAGGAAGATGCTGATGCTGCAGTGAATCATACTAGTCTGTTGATTCCGTCAAGCGAAACATATATTAAGAAAAAAGTTCTTTTCGCACCCTGTACCATCTTTTGCGATCATCTTCACTGCTCCATTACCTTTTTTTCTATATGTAATGCGAAGTAAGATCCATGCGCGGCAATCTTGGTTTCTTATGTTGGACGGTGTTTTTTTTTTTTTTTTTTTTGCGCCAAGGGATGTGGAAATCTTCTAAAGATACTAGTAGATCGGGCTGCTAGCATGCATGATTCGTAAGCCCTAATAATCGATGACAGGAATGCGCCTACGTACTAATCCACACCCCGCACACTTCTACCACTCTCCCCGCGGGACTGTCGTAAGGTATTACAGCGCGGGGCTATGCTATGCTATGCTATGCTATGCTTCTTGTATTGCTGCTTCTGCTCTCCTTGCTCTCTCAATTATTTGGAGCTCTTTTTGTACATTCGTTGTGAGTCCGCTAGCCAATTCCCCTCTGACCACAGCATTTGGTCTATAAGGAATGGTGAACTTGGCAGGTTATTTCTCCATTCTATGAAGCAATTGCAATGGAATATTGCGTGCTCTGTATCTTCCTCCTAGTCTGGATAATCTGGACAGAGAGGTGAGTTATCATGTCGAAATCTGTGTAAATATTTGCGCCGCCGTGACCCGACAGGAACTGCGTAAGGTTGTAGTTGCAGTCCCCATACAATAGCTTGGTCCAGACCTCAATGGTGGGGATCAGCTTGTATGTCCATCTACCTTTTGTACTATCCCACCTGGGTTGCCACATAGCTAGTGATTTTGTTTTCTCTTCCTCCTTTATTCTCTTGACAATACCTATTTCTTGATGACTCGAGGTTCTCCTTTCGTAGTTTTTTTCCATTTTATTTGCGAGGATGTCGATGGGGATCATTCCGGCTATAATACAGGCTGCTTCGTCCGATATTGTTCGGAAACGCGGATTGTTCTTATCGCGCATAGCCTGTATCTTGACGATCATTTTCCCTGTATTTCTATCGTCGCTAACAACGCCACCCAAACCGTGCAGCGTATAGAAGAACCGAACTAACCACTCTGGATAGAAGAATCGATCTAGCACATTCAGGTCCACCGCTGTTTGACAGTATTCAAGAAAGGGCTACCTGCAGTAGTGAAGCTTTCTTGCTCGAGCATTCCACGTGCGTTTTAAACCTAAATATTTGACTGCTTCGTTGGTTCTTACAGTCTTATTTCCGACTCGAATATTCGCATATTGGACATATGGTGGTTCGTGTAGTCAAGTGTAGCCGGCCTAGTGTGCTAGCTGATCTCAAAGAGTGTTCAATTTCTTGGATCTGGCTTAGAAGCCTTGTGTACTTCCAGCATTTAAGGGGGTCAGAAGCTTCTCTAAATTTGTTGTTATGTACCGTGAGTAGAAGACAAACAAACGTTGATCTGCACACAGTATCGCTATATTTGCAAACAAGACTGGCCAATTTGATAGCTGGCAAGGTCACTTCACTCGCTTTTCTCTATCATGGCAATCACGGTCTTCAAGTGTCTTGAGCTTCTTGCCACGTTCTTGAGTAGAACATCGGAAATCTCGCAATGTCATCATTTTTAATCATGTTTTCAAATCTCGCAGCTGTCTATCTAACCTGCGTCATAGGTTCAGTAAACCAGTTGTTTATTGGGCTACCAACCCCCAATGAGTAACCAAAAAAAGCTTGTTATTGGGATTTTCCAAATAATAACGTCAAAGGTGACATTGGCAACCTGGTGACGTTCGCTTTGACCTTTTCTTGATGATAGATGCCAGCGATTGAGGTTTTTGTTTTGTTTTTTTTAATGAATGCTGATGGAATGCTGATGGCCTTGTGCAAGTTAACTAAATTTTGTGATCGTGACTTTCAAGCCCGCCTGTAGTTACCCCTCTCAAAATTATCAGCATATTTTGCTGCATCGTTTTATAATCCATGTTAACCTCTCATTGGTACCCGAAATATTTTTACGGCATTTCATCATGTGACACAAACATCCTTTTATTGGGCACACATGTGACAACAGCGGTAATTTCACAATATTCCGTGAGATGTTTTCATTTACAATTTGCAATTATACACCGACAAACTGGGCATCTCGGGCGTGAGTTGGTAATTCTATGTCTAATTTTGGTCTAATTTCGAAGTAACGCATTCGAAGCACGTAGCGAGCGCCTCACGTACTCCGTAAACGTCCAAGCAATTATGACCAACTTGAGACAAACAAATCAATTACCTAACCTCAATCGCGGTGTGTGGTCGTTCAATATGCCAATGGTACTAAGCAAATATTTTTTTTTTCTTTCCAATTTTAGCCATCGGGATGGCGAAAGATCCGCAACATTGTCCAATGGACGCCATTCTTTCAGACGTATAAGAAACAACGGTACCCATGGGTACAACTAGCCGGACATCAAGGTAACTTCAAAGCCGGCCCTGAACAGGGTACCGTTTTGAAGAAATTATGTCCCAAGGAGGAAGACTGCTTCCAGGTATTAATGCGTGATGTACTGCGTCCATATGTGCCGGAGTACAAGGGTCAGGTGACCAGTGAGGATGGGGAGTGTAAGTTAAAGGAGTTTGAAGTAAGGCTTTGAAATTAACAAAGTTTTTTTTGTCCGCAGTGTATCTCCAACTTCAGGATCTGCTAAGTGACTTCTATCAGCCGTGCGTGATGGATTGTAAAATCGGTGTACGCACCTACTTAGAGGAGGAACTCTCCAAGGCTAAAGAGAAGCCAAAGCTTCGCAAGGATATGTACGAGAAAATGATACAAATCGATCCGGAAGCACCAAATGATGAGGAACACAAAGCGAAGGGTGTCACGAAGCCACGCTACATGGTATGGCGAGAGACCATATCCAGTACAGCCACACTGGGTTTCCGAATTGAGGTGAGTTGATTCATTTTTATCGAGCTTATAATCTTTGAATTAGGTGAAGTAAGGTTTTAGTGGAAATATACGTGATCGCCATCCCTTCGTTTAGTCCGATCAATTTATTGTTTTATCTTATTCCTCGTCTGTTCTTTCATATATGTAGCTGTTCGCTTGAGATATGTTTTTGGTAATATGGTTCTGAAACAACGATTAACAACAGCTTGTTTGAGACATTCATAGACACTTTCAAATACTGCATTCACAAAGCAATACTGACTCCACGTTTGAGAGGAATAATCGCAGCATGTCAAACGGAGAAGTGACTTCCAATGTGGGTGCATATATCCATTTTAGGAGCACTTCAGACAAACGTAGTCAGCTTACTTAACTTAGTTATGTCCTGTTCCCCCTGTGGGTCCTAGGGCCTCTACTACGCCTACGCGTCATCGTGTACGGATTCTGGCAATGTGTCTCAGCTCTCTCCAACTTTTCCGCAATTACCGTGCCTCTTTCTCGACTGTTCTACGCCATGTTCTCCTCGGCCCGCCAGGTATTCTGCCATCCTGGGTTAAAGGGTTCCATTGCAAAGCATGATTCGGTATGGAACTATCACCCTTTCGGAACGTGTGACCAATCTACTGCCACTTCCGTCGTTGGATGGTTATGCCTATTGGTTCCTGACCCGTTCTCTCGTAAATGTGCTCGTTAGAGATACGATTGGGCCAGAAAATCCTTAAGATATTGCGCAGGGGCCTATTAACGAACGTTTGCAGCTTTCTGGTGATAGTAGTGGTCACTCTCCTTCAACGTTGGAGCGGAACAGTCTTAGCTTGATGCTCAAACTGATTGCATTGCTTCGCCATATTTTGGACAACATCTCGGACGCGGACTTTGCTTTGGCGATCCCATTCGCTATATACAGTTCGGTTCCACCATCGCTCGAGACAATACTCCAAAGAAATTCGAAATCCTCTACTCTCTCTACCGGTTGTCCAGCAATGCATATTTGAGCCGATGAGTTTGTTCCAAGGCTGATCATTTTAGTTTTTGCCGTATTGATTTTCAGCCCGACGACGCCTACATCCCTCTCCACATTTGCTGTCATTTGGCGGAGGTCCATAATGCTGTGGGTAAGAGTAAGCACACGTCGTCAGCGTAGTTAAGATGTTTCAGTTGAGATGTAAAAGTCCATCGAATTCCTCCGTTTCCCACCGACAAAGCTGCACGAAGCACATCGCTATCACCAACAAGTATAGTACTGGTGAAAGGCTACAGCCTTGTCTTACCCCACTCGGAACTCAAATTCCTCAGACAACCTTCCTCTGTGCACATTTGGAGCCTTCATATGTAGCTTTGATAATAGCAATTAGTTTATCGGGAATATCTCTCCTTTGTAAGGCACACCAAATAAACTCCCTGTTGACAATATCGAACCCCTTCTCAAAATCGATGAACAGCAGGTGGAGTGCAGTAGCTACAACAGGCAGCACGCATATACCCCTCCAGTTTTGCACTTCATTAAATTTCCTTACTTAGGAAGCTTGTCGATAAAAAAAAAAAAATGTATTTGGCGCAACAGCTCTAAGTGCCAGGGCCTAGCTTCTCGCAACCACTCATGTTGTGCGTTCTATTTTTCACACGAATGGAAGGGACCTACAGTTTAGTGCCGTATCCGAACGGCGATTTGAGAAGCTTTTTCGTGACAACAATACTCTCGGATGTTTGTCAGACGCTCGCGAGAGGTGGGACCGTGACAAAAATGTTTTGTGTTTTCTGGGATTCGAACTTGGAACCTCATGCGTAGTGATCCGACATACTTACCACCTACGCCACGGCGCCCACTGCTTTGCGGATTATTCCCTTTTTTCCACTCGTCAGGAAAGCTCTTAGCTTCCCAAGCTCTCTCTATAAGTGGAAGCAGAAGCTCAGCCGATGTTGTTGGCGCTGCTTGTAAGAGATCTGCGGGAATACCGTCAACTCTTGTCGCCTTGATGGTTTTAAGTGCTTTGATCGGTAGCGATCGTTACTGGGAGTCATGGTGGGCATTCCGGCATTTCTCACCTCGGGCACCTCAGTCTGGATTGGGTGCATAGCGCTAGCGAATATGCGCTTCAAAACCATAGCAAAATGTTCTTTTCATCTCTTTCGCTGGTCCTCTTCCGAAATGAGCAAGGAAGCGTCTAGGTTTTTCACTGGGTGTTGACTGGTGGAGCTCTTTGGTGATTCTGTAGACGGTCCTACTGACGCATCTCCGTGTAGCTTCTTCTGCTTCTGTAGCCAGCGCATCACACGCTGTGACGCCTGTCGCGTCACACCCTAACTTCTCTCATCTTTATGTGATATAGGTACTCCAGCCCGCTTTTCCGTGCTGCTTTAAGCTGTTTTCGTTCGTTAATCCATCTCCAGGTATCCTCGGAAAGTCACGCCCTATGTCTTCCCTGCGATCGAACGACAAGGCTGGGTTCTACTTGTGTTGGTTCTACTGCGTTGTCCCTCGTGGTTAGTTTCCAGGATTCTGAAGGCCGTGTGATAGATGCCCATTCGCTCTACATGTCTTAGCCACCTGGGGTGATGATTCAAATCTGTCTGATTAAACCGATGTCGAAGGAGTCCGCTTACCCAAGAAGGAAAAACAACTTGTTGCTCTAGAGGTACTTGGTGGAATACGAACGAAAAGAGGTGCGAAAGTTGAGGAAAGGCTGGATAGAAATGAAGTAATGGGTGGGCCATCTAGTGGTTTCTTTTTAAATCATAGGTTATTTTGACACACATACAGCTGTTTCCCGCTCAAAATCTTGACAGAAAGTCAGTATCATACCTCCGCGGAACGAAATGAGTCGTTTAACGCTTGAACAACATTGGGAAATATTGAAAAAATTATTTCCAAAGTGAATGCTGTGTAGCCCAAACAGTGCGTTTTTTGAAAAGAAGTTTTGGTCGAAATGAAGCACCCACCGCGCCTGCTGTACGCAAGTTTGTGCAAAAAGTTCATGAGACTGGTATGCTAGTGGACAACACTCATGGTCCCCGTCGTCGTACGGTACGTACAGACGAGAATGTGGCTGCTGTAGCAGAGAGTGTGAGACTCAATTCACGAACATGAACTCGTCATCGATCTCAACAGCTCAACATTTCACGCACTAGCCTGAGAAGATTTCTGCATAAAGATCTGGGATTATTCGCTTACAAGGTCCAATTGATTCAGCAATTGAAAGCACACGACCATCCGCTTCGTTATCGCTTCGCAATTTGGGCCTTAGAGCAGCTTAAATTTGACAACGATTTTGGGCGAAAAATCATCTTGTCTGACGACGCACACTTTCATCTCGGCGGCTACGTTAACGAACAAAATTGCCGCATCTGGGGCTCGGAAAACCCGCACGTTATTGTCGAGAAGACAATGCATCCACAGAGAGTGACAGTTTGGTACGGATTGTGGAGTGGTGGCATCATTGGACCATTTTTCTTCGAAAATGAGGCTGGGAACAACGTTTCGGTCAACGGTGGGCGTTACAGAGCCATGTTAACGACTTTTTTTTTTACTGATATTGAAGACATGGATTTGGACGACCTCTGGTTCATGCAGGATGGCGCGCCATGCCACACAGCCCATGCCACAATCGGTCTTTTGCGCACCAAATTCTCAAATCGTGCTATCAGCCGTCTTGGCGATGTCAATTGGCCGCATCGGAGCTGCGATTTGACCCCTTTCGACTTTTTTTTTGTGGGGAACCGTGAAAGACCGATGTTATGCCAACAATCCGGAAACGATTCAGGCACTTAAGGCCAATATCATCCAAGCAATCCGTGAGCTACAGCCCGAAACCATCAACAAGGTCTTGGAAAATTGGAGTGATAGAATGCGCTACTGCGAAGCCAGCGAGGCAGCCACTTGAACGATGTTGTATTCCACAATAAATGGGAAGGTTTGCTCTTACTAATAAAGCCATAATACATGTAAAAAATTTCATTTTGTTCATTTTATTGCATTTTTAAAAAGAAACTTGTAGTTGTCCCACCCTGTATATTACCAGGAACCGAACACGATGGTGCGTAGGTGTGGTATATACCCTAAGACCTACAAGGGGAGACATAACCTAAGTAAATAAGTAAAGCGATGTCGCTATACGGCTCGTATAGTTCATCACCCAATCCTCTCCCATAGAACACGTAAACACAATCGGAACCCAATGTCTTACGGAGAAATGACCGAGGATAACTTAATTCGCCTTCGACTGAAGGCCCCAAAAATGCGACTGGGAATATTAAGGTCTTTAGTTGTTCGAGACATGGCCTTGATTGTCAAGAGTTATTTTTCGTTTGATTTCTGCGGTGATGTTGTTGTGAGATGAAATAGCGAAGCCGAGAGAGACAAATTACCTTAGTTAAGTTATAGCTGTGACGTTTGTCCGATACATCGATGTTGTCACTTCTGGTTGTCAGCATAAACTTAGTTTTACTCCGGTTCACAACCGGTGACAGGCTTTGAAAGATTGTGCCTCTGTTTTGGCTTGTGAGTTGCCAATCCTTTCAATTACGATCACATGACAGAGTGTGATACTGTATAAATTCTTTATTGACAGCAAAGGTCTAGGTAGGCATTCTCCATAGTAATCCTGCACAGACGGATAAGTTTGGTAGAATGCGCCGAAGGGTAAAGTTGGTTTATTGTAGACTCCCATGGTCTTAAAACCGCAGTGATAGGGCCCTTGACGATCTCTACGCGCTTACACAATATGGTAGATATGACCTTGTACGCCATGTTGGGAATCAAGAGGCCTCCTTTCTTGTGGATCGGACAAACGATACTGAGATTCCAATTTTCAACCGTGCTGACTGCGTCTGACTAAATTGTTGAAGTGAGTTGATCTGTGCTCTCTAATAGATCCTTCAACAGTTTGGCATGTAAGCCATCAGGGCCAGCAGCCGTGTTGGACTTGCGTTAGGATATTTCTATCCTCAATTTTTTTTGATCAGATGGACGGAAGCTTCCGCTATTGAATTGTTCATATTGCCTAACATCAGAAGGTTGGTCTTCGTTGTCGTTAAACGGTCTGTAGTTTTAGTAGCTTTTGGATGAGCATCTTCACAGAAAATTTGTATGTTCAGACTTATTCCTTCTGTCGGACTAAGCTCTATACCAATTCCACGACTACTTCGTTTGTTTGTTTTAGCAAATCCAGATCCATCTTTCAGTAATCTTTGTATCTTCTATCAACTTTGTTAACATTTTTCCATTTTCTCTTCACAGGGCATCAAAAAAAGTGACGGCACCAGTTCGAAAGACTTTAAAACTACAAAGTCACGTGAACAAATCAAGACAGCATTCCAAGAATTCATCGAGGGATTCGCACATGCTTTGGTAAACTATAACCATTTTTCATTTATGGAGTAGCCTAATAGATTGTTACCTCTTCTAGCCCCGTTACTTACAACGCCTGCGTGCTATTCGCGCCACCCTCGAATGCTCCGACTTCTTCCGTACTCACGAAGTGATCGGTAGCTCATTGCTCTTCGTACACGATCGTTCGCAGGCGAGCGTATGGCTTATCGATTTCGCCAAAACTGTTAATCTACCATCCAATCATAACATTGATCACAATACCACCTGGAAGGTGGGCAACCACGAAGATGGTTATCTAATCGGCATCAACAACCTTATAGATCTGTTCACAGAGATAGAAGCTGCAGCAGGAACGTCAGAGCTGGTGGTCAGTCCTTCAAAACCACTCACTCCCATACAAAGTATTGTTAACAATAACAACAGCCCTGAGAAATGCACTACGACCAGCCCATCAGACACTTGCGAGAAGAGTTCTCTGGCTGAAAAGAATCTTTCCTCGCCCACTGATCTGGCACATGCGACGGAGAAGCAGTCAGAAAATTAAGAAGAGAGGATGCAAATTTAAGCTCAAGTAGAAAACAATTTTTTTTAATCAATTCAATTATCAAGACTGAAGTTAGTAATTTATTAATAAAAAATAATAATAAACGAAATAAAGAAAAATATAACAAACAATAGAATTTCAAAAAAAAAAAAAAAACAAAAACTCATCTCAGTAAATTAGAAGAAGAAATGCAACAAAATATACATATACACAGTTATACAGATACATTAGGTTGTAAACAAAAATACACATTATATATTTAAATTAAATTATAAATTAATTTAACTATAAACTCTGTTCTTTTAGTAAGTATCTAAATGTACCTCTTAAGTATCTATTTATGTGAATTGTCTGTTGTGGAAGCACAGTCAGTTTATAGTTGAAGTTAAAAATATTAAGAAAATGCAACAGAAATAAGAAAATATTGTATAGTAAATAAATTCTTAAATTAAAACTAAATTTAAAGAAATATATACATACATATATATTCTATATACTTCTTGAGAAGCAATTTTATGTAATAAAAATGTTTGTGTTTAGTGTAATTTGCGTGAATTGTCCTTATTTGTTGTTTGTTTACAGCATTCCCTCTTCTATTAAGAAATAATGCCGAAAATTCAGAACTGGAATTAAGTACATTGCTGGTCAAAGAAATAGGTGTGATCCATTTGCTTTCATAGTTTTGATTTTCTGATAGTTTAACAGCTATTTTAGCATCGCAAAATGTGCAACAACATGGAAATGTTTGAAGATTGTCATTTTACGGTTACAACGCCACCAACATCTTTTCAATTGTGGCACATGCTTATTCGTATTTTGTTTAACCCTAGAAAGGTAAGCATATTTTTTAGTACCTTAAAGATAAGCATTCGTCGAATCGACGAAGTAATATTTAAATCCGTTTTTTAGGAAAAGTTATGAACAAATTGTTGTTAATGTTAAGAATTTATTTTATTTGACCTTTTTGTGCAATGAAACGCCATTTTTTATTTTTATATTAAATATGTGTATATCTTTATTTAGTTATTTTTTATAGGAACATCGGTTTTAAGAGATCTTTTTTTCTCTTTTTTTTGTTATAAATAAAAAAAAAATAAAAAAATATCCATTTAAAATAACGAAAACATAAACATTAATTCACAAAGAAAACAATAAAATTAACAAAAATAATTAAACAAATTATTTTGTACATTTGGTGCAAGTTTAAATTTTGTGCTGCCCACAAATGTGTATTTTGCATTTTGCACACTTAGATTTGGTCATACGTCCTTTACTGTACGGACACAATTTGCAAATCTTCCTTTTTTCGGGCTAATTGCAGATACGTTGCCTTCTGCTGAAGGTTGCTCATTGTCGGCAGCATTAAGATGAATTTTAGCCCTGATATTTGTCTGCAATGTTGGTGCTTCCAGTCGCTTTTTCATCCAAAGGGTAACTAGACTGGAATGCAACTTCTTCATAAAGTCTCTTCGTTTTAGAGGTTTCTGATTTCGTGAAATTACATTGTAAGTGTAGATGACATAACTATTTATAAATGCCATATTCAAGATTCCACAAAACATACACATAGGCCATCTACTTGTTTTACGGGAACATGACATGTTGCTGCACATTTGGTCAAATGTATCGACGCCTCCTTTTGTTTGATTGTAGAACTCAATCATACGAGGTTTTCCCGTGGTTGTGTTGATGGTTCCATCTTCGTTGCAAGACGAAAGCAAGTACACCATTTTATTTGGCTTCGGTTTATGAGACAGCAGCGTTAACTCCTTGTCATAGCAAAACGCTGATGTTCCACATTGGCGAGATTTTGATTTCGTCATTTCCTTTCGAATTTCTCTCTTGTTAGAACGCAATGTTCCTACGAGGGTTAATTTGTATGGCGAACAGAGTAGCGACTTTGCGAGTTGAACAGATGTGAACCAATTATCCATTGTGATATTTCGATTTGTGCCATGAACACTTTTAGTAAGCTATTTCACAAAATATTCTTCAAGCATTAAGTTTCCAGTTTTTTCTCCTTTTCTCAGGAACGGCATCGCGTCAACCATATATTTTGTTCCACTATCACAGAGCATAATTATTTTCAAACCATATTTAGCCGGCTTGTTTGGGATATACATACGGAACGACGCCCTGCCCCGGAAGGCCAAAAGATGTTTGTCAATTGTTAAGTAGAGACCTGGAGTATAGTTTTGGCGACAATTTCGCATTAACCTTTCCCACAAATTTCTTATCGGTGCAAATTTGTCAGAAATAATATTACTTCTTATAGATTTATCGTCAAACCGCAAACAACTTATGAGAAATTTGAATCGAGCTTGGCTCATCGTGGAACTATATCTATTACCAGAATAAGAGCAGTCAAAAAGTTCTTCAGTTGTAAGATGGTTATCTTTTAGTGCGGCAGAAAGTACGCAAAGCTCAATTAGAGCATTTATTTCATCAATGCTCGTCGACCTCACAGTGGCACATGGTGTATCAAAATTGGATTATTTGTTTCCAATTTCCACATTTGTCCATTTTACAATATCTTCAACAATTTCTTCCGTGATAAAACTTTGAAAGCACAACAATGGGTCAATTAATACCTTTGCAGTTCTTGTAGGACCTCGTGCTTGATGCACAATGCTTGCACCATAACTCTGGCTTCTCTTTTTTTTTGTGGACCATACATGTCTATTCTTACCTCGTAAAAACTTTCCAGGAAATAAGATTATCTTTGAGCGCGTGTATTCTTTCAAGGTACTAAGTGGTATATTATCCTATAACATTCATTCCCTTTTTTCCTAAAACCTTTACTTACTTAAGCACACAAGCCACCAAGCGTCCACACACAACAAGACCTAACGCATGACTCGAGCTACACGAAGAACAAAAACGATAGCGCAAAAGAATAAGAAGTTATTAAAGAAAGAAAAAATGTGTTCGTCGAAACGACGAAGCTTACCTTTCTAGGGTTAATTGAGCGTGAGGGTTGATTTTTTTGCCCTCTGAAAGTTGGTCTATAAAATAGGTGCGTGTGAATCCAAATCGGAATTCTGGGCATTATTTTATTAGTTTAATACTGATTATATCAAAGTGAATTTCTTTAGATTATAGCAGGTACTTTTAGCTAATAGTTAAATAAAGTAGCTTTAAAATACGGGACGAAAGGCTCATTGCATCCAAGAAGAATGTAATTTGGTAAGAAGGCTAAGGGCAAAACGTACAAGTCTATAGCTGATGCAATAGGGCGCTCTGAGAACTTTGTAACGAATGCCCTTAAGCCTTGAAAAGTCACGAAAATCGGGGAAAGCAGAAACTTCACCGACTACTGACCGCCGCATTGTTACTGTCCAAATTTGACCCTTTTGCGTGTTAAAGGACCATTTGTGCACAAATTGGAAATGTAGTGAGTGCGCGTATAGTTTGTCGAAGACTCCAAGATGCCAAATTACCAGGAAAAATCGCCAGGAAAGTTCCACTTTTAAAATGCCAGAACTTAAAGTCTCACAAAGAATTCGCTTTAAGGCACAAAGAGTGGACCGGACCTGAAGGATTAAGAAATTGGTATAACATACTGTAGCATTGACTACAGGATGGTTTGTGTACCAAAAACTAAAACACTGTATCTCAAACTGTAGCAACGACATCTAGCAGTAAATATTCCAACCTGATGTGCTTACGTTCCACAATTGTTCCACACAATATCCCAATATTCCAGGATCCTCGATTCACCCGGAGAAACATCTAGCATGTTCTAGAACCCCTTGCAATTTCCTATAAATACCCATACCACAACCACCGTGAACACAGGTGTTTATAAGTGCATACAGCGATTACAAGAGGGAGATTCGACCAGTGGTGAAAACAAGCGACGTATTGAAAGTAAATCTGTAGCGACAATTAAAATAAAGTGATTGAATACTGAGTTGAAGTAAAGTTAGTGTTTGATAATAAATAAACGATTAAAATACACAAAAGACGGTTTTATTTAAAAGAACCCCAGCAAGGATATTACAATACCTTGGAGTGACGAAACAAAAATAAATTTGTTTTGCTGGGACTTTGGACTTAACGTGCGAAGGCCAAAACGTAGGGAGTTTGAAGCGCACTAAACAAGCAAAACGGTAAGGCACGGTGGGGGCAATATTATGGTGTAGGATTGCATGGTATTGGTCCTATATTTCGAATAAATAACACCATGATCAAGTTTGAATACAGGACATTTTGGAGAACATAATGCTTTCATATGCCGGAGAAAATATGCTCCTTCGATGGCACTACCAGCAAGATAATGACCGGAAACACACATCGAGCCTTGTAAAGAATTGGTTTTGAGATAATGAAGTGTCTGTAATCCCGTGGCCAGTCAGTCCTCTGATCTTAATCCTATTGAGAACTTGTGGAATGAGCTGAAGAGGAGATTAGCGGGTCAATATTTCACCAACAGTGATCCGTTATGGGAAACGGTACAAAGACAGTGGTATGCTATAGCCTTGGCAACATGTCAAAAACTAGTCAATTCAATGCCACGAAATATTGGAAAAGTTTTAGTTTTAGGTGGAGGATATTCAGGATATTAAGGTAAGGAAACGGAAAACGTTAGAATTTTCAAAAACATGTTGGTAAAAATGCTAAATTTCATTGTTTCAGGTCAACACACCTATTTCATTGGCCATGAAAAGATCATGAAATTCAACTAATTTCGTCATTTTATTTCTTAATTTCTTAATTTTAGAGTTGTTATGCATATAAATCATTTGTTTTCATTTAAATGAATTTAAACCCGAAAAACATTAAAACTATTGAAAACATTTGGAACAAATCAATTTTAAAAAAAAATAAAAATAAGTTCACACCTATTTCTTTGACCAGGTGTGTATATGCAGCATGTGTACTCTGGTGGAGAGGGAAGACGCTTTCAATTTTATGGGGAGATGTCCGATCCTGAGTGAAATAAGGAGGCACACATTCGGAATTAATGTCCTGACTGAGGGTGATGTGATAACTCTACTGAATGAAGATGAGGTGAATGGACTATACCTGCAAAATTGTCTTAACGTACCGACAACAAATTATGAGTGGAAACTTTTGAATAAAAAATCTGTTACTTGTTCAATATATGTAGTGAAAAACTGATGAATTTATACTTGTGGTAAAATGTTTTGCTTAAAATAATCAACAAGGCAGACGGCAATGCCATGCGACGATAATTTTTGTAGAATTTTGTATAAGCTTTTTTATGGAAAAAAAATTATAATCTATCTGTCTATCTATCTATCAATACATACATATGTGTTCAAAGTGGATTGCATCCCGTAGCCCAAATGTTTGGCTTTGTATCACGTCGACTACGCTAAATATGCTCTCACAAAAAATAATCAAATTTCATGGTGAATTCTCGTGAAACTTCAAGTGACCTGAAATTCTCACAAATCAGGAGGGATGTCGACCGCTTTAACCATTCTAAAATCTGCTCCTGGGAATTGACCACTGCATACTGAATTTAGTGTTTAGTGTTGCTGTATATTTCTTGTTTATAAACCGATTTTGACGTTTTTGTATCATATTAAAGATTTAGGGTTAATGTTAGCACTTATAAATATCGAATAATTTTTTTTATTTGTCGGTTGCAATCGTCCAAACGATAATTGTCTGAAAAGTTACCTGGTTAGAGCTATGATCATAATTATGACATCATACTTCTGTGAACCTTCGCCTAGTAGTATGCAAATAAATTCTTCGACAGATTTAGCTCAGGCACCACCCAGCGAATACTAAAACCAAGCCACAGTCTATATGGTTTGGAAAACTCTTCTCTTTCAACGGTTTTACGGGCAGTGAGAAATTACTTAGTTGAGATGACATCCTTTGGATTTTTCTTTGTAATCTCATTTGGACTGTGGTTTAGGGCCAGTGTTGCCGCTTTAAAAAAAAAGAAGAAAGTTAAAAGTTACAAATTAACTTCCAACTCAAAAATGGATTCATCTACGAGTATTCCTTGATTGGCTGTTACTTCCAAGTTTGAAGTAGAGGCGTCGGCTATAGTTCTTGAATCAGTTTGCGATTTTCTTGGCTTTGCGATTTTAACTACGACGCCGACGACGCGTAGATCATAGTTACTCGTACAGCAGCTCCTTTTCATTATTTTTAATTGATTTCTTATTGTTATTATTGAATTTAACGTCAGCGTTGAAAGTTGTTTTCGCAATTTCTTTCCAATGATGTTAGTTGCACTAAAAATTTCTTCGACCTCAGCATTAGAGTGGGAAGAGATAGTAGATTAATTGCCAAATCAGCTAATTCTTAAGACTTATTTATACCAGCTGCGTTTTTGTATTTCACAACTTGGGTCCCATTTAATAAAGTTTATGTTGTGCCATTGTTGTAAAATCATGTCTATCTTGTCATCGTCAAATCCAAGTTCCTTGACCAGTTCAATGATAGAATTATTTTTGCCCTGTTTAACAGTGTTCTCCTCACTTTTAACCGTCATTTTCTCCAGAACAGAATAATTCCAATCTATGTTGAATTTCTATTGCCAGCTTTACAGTGAAGTCAATACATCGCAAGGGCTAATTGGATATCTTCAACTTGAGGTTTGAAAAGATGCCCAAATAAGGATTTAGAATTAGGTGATCTTCACTTTTTCCAGTTTAGTAATCTTTGCAAGATTAGGAAGGGCCTATAAACGCCTGGATCACACAAATGCGACGACAACGGCATTTAATTAGCCTCAGTAACCGAGTGATCGAATATCGGGGGGCCTGCCAATATTTTCTGAGGTCAAATAGGCGAACCCCACAGGCAGATCAGTAGAAATGCGGTGAAGTGGGATGGTTATGATCCCTTGTTTTCGGATCATAACCTCGCAGAAATAGGAAGAAGAAGGCGCTTTATAGAATTTATACATATGTCTCTCTTATAAGAAACTCAATATTATCTGGAAGAGCTAATTGAAATGAGTGACAGATATATCTCATAACTATCAAATTGGGTAGAGCGAATTGAGTTTGTAATATTCTATGTAAGCTGTTGTTACGCCCAGTCATCACTCATTTCATTTTTAACGCATTTTATTAATTCATATCTGTATTCATATCTTACTTGCTAATAAAAACGCTTAAAACTAGCTTAATTAACCTGACTATCTTACTCTAACTTACTGGCCCCATGCGGGCGCTCTAAGCTTATCCTAATACTTAAACTATGTCTGTCGACCTAATCTAATTAAATTTATTTAATGGAACTTGACTAACTGACTAATTGAACTAAGAAAAAATGTTTTTGTTTATAAAAACTTAATATATGGACTTTGTTATAATATAAATAAAACTTATACTCTGCCTTAAAATAAACTTAAGCTAACTTACTACTACTACTAAATACCAAAAAAGTTTTTTCACGGTCCCACCTCTCGCGAGCGTCTGACAAACATCCAAGAGTATTGTTGTCACGAAAAAGCTTCTCAAATCGCCGTTCGGATTCGGCATTAAACTGTAGGTCCCTTCCATTCCATTCGTGTGAAAAATATAACGCCCACAACATGAGTGGTTGCGAGAAGCTAGGCCCAGGCACTTTAAAGAGCTGTTGCACCAAATATTTTTTTTTTTAACTTACTACTATGTGTAATTAAATACACACTTTTTTTTGCTGTGCTGTGCCTGTTTTTTTTTTTTTTCTAGCCAAGTGCTGCTTTTTTAATATATATATATATATAAAACTTAAGACTACCTAAACTATGTAAGCCGGCCATGGCTATTATATAATACTATATATATGTAAGCATGACCTGCTTTGCCCCGTTGGGAGGAAACAACGATGGCGTTCCCTCTTCTTCAACAAGCCACCAAAATTGATCATGTTGTTGCTTAACGTCTTCAATATCGCGATCTGAAACCGCCTTACTGTACCGGAGACGCTCTACACTACTCTGTGCGACGTTTCGGTCGTAATTGAGTCGCCTATCCGCAGCTGTTCTGGCGACGTGGAAGATTAGCAGAACCGCTAACATATCCTGGATCAATCCCCTTTGATCGAGATATAGGAATGCTTCTGGAGGGATAAAGCCGTTAAGGCGCACACTCTCGTGATAGAGGTTGCTGGGGTAATAAGCCCCAAAGATCAGGCTATTCATCGAGGTCATTGCTCTTGCAATGTGCCTTCGAATCAACTTGATCAAGAAATTATCCACTCTGATCAGATTCGCCCTGTTGTACAGGACCTCATTTCGATAGAATTTTATGTACTCAGTTTCTGGTGTTCTGTACAAACGAAGGCAAGCCCTCTCAAACACCCGCATCTTTTCCAACAAGCTTGGCCCTATGTTGAACCACACGGGACATCCATATGCGAGCATAGGCCGAATGAGGGCCATGTAGCAGATTACCTTCACCCTCGCATCGAGTTGCCTGCTATAAAACAGTCTCTTTGTAAGGGCGAAAGCAACTTTGGCTTTGGCCAGAGCAGCATCTATATGTTTATTAAAATATAGATATTGATCTAGCCAGACCCCCAGGTACCTGACTACACTTCGATTCGCAAGTGGCTGTCCGTGCTGTCCCACGATAGAGAACTTTCGCCAATTCTTTCTGGCGTCCCCAGAGGCCCCAGACAACGGCGTTCTAAATAGGATGGTCTCCGACTTCTGAAAGTTAATCTTTAGCTTCCAGTCGTCGCAGTATCTCTTGATTTTATCGAAGTCACGCTGCAAGAGTGTTGCAATGACCTCGATCGTAGGCCCTGGCTTGTACGCGACCAAATCGTCTGCGTACGCTATGGCATGGTGAAGTGAACCTACGAGATCGCTCGTGTAAATATTGAAAAGGATCGGCGAATTAACCGCGCCCTGTTGAAGACCATTTTTTACTTCAAAAGTTCCAGCAGACGTTACATTGCCATTTTTCACAATGAACTTCTTACTGGTGAGCATGTCATAAAGTATGTACAGCATTGGTTTACTTATGCCTAGCCTGCTCAACTTGTAGAAGAGTCCCTCTAACCATACGGTATCGAAGGCCTTCTCCAAGTCAACCAGGCAGGCACCCGTGCATTGCTTCTTGCTTTTGTTCCATTGGATATCCGATACCAGTTTAGACGCCGCATGTATGGTATCATGCCCCGCTTTGAAACCGAATTAATTATCCGGAATTATGTGTATGTCCTCAACCCACTTAGTCAAGGCCCTATGGATCACTTTTTCGAATACCTTGCTGATGTTCGGAAGTAGACTTATCGACCGGAGATTCTCCGGATTGGAACTATCTTTATCCCTTTTGGGAATGGGCTGCACCACCGCTGTTTTCCAATGTGCTGGATAATGGGCATTATTCATTGCATTATTGAACAGGATGGTGTAAATGTTCACCGCTTCTGGAGGACGATGTCTAAGTACAATGTTTGGTATACCATCGATTCCCACGGATTTCTTTTTCCTCAGTGATTCGAAGATTGCTTGGAGCTCTGCCTTCGAAATGAACGGGGGATGTACCCTTTCATCGGCGATGGCATTGTTTGCAATATTTATTTCATTGAACATGGTAAAACCAGTATTCTCAGATCGCCAGTGCTCCATGTCATTTCGAAGGCAGACGTTGTGCACAAGGACCCGATTCTCCAGTTCGTGGTTCGGGCAAACACTATCATGCACCTTATACACGTCCTGGAAAGTCGCTCCTATAGCCTCTACCTTCTCCTGCGGATCTTCGATCACAAAGAAATTGTCATCCTCAGCTGCATTATCCGGATCTATACCTGCTGTTATAAGTATTTGTGCATTGTTCGTAGTTCGGGGGATTTTAAGACGCGGAAGATCGTTCTGATTATTCCTCCGAAATATCTTGTTTATTTTCGGGAACATACTCGGGTTGTTGGATTTTACAGCCCGAATTTTCCTGTCCCAGTGCAAATTTACAGAAAGTCTGTAATTTTCTTTAATTAACTTCGAGAACAATCGAAGATGAAATTCAAACCTACGCGAGAAAGCATAGAAGTCGACTAGAAAGTCACGTAAATATTACAGTCCTCCAACTTTTGGAAGAAAGAAATTTACTGCGCCGTCTACAAAGAACCAAACCTTTAGACCTAGCGCGATAAGTAACCGCGTCTAAACTGCGGAGCTGGCAGGAACTTCCAATGGGAAGGTACCTGCAAAACGTCATTATTTCGCGAAACGAAAACTACTTGATAAGTCGAATACTTAGTTGTAGTAAAAATAAAAACAAGTCTGTTTTGAAGGGAGGTTTTTTAGTGGGTAAGAATCCCACACTACTATGAGCACGCGCTGTCGATCCTCATAGTGTCTTGTTGAAGATTTTCACCTACCCTCGGAAAAAAAAAAAAAAAAAAAAAAAATTAACTTCGAGAGGTTTCTAATCAACGACTTCAGCGTCCTAACCTCCACCGAGTTCTGTCTGTCAGTAAACTGTCTGTACAAGGTTTTTAATCTCGACAGCAGTTTACTTTTGTATCCGTGCAGGGTGTCAATTGTTGCATTGCGGTATATGTCCACGTTGTCAGTGTGTTGATACCGAGGTATCATACAGTCCATCGTTCGTTTTATTGCTTTGTCCATTTGTTTTAGGTATCTATCAATCTCCTCGTTTGACAGATTCCTATTGGACGGTAGGTCGAGCAAGTTCGAGGAGAGTACTCTCGTCAACTGTCTGGAGAAGCGAGTCCAACGCGTTCTACTGTAATTGTAGGCGTGCAATTGGACAAACTCCTCCAATTCCGCAATTTCGTTCGGAATCGTTATTTTGGCACTGAGTCCGCAATGGTCACTGTCTTATACAAAAGTGTGTAAGCAGTTTATCGTTTGTCGGTCCATGTCGGTCAGTTGTAGCCTAGTCATCACTGAGGCGTTGTCAGTGTCAATCAGTCATTGTCATGTGAAACCAAATGGCAACCATACGTAGTGGTAAATATTTTCAAATAGGACGGAGCTACCACTTTTTTGGTCAGGGTTTGTAGTACCAGGTATGATAGTGAAAAGTCGCTAGATTCCACTAGATTTTATTTTAGAGACAACATTTTATTAAGAATCGTCAAATCCGCTAGATCTAGTGACAAAATCGCTAGAACGGCAACAGTGTTTGGGGCTGCAACTAAAAGGTTTTTTCTTTACTTGTCTATAGGGCAAGTATGCGTGCCTGCCTATTCGACAAAATTTATTTCGCAAATCTTACTTCGCATTTACTAAAATGTCTCGCAATAGTTGTTTTGTAAATTTTCATTCGGTCTTTTAATTATCTCGCAAGGTGATCATTCCCGCAATGCTTTTCCTGTGCTTTTCAATTTCGCTTATGATTAGGCAGCAATTTGTTGGTTTGAAAGAACTTATTTCGCTTCCTGTTAGTTCCCATTTTGCTAAGTCGTCGTTTCTGTAATGGGCCAAATGACGCATGACATTCATTCGTTTTGAAAAAGTCGTCCATGGTTAAAAGTGAGGTAACGCTATTTCGGTCCGGAAAGTATGTTTGTTTCTTATGCAAATCAATAAGAAATAAATGCTAAGCTGTTAATTGTTTTTCATACGACTTTAAGTACTTAAACAAAGAAAAAAACTAGGGAGGCTATTAGAAAATTTATGTGCTGATATAAAGCGGCGTTTTGGGATGGATATATTCTATCGGAGTACGAAAGTATGAGCTCTACTTTTGGCCCATTTAGGACCCATCCACTCCTTTCTATTCCAAGGTTCTGACCAACCTTGGAAATTCCTTATCGACCTCTGATCCCAATATGTCGAAGCAGCTCGCGCAAAGTATTTGGGGTGGCAATGGTGTAGTGGTAACGTCGTCAATTGCCACGCTAATGGTTCATGGTTCAAATCCTGACGTTGGTAAGCATTTATTTATTTCTCATGAAATATATAAAGTCCGATCATTTGCGAAAGCTTGTGTGAACACTACTGCGAAGGCATAAGCATATCACTGGCAGTAGCTTGGTCATGCGGCTGGAAAAATTGTTCGTTAAGTTGATAATGATTTGCCCTTGACATCGGTTATCGGGGAAAAAGTACTGTGAATCAGAAGCAAAGACAAAAAATAACAAAAATCTCCGCAGTTATCTGGACGCCACCCCCGAAGAATCTCTGAAGCATAAACAACTGAGCTTCAAGAACCACTACACCAAAATGTTTCTCTCTCTCTCTATCTATCCTTTCCAAAGCCCGCACTGTGTGTGCCAGGGCCTAGCTTCTCACAACCACTCATATTGTGTACGTTATATTTTTCACTCGAATGGAAGGGACCTACAGTTTAGTGCCGAATCCGAACGGCGATTTAAGAAGCTTTTTCGTGACAAAAATACTCTCGGATGTTTGTCAGACGCTCGCGAGAGGCGGGACCGTGAAAAAACATTTTGGTGTTTTCTGGGATTCGAACTTGGAACCTCATGCGTGATCCGACACACTAACCACTTACGCCACGGCGCCCACAAAAATCCTTTACTACCTCAAAATCATATCTGTCTATTGTGGCGTTCTGTCGTTTTTTGTAGACAGCATATATTTTGTTTTGCTTTCACTGACCGCTAGACCCATCTTTGCTGCCTAGATCTCAATACTCGTAAATGCCCCATTGACTGCCCGCTGAGTCCTTCCGATTAAGCGTAAGCGAGTAGTTGTACAGACTTGTAAAAGATTGTACCTCCAATGTTGGCTTATGAGTTTCGTACAATTCTCTTAAGTATTGTACTACGAGTATCTTAAAGTGATCGCACGATAACGCGTCATCTTGTCTAAGACTTTTCCTGACATCGAACGCTTAGGTGATGTTCTTACCGACTTTGATAGAGCAGCGAGAGTTCTCCATCGTCATTTTGCACAAACGGACGAGCTTTTCAGGGATGCCAAGACTAGACATGGATCTGTATAACTCGTCTCTATGCGAGCTATCATAGACAACTTTTAGATCGATGAAGAGGTGGTGCGTGTCGATTTTACATTCCTGGCTTTTTTCCAAAATCTGTCGTAGTGCGAATATTTGGTCAATAGTGGACTTACCAAGCCTGAAACCACACTGATAAGGACCTATCAGGTTCTTAACGATCGGTTTTAGGCATTCACATAATACTTCAGACAAGAAGAAGAGAAGAATTATACCTCTGTGGCTCGCGCAGTTCAAAGGGTCTCCTTTTTTCAGGATCGGGCAAACGATTCTGAGTCTCCATTCATCGGGCATACTTTCGTCCGACCAGATTTTACAGATGAGCTGGTGCATGCTCCTTACCAGCTCATCTCCTCCTGCCTTAAAAAGTTCAGTGGCAAGGCCGTCGGCTCCAGCAGCTTTGTTGTAATTAAGTTTAGATATCGCTATCCTCACTTCAAACGGTCAAACGGTAGTGCATGCGATCATATGAAAACACAAGCGTTTTCACTCAGCTGAGGCCTACCAACTCCTACTCTCAACCTCCACGCGGTGACAGCCGGGTGCCTAGTACCTTAATCCAAGAAATGGGTAACCAACCCCGTTTGGCGGATTCTTGGTGGCAGTAGATGAGAGAGGGGGGGAAGAGTGCTTTTCTCACTAGAGCACTTCTTCCTGTTCCAGGCGGCAGCGGACGAATTCCCTAGACGGAGTCAACGGTGGCGTCTATAGTTCCAGTTAGGTTGAACTTAGTGAATACCTTGCGCGAGCTGCTTCGACGTATTCGGATCACAGGTCGGTAAGGAATTTCCAATGTTGGTCAGGACATTGGAATAGAGATGGTGGCGGAGGAGCCCTTAATGGGCCAACGGCAGCGCTCAGACTCCCGTAGTGGACTACTGGCACCGGTGTACCCGGCCCCTCGTCCTAGGGGAATAATTAAGGAACTGGCCCTCCAGGTTGGGGGTTGTGCCGTCGGGGTAACTTCCCTACCACGTAAAAAACGCATGGTTCCGAAACAACCAAAATCCTCGGATAAGGATGACCCAACTAATGACGACCCCAGCAAACGAAATAAGGACAACGACCTTCGGATCTGTACGTGGAATGTTCTGTCCCTTTACAGACCACGTGCAGCCGAACAACTAGCAGAGGCCCTAGACTGCTATAAAGCAGATATTACCGCCATCCAGGAAGTGCGATGGGATGGGCCGGGCAAAAAGAGGATGAAAAACTGTGACATCTACTACGGTGATTGCTACAGAGGCAACAGGCAACGCTTATTCGGATGCGGATTTGTCATACGCGGCAGACTTAGGCAAGAAGTCTTAAGCTTCCGACACGTGAGCGAGCGTATTATGACTATCCGGATCAAGGCTAAATTCGCTAACATAAGCCTAATATGTGTTCATGCCCCAACGGAAGAAAAGGACCCTGCCTCCAAAGAGTGTTTCTACGAGCTCCTCGACAAAACATACGAGCAATGTCCTAAATACGACGTTAAGATCGTATTGGGCGATTTTAACGCCAAAATAGGAAAGGAGGACGTCTTCGGTAGGGCAGTCGGTAAGCATAGCCTACACGACACCACGTCTGATAACGGACTAAGGCTAATTGATTTCGCTGTGGAGCGAAATGTCACCATAGCAAGCACATGGTTTCCTCATCTCGATATTCATAAGCAGACATGGCGGTCCAATGATCATGTCACGATCAACCAAATTGATCATATTGCGATCGACGCAAGGCATGCCTCCAGTATTAAGGATATCCGGATCTTCCGAGCGGCCAACATAGATTCGGATCATTACCTTGTTGTAGCCAAGGTACGAATGCGGATATCCCAATCTGAGCAACAAAGAAGAATTACTGTGAGAAAATTTAACGTCGAAAAGCTACAATCGCAAGAGACCGCCAGACTCTTCGCTGAACGCGTATCCCGAAATCTCTCAATCACCCCTATACCGCCAGCATCAAGTGCCGAAGACCAGTGGCAACGCTGCCAACATGCCATCAGAAACGCCGCGACTGATGTGCTGGGTCTCGCTCGCCCACCACCGCGAAACCCCTGGTTTGACGAAGAATGCCGGCGAGTGCATGCAGCAAAACAAGAGGCATACAAAGCGGCGCTGCAAAGGAAGACGAGAGCTGCTCGTGAGCTCTACGAGCAAAAGAGACGGGAAGAACATCGGCTTCTCCAAAAGAAGAAGAAAGAGCATGAGAAGCGTGCGTTTGAGAATATCGAGAGTCTATACTCCAGGAACAATGTACGGAAGTTTTACCAAAAGGTAAAAAGAACGTGTCAGAGAAGTAATACCCGTACAGAAACCTGTAGAGATGAGAATGGAAACCTCGTAGTAGAATCACAGTCGGTGCTGAGAATCTGGAAAAACTACTTCTGCAGACTGTATAACGGCGACGAAGACCAACATCCCGCTGTCAGGCAGAATGAACCATTCAACATGGACGATGATAGTCAAAATTTCCGTCCACCTGACCAAAACGAAGTGAGGATAGCAATATCCAAGCTAAAATCGAACAAGGCTGCTGGACCTGACGGTTTACCGGCCGAACTTTTCAAGGCAGCTGGGGATGAATTGGTAGAGTGCATACACCAACTCATTTCTAATATTTGGTCAGAGGAGTGTATGCCTGATGAATGGAATCTCAGCATCGTTTGCCCGATCCACAAGAAAGGAGACCCCCTCAACTGCGCCAATTATAGAGGCATCAGTCTCCTCAACATCGCGTACAAGATCTTTTCTGCAATATTGTGTGAACGCCTGAAACCTTTTATCAACAGCCTGATTGGACCCTATCAGTGCGGTTTCAGGCCAGGAAAGTCCACCATCGATCAAATCTTCACACTTCGGCAGATCCTGGAGAAAACCCAAGAATTCCAAATCGATACTCACCACCTCTTTATCGATTTCAAGGCCGCCTATGACAGCATCTATAGAGAAGAGCTTTATAGAGCCATGTCTAGTTTTGACATCCCTGCCAAACTTGTCCGCCTGTGCAGGCTGACGATGGAGAACGCTCGCTGCTCCATCAAGGTCGGTAATGACCTCACCGAGACCTTTGATGTCAAAAAAGGCTTTAGACAAGGTGACGCGCTGTCATGTGACTTCTTCAATATTGTACTTGAACGGATTGTGCGGAACTCACAAGCCAACACCGGAGGCACAATCTATTACAAGTCTGTACAACTGCTTGCATACGCCGACGATATAGACATTATCGGAAGATCTCAGCGGGCTGTCACCGGTGCTTTTGCAAGCATTGAGGCGGAAGCGGCCAAAATGGGTTTGGCGATAAACGAGGGCAAAACCAAGTATATGCTGTCAACTAGAAGGGAAAACCAACATCGACGAATTGGACAAAACGTCACCGTAGGCAGCTATAACTTCGAGGTAGTAAGGGACTTTGTCTACCTTGGCTCTGCTATAAATTCAGCAAACAAAATCAGCGCAGAAATCAATCGAAGAATAACTCTTGCCAATCGCTGTTTTTTTGGGCTTATAAGGCAATTCAACAGTAAAGCCCTCTCTCGAACAACTAAGGAGACTCTATATAAGACCTTGATCATCCCAGTCCTGCTTTACGGCGCTGAAACATGGACTTTATTAAAAGAGGATGAAGATATCCTTGGTCGCTTCGAGAGAAAAATTCTTCGTAAGATTTTCGGTCCCGTTTGCGTTGACGGGTTTTGGAGGAGAAGATTCAATCACGAACTATACGAGCTATACAGCGACATCGACCTAGTCAAAAAACTGCGTATTGGACGTCTGAGATGGCTAGGACATGTAGAGCGAATGGACACCAACGCTCCGGCCCGCAGAGTCTTCGAATCTAACCCCGAGGGACGACGCAGTAGAGGGAATTATCGCCGTAGGTGGCGCGCACAAGTTCAAGGGGACCTCGACCAACTTGGAGTGCGCAACTGGAGGCAATTAGCTAAAGACCGAGCTAAATGGAGAGGCTTGTTGGTTGAGGCCCAGGTTCACCCCGAACTGTAGCGCCACCTAAATCAAAAAAAAAAATCCTCACTTCATTCTGATGAGGTTGACGGGAATCTTGACTGTCATCTTCACTGTTGAATGGCTTATTCTGCCTGACAGCGTAATATTGGTCATCTTCGCCGTTTAACAGTCTGCAGAAGTGTTCCTTCCATATCCTCAGCACCGACTGTGATTCTACTTCTATATTGCCATATTCGTCCCTGAAGGCTTCTGTTCTGGCTTTGAAATCCTGGCATGTTCTGTTTACCTTTTGGTAAAATATTCGAACATCATTCCTGCAATAAAGTCTCTTAATCTCCTCCATCGAGCGCTTCTCATTCTCTTTTTTCTTCTTTCGGAGAAGTCGATATTCCTCTTTTCTCCTGCGCACGTAGAGCTCGTGAGCAGCTCTAGTCCTTCTATGCAGCGCCGCTTTGTACGCCTCTTGTTTTTCTGCATGTGCTTGCCGGTATTCCTCATCGAACCAGGGGTTTCGTTGTGGTGGCCGAGAGAAACCCAGTAAATCAGGGGCGACATCTCTGATGGCTTTTTGCGAACGCTGCCATTGGTCTTCCGCATTATTTTTTTCTTTTTTTGAATCATCACAGAGCACATAGAACACTACGTTCTCTGCCGCTGCTGGTGCCATAGGACTGGCGATCTGTTGCGATTGTAGCCATCGGAAGTCAAACTTCCGCAAAGTATTTTGTTGATTTTACTCCATTCTGGATATCCGTATCCGTACATTGGCTAGAACTAGGTAGTGATCCGAGCCCACGATGGTTCCTCGGAAGGTCTGGACACCCAGAATACTGGAAGAGTGCCTTTCGTGATATGATCGATTTGGTTGACGGTTTTGCAATGACAGGAGAGTCATGTACCGTTGTGAAGTTCAAGACGTGGGATTCGCGTACTAGCTACGGGAACATTTTGTCCCAACGCAAAGTCGACTAGTCTGAATCCGTTGTCGGATGTGGTGTCGTGCAGGTTGTTCTTTCCGACCACGATACTAAAAACATCCTCCTTTCGTAGCTTTGCAGTAAAATCACCCAGAACACTTTTAACGTCGTGGCTAGGGCATTGCTCTTACATGTTATCCAAGAGCTGGTAGAAGTCATCCTTGGTCGCGTCGTCCATCTTCTCGTGAAGGGTGTGAGCGCATATTAGGCTAATGTTGGCGAATTTAGCCTTGATGGATAGCCATGGGGCGCTCGTCCACATGCCGGAGACTCAAAACTTCTTGCCTAAGTCTGCCTCCAATAACAATTCCGCACCCGAATAGACGCTGCCATAGTAGATGTCGCGGTTTTTCATTCTCCTTTTGCCTGGCCCCTCCCATCCCACTTTGCTTGCTTTGTATCAGTCTCGGTTGCCGGAGCTAGCGCCCATATAAAAAAAAACCCTCTCTTTTATTGGCATAAGCTCTTAGGACTAAACAGGCATCCCACATTCCCTAAGAAAATCATAGCTGCAATGAATTTCATTTCGTCAATCAGTAGCCAGGCACAAATTTCCGAAGGTTGTGCTTAAAGATAACTTCTAGCATCCCCGAGTTCCCACAGGATTTGTCTTTGAGATGATCCCGTATCTTACCACATGTTTCCATAAGGATGTTCTGAATAAGTTAAATTTCTCCATCATATATTCAGAAACTTAAACCTTTTTTTTTCAAGAAAAAACTATTTTTCATTCTCCCATAAGGGCACCGTATTTCTTACCCCCTGAGGCCACTCATCACTAATGAATTTCCAATTTGTAAGGATTATGATTAGAACATTTAAATATCGTACTCATTTCTTATGCATCCATTTGGTTTTTATGACCCGAAAAATATTCTTTTTTTATGGACCTACAGACAGGATCATCTTTGTTTCTCTTTATTTTTTTATGAAGTGTCAAAACATTACCAGAGAACAAGTAACAAGGATAACTACTAAATCCATAACAATGATCTAATTTGAATATAAAACCAATCACAGTGACATGACTGATCCGAACATCATCCGTGGCAAATTATTCCTCACCTGGGGTGATGAGACAGAAGCACAAAAAAATCCTTACCGACCAAAAATCGTAGAAAAAAAACGAGCCACCCTGAGAGATACATAGAAACGTATGAAGAAAACAGCAACGGACTGTCAAAATAGACATCTTTCCCATCACTCAAAGGACTAGCATATTGGAAACAAATTTAACTTTAATTTTTCATTCACTGTTCTCAGACAGGACATTCCTTTCATATGAAGATAATTAGATTCCACACATTTCCCTGTTTGCTATTGACATCGTTGTTTGTTGGGTGAATCCTTTTACTCAACCGACCTGAACGAAAAGAAGGCAAAAAAAATAAATAAAAATTCAGACAAACGAAGATTGTCAATTTTGATATGTACTGTCCTGTTGGCTGGGCTGTCTATATGATTTTCACACTCTAAATAGGTATGGCATTTTATTTTGACACATAAATGACAGTAGTTGGGCATCGATGAATCCTTTTTTTTCTTCATATTTGGATGCACAAAGGTGACGACAGAGTTTCATGTTTTCTATATATTCTTCCTCTTATGGGACAATAATGGAAAAGGTTAAAAATTATCAAAACGGGACTATATGATCGCATGTAATCCTTGTAATCCTTTCTTAAGGTTACGTATAGAGAGAGGTCTTGGGAAAGAGTTTAGTGTGAAATTTCATCCTATTAAATGATGAAATTATGTTCGCAAATGTATTGACATGTGTCATATGTTATTTATGAAAATGGGGTTAAGTACTATACATACACAAGTATACCTACATATATATACTGGTTGAGGGTCAACCACTCAATTGTAGAGTTAGGCGAAGGACGGGCAGCTTCCACTTTTAGGTAAAAAGTCATTTAAGTCATAACTACTTATGATCCTTGTTTATGAAATTGTCGAGGTATGTTATTCCTCTGGTGTCAATTGTTATCTGATAGCTATTGCTTGCTGTCCTTTTTTTCCAACTAGGCTAACACTGCGACCTAGGCTTGGCTAGGTTGGATAAAGTGGCTTTCCTTCGTTATCGGTAGGGTTCACTTAGACCAAATGACGTCCATTGTGTTACCACATGAGCCGGTTATTTCCTCTTGGGAGCGTTTTGGTTTTTGTATTAAATTCCAGATTTTATTGACATCCCGGTCGGCAGCTTGTAAGTTCTTCGAAGAAATATTTGCAAGAATCTGCTTTCTTTCTGAGGATAGTAGACGATATGGTGATTCCTCCTCCTTTTCACCCATGCGATAGAATTCTTTGGCACAAAAATCTGATAGTATCTCGAACAATTGCATATTTTTTTAATTTGTAGCAGGCTTTTGGTGTTGCTTTAATTTAACTGGGACCACATCTGCCTTGAATCAGGATTGACCAGGAACCCAGCACAGAATAAGATTACAACTGTTTGAAACCTCATTTAGGGATGCACGACATTGCTTTACAAATTTACATTTTAGTATTAGGTTAGGTAGGTAGTTAGGTGCCTTATGACAAAGGGCCACTGCTCACTCAGACCAACAGTACGGGTCCATTGTGCACAGTCATATAACCCTGGAAACGCTGTAAAGAGAGTCCGCTGTCAGAACCACCCAGAAAGTGATATGAATCTCAAGAGGTCCATCAGCTCAACATTACTTAAGTCCTCCAGCTCCGAGAACAAGTAACTACCAAGAGTCCTCATTCTTCTGACGGATAAGGCAGGACAGTCACACAACAGGTGACGAACAGATTCAATTTCTTCTTCGTCCCTGCAACTTCTGCAATAGTCATTATGCAGCACACACGCTCCGAGTGAACGCCAATGGCACAATGTCCAGTAATTATGCCAGAAATGACCCGTGCGTTATAACGACTAAGTTTTACCAGAGAGGTTGATCTCTTCTTGTTGTAGGCCGGCCATAATGCCCTGGCCGTTGCACATGTTTCCAGATGAACTCAGCGTCTGTTTGCTCGACCGGTGGCTTAATCCTCTATTTTCTTCCGTAAGGAACTGATTGGGATTACTACAGAGGGGAGGGCCCGCGATAAATGCAGCGCCGACCTTTTCCTAGCAAGCTCGCCAGCCCTTTCGTTACCTTCGATATCCGTATGCACTGGTACCCAGCAAAGGGGCACCGCATTGGCTCCAGATATCTCGTTTAAGGGTGATTTGCAGCTTCTCACAAGCCTCGACCTAATTACAGCATATTCCAGAGCCTTAACGGCTGCCTGCCTGTCTGTCTATATAGACAGTGATCGTTTTAACAACGATATTACTCTCGCGTATAATTTCAGCAACCTGTATGATGGCTGTGACCTCGGCCTGAAAGACGCTGCAGTCTTCGTTTATTCTAAAGGAGTGGTTTATTCAACAACAAACTAATATACTACTAACAGGTGACTTTAATGCAAGTCCCGGTATCGCACAGTCTTTTTCACCATACAATGAAAATACTTCATCACAACTACGTAAATCCAAAGACAAGGTTTTAGATGGAAAGGGTCATCAGATATTGGACCTCTGTAGTGAATATGGACTAAATATTCAAAACGGATGCACTAAAGGAGACCTAGAAGGCGAGTACACTTTTGTCGGCACCCAAGGAAGCTCAGTCATCGGCCTTTGTCTAAGCGGTGGAAAATGGAGCAATCTGATCAAGAATTTTGAAGTACAACTGCAGAATTTTTCAAATCACCTACCAATTGTAACTTCGTTCGAATTCACAAGAGTCGAGTAGCACAGAAACCATAATTAACGCATTGCTTAGATTAAAATGGAACCACTCCCAAAAGGAAGTATACAAAATCAATCTAGGAAGAGAGATCGCTGCAATGAGCTCGGAAGGAAATATGGACGAGATAGAACAAGCAATCAAGAACACCAACAGTCAAATACGAACAAAACAGAGTAAACTTGATCGGAAGAAGAAACAGCCATGGTATGATCTGGAATGTAACCAGCAGAGAAAAAAATCCTTCTCGTTATTAGACCTCTATCGAAAATACGATGAACCAAACTATGAAAGAATGTACTTACAAGCAAACCGTGAGCGTAGGAATACATGCCAGCAAAAAAGAAAACAATTTTATAGCTCTTTAGCTATTGAAATATCGCAATGTAGAGATCCTACGACTCTCTGGAAACTTCTCAGCAAGAAAAATGGAAAAAATTCAAATTTGGCTTAAGAGTCACTGCGACGCATTTAAAATAGCACTTCAGTAACATCCTGAATCCACCTGAATCCAGTGATCAACCCAATACAACAACAATAATGACCTTCTGGATGACCCCATCCGCCGTTCGGATTCGGCAGTAAACTGTAGGTCCCTTCCATTCGTGTGGAAAATATAACGCACACAACATGAGTGGTTGCGAGAAGCTAGGCCCTGGCACTTTAAAGAGCTGTTGCGCCAAATATTTGTTTTTTTTGGATGACCCCATTACAGAAGAAGAAGTTAAAGGATGGTTAGTTAACTGCAAAGATCGCAAAGCACCTGGTACGGACGGCATTCCAGTTGAATTTTACTAATACGCAAATAACGATCTGATAGAAATTCTTACAAAGAAATACAACCGAATTTTCGAGACAGGAATCATTCCAAATCATTTTAAAGTATCTGTGATCTTCCCCATTCTAAAGAAAGGTGACCCCAATCTAGCAGAAAACTACCGTGGCATTGCATTTTTAAACTCCTCGTTAAAAATCTTAATGGGTGTTCTCGCTAAACGGTTTCAATTCTGGATATCACAAAATCACTTGCTATCTGAGTTTCAGACAGGTTTTTGAGCAAATTACTCAATAACGGACCAAATCTTCATAAAAAAAGAAAGAAAATTGTATGCGTTCTTTGTAGATATTAAGGCGTCTTTCGATACAGTAGACAGAAGTGCACTTTTCTACAAATTATACAACCGTGGTCTTCCAAGAAAATTTGGAAAACTTATTGAAAAAATATACGAAAATACGTCTTCAACCGTTTGGGATGGAGAACAACTATCAAATTCCTTCGAAACAATAATGGGTGACAAGCAGGGTTGTAATTTTAATCCACAAGCATTTGTGATGTTTCTTGACGATATTACTGAAGCTCTGTGCGGCGGTATTGCAATTGGTGGAACCTCTATTAAAGCGCTTTTATACGCAGATGATTTAGTCCTTCGTGCAGAAACACCCGAAATATTGCAAAGAATGATGAACAGGCTTCAAAATTACTGCGAAGAGTGGAGACTAAGGGTTAATATATCCAAATCCAAGGCCATGGTTTTCAGAAGAGGTGGAGGAAGGTATGCGAGAAACGAAAAACGGTTTTTTGCCGGCCAAGAGCTAGAAATAGTTAAATCCTACAAATACCTCGGTATCAATATCACCAACAACATGAGTATGGAACAACATCTCAAGGAGAAGCTCACAACAGCTAAGTCAGCCATTAGTGCGGCTTGGAAAAACTGTCTGGAAGATAAACGCATAGCCCTGATAGTAAAATATTAGATATTCCAAGCTGTCTCTAAACCAGGCATACTGTATAGTGCGCGGGTGTGGGGATATAAGAAATTTGATACAGTGGGAAAACTCCTACGATTCTTCTTGAAAAGAATGTTTAAACTCCCTCAATGCACACCCAACAGCATGCCACTCGTCGAAACTGGTCTTTTGCCATTATTTATGAGTACTTTATAACTTCATTTTGATTATATATTGAAAACGCTGTCTTTGGGCGAGGAAAGGTTAACTAAACATGTAGCGAGTTACATTATAGAGGCAAATAAACTTTGGTTTGAAGAATGGCAGATGCTGGCTGAATCTTGCGGATACGCCCTCAATATAAATGCGGAAAACAGGCACAATTGGAAGGAAGAGTTGTACACTTGCTAATTAATCTAGACGAGAAATTGCAGGCAGATAGCATAGAAAAAGTTAGAAGTTCAGTACACAGAGAAATATACGCAAAACTTAACCACAACCTCTCCGGAAATAACTACTTCAATGATAACTACCCGACCGAAGTAATATCTTCCATTTTTAAAGCAAGAGGAGAAATTTTGAGCCTGAATATCATAGCTCACCGTGAAGATTTACCAGTCATTTGCACCTTATGCAATCTACGAGAGCGAAAAGATACCTTTCACTTCCTTGGCAGGTGCCCAATTCTAAGCGAATTTAGGTGTCAACTATTTGGTAAGCGAATTCTGGAAGAGTCCGAAATGGTGATGATTTTAAGTGGTATAGACTGGAACAAACTGCACAGTAATTGTCAAACAGCGTTAAAATACAGAAGAGCAATAGTCGGAGAATCATTTTGAACATAACATTAATAGCATCGTCAAACTCGGGCAAACGGCTTTATAGTCATGTCTTAAATTTAAGAAGTATAAAGTTGTTCTTGTTAATGAATAATTAAAGAATAAAAATCAATCTATCTATGTGGCCGAAGCAGGAGGATCCAGCACGAAAGTCTGCCTGCTCGACGTTGAGTGGTTTATTCCTAGGGCTTCACAATAAACTCCGGTTCCCGTGCTAACGTCCATCAAGAACCGTCGGTATAGAAATCCAACTCCTTTTTCTTCATGGTTCTATGGTTTTTCAAGTAAATTCTGTCAGGAATTCTTGTAGTAAATGCTAGCACCGGGTTCATGTGATCAGTTTCCATCAATCCACTGGTAGTCCCCCATCGGGACAGAATGGAGGCATGGCCATAAAGGCTCAATGACCACAATCGGCCTTCTCTCAGTCTCACAGCGGTTTTAGCGGCCAGACTGCTGTAGTATATGTCAAGCGGGAAGAAACTAAACATGGTTTCCATTGCCGCTGTTGGTGTAGTTCTCATTGATCCCATAACTCCGATGCACGCCGCCCTCTGGATTTTGGTGAGGTTTGAAAGCAACTTCACCATACTAGTGAACCATATGTGAGAATGGGTCTTACAACCAGCACACCACAGCTCGTTTGAAGCCCCACGTATTACTGAATGCCTTTTTGCAGGAGTAGAAAGCTACGCTTGCTTCTTTCATGCGTTCGCCAATATTTTCCTTCCAGTTCAGTTTGGAATCTAGAATTACGCCCAGATATCGAGCTGAACTTGAGATACTTAGATACATTTGAGTATTGCTGTTTCGAATGCGTTTATAGCTGGTTGACTTTCGATGAAAATGACAATGCCCATATTCGATATCGATCTTACCGACAATGGCTCAACCGCCTCACGGGTAGTGCATACAGTATTATTCAGTATTATTGACACAAATCTGTCGACATGGAATGGTTAGTTTAGGTAAGCGTGGCAGGCTGCATTAGCTTTAGCCACACTAAGACCAGGAAATGTCCATTGCGGTACCACGGATCCGTAATCCCCAGAAAGAAATACCCTTAGACACAACTGAAACTTGTTTTAAAGCCCTGTATGCTGCAAATGTTGGCGCTAGCCATTTCGCCTACATTGTCGAAGAAGTAAGCTCCTAAGTGCATTCTTTTGTGAGCAGAGAGAGCCTGGTACGTACAAAGGAGGTGTAGTATCGCACACTCCTCTTCCTTGTCCGTACAATTTCTACAGAAGTCATTTGCGAGGAGACCTATCTCGATGGCAAGCCACCTACTATAATCATAATGAGCAACTTTTTCTGTCTAATAAAGTAGTTGGGGCGTTTCTAATCCAGCTTAGACCAGATCTGTCTAGTAATGAGGCACATAGTGTCGTCTATCCATCTGTGGTTAATTGCGTTGATAGCATTGAGTTTAAATGGCAATTTTATTGTAGTGAGAGGTATTTCGAGACTCACCTTGTTCAATGAAATCGATAGGTTTGTACACTACTTGGCGAGTTTGTCTACCCTGCAATTCTCTAGAATATCTCTGTGTCTCGGCACCCAAATAAGGTACATATTGAATTGTTTTGCCATTTCGTTAAGGAATATTGGCGTTCCACGAATCACTATTGTTTCACTGTGATGACTTTCTCAGTCGCAACGTCGATATCATTGCCACATCTTTCTCATAAATGTCCAGAGGAAAGATATGCAGCATCGTTTTTAGTGCCACCGTAGAAGTTATACTACCTGAAAGATCTATTGTGATTCTAACTACCTCCATTGCAATGGTGAGTATGTCCCTAATAAAGGAGTACCTAAACACCACGAGTAGGAGTAACTCTCTATCGCATATATGCCGTCTTAACCACCGTAGTGACAGACATTGACAGAGGATATGTTCAGAAGCTTCCTGCTCCTCCCGACTTTTTCTTTGAAGATAAATTAAGCTTGTTCTAGATTCTAACTCAGCCCATCGTTTTGTAAAGAATGACCCTAGCCACCTGAAACAACCTTTGTTGAGTCTGAGTACTTCCTTGTTGCAGTATCTAGTGATACTGCAACAAGGAAGTACTCTTTTGGACAGCCTTTTGGACACCCTAAACCCTGAAACATTTCTCAACTGGATCGGACAGAGCTTATGGTTAAACCACTTAAAATAGTTTCGCTGATCCCGACCTAGCCATTCCATCAGCGAACTCATTGTCCCCAATACCTTGATTTTATTATGTCTGACAAAGGATTGCAAAACCTTTTTGCAGCATTTCAGTAGTTTAGAGTTCATTTAGTGGGCTGACAGTGCTTTGAGTGCTGCTTAACTGTCCGAGGAAATTTCAATCTTGACGCCTTTAATTTATTTCGTTAGGTCTACATGGGCGCAGATTTCGATAGCATGTATCTTAGCTAGAAAAACACTGTGATATCGGGATTTTGTTTGCATTAAGTCCAATAATGGCGGCACGACAAATAATTCCATTTTCCACTCGTCTGTGAACCAGACCAAGCTTCTTGAATCGAGGGAAGGTGTAAAAACTGCAGCCTATTTGAGCTATACCAACTAACTTATTCTTCTTCTTCTTCTTCTTCCTTTTATCAGCGAGGTTATGATCCGAAAACAAGGGATCACAACCCTCCCACTTCACCGCATTTCTACTGATCCGCCTGCGGGGTTCGCCTTGAGATATACCAACTAACATATACCAAAACAGTATATAATTTTATTTTTTGTTTATATGTCGCTATAGTGCAGAGTGGACCTGGGTTACGACCCAGTTGGCCCGGTTAGGAGCCAACTGCCTCCAGTTAGGCACGCCAAGTTGTTTGAAGTAACCCTCCACTCGTTTGCGCCTCCTACCGCGAGACCGTACATCCGGGGTAGATTCAAAGAATGTTTGGGCTGGAACGTTGGGCTCCATCCGCTCTAAATGACCCAGCCATCTTAGTCGATGTCATTGAGTTTCATTCATTGCCGTTTAACAGTCTGCAGAAGTGTTCCTGCCATATCCTCAGTACCGACTGCGATTCTACCACTATATTGCCATGTTCGTCCCTGCAGGCTTCTGTTCTGGCTTTGAAACCCTGGCATGTTCTTTTTACCTTTTGGTAAAATTTTCGAACATCATTCCTGCAATAAAGTCTCTCAACTCCCTCGATCGAGAGCTTCTTATACTCTTTTTTCTTCTTTCTGAGAAGTTGATGTTCCTCTTTTCTCCTCCGCTCGTAGAGCTCGCGAGCAGCTCTAGTCCTTCTATGGAGCGCCACTTTGTACGCCTCTTGTTTTGCTGGATGTGCTTGCCGGCATTCCTCATCAAACCAGGGGTTTCGTTGTGGTGGCCGAGAGAAACCCAGTATGATGGGTGGCTTGTTGGCAACGCTGCCACTGGTCTTCCGCATTTGCTGCCGGCGGCATCGGACTTAGATTAAGATTAGAAGAAACTCGATCGGCAAAGGTTCTGGCGGTCTCTTGCGATTGTAGCTTTTCGACGTCAAATATCCTCACAGTATTTCGTTGATTTCGCTCCATTCTGTATACCCGCAGCCGTACTTTGGCTACAACTAGGTAGTGATCGGAGTCCACGTTGGTTCCTCGGGAAGTCCGGACACCCAGAATACTGGAAGAGTGCCTTGCGTCGATTGCAATGTGATCCATTGGTTCACAGTTTTTCGATCAAAAGAAAACCATGTCCCATTGTCAATATCAAGACGTGGGAACCGCGTAATAGCTACGACAACATTTCGTCCTGCTGCAAAGTCGACTAGCCTGAATCCGTTGTCGGATATGATGTCATGCATACTGTGCTTTCCGACCACGATTCTAAATACGTCCTTCTTTCTTAGCTTCGCGTTGAAATCACCCAGAACAATTTTAACGTCGCGGCTAGGGCATTTGCTCATACGTCTTGCCCAAGAGTTTGTAGAAGTCATCCTTCGTCACGTCGTCCATCTTCTCGTGAGGGGCGTAAGCGCATATTAGGCAAATGTTGGCAAATTAAACCTTGATACGGATAGTCATGAAGCGGAAATACAGACTTCTTGCCTAAGTTTGCATCTAATAACAAATCCACTCCCGGAAAAACGCTGTCCTTATTGTCTGTAGCAATCGCCCTAGTAGATGTCGCAGTTTTTCATCCTCCTTTTGTCCGGCCCATCCCATCGCACTTCTTGGATGGATGTAATGTCTGCTTTGCAACAGTCTAGGACTTCTGAAGGTAGTTCGTCTGCACGTGGTCTGTGGAGAGATCTAGCATTCCACGTGATTAAAGGCACCTCCGCCCCCATCTCTATTCCACGGTCCTGACTAACCTTGGAAATTCCTTGCCGACCTGTGATGCGAATATGTCGAAGACTCTCCAAACGACATTGGTTACCATTTCTTGGACCAAGGTACTAGGCACTCAGTGGTCACCACTTGAAGGTTGAAAGTATGAGTTGGTAGGCATAGGCTAAGCGAAAACGCTTGTGTTTTCATATAATCGCATGCTCTGCCATTTGACCACCATTATGATAACCACTACGTATACTAATTTAAAATTTGGCGCATGTACAATTGTACAACATCTGACAAGCATCCGAGCGTATTCCTGTCACGAGAAAGCTCCTAAAAAACGAATAGTCCTTCGGATAAGAAACAAACACTCGTGCAGAATTGAAAGACAATAAATGCGCCACTTTTTCTTCCACTTTTCCGAATTTACAGCAACAGCTCTATACTGTGAAGGTCTCTAAACTTGAAACCACAGTGCAAGTTGATTATGTGAAGAGTAGTGCTAAATGTTTGGCTGAGCAATCCTCAAGGCTTTTTTCGTCCAGAGGCGCTACATACTCGTATTTTAAAACATAGCTCATCCTAAATTTACTTTCAAATGTGTTACACTCCCACATATGAACAACTGCAGTCACTAAGGTTAATTTGTATTTGATACCTTAAGATCTGTCACAGTTTTTTTGGAAGAAATTACAACAATTCGATTCATAGATCCCTTCAAGAAGCACAACCACCCACGTTATCCAATTATCATCTTCTCGGCTCGCCCTTTCATTTGCATATCATTTCCGATCTACTTAATATTTTTTTTTGCATTCTTTCTTAGTCCATAAAACTCCAGGTAATCTTCTATCCTGCCGTCTTAACCACATCATCATCAGCAGGATTCACATGAAGATGCTCACTGCTTCAGTAAACAATTTTTCACTCTTTTCGGTATCCTTATTTGGGTGTCCTTAAACAATTCCTAGGGAGCGTTCATTTTTATGACCATGATTTTACGACCCAAAAAGAAGCTGCAATGCAATCTCGGCACGAGAGGTGACCCAACTACAAAAAACTGAACAAAGGACAATAGATAGGTGCATTCTCTTCACTCCAACACATAAGTTGTGGGCAGATGTCCTTAAATGGTGTACAACGACGATAGTATTACGTAAATTATTGTCAGGTTTTGTTTGTCTAATGGACATGATGGCACGAAGAAACTCACTCAAGTGTCGATCATCTGGGACGATAGTGTCATCAAAGGTGATCTTCAACGTTTTGTCCTTTCAGGAAATTCAAACAGAGGATTGGATTTGATTTTATCTTTCTCTGGATTCCTGATAAGGACTGTTGTATAAGGTATCGCATTCTTAGAGACAGAACATTCATGAATGGTAGATCGGTAGACGTCATAAATAATTTGACGGACAATTGAAAAAAAAACATATATATACAGTTTAGGTTCGCGATTCTTTGAAATTTTGTTATCTTTTGTCTGAAGATTTGCTGCGATTGCAACGATCATCAATTCTATCGATCGTTTAAGGAATCTAAAGGGTTCCGAGACTTCATCTCCTTTGTAAGATCGGAATCTCAATAAAATATTAAAATGATCACATTTGACAGATCGAGCTCAATAAGCGATCATTCTCATAAATATCAATAAACGTCAAATTCATGTAAGTTAGTGAGACTGTGTTTCGGGAGTGATGGGAACTTCTTCAAAGTCATTTGATACTTAGCGTATTTGGATCTGATAACGACCGATCGATGTCATAGTTGCGAAACCCTTTTGCAGTAAAGAAGTGAATTTATTGAATTTGCAAACCCTCGAGATGTGATAACAACAATCTTTTCTACTTTTTTGCGAATGCGGATATACCCCCTTTTAACTGTCAAATCTATCAAATTAATGTAGTGGCGAGATGCAATGAAGTGTGTGCAGATACTACTCCTTAAGAGAAAGGATAGGGTGTGGTATTCGGATGAAGAGTGATAGAGTTGTCACCGATAGTACTTCTTTACTCGTATATATTGCTTGGGAGTATTGCGGAGATGCCTTACCATTGTCAATTGAGTTGGAAAAGATGCGCACTAAAGGATATAAAGTTGCAAATCTAGTTGTATTCATAAACTATGTGGAGTTTTGCGCTTAATACAAGAACAATGCTTGAACCACAGGTAACACCATGTGTAGCGCGATGAACGACCGGCAAAGCGAAACTGATTAGCTTAGTAAATCAGTTTTGAAAATGCGAAACAAGCGAGAAGGTTGGTGATTATATTGACTTCGTACCCCAGCAAGACCGTATAACGCTTTGAGAAGTCAGATAATACTGTAAACAACGTGACATTGACTAACCAAATTTTTCAAATTTGTCTTTGAATGAAAGGTTTACAATCAAATACAATTTGTCAACTGTTCCTCTTTATACTATCAGTAGATTATGCCAGGCCTATCAACTCCAACTCTCAGCCTCCACGTGGTGACAGCTGGGTGCCTAGTACATTGGTCCAAGAAATGGTAACCAACCTCGTTTGGAGGATCTTTGGCGGCAGCAGATGAGAGAGGAGAAGAGAGTACTCTCTCACTAGAGCACTTCTTGTTCCAGACGGCAGCGGGCGAATTCTCCAGATGGAGTCAACGGTGGCGTCTACAGTTTCAGTTATGTTGAACATTTTTTTTTTTTATAATTTGCGCGTACTCAAAGGACTATAAATACCTTTAACATATGCCCGATGAATGGAGACTCAGAATCGTTTGCCCGATCCTGAAAAAAGGAGACCCTTTGAACTGCGCGAGCCACAGAGGTATAATTCTTCTCTTCTTCTTGTCTGAAGTATTATGTGAATGCCTAAAACCGATCGTTAAGAACCTGATAGGTCCTTATCAGTGTGGTTTCAGGCTTGGTAAGTCCACTATTGACCAAATATTCGCACTACGACAGATTTTGGAAAAAAGCCAGGAATGTAAAATCGACACGCACCACCTCTTCATCGATCTAAAAGTTGTCTATGATAGCTCGCATAGAGACGAGTTATACAGATCCATGTCTAGTCTTGGCATCCCTGAAAAGCTCGTCCGTTTGTGCAAAATGACGATGGAGAACTCTCGCTGCTCTATCAAAGTCGGTAAGAACATCACCTAAGCGTTCGATGTCAGGAAAAGTCTTAGACAAGATGACGCGTTATCGTGCGATCACTTTAAGATACTCGTAGTACAATACTTAAGAGAATTGTACGAAACTCATAAGCCAACATTGGAGGTACAATCTTTTACAAGTCTGTACAACTACTCGCTTACGCTTAATCGGAAGGACTCAGCGGGCAGTCAATGGGGCATTTACGAGTATTGAGATCTAGGCAGCAAAGATGGGTCTAGCGGTCAGTGAAAGCAAAACAAAATGTATGCTGTCTACAAAAAACGACAGAACGCCACAATAGACAGATATAATTTTTAGGTAGTAAATGATTTTTGTGGGCGCCGTGGCGTAAGTGGTTAGTGTGTCGGATCACGCATGAGGTTCCAAGTTCGAATCCCAGAAAACACCAAAATGTTTTTTCACGGTCCCGCCTCTCGCGAGCGTCTGACAAACATCCGAGAGTATTTTCGTCACGAAAAAGCTTCTTAAATCGCCGTTCGGATTCGGCACTAAACTGTAGGTCCCTTCCATTCGAGTGAAAAATATAACGTACACAATATGAGTGGTTGTGAGAAGCTAGGCCCTGGCACTTAAAGAGCTGTTGCGCCAAATAAAATACAACACACAATACACACAAGTAAAGGATTTTTTCTACATATGCTCTATCTTGAGGTCCGCCAATGGCATCAGTAGAGAGATCACACGAAGAATTACTCTTGCCAATCGTTGTTTCTATGGGCTAAGAAGGCCATCGAGTAGCAAGCCCTATCTCGAATTGCTAAGGTAACTCTCTATAAGTCACTAATCATCCCTGTCCTGCTGTATGGCGCAGAGGCAGGGGCTTTGACAAAACCGGATGCCCTTGGTTATTTTGAGAGAAAAGTTCTTCGAGCGATCCTAGTCCCGTCTGCACAGACGATGAGTGGAGGAGAAGGTACAATGCCGAACTATACGGCCTGTACAAGGACATCGACTTAGCCAGAAGAGTTCACATACAACGACTAAGATGGCTGGGTCATGTACAGCGGATGGAACCCAACGTTCCCGCCAAGAAAGTCTTCGAATCCACCCCGGATGGGCGGCGCAGTAGAGGACGACCTCACGGGAGGTGGCGCAAACAAGTGGAGGGGGGTCTCAACCAACTTGACGTGTTCAACTGGAGGCAGCTAACCGTGCTGGATGGAGAGGTTTGTTGGTTGAGGCCCAGGTCCACCCCGGACTGAAGCGCCACCTAAGCAAGCTGCGTGAATATGCTGCCCTTGATGACAGAAGACTAAGGAATTCTTAGAGCTTATTTCTTCACGGAGTTGGAGGACCAATGTGATACTAAGTCTAGAAAGCTCCTAAGGTTCATATTCTTATCTGGGTATAACTCTCTTTAGAGATTCCCAGGGTAATACAAAAATGCACACAATGGACCTGTTGGTCTACGCCAAGCAGTGGCCAGCGTTCCAGGGTGCTCATCTACCAAAACATGTTCAAATGTAAAAATTAAGACAACTTCGTGGTATATTGTTAGAAACTACTGATTTCACTATACCGCACAGGTACTCAACGATTGTAATCCCGTCATCTTATTAAATGCAATCGGATTAATGTCCGATAAATATTTACATAGTTTCATTGTTACGTTTCCACAGCAGACCATCAAAAGATCGCCAAATAAAGGACATTTCGCATGGATCTATTGTGACAGAATTGAATATGACAAGACTCACTCAAGCGAAAGTCCAACGCCCTGATACAGTTTAGTACTTAGCTAATCGCATAATTATAGCTTGCTAGCGTAGTCATTAAATGCATCATAGCAACAAGCTCTGCATCCATACACTCCTATGACACCGTCAACACCCTTCGCAGACTAATCCTCTCCATTCTCAACGCAATATTCCGAATGTACTTTTAAAATATCTTTCCGCCAATGCTCACTCGTCCAGAAAATGAGATAAATTCCCATAACGTTGGATTAATCCTGAATATTCCGCAAAATATCCGAGTTTTCCTAAAAAAAAAAAAAATATCAGATTCACCCTGAAAAATTCGTTGTCTTATTCTCACATATCCGTGGTGAACTCTAAATCAATGGGAGCGTGAAATTCGTAGGCAGAAAATCTATTCCCCCACAGGATATGTTTTACCCTGGTCATCCACACAACACCACCGGGTGCAGTCTGAAGATGTGTGTCCAGTGTAACTAAAGAGGTTTTTGTAGGTTTTTCCTTTAGTCACGTTCGTGATTAGCGTGAAAGTAGTGAGCAAATGCGGTAAGATTGCAAAAGGACGAACGACTTTTGAGAACAATGGAGGACAAATTTACTTTGCCAATCTGGAGCAATAGCAGATGCAGATGTGCGGATGCAGTTTTCTTTCTTCTGTTAGGCCGCATGCTTGTTATCCTTTGCTTTCTTAGTTCCTTCTTAGGATCGACGATTGTTTGAAGTCGAAAATGTTATTGTACTCTGCTCATGTTATTACGTGTTTGGGCAGATTCAGTGACCTCTTCGACTAGGGTGTGGACCTCTTTCGGTAAAAGCAGGACGCGCGGGATATGCAAACATATTTCATATTCATAAATCCAAATCGGAATTTCTTTGAATAAAATACGAATGCTGGCATAGATTCTGATGGATCGGTAGAATTGCATTGTGATCATAGTTGGGATTGACCATTGTTGGTGAAGCCATGAAAAATAGGAGAGAAATCATTTTTTTTCTATAACATCTCTCAGGAGAGGCATGCCTAAAAGGCTGTGCTAGCACCCTGAGCTGCTAGAGACCGAAAGCTTGCGCCAATAAGCCTCCTGCGAATGAATTTTGAAGTTTGTGAGTTACAGAAACAAATTTATTTCGATAAAGAGATGAGAAGAGATCACGTGGCTGACTTTTGAATATGGTGCCCTAGCAACCTACCTGGTTGGACGTTAAAATATAGAGTTTCTAGGAATCAGTCCACTGAGCTCATCTGAATATCTTCCATATTTGCTTCTGTAGTATGGTTCACCACTCGTCTTCGCTAGGTAAGTGGGTGGAGGTTGTCTCTGGATGCTGTCAAGTACATATAGACAATGTTTTGGTGACTAGCTCCAAACGTGAGAACACGAACATACATGTAAAAAGGTCATGAAGGGTCATGTAATGCCGGCCTACTCGTTAGAACCATGTAGACCACTTAATGAACCGAATGAGGCTTCTGATGTCCAAATCTGTCAGATCGCCCAATTCGTTAAAATAGAAAGCGCCTAGGTGAAGCTTTTTGCTATGGAAGGGAGCTGGGTATGCAAAAAGAAGGTGAGGAATGCTTCTTCCTCTTCTTCGTCCATGCAGCTTCTACAAAAATCATTTGAATACACCCCAAGCCTTGTTGCATGTTTGCCTCTTAGACAGTGTCCTGTAATAACACCTATAGTGGCGCCAATATGCAATCGGTTAGAAGAAATCATTTCTTAGATCGTTTCAGATCCAGCTTGGGCCAAATCTGTTTTGTTGCTAGACATGTTGTACCACTTGTCCACCTAAGATTTCTTTCGATTGTATCCAGCTAAAATTTAGTTTAGTAAGTAGCGATTGGTATAACATGGTACATAGCTGGAGCTGGAGAAAATATCCTCCCCGGTTGCTGATGCAAACCAGGCTATCCAGGAGCTGCGAAACGACACAATATGAACAAGAGCGCAACCATCTTCAAAATAGCCGCCCAAAGAAGGAGGAATGCTCAGGAGATTCGTTCACCAAAGTTCATTAACAATGCTCATGGCCAGCTTCTTGTGGATGACGAAGAACTTTTAAATAAACAGTTTCCCCGGCTATACTTTCCAAGAGCCACCCCTAACTGTGAAGAAATACCCGACATTACAGACGAAGAAGTTAGTGAGGCGGTCAAATACTCCAAAAAACGAAAAGCGGTTGGGCCAGACGAGATGCCCTCTGAGTTCTGGAAAACGATGGGAGACATCGGATTCAGATGGCTCAGAATTCTCATCTCCAAATTTATGAGAAGTGATCCTATGCCGAATCAATGGAAGGAAAGTTATCTTCTCCCTGTATATAAAGGGAAGGATGATACACGAAACTGTGATAACTACCGTTTGATCAAGCTGATGTCACACACCATGAAGATCGTTGAGCCGGTATTAGGTGGCCGACTGCGAAAAACAATACGGCTATCTGATGATCAGTGCGGGTTTGTCTCGGGTAAATCAACCACAGATGCAATCCAAAGTATAAGGATCATAATGGAAAAACATCGTGATTCCTTAAGGGATTTGCATATTGTATTGGTTGACTTTGAAAATGCATTCGACAGACAACCACGAGATCTGATATGGGTGGTGCTAAGACAGAGGGGTTCCAGAAACCTATGTACAGATGATCATTGACATGTACGAAGGAGCAAAGACAAGAGTAAGATGCCCCGCTCGATTCCATAAGATGGGCCATCTTCAGGCAAAAACCTTATAAAGCTCCCGGTGGAGATGGAATTTTCTCCGCTTTCTTACATCATGGAATCGACATTTGAATCCTTAGTGCTCATCTTCAGATCCACCTATGAACTCAGCTACATCCCATCAATGTTGAGAAAAGTTAATGTAGTGTTCATTCCTAAAGCCGGCGCCTTTAGGACAATCAGTCTCACCTCTGTGTTTCTTAAGGTAATGGGAAAAACCTTTGATCTTCACATAAGAAATTCCGCCCTTATAGAACACCCCCTAAATAATCTTCAATTTGCACATCAATCTGGTAAATCTACGGTCACAGCCCTTCACCATCTAGTCAGTACTGTTGAAGAAGCTTTGTTAAAGAAGGAAATAGCCTTATGCTCCTTCCTGGACATCTCTGGCGCCTTCGTTAACGCATCGTTTTAATCAATTAAGTCTGCTGCTGATGTCAAAGGCATTGACCCGCTAACTACCAAATGGATATGCTCCATGCTCAGAAGCAGACTTATCACTGCCAAGCTTGGACAAATCTCAATCTCCGTTAGAACTACTATATCCACTTTTATGGTAAATGATCTCAATAGTTCTGGATTTCTCACCCAGGGCTGCGCTGTCATTATAGCTAAAGGGCAAGGATGAATCCAGCATTTCTGAACAAATGTAACATGTCCTAAATAAAGTAAATAACTGGTGCCAGTCAAAAGGTCTAACGGTTAACCCTGCAAAAACCGTAAACATTCCTTTTACCAGGAGGACAAACTTAAGCCTTCACTTAAGCGACTGCTCTAGGTTTTTCGGCAAAAAATGGGGATTAAATCCAAAAATGATCCACTGGACCTACACCACAATCATCGTTCCGACAATAAAGTTAATCAAACCGTTACCCGCTCCGCCCTCCAGAAGGTGCAGAGACTAACATGTGTAGGCATTACGGGGGCAATGCGCACCTGCCCAACAGCTGCGCTGGAAGTTCTTTTAAACCTACACCTTTTATGCAACAATACAAATTCCGAATAAGTTGGCCACATGAAGATCCCTGAGAAAATTCCGCTACTTACTTGTCCAGCAGTATGCATCTCAGACTTCATGCATAAAAGAATCCACCTCAATCACCCCTTCACAGTAAACATACATACATAGTAGCTGACCGCAGCGCCTGGGACTATCCTCAAATCCCCCAATCAAGATCTCAAATCAATTGGTACACTGATGGTTCAAAAATGTCAAATGGGGTTGGAGCTGGTATCTTTGGCCCCAACTACGAACTCTTTACACCACTAGGTCAATCCACTACTATCTTTCAAGCAGAGGTCTATGCCATTGAGCTCTGCGCCAGAGAATGCATTAGACGAAACCTCCGAAGATCACATATTAATATAATGTTAGATAGCCAAGCAGCACTCAAGGCTCTCACGTCCTTTGACTATAAGTCTAAGCTGGTTTGGAACTGTCTCCAGACGCTTCTGCAGCTTGCTGCACACAATAATATCACACTAATGTGGGTCCCCGGTCACAAAGGTATCCCTGGTAATGAAGCGGCTGATAAGCTTGCCAGACTAGGTGCCCAACCACCTTATATTGGACCTGAACCCTTCTGCGGTTTACCCACCAGCCAGATTAAAATAGAGTTACTCCGCTGGGAACGCGAACAAATGCTCTCTCACTGGAATGCTCAACCCGGCCTAAGGCATTCCAAGAAATTTATTAACTTACAAAAAAATAGAACTAGAGACATTCTATCAATGAGCAAACAGAATGCTAAGATCCTTACTGACTGCCTAACTGGACATTGCTCTCTCAACTACCATCTGAAGAAAATGGGCCGCGTTCAATCGGATACGTGCCGTCTCTGTCTTGAAGACACCGAAACAGCCCATCACATACTCTGTGAGTATGAGCCAAACTTAGGCTAAAGCACTTTAATAAAGGCGTTACATCACCTTTTGACGTCACCTCTTCTTCAGCTCGAACTATTCTTAGCTTCATTAATGAACTTGAGTGCAGCTAGTTGACAAATTCAAAATCAATTAACCAGGGGATAGCCATAAATATCTTTTTAGGTTGCAGTGCTCCAGGGGTCAGTCCCTGCCTTCCTCCTCTTCTATAAAAAAAGATTACAGTCCTTGATTATCTGCTTGACCTTATCTAGTATTATATCCTTATTCTTTGCTGACGATGGAGCCATCATAAGTGAGGGTCCTACATCCCTGCAACGAGCACTTGATGTGTGGGTGGACATTCTGGAGGGAAATGGGTATCGCATTAGTTCAAAAAAGACAGAGTACTTCTGCCGCCAGTTCTCTGATCCACTCAGGCCTATTCCAGACATTTATTTGAATGGAACAGTGCTTCCCAAGTGCGAAAAGTTCAAATATCTAGGATCTATGATCAATAGCAAAGCAACTTGTGATGACGACAAAAATCATCGCGTGAGCGTAGGGTGGATGAAGTGGCAAGAAAACTCCGCTGTCTTCTGTAACAGAAAAATGCCACCTAAGTTGAAAGGAAGGCTCTACACCGCAGTTGTGCGTCCAGCGCTCACATACGGTTCACAATGTTGGACGATGTACAAAAAGTATGAAAGTTAATTAACGGCACCTGAGATGAAAATGCTTCGCATGACAGCAGGAGTGACAAAGCTTGATCGAATAAGAAGTTCGAAAATCCGTGGAAGCATTCATGTCAAGGAAACCATTTTACGAAAGTTAAGTATTGCCAGGTTCAAAGAAGAGATCATTTGAAAGACATCGCGAGGCAGGAGAGGCATGCCTATAAACACCTGAATCAGACCAATGCGACGACATCGGCATTTCATTGGCCTCAGTAACCGAGTGATCCAAAATCGGGAGGCCTGCCGATATTTTCTGAGGTCAAAAAGGCGAACCCCACAGGCGGATCAGTAGAAATGCGGTGAGGTGGGAGAGTTGTGATCCCTTATTTTCATGTCATAACGGAAGAAGAAGAAGAAGATTGGTATATATAGCTTATCCTTGTCTGGAAGGATGGGTACAATTGTTCCTATTTTGGCGAGTTCATCAGCATTGGTTGGTTAGAATCGGCCCTCGACGAAGATGCACTTAGACCAGAAGTAGGTCCATTGTACTGCCCCTATGTAAGGTGGTGGGTCACCCTCTTAGTCTGTGAACCATTTGCTTCGTTGTATGAAAGCGGTCATTTTAGCCGTGGACACATTGCTGGGATCACTAAGATCATGGAAAAGTATTCACCTAGGGTGGCCTTCATATTGTTGGCGAGCGCAAGACAAGCGAATCATCAGCCTTACAATTCCCCGAAATATCCCTATGCCCTGGCACCAAACTGCTCTGCCATCTCCTTAGGAGACGATCGGCAGTTTCGGGCTGCATCTGAATTTATAGAGATCGATTCCAAGGATTTGATTTCAGCTTGGTTGTCTGAAAAGATACGGATATCCTTGGCGGATATCACGTTTTTCTTCACCCAAGATAACACCTCCTTAATCGCCATTATTTCCGCCTGGAATACGCTACAATGACGGAATACGCTAAAATGCTATCAGAAGAATCAAAAAGTCGTTTCAGGTCTTTCATCAGCTAGGTTAGGTAATTGTAAGGTCTTCAGTTAGTCTCCCCGTGCAATCGGTTATGTCAGAATATCGTATTTAAATTGACATCGCGAGGCAGGGGAGGTAGGCCTATAAACGCCTGGATCACATAAATGCAACGACCCAGTGCTCCAAAATAGGGAGGCCTGCCGATATTTTTTGAGGTCAAATATGAGCAGGCGAGCCTCACAGGCGGATCAGTAGAAATGCAGTGAAGTGGGAGGGCTATGATCTCTTGTTTCCGGATCATAACCTTATCAAAATATAAAGAAGAAGATCGTATTTAGTTTGAATTGTGGAAGTTTAAGTCGTAATAATTTTGTCGGATGATGAATCTGTATCTAGTGAAACTGTAGGCTTAAAACCTTTTAAAAGCTACTGCTTTCTTGACGTCGCTACCTCAATTTTATTCAATGATTCCCAAGAACTTATGGATAATAGTTTTTTTTTTTTTTTTTTTTTTTTTTTTTTTCCCGAGGGTTGGTGAAAAATCTTCCATAGACACTATGAGAATAGCAAGCGCGTGCTCATAGTAGTGTCAGATTCTTACTGACTAAAAAAACACCACCCTTCGATATAAATTTGTTAGATATCGCAACTAAGTATTAACTTATCAAGCAATTTTTCTTTCACGAAATAAAAACGTTTGGCAGGTTACTTTCCACTGAAAGATCCTGCATGTTCCGCAATCTAAACGCGGTTTATCATTATCTCGCCAAGTCGAAGGGTTTCGTCCTTTGTAGTCGGCGCAATAAATTGCTCTCATCCAATATTTGTAGGACTGTATTGTTGACATGTCCGATTAGTCGGTTTTTATGCTTTCTCGCGAAGCTTCTAGTTTCAGCTTCGATTGTCGGAATTCCGAGATCCCTGTGGATATCGTCGTTTCTAATATACCACGGTGCTTGGACAATCTCTCTTAGCACTTTATTTTGAAAAGTTTGTAAAATATTGGCATTTGTTTTCTTGGTACAACTCCAAAGTTGTATACCGTAGGTCCACACCGGCTTTAGCACTTGCTTGTATAAAAGCAGTTTGTTCTCAGTACTGAGCTGGGAATGTTTTCCGAGTAACCAGTACATTTCGCTATATTTGATTTCGAGTTCTTTACGTTTCATTTTCACGTGCGAATTCCATTTCAGTCTTGTGTCGAGTGTCATTCCCAGGTATTTGGCCTCGTTTGCGAAAGGTATTCGGGCCGAGTTTAGGAAAATTGGCAAGTTGTTAGTTTTCTTGTAAGTGAAATTCACGTGAACAGATTTAGATTCGTTGAGGGCAATCCGCCAGTCCCTCGTCCATTCATTTACTTTATTTAGCGCGTTTTGCAGTTTTTCAGTCGTTTCTTCGATTGTTTTACCTACTGCTAGGATAGCGGTGTCATCGGCAAACGTAGCTAGGATAGTGCCATCTTCTTTCGGTATATCACGAGTATATAGCAAATAGAGAAGCGGGCCAAGAACGCTTCCTTGTGGTACGCCGGCCGAAATTTCTTTGAGCTGCGAGTATTCGTTTCCATGTCTAACACGGAAGAGTCTATTCCCCAGATATGATACTAGAATATCGTATAAGCACACGGGGAGAACTTGTCGTAGTTTGAATTTCAAGCCATCATGCCACACCTTATCAAAGGCCTGCGAGACGTCAAGAAATACGCTTGAGCAAATCTTTTTTTCTTCAAATGCTTTCTCGATTACGTCAGTAATTCTATGCACCTGGTCAATCGTCGAATGCTTACTTCTGAACCCAAACTGGTGGTCAGGGATAAGATTATTTTCGTCTATAACCGGTTGGACACGCCTTAGTAATATCCTCTCGAAAATTTTGGATATGACTGGAAGAAGCGAAATTGGTCTATACGATTTTACCTCATTTGGCGGTTTTCCTGGTTTTAAGACCATTATTACTTCCGCAACTTTCCATTGGTTCGGAACGTGTTTTAATCTGAGCGCAGCATTTACAATATTAAGAAGCTTAATCAAAGCTTTTCTAGGTAAAACTTTGAGAATTTCTCCGGTGATTAAATCATAACCAGGAGCTTTCTTAGGTTTTAGAATCTCGATCTCATTTTTGAGTTCCCTAAGCGTTGCACTTGTAAGTGTTAAATTGCCAGATGGTAAATCCGGCCTATTGACGTTATCGTAAACCACTTGACCATCGTACGGTTTAAAGGTTTCTTCCAGGTGGGCCGCAAAGACGTCCGCTTTTTCTTTATCTTCCCTTGCCCATTCATTTTGATTCAATCTAATTGGCGGCGCGGGGACTTTGGGCCTTTTGGTGCCTTTTATGGCTTTCCAAAGTGAATAATTGGAATCTTTTTTCGCTGTTAAACTTTCAAGGTAAGAGCCTATTGCACGATTCTTAAAATCCTTAATAGTTTTCTTCAACGAATTGCACAGACGATTCAAGTGTGCTTTATGCTGCGGAGCACGACTCTGTTGCCATTTTTTACGCGCTTTTCGTTTTTCCTTGACCAATTCCTTTATTTCCGGAGGATATCGTAAACCGTATTTGTACGGCGTTTTCCTTGGAATGGGAGTATTATTCCAAGAGGCGAGCTGTACGATCTCGACGAAGCGATCAACTTCAACCTCAAGTTCATAGGGTGTCGTAAGTGGAACGTTCAGTTCAACATTGTCTTCAATTTCGTTCCTAAAACCTTCCCAGTTAGTTGTTCTACCAGTTAATCTCGCTGGGTCTAGGTTATAGACTAGTTTTTCGCTCACAGTCAAAATAATTGGGGAATGATCAGACGACAGATCAAAACTCTCTTTGACTTTTATGTGGTTGGTAGATATTCCTTTCACAACGAAAAAATCTATCAGATCAGGTATTTTTGAAGTATCAGTTGGCCAGTAAGTCGGTTTACCCGTCGAATGGAAATCGCAATTGTACTCCATACCTGCCCCATAGAGCATTCTACCTTTTTTCGAACTGTATCTTGAGCCCCAGAACGTGTGTTTCGCATTAAAATCGCCGCCAATAATGAAATTAGGTTTAAGCGATTCAAACATGTTAGTAAAATTACTTTTTTCAAGCGCGGAACGCGGTGGACAGTAGATAGACGAAATTTTAAGAGTACGCTGACTATTTTTAACTCGAATCGTGCACAGTTGCAAAGTTTCAAGCTCTATCTTTAGGTCTTCCGATTGCTCGATACAGTCTTTAATAAGCAAGGAAGATCCGCCTCTCGCTTTTCCCGAAGGGTGACAAGCGTGGTAATCATTATAGCCTTTTATTTTTAAATGCGATTCCTTTTTGATGTGGGTTTCAGAAATCAAGCAAATATCAATATCTTTTTGGCGCATAAATATTTCTAATTCGTCAAGTTTTTGCAAAAGTCCGTTTGCATTCCAAGTACATATTTTCAACATTCGTTTGTCATTCATGTTCTAGTTGAAGTGCGCGTTTTCTGTGAATTATTTTCAAGCTTAACCAGCCTATCGAGAATAATTTTATTTATTTTGCCTTGTTCTTCAAGTTTCGCGAGAATAACTGAGAAAACATGAGAAAAGGGGTCGGTCGAAATTTCAAGGTTTTTTGGTTTTTCGGAAGCCACGGCCTGAGCATAAGACTGCATTGCTGCTGTCCGAGGGTCATTACCCGGTGGCTTTTCTAATCTTAGCTTTTCAGTACCGTTTCTTTTAAGAGCAGAGGTCGAGGGCTTTTCTGTTGTCAATCTTTCCCTCACCGTTTTGTGCTCTGAACCCGGTAGTTTTAGTTTGCCTACTTTCTCCGGCGCGATCTTACGCTTTGGTTTAGTTTGCAATTTTGATTTTATATTTAGTGGCTTAAGGAACGCATCTCTCCGTTTTTGCAACTCCTTAGCTACTTCACAGCCTCTATAATTTGCCGGGTGCTTTCCCTTACAATTAACACATGTTGCAGAGGTTTGTTTGTTTACTCCACAAACTTGGGAGAGGTGATTTCCGGCGCATTTCACACATCGTGGTTCTTTTCGACAATACGTTTGCGTATGATTGAATCCTTGGCATCGTTTGCACTGAGGTATCAATCTTGTATTCTTGCGCATGGGTTCGATTTTGACTACGACATTCAGAATTGTTCTTATTTCGTAAATCTTATCCAAACTCTCAGCTTTATCAAAAGTTAGCATAAAAAGAGGAAGCCCGCGCTTTACCGTCGTTTCCTCGCCTTCCAATTTTTGGTTTTCCCGTTTAATTAAATTTACCGCGTCGACAATTTTAAAGTTTTTGCTCTTCAAATCGTGAACAACATCTTCCTTTAAGCATGAGGCATGAAGTCCTCTAGCTACGACTCGTATCGGTCTTTCAGATTTATTTTCGTAAGTATACCACTGAATTTTTTCAGTATTCAGTTTATTAGATACTAAGCGGTAACTGTCTGAGTCCTTTACGTTTACTTTCCATTTGTTGTTGTTGAGCGATGTTACTTCAAAATCGGATAATAGTGATGCCAATTATTAAGAGTTTGGTAAGAAATAAGAAAATTTGTTATTAAAATAATAATCGCTGAGCCTCATGCTTTTGTTATTTTAAAGAACAATGAAAAGATATCATTTGCTCATTTGATATTCATCGCTAATCACTTTATTGATATTATTACTCAGTCCATCTTTTGCTTTCAGACAAGGATATTAGATTGTGTGATATACACACAGTCAATACACCATTTGTATATGTAACACGCAAATCGGTAATCAAATAAATTCATACAATTGCTAACAGCAATCAAAATGCAATTACAAAACTAATGAAGACAGTTACAGCTCAAAGGACGATACAAAATAAAGCAATTACACAATTAGTCGCGTAATCATAGATCACGCTTATGTAACCCACACCAATTACTAGTTCGATTCGGATAGTTTATTTTTATCTTTTTTTTTTTTAGTGAAGTGACATAACAAGGATGTCACGTTCCTTGACCATCTGTCATCATTAAACGCAAAGAAAGACAAAACATATATGGGACGTAGTATTTCTATTTAATTGTGGGTGCGATACGCTTCTCATACGCGATAAGGCTTCTAAATTCAAATAACATTTCCCTTAATTGAGTTTAACACCGATGAGACAACATGACATCTGTGTGGCAGATAATTGTTACAATCCGTTTTCTAATGAATAATAAAGTATCTGCAGATACAATTTCAATATTCTATAGTATATCCCTTGGGCAATTAAGGACATTGAAGATGTCGCTAGGAATGACAATAAACATTTTGCAAATGACTTTACGCATCGCTTGTCATCGAAAAAATCGCAACAATCAAGTTAACCCTTCTTCCTTGAGTTTGACGCTCTGTTTACCCATCAATTACCCTGAAGGCACTCTCAGGAGACTGCAAATTGTGCGATTTTTGTCAACTTCCTTGAGAAAGAATAACATTGTTCGGTTGCTGTGTTGCTGCTATCTGTCAAGGATAACTGCAATTAACTTTGAATCTTTCTGAGGTTTTGATGGTTCCCACAATCGGAAGACCGTTTTTTAATGAAAATAAAATTGTGTTTCCTTGTCATGCTTCGCCAATTGCAATGGCAAGTGAGCATGAGCATTTGCGTAAATTGTCGTGGATTTCATCGAAAAGAGTGTAATTACCTACCCGAGTGCGCGTCTAGGGAGAGAATCATCGTTTTGCCGCATGATGACACCTATTCCTTAGCGCTATTCCTTTTTCCTTTTTAATGGGAAAAGCAATTAAATGATATTTTGAATACTACGAAAGGATATCTTCTAAGTGTTCTCTGACAACAGAAGGGGATCCTTATCACTTCTCTAAGGTGACGGTTTCTTTTTGAATTCGGCTATAACAATTAATGTATGGAACGACTACCTATTTGGAAATATATAGGGAAAAGCGAGTACCAGTTATGCTGTAAATAACAAGAACAGAAGTCTGGTTTCTAAGCAAGAAAAAGCGTCTTAGTGAACGTAGAGATGGAGGCAGTTGAGGGCTTTGTCACTAAACTCTTATTCGAATTCTACGACTTATACGTTCGCGGAGGCATAACCTTGTTCTATGCCCCAAAAAATAACTAAATTGGATGGTAAACCACTAAGAAAGGCCTCGTAGGAGCAGCTTCTCCCGATAGGTGTTGGTCCGCTAAACAACGAGAAAGAGCCACTGCAGCCGAACAACTTTCAGCTCTGTTAGTAAGTCCTACTTCCACCTCCTTGTGGTGCCATCTGGGAATTTCTCTGGAAATTACAAACGGAAGAGAACGAATGGCGAGCCTCCTGAGCCATAAAACAGGATAAGTGTCGGTTGGTCTGTGGCCCAGCGAGTCTTAACCGTAAAAAAAACACAATTGCTCCGAAACGGAACACAACGCCTCGGATACGGATGGACGACCTTTAGCTATCGTACACGGACAACGATCGGTTTCTGGAACGTTAAGACCCTTTTCGACTCACTCCAGGAAGGGCGGAGGTCTAGAGTCGGACTGATGCTAACTTCAGCAGCACGAAGTAGCCTCACATCCTGGAAACCTCACAGTGACCTGATGTTGACGGCTAGATTCCAGAGTAGAGTAAGAAAAATTACCATCAGACAGTGTTATGCTCCGATCGATGATGCGACTGAGCATGATAAGGACAATTTTTATAGCCATTTAGGCGTCCTCTACAACCAAATGCCAAATGGGGACATCGTTATGGTGATGAGGGATCTCAATGCCAAGGTAGGTAGCGACAAAACTGTGCTTAAACAGATAATGGGAGTTGACGGCCTTGGAGAAGGTACTGATAACGGTGAACCGTTTGCGGAGTTCTGCAACACCAACCGCCTAGTCATTGCATCGCATTGCGCTCTTTAAGCATAACACCCGACACAAGATCAGTTGGGTTTTAACTCAACGAACATCCAACCAGATCGACCACATTGCGATCAGCCGCCGCTTCAAAAATAGTCTTCTAGACTCCCGAAATAGACGTGTAGCCGACATCGGACAAGAATGCTATCACCAACTTATATTATCTATTATACGGCTTCGAACTGCATCCGTCAACAGCAATCGCTCAAACTTGCTCAACATTACCAGGTTCAGTACTGACAGGCTTAGGGATCCGCAAGTCAGCCAACAATTCAGGAACTATCTTGACTTAGAAGCAGAAAAAATCAGCAGCACAAGGAAAGCATGGATGATCACTGGAATGCTGTGAAAAAATGTTTTTGCAAGCACCTACGTTGGTAAAAAGAGCAACCCCCGCATATGGCTATCGGCAGTTACCTGGAGAGGGATCGATGAGCATAAAGCGATCAAGACTCGGATTGCAGCGGCCTCAGTAATTAGAAGCCCAATATTGCGTGAAAAAGAAAGAAGTGCAGCGTAGTGTAAGACGTGGCAAACGTCAGCACATCAACTCACTGGCTTCCAGTGCTGAAGAAGTAGCGAGCAGGTGCGGAAGTAGGTTTATGTAGTAGTCTGTTTATAACATCACCAAGGAGCTCATTGGTGGTCGTAACTGCCAACAACATCCAGTGAAGACTTTAGATTGTAACCTTCTGATTTCGGGTGAGGATCAGCTCACTAGATGGAGAAATCATTTCGCTACAGTCCTTAACCACTTAGACGATGGTGTTATGATCTCGAACCCTAATGCGCCTTTCGAAGCAACAAATTCCCGAAGTCGTACCAGACCTCTCAGTAAAACTGAAATAATAACTGCAATCAAGTCCCTCAAGAAAAACCAAGGGGTGGGTACTGATGGCATCCCTGCCGAACTATTCCAAGGCATCCGAACATATCGGCTGAACTGATACACCCGCTCATACAGAGAATGTGGAAAAATGACCAATTTCCCCAGAGTGGAAAGGAGGGATGATCGTCAAGCTTCGGAAAAAGGGAAATCTGATGGACGGGCGAAACTAGAGGGAGAGTCCTAACAGCCGTAACCAAAATAATAACTAGAATCATATTAGAACGCATTAAGGAACAATTAGATACGACTCTCGACGTCGAACAGATAGGCTTTCATGCTGGATCCTCCTGAATTGACCACATAAACACCCTACGGATCATAATATAGCAATGCGTTGAGTATAGTTCTCCGCTACATCTTCTGTTTGTCGACTTCGAGAAGGCTTCGACAGCTTGAATCGAGATGCTATCTAGTTGGCTTTACACAAGGGAGGCATCCCAGAAAAACTGAAAGCTATTGTCAAGGCTACATACGAGTTAAGTAAGTATCACGTCCTACATAATGGTAAGGTGTCGGAGGATTTTGAAGTCCAAATTGGAGTACGTCAAGGGTTCATACTGTCACCACTGTTATTCTTGGTGATCATCAGCGATGTACACCGTGCAGCATTGACGGAAGATAACAATGGAATTCGATGGACCATGACAACTTACATTAAACACCTTCACAATGCTGACGATGTTTGCCTACTTTCACATCGGATAATGCTTACTTACTTATGTCCTGTTTCCCCTTGTGGGCTCTAGGGCGTCTACTACGCCTACGCGCCATCGTGTACGATTTCTGGCAATGTGTCTGAGTTCGCCCCAACTACCGTGCCTCCTTCTCGGTACAATTCTTTCAAGTACTATGTTAAAGCGATCGCACAAAAGCGCGTCACCTTGTCTAAGACCTTTCCTGACATCGAATGGTTCGGTGATGTTCTTACCGACTTTGATAGAGCAGCGAGAGTTCTCCATCGTCATTCTGCACAAACGGACGAGCTTGGCAGGGATGCCAAGACTAGACATGGCTCTGTATACCCCGTCTCTATACACGCTATCATAGGTAACTTTGAAATCGATGAAGAGGTGGTGCGTATCGATTCATGGGTTTTTTTCCAAGATCTGCCGTAGTGTGAATATTTGGTCAATGGTGGACTTTCCCGACCTGAAACCGCACTGATAAGGACCTATCAGGTTCTTAACGATCGGTTTTAGGCGTTCACATAATACGACAGACAGGATCTTATATGCGATGTTGAGGAGACTTATACCTCTGTAATTGGCGCAGTTTAGGAGGGTCTCCTTTCTTCAGGATCGGGCAAACGATGCTGAGGTTCCATTCATCGGGCATACTTTCATCCGACCAGATTTTACAGATGAGCTGGTGCATGCTCCTTACCAACTCATCTCCTCCTGCCTTGAAAAGTTCAGCGGCAAGGCCGTCGGCTCCAGCAGCTTTGTTGGATTTGAGTTTAGATATCGCTATCCTCACTTCATTCTGATCAGGTTGACGGGAATCTTGACTGCCATCATCGCTGTTGAATGGCTCGTTCTGCCTGACAGCGGAATATTCGCCGTCATCATCGCCGTTTAGCAGTCTGCTTACGTGTTCCTTCCATATCCTCAGCACCAACTGCGGTTCTACTACTATGTTGCCATTTTCATCCCTGCAGGCTTTTGTTCAGGCTTTGAAACCCTGGCATGATCTTTTTACCTTTTGGTAAAATTTTCGAACATCATTTCTGCAATAAAGTCTCTCAATTTCCTCGATCGAGCGCTTCTCATGCTTCTTTTTCTTCTTTCTGAGAAGTCGATGTTCCTCTTTTCTCCTGCGCACGTAGAGCTCGTGAGCAGCTCTAGTCCTTCTATGCAGCGCCGCTTTGTACGCCTCTTGTTTAGCTGCATGTACTTACCGGCATTCCTCATCAAACCAGGGGATTCGTTGTGGTGGCCGAGAGAAACCCAGTACATCAGAGGCGGCATCTCTGATGGCTTGTTGGCAACGCTGCCACTGGTCTTCCGCATTTGCTGCTGGCGGCATAGGACTCAGATTAAGATTAAGAGAAAGTCGATCGGCAAAGGCGCTGGCGGTCTCTTGCGATTGTAGCCGCCCGACGTCAAATTTCCTCACAGTATTTCATTGATTTCGCTCCGTTGTGGATATCCGGATCCGTACCTTGGCTACAACTAGGTAGTGATCCGAGTCCACGTTGGCTCCTCGGAAAGTCCGCACACACAGAATACTGGAAGAGTGCCTTGTGTCGATCGCAATGTGATAGATTTGGCTGACAGTTTTCCGATCAAAGGAGAGCCATGTTCCTTTGTGAATGTCGAGACGTGGCAACCGCGTACTAGCTACGACAAAGTTTCGCCCCGCCGCAAAGTCGATTAGCCTGAGACTGTTGCAGGCTGTGCTTTCCGACCACACTACTCGACGTCTTCTCTTCCTACCCTCGCGTTAAAATCACCTAGGATAATTTTAACGTCGTAGCAAGGGCATTGCTCATACGTCTTGTCCAAGAGCTGGTAGAATTCATCCTTGGTCGCGTTGTCCTTCTCCTCTTGAGGGGCGTAAACGCATATTAGGCTAATGTTGGCAAATTTAGCCTTGATACAGATAGTCATAAGGCACTCGTTCACATGCCGGAAACTCAAGACTTCTTGCCTAAGTCTGCCTCCAATGACAAATCCACAACCGAATAGACGCTGTCCTTTTTGCCTGTAGCAATCGCCGTAGTAGATGTCGCAGTTTTTCATAATCCTTTTGCCCGGCCCATCCCATCGCACTTCTTTGATGGCGGTAATGTCTGCTTTTAGACACTCTAGGGCCTCCGCAAGTTGTTCGTCTGCACGTGGTTTGTAGAGGGACCTAACATTCCATGTGCAGACATGAAGATCGTTCTCGTTTTTACGTTTGCATGGGTCGGCAACAGTAGAATCATCCGTATCCGAGGCTGTTGTTTGCTTCGTAACCGATCGTTTTTTTATGTGGTAGGGAAGTTAACCCGACGGCACAATCCCCAACCTGGAGGACCAGATCCTTTTTTTGTAACCCTAGGACGGGGGAACGGATGCACCGATGTCAGTAACCCACTTCGGGGAGATGAGCGCTGCCGTTGGCCCATTAAGGGCTCATCCGCCACCATCTCTTTTTCAATACCCTGACGTAGTATTGAAAATCCTTACAGACCTCAGCTCCAAATATGTCGAAGTAGCTCCGGTAGGGTATCCGCTGGCCTGTAGACGTCACCGTTGGTTCCATCGAGAGAATTCATCTCGCCGCACGTCCTCCTTCTGAGGAGCTCTTGCTAGACTTCTTTGAGGCATATTTCAGCCGATCAGGTCAACAAGAGATGCCTCGTCCGGTTAAACATATGCGGCCTGAAGTTCACCCAGATGTGCTTACGCAGGTCTGAGTGTTCAGCTACACATATATCGTCAGACTCAGCATACGCTCACCGTTAGTTCATCTGAGGCCCAAAATCTAGAAGCTGAGGCAAACAAAGTGGGGTTTAAGATAAACACACACACACACACTTCTTAGTACAAAAGATCTTTTTAGTTCGTAGTGCTCCCAGGATCATCCCTGTCCCTCCTCCCCCTCTACCTTAAAGAAAGAAAGGAAGAAAGATAGACACAGCCAAAACAAAAGCCCGGAGCACTTCTAACACCCGCGATCAACTCAACAATGCCGGACAGGTAGTCGAGAAATTAGACAACTTTCTCGGTCTTGGCTGACCGCGGTGGCACCGAACTGGATGTGTGCAACGGAATCGGGACGGCAAGAGCTGCGTTCGGAATACTATCGAAAGTCTGAAAAAGTAATGTTCTCACCTTAAGAACCAAGCTACGACTATTCCGCTCCAAAGTAGAATCATTACTGCTGTATGTGTGCAGTACTTGGAAGGTGGATACCACTATCACACCCAAGCTCAAAACTATCGTAAACAAATGTCCAAGAATCATCCTAAGGATCCTAAGGATCTTTTAGCCCAATCGTATCTCCAACGAACAACTTTATCGGAGAACCGGCCAAGAATCTATAGGCATTACTGCGCGACGAGAACTCCATTGCGAAATACGTCATGCAGTGGAATCCGCTCAGTCAGGCAGACTGAATAGCAGGACGCCCTAGGCAAACGTGGCGCAGAACAGTCGAGGAGGAATCAAGTTCTGGAGTTGGAGGCAGCGCAAACGTGATGTAGAACTAATATATACAATTAGATTTTTATCATCAAGCATGTTTTCTATTAAGTCAGACTTTTAATTTTTTTTTAAGTCGAAGAAGCAACTAAATATTAAGATTGATTGAATTGCAATTAGTCCAGAATACTTTCAGATGTTTAGAAAGCGACTAGCAAGGGCCTGCTCTTAAGAATAGATTAGATCATGCACCGAACACAGCGTCTTGCCAAGTCAGGCACTACGGACAGTTAAGGAAACATAATTCCGCTTATTTCAGCAATGAAACGCTCTACTCACGTCAATTCTTTCTTTTAGACTAAGGATGGTGAATACATACGAGTATGTCGTCTTCAAGCAAAATTCACACACCAATTTTGTTGCATGACTTAGTCCGTTTTTTTTCAGGATGGAGTGACAACTGATTATTTAAGTCAACTTCTAAAATTAGTTATGCCCATGTTCATCAAAAAGTTGAGTTTATCCTGTTAGCATTTTGGGCGCCTAGTGCTAGCTTATATTCTTAGCTTATGTATTGCAGTTGGCCTCGCTGATACAGTAGAACATTTATATGCATCACTGCTAGTTTTCGGTGACAAAGGCTTGATGACTTGAAGTTTCACAAAGCTGCTTACATCGCCTGAAGGTAAGGCCTTATATATTTAAATTCTTCCTGTCGATTAGATAGACCATTCTAGAGTTTACAGAAAAACGTCTGCTCTGAACACTGTTCATATCATAGCGTTTCAATATGATCAGAAGATTCAGACTCCTCCACAAAACTTCCTAAAAAGATGTTCACCTCAATATGTGACAACTGCAATTGAAGCAAAATTTAAGACGCTGTAAATCACTCACACAATACGATTGTAATGAGCAAAAGTACCTCTTGTGTGTTCCACAACAATCGCTCCATTTCTTCCTCTGCAGATAAAAGAAACGGAAGGATGCGCACCCAAACAGTTGCAATCAAACAATTGCGCAAAAATAAATGAAATGAAAACGGAAGAGGACATTCGTGCAAAATAATAAGGACATGAACTCAAGAAGGACAAGTAATATAGATCTAGTACACTAAATGAAAATTTATGTGTTTCCAAGGAGAGCACTCATACACTTACCTACTACGTCTTCTGAAAAGAAAGGATGTCGTAACTCTCGACCGAACTGACAACGAAACAATACCCTAAAGATGCTCACTATGAGAATATCCTTCATTAGTGCTCTTGTTTCTTTCAGTTGCAATTTCCTTCCATCCTCTGCTCATCAGTACAAAATTTATGCATCTTATATGAAATTATGCAAATCATCATACTTATCGATCGGCAATTTTGTGGTTGTCATACTGAATACTCGTTTTGTTCTCAAGATCATAAGAAATTTCACTAATTGGGTGTTAGTCGTATTTAAATTCGGGCTTATCCTTCAATTGTCAATTGTTGTTAGACTTGATTTTGAGTTAAATAGCCCGGAAGTAATGACAGACATCCTTGGCATTCAAATTCTATCGAAGATGAGTTATTGCCTTTTTCGTTTCACACCCTTTTTTATCGTGCCCCAATATGCTATTGTTCGAGCAGGACCGCTCTTTTTTTTCTGTTTTGCAACACCGAAACAAATCGAAATCGGTTGTACTTTCAAATTTACTTTGGGATTTTTGAGTTTTCCCTTAAAAAATTGAGAAACTGGGTCGAGCATGTAGTTTTGATTTATTTCTCAATTTCTGATGTGAATAAAGGACATGTGCCGAATGGAATTAGAAAAGGGTTGTTAACATGGTTTTCATTGCAAAAAATATAATATTATAGATTTATGGGAATTTATTTGTAATACCGATCTACTTAGAGTGAATCGTTTGTCCTTTGGAAATGAGTTAGTGATTTATTGTATTGATGCACTTCGATCCGAATGGTTTCTCCATTTTGGTGATATTCTTTCGTGTCTATGTAAATAATGCGGATTCAGAATGATCATTTTCAAAACGCAGTCGCACAACTTTTTTGATTTTCATTTCATTCCTTTTCTACTGGAGTATGTAATATACTGCTGTGTTCATAGGATACTGAGCCATCAATGGTAGCCTTAAGGAAGACCCAGGATGGCTCAGTAATAAAATGTGTTTTTAGAAGACCTGCATAAAGTAAAGTTACGAGTATGTGCACTCAAAGACAAAAATTGATCATGATGGGGTTAAAGGCATAATAGTCTCTCTATAGTATCGACATGTGAAATCAGGGAAATTATATTGGAAGCTTTCTTGGTGCTTACTAGCTGTGAACTCACTGTTAATCCAACAATGCACATAGACAATTTATAAACAACAGATCGAGGTTTTAACCGAAAAAGGCGTAACGTTGTTTTGGTTTTTGTTTGTCTGCAGGCGGTTATTTAAGAAATAAATACTCAATTTCTTCTGACTTTATGCATTAATATGAAAGGTTCTGAATTTTATGCAATGAATAATAATTAAAATAAATAATTTTAAAAAAGAATTCAAAGAAAAAGGGAAAACAATAAATATCAAGATATGAAATGAGTTTTAATAATTTTTTTGCGTTTACGTAAATCTTTTATATTTTTCAAGTTTTCCGGTAGTCCGTTCATTATTCTTGGAAATATATACTTTAGCTGTCTTCTTCCATAGTTGCTACGAAATGGTGGAATGTGAAGTAGTCTTCTGGCAAGTCTTCGTGTGTTGACCTCATGAAGAACCAGTACAATGAAACGTTCGTCTTCCTAGTACTCCAGTGTAACCGTCATTTAAAAGATGTCTTCTACCGATAAGACTTTAAAGGCTTCACCGTGTTGGCTGCTTTGTAAAATAAAACTGGTGATTGAGTTCTGCAATCTCTGCAGCTTATCTAGATGGCTTTTAGCTGCGTTGTCTCAAGCTAGGATACCGTAGCTAAGTTTCAAATCAACTAATGCATAGTAAACTTGTTTAAACACTTGAAATGTGGAACACCTCTGTAAATACGACATTGCGAACATAGCCTTCTTCAGGTCCCCTCTAACTTATCTATGTCCCTGTTTCTTATCTTAGATCCTCTAACCACCCGGGGCGGCACCACCACGCCTCCGCGCCATTTTGTTAGGAGTTCTACAATGCGTTTGAGCTGCCTCCAACTCATTCCTAAAGAGCTCGATTCCTCCTCAACTGTTCTGCGCCACGTTTGCCTAGGGCGTCCCGCTATTTTGCCTGCCTGGTTGAGCGGATTCCACTGCATTACGTATTTCGCAATGGAGTTGTCTTCGCGCCGTAGGGTGTGTCTAATCCATTGCCACTTTCTTCTTCGTATAGTAATGCTTATAGGTTCTTGGCCCGTTCTCATATAAAGTTCTTCGTTGGAGATGCGGCTCGGCCAAAAAATCCTCAAGATGATTCTTAAGCATTTGTTTACAAAGACTTGCAGCTTACGTGTGTTAATGGTGTCCACCTTCCAAGTACTGCACCCATAAAGCAGCACTGATTCTACGTTGGAGCGGAACAGTCGCAGCTTGGTTCTTAAGCTGATAACATTGCTTCTCCAGATTTTAGATAGCATTCGGAACGCAGCTTTAGCCTTCCCGATTCTGCTCCACACATCCAGTTCGGTGCCACCGCGATTGGCCGAGACCACACTTTCCAGATAAAGAAAGTTATCAACTTTCTCGACTTCCTGTCCGGCAATGTTAAGTTGAGCGCGGTTGTTAGAAGAAGTGCTCAGGGCTTTTGTTTTGGCTGTGTTTACTTTTAGCCCCACTTTGTTTGCCTCATCTTCTAGATTTTGGGCAATCAAATTAAGATCCATTATCTGATGTGAAAGTAGACAAACATCGTCAGCGGAATCTAGGTGTTTAAGGTAAGATGTCATAGTCTAACGAATTCTATAGTTGCTTTCCGTCAATGCTGGATGGAATATACCGCTGATAACCCCCAAAAACAATAGTAGCGACAGTATGCACCCTTGATGTACTCCACCTTGGACTTCGAAATCCCCCGAAACCCTATCATTGTGTAAGACGTGACACTTACGTACTGTAGTAAAATGTTCTCTCCATCTTGTGAGCTGGTCCTCAGCCGAGATCAGAAGGTCACCGTCTAGGCTCTTCACTGGATGTTGTTTGGAGTTTCAACCACCAATGAGCTCCTTAGTGATGTTGTAAATAGTCCTACTGTCGCACCTACTCGCGGCTTCATCAGCCCTTGAGGCCAGTGACGTTTGTCACGTCTCACACTACGCTGCACTTCTTTCTTCTACCCACGGTATTGTGCTTCAAGCTCGGTTCGCTCTACTGCTGAGGCTGCTGCAATCCGATCCTTGATTGCTGTACGCTCATCAATTCGTCTCCAGGTGTCTGCAAATAGGGGAGTCGTATGAAATACCCAGAAAAAAAAAATGTCCATTGGATAAAATCTCCAAAAAATTAAATCCAACTTACTATTATCTCCTCAGACAAAATATTCACGAACAAAATCTCCAGCGAAACAAACTTTTTTGCCAAAATCCCCAAGAATCTCCAAATCCCCAGTGTCCATGAACATGTATTCATACATCATGTGCCATGCGCATGTAAAATTCTCACGAAACTCTCTTCAGTATTGTTATAACGTTTAACAGTTTCATGAATAAACAAAAAAAATACAAGTAGATCATTTTTTGTTTTGCACACATATCAGAACTTTCATTATGAAATAAATACCGTTATAAATATTAATATTATTCTTTTGAATTTGTCCTTTTTGATTAAAACATTAATAGAAGTTTTATTTTGTCTGAATTCTTGTTATAAGTATATTACTACTGGTTTTGTATTAATTTTTAAAACGGACATTTTTTTCATTAAACATTACAAACGAGAATTACATTTACTTTGTGAATAAAATTTTATGAAACGTAAACCAAATCGCGTAAATCGCGCGATTTAATCGTATGATTCACTACTTGAACATCTTTCTTTTGGAGATATTGCATAGGGGATTTTAGCCCTGGGGATTCTCTCTTTGGGGATTTTGCTGCTGGAGATTTTAGTTTGGGGATTTTGGTTTTGGGGATTTTGTCCTGGGGAAAATATCTTTGGGAAAACGTTACCAACCCTGCAAATAGCCATGTGCGATAGTTTTTCTGCCTTTTACCGACCTAGGTGCGTGCCTCAGTCGTAAAAGCATTTTTCCCAGTGATCATCCATGCTCTCCTGCACTGTGCTGCTGATTGCTTCTGCTTCTAAGGCAAGAGTGTGTTTGAACTGCTGGCGCACTTGGGGAACCTTGAGCCTGTCGATATTAATCCTGGTGATGTTAAGTAAGTTTGAGCGGTTGCTATTGACAGATGCAGTACGAAGGCGTATATGAGCCAACATGAGATGGTGATCTCGTTCTAGTCCGATTGCGGCTCCAAGTCTGTTTCGGACGTCCAGGAGGCAACTTCTAAAGCGACGGCTGATCGCAATGTGGGTGATCTGATGGGATGTATGCTGACTGTCAGAAGAGAGCCAACTGATCTTGTGGCAGGTCTTATGCTTAAACAGCGTACCTCCGATGACTAGGCGGTTGGTATTGCAGAAGTCCACAAATCGCTCACCATTGTCATTACGGTCTTCCACGCCGTGAACTCCCATCACGTGCTTAAGCATGGTGTTCATCCTCATTTTGAGTCGGAGCATAACACGATGGTAATTTTGCTTTCTCTACTGTGGAACCTAGCCGTCAATATCCGATCACTGTGAAGTATCTAAGATATGAGGCTTCTTCGTGCTGCTGGAGTTAGCAGTTCCAGCTCGTTTACCAGAGTAGAGCATGACAGTGCTTTTTGTTAGGGAGATGTATTCCCCAGCATCGAACCATCTTATCCCGCTCAACCATAAGATGTCTATTTTATAGCGTGCAAATTCGCGTTCCATTTGGAGGAATCTGGCGTTATATGGCCCTTCTTGAAGTGAATCCAGGAGGGTCTTAATGTTCGATAGACATACGTCGTCATCAAATTATCCGTCTGTAACCGAGGCGTTGATTTTCGTTTCGGAGCAATTGTTTTTTTATGATTGCGGATCGCTGGGCCACAGACCGACCGACACTTATCCTGTTTTCTGGTGCAGGGGGCTCGCCATTCATCCTCTTCCCCTCGTAATTTGCAGAAAAATTCCCAGATGGCATTACGAGGAGGTGCAAGTAGAACTTATTAACAGAGCTGCAAGTTGTTCGGATGCAGTGGCTCTTTCTCGTTATTTAGCAGACCAACACCTGCTCGTACGAGGCCTTTGTTAGTCATTTACCATACAAATTTTATGTGCTTATGCCATATGAAGTGACTGCCGATAATACCTCTGAGGTAGTTATATTCTTCGACTACCTCTATTATTTCCATCCGAATATTGGGGCAGCTTTGGTTCTCGAACTTGATTCGTAGCTCAATCTCTCCATGGTATGGCTGGCGAATATGCATAAACTTCGATTTTGAGGCATATAAAACAAGTCCCATATCATGACAATATTGGATTGCTCTATTGAACTCCTCTTGTAGAAGGTTGTCTGCTGTCTGGAGCGATTTATTTGAAACGGCAGTATCATCTGCGAAAGCTACGGAAGAACTATTTTAAGGTATTCTCTTCTGGAGCACCGTAATATTCCTATTCTACTTTGCTTTCTTTGTCGTCATTCTTTAGAACGATTCTCCTGTTGGTGAGATAGTTTCTCAACCAGATGGACAACGGGCGCTTTATACCTGCTCGATCTATAGCCCCCATTAGTTTATTATGGTGTAATGTATTGAAGGCCTTACTAAGTTCTAGGAAGAGAACAAGCACGTGGTGGTTTTGATTCAGACTATTGTTGACAAAATTCGGAAATTCTCAGCTGGTTTTTATATTTTACTCTCTGAAAACCATATTGATTTTTATGTAAAATATTTTACTTTTCAATAAATTTTCACAATCAGCAAACTAAAACTTCCTCTAGGCACTTGTCGGTTTTAGGTAATATTGTTAGAAATGTTTATTTAATGTGAACCATTCCTAATAATTGTATAGTTTTCGTTTTTTTGGTAACACCCCACTTTGACTGTTTTAGAAATATCACCTACGTAAACTCTGCATAATTTTTCTACAATATTTAATAAAAATCAGAGCGTCAGATATTTATTCGATTGCCTGAGCTTAAAGCTGAAAGAGCTCCTTTATTTTTTTTGGATATATTGATTATGGCCCATAATTTGGACACTATTGGTGCAATAAAACCGCGTTTGATTTAAGGTCCTGGCTCCTGATTCCATCTAAACCTGGTGCTTTATTTGCATTTAGTGTATTTTGTATATTTCGTTTGTCTCTTCAACAAATATGGAGCTTGGTATAGCTCGGTTTGTATGTAGTGCTGTAATATGGTTTCACTGTTGCAGAATTTTTAAGGATGCAGCCAAAAAATAATTAGCACACTCGTTTGTTTCGTACAACGCATTTAACTTCTGACAATGCTGGATTTTAGAACAGAGATTTAGCTAAAGACAAATATGAAGCGGTGGAAAAGTTTAAAAGAGCAATCTTCAAGGGTGGTTCAAGGATGGATTGCGCTTTTTTGACTCATTCAGTGTCATCGATATAAATATATATATATATTAACAAGCACTACGTATGGATCGGTTAGCTCTCACAGCTTCTAGATCTAATCATAGCCTTACTCAACATGTTAGTAGTCTGCAATCGTTGCTCTAATCTATGAAAAACGATCCTAAGAATATGATAACTTTAAAAGAATTACTGCAGCATTGTTAAGCGACATTGTCCATCATTTTTGTCTCGAATACCTCCGATGATGAAGAGTTTGAGGGACTTTTGGAACTGCTAACTGGATACATAATTCTCCTTTCTTTTTAGTTTCGATAGTGAACAAGTAAAAATAGGAATGAATTTTAGGACATGCAATGAATCCTTTGAGTAGTGAATTTAGTGGTGGAAGGATTTCGAAATTATTTTGTTATGCACGTTTCTACATAAAAAGGTTCTCTCTTTCGCTAGTTATTGCGACTGATTCCTCATTTAAATTATACGTGACAATTGCCCCCTTTTGTCTCTTCTAATTACACTCGCAACCTGTCATATCAATTGATTAAAATCAGAAGTACTACACGAACGACAGCTAACACTATCCAACCAAAGCATAGAACGTTCGAAAGAAAATATTAAAAAAATATATGTATCCTGTTGCACATAGAATACACACAAAATAATAACAACCCTCGTTTAACTGTTATTTGAATTTAATTGAAAAATTCCCACCCTCTCTGCTGTCGAAACGGACCACTTCCTAATTTGATATGATCAATCAGATTTTATCAGTAAAAAATGTCTCATATATAAAATAATAAGGACTATGGTATATTCACTCTCTCTCCCTCTCTTCTTTCAGTCTTCCTTCATCGCGGTAGCTGCTAGAGAAGGGGAAGAACTGAAATTCCTACAGTGTCAGAAAGGACAATTGGTAGGAAAAGGAAAAATAACAATCCTTCTCTTTTCTATTTAGGGGAAACTGGATGAAACGGAAAAGCAACCCCTAACACAATGTAACATCGTCACACGAATATACCTACCTATAAGAACAAGGATATGAGTGAAAAAATCGTCAGTTGAGTATCGTTGCTTGTCAAATGTAGTTCGTGAATTTGGAGAAAAAAAAAAAAAATGTTAAAGTGGACCGCAACGCAACAGAAATTCTCGGAGTCATTGTCCTCGACAAGTAGTACCATAACGACACCAAGATTATCTCCATCAAAACGTCGTAAGCGCCGTGCAACAATTGCCAACAAGGAGAACATCATCACTTCGACACCCATGGGACTTCCTGCGCAGAAATTCCGCTACAGTCCATTGGTTCTGGCGCCACTCACTGATATTTTGAATCTTACACCCGAGCCGATTGCAAAAACTCCCGAAAGAGTCATCATCCCCCGGCAGTATGCCTCAACATTGCCGAAATTTGAAGAGGAGTACTCACCAAGCACTCTCCCAACTGGACAAATTCTAGCGATCCGAGGACTACTACCAGACACGTACATTGGAAATCCTCGCTACTTCACAACACCTGAACCTAATAATCCGAATCCTGCTAATAAGAAATCTCTACCCAAGAAGAGAAAATTGGACTTGGAGTTTGCCGACCTTCAACCACCTCAAACTCCTACAGCCAACAAAACCATCAGTTCTTCGCAAATGGGTGATGAAACTCTTGACAAGTTCATCGACGCTATTCTGGACAGTGCCCGAAAGGATAAGAAGAAAAAACCGCGCAAAAGTTTCAATCTTCGTCGACGGACACTGATAAAGAATACCACGGAGAATGTTGATTTGATTTTATCACCATCATATGCGCCTGCGGATGATCCTGCGAGTGATTTGAGTTTTCTGCGAGTGGATGCTGTGGATGATATGATTGTGTGTGCGACTCCAATGCAGAATCCTGTAAAGAAGATTAGAAGAACTGAAGGCGATTGTAGGAAGTACTTTGAGATTGGATTGGCTTTACCATCGATTTATGTTTGATGGGAGTGGCTGAATGGGAGTTAATTAGTTTTAAGAACTTGATTAGTTTTAGTGGGGGAAAAGCACGCTTATTTGTAGGTTAAGTTCTTATTGTTACTAATTTATTTAAATTATTTGTAAATAATCTGTTTTAATTTAAGATTTGGGTTTGGTAAGACTGTACCAGGAATAAGAAAAATGAATAAATGAAAAAAATAAAAATTTGATTGCTGTCTTTTTACTTCATTTGCAAGTTCGTTGACCAGCTCTTTTGTTTTCAGGAATAAGGAAGATGAGAACCCTCAATAAAACCATTTTTATGGTTCTACGGTTTCACCTTTTAGCAAATATTGAACAAAAAGTTTGCTTGGACTTCATGGTGCACAGAAACCATATACAGAGTTATGTACACATATGGCTAATTCATGAACCAACAAAAAGTCTACTGGCATAATTTGAAGACAGGAAAAGAAGGCCTGAAACAGGTATTCAAATTTGAAATAGGATGAAGCCACTTATTTCAATTTCAATATACGTACTATTCTCCTTTTGCTGACAGTCGTAAGTCTGTTGACTTGGCCTTTTCACATTCTTATAGTTCAGGTTTCTTTATTTTCTTGCTTTCGAACAGCATGCAGCCATACCACAGCTGTAACGAGATAGTCGTCGTAGATCGACTACGGCTTACTTAATCGACTAATGCTTTATCCCTGTTTGAGGCAATGCATCGTTTCATTTACTTCGATACTGAATAAATTCCTCTCAGTTTGTCAGATACAATTTTAGAGCATCTGAAATAAAGATTTGGTTTTTCTTGTCTTCTCAAACTTGGGGTCTGGGATTCGATTACTGGGATTCGTGTGATTTATTTGAAGCACATCAGTGCCGAGCGCTCAATGGTCGACGCTATAAATATTGTAGTCAATACTGCAAATGAGGCTATAGAAGGCACACGATATAAAGGAGGGGCTTAGCGGTAATGCTCCGTTATAACACTTGATGTCAAAAATACTTTTAATTTTGCAAGCTGGAAGCATATTCTGGGAGTACTTCGAAATAAGATGGTATCGGATTATATCATCAAAGTAGCCACGGATTACTTCCGGCAGATGATCCTCATCTATGACACAGATGGTTCCCTTCACGGTGCGAGGGAATACGCGGTCACTGGAGGAGTACCACAAGGGTCAGTCCTGCCCCCCCTCCTATGGAACGTACTGTACGATGGAATTCTTAGGCTAAATATACCAGAAGAAGCCAATATGATAGGTTCCGACGACATAGCCATAATAGTAGTCGCGAGGCTGCTGGAAGAAGTGGTGCAAATCAGCAACGACACCATCCATGTTGTCCGTCGCTGGCTAGAAACCTTCGGGCTAAAGCTAGCTGAATACAAAACAGAAGCGCTACTGATCAGCAGCAGCAAGAAAAGGGAAACTATTAAACTTATGGTAGGTGGGCATGAGATAACATTTAAATGGGCCATCAAATACCGTTATGTTTCGAGACTCCTTTTCAAAGAGCACCTGGTGTACGCCAGCAAAAGGCTTCAATAGTAAATAATGCGTTCGGACGAATTATGACAAACATCGGAGGGCCAAGACACAATCATAGACTACTACTAGCTAGTGTTGTTGTGTCTGTAATACTGTATGGATCACCAGTATGGGCGGTAGCCATGAACACAATGTCTAATAGGCGCCAAATTGAAGCGCTAAATAGGCCATGCGCATTGAGAGTGAGCAGTGCTTTTCGCACAACTTCGGCTGATGCTGTCTGTGCCATTGCAGGAATAACACCAACAGATGTACAGACCAAACAGCTTCAAAGAAAATACAAGAAGAGCCGCCAGGAAGGTGAAGTAGTGGACGACGAATATGCAACGTGGAGCTTGACAGGATGGTAGCAGCGTTGGAACTTGTCAACCAAAGGCCGATGGATCTATCGCCCTTTCCCTGTCATTGAAACCTGGATAAGGTGCAAACAAGGAGAAGTAGACTTCTAACTTATGCAGGTTTTAACAGGACACGAGTGTTTCCGATCATACCGCTATCGGCTTATGCACGATGACTCCCCAAGGTGCCAGTACTGCACAGATGCAGTGGAAGATCTAGAGCATGTGTTTTTCCCATTCTCATAGTTCCACACTCAAAGGGAGATGCTGATACGAGAACTAGAAGGATCACCAACACCAGAAAATCTACTGGTGTACATGCGAAAGTAGAGGAGAAAATGGAATGCAGTGTGCATTTTCGTCAAATATATGCATATAGAGCTGAGACGCATGGAATGTAAAAGAAGTGAAAACCAAGAAATGCAGCAAAACGACATGGTGAGCTTATAAACGTAACGCACACAAGAAGCATAGCATGAACTGCTAACCAGCCTTAATACTTAACGGCAGTCCCACAGGAAGAGTGGTAGAAGTGTGCAGGGTGATTTGCGAATTGTACATACTAGTAGCCTGGGCTACTAGTATCTTTCGAAGATTACAACATCACTTGGCGAAACCATTAAAAAAGAAATAAAGCACATCAGCCATCTAGCAGTCGGTTTTTAGATTACCAGCAAATGTTGGATTTTGAAATTGCATCTTTTGCTCCATTTGCATTCTGTAAAAATAAGACCGAATATCTAATCGTTTGACAGTATCTGCTCCAGTACGAGATTGAAGATCTATCGCTTTGTCGGAAAGCGTTACATATCGTTCCGAATGTCTGCGGCGTTCAGCTGATCAGCTTAAGTTCGTCGGACGGCGTAGAGTAATGTAGACCTTCCTTTCCAACTGTGCTACCAAAAGAACCAACCTATTACATTTTTGTATTAAAGCCGAAAAACGTGAACTTAGGGTTATGTTAAGAACATTGTTTCCAAGTAAGTTCTGTGGAGTAAATCAAGAATTTCTCAGTGATGTAATGTTGCAGTTCAGGACATCTTACCTAAATATGATTCTGACCACAAATCTTCAACCAAATACCTTAGTATCACTTTCGGTGTGTGTATGCTAATAAACTGAGGCCCAGCTTGTTTTTTATGTGCACGTAGGCTGGTAATAGTCCATCTAATGCCAAAGAAGCTCTGATGTGTGACAGATAAGGAATTAGCACAAGTGGATTCTTGAGTATCCATTCTTTGCTGAGTGTACCATATGTATACATTCGTGAGCTAATAGTACCATTATCGATGACAAAGTCAAGAACAATAATTGTCACGTGTCCTCAAAAATACCCACTCGTAATGCTCATACGACTAAAACTAAAACAAAATAACCGAATTTGGTTCCGCAAAATTAATTTCCACAGAACTTATTGCCTCCATTCATCTGTTGCAATGCCTGATGTGTTAAAAATACAATTAACAGGTTTCCGGCACCGGAGCCACCATTCAACCACCCGCTTGCTTATTCATGAAAAGAGGATTATCCAACATCTGACGTGTTACGCTGTTAAAGGGTAAAGCAACTCGCTCACAAAACTATTATAAATTTAGAACCTGTCTCATATATTACCATTCGTCTAGATCGTGCCATAGTCGATTTGGAAATTGATAAGGACTCGTCCAATTTGTTATGCCTACTTCCAGAGGGACCCGCTTTTGCCTGCATTCGAGAAACTATCGCACCAAAAACACTTCTACCTGCATATTCATTGTGCCTAGAGAACAGATGGAACCACTAGAAAATCAATTAGTGGAACAGAAACACTTGTTAGCACATCACAGCAGTGTGGAGGATTGTACTATTTGTTCGGCACGTGTCCGGTCCAATTCTATTCAACAGAGATTAGGCGACGAGCGTGGTGCATACGACAACAACCATCTTTTGCAGCAGGTCGATGTTTTGGTGGCGATAATTGAATTATTTGAAAATGACAATTGGTGAAATTATTATTTGACGTTTTTTGAGAGAGGTCTGAGATCCGCCTATGGGTGACTCCTTCTCAACAAATTTAACATGATTCATTGGCAAACCTCCTGCAATAGGATGAAGGAATATGTAACCTAAATTTTATCAGACACCTTGTGTTGATTTAAGTTGAATTTAGATATTTGGCCAAATTAATGTGGCACAGGTTTCCCAAGAAAAGCCGTTGTCAGAAATTCTGCAGCAAGGTAAGAAAAAAATCTTACATAGCATGAACAGAAGCTTGAAGAGAGGAAGGTGGAGACGTAGTAGCGGAAGAATAGTCAGTGCGAAAAATGCAGAAGGAATACTTCTGATGTTAAATTTCTGCTGTCAAACAGAGTGCTCTATTCAGCAAGGACAAGGATTATGGCAGTTTTTCTTCCAACCTCATCTAAATGAGAAGGATTCAGGTTCATCACCTTGGACAGATAGTATATACAGAAAATGGATATGAAATCTGTAACTCGGATAGCCGAGAAGTTCATATGTGAGTGACGATACGATTTTCAAAACTTATTGGTTGAGGCCAGGGTCTAAAGTAAAGAAAATATCTGTATTCAGTCAAAATCCCTGCCTCCGATGCCCGTATAGTCGTTTTGGCATTTCTTCGTGGAGACAAGATCAGTTCTAGGTGCTCACTACATTCTTAATTCGGTTTTTCTAAATCTGCCTCCATTCACGCTCTACGTGTGTAGGCGTTTGTGCTAAGCATAATTAGTTAATGCATTTCATTTTGCCAGTGATTTGCCAATGTATCTAACTATTTTCTGGACCATTGATATCTCCTCCAGTTCCTTTCGCAGTGTGTTTTTTCTGAGCTTTGAAGCACAGACAGTAACATAATACATCTGTGGCCGCAAGGCATAACGGCATAAGTGCCTTTACACATTTCAAAAAATATATTTAAAGATGCCTTTATGGTCTCACTTCCCTGCCCTTAACTCAGTAACCGCTGCAGATAATAAATTCCAGACATATCGGGGCACTGTTTCCGCTTTATAGGTTCGCCTTTTCTAAGAGAATATTATGTAAAAAATATTCAAAAGAAAATATTTTCAATTTTGGCATAAGTATACTTATGCTGTTATGCCTTGTGGCCACAGACATGTTCTGCGTTTTTTCCAGTATATTTGGAGGACGAACAGTAGGGAGAGTAGGTTGGGTTATGTTAGAGTGGTAGGCTACAAAAAGCAGCCTCTCTTAGGCCAGACTAGACCCATTGATCTGTCATCCTCAGTGAAAACTACCCCTGGAACCAGTTGGAGCTTATTATAAAGCACCGTAGGCTGCCGATGCTGATATTAGCTAGCTTGCCTAAATTGGTAAAGGATGCATTTCAGTACTCCTACAAAGATTCCTTTGCGCCGAACAAGCTAACCAAACGTACGGTACTGTCGTCTGCAAGTAGATTGTTTGATCCTCTTGGTTTGCTTTGTCCAATTGTAGTAAAGGCAAAACTGTTTTTAAAATCGTTATGGGTGGAAAAATTGGACTTTGATGATGTTCTGCCTAGTTCCTATGAGGCTTGTTGGAAAGAGAACACAGTAGACTTGCGAAATTTAAATAGTATTAGCATTCCTCGATTCATTTTTCAACCAAACTTTAGAAATATTCAAATTCATGCGTCGACAAAGGCCTACGGATGTTGTTTGTATGCAAGAAGTGAAGACGAATTCGGTAACATCTCAGTCAATTTGATTGCTGCCAAATCCAAGGTCGCACCAGTGCTGGCCAAACTTTGGAACAAAGCTAAAGCAGCGTTCGAGTTTGACTTTGATAATATTTATTTTTGGGTGGATTCCAAGATTGTGCTGTGTTGGCTAGACTCATCTCCTAGTGCTTGGGAAACTTTCGTCGCAAACCGAGTAAGCGATATACAGTCGTTGTGTTGGGGTATCCACTGGAGGCACGTACGATCAGAGAATATTCCAGCAGATTTAATCTCAAGAGGATGCAACGTCAAGGATTTACAACATTCAGCTTGGTTTGCGAGGCCTGATTTCCTGAGACGATGATACAAGGATTGGCCAGACAACAAGGATTTCGCTGAACTCGATGTAAGGGAGCCATTGTTCGAACGGAAAAAACGGAAAAGCATTTTTGTATGCGAAGTTGCAGAGAAAGTGTTTTCCGACATATTTTATAAACACAGTTCCTACATTAAAACGCTTCGGATCGTAGCGTATATGCTAAAATTCATCGCGGCTGCTAGAGGAAATAGGTCCGCCGGAGTAAAACTCTCGGGAGAAGACCTTAACAATGCACTCTTGACAATTGTGTGGTGTATCCAACAGCAAAGCTTCGCCAAGGAGATAGCAGAAATCAGGGCTGGAGGATCTACATCGAATCCCAAATATTTAAAACTGGGATTAATCTTGGATGAGACTGGAAAACGGAGTATCCTCAGAGTAGGTGGTCGCGTAGGTAGTGCTGATATAGCACATGATAAAAAATTTCCAATGCTCTTACCAAATGCCAATCAATTTGTGAACAGTTACGTGAGGTACCTGCATCGAAGTAACTTTCACATTGGTCCGCAGGCTTTACTCAACTTCGTTAGAGATCGATTCTGGGTCATAAACGGAAGAGTGGTGGTTAGGCAGATCGTTCGGAACTGTGTCCATTGCAGAAGGTACAAGCCACAACTGTTGCAGCAAATCATGGGAAATTTGCCCAAGGACAGCTTAACTCCCAACCGACCATTCTCTGTTTGCGGGGTGGACTTCTGTGGTCCAATACTAACGTCATGGAAGATTCGCGGAAAACAGCCATATAAAACCTACATAGCAGTATTTGTCTGTTTCTCCACAAAAGCTGTGCATTTGGAGGTGGTTTCTGATTTGACATCGGATGCGTTTATAGCAGCGCTTAAGCGGTTGATAGGGCGGAGAGGTTGTCCAACAAAAATCTATTGCGACAATGCGACCAATTTTGTAGGGGCTAGGACTAAATTAGTGGAATTTCGTAACAAATTCTTTGCATCAGCTAATAAAACAAATATTTTAAGTTTCGCTTCAGAGAAGATGATGGAGTTCAAGTTCATCCCACCTCGAGCGCCTCACTTCGGAGGGCTCTGGGAAGCAGCTGTGAAGTCGGCAAAAGGACTTCTCTACAAGACCTTGGGCAGTGCGCTATTGACCTTTGAGGAGCTAGCGACAGCACTAGCTGAAATCGAAGGCGTGTTAAATTCGAGACCAATCACTCCAGTGTCTTCAAATCCTGATGACATCAGTGCGCTCACCCCAGGACACTTTCTAATTGGATTGGCAATTAATTCCTTTCGAGAACCAAACTTTAATAACGAAAACTTTTCCTATCTTCATAGATGGCAACGTGCATCGGCGATCAAACAACACTTTTGGAGGAGTTGGTTGAGCGAGTATATCAAACATATCCAGGTGCGCTCTAAGTGGTTTACCGCTCAGCCCAATATCCAAGAAGGAAGTCTGGTCATAGTCCATGAAGACAACTTACCCCCATACAAATGGGTACTGGCTCGGTTAACAAAAACCATCAAGGGAGTCGACGGGAAAGTACGAGTAGTTGAGCTCAAGACTAGTTCCGGAATCTATCGGCGTCCTATAGCAAAGATCGCCCCCATACTAGCAGAAGATGATTGACGGTCTACAACCCATCATGGTGGCCGGAATGTTCGCGCCAAACAACTTTAGCCCGTACCATAATAAATATTGTACCACTGTGTGTAAATGCCAAAACCGTACCCACTTCCCCTTTATTGAATTCACCACACCCCATTCCCATATAAAATACATCCCATCAACTGAACCTTTGCTCTCTCGAAATACAACCTTTAACTCGTTCGCACGAACCCTAAAATAAAGACATATGATATTTTATAACGTTTAAGTTTGGTGTTTCATTTAGTGGCCTTTTAACGTAATTTTCTTCAAGCTAGCTTGCCTAAATTGTCGAAGAGGAAGTCTCCTAAGTGTCGTCTTCTACGAGCGGGGATGACCTGACATATGCAAAGAAGGTTTAGTATGGTTTCCTCCTCCTTCTCGTCTATACAACTTCTACAGAAATTATTTGCTAAGATGCTCAGCCTAACTGCATGGCTACCGATGATGCAATGCTCCGTAATGGCACCTACTGTAATTGCGATGTGCGACAGTTGGAGCGTTTCTGAACCAGCTCACGCCAGATCTGTCTAGTAATGAGGCACGTAGTGCCGCTAGCCTACCTGCGATTAGTCGCGCTAATGGTACTGAGGTTAAGTACCAGTTTCACTGTAGCGAGCGGCAAGTCGAGGTTCGCCTTGCCCGACGAGATCGGTAGACAAGTGCCCTGCTTGACGGGTTCGTCGGCCGAGTGGTTCTCTGGAATATCCTTGTGCCCCAGAACCCAGATAAGGTAAATGTTGCATTATTTGGCCATCTCGTTTAAAGACAAGCAAGAGTTTAGGGCTGTTTTTGAGTTGGAGGTAATAGATAAAGATGTAGGACAATTTGATTGAAGTAATGCGTCACTATTTTTTTTTTTAATGCGTCACTGTCTTCATGATACACATTTGTACTTTCACGTTTCGAAGCGCCTCCAGGAAGTGCTTCCAGTTCGTTAAGCTGTTAAGCACCATTCCTTCATCTTCTGCCTTTTGAGGAAGTAGAGACCCGGCATTCCAAGTGGTAATTCTAAATCTAGATTTCAACTACTGCAAGTGTTACGGAACATTTTAACACATACTGTTCCACAATCAAAAATTATGCTTTGATAAGCAAACTCTTGAAACGACTTGCAGGAATGCATTTGAACAGTAGACACATAAATAGGAAATTTGAATTTGTGGTAAACGACTTTTTCAGGAGAAGATGGTACAAGAAAACCATGTTTGGTGCCCGTAGATATAGGTGGCGTACATATATTGCGCAACACCAAGTCTTACTGTAAGGAAATTCACCATCAAAATGCCGGACAAGATTGTGACTAACGTAACTAATACAACTCAACTGGAAGGGCTGGTAGTTGTGAGATGTGCCTATATGTTTTTGATGCAACGAAATATGTAGGTAGGTAGGTAGAAGTGGTTGTGTGAGCAAACCATGCCGGAATTTAATTAGCGCAGAAGCGCCGTTTTAATACCACAACTCAAATGGCCTATCGGATGTAAAAAGGACGTTAACTTCTAGGGAAAGGGAAAAGAAAAAGGGTAAGGATTATTCAAATCCACCCCGTTGCATTGAGGAAGCTGATAATATCCCCAATGCTAATCTCCGCTAACTCTATTAGGTTGTCGAAAAAGGGTTTACCTGAGGTGCTTTATCTGTCCTTGCCTAAAGCCGGACACTTGCAGAGGAAGTGTAAGATTGTTTCTATCTCGTCAGCAGTATTCCAGCTGCGACAGTGTGCATTAAATATAATACCTATTCTGGCCGCATGAACTCCGATGGGCCAGTGGCCAGTACTAACTGCCAGAACTCTTGCGATATCTGCACGGTTTCTGTTTAGTAGATCTTGCGTTCTTTTCCGGAAGGATTTTGACCACATCTGCCTGGAGATGTCACAGTTCCGCACCCTGCGCCATCTACTATCAGCCTTTAACAGATAATGCGCGAAGATGCCTCCCTTAAGGACCGCCAACTGGACGTTCACCTCCTTCGCTAGGGAAGCATCAAGGGCAGATCTCCGCCTTGCGAGTTCATCAGCTCGCTCATTTTCCTCAATGTTACTGTGACCCGGAACCCAAAGGAGACGGATCCTTAACCGATGACCAAGCGAGGCGAGTTCTTTCTTGCACTGTTCTACTAGCCTCGAGGATGTAGTGGCAGATACTATAGCCTTGATAGCCGCCTGGCTGTCAATGAGGACGGCATTGATATTTAGGGGTGTAGAGGTTAGATTAAGTAGGCGGCAGGCCTCACTGCAGGAATCAGGAAGCCGGTAAGACCTGGAAATATTGAGGGAATCAGAGAATATCCCCGCCTCTACCCCGCAGCCCATTTTTGAACCATCGGTGAAAATTGTTGCTTCGAACTCATTTGTCAGTTCACCAGTTTCCCATTCCGTACTGGTTGGGAATCTGATCGTTCACTGTGGAAGTTATATAGTCGGTCAGATTAGCTGCCAGATCCTGCGGTAGCAGATTCAGGATACTGTTGTGATCATACGGATTGGTGCACCAGCATCCTGTTTCCCTTAGCCTGACCACACTACATGATGATAGATGCATAATGTGAAGATCGAGTGGTAGAAGGTGCAGGATAACGTTCAAGGCTTCGGTTGGACATGTTCTCATGGCACCCGTTGCGCCTATAGCCGTAGTTCTTTGTACCCTGTTTATAAGTTTGATGTTATAAGCTTTCCTTAAGGCCACCAGACTAGCGATCCATAGGAAAGAATGGGACGCACCACGGCAGTGTACATCCATAAGACCATCTTCCGGCGAAGTCCCCACTTCTTACCAAAGGTCTTGCTGCAGGCATAGAAAGCCACACAAGCCTTTTTTACCCGTTGCTCAATATTAAGCTTTCAGCTTAGTTTTGGATCAAGTACCACACCTAGGTACTTGGCACTGGAGGATAGGGAGAGTAGATGATTGTTTAGCCGTGGAAGCGTAAAGGTCGTTATTTTGGTTTTAGTGGTAAAGAGCATCAGTTCAGTTTGGTATTTTGATTGAAGTGGATTGTCTTTCCTATCATTCGCACAACTTCGTGGAGCGCCGTCTCTGTCGATCGCCCCTTAGTGTAAGCATGTTGAGATTTGGATAGAAGGGATTTATTTAGCGTATTTCGAATATGTGTATCTAAGTTGCGTTCCAACGTCTTTAAAAGAAAAGAGGATAAGCTGCGGATCCATGAACCCGCTTCCCAGCTTTCGGGATGAACACGACACGAACACGCCTCCAGGTCAGGGGAACGTGGTTTAGGAGAATACAGTTTCTGTAGATCGGAACTAGCCACGGGACCACCTGGTCCAGTGTTGTTTGCAGCATAATAGGGAGAATGCCGTCAAGGCCGGCCGATTTATAGGGAGAGAAGCTGTTAATAGCCCAGGAGGTGTTAACGGCTGAAATTGTTGTCTTAATGTCTTCCAGGAAGAAGATTGCGCGACCTGAGCTACATCTTGGAAAGTGTGTTTGCATTAAAAGTTCCAGTGACTCGCTAGAGGAGTCCGTCCAAGTCTCATTCGGCCGTTTAATAAAGGACGGGCTAGAATGCTCCTTGGACAGAATTTTACGCAGCCTGGCAGAGTCTTTTATGGTCTCAATGGACTGACAGTAGCCTTTCCAAGCAAGAGACTTGGCACTTTTAATGGATATCTTATATTCCTTCAGACAATCCTTATATGGTTGCCAGAACTTGTGTTTAAAGCAGACATTAAAGATCTCTCTAGTTATCTTCCTCAGATTAGATAGATCTTCGTTCCACTAAGGGGAAATTTTTTCTTGCTATATTTAATAGGACACGAAACCTTAAAAGCCGCACCCTAGGCTGTTTCGAAGGTCCTGATTTTAGCGTCTAGTTCCTCGACTAATTCAATTTTCAGGTCGGGTATCCTATGACGTTTTGATTTAATAACCTAACCAAACTTCTTCCAGTCAATTCTCTTATGGTTTCTAAATGGCTTGGGTGCCTCAACCCTGAGGCACACAGTGTAGAGAATCCATCTGTGATAGGAGAAGGACATTCGATTGGATACTCACCAGTTAACTACCCTAAGGTTATTATTGTTGGTTTTAAGAGTGATGTCTAAAACTTCCTCCCACCCTCTGAAATTTTCCGTACTTGGAAAAACAAAAATTGGTGTGTTACCCACGTTACAAACAGAAAGGTTGGACATCACTAGAAAATCAAACAAGGACTCACTGCGTTCGTTGATTTCAGAGCTGCCCCATAATGTATGCTGGCATTTGCGTCGCAGCCCAGAAGCAGATTTTCCTTTTTTGCTGTTGTCGTTAATGTTAAATGGCGTACCTCCTCTGGTGGTGATGGCCTATCACGATCCATGTAAACTGAGGATATAAAAAGGGGGTTATTTGCAACCTCCAATTTAACTACGGTTAAATCGGCAGAGCTAAAATCAGGACATAGAAACGCATTCAAATGTTTTTTAGCTAGGATGCAAGTCCTAGGTTTGTTACTAACCTGGTTTGTGGTCTTGTAGAAGATGTTGAAATGGTTGTCTTTGAGCCCTTTTATGGATGAACCCTTCACCCAGGGTTCCTGTACAATGCCGATATCTATAACCTCCTCGCCGAGGAAGACAAGCAAATTATCTGACGCACTCTTCGAGTGGTGCAGATTAATCTGTATGATGTTCAACATTGGTGGTAGGTGGAATAATGACATCCCCCATGTCCTCCGACATCCTGTCGGAACCGTCGATTTCACCTAATTCTTCATCACGACCAGAGGGGTGGAAAATCTTAAGTTTAGCATGCCTTATGCCGAAACGCAGCTTGTGATCAGATTTCACGAGAGCCACCAGGCTAGCCTCGTTGATCAGCAGCAGGAAAGAGGAGCTATTTTTCTGAGGTTCCCCCGGCTTAATGACTGTCCAGTCATCCATCGGGACCGCCGGATTGTGCAGTTTCAGACATTGGAGAAGCCTTCCCCCGTCAATCTGCATATTGGGCAGCCAGATGCGGGCCCTTGGTCTCCTGCGGATATCATTAACGGGAATAAGCTTGAGCTTCAAGCCCTCCCAGGCGTCACTAACCTTAGTGACACACTCACTAAGGAAATCCTTGGAGAACTGGTCCTCGCATCTGATGACCCGATAACCCCTGACCAAGTCGGCGGAGTCGAAGCACGGCAGTGGTCCCCCAGGATTTCCCAACAGGTAGTCCATGACCATACCCGATAGTCTGGCCTCTATGCTACCCCACGCTTCACTGACCGTCTTGCCATCTGAGGAGCGCCCGTCCACAAGGGCGACCTGCAGATGGCCTCTTACTACTTCGGAAAAGTGTCGCGTTATCTGGGTAGGACAGGCCGAGGATGTACCTGGTCGATTTTGTGTAGTCATACTTCTTCTGTTGTGGATGTTGTTGTTGCTTCTCTAGATGTGCGATGTACTCATCGGCCACAGCTTGATATTTGGTCTTATGCGCAGCATCCCTCTCATGAACGTTACTAGCTGCTTCGTTTTTGGCAACCTTGTCAAGAACGAATCGAGCCATCTTATACCTGCTTTTCATGATGGCGTCCAGGGTTTTGGTTTTCTTCGACGAACCAGCGCCACTAGCCATAGTGCCTTTGGTTGCCATTTTGGTGTTTGCTGTTGTTGCTGTCTGATGAGCCGCCCTCTGTACGCCAGAGGGAATACTTTGCCTAGTACTTGCTGCGGCTGAAGGGAAGACTGAAGACTCCTGACTGGAGGCTAAAAGCTCGTCTTCCGATGAGGAGCCAATGTCGGGCATCCCCACCACATCTTGCTTGTTTTGATTGTTTGTTTTTGATTTTTTTTGATTTTTTTTATACATTTTTTTATAGTTTTTTGGTCCCATGAGCTTGTCCGGAAAGAAGAGTCGGTCCTGGCAGAGCCGACATACCAGGATAAGGCTACTACTACTACAACTCCCAACCTCGCCTGGGCATCGATAGGGACCGTTCGAGACGCACTGTTTTATCACCAACTGGCCATGCAGGCCTTGGCACGAGTGCCTACACACCTTGGCGTAAGTGAGATTTTTATGGGTTTACTCCCCACCTTCGTCTAAATGAACCACAGCGTACGATTGAGTACATGCGTGTAAATTCTTAGCAGACACTAGACACCTGATGGGTGAATAGCCATTTCCGGCGGGCGCCCACGGGGAGGACCAAAGACGAGAATTTTTGCCCACCTATGATAAAGAACTTTCATAAATTCTTTCTGATGTCCCTAGAGGCCCCAGACAATGGGGTTTGGAACAGAATGGTCTCCGACTTGTGGAAATTAATCTTCAGCTTCCAGTCGTCGCAGTATCTCTTAATCTTATCGAACTCATGCTGCAAGAGTAATGCAATGACTTTGATCTTAGGCCCTGACCTGTACGCGATCAAGTCGTCTGCGTGCGCTACGGCATGGTGAAGTGAACCTATGAGATCGCTCGTGTAAATAATGAATAGGAGCAGCGAATTAACCGCACCTTATTGCAGATCATTTTTTACTTCAAAAGTTCCAGCAGAAGTCACATTACCATTCTTCGGAATGAACTTCTTACTGGTGAGCGTGTCATAAAGTATGTACAGTAGTAGTTTACTTATGCCCAGCCTACTCAACTTGTAGAAGAGTCTCTCTAACTATACGGAATCGAAGGCCTTCTCCAAGTCAACCAGGCAGGCACCTGTGCATTGCTTCTTGCTTTTGTTTCAGTAGATATCCGATAGGAGTTTAGACGCGGCATATGGTATATGGTATCATGCGGCGCCTAGAAACTGAATTGGTTATCCGGAATTATGAGCATTTCTTCAACCCACTTATTCAAAGCTCTATGGATCACTTTTTCGAATACCTTGCTGATGTTTGGAAGGGGACTTATCGACCAGAGATTCCCCGGATCGGAGCTACGTATCTTTATTTTTCTTTGAAATGGGCTGCACCACAGCTGTTTTCATTGCATTATTGCGTTATTAAACAGGATGGTATAAATATTCACCACTACTGGAGTAAGATAATATCTAAGTCCAATGTTTGGTATACCACCGATTTCCACAGATTTATTTTTTCTCAGTGATTAGAAGATCGCTTGGAACTCTGCCTTCGAAATGAACGGGGGATGTACCCTTTTATCGGCGACGGCTTGGGCCGTATATTGTCCTGTATACAATGACAACTCTTATATTGGAATGACATGGTGATTGTGACAAAAGAGAAACGAATTGTGCCGGAATATACCCATTTCAAGACTGATTTTTTCTTTTAAGACATGGTTTTCTTTTCGGTTAAATATATAGGATTCAAAGCAGTGTAGTTATACGACGTATTTCATCTCTAATACACAAGTGTGCACATCAAGACTTTCAGTTTATTGTCTTATACGCACTTACTCACATGCTAATTTTCTAACGAACATCTCAGCATATTTACATTTTTCTATGACAAAGATGACACAATGCTAATCTTCTCTTATTACATCATAATCTTCTCAGCATGACTTCATTGAATACACTCCAATCCCCACAGTTCATTGATTTTAAAATATTTCCAAATCACTGTTTGGAAAAACCACCAACCACACATCCTTAGACTAATTGAAATCTCCAACAGTGATTTATTTACATAGCCCTCGTGAAAGTCCTGCTATTCATATTTCATGCAAAAATATCAAAGGGTTTATCCTACCACGGGACATTATTTTTTTCTATTAAACAGAGAGCACGCGCGCGAAATGGTACCTCTTTGCATGTTCACCTCTTTCAAAGCAAGGACATCTATGTACCTGCTCAGCAGGGGAACATACACAAATTAAAAAAAGAACCAAATGTGGTGACAAAATTTTATTAAAACCTATTCATCTAGGATTATCTAGAGGTTTATTAATATTTAAAGATTTTTTAATTGGCTGAAGGTAAAGGTGTTCAAAAATGAAACTGAAATCCGGAAGTACCCATGTTGACATAACTTTTTCTTATCCATAAATAAAAATTGACTAAGAATGAGAAGAAATCTGGCGAGAAAAACAGGATCGACATCCTTAGAGTAAACAAAAACATCGCATAGTAACAATAAGAAAAAGAGAGGAAAAAAAAAGGTGCAACTGTTCCCCAAACTCTGCACAGGACTTTGTATAGGTAGTTGCCAAAAATATATATTTTTTTTTAAACTAGCCCTCAGGTATTTTTTCTTTTTACACTTACGGAAGTAAAATATTCGCCTAAGGGTGGTAGAGGAATTTTTGCACAAATGTCTGATATCATTCGGTTCAATGTGTGTTGTGTATTTTTCTCAAGAAGATTTCTATTTGAGGTGGGTTCTCATTGTTTGCCTGGGTGTACTCTATTCTTCCCAATTATATGTTTCCTTAAAACATCCTCCATTAACCACAAAAGCGATTGTCATTCTTTGCGAAAATTTGAAATCACGCCCTGATAACTAAGTAAACTACGAGGAATCCTTTTTTTCGGCTTTCATTCACTTTTACTTTTGCAAAAGGATCTAGCATTTGCAAAAAAATAAAAAAATAAAAAATGGGAACACGAGTGGCTGCAGCTCGGAAGTGGTCTTATAATTGTAGACAGATTGTGTGGCATTTAGACGGACAACTGCTGCATATTAAACTGGATGTTATGTGAATGAGTTCGCTAATTGAAAACCGGAAGATGACATTTTTTTAGTACTCAGTTATGCTTTATCTCATAGCTCACTGTTGCTATGAGATTTCGAAGGGCATTGTTCAGAAAAAAGGATGTTCTGTCAGTTACCATTGTGAGCAAGTAATTGTATTGTAAATATAGAATACCACAATATTGGCAAACTTAGTTTCAGTTACATCGGTTACGCTACACAAAGGAATTGAAAATTTGCGAAGTTTTCAAATTGACTCAGAAGCTTCAACTCCTTTTGAGAGGTTGTCAATAGACATGAAAGCCTGGACTCTCTGAAAATATGCAAACATGTCTATGCTGTCCATCTAGTGCAGTTTCTATGCAATATTAATGCCTACTCTGTTCATTGTCTATCCCAGAATTTGTAGAAAAGTGCCACCAGCGCCAAATATTACCGCGGTATTGGCAACTTAATCGAAAAGCTGAATCGAAACAAAAGTAATGAACCGAGGTTTAATTGGTGTGTTTAGTGGCACGTCTTGTGCAACAGAAGATGTGGGACTTTTAAACATCATACTACCACAAAAGCTGCATGAATGTAGTCTGTAAACTTCTTAAGGATACAGATGTTTCTTCACACTTTAACAAATGATAGGACATACCAACGAATTTCAAGTCGAAACTCATTATTTTTTGTTGATTTCATTGCCAAATTAGTATTCATCGACAAGCTACGGCAGAGTCTGACAGTTCTTCCAGGGTAGTCCAAGTGTATTGTGTGAAATATCTCGACTCGACGTGTTTAGACCAATTAAGTTCTTTTTTTTTTACTCTTAGATATTTGGCTTCCTCCAAACAATACCACTTACTTCAAGGGCTCCCGACCGATCCTTGAAGACTCTGTGTACGGCTGCCTTCCATCCTCTGCGATCCTGGGCACGCTGGCTGCTTCCACTTGTGAAGACAATGTTTTCTGGCATCCGCGACAGCTTGGTCTTTTTACCGGAGGTTCGGTCTTTTTCCCAGTCTCGAACCTGTGGGCTGGGATTTAAAGATCGTTGTTGTCCATTCGCTCGATGTGACAGAACCAATGTAGTTGACGTATCTTGACTTTCTGGACTATATCCACATCCTGCTACAACTCATAGAGTTCGCGGTTGTATCTTCTCTTCCATTCGTCCTCCTCGAATATGGGACCTAATAACTGATGAAGTATTTTCAGCTCAAAGGTACCCAATATTCAGTCTTTCTTACTTTCTTACTTATCGTCCAGCACCATAGCAAGCATGACTGGTAAGATGAGCGTTCTATAGAGCATTAATTAGGTTCATCGAGTTAGGAGTTTTGAACCCAGCTGTTTTGCCAAACCGAATTAGTAGCGGTTTGCTATTGTTATCCCGTCGGATCTCCGTGAAGGTGTCATTTTTGGGGTTCACGTTTCTTCCGAGATAGGTAAACTCCTTAGCTACGTCGAAGTTGTAGTCATCAACAGTGACGCTTTCACAAGACGGCTCAAATTGTTTCGAAACACTATTGAGTGTTTCTTTAGAATTCCATGCGTTTAAGTTAATTCAACATATAAATATGTGTATATGCAAAAGAAAAAACAAATTGCACACTGAGGCGGAAGCCAAAAAGCTTTCCGAATGTACAAATCCAGCTGATTTTTGGAGATGAGCTACGAAGCTTAATTTGAAAAAGTTAGCCATCCGTGGAACTTTAGGGCCTGGTACCATTTTGCAGGACTTTAGGCAACTCTTGAATCCAATAATGGATCCATGCACATTTCACTTTGCTCAACCAGCTTTCGACAACAAAGAATTGGATGCACCAATAACTGTACCGGAAATAGTTGCTGCAAATAGAAATTTAAAAGATGGCAAAGCGCCAGAGTCGGACGAAATCCCTACAGAATTCTACACGCACGGAACACCTGAATTGGCTGGTCGAACGGTAGTGCATGCGATCATATGAAAACACAAGCGTTTTCACTCAGCTGAGGCCTACCAACTCCTACTCTCAACCTCCACGCGGTGACAGCTGGGTGCCTAGTACCTTAATCCAAGAAGTGGGTAACCAACCCCGTTTGGCGGATTCTTGGTGGCAGCAGATGAGAGATGGGGGGAGAGTGTTTTCTCACTAGATCACTTCTTCCTGTTCCAGGCGGCAGCGGACGAATTCCCTAGACGGAGTAAACGGTGGCGTCTATAGTTCCAGTTAGGTTGAACTTAGTGAATACCTTGCGCGAGCTGCTTCGACGTATTCGGATCACAGTCGGTAAGGAATTTCCAATGTTAGTCAGGACAATGGAATAGAGATGATGGCGGAGGAGCCCTTAATGGGCCAACGGGAGCGCTCATACTCCCGTAGTGGACTACTGGCACCGGTGTACCCGGCTCCTCGTCTAGGGGAATAATTAAGGAACTGGCCCTCTAGGATGGGGGTTGTGCCGTCGGGGTAACTTCCCTACCACGTAAAAAATCTATGTTTCCGAAACAACCAAAACCTCGGATAAAAATGACTCAACTGATGACGACCCCAGCAAACGAAATAAGGACAACGACCTTCGGATCTGTGCGTGGAATGTTCTGTCCCCTTACAGACTACGTGCAGCCGAACAGCTAGCAGAGGTCCTAGATTCCTATAAAGCAGATATTACCGCCATCCAGGAAGTGCGATGGGATGGGCCGGGCAAAAAGAGGATGAAAAACTGTGACATCTACTACGGTGATTGCTACAGAGGCAACAGGCAACGCTTATTCGGATGCGGATTTGTCATACGCGGCAGACTTAGGCAAGAAGTCTTAAGATTCCGACACGTGAGCGAGCGTATTATGACTATCCGGATCAAGGCTAAATTCGCTAACATAAGCCTAATATGTGTTCATGCCCCCGCGGAAGAAAAGGACCCTGCCACCAAAGAGTGTTTCTACGAGCTCCTCGACAAAACATACGAGCAATGTCCTAAATACGACGTTAAAATAGTATTGGGCGATTTTAACGCCAAAATAGGAAAGGAGGACGTCTTTGGTAGGGCAGTCGCTAAGCATAGCCTACACGACACCACGTCTGATAACGGACTAGGGCTAATTGATTTCGCTGTGGAGCGAAACATCACCATAGTAAGCACATGATTTCCTCATCTCGATATTCATAAGCAGACATGGCGGTCCAATGATTATGTAACGATCAACCAAGTTGATCATATTGCGATCGACGCAAGGCATGCCTCCAGTATTCTGGATGTCCGGACCTTCCGAGCGGCCAACATAGACTCGGATCATTACCTTGTTGTAGCCAAGGTACGAATGCGGATATCCCAATCTGAGCAACAAAGAAGAATCACTGTGAGAAAATTTAACGTCGAAAAGCTACAATCGCAAGAGACCGCCAGGCTCTTCGCTGAACGCGTATCCCGAAATCTCTCAGTCACCCCTATGCCGCCAGCATCAAGTGCCGACGACCAGTGGCAACGCTGCCAACATGCCATCAGAAAGGCCGCGACTAATGTGCTGGGCCTCGCTCGCCCACCACCGCGAAACCCCTGGTTTGACGAAGAATGCCGGCGAGTGCATGCAGCAAAACAAGAAGCATACAAAGCGGCGCTGCAAAGAAAAACGAGAGCTGCGTGAGCTCTACGAGCAAACGAGACGGGAAGAACATCGGCTTCTCCAAAAGAAGAAGAAAGAGCATGAGAAGCGCGTTTGAGAATATCGAGAGTTTATACTCCAGGAACAATGTACCGAAGTTTAACCAAAAGGTAAAAAGAACGTGTCAGAGAAGCAATACCCGTACAGAAACCTGTAGAGATGAAAATGGAAACCTCGTAGTAGAATCACAGTCGGTGCTGAGAATATGGAAAAACTACTTCTGCAGACTGTATAACGGCGACGAAGACTAATATCCCGCTGTCAGGCAGAATGAACCATTCAACATAGACGATGATAGTCAAAATTTCCGTCCACCTGACCAGAACAAAGTGATGATAGCAATATCCAAGCTAAAATCCAACAAAGCTGCTGGACCTGACGGCTTACCGGCCGAACTTTTCAAGGCAGCTGGGGATGAATTGGTAGAGTGCATACACCCACTCATCTCTAAGATTTGGTCAGACGGGTGTATGCCTGATGAATGGAACCTCAGCATCGTTTGCCCGATCCAAAAGAAAGGAGACCCCCTCAACTGCGCCAATTATAGAGGCATCAGTCTCCTCAACATCGCACACAAAACATTTCAGCGATATTGTGTGAACGCCTAAAACCTTTTATGAACAGCCTGATTGGACTCTATCAGTGCGGTTTCAGGCCAGAAAAGTCCACCATCGATCAAATCTTCACACTTCGGCAGATCCTGGAGAAAACCCAAGAATTTCAAATCGATACTCACCACCTCTTTATCGATTTCAAGGCCGCCTATGACAGCATCTATAGAGAAGAGCTTTATAGAGCCATGTCTAGTTTTGACATCCCTGCCAAACTTGTCCGCCTGTGCAGGCTGACGATGGAGAACGCTCACTGCTCCATCAAGGTCGGTAATGACCTCACCGAGACCTTTGATGTCAAAAAGGATTTAGACAAGGTGACGCGCTGTCATATGACTTCTTCAATATTGTACTTGAACGGATTGTGCGGAACTCACAAGCCAACACCGGAGGCACAATCTATTACAAGTCTGTACAATTGCTTGCATACGCCGACGATATAGACATTATCGGAAGAACTCAGCGGGCTGTCACCGGTCCGTTTGCAAGCATTGAGGCGGAAGCGGCCAAAATGGGTTTAGCGATAAACGAGGGCAAAACCAAGTATATGCTGTCAACAAGAAGGGAAAGCTAACACCGACGAATTGGACAAAACGTCACAGTGGGCAGCTATAACTTCGAGGTAGTAAGGGACTTTGTCTACCTTGGCTCTGTTATAAACTCGGAAAACAAGATCAGCGCAGAAATCAAGCGAAAAATAACACTTGCCAATCGCTGTTTTTTTGGGCTTATAAGGCAATTCAACAGTAAAGCCCTATCTCGAACTACTAAGGAGACTCTATATAAGACCTTGATCATCCCAGTCCTGCTTTACGGCGCTGAAACATGGACTTTATTAAAAGAGGATGAAGAAAAATTCTTCATAAGATATTCGGTCACGTTTGCGTTGACGGGTTTTGGAGGAGAAGATTCAATAACATACTATACGAGCTGTACAGCGACATCGACCTAGTTAAAAAACTGAGTATTGGACGTCTGAGATGGCTAGGATATGTAGAGCGAATGGATACCAACGCTCCGGCCCGCAGAGTCTGCGAATCTAATCCCCAGGGACGACGCAGTAGAGGAAATCATCGCCGTAGGTGGCGCGCACAAGTTCAAGGGGACCTCGACCAACTTGGAGTGTGCAACTGGAGGCAATTAGCTAAAGGCCGAGCTAAATGGAGAGGCCCAGGTTCACCCCGAACTGTAGCGCCACCTAAGTAAGTAAGTAGCTGTTGCTTGTGGAATAAGCTTGGATCTGAATGAAGCAATCGTGGAATTATGGAAGCCAAATCTTTACAAATTATTGCAGTAGCGAATCTTAAGTACAGACAGCAAATCGAAAGAGAAGCGACAGAGTCACTTCATCGATCTGTTTATATTCAGCTGAATTACAACTTGGGTGATCGGAATTGCTCCCACGATAATCGCACCTGCGAAGAAATATCTCTTATTATAAAACTGCGAGCTGAACAACTCTCATTAAATTATCAACCCCATAGAGAAGATTTATCGGTCTTGTGTAACATAGGAGTATGTACCCTGTCGAAGAGAGACGGTACATTTCATTTCGTGGGCCATGTCCTACGCTCCGGGAAACCAGACGCCACTTTTTTGGCGTAGATCCAATTCCTAATGAAGAAGTTATACACCAGCTCAACGAAGTGAATGTGGCTATCCTGTTTGCTTATTGTAAGACAGCGCTGGCGTATCGGCAAAGAATCGTCACGGAAAGCTTTTAATTGTGGTGTGAAAACTAGCTTTTATTTTATTAAATTACAACTTCTGTTAAACAAAATTGTATCTTATCGAGAGAGTGCCACCCCTACCAAAGCGTAAACCAAGGATGGTTACGCGCATACGATGGGAGAGGTTACAGGACGATGAGATACGGGAGACATTTACGCGGCAAATATCTGAAAGGTTTGAACGAATTTCAACTGTTCCATCAAATGTAGAGGAAGAATGGCAACTGTTTTCAACAGCGGTTATTGCCTCTGCGGGAGATGTTTGTGGAGTTAAGCGGCTTGGTGTGGCGGCTGGTGGTGAGAAAAGAACTGCTTGGTTTAGAATGCCGGAGTTCAAGAAGCCATCCGAGAGTAGAAGAGAGCCTTTAAGGTGTGGATTCACTTGGGGAACTCCGATTCTCGAAATCGGTATACTGAGGTGCGAAGAACTTGCAAATTAGCTGTGAAAACAGCGAAAGAACAGTCTTGGAAGGAGTTTGGCGAGAAATTGGAACGTAACCACAGATCTGCAAATAAGATGTTCTGGCAAACCGTCCGCCGACTCAGAGGAAAAAAGTTGAATATCGTTGAAGGAGTCAAATCCAAAGACGGTACATGTCTTTCCAATGAGGAGGACATCTTACGCAGATGGAGCGAGCACTTTGCAGAATTGCTTAATCCTGAAAAGGGCACCGAAGATGACAGACAGGTAAAGAGGTAGTGCAATGGCTCTCGCGTGTCATTAAATGGGCCTGGGAATACGGTGAAACACCTGGTGATTGGCAAATGGGGGTGATAGTTCCTCTTTTTAAAAAAGGGGACAAAAGAGATTGCGCCAACTATAGGGGTATATCTCTTTTAAGTCTCCCTGGAAAAGTCTTCGCTAAGGTGCTAGAAACGCGTTCCCGAGCTGTGGTTGAGGACAGTTTGGGGGATGACCAGTGCGGTTTTCGTCCCGGTAGAAGCACAACCCACCAGTTATTCATTCGCAGAATGCTTCTTGAGAAGGTCTGGAGGTATGCCAAACCTATCTACACTTGTTTTGTGGATTTGGAAAAAGCGATAGGGTTCCTCGAGGCAAACTCTGGAGTGTTCTGCAGGAGTATGGGATTGATGATTGATGATATACAAACTGTAGAAGCTGTGTTCGGATAAAAGGTGTTAAATCAATACCTTTCGCTGTGGACGTTGGCCTTCACCGGGGGTGCGTTTTGTCACCTCTCCTCTTCATTGTATATATGGACTAGATGTTGCAGCGCAGCCGTGGCGGGGAATGTTTCAAAGTGGGAGACCTAAGGATTAGTCATCTGCTCTTTGCGGATGATTTGGTCATCCTTGGGTCCTCTCAAACCGAACTTCAGCGCGTACTCGAAAGGTTTGTAGCCGTTTGTGATGATGCTGGAATGAAGATCAACGTGAACAAATTTGAAGTAATAGTCATATCCAAAAAACCCATTCAGTGCACTCTGCATGTTTGTGAAGTCCCACTGAAGCAGGTGGACAAGTTTAAGTATCTCGGGGTCTTATTCACGAGTGATGGGAAGAGCAATACCGAGTTATCCTGTAGAATTGGTCAGGCTGGACCAATTTTGAGAGAGCTTGGCCAATCTGTTATAAGGAAGGCTGAGCTAAGTGTTCAAGCTAAGCTATCGGTTTTTAACTCGGTGTGTGTTCTAACCCTCACCTATGGTCATGAAATTTGGGTAGTGACCTAAAGAATAAGATCGCGGGTACAAGCTGCCGAAATGAGGTTCCTTCGCGATGTTGCTGGAATAACTCGTAGGGATCGAGTGCGCAACACCAGAGTACGCGAGGCGCTCTATGTTGAGCAGCTACTTCTTCGAACGGAACGATCTATGCTTCGATGGTTTGGCCACGTAGTGCGTATGCCCCCAGACCGGCTTCCAAGATGTGCCATGGTTGCCATGCCATCAGGTAGGCGACTCCGCGGAAGGCCTAGAAATAGATGGTTGGACTGGGTCCGACATCTCTCCTGGAGCCGTCTAGGGATTCCTCCGGATGAATAGGAGTCAATGGCGGAGGATCGAGAAGGATGGAGGATCCACCTGAGCATCCTACCCCGCGACCCTCATGAAGGATTAGCGGGCCATTGAAAATGTATGCATGTATGTATGTATGTTAAATAAAGGTTAAGAAATATTATTTAAAGAATGGTGAAAATTAATTTAAGAAATAGTCAATCGGCAGACGGCTTAAAGCCATGCATATATTGATTTTTGATGTACATAAGTGCATATGTAAATTTTGTTATAATTAATTAATTAATTAAATCAATTTAAATCTAGATCTAAAATATAATCAGTGAGGCTTTGAGCAGATCATTTCTTGTTTGTTGACAACATGTACTAAGTCTTGTCCTCAATTACATCAAGACCAAGTCGTCTGCTCTTCAATTTCCCTAAATGCCTCTATAACGGCTTGCCGAGATCTTCCAATGATGTCAATATCGTCCGCGTGTCCAAGCATTTGAATGGATTTGTGAAAGATAGTGCCTTTCGTGTTTACACCTGCCCTGTGCACTATCTGCTTTAGCACAATATTGAAGATGTTACTTGACAGCGCATCTCCTTGTCGGAATTCGATGCGTGTTTGGAAGAGTTCGAAAGAAATGTTTCGAAGTTGCACAGAGCATCGCATTTTCAAGCGGTACGCGTTACATCTGGATAAGTTTTGTTGGTACTCCGAATTGAGCCACCGCTTGGTAGAGTTCAAAACGATGAATGTTGTCATAAGCAGCCTTAAGGTCGATGACCAGGTGGTGAGTTTCGACTTGATATTCGTTGGTCTTTTCTAGGATTTGCCTTAGTGTGAAAATTTGGTCTATTGTCGATCTACTGGATTAGAAGACACACTGGTACGTGCCGAATTGTGTCCTGCAGAAAGGTTTTAGACGTTCACACAATACGTTGAATAGGATATTATATGCGACATTTAGCAGTAATATTCCTCGATAGTTGTTACAAGACATAGGATCGCCTTTCTTAAAGATCGGGCATAAAGAGCTGATACTCCAGTCGGCGGGCATACCATCCATACTTGGTTGATGACTTGGTGCATGCTCCCAACCACGACATTACCTCCATGTTTAAAAAGTTCAGCTGAGTGGCCATCAGAGCCAGTGGCTTTGTTGTTTTTCAGATCTCTGATGGCTGTGCTAACTTCTTTAATACTGGGTGGTGGCATTAGTTCGTCATTGCCTAGAAGCGGGTTCTCTTCCCTGTCTTTCGCTGTCTCTGTTTGCTGCCCAACAAGCAACTGCTGAAAGTGTTGCTTAAACACATGAACAATTCCCTTCGTTTCGGTGACTAAGTTGCCTTCGCTGTTACAAAGAGCCTGCATTCCGGATTCTAAACCAGTTACCAGCTGCTTGTCTTTTCGATAGAAATTCCGGACGTTGTTGCACTCATGAGACTCCTCAATATCCTGGAGCTGGGAATCTGTGTAGTCCCTTTTCTTTTTCCGCGGAAATTTCCCCTCTTCCCTTCTTCTGATACGGTACTCCTCTCTCGCTGCTGTTGTTGCTGGTATCCAAGGGTGGTCACGGTGGTCCTTGATAATGTTGTGGTATTCGGTCCACTGGTTGCTTGCATTTGTGGTTGGTGAATGCATTGCAGGGAGTTCCTTGGGCAGGTGCTCTTTGTAGGCTCTGGCTCCTTCTGGCGTGCTAAGGTGTCCAACTTTAATCTTCTTCTTCTGGGCGGATTGCAGATTCTTCTCGTTAGACAGTCTGCCTCCTCCACACAATAGCCTGTGAGTTCACGGAGATATCTCAACTGGACTATGCCATATAAAAACTATACATGTAGTAACTTAAAAAGTCACTGTGGATCTCGGATACTTCGCCTCTCGGAGGTACTAATCTACACATATATGCCAATTATTTTCAAACTCTCCTGTGGCTGGATGACAGATCAATTTTCATAAATTGGATTGATCATTGCACACAATAGCAAGTAATTGCGACACGCGTTGTCATGCGTTACAATCCACATCAACAGCACATGTTAATTGTCAAACGCCTGCAGCTATCGTACTCATAAATACCTTGTAATCCTTATCCGTACATATGCCGGTCTCAATATCCAAATCCCTCTGAAAAGGACAATGATTATGAAATTGCAGCAAGTACAACTTGTACAAAACAGGTTCTGAGATTTAAAACAACAGACATGCCACGTGCAGCGTCAATTCGCTGCAATCCGTCAACATAATTTTTTTGATTAAAACCGGAAAAAGGATTCAAAAAACTTAATATCAAATAAATAGAAAAAAAAGTTGAATAGAATGTGTAATTAAACAAATACAAAAGAGCAAACAAACATTAGAAAAAAAAATCGTCCTTTTCGTCCTTAATGAGCCCAAAAAAGGGATGAAAGTATGTCCTATCTTAGTATATTTCGCCGCGAGCTATGCAGTTTAATTCATATTTCGCGTATCCCTCAGTAAATGACGAGAGGGTGAAAAACAGGACACCCTCCTGACAGTCTGGCTAATTGTACACCACTCGCGAGGGAGATGAAAAAAATGTCATATTAATGTGCAACTTATGTTTTCATCTGGTCCAGGCGCGTTTAAAAATGATTGACTCGTTGAGAGTAGTGTGTCCTGATGACAGGCATTGGACGCCCATTTCTGCATCCTGTTTTCACCCGTCCTCTATGTGACGGGTGTAATCGTTTGGAAAGAGAAAGTTATTGGGGTTGCATGCTATTTCCAAGTGCTTCACAGCAGCAGCAGCGGCAGCATCTCCTTTTTTGATTGACTTTACTATAGAAATGTGGGATACAGAATGGCACTTCATTTGCATAATGAACGTGATTTCAGAACTCATAAAAAAAAAAAAAAACAGATCTGCTTGAATAAAGAAAAACTGGATTGACGTGTCGTTGGCGTTGATAACTATGCAGGAATGGGGTGAGATAGATGATTGAATCCTGATGGTGGTGGTGTTGATGGCGATTTTAACCGTTTAGTTTTCAATTCCGCTCACCCTCAGATTGTTTGGATGAGTTTCAATGACTTTTTAAGTACCACATCGAACTTCAAGTGATGCAATGTAGGCATACGGAAGAGGACTGTAAGCCTCTGCCGTCTTTGGGATGTTTAGACAATGCAAAACAAACTTCAGAGGTCCACTAGAAAATGTTTTCTTTTTACAAGAAATTATCCTTCATTGTTCAACCATAATCCGCTTGTAACGACAATCATTCCAACACTACACCAGTCAAATCCGATTTTCTTCTACTTTCGCTTGATTTGCTTTTAAGACAACAAAGACACCCCAAAGAGCGCAGGTGAGATTGTGAACTTCCTTATCTTAAGGACAGGACACGTACCTACACGGTGTGCCTTCATCAACAACTGGTACTATGTCACGAGAGCCCTTGAATGTCATACCGCAGACAGATGTCTTCATTGCATTTCAATTGATTGACAACTCTATAATGTAGAGACCCTAGACGCATCCCAACTGATGCTATGTTTTGGTTGTATTTTTTCGCAAAGTCATAGTGTCGAGAGGACTTCATTAATTCTGACAACAGTAACAATAACAGAGCAACAAAAAATTGTAGAAGACGTTCCTGCAATAATAGACGAATGAATTCAAAATATGACAGTGTTCGCGTTACTTGTGCTTCGATTTATCAAATTTTTTTTTGTGTGATCTTGGCACAGTAAGAAGCAACATTATGAACTTGGATTCGATGAAAGGTCGGTAAATCACAAGGGAAGGACTAACAATTATGCGCGCGGGATGGGAGGATGTAGTACCATCCAACCAAGTGATTAATGAAGATGGAATGAGTCAGGTAAAATCAATTGTTGAGGGTGATAGACATCGGAAAAGTCTATCTGCTTGTCGCTTCCTTGAATGAAAAAGTACCAACCTTTGGAAGAGTAAAGCTAAAAAAGACACACATTAATAAGTGCCCCAATATGGTGCCATGATTGTTCGCCTCCACGTAGTGCTACGTAAAAATAAATAAATAAATATTTGGCGCAACAGCTCTTTAAGTGCCAGGGCCTGGCTTCTCGCAACCACTCATGTTGTGTGCGTTATATTTATCACACGAATGGAAGGGACATACAGTTTAGTGCCGAATCCGAACGGCGATTTGAAAAGCTTTTTCGTGATAACAATACTCTCCGATGTTTGTAAGACGTTCGCGAGAGGTAGGACCGTGAAAGAACTTTTTGGTGTTTTCTGAGATTCGAACTTGGAACCTCATGCGTAGTGATCCGACACACTAACCACTTACACCACGGCGCCCGGTGCTACGTAGGGTTACGTTTAATATACTAACACAACAAGGGTTTTTTTTTGCGTTGGAAGGTGGGAATTTTTCAAAGACGAAACTGAGCTCGTACTCAATAACAATGTGGGATTTCCACCCACTAAACCCACCTCCCCTCCTAACCGTGGTCCCGCGGCACTGCCGCCAAGTATTTCATCGCGAAGTGGCTTCAGCCTTACATACTGAGCTCGTTCGTGTTGGCAGCCGTCTATTCGCCAGCAAGTTATGTTCTTCGTGATATCGTGCATAGTGGAACATGATGTGTTCCGCATCCTCGACTGCTTCCGTGCACGTTAGGCAAATTAGGGATCAATCTCTGGGTCCATCTGCTTTTGGCAGAAAAGTTCTATCTCTCTTGCCATTCTTCGAGGCTTATTCTTGATGATACTTCAGCTTCACTTCGACTCGTCGCTGTTGACACGATATTTCTATTCGACTTCTTTAACTAGAAGGTCTATTGGCACCATTCCAGTCACTACGCATGCCGCGTCGTAGGAGGTTGTTCGAAATGCGCTGCATACTCTCAATGCATTGGTTCTGTAGACCACCTTCATCTTCCTTCTGTACGATTTCGTCTTCATGCCACCTGCCCATATTTGAGAGCCGTAAAGCATCATCAACGTCGCAACTCTTGCTAACAGCAGTCTCTTCTTCTGTATAGGTATCCAATATTTGGCAGCTGCCTTCTCAGCTGCGGGGGTCAGATGTTGCTTAAAAGTTAACCGTGCATCTATAGTAATGCTAGGGTACTTCAGCTCTGATTTGGAAACTGCAACGTGATCGCCCACGGTTACTCTTAAAGTCTCCATAACTCGTCTCCTGCTGATGAGCACTACTTCGGTCTTTTCCTCTGCTAGTTTCAGGTCCATTTTTACTAGCTAGTCCTGATCCATCCCGATGGCTTCATTACAGTCGTGCTCCAACGTTTTAAGAATTTGGTCAGTACAACGATCGCTATGTCGTCAGCGAAGCCAATTATTTTCGAGGACGTCATCGTATATTATATTACACAGTAGTAGATCTAATACAGAGCCTTGGGGGGCACCGCCTGTGACGTTATACTGCCTCATTCCGTCGTTGGTGCAGTATTCTATTTCCAAAAAGGCCGTCATTATTTTCGGCAGGTAGTTCGGTACCCGCTTGGCGGTAAGTGCTCGTAGAATATTACCCCAGTTTGCGGTGTTGAAGGCGTTTTAGCATCCAGCGTTATGATTTCACAGTATTGTTTACTTCCACCTTTCTATCGTCTTCCTCCGATGGCTTTTTCGCTGTATTTACAACTTCGTCGATAGCGTCAATCGTAGAACGTGCCTTGCGGATATAGGCGCTCTGCGAAGCCTCGTGCTTCATCGAACTCGCTTTCTAATCTGTCACTTTTTATGCACTCCAATATTTTACCCATGGTATCCAGCATGCATAGAGGCCTATACGATGAATGATCCTGCGGTGGTTTATTACCTTTTGCTTAAAGGACAAGTCTTTGCTTCTTCCACAGATCGGGGAAGCAGCGATAGCGAAATCTTCAAACCGAGACCTTAATAAACTCCTGGCCTTATGTAGTGAACCAACTCATATAAACTACGCAACATTTCGAAAGAGAGGAGAGAGATATCAACCATCGATATATTATATGGAAGCATGTCTAAGCAACGTTCCAACCGGCACCTTTCAACGCCATGCAACTGGAGATATTGGACCTTCAGTCCATGTCTGCAAGCTGAATATTGAAGTTATTAGCATAGAGGAATGCAATTACCTATCACAGTTATTGCATAAGCATAAAATCGATGTGATAGTTGTTCAAGAGACACAAAATGTGTCCACTTCTTCCTAAGGGGTAAGATTGCTGGTCTTACTACTATAGAAACCAATCAACATAGACACTAAGGGCTAGCAACACACGTCCATTCTAGTACTTCTTCTGCCAAACTGCTGAACGTAGACTCTTCGAGTGGAAATTGCTTTCTAACTGCGTTATATCAAGAGAGACATGGCCTAGCTATAACAAACCTAAATCAAATGAGCTACTTACTTAATTAGGTAGCGCTACAATCCAACGTGGACTTGGGGCTCAAGTAACAAAGCACTCCAGCCAGCCCGGTTACGAGCCAGCTGCCCCCAGTTGCGCACGCCAAGTTGGTTGAGCTCCCCATCCACTTGTTTGCGGCACCTACCACGATGTCATCCTGTACTGCGCCGTCCACACAGGATTTGAAGACTACTAAGCTACTTAGCAGATAAGTTCCAGATATTGCAAGAATATTAGTCATCAGTATAGGCCGTTGGCCGATAGGATACCATATAGCCAAACTTGGCATCCCCCATAATACATATTGCCATAGCTGCAGAGATGTTTGTAAAAGAGAATTTATTTTTCACTTTCTTTGCAGATGCTCGGCCCTAGCAAGAACCAGACAGCGTACCCTAGGTAAATTCTTCTTCGATAGCCTGAGAGAAATACCTGAGAAAAGGATTGGAGCCCTCATTCTTTACCTAAACTCGACAAGCTGGTTTTAGCATATTCATCTTCCTCAACCGTATACTTCATCATTCAATCAGGTGCACATGAGTTTTGTGGTATTAAAATGGTGCAATAGTGCTAATTGGGTTCTTTTTGAACCGTCACCTCAACCAACCAACCAGACTTTTCGAATAAATTTTTCTCGATCACAATCACCATTGATGATATCAAAATAGTGAATAGAACGTCACTTGACCTAGATTCACTCTAGTCAAGTCAACAACATTCAACACATACACATGGTCTTCGACGCAAAAATAAGTGTACATTTTGGCCTGCTAGATGGTGCACAGGGGATAAGTCAGAGTTTTTTTTTTTTTGTTATCAGCGACCACGTACCATTGCCAACGTAGCGGCGAATCCTTTCTAACTTTCCACGTAGTCAACGTCGTCAATTTTTCATCGATGTAAGGATTATAATTCCCCTGGTCTCATTCCTCACTCAAGATGGAACTTTAACAAAGAAAAGTGGGCACTTGGAGATTGGGTCAGTCCTAGACAAGCCTTGACCCTACTACCCTACCGTGTAAGATTGAAAGTTCCTTTCCGTTGGTTGACTTCTAAAAGGATATTAGATGCGGATTCCTTTAATACCTCTCCACAGGCACTTCCGTATACATAGTTCTAGTACACGAATGCTCTTAAATAAAATCCATTACACCACACTCAAGTCAATATAGACCCATTGTGTGTGGGGGAAAAGAAATTAGAGTATGTTACATATCCTAGAAGAAAGCATTTAGTCTTTGTTCGTCACGCGTAACTTTTTCATGTGGTATCGCATAGTCTTATGCCCCGTAATGACTCCTATGAGAGTAAAGAAAGATTTTCTATCCCTCTGCATAAGTCTATTGGTTCTTGTTCTGTCGAATGTAGATGTAGGCCATAGCTTGCTCGCGGTGATGTAAGTATCTAGAGAGATTTGTTGCCTGCTTCGAGTTTAAGTGTGCAAGGCGGGATGTACACTCGAGCTCGGATTGGTCCGAGTTTAGTGCTGCGCCTTCTCTAGCCAGTTCGTCGACTTTCTCATTCCCTGATATGCCTTCATGTTCAGGGAGCCTGCAGAGCTTTACCTTATACTGTGTACCAACAACCTTGAGCTCTTCTCTACAACACTTCACAAGCTACAATTTTATTTCTGGATAAGATATTGCTTTTATCGCTGTCTGGCAGGCGATGAAAAATGTGATATCCTTCCGTGTATTGCCCTTATCGCAGTCTCACAGACTTCTATTGTCACTTCTAAATATGACCTCTGCCTGGAAAACGCTGCTGCAGTTCTGAAGCCGAGCTGAGAAGGAGATGCCAAGCAGTTTAGAGAAGATGCCTGTGCCTACACCAATTTCCATTTTGGATCCATCGGTGTATACAGCTATGAATCGCTCGTTAAGTGTTCTGTGGTTTATCCCCTCTTCTCTTTTCGGATAGGTGCTTAGAAATGGTCTCGTGAAGTCTAGGTATGGTGTTAGCTGGCTGATCAAATGAACGCCAGATACAGCACACCCGTACTATTTTTTAATCGAAAAAAGTGATACCAACTTGCCTTCATAATGCTTTCATCTTGCAGAGAAAATAACCGGAGTGTCATAGTATGTTACAAATACAGCCTCTAGAAAAACCCCTTTTAAGACAGTTTGGTCGATAAGGCAAGCAGTAACTCTGGTTACGGGAACAGAAAGCCCTGTATTCCTTCAGACTGTCAATGTACTAATATCTGAGCTTCTATGACTTTTCATCGACGAACAGATTACTTAATTATTCACTTAGATGGTGCTACAGTCCGGTGTGGACCTGGGCCTAAACCAACAAACCTCTCCAACCGACTCAGTCATTAGCCAGCTGCTTTCAGCTGCGCGCGCCAAGTTGGTTCAGATCCGTTTCCAATTATTCGCTCCAGTTAAGGTGAGGCCTTCCTCTATCGCGTCATCGCTCGGGAATAAATTTGAAGACTTTTCGGGCCGGGGCGTTAATGTCCATCTGCTCTAAATGTCCTAGCCTTCTCAGTCACTCTACGCGTACTTTTTTTACCAGGTCCATATCTCTTCACAGCCTATACTGTTCCAAATTGTATCTTCTCCTCCAGTCAATGCAGACTGGTCCATAAATCCCTCGAATAACTTTTCTCTCAAAGTAGCCAAGGGCATCTTCATCAAATTTCGATAGAGGAGAGAGACCTCTGCGTCATATTGCAGGACTGGAATCATTAAGGTCTTGTACAGGGCTTTACTACTCAGTTGTCTTCTTAGCCCAAAGAAACAGCGATTGGCAAGATTGGTTCTTCGTTTGATTTTCGCGCTGATGTCACTGCTCGAGTTTATAGCGGAGCCTAGTAAAGCCTTTAGCTACCTCGAAGTTGTGACTGCCTATCGTGACAATATGTCGATGTTGATTGCCCTTTTTTGTTGACAGCATGCACTATGTTTTTCCCTCGCTTAACTTTCTGCCGCTTCTACTTCAATACTCGCGAAACAAATTGGCATAAAAAAAAAACAAACGACACAACCTTCACATTCAAATCCACGATTGATACCGACGACCTAGCTACTCGTATTGTCGGGCTGATATGAAATTTAAATTGATTTTTGTCCTTGTACGGTAGTAGTTTCAATGAAGTATGTATCACTCACAAAAGTGCCACTGTCCGGTAGACAAAAGTCAACAAGAAAACGTAACGTTGAATAAACACACGAGTGTGCACACTAAAGTAACATCCAGTCTGACTGGACATTATCCACTTCGTTATTATCCTGTCAACATCCATTCAATGGCAACAGTATCACACAAATCATTTATTATTTTTTCAGCTTCCCGAAACGGCTGCCGAAAACATTCACAAATCGTATTTTGAATACGAAAAACCCATCGATTTTTTATTCATTAATCACTTTGATGTCCTTTTCCCCGCATGACTTCTGTGGCCAGCAGGATCAACCTCAGATGTTACTTTTGTTCTTATTACTCCACACGTTCAGATAAGATCACTCACTGTGAATCGATAATTAATGATGGAATTTTTTGACCAATATTTCCCGCCGCGATTAGGAGACGTAAGGATGAGGAAGGATGTTGCGCATGAGTAATTTGGTCTTATGCAAAATTCTATAATTGAATGCAACTAATGTGGAATTTTTTCTCCGTCGCATCTTTCATTCGTTATGGTCAATAGATTTTAATGTCTTTAGGACGAGACTACTAATCCTTTGTATGACATATCAAAATCACATCAAAATTCTTATAAAATCCCCTGAGAAATAGGAAATTTTCATTACAAGGAGGGGTCCCGTACTGGGCGGTTCCTTCGATGACATTTTGCCAAAGTTTATGACGTGACGTTATTGTCATTGTTTTGTTTGCAACAATTGAGATGTACTCGGGTAAACAATACCAAGGACATTTCGTTGACAGTTCAATCATCTTGAAGTAGAGCTGTGGCGGATCTCTACTTGGGGTGCAACTTTTTCGAGTCGTAAATTTGATGCAATTGATAGTTTTGAGAATGCAATCATTTGATGTTTATGGAAGCGCCTTCTGAGGCGTCATTGTTCCTTTTATTTTTCGGGCAGTTTTCAAAAGTGGGTCATAAATATGAAACTGTATAGAGCTGACAGAAGGAGGTGGTAGACTAAGAAAGGGTGTTTTCGAATCTATGGCAAAATGTTATGCGAAAACGCCCAGTTGGGTTTGGCATGAAAAACCATCCAAAGAATGTTTCTATGAGGCTTCTGAAACTTATGTGTTTGTGGACTACTTCCGCTATATGTATCCACAACGTTTGCAAAAAATGTTAACGTCTTTAAAGGACTAAGGACACTCTTTTTTATTTGTGTCTCTTTCCACTAAATACTTCAAAGATAAGTATCTTTCTGTGACTTATGACTGCTATCTGAGGTCAGTTATCTTTAAATTGCCGTTTTTATGGACAAGAAAAAGATACGAGGATACCTATAAATTTCCGTGTCCTTTTTTATTTTTTGCACACCCTCACATGGTACTATATTGTATCCATGGGTATCGAAGGGTGACAGACATGGACATAAAAGAGAGAAGAGAGTCAATGGACTTTTTAGCATTCGAGTACATACATAAGTATTGGTATCCTAAATGAAGGTCATGCTCTGTTTCGCATTTATTTGTTGAGTTTATTACACACAGAGTTTCATAAGGTGAGCGAAGAAATTTTTAGGTTTGAGAATAGTAGAGATATCATTTCAATTGGAAGTTATAAAACGACTTGTTTCTACAGACTTGGGCAGTTTCCCACAACTTTGTTGTAGTTTCATTCGGAATATGAGTATCTGTGAAGATCTTTAATCATATTAAAGTTGTTTACGAAAATGCATTCAATTAGTTTGTATATCCCTAATGAACAGTGGTTCATGAAAATAAGAAGCGCAGGGTGGCTTTGAAAAGAGAACTTATAGTTTAGTCTTGTCATCTTTTCTTTTCCATTAAAGAACAAACTGCTATCGACTCGGAACTGAAAAGGAACAAAACACTAGTACCACGCGATTCGCATTTTGACTGACATTGTGTGAAATATGAGTCCATTCAAGATTAAAAATACGTATTTTCGGCCACCAGGCAAATCTAAACTCCTCGACAGAAAATACAGTGAAAGACTTTAAGAGTTTAACTCCATCTGTTTGGATCTGAAACTAGGATTTCAGGTACTGCAGTACCACTAGACATTTTTGGTCAACACTTAACAAATCTAGGTCCATCGGACTTCTGAACAAGTAAAGTAAATAAGTTAGGACTTCTGAAACACAAGAGAGGAAACATCTCCAAAATAACAAACGTTCTCACCGGACACTGGGTTATAGGAATACATGCCCACAGACTAGGTATCGCATATGGTATAACGACTTGTGCAGAGCAGTAGAGATGAAGAGGAAGAAAAGACCATTAGTTAGCGCATAGGAGGTGCGCTTTTCCTGCGCTCGCCAACATTAGGAACCAACCCTGGGTAAATACTCTTTCAATGTAAAATCAACTTCTTCATACAACAAAGCAAATGGTTTCGGGAGTAAGAGGGTGACCCATCCACCTTACACATGGGCAGTACAATAGATTAAGGGCATCCTCAACGAGGGCCGATCCTAACCAACGAACCAACCTAACACAACACAACAACAAAGAGTTATTTCTCTGATTTTTCTGATAAAGTAGGATTCGATGAGAGTCTATGCAGAGAGGTAGGTAGAAGCCGTGGTTCCAATAGAGCAATGTTATTAGAACTACGGGCGAGTCATTTTGATTGCATGACTCACGTGACCTGATTATTGAAGTTTGTTGATTATTGAGAGTCTGAGATACTTGTATTCATCCTGTGGAAATTAAGCCCGTGGTAATGGCTACTATCCTGGTAGGAGCTACATAGTTTGTTTCAATTCAGTTTTAGTAAGGCCATGTCCCCCTACATACGAGTATGATGCAGATGTTCAAAAGTGGATGGAATATTTTTGAAAAGTGTACCATTAGCTCAGCTCCCATAGGAAGTGGACTTCTTATTGCTGCATACGGTATTCTAGGGCAGCAACTTCACGGGCGGACCGAAGTTGAAAGAGGTTGTTTATAAGAGCAAGGACAGGGTATGGGGAGACGTTCCCGTAAGCCTTTGGATTAAATAGTGTTAGACCTCCACTCATCCCTCCAGGTTGTGGGTTGTGTATTACCACGTTAAAAGAAGTTACTTATGAGAGAGACAACAGCCTTGGATAAGAACAATAAACCCCCTCAATAAGCAAATCGACGTGGAACGCACCTGGAATGCACAATCTCTCTACAACCTAAAACTTGAATCTGTCCTCACGCAGTACAAGGCAGATATTGCTGCGATTAAGTAGATATGATGGATAGGGTCAGTAATGCAAAAAAAACACAGCTGCGACATTTATTACAGCAGAAACAAGAGATTGCACAGGCTGGGATGCAGATACGTCGTGAGAAATCGGCTTCGATCAAGGGTTATCGACTTAAATCTTATAAATGATCACCTGGCTGTAATCCGCATTAAAGCAACATTCTACAATGTCATTCTGACATGCGCATACACTCCTATCGACGACGCTGAAGACCCTGTTGAGGAGGAATTCCTTGACCTCCTGGACGGTGCCTGCTGTCTGGAGTATGACGTAAAAGTTTTACTCGGGGAATTCGAAAATCGATAAGGAAACCATCTTTGGCGGACTAGTCGGTAAGCACAGCCTCCGCGGCTCGTAATGCGGTGATAAGTAGCTCTCTGTTTCCTAGACTAAGAATCCACACAATAACCTGGCTTTCCTTTCATGGCAGAACCAAATCGACCACGTGCTAATCGACACAAGGCACGAGTCCAACATATTGGATGTGCGCATATTCCGAAGGGACAAAGTCGATTCTGACCATATTCTTGTTGCAGCTAAACTCAGAGTCAGACAGTCCAACGAGAAGAAGAAGATTAACGTTGGATGCCTTAGCATTCCAGAAGGAGCCAGAGACTACTAAGAGCACCTGTCCGAGAAGCCCTCTGCAGTGCATTCACCAACCACAAACGAAAATAACCAGTGGACCGAATACCACTACATCACCAAGGAGGTGGCGGTAATCACCCTTGGCTACCAGCCACCACCAAAAATGTGACCTTGGTATGATGATGAGTGCGTTCAATGGAAGAAGGTGACAGAAGGTGCACTTAAAAAAGCACTGCAGCGCAAGACAAGAGCAGCGAGATTAGAGTACCGGATCATAAGAAGAGAAGAGAATAAACTTCTGCGAAAAAAGAAAAGGGACTCCGCAGCTTCCCAGCTCCAGGATATCGAAAAGTCTTGTGAGTGCAATAACGTCCGGAATTTCTATCGAAAAGCCAAATAGCTGGCAACTGGCTACAAAGCCGGAACAAAGGCTCTTCGTAAGACCGAAGGCAACCTAGCCACCGAAACGCAGGGAATTGTTAATGTATTTAAGCAACACTTCCAGCAGTTGCTTAACGGGCAGCAAACGGAGAGAGTGATAGGGCAAGAAGAGAACCCGCTTCCATTCAATGACGAATCAACACCACCACCCACTATTGAAGAGGTTAGCGCAGCCAACAGAGAACTGAAAAACAACCAAGCTGCTGCTGGCTCTGATGGCCTCCCAGCTGAACTGTTTAAGTAAGGAGGTGATGCCTTGGTAGGGCGCATGCGCATGCACCAAGTCATCAGCCAAGTGTGGATGAAGCAAAGCATGCCCGACGACTGGAGTATCAGCTCTATATGTCTCATCCTCAAAACGGCGATTTTATGTCTTGTAAGGACTATCGAGGAATATCTCTGCTAAATGTCGCATATAGGATCCTATTCAACGTAACATATTGTATGAACGTTTCTGCAAAACACTAATCGGCACCTATCAGTGTGACTTTCGGCTCGGCAGATCGACAATAGACCAAATTTTCGCACTAAGGCAAATCCTAGAAAAGACCAGCGGATACCAGGTCGAAACGCACCACCTTTTCAACTACTTTAAAGCGGCTTATGATAGCATTCATCGCCTTGAACTCTACCAATTCCGGATACCGTCGAAACTTATCCAGATGTGTCGCGTAACGCTGGAAAACACGCGATGCTCTGTGCAACTTGAAAATAGCTCTTCCGAACTCTTCCAAACATGTATCGGATTTCGTCACTGTTATGTGACTTCTTCAATATTGTGCAGGAGCAGATTGTGAACTATCTTTCACAAGTCCATCCAACTGCTGAGATACACAGATGATATTGACATCATTGGAAGATCCCAGCAAGTCGTTTTAGAGGCATTTAAGGCAATTGAAGAGCAGGCGAAACGCGTAGGTCTTGAAGTGAATGAGGACAATACTAAGTACATGCTGCCAACAAACAAGAAATTATTTGCCCAAAAACTTTGAACAGAACGTCACTGTTAATGACTATTATACAACATCGAGGTAGTTAAGGAGTTTACCTGCCTCGGAGCAAATAAAAATAAACCCCACATATGACACCTTCGTGGAGATCCGACGAAGAATAACCCTAGCAAACCGCTGTTACATCGGTTTGATAAATCAATTGGATTCAAAACTCCTAACTCGATGGACCTCTATAGAACGCTCATCTTACCATTCTTGCTCTATAGCGGCGAGTGCTGAACGATAAGTAAGAAAACAGAGAAAATGTTGTGTACCTTTGAGCGAAAATAATTCATCGGATATCAGGTCTCATACAACCGCGAACTCTATGAGTTGTACCCGGATATGGATGTAGTCCAAAAAGTCAAGACACTTCGACTACATTGGTTCGGCCACATCGAGCGAATGGACAACAACGCTTCAGCCAAGAGAATCTTCGAATCTCAGCCTCCAGGTTCGAGACGGCGAAAAAGACCGAACCTCCGATATAAAGACCAAGCTGTCATGGATGCCAGAAAACTTGGTCTTCACAACTGGAAGCAGCGTGTCCGGGACCGCAAACTTATATTTGCCAAGCGGTTTTGTTAAGAGGTGCTATCCGCCAAGATAGTACGTATTGTAACAAAAATCGCCGATCAAGCCGAAGACTTCAAGGCTGCAAAGGATGATGGAGATAAAAATAACCGAATATCTCTGGTTCCCGAGAGGGTTATTTTTTATTTAAAAAATGTTTTTGACTAAATTTACTTTAAACAAAAAATGTAAATCTAGTACAATTTTATTTTTTGCTTGAGAACTGCGCGTCTCTAGTGATCACTGTCACTGCTGACCAAAACAAACTCTCCCCTAGACTTCTGTCAACCTCCTTTTATATCCGACTCTGGATTTCCAGGCAAATGCCAAATTTTCCAGTTCGCCGCTGAAACTTTATTTGTAGAAAGTCTGCCAAGTTCTAGAATCTTTGAGTTGACAGCTTCTAGGGCTTTCGCGATTGTGCTTGGCTTTGGTGTTATGTTCCTGATCCGGTTTGTGCGCTCGCGTAACAGTATCCTCGTCGCAGAATGTTCTACTTGGAGTTTAACCAAACGCAATCCTTTTTAGTTAATCACATAGTGTTATAGCTAAAACATATCCAAGGTACAAACAAGCAGCATTTCTGTTCCCAAAATGCTATACCCAAGGTTTCTCATAGTACTAACATGTTTCTAAGCAGATGTTTGTTTTTGAAATCGTATACATGGAACCGAAATCATCCTTTATTAAAACCTCAAGCAAACACACTTTCGCCACCAATTCATTCATCTTTTTCAATCACATAACGGATTATCTTACGATTTATATCTGTTTTCCCAAATGACGATGTACCCTTTCAAAAACCCGTGATTTTCTCCAATTTCTTCAAAAAATAACCAACAAATTTTCGCAAACAATGCGCTCTCCCATGTGATGATGCTCTGCGACTCGATTTCATTACTTTTAAATCACGTAATCCTTTACCAATTTCCTATTGTCCTTGAAATCGGAGCGTAACTTGCTACACATTTCCTCGCCTTTTTTTTGCAAAAACCGGCGTTTTTTGAAAGGTTTTTTTTTAGGTTTTTGAAGCATTGTGTGTTTTTCAGATTTTGTGTGTTTTTGATTCTGTTTGTTCCTTTTTTCAATTATTTTGGGATATTAATCATTTGATAAGAACCTAGACAATAGTCGAATACAACGCAACGGCACTTCCTTACAAAAGCATAAAAAAAGAAAAAGGCTGTAAATTTTCAAACAAATTGCAAGTAATTTGTTCTGGCCTTCAACTACCACTCGAGTATGGTTGATTAATGAGGTTTTGTCCAATCGCGAAATTCGAAATGGGTAATTTGCGGATTCTTAATCAAAGAGGAAAAAACTGCCAAAAATATCAGTCGGTGATTGATCTAGGATTACTTCCTCCGACTAGAAGATCTCAAAAACGGCGTCCCTAATAATTGGAATAACCAATAAACTTGCTTCTTAATTGCTTCATTTTTAGTCATGAACTGTTGGGTCATTAAAAAATAACCACAATCGCTTTGTGGGAAAAATTAGAAAAAAAAGCAATATTCAGGGATCAGCATCCCCTGATTAACATGACACGATTAATGTATACCATATCCCTTGGGTAAAGAAAAGGCTGGCAGATTTGTTTATGGTTTTACGGATAGTTTTTCCAATTTTCGTTTGAATATTCTCATTTTTTATTTGCATTATTGATTTACTGGGCATGGGTTTATTTTTTATTTAATTCGTTGCGGTTCATGAATACATCTCAGAGGAGAATTCAGTATTTATGGGATTTAAATTGTAGGTATTTACATTAATTCTGTTGGGATTTCAGGCGTAAAAAGTTACTTTTTTTACGATAAATATTTACTTTTGCGTATTTTTTTGAATTTCCTATAGGGGTCTGGTTTTGTTTAGTTCAAAGGTCGCTTATACTCGTAAAGCAGACTATGCTATTGGAATCAATTAAAAAAGGCAACTGATATGTACTTAGTTCAATATTTAGATACTAAACTGAGGAGCATGCTGTAGTTTTCTCATCCAGAATGAAATTCAATTCAGGTGAAATGGTTAAGATTTCTTATGGTAAGAAAATTCCAGCGCCCCTATAATCAACATATGTAAGTACTTATTAGTAACTGTATAACATGTTGGAAAGTTTCTGAAGAGCCGTCCATATCAGACCACAGGATCATCACATTTTACATAGGGAAGAAGGTTACTCCGAACAGGAACCCCAAAAAAAAAAAAACTGAAACAGGTCTAGGTTTACACTCGATTGGAGCCTAATAAATGTCAAAGGAAAGAAAACGGAGAGCCAATTCCTAGAACTGGAAAGCAACGTGGAAGTGGTCAACAAGGCTTTATACTCTGAGAAGGACAGCGGTACTTCTACTCTCCCGATGAAATCGATAATTTCGGCTGCGGACTAGCTGCTTAGGTCTGTTGGAGATATTATCTCCTTAGGAAAAAGCTTCTCTTAATTCTACGCAGAGCTGCACACTCACAGAGTATGTGTTCTGTGGTTTCATCCTCTTCAAGGCAGAGGCGGCAGATGACATCCTCCGAGATTCTCATTTTGTTGAAGTGGTAGAATAATTGACAGTGACCGGTAAGGAAGCTCACAAGCCTTCTTAAGTCGTTTCTGTTGTATTTAAGGACATCAACTGCCTTTTTTTGAAAGAGTTGGACAGCTCTTGTCTGAGACCTTATTCCAGTGAGAAATTCACATATTCCGTTTTTAACTATTAAAGGTATATTAAAAAGCAGAATCAGATATTCCGCAAAAGGGATCAGGTCCAGTGAACAACTCAGAGGAGCCTTTCCTGGCTAGCAGATCTACAGTTTCGTTGCCGTCAATATCTACATGGCCCGGTACCCACCACCATTATACTCTATTGTATTAGGCTAAGTTTTGTAAGCTATCGAACCAGCTTAGAACTGATTTTGAACTGATCAAGTGGGAGATCAGTGCTTTAAGCTCCGCTTAGTTGTCAGTGAAGATGGATGGCACCTTTGATGCCTGAGTGCAAGCTTATACTAGCGCAATTCTCAATAGCGGCTTGGAAATCATTGGGACTCTTTCTAAGTGGTTTTGAAACTTTATAATTGGGTCCATACACACCGCCGCCAACTCCTGAATCTATTTTTGATTCATCGGTATACCGCCATTATTTTATTTATCACCCCTTGGGATCTCAATCTCAAACCATCTATCGAAGTAGAGTGATTTAGGTGTATAGTCAGAAACCGTGCTGAGCGTATCAAGCTAGGGGAAATCGGTTAATAAATCCATGTGATCCACATGATCCCATGCACTAATAACACCCGACTTTCGAAGACGAATTTCACTCTAAATTTGCACTTTTTTGATGAATATATGTAGCGGAGTGAGCCTTAGGCTACCTCAGATACAAAAACTGAAACCCGGCGATTTCACAGGCCATCTGAGCGTTCTTGAAAACGTCCTAAATAACCCAATCTTCAAGATTCCTGATACGATGCTCAAGAGATGTCCTTTCTCAGTGCCCAGCGGCCGCAAAGAAACTCCATTTAACGCGGGTCTCGATGGACCCATCGGATACCTGGAACATGGAGTCCCAGCAATGATTGACGCTTATCAAGAGCCTCAATTTGTAATCCTGCTTAACACCATTGGGACAGCACAATAGATCTTATAGGTCGCAGTGCAGCCTCTATGGCTGTTGTGGGACAGGTATGCATAGTACCTATGAATCTGAGGCAAGCAAACCTTTGATGTTTATTGAGTTTGTTGATCGTTGTGACTTCCTTAATTTTGTCCACAAGACAATGCCCACCAGACAATGAACGTATGTAAGGATGGATGTAAAAGATGTGGTTTAAAACCAGAATGTGACCTTTGGGGACAGACCCCATGTTTTGGCATACATACCCTGGCAGGCCCACATAGCAGTGGTCGACTTGGCAGTTTTATGTTTACCTACAATAATTTACATCGTCACAAAAACTAATGGTTGCATCATTTAGAGTTACCGAACCAAGGTTTAGCGTTGTTCTTCTTGTGAAATTTGGATTTTAAACACCTGCATGCATCAATGTTATCCCTCACATGTGAGAAATATGGAATACAAGGCTTCAGTTGGGTTTTTATCCCACCAGGGGCTTCGCACATGGGCAGTCTTTGGGAGGCTAGCGTTAAGAGCTTCAAAGCCCATTTTCGCAAACTTCCTCTAATACCAGACCTACTTTCGAAGAGTTCGTGACTCTATTGAGTCGCGCTGAAGCCTGTCTAATTTCTAGACCTCATCCACTAGTGTCTGACGACCCAAAGGACCTCCACGCACTGACGACAGGACACTTTATTCGCGGATCACCCTTATTCGCTGCTCCTGAACCTTCATTCATAATCCACCCTTATCAATAATCAATCGTTGGGAAAGGTTGAAGTGTTTGCAGCAAGAATTCTGTCGTCGGTTATGGATACGACCTTGACTTTCATTGACATGCGCGGTGCAGTTGAAAGGATACTCTCTATGACTTCCTATCATACGTAGATACATATATCCGCGACAAATATATTGAAGAAGCTGACTTGTCCATCCGCAGGAAAATCTGCAAAATGCTACAGTCTAACTTGTGCTCTCAAAATTACTTTAACGATTCCAACAACACTATAGGTATTTCATTGTTTTTTTCCAAGCAAGAAGAGAGGTACTACCACTCAACTATGGGCCGCATTTTGTTCAACTCCATGAGCAAAATCTGACAGAAGGAGTAAGTAAATTAATAGGTGCCGCAATATATTCAACAGAAGCTCAAACACCGTCTGCTATCAACAGATATATCTATTCCAACAACAGATGCACCATATCGATTTAAAAAAGCTGCAACTTCTTCAGCAACTGACTCAACTACATCAAGACATGACTTAACTACATCATTTGATTTGAAAAAAATACCTTAGAATGGATTTGGATGTTAATTTGGGGGTGCCAATGGTGTAGTGGGAACGTCGTCAATTGCCACACTAAAGGCCCATGGTTTAAATCCCTATGCCAGCAAGCATTTATTTATTTCTCATGATATATATAAAGTCAGTCCGATCAATTGCGAAAGTTGTGTGAACACTCCTACTGGCAGTAGCTTGGTCATATGGCTGGAAAATTGTTCGTTTTGTTGAAGACAATTTGGCTATGACATCGGGTATCGGGGAAAAAAATACTGTGAATCAGAAGCAGGGACAAAAAATAACAACTTATTTGGACGCCACCCCCGTAGTTTCTCGGAAGCATAAACAATTGAGCTTCAAACCACTACACCAAACCTTTCTCTCTCTCTCTATCTATACTTTCCAACGCCCGTACTATGTGTAAACATGTTAAGGGTATTCATAACCCCTTATGTGCGCCCAAAAAATAAAAAAAAAAAGTTAATTTCCCCACTCGCCGTGCTGTGGGAAACTGGAAGTTTTCTCCGAATGATGTCCCATCGATTTCCCATACTGAAGTTTTTGTATGTGTTTATCCTCCTCATCAGCACTCAATTTATTCGTAAAACTAACTAATAAAAATCGCTTATCTATATTGATCTTGATACATACCATTATACAAATCAGGACTTATAAAAAATGTCTTCTAATTATTCCGACCACACGCTCCACATTTAATCCTTACTGTCTGCGAGTTGAAACCCTTACTCTGAATCTTCTCAAATGTCCTATCATCATCTGCTTTCCCTTATTCGCATCTCAACATCTAAAGCGGCCACCATCAACATGTCACTTTGGATTCTAAGGAAGCAACTCAACGGTGGCGCCCATATGGTCACCCACGTCAGCACCTTTCTGTTATCCTTGATGCAACCCTTCCCTAATATACCATCGAACTTATCATTCCACAACGATCTGTTCATTTAATCGCTTTGGTCACAGATGAGTTTCGAAGCCTAGCCAAACAGTGGAAATATGCTAATTTCTAAGAACATGTCCTTTTTAATTTTATTCACAATTTTATGGTCGATGTGGTTTTTTATTGTCCGCTCATCCTATATCGCGCGTGTCTTCCCGTATTCTATTAAAGATCCTGAAAATACTTTGTGTCATCCAACCATAAAGTAACGGGACATCACTTGAATTTCAAATAAATTACATAACAATTTGACATATCCTTGCAATATGACATTGCAAAGATAGGACATCTGCTTGGTGACAAATTTATGATATCTATTTTCTATAAATTTTGACGTGTGTCTTTCCTTTTATTCTGTTGTTCGTTCGTTTTCTTGGTCCTGTCCTCTGATTTTATTGCAGATCTATAGTAAATTGTTTTTGTGTGGGGAAGGATGCATTTGAATGTAAGAGAATTCCATTTCAGCAAACCGTTTAAATTCCATCAGAGGGAATAGAACACCAGAAACCAATGTGGAACACCCCATTCTGAGTTGATTTGCCCCGGGCTAGAGAATTTTTAAAGCGTTTCCTTCACTTATGCAAATTTACCTTTTTTCAGTTTCTCCTTTTGGTGGTGAAAATTTACATCTTTATTGCCCGCAGGGTAATTTGGTTAGATGTGCGAAATTTGCGGCATGTGTGGTGGAGAAGCAGAGTTGTCTTAAAGGAAATGGCATTCTACCTCAAGCTGCAATGCAAATGCGTTGAAATTTCTTTCACGGATACTTAGATACGTCAAGAAGTGTTACTCAACTTACTGGGGTTAAGGTAGCCGAAAATAGTGTGCAATACTGCAAAATATTCCCTGGTGGCAGTGAATTGAACAGTAAAATTTATCAGACATGCAATGGCAGCAAAACCATCTGCTCCAAGCGTACGGAGTGTAACACAAAACTCTGAAGTCCGATAGACTTCTTAATCGCAGATCGTAGGCGTCAATCGCTACTAATGAAAGCAGAACAGCTTTCACTCAACTCCTCGACAACACAAGAATATCCAGGTTTAACATCAATACACCAAAAGATCTCTCAGTGCGTCAACAATTAAGGGAACACCTTTTGCATGGTGTGGAAGCAATCAGCAGCCCACTGCCCGCAACCATCCAAAACCATTGGTGTGCTGTGAAAATTCTTTTTACATATGGTGATGATGGAATCGTCGGTAGATTGCAGGGAAGACAAAGGGCGTGGCTTTCCGAGGATACCTGGAGTTGGATTGACGAAAAGACAGCTGAAAGCTCGCATTGCGGCTACTCCACAGCAGGGAGAAGCGAACTAGAGTCCCTATATCGCATGAAGATGAGAGAAGTTCAGCGTAGCGTGTGCCGTGGCAGGCGCTACTAAATCAAAGCGCTGGCTACAGAAGCAGAAGAAGCTGCATGAAGGTACGACAGCAGGATCGTTGCAGAATCATCAAACATCTGATACTCGTAGGTGGTCGCAGCTTCAGTCAACACCCAGGAAAAAGCCTAAACGGCCCCTTGCTCATTCCGGATGAGACAGCTCAAGAGATAGAAAGAGCATTTTGCTGCGGTTTTGAACCACGTATTTGCTAGCGATATGCTCCCAAATCAGACTGAAGTGCTCGAGATGAGAAATGCTCGAATACGCACCACGACTCCCAGTAATGATGAGATCACTACTGCGTTCAAAGCACTTAAAACCAACAAGGCGGTAGGGCTTGACAGTATTCCCGCAGATCTATTACAAGCAGCGCCAACAACATCGGCAAAGCTTCTGCTTCTCTGCCTCTCATAAAGAGAGCTTGTGAAGCTGAGAGCTTTCCTGACGACTCATAAAAGGAAATTATCGTCAAGCTTCCTACGAAAGGAAATTTAATGGAGTGCGGAAACTGGAGGGATATCTGCGTGCTGCTTGCTGTAACTAGATAATATCTAAAATCACCCCGGAGTGAATCAAACAACAGTTCGAAGACACACTCGATGCCGAACAAGCAGGTTTCCGCTCTGGATCCTCCTGTGTCGACCACATCAACACCCTGCGGATTATCATCGAATAGTGCATTGAATATCGATCTAGCCGAGAGAGGGCGTTCGATAGTACCAACAGGGAGTTTATTTGGCGTGCCTTACGCAGGAGAGGTATTCCCGATAAATTCATTTCTATTATCAAAGCTAGATATGTAGGCTCCAAATGTCACGTTCTGCACAGGGGAAGGTTGTCTGAGATCCATGGGCTAAGACAAGGCTGTATTCTTTCACCAATACTATTCGTATTAGTGGTTAGCGGTGTGCTTCGTGCAGATTTGATGACGGGATATGGAGAAGTTCGATGGACTCTTACATCCCAATTGAAACACCTTGACTACACTGACGATGTATGCTTACTCTCTCACAGAATTATGGACCTCCACCAAATGGCAGCAGATATGAAGAGGAAGACAGGCATCGCGGTCGTCGGGCTGAAAATGAATACAGCAGAAACTAAAACTATCAGCCTTAGATCAAACTTATCGGTTCAAATACGCATTGCTGGACAACCGGTAGAGAGAGTAGAGGATTTCCAGTATCTTGGGAGTATTGTCTCGATCGATGGTGGAACCAAACTGGATATAGCCAACAGGATCACCAAAGCAAAGTCCGCGTTCGGGATGTTGTCCAAAATATGGCGAAGCAATGCAATCAGTTTGAGCACCAAGCTAAGACTGTTCCGCTCCAACGTTGAATCCGTGCTGTTATACGGATGAGTGACCACTACTATCACCAGAAAGCTGCAAACGTTCGTTACTAACGATGATGGGGTAATGTCTTAAGTATTTTCTGGCCCAATCGTATCTCTAACGAACACCTTTACGAGAGAATAGGTCAGGAACTAATAGGCACAACCATCCAATGACGGAAGTGGCCGTGGATTGGTCATACGTATCGAAAGGGTGCCAGATCCATAGCGAACCATGTTATGCAATGAAACCCTTTAACTCAGGATGGCAGAAGACCTGACGGTCCGAAGAGAACATGGCGCAGAACAGTCGAGAAGGAGGCACGGCAGTTAGGGAGAAGTTGGGGAGAGCTCAGACACATTGCCAGAAACCATACACAATGGCGCGTAGGTGTAGTAGGGGCTCTAGGAACCACAAGAGGATACAGGGCATAAATCTTGTACGTATGCGATACAATGTTAACCGAAAATATAAAGGGCAGTAAAGAAGGGAATTTCTAATACTTATTAGAGAAGTCTCGTACGCGTATATTGGAGGTGTCCGAAGAAGAAGAGAAGAGCCTACACTTCTTGGCTTCTACAGAGTGAGCTTAAAAAAAATTAATGTACCGTAGATACTTTTTAAAAGGTGCAGAATATCGCCTTTTTCCAGTTAGAACTCTATGAACTCTGCTTTGTTGGATTTGAGCAAAGAGGCGTTCTTGATTGTTTCTAGCTGAAGGGTTGGTGCGGTTTATTATGCCAGTGAGTAAATTCTTTATTTCTGTCAAACTCGCTTTGGAATCTAGTGAAAGTTTTCCACCGCCAGATGAGAGAGCACTATCATGGTTCTCGCTCAGATTGCTGCAGAAAGGTCTTGTGAAGTCCAGATATGGCGTAATGTGGTCTGTAGTAGGTATGTGGACTAGATATTTCTGTCGGATCGTTGGACAATTGCAATTGGTTTCCAGTTCTCCGATTGGCTTATTTTTGGGGCAGTAATGTCTGCTGATGATTGATGAAGATATCTAACGGGAGCATGTTGCCTGCCCGGTGTTGTTCTCATTACACTGGTGGTACCGATGTGGGTTTTTTTTTTTTGCACTTTCGTGATGCCCGTTAGGTAGGTGGTCGTGTTGACGGCCTGACGCCATATGAGGCTGCCATAGGTCAGTACAGGTCTAACCAAAGCCACGCACGTCCGCAGTATGATTTTCTGAAGGTGCCGATAGGTTTTCCCAAAATGTTCTGCTGCATGAGTAAAAGGATATCGCGGTCTTTCTGATTCTTTCGTCAATCTTCATCCTGCAATCGAGTTTCATATCGAGAACAAGGCCCATATATTTTGCGCTGTCAAAGATTCTGAGAGTAGTGCCTCCAGTTATGGCTAAAACCAAATGAACCGAAGTGCGATCATCTTCCTCCCCTATACTCATGCGTTAAATCGGCTCGAGATTAAAAAACCCTCGCAAGAGCTATACCACGATACCACCTGTCACCCAAGAGGAAATCCTAGACGTATGCAAACGGTTTGAAGATTGCATGCAATCTGTATAGACTGAGAGTATGCTTTGCTTTCAGGACGGTGGCAGACAGATTGGTGTTACTGCAAGCCTGCTTTTGGTGAATATTCTCGGAGCAGAGCTTCAGAAAATCAATAAAGCCAATGATTCGGCAACCCGAAAGTTAGATGTGATTCAGATTATAGGAAGACTAAGAGAATCCGAATGACAGCAGAGGTAGAACCAGTGCACTAAAGGAAGATGAACCAATCAAACATTACTGGATGAAGCGCCGCAAAAAAGTTTACTTATATCCTAGTCAGCTGCTAATAGGGCATGGCTGTCATCGAGCGTATCTTCATAGGTCCGAACAGGGCGTCTCCTTATCTGTTTAAATTTATCTTATCTGTTTAAATTTCCCAAAAATTAGCACAAGGCGTAAAAGCCTCGAACAATGAATTGGGGAATCTGATCCCTTATGATCCCTTATTTTTGGATCATAACCTCGCTGATAAAAGGAAGAAGAAGAAGAATGAATTGGGGAATCTCTTATACTAGAAAACATTGTAAGCCATATGTTATCATCTATCATATATATCTATATATCTATATCTATGTTATCTGTTATCAAGAAAAGAATTTGGCCACGCTTCCATTTTGAATAAATTCAAATTCTCTCCCGAAAACACGGACTACACTATCCCACGTCTGAACTTTGACAAACACTTCCTCGTCACCATCCCCTCCAGATCACACTGGAATGATGATGCATTTTTAGAAGATGGATCAATCCACTTCTTCACTGATGGCTCAAAATCCAAGGACGGAGTTGGTGGAGGTATTTTCTCTGACAGGCTTAATCTTAAGCTCTCCTTCCGTCTTCCAAATCATTGTAGCGTGTTCCAGGCGGAAATTTTGGCGATTAAAGAAGTCTTATCTTGGCTTAAGAAAAACGTGATATCTGCTAGAAATATCCGCATCTTTTCAGACAGCCAAGCAGCAATCAAATCCTTGGAATCGACCTCTATAAATACCTTAGTAGCTCTAGACTGCCGATCGTCTCTCGTGGAGATGTCTGAGCAGTTCAATATTCACCTGTGTTGGGTGCCGGGGCATAGGGACATTCCAGGTAATTGTAAGGCCGATGAACTCGCTAGAATAGGAACAACTATACCCACCCTGCCGGATAAAGGCTCCTTAGGTATACCAATCGCTACTTGCAAACTCAAATTTAAGCTGGATGCTATCGAGAGTACGAATCTTAGGTGGACAACTGGACCCACATGTCTAGCGACAAAACAAATTTGGCGGGAGCTGGATCTAAAACGTTCTAAGGATTTAATTTCTCTCAACAGATTGCATATCGGCGCTATAATAGGTGTCATCACTGGACACTGTCTAATAGGCAAGCATGCTGCAAGGCTATGCGTTTTTGCGAACGACTTTTGTAGAAGCTGCATGGACGAAGAAGAGGAAGAAACTATTCCTCACCTTCTTTGTTTCTGCCCAGTTCTCTCCCGTAGAAGAAAGCTTCACCTAGGAGTACCCTATTACTACTACATAGGTGACCTGAAAAACATTGATATTAAGAGCCTCCTACGCTTCATAAGAAGCTCAAAATTGTTTAATGAGTAGGTAGGAGAAACTTTCTCCCATGATCCATGTGGTATCACAATGGAGCTTTTATTGGTCTAAGTGTGTTTGCGATTCTCTGCTGGCAGCCACTTCAACCTAACCTAACCTAACCTAACCTATGTTATCATCTACGAATAGAGATAGAGAAGGGCATTACCAACAGCAGAGAAATGCAGATCAGCAAATGGCAGTAATGCGTGAGCCAGGCACATATGTAAGTTTGAAATTTGAGAAAGGGAAGACGGGCTTAACCAGTTAGAATCCCACACTGTTACGAGTTGCGGGTCGGGTTTCGTCTTTGAAGATTCCCATTTACCAATGCAAAAAAAAAACTGGTTTGTCTGTACCTCTATGTCATGTTATAAAAATGTTCATTCAAATTTATTGCTGCCTATTTCGCAACCATCTGCCCTGCAGAAAAATATATCAAAATCAATAATTTTACACGGCTGTCATACAGCAGTTTTGTCCGCCGGCCACTAACTAGATAAAAGGATTCGTTCACTCAATTTTCAAATTTCACGGCATAATTCAGGTGAGACAGATACACAGAGACAGCCGCAAGCCAACAAAACTCCAGAGGACTCAAATGTGAATGAATCTAACAAAAAAGGACACGAATTCGAATACGAAACCAATTCCTGTTCAATAAAATCGAATGACAAATGCGTATGCGTATGCATTCAAAGTGCCATCAGACATGTCAAAAATACACAAAAAAGTATGTCATTGACTAAGGACTGTCATTGATTGACTGTTGTCCTTTCCCACCATTAACCACTCACGTACGCAAATGAAGCGATTCTTCGCAAAAAAAAAAATTTATCAATTTTTTATTAGATTTTCTTTGTTATTTTTTTGGCTTTTTTTTGCTCTAAATGGACATTTTAATGGATTAAGATAAATCTATTCAACACCAGGATACAATGGAAAATGCAAACAACATTTTCTGCGGTCGTAAAAAAATGTCCTTTTTTGTGTCCCATGGTATGTCGGTCACTGTTGGTTGGTTTTTTGTTCCTGGTCAGTCCATTTAATTTTAATTTAGAGGGAAAGAACTGTTAATTGAAATAGAAAAAGGAAAAGATGTGGCTGGGGATTGGAGTTTTATTGTCATTACCGGTGGGAATGTGAGGAAAACTGTTTGTTTGCTACCAGGGGACTATTGGGCTATGAAAAGTTCTTGATATTAATTAGGCAGTGATATGATCAGCTTGAAGTTATTTTTGGTGGTAATAAGCTTATGTCACGCAATTTACAACGACAAACTTGCTGCGCCAGAAATGGTGTCTAAGGACCTGTGGCAAAAGTTGAATAGAATGCATTTAGACTATAGCCGCTTCATCCGCCTAATCTAACTGGAGATTACATCCAAAGGTAGTGAATTTACAGATGTTATTTTAAAATGCATTTCGTGATTTCATTAGTGAAATATTCCTCAAATTGCTCATGTTATGTATCACGTAAGTCACAAGGATATACGAAATCAAATGGTGTGTGGTTGAAGAGGAATTTTAGTTTAATAACACGTATTATTTAAACACACAAACCGCACAGTCACACAGAACACACAACAGCTGATGCATCTACTAAATTTACGTGAAAGGATTGGACGGCAGAAGTTACTTTTATTAACATTTAAGAACACCCCAAGGGAAGAGCTTCTGTTTGTTGGAGGAAACTTGAAAGGACATGTCGGGAAGTCAAACGAAGACTATGAAGACTGCCACGAAGGACTAGGATACGGCGCCAGAAACCTTGGTGAAGACATCCTAAGCATGTGCAAATCACACGGTCTTATCGTGTTAAATACCATGTTCATCAAACAAAGCCGGCACTTGATCACTCACAGAAGTGGTGGAGATAAAACCCAGATTAACTACCATTTGGTAGCCAGTTTCATGAAGCCTCGGGTAAAAGATTGCAAACTGATTCCGGGAGAGGCGACCACTCAGCAACACGGTCTCCTGCTAACAGAAATTTTTATCAAGACACCAAAGAAAAGCAAACAAGCAAGGGTCGCTGAGAAAACCAAGTGGTATAATTTGGACAAAGAAAAAGGCGAGGCTTATGTTTTCGTGATGAAAAATACCTCTCTCACACCATCAACGGAACTGAGGATAAAGAGTGCAGAGCACAAAATATATGACAGCGAACTTGCTTAAAGGAGTCTAAATCACTGCTAGGAGCTTCAAAAACCCACCACCAATACGCCAAAGAAATATGGTGGTAGAGTGATGAAGAAGGTGATAAATGCGAAGAAAGCGGCTTTCAGAGATTGGACTAAGTGCGCCTCTGATAACGGGTGGGCTATCTAGTGATTTCTTTCCTGAGCTGTTTTCCGCTCGAAATCTTGACAGAAAGTCAGTATCATACCTCCGCGGAACGAAATGAGTCGCTTTACGCTTAAACAACAGTGGGAAATATTGGAAACTTATTTCCAAAGTGAGTGCTGTGTAGCCCAAACAGTGCGTTTTTTGAAAAGAAGTTTTGGCCGAAATGAAGCACCCACCGCGCCTGCTGTACGCAAGTTTGCGCAAAAAGTTCGTGAGACTGGTATGCTAGTGGACAACACTCATGGTCCCCGTCGTCGTACGCTGCGCACAGGCGAGAATGTGGCTGCTGTAGCCGAGAGTGTGAGACTCAGTTCACGAATATCAACTCGTCATCGATCTCAACAGCTCAACATTTCACGCACTTTCTTTTTTACTTGAAGACATGGATTTGGACGACCTCTGGTTCATGCAGGATGCACCCAGCTTCCAGCAGGGAGTATGGACGGCCTGTATCGGGAGCTGGAGAAAATATCTTCCCCGGTTGCGGATGCAAACCAGGCTATCTAGGAGCTGCGAAGACACAAATACCCCTATCTGATGATCAGTGCGGGCTTGTCTCGGGTAAATCAACCACAGATACAATCCAAAGTATAAGGATCTTAATGGAAAAACATTGTGATTCCTTAAAGTATTTGCATATTGTATCGGTTGACTTTGGAAGGGCATTCGACAGACAACCACGAGATCTGATATGGGTGGCGCTCCGATATCGAGGGGTTCCAGAGTAACCTAAAAGTTCGCAATCAAAGCCGGTGTGCACTAGGGAAGCGTCTTAAGTCCGTTGCTCTTTACTGCAGTCCTTGACTATCTGCTTGAAGGTAAAATGATGGACCCCAAGTAACATCAATTATTATTTGCTGACGATGGAGCCATCATAAGTGAGGATCCTACATCCCTGCAACGAGCACTTCATGCGTGGGTGGACGGTTTGAAGCCATTAGTTCAAAAAAGACAGAGTACTTGTGCTCCCCATTCTCTGATCCACTCAGGCCTATTCCAGACATTTATTTGAATGGAACAGTGCTTCCCAAGTGGGGAAAGTTCAAATATCTGAGATCTATGATCAATAGCAAAGCAACCTGTTATGACGACATCAATAATCGCGTAAGCGTAGGGTAATGAAGTGGCGAAAAACTCTACTATCTTACGTGACCGGAAAATGTCCCCTAAGTTGAAAGGAAGGCTCTATACCGCAGTTGTGCCTCCAGCGCTCACATATGGTTCACAATGTTGGATAATGTATAAGAAGTATGAGAGTAAATTAACGGCAGCTGAGATGAAGATGCTTCGAATGATAGCAGGAGTAACAAAGCTAGATCGAATAAGAAGTTCGAAGATTTTCATGGATCCTTCACGTCAAGGAAACCATCGTGCAAAAGATACAGCGCGACCGGCTCAGTTGGTATTGCCGCGTTTAAAGAAGATGTCATTTGAACCCTATTGGCGATATCAATGCACGTTCCAAAGACATCGCTAGGTAACAGAGGCAGGCCTATAAACGCCTGGATCAAACAAATGCGACAACATCAGCATTTCATTGGCCTTAGTAATCCAAAATCGGGAGGCCTGCCGATATTTGCTGAGGTCAGTGGGAGGGTTATGATCCCTTGTTTTCGGATCATAACCTCGCCAAAATAGGAAGAAGAAGAAGAAGAAGTGAATGATTTAAGCTATGCTAAAAGTAAAGCGTCATGTACTCTACCAAAAGCTTTTGTAAAATCGGTGAAAAGTATGTACAAAAACACGTTATATCCCCAAGCAGTTCTCCATTTAAGTACTAATCGCGACCGAAGCTGCTTGATTTCGGTGATCAGACGAGGGTGGTTGATCGATTAATGTTTGGTTTTTGTCTCGAAGAAGTCTCACTTCAAAGGAAAGTGAAAAGTGAAAGTTTCTTGTGGCCCAGTGCCCTGTGCATACACCGATGATGACGCTAATATCAGCTTGCCTTAGCAAGACAGATCAATCCATTTGAACACTTCAGATTAGCCATCGACCAGATTTATCTCGACATTTGACAGCATATTAACCTGGCGTCTTTGTTTGGTCTTACTGATTAGGTCCAAGTCCTGTCGTTCCGGTAGAGTAGTGCCATGTCTGACAAACTGTACAGTTTCTTCGAATGTCTCTGTAGCCTAGCATCTACCATACGTAAACGTTGAATTGCTTCGAGCGGCAAAGTCTTAGATAGTAAGTTGAGTTAAAAGCTAAATATAAAAGAAAGGATCCAAAAACTGCTTCTACACATACAACATAAACCGTTGGAAAACCTGACGACACGAAAGTTCACCAGCCGTGGTTAGGACAATACTAATGAGCGGATGCTGGGACTGGTACGCAGCAATGTACAAATTCAGAAACAAAGAGCAGCCTGTCTGCTCAATATGTGCTTTCTTAAAGTTTGCTCCTACTATATGCTCAGAAACAATTATAAGGTTAGAGTTAGGTTGATGGGGTGGTTGTATCATGTAGAGTACAGTCATCATTCTGATTTTTGTAGATCTAAGGTGCTCCTCAGTTGTTCTTCAAGGACGAGTTTGTTCACACAAACAGCGGTTCCATTAGAAACTATTTTTCTGAAGAAAATTAGTTGAATGGTTACACCAATATTTTTTTCTTAATTACTCGTATAACTTATGAGTTCCTAAAATATTGAGACGTCAACTTTTGTGAGTTAATATTTTATTCATTCTGTATGAAAATTACAAAAATTTATGAGATGGTGGTGGTGCTATACAAATTTACCGGCAGACAGTCAAATACGTAGACGGACGAGGGAAAGAGTGCAGGGATTCGGTAGTTTGTTTATGGAATTCCTAAAAGGGAGAGTTTTTGGTGGTCACTCCTCCTATTGACTAGACCGCCTCTGATCTATTCCCATTCGTTCAGCTTTTTCTTCAAATGCGTCACCAAGGAAATGCACTCCATCTCTTTCCGCCAGCTTTTGGAAGTCCAAGGCTATATAATTCGAGTTATCTAGCATTGATTGCTCTTGCTCTGAAACATTTGTTGCTAGTTGGTCAGCCGTCACGTTATTGTAGAAAGTCCAACGTTTCGACTGGTACCCAACCGGTTGATATAAGTAGCTTTGATAGCTGCTTGATTATCCATATAAATGACTTGACTTTCCGTTTGGAACACACTGCAATGGCTTGGAAGCCATATTGACTGGGCTTTGTCAGGGGTCTATCAAGCAGATTTCGGAGCCATTACTTTCATTAAACTTTTAACCTACTGCAAGAATCGAAATATTGCTACTTATGGCCTTTTTATCTGCCCAGACTTCTCCCTAAGCGATTACTGCTTGTACGTTTCGTCGAGGTATGCATGAAGTAATTGGCTTTATCTCCAATTTTGAAAATCTCGTGATTAAGGCGCGGGTCGTTTGGCAACGAGGCTATTTGCACAAGACGATCGATGTCAAAACGAGATCATTTTCTTTTTCGCAATTCTTTCTTTGAGTTGCCCGTCGAATTAAGCGAGAATTAGAATGAGTCTACTGAATAGTGGCGGTCCTGGGCTCCCATTTTTTGCCGAAAATTTGATTGCAGGTATAGAAGGCAGTTGACGAGATCAACACTGATTGACAGTCTTATACGGACACAGCTCATTTCTCGAAGCAGTAATAGAGGACAGCTTTACACCGATTATCTCATAAAATACTTCGGCAAATATCTGTTCAGGATCTGGATGCAGCGTAAAAATATGTGAGTGATATCTATCAAACAGAAATGAAGGTTCTGGCTAAGTAGAAAGACGGCAGGGTAGAACATAAAATCAAATAGGAGTGGAAGAGTACTAAGTTTAGTGGGTAAGAGTCTCACATTGCGTCCGAGCCTATCAAGAAGTCCCAAGGCGAGATGGGATACATTCATTATCGAAGCAAATGGTGGAATTTAAAACCCTCCCACCATCCTCCAATACTTAGTGAAAGTCTTTTCTTCTTTTGCATTTTAAGGTTTCTCTGTCCGCAGAGCGCTAAGTCCCCTTGCAGGTCTGAAAGCAGCCTGAAAATTCATTCAGACTTTCTGCAGTTAATACGTTACAAGTTCAGGATAATTTAATTAAACTACTAAGTTCCACATTATGAGGCCCATAGAGATTTTAAAAATCTGCTTCACACTATCTACATTGATTTTTATTATTAATGTTACAACGCATTGCTCAGTCTATCCTTCCAGGACCAAATTACCCACATTACATCTATTTAACAACGCTTAACAAATAAACTAATTGCACGCAATTCTTCATTTTCCGTCCAGAAATATGCAAATTATATGTTACGCATAGCCCGCAGGTCAGTCATTTATACGCTTTTATAGTTGACCACAGGACAATACAGCACGCGGTCAGTTTTATATTTCTAAAACGGTTACCGAGGAAAGGAACTCCGAAATAATTATACAGTCCACCCCAGCAATGTCCTACATTTTTACGCTTGTGGTCGCACGCGCATAAATTATAGTTTCATACAATAGTGCAAAAAATGTGTGCCATAGGAGAGGGTAGTGCTCGTAGGATATGCTAAAATATGGTTTGAGTGTTTTGCATTTAGCAGCAATATTTCCACACACCCTTGTATGTCGAGTTTATCTAAACAGAAATATGCTGGTCAGCTTTCACATAGGAAGCAGAGGAAATGCGAGGGTGGTAGAAGAATGTTATGCTCTCCATGCTTTGTTTTGAGCCGACTCTTTGAGTAAAGGTTGTATAGCGATTTCCATAGTGAATATTAATGAATCTTGGATAATAGCCTTTCTGGAACAGTCAAAGATCGGTTTTGTGTACTGAAGATATTTATTTTGATAGTACATAAGACGATGAGAGAAATAGAATATTTTTGAATTTATCACGAAACTTCCAAACTATTGTTCTCTTTTATTAAAGCGACCTTCTTGGCTTCAGTTTCGAAAAGAAATTCAATTTATCATTCACCAAATTGCTTTCGAGAGATGATGGTACAATAAAAGGTGGATAATAGACTTGTGCCTACTGCCCTCGAAAAGCTATGTACATGAAAAGTTTGGATGTCCTACCAAGCTGGCCGCTGGGGCACACCTCTTCTATATTCACTTGGCGGCAAAGCGTGATGTGTCCAAATTAATCTTAAAAGAAACTACAAAAATTGCGATAAAGCAGTAATGTCAGATAGTCAAGCGGCCATCAAGACAATTGATGCCCCCTCGTCAAGTCGAAACTTGAAAATACCAGGCGATGTCGGAATAGAAGGGAACGAAGCAACGTATTTTCCACCAAGACAAGGTATAGCAAAACTCTTTCTAGGTCGTGAACTATTCTGAGGAATAGGGGACCATACTCTAAAGCAGAAAAAGGGCTTTGCGGTTCCTGTAACGAGTCCAGTGCTACCCCGCAACACATTCTGCAGTCTTGTATTGCACTGACCCATGAAAGAATGAAATATTTGTGCAAGTACCAAATATCAGATGAGGATACACCAGCCATAAGCCCGCTCCTCATTTTCAAATTTCTTAGAGAAACTTAAATGCAGAGGGTGCTCTAAGGGTGATCTACTTTCGCCGAGACTTAATAAGAGTGCAAGGCTCTCAAATTTATTTCTGGAGAGAATTGGATTGCGAGCGGAATTCTAATGATGGAGCACATCTCTCTAAGCCATAAGTAGTGCGTACAATAGACATTTAAGTCGCAGTGTAAAGGGGCCGATACACACGACCCAAGCATTATGGCATACCAATAGCTTAACAGACTATCAATCTGCCGAATAAACTGTGTATAATGACGTTTATCGCGCTATGGCACAATGGTTGGTTGGACTCCTACACGGGAGGTTCAAGATTAGAAAAACCCCTAAAGTTTTTATTTTTTCATGGTCCTCTCGCGAACATCTGACAAACATCTGATAGCATTACTACCATGACAAAGCTTATCAAAAATATTGCCCTTCGGATGCCAGAGAAAACTATAGAACTGTATACTCGTAGTTGGTGGTCTGAATTAGATCCATTTGCCTGGCATGAGTTGGTAGTGAGCAAAGGCCGAAAGTACAGTACCTGGAAATCATTTTGGACAGCATCCTGGACTCTGCTTCCTTCGAGACAGATTAAGTTCAGGTTATGATCCTAATAAATCCGAGAATATGCAGGTTAATTAAGCCCCCTCAGGGGGGCATAGGGCGTCAACCACACCTGCGCGCCATCTTGTTCGAAGTTCTGCAACGCGTTTAAACTGCCTCCAACTCATTCCTAAAGAGCTCGATTCCTCCTCAACTGTTCTGCGCCACGTTTGTCTAGGGCGCCCCGCTATTCTGCCTGCCTGGGTGAGCGCATTCCACTGCATGGCATGTTTCGCAATAAAGTTGTCTTCGCGCCGTAGGGTGTGTCCAATCCATTGCCACTTTCTTCTATGTAACTATACTCGTAGTAATGCTTATATGTAGATTCTTGACCCGTTCTCAGATAAAGTTCTTCGTTGGAGATGCGGTTCGGCCAAAAAATTGTCAAAATGATTCCTAAGCATTTATTTACGAAGACTTGCAGCTTGCGTGTGTTAATGGTGTCCACCTTCCAAGTACTGCACCCATAAAGCAGGACTGATTCTACGTTGGAGCGGAACACTCGTAGCTTGGTTCTTAAGCTGATAACATTGCTTCTCCAGATTTTGGATAGCATTCCGAACGCAGTTTTAGCCTTCCCGATTCTGCTGCCCACATCCAGTTCGGTGCCACCGCCATTAGTCAAGATTACACTTCCTAAATAAAGAAAGTTATCAACTCTCTCGACTTCCTATCCGGCAATGTTAAGTTGAGCGCGGGTATTAGAAGTGCTCAGGGCTTTTGTTTTGGCTGTGTTTATTTTTATCCCCCATGAAATGAAGATTCATTATCCGATGTGAAAGTAGACAGCGTAATCTAGGTGTTTAAGGTAAGATGTCATCACTTTGGACTTCAAAATCCTCCGACACCTTACCATTGAGCACGACGTGACACTTACCGCCCTCGTATGTAGCCTTGATAATAGCTATAAGTTTATCTGGAATGCCTCTCCTGCGGAAGGCCAACCAGATGGCATCTCGTTTCAAGCTATCGAAAGCCTTCTCGAAGTCGATAAACAGTAAATGTAGCGGATGTATATACTCAACACATTGCTCCATTATGATCCGTAAAGTGTTTATGTGGTCGATGCAGGAAGATCCAGCGCGAAAGCCTGCCTGCTCGACATCGAGAGTTGAGTCTAAATGTTCTTTAATTCGTTCTAGAACTATTCTAGCTATTAGGTTGGCTACAGCTGGAAGAAGGAAAATACATCTCCGTTACTCCTGTGGAAATTTACTATCTCAAGCTCTCCGTATTAGCAGATGCAGCAAATCTCCGATATATTTGGCGCCGCTTGAAATAGCTCGGCAGGGATGCCATCAATACCCACCGCCTTGTTCTTCTTGAGGGACTTGATTGCTGTTTTTATTTCGGTTTATTCCTCCCAGTAGAACGGCGCGAATTCGGGAATCTGTTGCTTCGAACTGCTCATTCGAATGCAAGATCATACCACCATCGTCTAAGTGATTTAGCACTGTAGCAAAATGTTCTCTCCATCTAGTGAGCTGATCCTTATCCGAAAGCAGAGTGTCATCGTTTAGACTCTTCATTGGGTGTTGTTTGGAGTTTCGACCACCAATGAGCTCCTTAGTGATGTTGTAAACAGTCCAACTGTGACACCTACTCACTGCTTCTTCAGCCCGTGAGTGACATGTCACGTCTCACACTACGCTGCACTTCTTTCTTTTTCGCACGGTATTGCGCTTCAAGCTCGATTCTCTCTATTGCTGAGGCCGCTGCAATCCGACCCTTGATTACTGTACTCTCATCGATCCGTCTCCATGTGTCTGTAGAAAGCCATGTGCGGTGGCGTTTCTGCTTTTTACCGACATACTCGTACGTGCGTGCCCCAGTCGCAAAAGCATTTTTCACAGCACCCCAGTGGTCATCCATGTTCTCTTGCAGTATGCTGCTGATTGCTTCTGCATCTAAGGCAAGATGGTCCCTGAACTGTTGGCGCACTTGGGGAACCTTGAGCATGTCGATACTTAACCTGGTGATGTTAGGTAGGTCTAAGCGATTGATGTTTATGGATGCAGGACGAAGGCGTAAATGAGCTACCATAAGATGGTGATCTCGTTCTTGTCCGACGTCAGCTCCACGTCTGTTTCGGATATCCAGGAGACAATTTCTAAAGCGGCGACTGATCGCAATGTGGTCGATCTGGTTGGATGTTCGCTTGTGGCAGGTTTTATGCTTAAACAGCGTACCTCCAATGACTAAGCGGTATTACAGTAGTCCACAAACAGCTCACCGTTATCATTACGGTCTCCCACGCCGTGAACTCCCATCATGTATAGTGTTGTCGCTACCTACCTTGGCATTGAGATCCCCCATCACCATTACGATGTCCCCATTAGGCGTTTGGTTATAAACGGCGCCGAACTGGCTATAAAAATTGTCCTTTTCATCATAAGTCGTGTCTTGAGTTGGAGCATAGCACTGAATGCTGGTAATTTTCCTTACTCTACTGTGGAATCTAGCCGTCAATATCCGGTCACTGTGAAGTATCCAAGATATGAGGCTTCCTCGTGCTGCTGGAGTTAGCACCAGTCCTACTTCGGACGCCCGTGCATCAAACATTACTGTTGTGGATTAAAGCAATGCTAATGAATAGAACTTTGATAGTGGATGCAGATTGTGACCGATATGTTATGACAGGGGTAAACAGTGGCTGTCCACAATAACTTTAAATAGTTCTAACGTATACGCTCAGGTATATGCGGATGATGTTGCTGTACTTTCTATCGAGCCATGCCTGGTGACTGGCTGTGTTAACGTGCAGGTGGCATCATGATCGATGAATGGTGAACTAGGAGTCCTTGGTTAAACCTTTAACCACTTCCAAAATAGTTCGTGAAACCAAAAGCTCTTTGAACTCGGTCGCTAGGCTGTATTCTCTGACTCTTATCTGGGTACCAAGTCACACTGGGATCTCGGGGAACGAGATCTCCGATGAGATTGCTAGACAGGGTTCAGAGGAGGCTTTCTCAATTTGGGTCGCGTTGGCTCTCCCTGCGTCCTCGGTTAGGGCTTCCATTGACGATTGGGTCTCTCACGAACACAATTGTGTGTGGCATGACTCTCCAGGATGCAAGTTAACTAGACGTATGCTCCCGGACGTCTGTGAGAAATCAGAAGAAATGACTGCAGACAACTTATTGGCGTCTTGACAGACCACTTCGCTTTCGCAAAGTACCTTAACTTGCTGTACTTAAGTGACACTACAATCTGCGACGGTTGTGGGGAGAGCAACGACAATGCGAAACATTATTTCTGCGACTGTCCGGCATTTGCCCGTATCAAGTGGCAGATCTCCGGTGCTGATATGGTGAGTACTGGTATAATGGACCAGTTGCGTCTGAGTGCTGCAGTCGAGTGTTTCTTATCTCGACAAAAAATTAAAAAAAAAACAAAAAAGCTGACACAAAAATCAAAACTTTTTTAGTGTAGATTTTTGTTGTGTGTATGGGCACATTAAGGCTACGCGAGAAAGTGATGCGATGCGAGATCAATAAAACTCTTCACCTGTGTTTTATGTACGTGCGCACAGTGAAGCCATATTCGAATCGTGAGCTTCTCGCACGGCTTTCGCAAGCTTCTCGCACCCAAACTCTTCTGACTACTTTTGGAAGCAAGTCTGTTGTTTTTGGATTAGAACGAGAAAATTATGTATTTTTGTAAATAGAATCTGGGATCTTAAGTCGATTGTCTTTGATTGTTGTTTCTTCTGATGCAAAACAAATGATAGAAGAAAATAAAATTATTTAAGATATTTGCATTGTGCTGCAGGCAAACACCTGTATTTTTTTTTTAAGTTCCATTCTGTTATTATATTTGTAGTAAATCAAATGAAATGGATTCAGAATAACTTATATCAGCAATTTTTAAAAGGCCTTTGCTTTGGGACCAGATAAGTAAAAATTATCACAACAGAATTGTTGTGGAGAAGAAGTCTTTCTGAACACCCATTTTTTTCAAATAAATTTCGTGAACTGTCATTCTTTTTCTACTCTACTCTTTACTATGTATTGTACTTAAAAACTCTTCCTCTGATGAAGAATACATCGTGACGAGCATCAGAACAGCACAGAAGAGCTTCACTGAGCGCACCATATCGCATCGCTTTTTCACATCACTGGGCGCATATACTTCTGAGTACAGGTTGACAAACAGTAGATTCGCTTAAGAAAGTGCCTAATGAATTATCCGACTTCATCAAAAAGACAATATCCACAAGCTTTGTAAAGCAGTTATAAAATATAATGTTTGCTGCACTGCATCGTCCCCAGATTGAAGAAGTAGTCCTTATTTTTCTTTTCGAGAGCAGGTGAAATGGTATTGTGAGATTTTTACTCACTAAAAAAACACCTCTCTTCAGAATTAATACTACAACTAAGCCGACGCTTATCCAGCAGTTTTATTTTCGCTTACAAGACTCGTGATTTTTGGAAAAAGAGGATCGGATGTAATTAAAAGGAAATGTATAACTTTAGACAGATTAAATTCCAATGAAAGTTCCTGCGTTTTTTATGACCGGCATGTAGTACTATGACGCGAAGTCAAAAGGTTTTGTCCTTTGCAGATGACGAATTGAATTGTTCGCGTCAAGTAGTTGAGTGACGGTACGGTTACAATGGACGTGAACACGATCTATGTGTTTACGCGCAAATTCTGATATCTTTTCGATGACGCTGGGAATTCCCAGATCTCGATGAATATCTTCGTTGCGTACGTTACGTTTTTTTTTTTTTTTTCAAACCACGGTACGTTAACGATCGTTCTAAGAACTTTATTTTCAAATATGTGTATGAAGTTTCTATTGCTTTTCTTAGCACAACCCCATAGTTGTATACCATACGTCCACACAGGCTTTAGCACTTGCTTAGAGATAAACAGTTTGTTATGTAGGCTCAACTTCGAATATTCTCCGAGTAGCCAGTACATTTGTCGGTATTTGTTTTCGACCTCATCGCGTTTCTTTTTCACGTGCGATTTCCATTTAAGCTTAACATCTAGAGTCATTCCTAGATATTTTGCATCGTTCGCGAATGGTATTTGAGCCTAGTTTAGATATACAGGCAATCTATCTACTTTCTTGTAGGCAAAGTTGACGTGAGTAGATTTGCTTTCGTTCAGCACAATACGCCAAGAATTCGTCCAAGCGTGGACTTTATTAATAGCATGCTGCAGCTTTCCAGTTGCTGCTTCAATAATTTCGCAGGTAGTCAATATCGCCGAATCATCCGCAAACGTGGCGACGACGCAATTTATTTCTTGCGGGATATCACGCGTATAGAGTGCATATAGAAGTGGGCCAAGGAGACTTCCTTGTGGGACTCCGGCCGCAAACTCCTTGAAGTCAGAGTAATAATTTCCATGCTTAACACGAAAGAGTGTTTCAGTGAGGTACGATCGCAAGATTAGAAAGAGTTGCCGTGGCAGTAGTAGTCGCAATTTATACTCCAAGCCTTCGTGCCAAACCTTATCTAAAGCTTGTGAGACGTCAAGAAATACATCACAACAAATCTTGTTTTCTTCGAGAGCTTTCTCAATCGCGTCAGTTATTTTGTGGAGTTGGTCGATTGTAGAATGATTGATTCTAATCCAAACTGATGGTAAGGAATGAGACGTTTTTCGTCGATTATGGGTTGTGGACGTTTTGAAAGTAGTTTTTCGATTATTTTTGAGATAACCGGCAATAGGGGAAATAGGCCGATATGATTTCTTTTCATACAAAGATTTGCCTGGTTTCGGGGCTATTATAATCTCCGCGACTTTCCATTGTCTTGGAACGTAGAGCAATCTGAACGAAGCGTTGATCAAGTAGAGCAGTTTGATAAGAGCTTTATTCGGCAATTCCTTGACCACCTACGCCGTTATCAAGTCGTAACTCGGTGCTTTTTTCGTCCTTATGGCGTCTGATAATTTGCCTTTGAAATGTTTCTTTATAATAATATAAGTCGTGTTTAAGACACCTTGATATTCACGTGCAATTTCAATATTACTCCTATTGGGTAGTCAGCTTTTCGCTACAAGGAACCTTCCACCACCCCTATAGTAGATAAATTCTACTATTCCCAGTAGTTTTCAACTAGGGAATTCATACATAAAAGGATATAATCGAAGATGAATTTAGGAAAAGTCCGCTCACGAATTTGAATTTCCGTGATTGCTAGTTTCATCACCCGCATACCGTTAGACCGTTTTTAACTTTATCAATTTAAAGAATAATTCTTTCCGCGCCATCTATTAGTAGGTCCCTAAATTCAAACAACAAATCCTACAAAAGATTTCCCCTTTCTTGTAAAATCTAGTTCGTTCATTGGCTAGCATCTTCGAACTATAACCAAGTAAGGAAGAATACAGAAAGAGATTCCCCTTTCGAAGATTACACTTTCTCCTTCAATGATATTAGAGAAAAGGTATAATACGTTCGTTCATTGGTTGTAATTCGCTTTCGAAATTTAGAAAACCGGTTGGTGTCTTTTATTTTAAGGGGTCACAGATTGAGAAGGGATTTGAAAATGTTAGAAATAAGATGAGATGACCTGCGGCATAGCTGGCGGAAAAGATGCAGAAAAGTCTTTATTACAGGATCCGATGCTGTCGAGCACACACTGGGTAGGTACTGTAGATTGGGCAATTGCTTAAAGATTTAGGGTACAAAAAATTTAGGTGGATGTCAATAAGATCGATGTTTAATCTGTGGATGCGGTATTAAACTAATTCTGCATGAAAACAGAGTAAACGTATCAACTTAAACATATCTATTGTCCATGTCAAAACAAGAAGACTGGCTTAGTAGATCCTGTTGGTACACATTTATTTCTGGTATTCCGAGTACATTTAAAGTTAAAAGACCCCTTCAAGTTCACCGGTACGCAGAACCCTGATTTGCTAAATAATATAGTATTGTATATTTTTCAGATGGAATAGTTAAAGTATATAAGACATGACAACATGGATCATCGCAATACATTGCCTCCTTTTAAGTTCTCTGAGTCAAACAAGGATGAAATTTGACTTTACTTAACTTAACCCCCGGTTTATATATAATTTCATTAAATTCCTAAAAACTAATTTAAATATTTTTTTTTTTTTCCTCTGAAAACTGTCAAATCACATTACCCCCAATAAACATGCCAACAGAGAAAAAAAACTTGTCAAACCTCTTCTCATCACTCTAAGGATGTATGTTACAAAAAAATAAATTACGTCTTTAACTAAGTGCCAGAACTACGAGTACATATGATCCTGTGAGAGACGATTTTTTTTCATTTGCTCTCCTTCCTAATCAGGGTGCGATGAGATGTGAGAAAAAAATTCCGGCAATCTTCTGTATCTGCATATCTGCGTATCAGATGTGTAATCAGATAATTTTGTATCCTCTTGTTGCTTTGCTGTGACTCTTCTTGCTTGGATTCTGTAATGAGAGAAAAAAAAAACTGTATTCAGGGTGTGCCATAGGCATTCCAGGATATTAACAAAAAAAAGATTGTATTCAAAAGTAATTTGTTGGGTTTGATAAAGGCTAGAAATACTTTGTTTGGAATGCAATTAATTAATACGTAAGTAGCGATATTGATATCACTGATAAGGATCACATGAGAAAGAATGGGGTGAGATGGGTTTTCTTTTGTTTGGAAATAGAACTGAAAGTGTTTTGAGTTTTTTTCTTGTGGGTAAGATGTAGGACGAAAGGAGGTGCTGTGCTTACTACGAGACAGTTTTTATTCGCCTTAAAAAAACATAAAAAACGCTTTGCTTGGTAAGAAAGTGTAATTATTTATGGAATTCTGGTTGAGCAGCAGTTTGAGGTGTTGCAAATCTACAGGTGAATTATAGAAAATCCATCCATTCCATATTAAATTCCATCAAAAAGTTTTTTCTGTAAGCGAAAATTAATTTGTCTTCGTCAGAGGAAAGTCACCAGTTGATGCTAGCGCATACAAGAAAAAGAGTGCAACCGCTGGGGGATAGTTACCCGCGAGGAACAAATAAATAGTCACGGACCAAAAGGGCAGTATGGTGGGTGTTAGGGATAATCACATGAACCCTAAAAAGAGCAGATAGATGTGGCAACCTAACACAAGGCAAAGTGTCATGCGATCCGTGGCGAGACTTGAGTGATGCTGGGGATGTAAAGTCAATACAGGATCGCTAACGGAGCCCTCCAGACATCTAGTGTTTTCTGATGGAAAAAAGAAGCCTTACTGCGGTACAAAGGCTTTGGCTCCGACTTATACCTTAAATGCGGAGAATTTACTAAATTCACCTTTTTCTTATTTTTTTAATCCGGAGAGCCAGTACTGAGCTACGGCTGTGGAATCAATATTTATAGATGGAAAATTCGATCTCAACCCCCTTTATGCCAATTAGACCCTGAATTTCGGAAAAACCTTTCTTATCTCGGATCTAGGCAAAATAAGGAATAACTGTGCAAAATTTCAAGTACCTACGTCTTCTAGTTTTCGAGAAGGAAAATCGATTTTGCTTTTATAGTATTTAAGATTTAAAAAAAAAAAAAAAAACTCAGAGCCTCTCAGAAGATCCTTTTAAAAGGAGTTCTTCATTTATCTGATTACCTGTGAAAACAGGTTGCGAAAAAATACATATATTTAGGTAATAGAAGCAAAGTCGCCAGAGATACTAAATGCTGGCAGCACAAAGATGACTGAATTACCCACTAAAGACCTTGGAATTATTCTTGTGCAGCAAACAATGATGCCAATGCATACCTAGGTGGAAAGATAGGCGAGCTAATGAACTTTATTAAAGGGAAGACAAACGTTCACCTAGAAATTTGAAGATCTGCGCACTCTATTCATTCAACATGCGATAAAGTTCTATATAACGAACCCCTTGTTCTGGTAGGTGGGAAAAAGGAAATCTGCCACGAAGGAGACACAAACCCAACAATTGCAGCTGATGGAAGGGTTAAGAATATCACTGCAGCGCCCCAACAAATAGCGCTTATCGACGGGATAAATCAAATCTAAGCAATATAACACCCAAGTGAGTTCAGCGACACTTACAATAACTTAAATACTCTCCCACAAGTATGCATGCGAGTCCGTGGGTTGACACGACTGGAGATCACCGGTCTCATAAAAGAAAGATCAAGATGGTGTCAAACACCATCCCAATAAAAATGCAAAACTTTATCATTATGGAAACACTTGCAAAAAGGAAAGGCGCTACCACTACGCGCATGGTACTGATCCTAGGCCGAGCAAAAATGTTCGGGTCAGAGCTATACGGATTCCGGTGGCTAGCAATGTATTGAAACAGTTTAGAAGAACGATAAGGGTCGTGAGTTGAAACGCTGGTAGTATGGCCGGTCGAAGTTGCCAGATAGAAGAAATGATGCATAGAAGGCGGGTGGATATCTTATGTGTCCAAGAAACAAAATGGCAAGACACTTGAAATCGGCCGCGTTTCTTGGTCGTTAGGATAAAAAGCTTCCAAGATGTTTTACTACGGTACGGAATCGGTATCATCCTTGCGGCAGAGCTAATTGGTAACGTCTTGAGCATTTCGAAGTTCAGCGATCGTTTGATGTCTCTCAAACTAGTAATACAAGGAGAGGTGTGGAATATTGTCAGTGCATATGCTCCCCAAATTGGATGCGATCAGAGGGATAAAGTGCACTTTGGCTCGATTTGCACAATCTCCTTAAGAACATCCCAAAGGAAGAGTTTCCGTTTGTTGGAGGAAATTTGAATAGACATGTCGGGAAGTCAAACGAAGACTATGAAGACTGCTATGGAGGACTGGGATACGGCACCAGAAAACTTTCTGGTGAACACATCCAAAGCATGTGCAGATCACACGGCCTTATCATGCTAAATATCATGTTCATCAAACAAAGCCGACACCTGTTCACTTACAACAGTGGTGGAAGTGAAACACAGATTGACCATTTGGGAACTAGTTTCATGAAGCATCGGATAAAAGATTGCAAAGTGATCCTGGGAGAGGTGGTCGCTCAGCAACACCGTCTCTAGAAAACATTAAGGGAAAGCAAACAAATAAGGGTCTCTGAGAAAATCAAGTGGCTACGGCCACTTCCGTCTTTGAATGGTTGTGCCTATTAGTTTCTGACCCGATCTCTCGTAAATGTATTCGTTAGAGATACCATTAGGCCAGAAAATCCTTAAGATATTGCGCAGGCACCTACTTATATTAAAGAACATTTGCAGCTTTCTAGTGATAGTAGTGGCTGTCCACCTGCTGCATTCATATAACAGCACGGATTCAATGTTGGAGCGGAACAGTCTATCGTGGTGTACAAACTGATTGCATTGCCTCGCCATATTTCCCATATTTCCATCCCGAACGTGGACTTTGCTTTGGTGATCCTATTGGCTATATGCAGTTCGGTTCCACCATCGATTGAGAGAATACTCCCAAGATACTGTAAATCCTCTACTCTCTCTACCGGTTGTCCAGCAATGAATATTTGAACCGATGAGTTTGTTCCAAGGCGGATCATTTTATTTAAGATTTAACAATTTCTCCCGTATTAATTTTCAGCCCGATGACGCGCCTCTTTCCTCACATCTGCTGCCATTTGGTGGAGGTCCATAATTCTGTGAGAGAGTAAGCATACATCGTCAGCGTAGTCAAGGTGTTAAAGTTGGGATGTAAGAGTCCATCGAATTCCTCCATTTCCCATCGACAAAGCTGGATGAAGCACATCGCTAATCACAAATAGGAATAATATTGGTGGAAGGAAGCAGCCCCACCACTTAACCTAACCTAACCTACACACTTTGGATCTCAAGTTCCTCAGACGACTTCTGTGCAGAACGTGACTTTTAAATCCTTCATCTGTAGGTTTGATAATAGCAATGAATTTATTGGGAATACCACACCTGCGTAAGGCACGCTAAATGAACTCCCTATTGACACTATCGAACGCCTTCTCAAAATTGATGAACAGCATGTGAAGTGGCGATCGATAGCCAATGCACTGTTTGATGATAATCCGCAGGGTGTTGATGTGGTCGGCACAGGAGGATACAGAGCGTAAACCTGCTTGTTCGGCATCGAGTGTGTCTTCGAGATGTTGTCTGATTCGCTTTAGGTTGATTTCAGCTTAGCTACAGCAGGCAGCACGCAGATACCCTTTCAACTTCCGCACTCAAGTATATTTCCTTTTTTTAGGAAACTTGACGATCATTTCCTTTTTCCACTCGGCAGGAAAGCTCTCAGCTTCCCAAGCCCTCTCTATAAGTGGAAGTAGTAGCTCAGCCGATGTTGTTGGCGCTGCTCATAAGAGCGGGAATACCGTCAAGTCCTACCGCCTTGTTGTTTTTGAGTCCCTTGATCACGGTAGGAATCTTAACATTACTGGAAGTCGTGGTGCGTATTTGGGCATTTCTCACCTCGGGCACCTCAGTCTAATTTGGGAGCATATCGCTAGCGAATACGCGCTTCAGAACCATAACAAAATGCTTTTTCCATCTCTTGAGCTGATCCTCATCCGAAATGAGCAAGGGGCTTTTCATTGGGTGTTGGCTGGAGCTGCGGCCACCTGTCAGCTCTTTGAGCATTCTGTGTGTTGTTGTGGGGTCTCCGAATTGCCGAAGTGCGTAGTTGGAGCGTAGCTATAATAGGATTGTGATCTCGTACTATCCGCACATGTACCCCTCGCCTGTTTCGGACGTCCAGGAGACTACTTCTAAAGCGGCGGCTTTCGGCAAAATGGCCAATTTGATTGGAATTTGCTTGTCTGTCGTTGGAAATCCAGCTGACTTTGTGGCAGGTCTTATGCTCAAACATGGTGCCACCTATCATAAGGTGATTTGCATTGCAGAAATTCACAAACCTTTCGCCGCTGTCATTGCGGCTGCCTAGTCCATGCTTCTCGATTACGTGTTTGAGCCCTGAGTTGTCGTTGCCTACCTTGTCACTAGTAGTTATAGTGGCATTTAACAGTCTTTATATATAACGCACATCAAGTAGAAAATTCGTTTTCTTCTTATCACTAAAGTACGTAACTTTTAATGTCAATTCTCAATAGATGGCGATTTTTGCTGTGTTAACTTTTATTTTGTTTTACGAGTATACACCATTTAAACTTATTTTACGAAAATAATAAATTAATAATAATAAAAGTAAACGCTCTCATGGGATTAATACCTCTGTCCTGTTGGTTATATATAACTTAACGGCTTTTCTTGTCCAATTCAAAGAGTCATCAATAAGCGATGACAAACTTTTGGTCACTGTAGGTTTCAACGGATATTCGGCTGCTTTCGGGTCTTGCTTGCAATCACTCAAGCGAAATGCCTAAGAATAATCTTTTCTCTGAAGAATCATAAAGATGTGGTCAATTGTTCATCTCGATAATCTTCAACGGTGAGAGTAGCCTCATGCTGCAATGGCATATGTACAAAAATATAGACTGAACTGGAATTGAACCTAATACTATACTCTTTGTTCGATAAGATACCCACTATACCATAAAACTGGCCAATATTTCTTGAAAATCCTGTACACAGATTAAATCCTAAACCGCTTCCATCACCAAATCACTTCCTAATTCTCTAAGGACCACAAACAGGAAAAAACTGAAAAAAAAACTGTACCTCAACCAGCGGGATACATCCTTAGGACCCGTCGACAAAACTCATTCACACGAGCGAACAGATGGAAGAACAACAAACCACCCCATTAGGAAGTTCCGCCCTAGAAACACATAGAACAATGTCTTATCCGCCGACTTGCACTTACACTAAATGTCACTGTTCGTCTTCCGGGATTTGCATAAAAATATTTGCATACATTCGCAACAAGCCTAATAAAATATGGAAAAGGCTAATTGCCTGGGCACAACCGTATTGGGGTGAGAATATGGAATGCAAATTGAATATCGAACCGAATAATCGTGTAATCCGTGAATTTGCAAAACTTCCGCATTAGTGTGCCAGGAAATCCTAAGGAAAACTGTCACCCAGAAAGTGCGATGAGTCAAGAACCCTTTGGCGCATAAATTTAGCATATATAATAGCTTGCGACACAGGAGGTGGTCGTGGGCACCTAGAGAAAGGACACGACACACGGACGAAAGAAATATCGCATCATTACAATTTGTTATGGAATTTGATGTGAGGAGGGTGAAAGGATTCCAGCAATAAATTGAGGAATTTATCGTCGATTAACTATATTGACATGTTTTGATTGAAAACAGATCCAAAAGGATCTCTTCTTCCTAAGGTTGTTCGAGAGATTAAATGAGTTTCGAATAATGAGTGCCAAATTGGAAAAGGGTTACTGTCCTTCATTCGCCGAGGCAAATTTCGCGATAATTTGTTGCATTCGGAAAGTTGCGATGAGAAAATATATTTTTATATTTGCAAGGATTTCAACTATTGCTAGTTGTCCTTTGTTGCTGTTCCGTTTGGGAATATTCATGCATTCAACTAGATGAGTCAAAGCAATGGTAATTGATGGGAGGATGTGTATCTCTCGGAGCCTGTGGAGATATCCTTTGACAAATGTCCTTTATTTGTCATCGCCGGGTTTTGTTTGTTTTTCTCTACTTCTTCCGGGCATAATATCTGACAGGAGGAGGTTTACTAATGTTCTTCTGAATATTGGGTATTATTCAAGAAGAGGCATGACGTGTCCACTCCATGGGCAGTTGACTGATTGGTAGTCGTTTGCTTTGAAGAGGTGATATAATGGAGATGACCTTTGGGTGTAATCAAGACCCAAATCGATTGAATTCGAAGGATTTTCATTCCGAGTGTTTTTCATCAACCAGCCCATGACAAAGGGAGCAGCTGCATTTGCAAAACAAAGTTTTAGCTGCCTAGAGGACTCTGCAAATAATTATTGGCAACCATACTAGGATGCTACTGCTGGGGTTCTCAGTGGGAAACCACTGTCATTTGGTGAAAACTATTATACAAGAAAAGCCTTTCTTAAAAATAATAGCTGCATAGCAAAGCAACGCGACATAATGAATGATTAATAATTGTGTGAATGGTACATTGTTCAAGAACGTGAAATAATAGCGTCCATGTTTTTTTGGATCAAATTATCGAGGTCCTAACGTGATGCAGACTTTGGCGAAGATGTCGTATTGGACCAGCCTTAGAGGTCATCTACGTTATGGCATATCACGTCGATAGGCAACTGTCGGCAGTTCCACAAACCCATGTTACATGGTGGAACAACACGATGGTGCTTCCGACAAATCTCTGTTTTGCATCCTGGTTATAGTATTTAATTCAAATAAAGATAGCCAAGCTACGACCAGGAGCATTTAGGAAAGTGATAGAAAATATCGTACAAAGGCACCAAATTTGTATCAATGATGAAGATGGTCGTCTGTATGACACCATCTGTCACAATTAGTGATGTTTCCGCGCTAACGTAATTAACAAAATTAACTACAAAACCTAACTAAATAAATTTCTATTTAAAGCTGCTTGACACTGGGATTATGAATTGATTGATTGATGAAGCTTACATCAGCATTTAACAGTCCCCAACATCTATAGGCAAAGAAAATAAAATAAAAACTTCTGGCGACACCGTGTACCATTGAACATTCAAATTCCGCAAATTTATGTACAAATTGAGCTGAACTTATGCAATACCAACTGCTGTACCCGGCTTTGCTCTATTCCTTAGCACCTCTACAACAGACTTTTACAATTCCTAAAGGCTCTCGCAAATTCTTCTTCTTCTTCCAATTTCGACGAGGTTATGATACGAAAACAAGAGATCATAACCCTCCCATTTCATCGCATTCCTACTGATACTCTTGTTGCATTCGCCTATTTGACCTCAGAAAATATCGGTAGATCTCTCGATGTTGAATAACTGAGATACTGAGGCCAATCAAATGCTGATGTCGATGCATTTGCGTGATCCAGGCGCTTATTGGCCTACCTCCCCTGCCTCGCAATATCTTTGGAACGCTCACTGATATTGCCTTTGTAACAGAGTTCAAATGATCTTTGAACCAACTGAGCCGATCGCGCTCTATCTTTTATACGATGGTTTCCTTGATGTGGAGGCTTCCATGAATCCTCGAACTTCTTATTCGATCAAGCTTTGTCACTCCTGGGCTCCGTGGCGTAAGTGGTTAGTGTGTCGGATCACTACGCATGAGGTTCCAAGTTCGAATCCCAGAAAACACCAAAAAGTTTTTTCACGGTCCCACCTCTCGCGAGCGTCTGACAAACATCCGAGAGTATTGTTGTCACGAAAAAGCTTCTCAAATCGCCGTTCGGATTCGGCATTAAACTGTAGGTCCCTTCCATTCGTGTGATAAATATAACGCACACAACATGAGTGGTTGCGAGAAGCTAGTCCATGGCACTTTAAAGAGCTGTTGCGTCAAATATTTTTTTTTTGTCACTCCTGCTGTCATGCGAAGCATCTTCATCTCAGTTGCCGTTAATTTACTCTCACACTTTTTGTACATCGTCCAACATTGTGAACCGTATGTGAGCGCTGGACGCACAACTGCGGTGTAGAGCCTTCTTTTCAACTTAGGTGGCATTTATTCTGTCACTGTCGCCACATCATCCACCCTACGCTTACGCGATGATTGATGTCGTCATCACAGGTTGCTTTGCTATTGATCATAGATCCCAGATATTTGAACTTTTCGCACTTGGGAAGCACTGTTCCATTCAAATAAATGTCTGGTCCTGAGTGGATCAGAGAACGGGCAGCACTCTGACTTTTTTGAACTAATGCGATACCCAATTCCCTCCAAAACGTCCACCCACACATCAAGTGCTCGTTGCAGGGACATAGGATCGTCACTTATGATGGCTCCATCGTCAGCAAAGAATAACTGATGTACCTTGGGGTCCATCACTTTACCTTCAAGCAGATAATCAAGGACTGTAATAAAGAGCAAAGGACTTAAAACGCATCCCTATTGCACCCCGACTTTGTTTGGGAACTCTTCGCTTACTCCAGCGGGGCATCTTACTCTTGTTTTTGCTTCTTCGTACATGTGCATGATCATCTATACTTAGGTTTCTGGAACCCCTCGATGTCTTAGCACCACCCATATCAGATCTCGTGGTTGTCTGTCGAATGCCTTTTCAAAGTCAACCAATACAATATACAAATCCCTTAAGGAATCACGATGTTTTTCCATTATGATCCATTATGAAATTTAAAGATGAGAATTCTGAGCCATCTGAACCCAACGTCTCCCATCTTTTTCCAGAACTCAGAGGGCATCTCGTCTGGCCCAACAGTTTTTAATTTTTTGAAGTATTTGACCGCCTCACTACCTTCTTCGACTACAAGGTCGGGTATTTCTTCTCAGTTAGGAGTAGCTCTTGAAAGTATAGCCGGGGAAACTGTTCATTTAATATGGGAGCAAGAGCTGGTCATGAGCATTGTTAATAAACTTTGGCGAACGAATCTAATGAGCATTCCTCCTTCTTTGGGCGGCTTTTTTGAAAATGGTTGCGCTTTTGTTCATATTGTGTCGCCTCGCAGCTCCTGGATAGCCTGATTTGCATCAGCAACAGGGGAATATATTCTCTCCAGTTCTCGATACAGGCCCTTCGTACTCTCTGCTCGAAGATAGGCGTACTTCTTCTTCAGTTGCCTCTTGCAACATCTGTATTCCACTTCGAGGCGAGCTTTTGCGTCTCCATTATAAGAGGGGTACATGGACCAAGCTTTGAAAGCCGCTTTTTACTTATTTATCACTTCTTTAGCTCACCACTCCACCACCATGTTCCTTCGGCGTGCTTTTGATGGCCTGTTGAAGCTCCTAACAGTGATTTGGCCTTCTTTAAGCAAATTCGCTGTATGGAATCCCACATATTTTATGCTCTGCACTCTTTATTCCCAGCTCCGTTGGTGGTGTGAGAGACGTAATTTTTCATCTTCTGATAGGCATATTCTGCATATTACTTTCCACAAACATCTGTCATGCAACCGCTTATTTCCACAGGAAATTTGCATTTGGAGGGTTTTAGAAAAGACCTTGCGTCTAGATGATTTGGTTGTTTCGTCAGTCTGGTTACAGAAACTGCGTCAGGAGCTACAATGGAGTTTTCTGATTAAATTCATTTCCCAGTCAGTTTCTTGCCTATTGGTTTTGGCAACGTCAAATCTATTATTTTCTTTGATTTTGCAATGAAGAGCGGCGAGGTCCACATTCTATCAAGGTGAGTGTTTCTTTCTGTTTTCCTGGCTGCAGGGCAGAATTTGGCAAACGCATTGTTTATTGCAAAACGCATTGTTGAGCTTATCGCGTTCCATCTGTATGCTTAGACGCTGCAATTGGATAGTCTATCAATGAGAGCGTTAATGGATTTCTTCCAGTTAGTCATAGGAGAATTACCATAAAGGTGAATCAGGTATTCACAAATAAACTCAACTCTGGGATTAGTGTTTATACTTCTCTATAAGAAGAGACCTAAAGATATCTTTTATGCTATAAGTGTGGGCTGTGTGCGCTGGTTTGCACCCCAGTAGATCTTTCCTCAAGAACAGATTAACCCGATGATGTTTGTCTGCATGCGACTTGAATAATGGACTTGTAGTAATTTGTTCACAATCCAGAAGCTGAAGCAAGCAAAGCGAGACTCAGAAATAATACGACCAAGATGAAAGCACTCAGTCTTAAAATTTCACCGGTTAAGAAAGTATTACTGAACAGAAGGTCGTACAAGGCACTAAAAATAACACCGGTACACACCTTCGCTAAGAAATATATTCGTATCTTCCGTAAGATGTTCTGGATGAACGTATCTCAAATACATACAACGGAGGAAGTCACATTTTACGAATAAAATTTCCTTAGCAAGTATCTAACGACGCTCCTAGAGACTTTTCTGCTTGCAAAAGCAGGCTTGAAGAGTCCTTGGAAAATCCCCTCTAAAAGTCCTTCAATATTCAGCTACCTTTTGCATCCAGACTCACTTTCTGGTAGTTCCCCTGTTGCTGTCTCGCAATTGGTAAATACCTCCCTGGGTTTAGTAACTCCAGCCACCAACTCCATGTGCAGTTTCAAGCCCTTCAAGTCCCCAGAACGTGATGGTATTATTCCTGCAGGAATTCAGCAATTTGGGGACATTGTGCTTCCATTGCTCAAAGTCATCATGTCGCGCTGTCTAAATCTGGTCTACATACCAAAACTATGGACCGAGGTTGAACTCGTCTACATACCTAAGGCAGGAAAGAGCTCGCACGTGGAACCAGAAGATCTTCGACCTATCAGAGAACTTTTTATTGAGAACTTCAGAAAGGCTGATTGATATCTACCTTTGGCAGAGTATTAGCCCAACTTTGCTCTCGCCATCTTAGCATGCGTACTGCAAAGGCAAATCAGTTGGAACAGCCTTACATTAGCTTGTACGCGTCATTAAAAAATATTTGAACATTAAAGAATACACTATGGCTTTGAAGGAGCTTTTAACAATGGCAAACCAAAGGCGATTACCGACGTACTTGCAAATCTGAAAGTGGATACTTCGCTCGGAGTGTTGGTCAATCAATTGCTCACATGCAGGATTATTAACACGTAGCTGGACGGAACATCGGCCAGAAGAATCGCCTTCTGCGGTAAACCCCAAGGTGGAGCCTTGTCACCTCTTCTGTTGAACGTGGTAGTTAGGTAGTTAGTTTAGTTTAATTGACTACTTTATTTCCAAAAAGACACAACATTTTCTAACATCAGATAATTCTTAGTCCTTTTGGTTTGGTCCTCTTGGCCGTCTACCAGATTGACATTAAATAATAGTTTACTATATGAATATACTCGTAAGTGTGTATAATAAAAAGTAAAATATTAAAAGGGAGAAGTTTGCGATTTCTTAAAACCTTTCTTCTATTATTTGGCTCCTGTAGCGTAGTGGATTTACTGTGTAGTCATATAGTATGTCCCAGCCTCTGTCACCATTTAGGATGTGGATTGCTTCATCTATCTCCAGTACCTGTGCTCCGAAAAAATGTAGGCACAATTCCTTAAGAATAGGGCATTTCGGAATGAAGTGCAACACATCTTCTCGTTCCCTGAGGTTACATAGGCCACATAGAATTGGTAACTCTTGGCGGTGTGGTATGTAGTTAAGACTAAGCAGTTCTCCTCTTATTTTGAAGATAGCGCTATTCTTATCTGTAGAGTTGTTGATCGAAAAATATGTCCTATCTTCTAAACAATAATTGAGTTGGCTATAGTAGATTAGATTAGATGTATATTATTGAGAGGTGCAAGTGTACTGCGACCTATAAAAGATCTATTGTGCCCCCCTTACCAAGGCTCTAGCCGATGATATACTCGGTCTAGAGCACTTCCTCCAGTCCAGCTGCTACAGCAAAGCAGAGTATCTTCAGTGGATTGGTTGGTTGGATGGTTGGCTATAGTAAGATCTATGTATGGATGAATGAGCTGCACTTACAAAATTGTCGTATATTCTGTGTCAGGTTTTTTCCAATAAGATGTTGAATTTTTGTTGGAGTGAAGCCGACTGCTCGTTTGGTGTAATACTTACATTAAAGTTATTTTCCGTTCCTAGCTTTTCCCACTCTAGAACACATTTTACTCCGCCCCGTAGCATTTGAAGGAGCACTAACCTCGGTATTCTTTCAGAATTCATTGCCATGACTTTTGCAACATAATCAAAATGTAGTTTGAGAGTGCTACTCCAGACTCCAAGTGAATCATATAGGTAGGCGAACTACTTGGGAGTCTAAATACTCGCTTTATAAAGTAGCGGAGGAACTTTTCCACAAATTCAAAAGAGCAAAAACCTGGTAGTATATGAGCTACTGGTGGATCTGGATAAGTCGGGCTGAAGAGTAATCGCCTTTGCTGACGACATTGCTATTGCTGCCTCCGGTAAGCACCCAAAAACTAGGTAGGAGTTGGGGTATGAAACCTCAAATCACTCAATGGCTGTACGTGTTTGTTATCAGGCCTATACTACTTTATGGCGTGATCATATGGTGGCCTGCTCTTGATAAGGCCGTACACCTCACTCAACTAGCTAAGGTGCAACGATCTGCATACATTTGCATCAATGGTGCACTGGGAACTACTCCCTCCGCGGCATTGGACATTTTGTTCAAACTGCTACCCTTAGATATTTTTGGCAAACAGATTTCTGCCAGTGAGGCCTCCTCGCAGTGGTCTAGTTAACATATTTGCAACTCCTCGATTCTAGATCTTCTCAACTTCAAGCACGAAATCATGGACTATACTATGGAAACTGAGGTTTGACCGAAACTTCCGCACGAGTGGGACAACTCTCCTCCTGTTCGGTTCACTTCTATACAGATGGTTTTAAGAAGGTGGCTGGGTTGTGGTGTTTTCTCCGAAAAGCTCAATCTGAGCATCTCGTTCCACCTCCCTGGTCATTGTAGCATTTTCCAGGCGGAAATCATGCCGATTAAGGAAACCCTGTCGTGGCTGAAATGTAATGTATTATCTGTCAGCGATATTAACATTTTCACTGACAGCCAAGCGGTAATCAAGTCCCTGGAATCGTTCTCCTTCACTTCAAAGGCCGCCTTAAACTGTCGTCTATCTCTTATGGAGATGACAGAGCAGTTCAACATTCACCTATGCTGGGTGTCGGGCCACAGGGACATTCCAGGTAACTGCAGGGCTGACGACCTCGCCAAACAGGGTACCACTCTAAGGATTTTGCCTGACAGGCAAGCCTTGGGTGTGCCCCTCGCTACATGTAAGTATCTACTAAAGCTGAACGCTATTAGCACGACTAACCTCAGATGGGTAAACGACTCAACGTGTCACATTTCGAGGTAGATCTGGCCCAAGCTGGATCAAAAACGTAGTGCCAATCTGATCAAGTTAAAGCGTATACAAATCAGCTGCATTGTCGGTGGTCTCACAGGTCAGCATGTCAAAAGACTTGACCTCTTCCCCAACGTCTTCTGCAGGAGCTGTAGGGACGAGAAGGAGGAAGGAACCATCCTTCACCTCCTATGCACTTGTTCAGCCCTGTCGCATAAAAGAATGCTCCATCTAGGGTCCCACTTCCTTGAACAACTAAGTGATCTGGCATACTTAGGCGTCATGTGCATTCATCGCTTTATCAAAAGCTCCAGTTGGTATTCTTAGTCCTTGAGTGGCCTAATTGTTGATTCATGGTATCACAAAGGACCTTTGCTGGTCCAAGTGTGTATCCAACCTAAGTATCCAAATCCAGGAATTCAACGGCAGCTCTGTAGACACCTCCAAACTAAACCAGTTCAACAGACTCCTTGAATAGAGCCTTTATGGAACACAGGTTGTGTTTATTTTGAGCTTTTAATTTATGCTTAACAAATAACACAGAATTGATTGTTTACAAACCACAAGGCGAGATTCAATGAAACAGAAATGTAGGTGATATAATACTAATTAAACATTTTTGAGCGGTATGCCGTACGAAACAACCCGCGGATCTGTATGTTTTTTTTTTTTTTTTTGTATTAATTTTCGACAAAATACATTTCTTTTATAATATGGAAATCAGGAGGCTTAGAATTCTGAATTTCAGAATTAATAGAAGCCCTAGAGGACGTCTTATGAAAGCACACCAAGAGACGATACACTGTTGATGAAAAGACCATATATGTACATAGAAAAGCAAATATCCAATAATTTCAAAAGGTACGCCATAGAACTAAAAGAAGCAAGTTTACGAGTCTGTAAGAACAAAGTAATTACAAACAAATTTTTATGAAAATATTGTCATTTGCATTTGAAATCTAGGTGACATCCAATAAGCAAAACGACTACAAGAAACTGCTTAGAGAGTGCACTGTGCAGACTGAGAATAAACAAAGAATTTAAGTACCAACTTTATAGGGACAACTAAAGAGCTCATTTTATCCATAACTGCTGCAGATTCTAAGCTGAAAACAAATTCTGCTTCCATTGAGTTACATCATCCGCACGTGCATTATCACCATTGTCCTTCTCCCACATATATTCAATAAACCCTTACCGATTGACCCAAGTCGTAAACATCTGGTCAAATATTTGCTACCGTGGAATACGTGTGTCGCATATACAAAAACCCACTACCTAAGTAGTAGGACAGCAATAGAACAAACCCTACTACACCATCCCAGCTGTGAAGGCAAAAAAAATTAGTTCAGTGCCTCACGCCATCTACAATCAGACTAATGAACTACCTGGAAAACGAAAGAGAAAAACAACTTTCCCCGAAAATCTATCTGTAGGCAAGAAAAAATTTGCAATTTACCAAGGTCACATTGTTACTGTACCATGTCATACCGCTTGTATCTAATACATCCTTCCGTCTCAAGAAGCAGATCAAAGAAAATGAAAATAAAGAGATAATAGTAGCACGAGAGTGCACATCGTACGCAGTACGTAACTTACCCCTAATCACAATCAAAAGGACAATCAAAAAACAAGACCGGTAAGGATTCTCCTCGCTGCTGATTGGCTACCAATGCACACACCGAAACAGTGGTAGGGATCGATTGAGTCAAGAAGATTCCATCGCACACAACCGGTAAGTCGATGTCGTTTCGGTTCCGATCTCATCATTTGAGTTCTATATCGCATAGCAAACGGACGTGTGTTACGAGAAACTCCCGAGTGTACCTCAGTGTAGTTTGAGAGGAAAAAATTCAGTTAATTCAAAATTATTCGTCCTTGAAGAACATTTTTAGTGTGTTACAATAAAAATTGTGTTTTGAGTCAAAAGGGATATTTTTTGGACAAACTGTGTGCCTTAACGGATATATCCTGCAACGGATTTAAGTTTATCAAGTGAAACAGTAGTATTTGGTGAGTACACCTCTTTCGGCTTTTCTTCAAAATTTATTTAATTTCCACAATCCACAAAGATATTATAAAAAACATGCATGACTGTGCACGCCTTTAATTTATGTAAGGATACAAAAAGCCATGTCACATAAAAAACAACCGAGAACAAAAAATAATTCACTCTGTCTTGTGCCTGGTGATAGGGTATAATTTACCTCTTATATAGGTAAAGGGCCTCTTTTTTTCTTACCCTACTTTCAATCAGAATTTGTTTCCTTCCTACCTTCACCCATGATCGATGAGGCATAGATCTAGATTTTTTCTTAATTTTCTGCTTCTCTTCCGCATTATCCTTTTTTCTTACTTCTAAGTCAGCGAACAAAACATCTTTCACCCATGAGGATGGAAAAAAAAAATTAGGGTACACACATCATAGGGGTGATCTAGTTTCTCTTCCGCATATGTCCTATAAGTACTCTATCCCACCTTAATCACGTTAAGAAAATCCATTCAAATGAAAAAAAAAAAGGATCTAGAGTAAAGGACGACACAAAATACGTGCGCGCAAATATCGATCAAGAGAAAACAAAAAAGAACTTAATCAGATAAGTTACCCTCGAGGTAGAAATTATTTGCCTCTCTGAGAAATCCTTTGCGTCCTGTGAGAACATTGAGTGAGATTAGAAGATGCAATAAAATGGATTTTTTCCTGCCTCGGCGGTGGTTTTAGCAGTTAGGCTTAGCCGGTAGCCCTTTTATTGGGCAGATGATTAGAAAAGATCTCGATCAGTGATCATGCGCGTGTGCTCAGGTCTGGTATTTCCTAGAGGTGGAGACGATTTCAATTGCGAAGACAGCCGCTATTGAGATGTTATCGGTAAAATGATTAGCTAAAGTTATTGATATTGGAGATAAGATCAATACAGCGTCGCGTGGATCAGTTTAAAGAAGTTCCTTGAAAACTTGAAAAGGGTTTAGTGTAGGAACATCAAAGTGGTGGTTGATTTTAAATACAAATACAGTGCAACCATCACATTACTGTACATGTCCTGATTGAGGAAAATAAATTTTGATCTGGAAAGCGATCGCGTGGCCGATCACCATTCTCTGATTCAAGGGTATTTACCCCAATTACTCATAAAATTCATATTCAGCTTCAAAAACTTCGATCGTATGGCCGATCACAAATCTCTGATTTGAGGGTTTACCCCAATTACTCATAAAATTCATATTCAGCTTCAAAAACTTAAACTTTTAGCCATGTTTTGACCATTTGACCAAATTTCATATCTGCAGCGAAAAGTGATCGTCAAATTCAAAACTTGTTTCCGGAAATCAATCGAAAAGGAATACATTTTCAGTAATTTTTTCATCAATCAATTATGTTTGTAAGAAAACTCAACGCAACGATCAGTGATCTTCAAAATTATTTTCCAATACCAACGAGTTGAATTATTTTACCAAAAGTAAGGCCTGCTAAAATTACTCATTACATGTTTTCTCAATAAATCTGTGGCCACAAGCCATAACCGCCTAAATCGAGTTAGGACACACTTGAATTAATGATGTCAGAAGATGGTTTGCTATTCTAGGTTATGTGGTCAATTTTTTACTCTATTATCATTTGTCGTTACCGAGTTATGGGCAAAGAAACAAGACTAAAATTCCAAAATCCTATACGTTTTCGGCAAAAACGAAAACTTCAAACTTGTTTTCTTAGAATCTGTGAAAATCGACTTAGGCGGTTATTCCTTGTGGCCGCAGCAATATTCAACTGACTACTTAGAAGTCTTTGACACTAACTCCAAAGGCTTGCTACAACACCTTCTTAAAGTTGTAAAGTTCGTACAATTTGAAAGTAAACATTAACTAAGACGTAGCTCTTAATACAACCCCTGACTACTACATTATACTACAAACTGACTATGCAGAACACAAAATAACATTTACATACAATCGATCGCTTTTAAGTGTCTTCACCTTTTTTTTTGAAAAATTAAAATCAAAATGAATGCATCGCAGAAAGAAACTGCATCTGTTTAAAGTACAAATACAAACCTAGCACATTTAAAGCATAATCACAAAGGGTCTAAGTTGTCACCTTCGCCAAAGCAATGTAAAGCAGAAACCTACAGCTACTCGTTTGTAAAAAAAGTATAATTAGTATGAAAGTATAAATAATGATCGACCTGCAACAGCTGCCACAGTATTATCTCACTAGAAAGCCAATTTAAATTTAACCAGACCCACGAAAAGTTTCTTGACAAAGGAGAGATGTTCTTCATAGAGGCAACGATTTTCATAGAGATCGACGATCATCATAGTGATCGAACAGATCAGCAACAATAATGATCAACCTGCAACTGCTGTACTTCACTAGAAAGCCAATTCAAACTAAACCTGAGCCATGCAAAGTTTTTTGATAAAGGAGAGATGTTCCTCATAGGGGTAACGATTTTCGTAGAGATCGGCGATCGTCATAGTGGTCGAACAGATCAGCACCAATAATAATCAACCTGCAACAGCTGTCACAGTCCTATCTCACTAGAAAGCCAATTCAAACTAAACCTGAGCCATGCTAAGTTTTATGATAAAGGAGAGATGTTCCTCATAGGGGTAACAATTTTCGTAGAGATCGACGATCTTCATAGTGATCGAACAGATCAGCAACAATAATGATCAACATACAACAGCAGTCACAGTCCTATCTCATTAGAAAGCCAATTCAAACTAAACCTGAACCACGAAAAGTTTTTTTTGACAAAAGAGAGATGTTCTTCATAGAGGTAACGATTTTCATAGAAATCGACGATCGTCAGAGTGATCGATAGTCGGTATGAAGATCGGCAATTTTCACAGCGATCGATGAGTAAATATATAAGATCCAACAGTTTCCAATGAAAGGAAGTGATCCACTCAATTTGGTGAGAATCACTTCGTTTGGTTATGATCACTTGCTATAATAGACTCATAGAGGTAACGATTTTCATAAGGGTCGAACAGATCAGCACCAACAATGATCAATCTGCAACAGCTGTTACAGTCCTATCTTACTAGAAAGCCAATTCAAACTAAACCTGAGCCATGCTAAGTTTTTTGATAAAGGAGAGATGTTCCTCATAGTGGTAACGATTTTCATAGAAATAGACGATCGTAAGTGTGATCCAAGGTCGGCATGAAGATCGGTGACTGTCATAACGATCGATGAGTATATAAGATCCAATAGTTTCCAATGAAAGGAGGTGATCCACTCGGTTTGGTGAGGATCACTTGGTTTGGGTATGATCACTTGCTATAATAGACTTGATCCGAACTTTAGTCTATAATCAGATAACATCCCAGATTTTACTGACCAATTGAAAAATTATAATCACATCTGCTGACAATATAAGAGACCGATCATAGTTAGTAAAGTAACTTAAGACCAATGATCCAATTTGAAAACTTGTTTCGAAAACTAACGATCATTGAAACATAATTCATCGCATGATCAGTGATCATATTTAAACAGAAAGTGGTTTCAAATTTTAAAACTAATTGATCAACACCAAATTAACGTATTTGTATTGCATGGCAGTTTTAAAATTAAATAAACTGGAAATAACGCTATTTATGAAATAAGGATTTATTTTATAAGCACCATCATGTTTCTTGTGCACTCATATGTCTAACAAGATCAACAATTATATGCTGCAAGAACTTAAAACAAATCCCACCACCACTCTGCAAATCCTTAATTATTTTCAAGATCATATTTACCTTGCAATTAAATCGATCGCCGTAGAACTGAAAAATCCTTTACTTACAATTCCCACTTAAAAACGGAAACAAGTCGAGAACCTCTTGAAACCTCTTAATAAACGCTTAAACGCAAAAAATCATTACAAAGGTATTCCTTCTTTTTTTTTCAAATATCCTCCAACGGAGCAGCAAAAATAAATTTCTGCAAACACAAAAAGTATATAAAAACTATTTAACTCGTACCCTTTTGAATTTAATTTTCAAGTCCAAGTTCAAGTAAAAACCCAAAAAGAAAAAAATCTTACTGGTATTGCTCAAATAAAAAGTATCTCGCGGATGTTCATCTACACAGTCACCACACTCTTTACCCATTTATAAATCAAAAAGGCGAAACACGTTCTTTAGAACGTTAATCTATAGAATATGCTCGCAGTCAGACTCTGGGACGGTGGAGGATTGCAGCATAAAAAACACCACGAGCCAATTCAAAAACAAAACAAAAAGTAAAAAACGTTCCACAGACCTTTGCCAGACCTTAAATGGAAGTAGTATCTGGTTTGGAAGTTTTTAGTTCTTTTTCGATTTATTTTTCAAGATTTCATCCTTTTTCACCCAATGGACGCTATGATCGCGATTTCTTTGCATGGTGCTCGTATTTTTTTTGGTAATTGTGATGATGTGGGACCATGCGTGATGATTCTAGATAAACGCTTAAAGGTGAAGGTGGAAGATCGGTGGAGTCGATCGGTTTCATACCAAGTTGACTGACCATAAAGAAATGTATCTGCAATTTTGGGGCTCATAGTGGGAGCAATGGAGATGGAATTAATTGAAGTTTCGAGTGAAATTAAAGAGTATGATCAACAGGGTGGTTCAATGTTTTATTGGAATCAGAAAAAAATCTAGAGATGGCAATACATTTTTAAAAATTAAAAATTTTGCATTTGAATCAGTATTGGAAGACAATCAGGGTTCTTGTGCATACATTTGCCCTCGGACTTTTTCCCTCGAACAAAAATTAGATATCTTCAAAATAAGGGAAAAAAATCATCAGAGAATAAATAAATATCGCGATTGCGTTGAAAATTCTCTTAAATTGTCATTCATGATACTTATTTCCTTTCCGGGGAATTATTAACTATTTTTTAAAAAGACTTAATTTTTGCTCGGGGGAAAAGTTCCAAGGAAAATTTATTCACGAAAACCCCGAATAGGGGGAAATTTTAGGCAAACATATGTTTCTTATTAACTGAAGGAAATTTTATAAATAAAAGCAAAAATTTGGACCATGAAGCAGTTAAAGTTAATACAATTTTTTTTAAATCCGCAATTTAGTATCAGTTAAAAACTTTTATGAAAATGACTTCAAAAATTGCTATTTCTCTATCTAAATCACTTTTTTGAACCACAATTTCCGACTTTGATAAAAAATCTGCTTGCCACACTGTCATATTCTTCTTTGAATCTTGTATGATTTGAGGTGTTGATATGATGTTGATCAAAATTCTACATTACTGTAGTTCTTGGAGCTAATTTTAAATATTTGATCAGCAACACAACAGCCAAACATAAGCACCCAGTGCAACAACCAGATAACTCCACTTTTTTAAATGTTAAGAAAACAAAAAAATAAAAATAACTTAAAAATAGGAAAAGAACATATTTGCAAATTATGAATTTGTTTTGGAAAGTAAACATAAAAATACATCTTTTTGGTTTTAAAACATTTCAAAAATTATAGTTTTTAAGTAAAAGAAAAATATTTTTGTTTTTGGACTTGTCTTGTTATTGCATCGTTTTTGGGTTAAAATTAATGGATAGCTTCATTTTGGGACGCACTGCTGGGACACTAAATTATTGTAGAAGTTTATATGCACCGGAGGAACATACTGTTGTTTTGCCAAAGTAATCACATCCTCATATTTTTTGGAGTTGAGGGGAAGATTGTTTGGTTACAATATTGTTGACTTAAAATGGTCGCCTTGCAGGTTTGCTTTTGCTCCAATATCATAGGTCGTTAATGAAATAATAATAACGCTGAAATGCTTGCAATATTTGCTTCTTTTTTAGAACAAAATCTTCATTCATCATTCATGTATGTCCTGTATCCCCTTGTGTATCCTAGGCCCTAGGCCCTACTACGCCTATGCGCCATCGTAAAGGTTTCTGGCAATGAGTCTGAGTTCTCCCCAACTGCCATGCCCCCTTCTCGACGGTTCTGCGCCATGTTCTTCTCGGACCACCAGCTCTCTGCCATCCTGAGTTAAAGCGTTCCCTTGCATAGCATGATTCGATATGGAACTATCTCCCTTTCGGAACGTGTGACCAATCCACGGCCACTTCCGTTGTTGGATGGTTGTGCCTATTGGTTCCTGACCCGTTCTCTCGTAAATGTGTTCGTTAGAGATACGATTGGGCCAGATAAATCCTAAGATATTACGCAGGCACCTATTAACGAACGTTTGCAGCTATCTGGTGATAGTAGTGGTCACTCTCCATCTGCTGCATCCATATAACAGCACGGATTCACCGATGGAGCGGAACAATGTTAGCTTGGTGTTAAAACTGATTGCATTGCTTCGCTTAATTTTGGACAACATCCCGAACGCGGACTTTACTTTGGCGATTCTGTTGGCTATATTCAGTTCGGTTCCACCCTCGATCGAGACAATACTCCCAGAAAACTGGAAATCCTCTACTCTCTCTACCGATTGTCCAGCAATGCATATTTGAGCCGATGAGTTTGTTCCAAGGCTGATAATTTTAGTTATCGCCGTGTTTATTTTCAGCCCGACGACGCCTGCTCCCTCTCCACATCTGCTGGCATTTGGTGGAGATCCATAGTTCTGTGGGAGAGTAAGCATACATCGTCAGCGTGGTCAAGAAGTTTTCAGTTGGGATGTCATAGTATATCGAAATCCTCAATTTTCCGTCATAAAAGCTGCACATCGCTAATCACCCAATTAAAATAGTATTCGTGAAAGAATACAGCCTTCTCTTACCCCATTTTGGATCTCCAACTCCTCAGACAACCTCCCTCTGTGCAGAACGTGACATTTGGAGCCTTCATAGCAGTGAATTTGTCGGGAATACCTCTCCCACGTAAGGCACTTCAAATAAACTCCCTGTTGGTACTATCGAACGCCTTCTCAAAATTGATGAACAGCAGGTGAAGTGGCAATCGATATTCAACGCACTGTTCGATGATAATCCGCATGGTGTTGATGTGGTCGACACAGGAGGATCGATCCAGAGCGGAAAGCTGCTTGTTCGGCATTGAGTGTGTCTTCGAGATGTCGTTTGATTCGCTGCAGTATCTTTTAAGCTATGTTCTTAGCTACAGCAGGCAGCACACAGATACCCGTCCAGTTTCCGCACTGATTGCTCACCGACATTTTATTTTATTATATTATTGACCAATGTCAATGTTATATCAACTCTACCACCGTTTTTGTAAATCTACCACATTTTTTTGTCCAAACTACCAACTTTTCCAAAATCCAAGTGACAGCACTGCTACCGTCCTCTGCTGCAAAAATAACTAAACGAGGTAAAACAACACGGCTCCGATCAAAGAACCTTCCACCTCTATAGCTACCCTTATAACCTAAAGCAACAGGACTCCTTAGGCCAGTCCGGGCAGCATCGATGGAAGGGTCACTAAAGCGTAGGCATGCTAGCTCTTGTTCATCCTAACTCGCCGGATGGGGGTGTTCTTGCTGTAGTGGCTACAAACGGGGATTACGAATTTACATGCCTGTAATAAGATAGTACCTACTTCAACATAGAAGTAATAGTTAATGATTCCCGAAATGTCTTCTCACAGCACTTATGCCGACTGCACAGTTTCAAAAGTGGGAGAGGAAGCTATGATGCAGTAAGTCCCCTGGTGTACCCACCCCTACACACCACTGACTAGAAGTCCATGGCATGTTTCCGTGGTCTTCACACAGTTTCTAATACAATTCGTTTTAATATCTATTAGGCTATATATATTGGTAGATACATTAGTACATAGTCTTAAATTTTCCAGAAATAGGAGACAAACTGCATAAAATCATATTTCTGTGGCCACAAGGTATAACCGCCTAAATCGAGTTAGGACCAAATTGAATTATGGATGCTGGAAGATGCTTTATTATTCGAAGTTCATGCTATTAAAATTGTACTTTAGTACCTGTTATCGTTACTGAGTTATAGGTAAAAGAATAAGACTAAAATTTCAAATTCCCATATGTTTTCGGGAAAAACGAAAAATTTAAACTCGTTTTCCGAGAATCTGTGAAAATCGACTCAAGCGGTTTTACCTTGTGGCCACAGATTTTTCGGTTACTATTAGCTTTTACTGATCCATTACTTTCACTTTGTTTTGCATGCATGTCCTTTTTTTTGTCCGCCCAATAACGATAGCGATTAGTATTTATTTTCACCAAGAACTGAACAAAGTATTGAACAAAATTTCATTTTACTTACCTTGAAGCACAGTTTTCATCGGATTGCATATCTTAATATAAGTTGCACATTCGAATTCTAAATTCAGTATTGATATTTTGAAGTTTCCAATAACTTGTGTCTTTAAATACGTTTTATTCAAACGTGTAATATAAAAAAATTCATTGATTCTAGCAATTAAATTAGAATAGTTTCAATATCAGGTCTAGCTTAAAAAAAAAAGTCTTTCTGTCTTTCTTAAAAACTGTACTTCAGGGGAATCTATATTAGTCTAAAGATTGCATCCAAGACCTTTTAAAAGTAAATCTCTTAGGATCTAGAAATTTGTTTATCGAGCGCTTCTAAAACGGGTATATGGTATGTTCAGCAATGAGTATTTCAAGTCATTAACATTCAAAATCAAACTATGTTAACTCTATAAATCTTCCATCAGATACCTTTCTGTATTTATTTCCTATAGACATGTATACGTATGTATTAAAAACCAAACCAGCCGAAGCTCTTAAATCCAAAGTTTGTAATTAACTCATGTTGTATATCGGCTTACTTTTGAGGTAGATTTTAAATTCATATTTAGGCTAACACTCTGAGTATTTTCGAGCTATCCATTTAAATAACTCTCACAGAAAACAGTATTTATATTTGTTGATTTTACACTTACATATATACATAATCCGGTCCTCTTCTACCATTTTTTCATTTCTTTTTCAATGTATTTTATTAATTAAATTCATTATGACTTACATGCTAACAAGAACGCTTTTTACCCTTTATGTGTCGAGGTTCTGCCCCTGGTTTCTGTCTTCCTCTTTTTTAAGAACTCTCTTCAGTGGTTTCTATCTCTTGTCGTTTCTTTTGCCGAGTTTCAGCTTTCTTTATAATCTTTTTAGTTGCTCCGTTTCAAGTTATTTTGGATCTCTTGGTTGTTCCTTAAGGTTTTGCTTCCCATATTTTTTTGACTTGTCTGTTTTCGTCCATCCACATCATTTGTCCAAACCATTTGAGTTTTTTATCTTCTAAGGTCTTTTTGGCGGGTTCCGCGTTAAGTTCGTTCCTTATGTCTTCGTTTCTTTAACTCTTGATTCGTCTTATTCCTAGCACTCTTCTTAGGTACTTCATTTCCAAGTTTTGTGTCTGTTTTTCTTGCCTTTCTGAGAGGCCCTAGTTTTGTCCTTCGTGCAGTAATACTGGAAGGTAGATCGACTTGATTTTGGTTCTTCGGGATATTTGTCTGTGATCTAGAAACTTTTTCTTTAACGCAGCTTATAGTCTATTAGCCGATAGGATCCTAGCATTTAATTCGTCTTCCGAGCTACCTCTGTTGTTGAAAACACTTCCCAGATATTTGTACCTTTCCACCTGTTCGATGATTTCTCCATCCACGCTCACATTTATTACCCTCGTTCCGTTACTAATTGCCATAACATTTGTTTTTTCGACGCTCAATTCTAATTTTTGTGAAGCCAGAGTGTCTTTCCAGACTTTCAGATTCTTCTCCAGGATTTTCTCTGAGTATGCGAAGCACTATGTCATCTGCAAAGCACAGGCCTGTGTAGAGATCGGTCTCAAATTCCAATATCTAACTATGAAGCTTTCCATTCTTAATTGGCAGTATCGTATAGCGTCGTCCATTGTACAGATGAATAGAAGAGGTCTTAATTCACTTCCCTGTGTGACACCTTCTGACGTTTTGTGTTTCTCCGACATTCTATTGCTGGTCCTGACAACATTGTAGGTGTCTTTATAATTCTACGGCAATAAGTTGAAGTAGCTTAAGTCCATTTGTACGATTTTTCAGGAGACGCATTTAAAGTTGTCGCTCATGTGAAAATCGTATGAAATTTTTAAATTTCGGCACTACTCTGATAGCCGTAACTCGGCAGTCTTTACAGATATGCAAATAAAAAATTGAAAAAGAATACTTTGTGTAATTGAGAACATTTCTTCGTAATTAATTCAATTTTGACTTAAGTTGACTTAAGCTACTTCAGCTTATTGCCACAGATTAATGCTTTTAATAGCTCTTGCAAGACACACTCATCCACACCTTTATTACTTAGACGTGCCCACATTTTATTTCTACTAACCGTTTCGAATGCCTTCTTCATGTCTATGAAGCTTGCGTATACTTCCTTATTTTTGGCCAGTTTATTTTCTAGAATTCGTTGCACCATAAAGATGTGATCCTGTGTGCTATTTGTCGGTCTGAAGCCGCTTTATACCTCTGATAGATGTTCTTCCACCATCTTTCTGAGCCTACTCTCTTATATCGTCTCGTAAACTTTTAGAGCCGTAGAGAACAGAGTGATACCTCTATAATTTCCACAATCGTTTCTGTCACCTTTCTTATAAATAGACAGGATAACTCCCTATATCCAATCATCTGGAATCTGCAATCTAGTCCACACCATGTTTAGGATTCCTAGCAGATCTCTTTTACCTTCTCCTCCTTGTTGACTTTAAATGCATTTACATTAAAGATATCTGGCACTTTTCCCTAAAACTTCGCCTTTTCTCAAAAACTAATCAAAGGCAAAATCCATCTAAAGTGAGTTTAGTGAAATGATGTCTAGTTCAACCAAGTAAAATAAAATCAGTTTTTGATCATGAAACAAATGAGTCACAGGCGTGTGCAAATTTCAATTATTTGAACATGAACAGCAACAACCCGTACAACTTTTAAATCTTAAGACTTCGCAAATTTTTTAGAAATTGTGTGACTTTCGACATAGACCTATTTTCCAAAGATTGACAACGTATATTGCTGCAAACCATAACATAAAATTTAAAAAAAAATACTGCTTAGAGGACAAAAATATGCTGAATTTAAAAAAACAAAAAAATTGGTTAAATTGTGCAATTTTCAAAGTTAAAGTTAGTAATCAATATGACTAAGGACAGATTTAAGGACATCTGCAATCGTACAAAAGACAGCTGTTATTTACTTTAATTTCGGAAACGACAATTGCTTAAAATTCTTGGCAAGATTTAATTTTTTTTGGAATACTGAGGTAGTATTTTGATAGGAGACCACTAGTTCCAACACCCAGGAGATATTCATTCCAAATACCGCTTGGTACTTAAATATTTTAGACCCCAACTTTGGCTAACTTTTTTGCTTCAATTTCGACAGTTAAGGTACCTGACACTTTCTTGCTTACTTCGTAATATATTTGACAAAAAACCATCCAATTCTGTTGCTGTATACATTTTTTGCAAGATTCTAACATTTTTGAAATATTAAGACAGCAGTTTGGCAGGGGGCCAACAGTGTCATTGGAGACATTCATTCCAAAAATCGCTTGGTACTTAAATATTTTAGACCCCAACTTTGGCTAACTTTTTTGCTTCAATTTCGACAGTTAAGATACTTGACACTTTCTTGCTTACTTCGTAATATATTTGACAAAAAAGCGTCCAATTCTGTTGCTGTATAAATTCTTTGCAAGATTCTAAAATCTTTGAAATATTAAGACAGTAGTTTGGCAGGAGGCCAACAGTGTCATTGGAGACATTCGTTCCAAAAATCGCTTGGTACTTAAATATTTTAGACCCCAACTTTGGCTAACTTTTTTGCTTCAATTTCGACAGTTAAGGTACCTGACACTTTCTTGCTTACTTCGTAATATATTTGAAAAAAAGCGTCCAATTCTGTTGCTGTATAAATTCTTTGCAAGATTCTAAAATCTTTGAAATATTAAGACAGCAGTTTGGCAGGAGGCCAACAGTGTCATTGGAGACATTCGTTCCAAAAATCGCTTGGTACTTAAATATTTTAGATCCCAACTTTGGCTAACTTTTTTGCTTCCATTTCGACATTTAAAGTATCTGACACTTTCTAGCTTATTTCGTAATATATTTGACAAAAAGCATCCAATTCAGATGCTGTATAAATTCTTCACAACATTTTAAAATTTTTGGAATACTAAGGCAGTAGTTTGGCAGGAGGCCAACAGTTTCAACATCCAGGAGACATTTGTTCTTAAAATTTCTACGAACTTGTTACTTAAATATTTTAGATCCTAACTTTGGTAAACTTTTTTGTAATATAATCCGATATCGACAATTAAAGTATCTGACACTTTCTAGCTTAATTCCTAATATATTGTATTTGGCAAAAAATTGTCCAGTTTGTTGCTGTATCTCTTTGGCCACAATTGTGACTGTTCAGAAATATTTTGTAATAGATAAAGAATACATTCATAGAAATATCAAAATCAGTTTCAGATCGATTTAACGAAACTTTTAGAGCTAAGTGAACGTGAAAATACGTCACATGCACTTTAACTCATAAAATTCATGTCAAAAAAAAAGGCCATAAACTTAGCAGTTTAGTAATGCTATTTCGGAGAGTTTATTGAAGAAGTACGTCAAAAATAAAATTCTAGTAGACAATTATATAAAGAATTATACTATTCAAAAACTTAGGACTTTGGTATCAATTATTCACGTTAAAATCCACTGCAGATTTTTTATAAGATCACCCACCAGTATGAAACATGAGGCGAGCCCCACAAGCGGATCAGTAGAAATGCAGTGAAGTGGGAGGGTTATGATCCCTTATTTTCAAATCATAATTTCGCCGAAATAGGAAGAGGAAGATGCAACAGTATGAAGGCTCAGCGTTCAAAATTACCATTTTCAAAAGAGAATTTGACATTTATCAGGCCCCATTTCAAAATGCAACTGGTCTGATGAAAAAATTAAAAAAAAATACATTGTCCCATAAAAGTACTTAACTGATAGCACAAACAATTGCCATCCATTTGATGAATGAATTCTCAATTCCATTCAATAATTTGACAAAATTTCGGCAAGCCAAATAATTGTCAACCCTCTATCGCAAACATTACCGCAAAAACATGACACATAACATACCGCATCATTTTTCCTAAACACAGTCTCGCGCTCAAACTTCCGAAAGATACCAAAATGACATCATCCTTTTAAAATCTACTGTTACCACACTGTGAATGAATAACTTCTTACCATTACCCACCACCACCTGACAGGACACGGTTGCAATTTCATTTGTCCATTTATTGTCCATCTTTTACCTTCGATGTCTGTGTTGTTTCTATTTTTATTTTTTTCCTCCTTTTCTCGTATCCTTGCAAAATTTCCATTCAACTCAAGAAAGAGGTTTAAAAAAAAAGAAATACATCCTTTTTGCCATGTTCTCCCTCTCCATTCAAAGGATCACTAAACTTAAAGAAGTAAATATAAAAAAAAATAAAACTGCACAGAAATCCTGTCTCAAGCTGTGCAGTAAATTTGCACAAATCGAAAGGATAATAAATGAGAAAAAAATCTAAGAAAGGAGACAAATTTTAATCCAGTTTTAAGATATATTTTTTTTCTTTGCACTCCCCTCAAAAGGATATTGAAAAACCGGGAGAATTTTCGGCGAAAAGGACCACTACCCGAAATAATTTGCGGATTCTCCATTGTGGTGCGTTGCACTAAAGAAAAAAAACAAGTTTAAACAAAAAAATAAGAAAAAAAAAGAAAGGACACATGCGTCCTTTGCCTTTCAAATTAATTTTAAAAATTGTTTTGTATTTGGAACAGTAAAATGCAAATTGCCAAATAAAATACCCCATTCATGTCCAGGGAGAAGAAAAGGATACGCACTCGCGGAATACACCGCGCGTACATACAGACGCCTTCTAGGCGGTGAGTTAGCGTAGATCCTTGCGCGAAATTTACTTTATTTTATGCAAATTTTTCAATTTGGGCTTATGGATAGGAAACAGGAGGATCTTTAAGGATGTTGCAACAACTTGTTTTTTTTTTGCGCTGTTCTGTGTAAGGACAATTTGGGCGAATACACATAGACAACATTACAACAAAAGAACATTTTTGGAATATTTTCGGCAACCAAAGATGATTTATCATCGTCTGTACATTTGTGTGCTGCTTGATTGAGAAAAAAAGAAGGAGAAAACGAGCAGCTGCAAGGTTAGAAGTGATCTATATTGGTCTTGTCGAGGAGTTTGCAATGGGTGTAAGGACATATGGCAATAATTTGACAGGATACCTCAAGCGTCTGGAGGAAATGATTGGCAGGATCAGTTAATGGCTCAAAATATGCATATTAAACTCGCTACAAAGAATCTTTAAAAATAATAAATCTTTGTTTTTAGCAAAGAACATTAGAGAATCTAAAATCGTAAGAAGATTTAGAACTACCCAAACCATTTGATAACGTTTTCTTGATACTTAAAATTAATAATTACTTTGGTGTAGTCAAAACATCAAAACATAGAAGACTTTTCAGAAATCCGTCCACTGACACCCAAATTAAATTAAAAATTCAAAAGAACACGCAAAAGTTGATAAGTCTTAATTCTCAAGGAAAGATTACATTTAAGATACATACTTGTTAAGTTAATAATAAAATTAATAATTACTTTGGGGAATAGTCAAAACGTCAAAACATAGAAGACTTTTCAAAAATCTGTCCACTGACATCCAAATTAAGGTTAAATTTCAAAAGAACAACCAAAAGTTTATAAGTCTTACATCTCAAGGAAAAAATTACATCCTTGTCAAGCTAGCAAGATAAAATTGTGGTTTAAGTTGTCTATGCCGTTGAAAAAATGCTCATTTGTGGACATTTTTGACCGATAATTTGAAAGAAATATAAAAAAATGTTGACGTTGTCAATTCTAAGAACAATGACGTTGTTCAAAATGTACCAAAATCTTCAAATCCTTGTCATGCAATCTATTGCCGATAGAATTTAGAGAGCATTTTGGCAGGTGGCCAAAAATTAAAAAAAAAAAAAAAACATTTAGTCATCACAATTATATTTTCGGGAACTTTTCGAAAATTAAGTACCATTTCTGACCGAAAATCTAGAGAAATAAATGTAAATCACGAAACAAGATACGAAGTCAAGTCAAAAACAAAGTCATGACAAAGTTTAATATTGTTGTCCAGATTTCGAAAACATTCATCATTTCAACAGTCTTGACAGGATAAATCCAGGAAGACCAAATTATAAAACCAAAATATCTGCTAGTCAATTAATACGGGAAAAAAATTAATAAAGAACATATTTAACAATTTATAACGGTTTAAAGATTATGAAAGAATGCTAAAAATTCAACGAAATCAAAATCTTATTTCTAGATATGTTCATATTTCCCCAATAAATTTGATACGATTTCCAAAAAAAATATATGCAGAACAAAAGTTCAAAATATTGCGTCGGTAGTTTTGGTACAATGCCCTCGAAAATTCTATATTGGAAATAATTTCGGCCAAAACTCTTTAAAAAAAGACGATCGCTTCAAATATCAAATGCATTATGTCAAAAAGATATCGACAAAGCATATAGGTCTAAACTATGATACAATTTATATCTAGATGAGCAACAAAATGTCCAAAATTTGTGCATCTTCAAAGCAAGGGAAATTACTGATATCGACTGGATACCTAAGTGAACTAGTTCGAGGATGAGGGCAAAATTAAAACCCATTGGCAGATGAAAAAATAAATTAATGAGAATTGTATTCAGAACAGAACAGTCAAAGAACTAATTTCAGAAAATTCAAAATATTATAATATAAAAAATAGACGAGGTCCAAACTGTGTTGGAGGTAAACTTCAACTTTCAGGTTGGTCTCAATAATTGAAAAAAATGTTAAAGAAAAAAAGGATATGAATAAATCTGTACATTTTAAAAAAAAGTAGATAAGCTCTCAAAAGAGATCTGAAAATACCGTTTCGTACTATGAATTTGACTGAAAGCCAACTCGACAAATAACTCAAAATAATCAAACATTTTCAAAAAGTCACTTTGGAATTACTCCTATATCCAGTCTTGATTTTAAATAATTGAAGTGCGTAGCAAAGAGTGAGCCAAAAATTAGTGCAAACATTCAAAAAAAAGATATAAATTCTAATTCTACCATCAGCTTCCACTGGTCAAACTTTCATCCACTTATTCCAAAAAAGCTGCATTTACATAGGATATATCTGTGGCCACAAGCCATAACAGCCTAAGTCAAGTTAGGACAAAATTGAGTTAAGGATGCCAGAAGATGAATTCTATTCAAAGTTTATGCTGTAAATTTTTTACTCTATTATCTGCTGTCATTACCGAGTTATGGGCAAAGAAACAAGACTAAAATTCCAAAATCCCCTACGTTTTCGGTAAAAACTAAAATTTCAAACTTGTTTTCTGGGAATCTGTGAAAACCGACTTAGGCGGTTGTTCCTTGTGGCCACAGATATTTACACTGAGCTTGATGTCAGACCTCATATGCAAAAGTTTTATATTTTATGTTGTCCAGAGGTTACATTTTCAAACATGCCGCTTAACAAAGGTTAACAACGAAAGTTTTAAGGGTTTTTGACTAAACTAAAACAAATAACAAATTTCTAGAAAAATTAACAAAACCATTTTTTGCTCTATTGTGGAATTCTAAAATGTCATTCAGGACTTATGTATACAGAGAAGACAAAACATAAACCTCAGGTTAAACTATTTCATCAGGAGAATTCACGAAGTTCAAAAACTTCCAGATCCAAGATCCCACTGTGACTTTCATTGCACTTTGACTGAGCCATTAAAATTTGGTAATAGGTACATTTTTTAGTACTAGCAAGGATCAGATTTTGTAACTTCCGATCTTGTACGCAGAATTCAAAATTTACGTTTAAATCCAAGTATAGACACAGCTCTAGATCAAAATCAAAAACTTCGCAGGATAGGGTGAAATTGCAGTCAACATGGGCTCTATATAAAGAGAATGAAGTTCCTTACATTCAAAATTTTTACAAAGGTCCCATATTTTTGTTCTAAGATAGATAGTAGTTTGAATTTTAGATTCATCCTTGAACCAGTTGAACCAGTGAATAATAAAGCGAGACCGGAAAAGCGTGCTTATTCACTTTCCGAAACCACATTTTAATGAACAAGAAAGTTTCCGTTTTCTGAATTCTTAGATGATTGCATATTTTTAAGATAAGCTCATTTTGAAACCTCCGTTTTATCCCACAAAATTGTTCTTTAATTCGTCATTCAAAAGCTCTTTTCTGGTTTGATCGACCAGTTCTGGGCAACCATCCGGTAATTTTTTGGATTCACTTCTCGTAAATGTGTGCATTTGACGTACTGCATAATCAATTTGTGGAATCCTCAAATGGTCAATAAATTCATTGCACTTAGGAATGTCAATTTTCCAAATTGTTAGCAATTCGAGTTATCCCCATAAAAATAAGTACAAAATATGTATGTAACGTCCTTACAATGCAATTTCAATCCTGGAGCTCCTTTTCTAACGAAATATGTATTCAATTCGAAAATATCCTCCCATATACAGAAACTACAAAACGAAATAGGTATTATCTTAGCATTATCCTTCCCAGGATCCCTCTATGATGTGAATATCCTAATCAGCTTAAAAATTCCTTCTCTTCCAACGCCGCAGAAGAAAGCAGAGCGCATTTGTGTGGTTGCTGTTCGACTTTGCTTTCTTTTGTGAAAAGGAAATTCTTCCTTTGCATAGATCTACAAAGGATATTGATTGATTTTTGTTAGCAAACCAACAACAACTGCCTACCAACTACCAACCCCCTTACAATCCTGTATGGTGTTTGAAAAACTATTTTGATCCCATCACAAGAAGGTGAACTACATGTCACCGAGTTTTTATGACATATTTTCCTGTTTTAAGGGTGAAGAGGATACGTACGCGAAATCACTTTCTAGTTTGAAACTAATATTTTTCCTACATACATCTTTGGGTTACAAAAAGATGTCGGATAGATCAGAAAATCACTGTGGCGGAAAAACTAAGTACACGTATGAGAAAGTATATGAGTAAGTATGTTTCCTTGTTTTCCTTTTGCATTTCTCTCGGTCTTCGGTCCTCTCTTTAATGATCTACTAAGGATGGAGGTTTGCAAAATACATGAGAATATATTGTTGGCATTATGTAGTAGGTGCCGGTTTCCTATTGTTCATCTTGTGCGAGTCTGTTCGAATGGCAGAAGTCGGTCGAAAGAAAGGCACATCTGCAGAAAGGTGAAAATATAGAAAACTTATGACAGCAAACATAATGGAAGTGAGAGAAATGAGCAACGGTTTGAGTATGGTTTTCGGAGAAAGTGTGCTATTGGAGGGATTTGGCGCAATTTGAGGATGATGACGAGAAGGTAAACTGGATTTTTCTCATTCTCTTCTGGAGGATATTTCTTGTTTTGATTGAAAATTGTGGTGCTCTGGACTTTTAACAGACAAAACCAACATTTCTAACTAATTTTCGTCTAGATTTTTAAGAATTTTAAGATATTTCAAAAAAATTTCAATTAAGTTCAAATTTTTAAAAGCGGAACATTGAGATGACATATTACCCTAGCACATATACTAACTAACTAAATAAATGTAGACATTAAGAAGTAAACAAAAAAAGTAGCTGTCCTCCAAGTTTTTAGTAAAACCTTAGTCAGAACTGGCATTTCGATAAATTGAAGCAGGAAAATCCAATTCATTATCTGTAGCTACAGGACAGCAACATCAGGAAAATTTGCTTGATGGGATTTTGATCAAATTTTTTCCGAACATCTTAAAATGAATTTCAAAATTCTGATTAGAAGTGCATATTTCATTAAATGCGACAGAACATTTTGACGAAATCACGACCGTATTTCAAATTCAGACTTAAACTTAGTTGAAATTTTATCCGCCAAAACACTCGTTTTGATAAATTTTTGATAGTAGATACTCGTAGTAGTAGAGTTTCGAAATAAATAAAAACTGCTTTGATCCAAACTTAAGTGAACAATTTGTTCAAGACCAGATAAAGGAAAATCTCAAACCTTATTCACGAGCTAAAGTTCAAAATTGTATTCGAACAAAATTACAGTGTTTAGAAGAAAAAAGAAAAAGAATTATGCAAAAAAGAGATCCGTGTGAGAATTCGTTGGCCTTAAAGTCCTCACAAAAAAAAAAAAACCCCAATAATTCCTTTGCCATAAGCAGGTTTTGCTTACCCACCTTAAATTTCTTAAGCCACTATCAACCAAGGTTTCAATTATCTAGTAAAGAAGTCGACTTTGAGTTCTGAAATTTTAGAAGTCTAACATCGGCTTCAATCTACAATTCCCGCCAATGAGTGTCAAACAATTTCTTTATGTCCGTTGATTGACTCAATTAAAGAATTGATTGTCAATCAATCAATTGATTGATTGACTTGGGACTTAGGACACCTACCACGCTTATGTACGTTTTCTGTCCGTGGAAATTCTGACCACCAAGAGCAGGTGCTCATTACGATTGACTTGATTTACCTGTCTGAGTTCGATGGCCGATTATCTGATGCCTCAGTTATCGGATGATATGCAACTACATCTGTGGCCTCAAGCAATAAAATTGAAATTTTCCTTTTTCCCAAAAATGTATGAGATTTTGCTATATCGGTCTTGCTTCTTTGCTCACAACTCGGTAACCACATCAGAAAGGAAAGTAAAAATTTGATGGCATAAACTTCGAATATTGGAGCATCTTCTGGAATCCTTAAGTCAATTTCGTCATAACTCGACTTAAGCGATTAGCGCTTGAGGCCACAGACATATTGTATGTTGTCAGATGCTTTTTTTTTACGCTGGGAGGTGGTAATCTTCAAAAGACAAAACTGAGCCCGTACTCAGTAACAATGTGGGTTACTGGTTCTTACTTTTCCTCCATTTAATCGTAGGGGGGTTTCTGACTTAGTTGTCATTCGTATTCGTTGACTTTTTTCTCTCACGTTCCAATATTCTTAATTTGCTCATGATAATTTTGGCAGTTTCAGTCACTGTATCACAAGCTTCTGGCTTTTCAGCATTTCACCAACTATGTTTTCGGGGGTTAGTGCCACGCCTAATTTCTGCCTCAGTGTTCCATTTCGTCTAGAAACCGTGGGCTTCGAAAAAGCACATGCTCGGCGTTTTCAATGCAGTTAGCATATGGCCGTAGGGGGGCAGTAGGGGGTGTCATCATGCTTGTATTTATGCGGGTATGAACCGAAGCATCCATGATCTGTCAGCAACTGGGTTAGGTGAAACCCTACTTCACCATGCCGTCTTTCTATCCATGGTTTAACCTGTAGTATGAGCACATGGGTCCACCTATCCTTTTCGGAGGTGTTCCAGCGTTCTTGCCACTCTTCTATGCTCTGTATTCTTAGTGACATTTGTTGGGTTTCGCCGCTTGGAGCAGTTTGCTCTTATTCTGAGTGTCTCGATTCATATTCAGGGTTAACGTGAATAAATTTTCCCTCGGAATTTTTCCGAACAAAAATTAGGCATCTTCAAAAAAGAGGAATTAATTCCGCGGAAAAGAAATAGGTATCGTGAATGACAATTCAGGAGCATTTTCAACGCAATCGCAATACTTAGTTTTTCCCCGATGAATTTTTTCACTATTTTTGAAAATACCTACTTTTTGTTCGCGATAACCCTGATCGTCGTCGTTGCTCTTCTGCCAGGATGTCTATCGGTAGCATTTTTGCTATCGCACAGGCTGCATCGCTGAAGGTGGTACGGTATGCACAGCATACTCTTAATATACATATTCTGTACTCTGAGGCAATCTTAGTTCTGTTTGTTTTAGTCGTCATGCCTCTGGCGCAGATTGGTGCGGCGTAGAGGATTATAGACGCTATTACTCTGGCCAAAAGTAATCTTTGACTGTCCCTACGGCCTCCTGTATTAGACATGATTCGTGCAAGAGCAGCGCTGGCACTCGCTGCTTTGTGAGACACACTCTTGGCGTCTTCCTTGAAGGATAGCCTCGTATCTAGTATGAATCTGAGGTATTTTATGTAGGGCTTCGATGTTATTGTGTGGCTACCAATAGTAATATATCGTTTCCTCCTTCTTCCTGCTGCTTATAAGAACTGCTTCCGTTTTATGTTTTGCAAGCGTGAGGCCAACCGAACTCAGCCAATTTTGTAAGGTTCTAATTGTAGAGTTGCTTATCTGCTCCACCTCTCTTCCAGTAGTTTGCCAGTTACGACGCAAATCCGATAATTTTTGTTTCGTCGGGTATTGGAAGACTCAAGATCCCTTATGTTGTCAGATGCATTATGTGGATATTGTTGTTAAGTATGTGAAGGAGATCCATACTAAAGATACTGCATGTTATGTGTGTCGGAGCTGCAAGGGGAAAAAAAGTTTTCCTTGCTAAGAGTTTTGAAGTAGTCTCGGCATCACCATCCACTGAGAAGAACTGACTGTTTTCCCCTAGCCTTATTATTGTAAAGAAAAATGTATAAAATAATCCTGGAAAAAGTATCATTAAAAACACGAAATTATAGTTTCCGCATGGCCAACATATCATATAGATACACCAGGCAAACACATGAAATACAATGAGTAAACGCGTTATCCATATGTGTAGATCCTGATTATAATTTGGAAAACTTTAGAATGAATAAAAGTAGTACTAAGTTTCACCTATACTTGTACGCTGATCGATTTACTTAATTGGAACTAGAAATTCAGCTATTCCACGCTCCATTGAATGACTCAAATCACAGATAAATTTTTTTACGGAATTCTAAATATCAAAACCAGAAAAGTATGCATATGCACTGAAGCTGTCTATAAGATACTAATCTTACTTAAATATAATTCAAGGATAGGAGCTCTAAATTTGGCTGAACTTCCCTGACTAGTCAATTAATTTTTCTACTCTTGAGCTTTTCCAAAATTTCTTTATAAAAGCAAATTGGTTCAAATTTAGAGCAATAATCTCAGCAAATAATCATTCCCAACGGAGATAGTTTTATCGATTCCAAAACATGCATTTTTCATTCATTCAATAACCGACGATGTTGTCCACATATAAACCAAACCGAGGCTTTAAATTTAAACTCGTTTTTTTTTAAATCATTTTTAATTGAATTAAATTTAAATTTATTATTATTAATTCGATGCCGTTGTCGAGATTCAGAGAATATATTTGTGCCCCTATCGGTGCATAGCGCGCTCACCACTTGACCCCCGTAATGGTTCGCGAGACCATTGACAGGAAGCTCGTAGCCATTTCGGGTTTTACCCGGCCGGCTGCCGAGCGGAACAGGTTGACCACAAGACGCTCGCATACTGACACCCTTCAGGTCTGGCTCCAAAGGATGCCTTGGCTTACAAGGTTTGGCAATATCCGAGACCCGTTTTTATCGTCTTGTCATCTGGATTGTATGGACGGGACTAACTATTTCAGTTAATCCATATGCACATCCCATCCCAGATCTAGTTGAGACTTATAAAGTACAAGGTCATAAAATACAACAGAATTACTTTTTTTTTTAGATAAACAAACAAAAAATGGGAAAAAGCAAAGTTATGTAAGAATATTTATTCAGAGGTATTCCTAAAAAATTAATTGATCGCGGTTTGTCGTCCGGAAGAAAGTTTGTTGATCATTGCCTTCTCTCTTAAGTTTCTCAAGCATGAATATATGGAAACGTCGCCCTCACATTGCTCTGAAAATTTCAGACAAATGCTAATAGCTGAAATGGCCTGTGCGAGTTTGTGCGGCACTGCTCTCTGAAGATGCAAGGTCATCTTTAAAATCTGAAGGAAGGAACACCACATCTTCATTCCTCACCCTTATATCATCAGACTTGCATTAAACCTTTAAACGAAATTTGAACATACTCATAAGCGCGGAATTTGAATAAAAAATGCTTGGCATACATCGAAAAAAATGCCTTTTAAATAAATTCACTTCACACATATGCAAACACAAGCAAAAAAGTATCCTTTCATAACTGAATTTACTACAAAGAACTTAATAAGAAACAAAAAATAAAATGAGTTACGAGTAAGGCGTTCATCTTTTCGAGCATCCAAAAAAAAGTTTATCTTTTGGAACACTGTAATGGTGAAAACATTTCGTTCATCTTTCTGGGTAGTTCATCTTATAGAATAGTACATCTTTCCGAGATTCCGCTGTACACTTTACAAATTTCCATTCCAAATAAAATGAAAAAATAAAAAAAAAAACAATTAAAGAAGACATTTGTTATATATAATTGAAAAACAAAATAAATTGCTTACCTTTAAAAATAATTTCAATAAAATATTAATGTACAAATTCATTTGTTACGAAATAAATAAAAACAGATTTTTTTTTAAGAAAAACTAAAATACACGAAATAAAACATAAGCTAAAATATGTTAAACAAATGTCACAACAATACCCGAACGGAGTCGGGCCTAGAAAGTTAATAATTTATAAAAAAAAAATAAAAAATCGCACTCCTTTGAAAAAACAAAATAATTCCTAAAGTGCCTTTGTCTTAAATATAATTAAAATAAAATAAGATACTTGCTATAGTAAACAAAAAAAAAATATTTATAATACAACTGAATTTTACGACAATGGAGAAAAATATCATAAATGTGTTCTACTGGTTGCTTAATACGTTTGAGAATCATGTACAGAAATTATATACTCAAATTTTCGTCCGTTAATATTAATTTAGCCATATAGTCAAAATTTAAACAAATTTATTAGAAATACATGTGCTAAGGAGTGAGCGCAGATACAAATGCCGTGCAGATAAATTATATATAGCTACAACTTTTTTTTTCTTTGTCGAAAGACGTCTGGTCTTAATTAACATAACTTGAATTTGAGAAAAAAATATTAAAAAAACACTTTTTATCTTAACCCTTTATTAAAAGAAAAATATGTTTATATAAAAAAAACTTTAGCTCACTACTTTTTAAAGATATATACTTTGTAACACAACCTCCTGCAGATAAGTCTCTGACTTCGCGGGAAACTAAATAATTGTAATGAATTTTGAAGAAATAAAGAAAGAATTAAATTGAAATTTAAAAAAGTATCGACTAATTGCAACAACTTAGTTCTAAATTCTAAATATACAAAGTGAATACTTTCAGAATAATATTGCATTATAAACAATTGTAAAACAAAAATAAATAAAAAAAAAATTATATAAGAAATTCATGTACCAAATTTGATAAATTTATTTTAACTATTATCGCATATGGTCAAAATTCGACCTTGGGAAAATAAACAAACATGATATGGCACATCTAAGGCACAATATCTTTCGAATGATATAAGTTTCATCCCGCTACTTTTATAATAAATACTAAAAAAACGTACGATAAATTTCGTGTTCACGTATTAATATATAAGATACGTAACACTTCAAAACCGGTTTAGGCTGTTGATTCTGTTAGTGTTATGAACACTTCTTCTTATTTGTCCTGGCTTATTCCCTATCCGGGGTCGGCTCTCCTCGAATGCAAGCGCCAAGATTTCCTATCTTGTGTTGTCTGATTGTCGACGTTTCTCTGTTGCATCTCACTTTTAATTGTTTTACACTTCGTTTTTGGTGGACGGCCTCATCCTCTGTTGATAGTTGGAATTTGTAGCGCTCTCTTAACAGCCTGGTCCATACCATCTTAAACGGTTTTCTTGAAGTTTTTCGGTTGCACCTATGCAACCCCACAGATTCCTCGTACAAATTTATTTTGCACTTTATGACGTCCAGTGATTCCGGATGACCACCTTAACATGCACATTTCAGCCACATGTAGCCTCTGCTCTCGCTTCTTATGAGTTAGCCAATACTCCGAGCAGTATATGAGTGCTGGGGTCGAATCGCGTGGTACGTGGACCAATAACTCGTCAAGTAATTTGTATGTATGTTGTTGCTAGATCTACAAACAACACAATACAAATTACGTTACCAGTCATCCGTTGACGGAGGACGCGATTCGATCCCTGGTCTAACTACAGATTTACAAATGTTACCCTTTAGCGGGAGTGATATTTTTTTCTCATATACAACATTGGATACTGTGTGGCAGCTTTGCCAACCGCACTGAAGCCGCGCTCAATGGCTCCTTCGCTGTTAATGTACGACCCCAGGTATTTAAAGCAGGCAGTTTCCTTAACCGTCTCATTTCAAATTTTTATGTGAGCTTGGGTTGCGTCCCTTGCGGAGTTGAATTTCATAAACTCAGTCTTGAATCTACTTATTCGCAGACCGTTTGATTCTAGCGCCTCCATCCAGAGATTCAGTTTTTCCTGCAAGTCCCTCAGATCGGTAGATAGGAGGGCTACATCGTCGGCGTATGGAAGTGTCCAAGCGATGTCGTTTTGTAAGACAATCCATTACCAAGTTAAAAGGTAGCGGTCTCAAAGCGGACCCTTGATGAACCCCAACTCTCTATCTAAATCTGCTTCTTAATCCACAAGCACTTTTTATCTGTGTAGTAACTTCGTGGTAGGTATCTTTGATGAGAGTAATAAAGTCCTCTGAAACGTTTTTGTATCTAAGGGCATGCAATATTAGTTACCGAATCACGAGGCTTTCTCCTGCTCGATGAATACACAATAGTCGACTTGCCGCTCATGAAACCGAATTGATCTTCGCTTACACTAGTAATTTTTCTCAGTCTCGTGCCTAATATTCTTTCTCAAATTTTAAGGCAAAGCGACATTAACTTTATCCCTCTATAGTACTCGCAGCCCCTCACGTCCAGCCAGCGGTTTTTGTATCTCATCTTCTTTTATTAGTATTACGCCGTTAAGTTAGTGTAATGAACATAAATAATAAATAAGCTGATCCTACTTTACCTTCTGCAATTTTAGCTCTATGAGATTACCCATCGTCTGGTCGTTGTAATGCATTGTAACCCTAGTCAATGAAAAAAAATCCATAAGGCCCATATTTTCTGAGCGCAATCAAATGAGTAAGATCTGAAAATGGATGAGTGTACCTACTCCGACTAATCACTGCCTTCCTACCATGACCAATCACTCAGAGCCTCGTGTAGATACCCTTATTTCGATCAGCCATATCTAATCTGGAATTACATAAAAAATTCCTAAAAATTGCCTCGTCCGTTCAGAAATATCTCCTCTCTTAGAAAATTCCTATGAATTAACAACTAAATAAAATGTTGATGTGTGATACACCAACTCATCCCTAATGAAATCCATATTCTTTAGCACTACTAGAGGCGCTTTCAAATGTTGATTTTTCTTCTGAACAGATAGGACGCTTCCAACTGTCAATAGACGAATATTAGCCCATCTGTGCCCAGAATATGAATTCAAATTAATTTTTTCCTAGACGGCTGTGACATGACCACTAATTCCGGCTTGATGGGTTTGTAAGCCTGTTTCTCATATAGTCCGTAGTAGACCCTTCAATGCCAATCATTTCCCGCTTTAATTCAATTTCCAACGACTATAACCAGATTAGCTTCTTCTGAGCAACATCATTCCTGGAGAAAGAAGCTAATTGATCAACAAAACTTGATTCAACAGGTAAAATAAATAGACAAGTTGAGATACTCCAATAGGCTATTAAATCCGATCTCTAAACTACAAAATCTTGATGGCCAAGCATAACTAAACCATTGAAAGTTCCAAAAATAAAACAAAAATATCCAAAAGGTTTTATGCATCCACCAACCTAACTTTCTCCCACTAATCTATCTTTTACTACTATTCGATACTCATACTAACCTTCCCCTCATCAGTCTTTTGAATTTTTTAAAAAATCAGCACCCAATTCTTACACCAGAGCAAAACATCCCCAATTTCCATCTAATCTGAAAAAAATATCCCAACTCTAGTTCATACACCAACCTGAGTTCCACAACTTCTCTACTGAATCCACAAACCATTCAAAGAACATAGAATTTAATTCCAGAAAATTTCCCCTCTCAATGTAGCAATGCTAAAGTGTTGGCAAATTTCCTTTATTCCATCCACAAACCTTTAAAAAAAACATAGAATTTCCCTCCCACCACTTTCATTTCCCTTTCTAACGTACTCACTCTCTCTCGTTCCAGCCAATTAGATTCCATACACATTCCACATAGAAAATGTTCCCCACCGTGTGGCAATGCTAAAGTGGACACAAGCAAACCGACCAGCTGAAGCAAAACCAAAGAGACAAATACGTCACGCACCGCCAAAACATCGCAGAAACAACCCCACAGCTAAATCCATGAAAATGCCAACACGAACAAGAACCTCCATGACTCTGGAACGTAGTTTGCACCGGAAATCCTTAGATGCGAATACACAAAGTGCGAAGCGCGTTCGAGGAGGTGATGCAAACAAAGAGAATATGGGAATTCACTTCCTGCGCAGTCCAATGGGAAATACCAGCCTAACAGTCCTGCATGACCTTAGCAATGGTAAATCACCTCAACGACCAGCGACGCCAACAAGGCGCACGCTAAGTCCGCTGAATGTGAAGAGAAATCCACGTGCTAGAACCCTCCCGTATTTTGAAGCTGAGACTTACACTCCGATTAGGTGTAATCGGTTTTCAGATGACTTTGATGAGTGTCCACTCAGTCGATTGTCATTTAAACCGAGAAAGTCGGCAGAAGAGTCGCTCAGTTCGTCGAAAATGGGTGATGAGACGTTAGACAAAATGCTGGATGCCATTATCAAAAGTTCACACAAGGATGATGGTCTCGTGGGGACCATGAAAGACTGTGACTTGGAGCAAAGTATCCATGAAATGGAAGTCCGAACACCGCCACATTTAAAGCGACAACGAGTTGTGGTGCGGCGTCGACCAAGACCGAAGCAAGAAATGATCGGTTTGACTCTCCCTGATGGAATTCCAAGTCCTGAGACCCCGAAAGCCAAGTCGATAGACGAGAAAATGGCAGACGACTTAGCTAACATGGAAACCCCCAAGAATGTTGTACTTATAGTAGACTCCCTTCCAGAGAAACTTCCAAAGGACATGCAACAGCAGCATTGCTCTACCCCCACCCAAGAACAGACGCATTCCATCAAGCGGTGTCTTACTTTCTCTCCTGACAGTGATGATGATTTCAGTGATGCTAAACGAAGTTCGGTAGCTTCATCGAATATTTCCGAAGGAAGTACTTCCTGTGTCTCACGTGCTGGTCCCGCTAAGGGATCACTAGATCTGGCGATCTTTGTGGCTAATAATCGACTTAATGTTCATGGTAAGATAGAAGGATTTTTCAAATTATTTTTCCTTACTAATGATATTTGTTTTTAGTGATTCGATGTCGTGATCTTCAACGTCCCAATGGAAGCAGCGTTGCCGTGAATGCATATGTCAAGGCGGCACTTCTACCCTCCGATGATGCGTTTCCTGATAATGGTTTCCAACGAACGGCAGTTCATAGACATTCAAGTCGACCATACTTTGATCATCGTTTCAAATTTGACATAAGGACTGATGATGAGCACGATCTGGCGAAGAGGGTTCAGTTAGCTGTTTGGCATCGGGATCGCGATCTAAAGTGAGTAGTTGTATGTATTGTGAAGAGAAATACAAAATTTTACATAACAACTTACACACATAGTTCAAGCGGTTTGTCGTTTTTTTGTGATCTTTAGGAAGATCGCCAAGATCAGTTAACAATTTTCTATGAAACATACATGACTACTCGTATCTCCTAAGGGAAAAAGTCTTCCAAAACTGATGATTTCGGAAACTATTCTGAAGATGCCCTAGGTATCTTAAAGGAAATATCAATCAATTACATAGGACTGGGGTTTAAGGAGGGTTTAAGGACTATCATGGTCAATAGACTGGAGTTACATATATTCATGGCGATCTGATCGACGTATGGATATCAAACAATAGAATCATCATCAAATCACTATCGTCAAGCAACTTTAACAAGACGATGATATTGTAGTGATCGAATGTCGCTCGATCGCCAATCTATCGACACCTCATTTAAATAGGTATAAGTCATCGTCAGTTGACATTGCTAACTTAAAGCCCTTAAATTTGGAATGACGATTAAACCTGATCATTGGTATTGCCACGTTCAAAGAAGAGATCATTTGAACCCCGTTAAAAAGGCAATATCAATGCACGTTCCAAAGACATCGCGATGTAGGAAAGGCAGGCCTATAAACGCCTGGATCAGACAAATGCGACGACATCGGCATTTCATTGGCCTCAGTAACCGAGTGATCCAAAATCGGCAGGCCTGCCGATATTTTCTGAGGTCAAATAGGCGAACCCCACAGGCGGATCAGTAGAAATGCGGCGAAGTGGGAGGGTTGTGATCCCTTGTTTTCGGATCATAGCCTCGCTGATAAAAGGAAGAAGAAGAAGAAAAAGAAGATTAAACCTGATCATCAGTTTTTGTTTTTTTTTTTAAGGGACACGGTGACAAGGCAAACAATGATCCATGATGCACTACGACCTAAAGAGATCTTTTGTTCTGTCCCTTGGTTGGTTGTTCAAGAAGTAGTTGTCAGTTAGATGAAATCTAGTTCATTGATGAAGCTAAGGAAAAGATACTTCGAGCTGAGGAAGAGGTAACATCAGAAGGTTATGTAAAGCCTTTGTTAAAGTGTTTTAGCCTAAGCCGAGCTATGGCCGGGCAATCACATATGCCCAATAATGGGTCATATGATCGTGATCGTTTGCTGATCTTCTCCATTGTCTCTCTCAACTAGTCAGCATCAACCTGAGACACATGTTTTTATTTTCGTTCGTTTTGCTGTCAGTCGAAAGTTGTTTATTATGATAATCACTTGATCGTGTGCGCTTTTGGACTTAGTTCTACAAGATCATACCCTATTATGCGAGTCTTTTGCAATATAGCCAACCGAACGCTAGTGGTCATTTCTTTGTTAGAAACCCACTTTACGATCCTGACCACCGACGAACTGATCGTGATTTTAAAGTAAATGGCCATAATCAGCAAGTGGTCGAAATCGAAATAAGTAAAATTATTATCGACTGTTGGACTTCAATGCTTGACGTTAACAATATTGGGGTGGCAATGGTGTAGTGGTAACGTCGTCAATTGCCACGCTAATGGTTCATGGTTTAAATCCTGATGTGCATTTATTTATTTCTCATGAAATATATAAAGTCAGTCCGATCAATTGCGAAAGCCTGTGTGAACACTTCTTCAAAGGCATAACACTGGCAGTAGCTTGCTCATATGGGTGGAAAAATGGTTTGCTCTGTTGGTGATGATTTGCCTGTGACATCCGTTATCGGGAAAAAAATACTGTGAATCAGAAGCAAAGACAAAAAATAACAAAAGTCTCTCCAGTTATCTGGACGCCACCGCTGGAGTTTCTCTGAATTATAAACAACTGAGGTTCAAACCACTACACCAAATCTTTCTCTCTCTCTCTATCTATCCTTTCCAACGCCCGCATTGTGTGTAAACATGTTAAGGATATTCATAAACCCTTGAGTGCATGCAAAAATTATACAAAAAGAAAAAAACGGACCTATTAGCAATGATGGAAACCGTGGCCGCCAAGAAAATGCATTACTTCGCTCACATCGACCATCATAATCAGAAACTGATCATGCCGACTGCTTGCCATGCAGTATTAAAAAAGAGTGATCCGACTGTTGGGCATACAAGGTGCGTTCCAAAGTAAATAGGACTTTTTATAAATAGGTATTTCTATTGAGGCCATCTATTGGCAATTTATGCGTCAGAAAATGATGAGCAACATGTTGGCCAACCGAAATCCGTGATCACCGCAGATTCCATCAAAAATGTCCGTGAATTCATCAAAGATCACCCAAAATTTTCTTTGAAATTCATGGAATTGGAATTGAGCATCTCAAAAACTTCAATTCATCGTATTTTGACCGAAAATTTAGAGTACCGAAAAGTGTGTGCACGGTTTGTTCCGCACAAGTCGACTGACGATCACAAACTGCTCAGAATTCAACTTCCAAGGACACTCAAGGAGGATCAGTAGAAATGCGGTGAAGTGCGAGGGTTGTGATTCCTTATTGTCCGATCATAACCTCGCTGATAAAAGGAAGAAGAAGATTGTGACTGGTGATGAAACGTGGTGTTTTCAATATGATCTAGAAACGAAGCGCCGAGTAGAAGGCGCCAGATGATCCAAAACCCAAAAGCCTCGTTTGGGTAAGTAAAAATTGAAGACAATGGGCCCAATTCTTCAACTCGTATACGACAGTCGAATCCGACCATTGTTGCATTTAGTTATTACTTAAGTCGTATTTTACGAACAAAAAATACGACTTTGTCATATTTAAATGCGACCATGGTCGAATACGACTGTCGTATACGAGTTGAAGAATTAGGCCTAATGTTGATTTGCTTTTACGATTCCAAGGGCATTGTCCACAAAGAGTTCGTTCCACCGGGCCAAACCGTTAATGCATAGTTCTATCTTGGTGCTTTGAAGGGTTTACTTACTTACTTAGATCCTTTAACCCATCAGGGGGCATAGGGCGTCAACCGCGCCTGCGCGCCATCTTCTTCGGAGTTCTGCAACGCGTTTGAGCTGCCTCCAACTTAATCCTAAAGAGCTCGATTCCTCCTCAACTGTTCAGCGCCACGTTTGCCTAGGGCGTCTCGCTACTCTGCTTACCCGGGTGAGCGGATTCCACTTCATGGCGTATTTCGCAATGGAGTTGTCTCGCGCCGTAGGGTGTGTCCAATCCATTGCCACTTTCTCCTTCGTATAGTAATGCTTATAGGTTCTTGGTCCGTTGTCGTATAAAGTTGTTCGTTGGAGATGCGGTTCGGCCAAAAAATCCTCAAATTTGGTCCTTAAATATTTATTTACGAAGATTTGCAGCTTTGATGTGTTAATGGTGTCCACCTTCCAAGTACTGCATCCATAAAGCAGTACCGATTCTACGTTGGAACGGAACAGTCGCAGCTTAGTCCTTAAGCTGATAACATTGCTTCTCCAGATTTTGGATAGCATTCCGAACGCATTGTATTCGTCAAGTTTGGGGCATCGTATTCGTCGTATTCCGCCAGAATATCGCGCAGAAGGAAGTTGGCGATTGTTGCACGATAATGCGCCAGTTCATCGATCGACCCTTGTGACCGATTTTTTAACTAAAAATCGCATTTTAACTGCCAACCACTCTCCGTATTCGCCTGATTTTACCATATACCGTGCAGCTTCTACCTTTTCGGAAAAATGCATTTGCTGATGAAAGGAAAGCGTCTTGTGGACGTGGAGTCATCCGAGAGGCTTGTACCAATATCATGAAGGACATCCCGGCCGACGATCTAAAACATTCATTCGACATGCTTTTACACCGCGCAAATCGCTGTCTTGAGTCGGAAGGGGACTATTTTAAATAAAATAAATCGGTTTTGCAAAAAAAAAAACATTTTGTTGTTCTTATTTAAAAAAAAACTGTTTACTTTCGAACGCATCTTGCAGGCTACTGCTAGCTGATTCTTTTATGATCTCCAGGTGATCTTCTTAACTGGAACTTCTAAGAAGGCGAAAATTATCTTAGAAACCTGAAACCTTAGAGCTTCTTCTTCTTCTTTCTTTTATCAGCGAGGTTATGATTCGAAAACAAGGGATCACAACACTCGCACTTCGCCGTATTTCTACTGATCCGCCTGTGGGGCTAGCCTGAAACCTTAGAGCGTGTTTACGTTTATGGATTCTAGTCGAATAGAAGAGCTAATCAACCTAAAGTGACATTGTCTGTGGATCATAGATCTGAAAGACAAGTTGTATAGCCACAATTTTAAGTCCAAGGCTTTCAAATATCTTAATATAGTTTGCAAACGTGTTTCGTTAAGATTGTATAAAAAAATATAGACGCGAAATAATTCTACATCAAGACTGAGAAGTTGAATGCGATAAATTTGCCATTTAAAACCAAATTGAGTCCTAAGTATCGCCTATTTATCAGGGATCTACAACGTGATACTAAAACAACTCGTCAATAAAAATGTCCTTAAAAGATTTGTTGGCATTTTAAAGGTCCAGTTAGCCACTTGAGTACACGAAAGCAACCAGTAAACTTCCCCTTCCGTTCCGCACCTAATCACACGTTTCGAACCTAAATACTTCATCCCCATCCATGCTCACGTAAAATGGTCACCACGTCTCCTAATCAAACACGAAAACAGTCATAAAGTATACAACATAAAGGATACACGGACTTTTATTAGTCCTGCAACCCTTCTTAATCGTTTTATTGCCCACCGATCATTTTTAAATCATTACTACTTATCCAGCATGCGCCAGGCACAATAGGATGCCCTCTATGGAATTATTTAAAATAATTCAATTAATCTTCTCTTCATCCTTTTAGCCCTATCCCCGCCTCTACCGCAATCCAGTGAGTGTAGCTAATTTCATGAATAAAATACCTCAGCCGACCTGGATCAGGGATAATTAGTATGAGGCAGGCGTCTCACTAATCCCTATCTTCGACACTCTGGGCTCAGCGTGCCTAATGTGAATATTTAAGTGCACATTTATGTCCCATTTTCGAGGAATAACTTGATACCCGGTGCAGTAGTGAAAGTTGTGTGGGCCCGCCATTCACCCTCATCCTTTACATTACACTACCGTCATCCTCTCACATGAGGAGAGGGTGGATTGGTGTAATGAGGTGTCAACGTTTTATAATTGAAAGTTGCAAGGGATTCGTTTTTCTTCTTTCTTTGTATTTGTGTAAATGTTTTTATTATGTCTAAAGGATAATTGAAGAGACTGCGAGAAATCAGAGAGTTTCTCTCGTCTTTGCAATTTTCTCCCAGGGGGGATGCGATGCTGTGCAGAGGTATTGCTCTCGCCGGGGTTGACAGCAAGCAATGTAATAAATATGCATGGTATTGAAGAAACTGCGAAATGTATGGGGGACTGTAGTGCGATTGTGCTGAAAAATTTCCCCAAACAACGAGGGGTTGAAGGAATTTTGGTTGTGGATTCTAAGCTTACAGGGTAAACGGAAAATACTAAGTGTGTGATGATGAGTCAATCCTATAACATAAGATTGATGAAAATTTCATTGAAAAAATAACGAAGCCTCAAGTAGAAAGCAAAGAGTTCAAAACTAAAATAAATTACAACTTCACGACCGCAGTCAAATCAAATAGAATGCTAATCAGAATCTGGAATGGTTAATTGGAGTTACAAATTAACAAACTAATAAGATGAATAATGGATATTAGCTAGATAAAAATTCTCACAATTTGTAGTTAACACATTTAAAAAAAATAATACAAAAACAATCGGATCGAACTAAAAGACAAAAAATAGCATTATAGGCGATACGAAGCCTAAAAAAAAGACGTTAAAAACGAAAAGCAAACTATGAGCTAAAATAGATATCGGAAACTAGATTATAAAAATAAAACCTTACATTTATGTAAAACCAATCGGGGACTAAAGTACGGAAAAGGGTTTATCTAGTCAGACAATAAAAATAATTTTTTTTTTTCTTTTTGTAATAAAGTAATATTGAAATTGACAAAAAACTATAATGTTGTGTTCTTTGTTTATAAACTTGTGTTAAGTATAGATTTTTAGATTAATTTTATTTCAGTACTTATTACTACCCACTTACTTACTTACTTATTTACTTAGGTGGCGCTACAGTCCGGAGTGAACCTGGGCCTCAACCAACAAACCTCTCCAGCCAGCTCGGTTATAAGCCAGCTGACTCCAGTTGCGCACGCCAAGTTGGTTGAGGTTCCTCTCCACTTATTTGCGCCACCTAATGCGGGGTCGTCCTATACTGCGCCGTCCATCCGGGGTGGATTCAAAGACTTTCCGGCCTGGAACGTTCGGCTCCATTCGTTCTAAGTGACCCAGCCATCTTAGTTGCTCTATGTGAACTCTTCTGGCTAAGTCAATGTCCTTATATAGGCCGTATAGTTCGCCATTATACTGTAGTATCAAGTACATCGTCAGGTACTGCGTGGTTTGGGTACTTAAACTGTAAGCAACGACATCTATTGCCAAAACTTACTAGCAGTAAATATTCCCAGCTGATGTGCTTACGTTCCACAATTGTTCCACACAATATCCCAATAATTCCAGGATCATCAATGTGGCTGTTGACGTCTTTGACGTTTGTCATCGAGACGTTCGACTCGATAACACCCGTAGGTGTGGAACCTGCTCAAGTCATTTTTAATCACATCGGGTAATCTTTGATTTTTTTAATTTCAAAAAGTCAATATTTTCAAAATTAAAAATAGTCGACACTGAAATTTGAAACCAAGCGGTTCGATGATACAAGAAACTTCTTGGAATTCGCCACTCAGAAGACTCAGTCGACACTGCAATTTGGGCTCCTGAGAAGACTAAAAGCCTCAACCATCGATCCCTTGCTGAGGAGCTAGTATAAACCTAAGGATCAAGCGGTCCTGCTTCCAGAAAAAAACCTTTTCTCCATTCAAGAAAAGGTTCCCAACAACTGCAACTCAAAATTCATCCTCAATTTCAAGATTCATCTTCCTCAAGAAGACGTGTTACATTTTTCCAAGCAGTTTGCCGAAAATTGTTTCTGTTCTCATTCAAGACTCATTTGGTTATTTATTGTAAAATAAATTACTGAAGATTTTTTAAACGTTGTGCATTGCATTTGTGTTCCATCTACTGCTAGTGAGGCGGCGTTCAAAGCCACACCGACCTCGCTAAATCAATTCATCCCGAGCGACATCTAGCATATTCTAGAAGGACTTGTATTTTATATAAATACCCATACCACAACCATCGTCGACACAGTTGTTTATAAGTGAATACAGCGATTACAAGAGAGACTCGACCAAGTGGTAAAAATAATCGGTATTGTGATTCTGAATCTCTAGCAACAGTTTAATTTGAATAAAGTGATTTGAATATTGTGTTGAAGTAAAGTTAGTAGTTGGCAATAAATAAACAGTTGAAATACACAAAAGGCAGTTTTATTTAAACGAACCCCAGCAAGAGTATTACAATACCTTCTCCACCTCTTATGCAGATGGGACCAAAGTCCATGCCTCTGCGCCATACAGTAGGACTGCGATGATAATTGTTTTATAGAGAGTTACCTTAGTAGATCGGGATAGGGCTTTGTTACTCAATTGCCTTCTTAGCCTATAGAAGCACCGACTGGCAAGAGTAACTCTTTGTTTGATCTGTCCACTCGTGTCATTTGCGGAGCTCACCATAGGTAGATAAAGTTCTTCACAATTTCAAAATTATATCTGTCTATTGTGGTGTCCGTCCAAGACGCCGATGTTGGGTGTCCTTTTTTGTAGAAAGCATATATTTTGTTTTGGTTTCATTGACCGCTAAAGCCATCTTTGCTGCCTCGATCTCAATACTTGAAAATGCCCCACTGACGGCCTGCTGAGTTCTTTCGACTATGTCAATGTCATCAGCGTAAGCGAGTAGTTGTACAGACTTGTAAAAGATTGTACCTCCGGTGTTGGCTTGTGAGTTTCATGCAATTCTTTCAAGTATTATTCAAGAGATCGCATGATAGGGCGTCACCTTGTCTGACGGGAATCTTGAATCGTCATTGTTGAATGGCTCATTCTACCTGACAGACAAAGGTGGGATGTACACTGAGGGGTCAGATTGGTCCAAGTTTAGTGCTGAGCCTCCTCTACACAGTTCGTCGAATTTTCCATTCCCTGGTACGCCTTCATGTCCAGGGACCCAGCAGAGCTTTATCTTACACAACACTTCACAAGCTTCGATTTTATTTGTGTAGCAGATATTGCTTTAACGCTGCCTGGCTGTCGATGAAAAAGGTAATATCTTCTCGTGATAATACCCTCATCGCAGTCTAATGGGCTGCTATTGTCACTTCTAGGAATTTTGCCTGGAAAACGAAAAGTTGCTTTTCGTCTACACCTATTTTTACTTTGGATCCATCGATGTACACAGCTATGAATCGCTCATTAGGTGTTCTGGCGTTTTTTTCATTCTTCCCTCCTTGGGTAGGTGCTTAGAAATGGTCTCATGAAGTCTAAGTAAGGCGTTGTGTAGTCTTTTTTTTTTCTTGCGCCAAGGGGTGTGGAAATCTTTCAAAGATACTAGTCGCCCGGGCTGCTAGCATGCACGATTCGCAAGCTCGAATAATCGATGCCAGGCGTCTAAGTACTAATCCACACCCTGCACATTTCTACCACTCTCCCCGGGGGACTGCCATAAGGTATTACTTCGTGGGGCTGGTTAGTAATTAATGCTATGCTTCTTGTATTGCTGCTTCTACTCTCTTTGCTCTCTCGATTATTCGGAGCTCTTTTTGCACATTCGTTATGAGCTTACAAATTTCCAACCAATTCGCCTCTGACCGCAGCAATTTGTCTATAAGGAATGGTGGGCTTGGCAAGTTATTTCTCCATTCCGTAAAGCGATTGCAATGCAATATTACGTGCTCTGTATCTTCCTCCTGGTCTGGATAATTTGGACAGAGAGATGAGTTGTCATGTCCAAATCTGTGTAATTATTTGCGATAGCCGCCGTGACCCTATAGGAACTGCATAAGGTGGTAGTTGCAGTCCCCATACACTCGGTTAGTCCAGATGGTGGGGATCGGCTTGTAGGTTCATCTACCTTTTGTACTAGCATCCCACCTGGCTTGCCACATAGCTAGTGATGCTGTCTTCTCCTCGTCCTTTATTTTCTTGACAATATCTGCTTCTTGATGACTCGAGGCTCTCCTTTCGTAGATTCTTACCATCTCATTTGCGATGGGGTGCCAGTGGTGCGGTGGGTAGTGTGTTTGCTCGTTAACCGATGTGTGCAGGTTCAAGCCCCAGCGGGGAACAGCAACCATCAGCCACCTTGAATATAAAGGAAAACGAATTACAATGAAGTTTTTCCAACCACTGCACCAAAGAAAGGTTCCTGCCTGGTAGTACAATGGACCAGAGAGTCTGAGTGCTCTGGGATTTGGGTTTCCTTTCTTTATAAAAAAAAAAAAAAATAAATAAAAAAATCTCATTTGCGATGATGTCGATGTGGATCATTCCGGCTATGACACATGCTGCTTCATTCGATATTATTCGGAAACCCGCTGATTGTTCTTATCGCGCATAGCTTGTATGTTGATCACAGTTTTCTCCGTGTTTCTATCGTCGCTAACGCCGCCCCCCCAAACCGGTGCGGCATTTAAAAGAACCGAGATAACCACTCTGGCTAGTACAATCCGTCTAGGTCAACCGATATTTGGCAGTATTCGTGAAATGGCTGCCTTCAGTAGTAAAGCCTTCTTGCTCTAGTATTCCACGTGCGTTTTAAACCTTAACCTGTTGCCGAGCATTACTCCTAAGTACTTAACTGCTTCCTTGGTTCTTATAGTCTAAATTCCGACTCGAATATTCGCATATTCAGCAGCTTTTCGACTTGTTAAAAGAACAGCTTCAGTTTTGTGGTCTGCTTATTCTAAGCCGGCGGACCCTAGCCAGTCTTTAATTTTTTCGATTGCTTCGTTTGTTGCTGATTCTATTTCGTGGTTGTGTTTAGTCACGGTGACTATGGCGATGTCGTCAGCGAACCAGCTTATCTTAACTCCTTGTGGCAATGCTTGTCGCAGGACTCCGTCGTACATGATATTTCATTAGAGAGGGCCTAGTACCGATCCTCGCGGGACTCCTGCCGTAACGTTGTAGTACGTTACCTCCTCGTCGGTTTGGTACCTCAACTTCCTGTTGGTGAAGTATGTATGGTAGTTTGTAACTATCCTCAATCGATAGTATGGAGTATTCATTCTGGCTAGCGATCTCCTTATGAACAACCAATTTGCCGAGTTAAATGCGTTTTTGATGTCTAAGTCACTATTGCACAATATTCTTCGTCCCCCTCGCCATCTTTCTCCTTGGATCGCTCTAGTTGCTGTGTCAACTACCGCTTTTATGGCATCAACAGTAGAATGCGATTTTTTAAATCCGAACTGATGGTTTGACAGTGCTCCTTTCTCTTCTGCTACCACCAGCAGTCTGTTGTAGGTATATTATTCGTTTAAGTATCTTTCCCAAAGTGTCGAGTAAACATATTGGGCGATATAACGATGGTTCTCCAGATGGTTTGTTTCCTTTTGGTAGCAGTACCAAATGTGGAAGCTTCCTTGGCCCAGGAAACTCCTTCCTCTATACACTTTTGCATCGTGGCTATAAATATATATCTGTTGATAACCATTTAGGCTCTTTTTACCTCATTTTCGATTGTTTTGGCGAGAACTTCGGGCGATAAGTTCTCGCACTCTTCTCGGATATTCTCTTTGGGCGGTTCCAGAGTCTGTGGCTTGTTCTCACAGACCCGTGACAAAAAAAAAAAAAACCTAAAGAAAGATGTCTAGAGCAGTCAAATGAGACGATCTTGCTGGCCGGTGTAAATCGCCAGTACTAGACATTAGGCGACCCGGAAATGCATTCTCCAAAATGTCCATTGTCGCATGAGTTGTGTGTGTGATTGCTCCATCTTATTGGAACCACAATTCCTCCAGTCCCAATTCATCAATTTGCGGGAAAAAAAACATGGTTTATCATGGTTTTGTATCGCTCACCAGTCACAGTAACCGAGTTACACACGACGCTCAGCCACAGCGGCGATATTCTTGTCGGAACCCCTTCCTGCGCCTCTTCTGTCTCGTGTTGCTCCAGTCTGCTCAAGGCAAGCGACTAAATGTCTAAATGTTTGACCAGTTGGCGTAAAACGGCCGGGAAATCTGGGCCGAAATTCACGGTGCGCCAAAATCAGTGACGAATTATTCCGTAAAAAAATGGTCACGAGTATTTTCTGCGATCTTGAAGAGTATAGCATTCCATGGGTTATCGACGTGTATTCTGCATCTGTTTACTTCACAAATATCAAAACAAAACTGACAGTTGCCGCTATTTGCAAAAGTTATAGCATCTCCCGATAGGGTGATACATTTTGGGTCACCTTGTATAAAGATGTCTAGCGGAAGTAGGTTGAGAATCCTGCCGAAGGTGTCGTTCTCATTGCACTGGTTGTGCCAATGAACACTAGTTTTTGTACTTTTGTGATGGCAGTTAGGTGGTTAATTTTGCTGGCGGCTTGCCACCATACAAGGCTGCCATAAGTCAGTATGGGCCTTACTATAGCCGTGTGCATCCGCAGGATGATTTTGGAGTTCGGTCCCTAAGTTCTTCCGAATATTCTGTTACACGAGTAGAAAGTTATCGTGGCTTTTTCGACATCGTTAATGTTCAGTCACCAGTTCAGTTTCCTATCGAGCACCAGGCCGAGGTATCTCGCACTGCTTGCGATACTCAGGGGGATACACCTACTCAACATATTTATTTTACGATCCCATAGTTTTGATGAAGTTTACTCAAATTCTGGAACCTATTCAAAACCCAAAGCAACAGGGTGGTCCTAAGCCTGTTATAACAATCCCAACTTCACGTCCATTTATTTTAAGAAATATAAATTCCAACCCTGTTGTCACCCACTCAACATTTCCAACACCCTCCCTCGTCCCAATCAATACACAACCCAAAACTCGGAAAAACCAAACGCAGACACTAGAGCTTTCTCTGGGGAAATTCTGTGGAACCTATCTGGCACAGACGATTTTTCACACATCCTACCAGTTACTGCATTGATACACTGCTGTCGTGCTCTCTGGCATTCAGTTCGTCTTTTCCCATTTTCATGTGTGATACAGAGGAGTGAAGAAACAAAAGCTGGAAAATTTTCCAACCTTACCGTTTTTCTGTCCCGGGATTTTTTTTTATACACCACAAAAGTAATTCACCCGAGTCCTGCTGCAAACGAAAAAAAAAAATCCATCCCTCCCACAGTGTGTATAGAGTCCTGCAAATTGCGTTCAACAAAATAAGTGCCGTGAATTTTTCCATCATATAAAAAGGAAGGAAAATTAAAAATTGAAAAAGAAAAAGAAAAGCAAAATCAATATTCCGCAGGCGGAAGTGTGTACATAAGTTAGTTTCGAAAATTTTCTTTCAATTACATATACCTAGCTGCAGAGGTTAAAAATTCATATCCATCCGAAACGGAAGCGGAGGAGAGTGTCGTTTGTGTGTGTGTGTGCGTGTGTGTATGTGCGTGTTAATAAAAATTTAAATCAATTAAAATATTTTCCAACAGAAAGAGTATCCTTGGGGATATAAAAAAAAAAAAAGTCCTTTAAACGAAGGGTCGACTGAAGTAATTTTACCCTTCATTCCTAGGATTATGAAATCAGGACACTGTGAGTAAATAATTTATTTATTTTATTTGCACACTGTGAGTGTGCAAATCCCTGTCGGTTAGATAATACACATATCCTTTTTAGTCTATGGGGTTCGTTTTTTAATCCTTTTTTTTCAACACATGCTGTTTTTTCGTCCTTTTTTTTTTTTTTTTGTTGCAGAGGGGAGCTAAAGCTCTTCTTGGACTTCTACTTTATATGGTTCTTCCGTCCGGTGTATCTCTCGCTCTCACATGTTTCTCTCCATTGGAGAGCAATTCATCCTCTGAGAGGATAAAAATATAAAATCCAATTTTTGATGTGATCCTGAGTGGAGCTTGGGGGGCTGTCACAGGAGTGCTTGCCTTATCAATGCGGTGGGGAGAGCGAATTCCAACCATGACAAGGATAAGAGGGTTGTTCTCATTTTCATTGTTGTTGTTGCTGTTGAAAAATTCAACGTAATGATGGTTTGAAATGTGCGTGGATACCGCTGTATTCTATGTGTGGCTCTGTGTCAATCTTTGGCGTTCCCGTTCGTAGGTTTTGTTTATCCTGCAGTACATAATTACTTTCATTTTTTGTTGCCGTCCTATTTTCCTCTGAAGGACAATTCCACAGCAGTGTGAGAAGTGACATAGAAGACTTCAGAAAAGAGTTTATTTTTTACTTGCGTTCAAGTTGACATTCTTTTCTGCTCTTCTTTGCGTTTAATTTGACATTCAACATGTTACCTTCTATGGGGAGTTATTTCAATGATTCAACTGACTGACTGACTGACGACATGTGCCTATAGAGTTGCGAAAATTTAATATTTATTGGTGCGCAAAGTTAACACGTGTTTATGGCGGCGTTGACACTTTTCAATGAATTTTTAAGGAGACGACATGATTATGAAGAATTAGGTTCCTCAACATGACATATCGACTTTTATATAAGGAACTGTGAATTATATAAAAGGGAATAAAAAAATGTTAGCACTGTCCGAACTAAGAGGATGGCGTTTATAATCTATTTTTTTTAAATTTTAGTTCAAAGCGAGCTAAAGGATTCTATAGACCGCATATTCCACACTAAACTAATCGTTCTTAACTCAACATTTTTTGCTGTAAAAAATGTTCAAACTTTTAAAACAAATTCGATCACCGTGTTTAAGCGCAGTAATGGCGGCCAAATAAGAAGGTTAACAGTACGAATTCAGCAGTATTTCTTGGTTTCCTAAGTTGAAACATCGATTAAGTTAGCCTTGGCATCTGTACACATGGGGCATTAACTGTGATGATGTACACCAATTTGTATATCCATATGAGTAGGACTTTACACGCGGGAGTAATGCCTCATTTGTGGAAATGGTATAATGGACAGTGTGGTCGCTTGTTACCTAATGGTTTCAAGTCCCAGCGGGGAACAATAACAAACAGCCACCTGAACATCAAAGGGAAAAAATAACATCAAAGTGCACGAAAGAAAGGTTCCTACTCGGTAGTACAATGGAACCCATTGCGTTTGAGTATTCTGACATTCGAATTTCTATTACAAAAAAAAAACGTCAGCTACAGAGTTTTGCTCTTATTTTGGAATACATTCATAATACGTTCATCATGACGTTTGATTTTTGTATGCATATATACTTACTTACTTACATAAGTGGCGTTACAGTTCAGGGTAAACCTGGGTCTTAACCAATAAGACTCTCCATTTACCTCTTGACCTAATTGCCACCAGTTTCGCACACAAGTTAGTTGAGGACCACTTGAACTTGTTTGTGTCACCTACGACAGGAGGCTCTCTATTGTGTCGTTTCCCTGCGTTAGATTCAAAGACTCTGCGGGCCGGAGCGTTGTCAGTCCATTCGCCCTACTTGTCCCAGCCATCTGAAAGGTCCAACACGTACTTTTTTGACTAGGTGGATTTCGCCGTACAGCTCGTGTAGTTTGTCATTGAATCTTCTCCTCCAAAACCCGTTAACGCAAACGGAACTGAATATCTTGCGCAAAATTTTCCTTTCGAACCAACCGTTTTAGCGCCGTAAAGCAGGACTGGGATGATCAAAGTCTTACTCAGTGTCTTCTTAGTTGTTCGAGATAGGGGTTTACTGTTGAATTGCCTTATAAGCCCAAAAAAATAGCGATTGGCAAGAATTATTCTTCGCTTGATTTCTGCGCTGAGTTCGTTTTCAAAATTTATAGCAGAGCCAAGGTAGACAAAGTTCCTTACTACCTCGAAGTATCTGCCCACTGTGATGTTCTGTCCAATTCGTCTGTGTTGATTGTCTCTTCTTGTTGACAGCACATACTCGTTTACATCTAAACACATTTTGTCCGCTTCTGTATCAATGCTTGCAAACGTAGCTCACTGAACTCTGCCAATTATGTCAATATCGTCGGCGTATGCAAGCAGCTGTAGAGACTTTTGATAGACTGTGCCTCTGCTGTTTGCTTGTGAGTTTCGCACAATCCGTTCAAGTACGAGTACAATATTAAAAAAGTCACATGACAGCGCGTCACCTTGTCCTAAACCTTTTTTGACATCAAATGTGTCGGTGAGGTAATTACCGACCTTGATGTAAAGCGAGCATTCTCCATCGTCATCCTGCACAGACGGACAATGTTTGGCAGAATGTCAAAACTGGCCCTTTATAGCTCTTCTCTATAGATGCTGTCATACGTGGCCTTGACATCGGTAAGGAGATGATGAGTATCGCTTTGGACTTCTTGAGGTTTCTTCAGGATCTGCCGAAGTGTGAAGATTTGATCGAAAGGTTCTAGGCGTTCACACAATGTCGCTGAGAAGATCTTGTATGCAATGTTGAGGAGACTGATGCCTCTATAATTGGCGCAGTTGACGGTTTCTCCTTTCTTGTGGATTGTGCAAGCAAACGCTTAAATCTAAAATAATATTGGCTGATTTCATGAGAAATTTATTGATTTTGTGATCAATCCGTCTTAGCACAAAGAAGCGTATACTAGACAGCATTGTATGAACCACTCCAAGATTGAAATGTAATTAGAAAGAAACATAGTAGCCTTAGTCAATTCTATCGCTTAATTTTTGTCTGCTGTGTATCCTTTTTAAATAAGGACCTAGAGAGCTAGTTATCGACAATTAATGAGACTACGCGACCCGGAAACTTCCCCTTCAATATCTTCAGTATTTCGTTCGATGTGTGACACGTCGCACCGTCCTGTTGAAAATACATGTCGCCAATACCCAAACAATGAATTTTCGGCCAAACAAACTTGGTTATCATGCACTGGTACCCCTCCCCGTTAACAGTCATCGTCCGCTCACGCTCAGCTTTGAAAAAATAAGGTCCAATTGTACCGTTGGCCCAAAATTCACAGCAAACAGTAAGTTTTGCGGTATGCAAAGGTGTTGGCATAATCTCTCTTGGATTCTCATTGCTTCAAAATCGACAATATTGTTTATTCACGTAGCTATTCAGGCAAAAATACGCTTAGTCGGTGAAAATAATTTTTTGGCCAAAATTGGGATCGGTTTCCAACTGCTCCAAAACCCAAGCAGCGAATGCGTGACGCATGAAATGATCAGTAGACCAGTTCTTGAACAATTTTAATTATGTACTGGTACAGGCCCATGTCTTTTCGCAAAATTCGCCAAGTTGAAGGGTACGAAAGGTCAAGTTGCTTAGAACGATGTGAAATTGAGACGAAGCAATACTTTCGGTTGACCACGCGTTTCGTTAAACACACTGAGACTGCTCGAATTTCTTTATAATTTGTCGAATTCTGAGCTCAGAAGAACGCTCATTACGACCGCGAACAGAACACGAAATGTAATAATACATTTTTATGATTGCGATGCATTGTTTACTATTAGTCAACATAGTCCTATTGGGAACAACTGTTCCACAGTATATGTTGGCCACTCCTTAGTGGGTATTTCCCAGTTTTGTGATATGTAAAAGACTTGCAATGAAGTTGCGGGCTGTTAACTCTTAAATCATAGACGCTATTGGCTAGGGGAACTGTATCCAAGACTGTATCTAGTATCTGATTGCAAATTTAATCTATTCGCTGTTCCCAATAACAGGAAACGTCGCTAAAGCAAAAATTTAACGCTCTGCTGGAGAAAACAGATAGTAGGAAAAATGTGTAACTAAAACCCAGTCATCGCAGCATAGGGGACATTATAGCAGACATATATCTTAGCTAGAAAAACATTTGATTTACCCAGCAACTCTTAATTATATCCCCCACCGCCCAGTACTTCCCATTCTGCGTAATTTATGCAACCGAAAAGAGCGAGATGATGTGAATATATCACTTCTATGAAGTACGCCCATTTCCCAAGGAATTCCGTCTTAAATTCTTTGGAGCACATACCCTTGAGTTGAAAGAAACGTGAAAGAAAGATGAGCATACTAAACTGCGACAGAGGCTGGGATTTATTATACATGTAGGTACACGGTGAATGTTCTACACTACAGTACATTTGAAGTAAGCTTTTAATTATTTTAATTAAATAGGGAATACTGAAAAGGAAAAGGATTTACATAATTATACCATATTTCTATCTTCAGTCAAACCAATTAGAATAAGAATCTAAATAAAACGAACTTGCATTGATTTGTACATCCTTTTTAAAGTTAATAGTCAATTAACTAGCTAGTACATTGGGATCCTTGATCAGAACGGAAAATTAAGCCTTGTGTTAAATAAGCCAGAAAATATTTTAAAATATTCCTCTTTTTAACTATCTTCTTCTTCGAGGATCTGAGAGAGATAGCGGACAAGAGGATTGGAGAACTAATCCTCTTTCTGAACTCCACGGGCTGGGTTTAAACTTAATATCATTTTCAACTAGCCACTACAACAGGTAGACACGAGTCCGTGGTAACAAAACGGCGCACTTTAAGCGCTAATTGGGTTCTTTTTGGACCGCCACTTTACCTACCTACCTAACTATCTAAGTGCAAAAATAAATCGAATTCGCGTCAAGAGAATGAACAAATCTGAAGTTTGTTAATAATCATATTGATGAGGGTATCGCTAAATCTTCTTGCTTAAGAATTGAGAGACTACAGCTCATTCAATTCTAAAACAAACACAAGCTTCGCCAGGTATACCACCTGATTTTGGTAATTTTCACGAATCTGTTCTAGGTTTGGTTAGGTAGATGGATGCCTTGTGACAAAAGAGTCACTGCTCACTTAGACCAACAGTTCGGGTCTATTGTGCCCAATTGTTTAACGTTGGAAACAAGAGAAGAAATGGTCCGCTATTTGAACCACCCAGATAGTGATATGAATCTCAGGAGATCCATCAGCTTAATACTACCTAAGTCCTGTAGCTCCGAGAAGATGTAACTTTCAAGAGTCGTCATTCTTCTGACGGATAGAGCAGGTGATGAACAGCTTCAATTTCTTCTTTGACTCTGCAATTTCTACAATAGTCATTCCGCATGAATGCCAATCGCCCAGTGACCAGTAATTATGCCGGAAACGACCAGTAATTATGATGACTGAGTTTCACCAGAGAGGTTGATGTCTCCTTACTAAAGGTCGGCAGCGATCTGGCCATTGGGCATAATGTCCAGATGAACCCAGCATCTGTTTCATCGACCGGTGGCTTCGCTTTCTATTTTTTTCCACAAGCAACTAATTGGGATCACTACAAAAGGGAGAGCCCGCGATGCATGCAGCGCTGCCCCCTTCCTAGCAAGTTCGTCAGCCATTTCGATTCCTTCGATATCAATACGCCCTGGTACCCAGTAGAGGGTCACCCCAGTGGCTCTAGATATCTCATTTAAAAGTGATTTGTAGGTCCTCACAACCGTCGATCTAATTACAGCTGCCTGACTATCTATACAGACAGTGGGCGCCGTGGCGCAAGTGGTTAGTGTGTCGGACCACTGTGCGTGAGGTTCCAAGTTCGAATCCCAGAAAACACCAAAAAGCTTTTTTCACGGTCCCAGCCCTCGCGAATGTCCGACAAACATCCGAGAGTATTGTTGTTACGAAAAATCTTCTCAAAAACACCCGTCGGATACGGCACTAAACTGTAGGTCCCTTCCATTCACGTAAAAAAAATATAACGCACACAACACGAGTGGTTCCGAGAAGCTAGGCCCTGACATTTAAAGAGCTGTTGCGCCAAATATTTATTTATTTATTTATCCATATAGACAATGATCATTTTACCAGCGATATTTCTCTCGCGTATAATTTCAGCAGCCTGTAGAATGGCTGTGACTTTGGCCTAAAAGACGCTGCAGTCGTCGCTTATTCTTAAGGTCTTATTCCAAGGGCTTCACAATAAACTCCGGCTACCGTGCCAACGTCCATCTTAAAACCGTCGGTATGGAACGCCAGTTTTTTTTTCTTCATTGTTCTTCGGTTTTTCAAGTACATTCTGTCGGAAATTCTTGTAGCAAATTTCCTTTCAAATGCTAGCATCGGGTTCATGTGATCAGTTCCGATCAAACCGCTGGTAGTCCCACATTGGGATAAAATGGAGACATAGCTGTGAGAGCTATCAGTCTTACAGCGGTTTTGGCCGCCAGACTGCTACAGTATACCATATATCAAGCAAAATGAAACTGAGCATGGTTGGAGCACGGAGCATGAGCATTGCCGCTGTTGGTGCTGTTCTCATTGATCCCATGACTCTAATGCACGCTTACTTACTTACTTACTTAGGTGGCGCTACAGTTCGGGGTGAACCTGGGCCTCAACCTACAACCCTCTCCATTTAGCTCGATATTTAGCTAATTGCGTCCAGTTGCGCACTCCAAGTTGGTCGAAGCCCTTTTTAACTTGTGCGCGTCACCTACGGGGAGGAGGTCCTCTACTGCGTCATCTCTCCGCGTTCGATTCGAAGACTCTGCGGGCCGGAGCTTTGGTGTCCATTCGCTCTACATGTCCTAACCATCTCAGACGTCCAATACGCTGTTTTTTGACTAGGTCGATGTCGTTGTACAGCTCGTATAGTTCCTTATTAATTCTTCTCCTCCAAAACCCGTCAACGCAAACAGGACCGAATATCTTACGAAGAATTTTTCTCTCGAAGCGACCAAGGATATCTTCATCCTCTTTTAATAAAGTCCATGTTTCAGCGCAGTAAAGCAGGACTGGGATGTTCAAAGTCTTATACAGAGTCTCTTTAGTGGTTCGAGATAGGGCTGTACTGTTGAATTTACTTATAAGCCCAGTGATTGGCAAGAGTTATTCTTCGCCTGATTTCTGCGCTGATGTTGTTTTTAGGGTTTATAGCAGAGCCAAGGTAGACAAAGTCCCTTACTATCTTCAATCCACGCTCCCCTCTGGATTTTTATGAGGTTTGAAAGCTGGTATTGCTTCCCAAGTACCATCCACTATACTATTGAACCATATGTGAGAATGAGTTTTACAATCGCCGTGTATATCGAGTACGCCAGAGCTGGTTTGAAGCCCCACGTATTACTGAATTTCTTTTTGCAAGAATCGAAAGCTACGCTTGCTTTTTTGATGAGTTCGGCAATGTTATCCTTCCAGTTTAATTTGCGATCTAGAATTTCGCCCAGGTATCGCCAGGTTCAATACAACCGATATTTGGGGGTCTTGAAGGTAGGGTTTGATCTCTTCTTAGTGAAAAGAACTATCTCCGCCTTTGACGGCTTCTTTCCCAGCTCTTTGCTACTGACCCAGTTATCCACTTTTGTAGTGCGAGATTGAGCCTTTTACTTAGGACCAGAGGAAATTTTCCCGAAACTAGGATAACCACATCGTCGGTACGAGCCGTCGCGTTAAAGCCGTTTTCCCTCAGTATTACCAAGATCTCACCCACTATAATAAGCCATATTATGGGAGGCACAACTACCCCTTGGGGGGTTCCTCTGCAGACCCTTCTCCGGATGGCTGCATCTCCTAGCGTTGAATATATGATTCTAGATTGAAGCATCCGAGTAATCCAGTTTCAGAGACCGGTGCTAAGTTGATCTCTGTGTAGACTATTCAGGATCACATCAGAGATTATGTTGTGGATCTGTGCTACATCACGGATAGTGCAGAAAATCATGTGCGGAATGCTATAGGACAGAGTCATTAAACAAAAAGAACAACCCTTTCGGACGACAAATTTACTTGTTAAATGCAGATACCCATAATGTCTTCGGAACAGCGTTATTGCTTTTAATTTTTTTGACTAATTTTTCGTAGACTTTTATTAGAGGAAAATCTATATATATTTTATAAGTTTTAGTCGTGATTTATACACTGTCTCAAAAGATACGGCTCTTGCCTGTTTTCTTTTGAACACTCATCTTGAAATTCTTGTGAATACAGTCCACGTTGACTTGCACTTGCAAGTCTGAAGTGGATACTTCGCTCGGAGTGTTGATTAACACAGTTGTGCGGTGTATCGGCTAGAAGTCTTGCCAGTTGCGGTGTTTCTATATGCTCAAGCTTATCTTCTTCTTCCTTTTATCAGCGAGGTTATGATCCGAAAATAAGGGATCACAACCCTCCCACTTCACCGCATTTCTACTGATCCGCTTGTAGGGTTCGCCTATTTGACCTCAGAAAATATCGACAGTCCCGCCGATTTTGGATCACTCGGTTACTGAGGCCAATGAAATGCCAATGTCGTCGCATTTGTCTGATCCAGGCGTTTATAGACCTGCCTTTCCTACATCGCGATGTCTTTGGAACGTGAATTGATATTGCCTTTTTAATAGGGTTCGAATGATCTTTTCTTTGAACGTGGCAATACCTGTTGAGCCGGTCGCACTCTATTTTTTGTAATGCTCAAACTTATGTTCTGCTAAAATGAATCAGCAACTTTTAAAAACATTTCCTACTGTTACTGTTGACATCACCGTCAAGAAGTAGAAAAGCCTTTGACGCAGGATTTGAAGCAGTTCTTAAAGTTATAGACGGATATATGCTTTACTAACAGCTTCTCCGATCGAAGTTTTTAATTTTAGCACATCAAAGAGTTTGCAACAGGTGGATGCTGTTGGAAAAAAAAATACTTTAAAATATTTTCCCATAACAGCTTACGACGATATATTCTATAGTATCAGTAGTTAAGTTTTTAAATGGCAAATTCGGGGCCGCAAAATATTGCAATTAAAACTTAATTGACTGTAAAAATGGGATTCGAGCTATGAACATCAACAGAGTAATCATAAAAGATTTATGAGATTTGAGCATTTCTCCTGTACGAAATTCCATATAGAAAACTTATTACTCATTTCTTAGTACAAATTCCCTTAGAGATCCATATATTCAAACCAAACCACCCCGCAAAGCTTTGTTTGGATAGAGTGGGAGTTTGTAGTCTAATCAGTCTTAAGTTAATCCGTAAATGTGTATTAAGCTCTAGATATATCGTTAGTGGCGAAAGGTGGTCGATTTTTTCCTGCAATTTCCTTAATTTTGCAGCCCAGAATTTGAATCTTTAAAAAATTCTAAAGAGCTAACTTAGGCTTCCGAAATAGATGTCAGCTTACTTGTGACATTCAGTACACACTGAATGTTGCCACTTTCGTAAAAAAAATGCTGTTAATAGAGTACGAAAGCATGTACGTTTCTTCTATTTTCTCGCATTGAAAATAGTGTACTTTACCATTCTCGTTCACTTAGTCGTGATAATTTCGAATACCAAGGTTTCTTACCCCTTTGGTTGGGACTTATATAATTCGTTGAATTCCGACAGACAAAGCCAACCTAATTGCTGAAAGTTAAACTGACTTTATGTCTACAATGTGGTACAACTTTATTGATATTCCTGCCCCTCCAACTCCCCATGGTTATTAACTTCCATTGTGTCAAGAATAGCCATTATAGGAGGGCTGTCTATAAACAAACACGATTTCCAAAAATAGTCGCATACGTAGTGAACATAAAACCTGCCAAAGGGAATGAGGATTTTGACCTTTTCATATCAATTGTCATGACAAATAACAAAGCACAAACAAGGATAGACAGATACAGATAGATATTTTATCACTTTAAATTTATGACACGTACTGCAAGGGAGATTCAAATTTCAGCAGTTTCAGGGATATAAAAATGTTTTTTGCAACATACCGTGTTTGCACGTGTGGCCAAACCCAAAATTGGGTTACACAAGCTTCATTTACTTCCGCTTACATCGTCTCGGCTGCCACCACCACGATTTAGCAATTCGTTGTGAGGTTCTTGTACCACAAGGGAGAGTGAAAAAAATGGAGTGAGTTTCGGTATTTTCAAATGACTGACTTTTTAAGCTTTTTTAATCTATTTTTAATTTTTATTCAGAAATTTCATTCCTGGTTGGGGTTTATCTTTTCAATTTGGTGGCGTTGAAGGGTGGTGAGTGAATCAGTAAATGACAAGGAAATCGGAGGGATTTTGCTTGTGGAAAATTGTGTCAAAAGTAATTTTGTCTGTAAAGTACAGACTGAAAAGTGATTAAGCTTCAAACAATGGAGGCCGGTGGCAACCTGAATTAGTCTAAGACTGGAGTACCGGTAATTTTATCCATTAAAGCAGATTCGGCTCTTTAATTTCAATGCAATAATTTTAATAAAGCAGTTCGTAAGAGCCTGCGAAAAGCGTGCGAATTCAAAGCGAATTTTTACATACAATTTTATTTAGTGTGATAATCAGCTTGTCTTAGTGTCCGTATTTTAATGTTAAAGAGCAGATTTGTTTCTAGTTCAAAGGCTACAATTAAATTGAATCTTTTTCTTGGAACCAGCGAACAAAATATTAAATAAAAGTAATTTTATTGTGGAACATTTTAGTAAAACTGAATGTCCCATCGTATATCCATACTCTCTAACGGGACTTGGTTTTCTTTTCGTTTATTCGGTGCATTTCGACAATATTATGTTTGAATTTGTATTGAGTGCCACAAAGCAAAGGAACAAGCAGTCCAAGAAGAAGCTAATCCAGTAATATCTTGACCTATAAATATGTATTGTTCGACGATAATATTGCTTTAAGTCTCTTAAGTAGGTAAGTTCCTTACTGGAGGAATCCAACATTTTTCGATGCGCCCTCAGCCATCTCTCCTCATGATGAAAAGTAAGAAAATATTCAATTTTTCAATTTGCATGACAGTGAATATTTTATTACATCTCCTCATCGCAAGGAAAGGATAATAATTCTCTTAGAACCCATTCAGTCACATCCAACAAAGCGATGCTTACGTACCTTATTGACTTTTTCATTCTTATTAAAATCGATTTTTTTAAGGCAGTCATCCTACTCGAAAATCATTGAAGCAAATTTTCAACTTTTCTTCTCATATATCCTTCTAATCTTCAAATCAATAACCTGATCCTTGACTCCAGTTCGAAATTTTCAACAAAAGGCACCCAGCTTTGGATAGTTTCCATCACTCTATCATCATGATAATGACGACGAGATGACGAGAATCAGATTTGTGTTGTGTGTTTGTGGAGCCTTTGATGAAAATTGCACATGTGGTCCTCTTTAAAAAGGAATTTAGGACAACATGTTTATCCCCGCAGCATATACATACATTCACTCACGTATATGTGACATATTCATTGATTGGCATAACGTATTCATTGACTATCAACAGTGAAGCCGGTGGGGTTTTACCGAGTGAATGATAGATCTCTTGGATTCACTGAATGTTTGGAGGGGCTTTTCAGAATACAGGACCAAAGGATGACAAAAGGAAATATTTATTTTTCATTATGTGACAGAGGCTCTAAGGGGGGCCATTGAATGTAAATGAAGCAATGTGGAACAGTCCAGGGGATAGAGATGTGATGTTGGTTGCCATAGTAGTTCTCTTTAGTGGTTGTTAAGAGATAGGATGAGGATATGGGGAGATTTTTCTTTAGTAATGATGGACGTAGATTGAAATATGTATTCTAGGAATTTTATGGACAGCTGGCACTACAAAAAAATTGCTATAATCAATCTATAAGGAAGCGACTAGCAATCTCTAAAGATTCATCAATCAGTTCGAAGGATATAGGCACCAGTATTGTATTGGTAATGGTGCAGTAGAAATGGGATAACATGCCAGTATGAAAAAGGATGTAATGTTGGCAACAACTTTTATAAAAATATCAAAGTCTAACAAAGAAAAGGGCAAACAAATATTTCGTTTAATGTCGATATTTACTAGCCCTGACAATCTAGTTGCAGAACCAAATCAAACGATTTTATATTTGTTCGCACTTTAGGGAGTTCGTATGCTATTCGCAGTGTATAATACGGTGATTAATAGTCAGTTTTTAGCTTAAATGGAAGATATTTATTTTATTTATTAGGTTGGACTACAGCTATTGAAATTAAAGACGATTTAGATGGCGTCGCAGAGATTTGTTTGCCATTCGCTTGGCATTAGAGATGGAAATTTATACAATACGAAAGAAATAAAATAAGGCGAAGCAGTGCGACCAAAACTAAGGAGAAAAGATTGTTAAAGCGGGATATCATCTACTAGTATTTGCATCTTATCATACAAAGTAAAGAGAGATAGTTAAAAAAATTGGAGATAATAAACTAAAGATTATGCAGGCAAAAGCCATCGCTTATAAGGTCTCCCAAAAAAAAATGTCTCTTTCAATTTGCAAGGTTAAAAGGTATCTACAGTAGATTTGTGCCCTTTACCATAAATAAAGAGAAGGTCCAACACAAATTAAGAACAAAGTGCGGACTACAAGTCCAAAGAAGCTTCGTAAATATTTGATACAGGCACCTTGACCAAGGTCCGCGTAAACGATATGCACGCCTTATCCAAATCCACTTGACCATACTGCCTCAAGACACGTTTGCCAGCTAACAAAAACTCTTAATGAACAAAATAAATGAATAAATTGATGACTTTTCGCAAGAGAAAACCTCTGCCCTCTGCTCCCCTACCCCGAGCAAAGCATTAACCCCCATTAAGCCTCCAGTCTATTCCAGCAAGTCATGCAGTTTTAATGAATATTTATTCGTCCTTATTTGCTTTTTTTCCTTTTGCGCACTGCCAAATGATTTCTATGTGTGTACGACATTCGCTCAAGGAACAACACTGGCAAGCAACTTACCAAAATATTAGAACAAGAACATAAATAAACTCTACGACTTAGTTGCATGTCCCATACACTCAATACCCAACCCCCACATGCTATAGAACATTCCTTAACTCCACGTGTGCGACACGATATGGTAGTGGGCGAGGTGAACAAAGTACGGTTTTCCGCTCCACATTCAGATCGTTAACAGCTTTCCCTCCTGTGCAATTCCCATTTACATCCACCATATACTGGCAAACCCCAGTACTGGTGCAATGGGGGTGCTACAGTGTGAATTGCCACTTCCTCATATGTGTAATATGTAATTCCGGGAATGAGCATTAAATGTTTGAAGGGGCAGTCTCTTTCTCGCGTACACATTCTCCCTTCCTGCTATTGCTGTTGCTTGGGTTTCCCTGGAATTGAATTGCCCTCCTCAAGCATTCATCATTCTGGGATGTCAGTTGAGCAATGCAATTTTTCAAAACCACTTCTCTAGGTTTTTATCGTTTTTTTCTTTTTCTGTTTTGCTGATTCACTTGAGGGTTGTTTGAGGGCGGTGGAGATTGCATTTATGCAGAAATGTAGGTGGGAATACTTGCAAAAAAAAATGTATGTATGCAGAAATGAAAACGTGAAAGGAAGTACCGTAAATAGATGAAAAATATGCAAAAAAAGTTCAGTTTATGGTTGACTGAGCTCTCACGGTGAATAAGCTGTTGCATTGCAATGTTGAGCTGCAGTAGATGGAGGTGGGTGGGCACTTCAATAAAGGAATTGAATTTCTACGAAAATATAGGTCATTGGTTTAATAAAGGAGTCTGCTTTACGCTGTTTTATTTCAAATGAAAATGTTTTCAAGCTTACGTAGGATATAATGAAGTACCATAGTTGGCAATAAATTTTGTGAATAAATTGTGGTTTTGAGGGTTAGAGTGTCAGCATGGTAGCGATTGTGAGAAGTCTTAAGGCTTACAGGAAAGAGGTAAAGATTTCGTATGCAATTCGCATGGTTCCTAAAAGGAATAGAAAGCAGATCTAAAGTTTAAGTGAAAGAAAACCTTCTTCCCCAGAGGTTTATGCATACTGTTGTTAGGTACAAGAGAGTAGAGTTCTTTCATTTTTGAGGCGTAATTACGAAGTTCAAAAAGTTGTTCATACTTAATTAAACAGTAGAACAAGTTTCCCTTAGGTAAGGTTAGATTTATTGGGTGTAGGAAGCAAATCGTCACGATTGCTGGTTTTTCGTGTTCTTTCTCTTTCGGCGAGGTTATGATTCGAAAACAAGAGATCATAACCCTCCCACTTCAGCAGAGTTTTACTGATTTGTCTGTGAGGTTCGCCTATCTTGATGTCCCGATTTTGGATCACTTGGTTACACAGGCCAATCAAATCATCACAAATGCAACGCCATCAGGCATTTACGTGATACAGACGTTTATAGACCCGCCTCTCCTACTTCGCGATGCATTCGGAACGCTCACTGACATTGCCTTTTTAACAGAGTTCAAATGATCCCTTTTTTGAACGTGGCAATACCAGATGAGTCGGTCGCTGTCTATTTTCGTGAGATGGTTTCCTTGGCGTGAAGGTTTCCACGGATCTTCGAACTTCTTAGTCGATCAAGCTTTGTCACTCCTGCTTTATATCAGTTGCTGTTAATTTATTCTCATACTTTTTGTACATCGTCCAACATTGTGAACTGTATGTGAGCGCTGGATGTGCAACTGCGGTGTAGAGCCTTCCTTTCAACTTAGGGGGCATTTTTCGGTCACAGAAGATAGCGGAGGTTTCTCGCCACTTCTTCCATCCTACGCTTACATGATGATTGATGTCGTCATAACAGGTTGCTTTGCTATTGATCATAGATCCCAGATATTTGAACTTTCCCCACTTGGGAAGCACTGTTCCATTCAAATAAATATCTGGAATAGACCTGAGTGGATCAGAGAATGGGGAGCACAAGTACTCTGTCTTTTTTGAACTAATGCGATACCCAATTCCCTCCAAAACGCCCACCCACACATCAAGTGCTCATTGCAGGGCTGTAAGATTCTCACTTATGATGGCTCCATCGTCAGCAAAGAATAATTAATGTACCTTGGGGTTCATCACTTTACCTTCAAGCAGGTTGTAATAAAGAGTTAAGGACATAAGACGCTTCCCTGGTGCACCCCGATTCGGTAACTCCAGCAGGGCATCTTACTCTTGTCTTTACTCTTTTGTACATGTCCAGGACCCTTCGATGTCTTAGCGCCACCCATATCAGATCTTGAGGTTGTCTGTCGAATATCTTTTCAAAGTCAACCAATACAATATGCAAATCCTTTAAGGAATCACGATGTTTTTCTATTATGATCCTTATACTTTGGATTGCATATGTGGTTGATTTACCCGAGACAAACCCGCACTGATCATCAGATAGCCGTATTATTTTTCGCAGTCCGCCACCTAATACCCGCTCAACGATCTTCATGATGTGTGACATCCGCTTGATAGAGCGGTAGTTACCACAGTTTCGCGTATCACCGTTCCCTTTGTACACAAAGAGAAGGTAGCTTTCCCTCCACTGATTGGGCAATCGATCACTTCTCATAAATTTGGAGATAAGAATTCTGAGCCATCTGAATCCGATGTCTTCCATCTTTTTCCAGAACTCAGAGGGCATCTCGTCTGGCCCAACCGCATTTCTTTTTTGGAGTATTTGACCGCCTCATTGACTTATTCGACTTTAATGTCAGGTATTTCTTCACAGCCAGGGTTGACTCTTGAAAAGTACTCGTATAGCCGGGGAAACTGTTCAAAAGTCGTTCACAATACTACCGCCAACTTTACATAGTTCTGTCGACATCCACAAGAAGCTACCCATCAGCATTATTAATGAACTTTGGCGAACGAATCTCTTGAGCATTCCTCCTTCTCTGTGGGGCTGTTTTGAAGATGGTTCCACTCCCGTTGATATTATGTCGTCGCAGCTCCTGGATAGCCTGATTTGCATCATCGATTCAGCCCCTCCGTACTCTCTGCTTGAAACTGGAGGCACTCCTTTTTCGCTTTTTTCTTCCAACATCTGTATTCCACTTCGAGGCGAGCTTTTTCGTCTCTATTATTGGAGAAGCACGAAACTTTTAAACCACTTTCTTCTTATTTATCACTTCTTTAGCTACACCGCTCCACCGCCATGTTTCTTTAGCGTGTTGGTTATGGTCTTGAAACACCTAGCAGTGATTTGGCATTCTTTAAGCAAGTTCGCTGCAGGGAATCCCACATATTTTGTGTTCTGCACTCTTCATCCTCACGATTCCTGGTGATCCAATAAAAAAACACAAAACCCAAAATCACTGATTTCCCAGAAACATTTAAATTCCCTCCTAAATTTTATTACTTTGTTTTGGTCGAAGAAACCTAATTCTTCCAGATTACTCAGAAATGAATTACCTAGCTGGTTCATGCGCCCTTGAGCTATACCCTAGCACTCGCACAGAATATTTATGATATCTTCTGCGACATATAATTCATTGAAATGCCTACATCTATCTGAGTCTGAGTCCTGGTCCTCGAATGCTTTCTCATAGTGTAGTGGCGACACATGATTCTTAACGGTTACCTATCCTGTTTAAGTGTTTTCCTGATCTTTTTCCGATTAAACATCGGAACGAAACGTCGCCCGCTTTGGTCAGCCAATTCTGTTATATTACGAGTATGTAAGATGCTCTGTCTCGAAAGTTTCACTTTGGAGAATATACATACTTCTTATAGAAGGTCGTAAGACAAGCCTCTAAAATAAGTCTTACTCACTAAATATTTTCAACAAAAATGACCTTCGTTTTCAATCCTAAGCTATTTTAAAGTTAATCCACCATTCAGCCCATTTTCTGAAACTGCTCACAAAAAAGCGAAACTGTCGACAATTTTCTTTTACGGCTTTCATTCTCAAACAGTTTCATCTTTCAAAAGACTCCTATTTCCTGACAACCGCCATAAAAACCGATGCCAATCCTGCTCATGTTCGCCAATTCACCTGTACACATGCACCTACACCCTGCTAAACACTGATTGTGGAAATACTAATTAATTGTCGAACATTTTGTAAATACACACACTCGGGGCACTCAGCGAATTGGAAATAATCCAAAAGTACTTGTCTACCCAACACCCATTCAGAGACCGAAGCTAAAGCAGTAAACAATTGAGTATCCTTTCAGCAATGCACAACTTTATCTCTGCTATAGTAGTGCTTTGAATTTATGTGGAACGGAAACCCCATCATCATCAACATCATCGTCATAGCCACCGATGAACCACACCATCCTTGCCATCGTTCGAAATCTATTAAAAATACATTCTCAGGTTGTAACCAATGGGAAAGGTGTGTGAGTGGGTTTCCGAACTTTGGTAGGATATGAGGAAACACTCAAAAAGTGGACAGTTTTCTACCGAACAGGTTAAGCTCCTTAGGGGGCTATGCGGCGTACGATATTCTCTGGCGTATAAGTAACCTACTTTTTTTTTTTTATATATTTTCTTTAATAATTTCCTTTCCTCTATATCTGCAGCATGTTATTGTGTGTCGGGTATTGGAATGCGCTTTATCGTATATATACATAACTATAAAGGGAGGGTGGGCTCATGGTTGGGTTGGACAGCCAGCTGAAGGAGGAGCAATTATGTTGTTAAATAATGACACTCGTCCCGGGAGGGATTGATCGATTGCTTAGGGGTTTTAGTGTTGTGAGGTAATGTCTTGTTAACCGAACTTTCTGAAGGTTTCCATGCGTACAGTTGTCATAAGTTTTACGAAAGTTTTATGCTCAGTATGGACATGTAGGGTTATGGATAACAAGCACGAATGAGGTCAATGGACAGTTGAATTTATTCTTAAGGAGTGCTATCAGACTTACAAATTTGATGACAGATAAATTCGCGACTAATTTGTAGCAGGCTTGTAAGTAATATGCAGGATAGAACTTGCTGATTATAGTCAAGTTTGACATACAGATGATAGAAATGAAATCACGTTAGCCCTGTAATGTAGTAATATTGAAGTTCGCAGGAGGTACATGTGGTTATAATAGCATAGATATTCATAAAAGTTTGCACAAAACTATCCATCAATTCATGTGCTATTCACATGGATCAATCCACTAGTTGGAAGAATTCTCTCCACTTGAATTGGCGGACGAAATGTTTATAAAAAGATAAAAACATCAACGGTAATACAGGTTACGACTTTTTAACATTTCGTATGTTATTCGCATGGTTAAGTTTACTCGTTCAAAAAAGTGCTTTAAATTGAAGTAGAGTAAAAGATCTGCATTCCAAGATAGAGCTATTGACGTCAATACTTTTTTTTAACCTTGCAAGGATTCGTATGGTATTCGCATGGTTTAATCCAGTGCTTCAAGAAATGTTTTTCTCTTGAATTGAAGAAAAAGATTCGTTTTGAAAGATAGACCTTTTGGCGATAATAAATGTCGAAACTGGCTCTATAAGGCCAAGTTTTAAAGTTTGTTGGTTTCTAAATTCGATCGAGTTTCTAAAGCAACGTAATTTTTAATATCAAAAGATTGCTATATTAAGAGCGAAATTGATTTCAAATATTGCATAACGATTCTTCAAACCTGGGTCATATTTTCATACGTTTGTAATAACTATCTCAAAGTTTAAGCCTTTAAAAAACTAGTCTTTCACTTTTCTTGCGAGACAAAGTACAAAGCAATCGCAGATAGACGGGAGGCATCCTAAGCTAGTTTTCAGATAAAGAAGTATTGGACAAGAATGCACCAAAATTATTAGATAGCAAATAAATAGCAGCTGTATACGTTAAATGAAGAATTAAGATGCTGCGTTTCAAGATATTCAATTAGGCCTGAATTTAAACAGGTTCAAAAGTCTGAATAAGGGTCGCTAACTTGAAGAAAATTAAGCTCATAAGCTCAAGAGCATAGCAAACAGGAAAGTCAACCTTCAGAGGGTATAACACACTCCCGATTTAACAATTTTAAAAACCGAACCCATGATCTAGGCTTCAGGCCCATTGGTCTTTAAAAAGTCTGTCTGTCTTGGAAACCTGAATTCCATGTCTCAGAGTTGTCTTACATGTTTTATACCATGAAGCAGGAAGTTCTGCATTTATGTGGTGATTGAAAAACTTATGATTTCGTTGGTTTCTCTTTTATCCTAGGATGAAAGTTAGTCAGAGTTTCCCGGTAGGACTACAAACAAACGCAATGCTCACCACACCATTTCCACTTTAGGAACCTTAAGTGTACGATTATTTGACTTACAAGTATCCGTCAAAGAGATATCTGAGCCGATTAGTTTCGTATGTAAATTGAGATATCATTTTTGTTTTTTTTTTTTTAAGATGTAGAGTGGGGTGATAGTAGGGTTCTCTAGTAGCCCAAGCAAAGTACTTTCACCTACAAAGTGATCTTTTGTATTAACCCCTAAAGGAGAGCATGTTGCGATGGTGTCCTAGCTGAAATTAAGTTCTCGAAGGAAGCTTAAGATGATTTGGGCTGAGGAAGAGATTATATCAGATTAAATGATAAACCCTTTATGAAAAATTTATTGTCAGCTGCGACCGATGGCGGGACATTCACACATGTGAATGTGCTCGGCAGTTTCAGTGTCCTCAAGGCATAGTCTGTAAGTGTCCGATTGACTAATGCCAATTTTCTTAAGGTGGGATTTGAGGGAGCAATGACCAGTAAGGAAGTCTGTTAAAAGCTTTGAATTATATTTGTTCAATGCTTCACTTCAAAGGCCGCCCTAAACTGTTGTTTATCTCTTATGGAGATGGCAAAGCAGTTCAACATTCACCTATGCTGGGTGCCGAGTCACAGGGACATTCCAGGAAACTGCAGGGCTGACGACCTCGCCAGACAGGGTACCACGCTAAGGATTCTGCCTGATAGGCAAGCCCTGAGTATGCCCCTCCCTACATGTAAGCATCTACTAAAGCTGAACGCTATTAGCATGAGCAACCACAGATCTGGCCTAAGCTGGATCAAAAACGTAATGCCGAGCTGGTCAAGCTAAAGCGAACACAGCTCAGCTGCGTTGTCGGTGTTCTCACTGGACACTGTCTTAAAGGCCAACACGCCAAAAGACTTGGCCTCTTCTCCAACGATTTCAGCAGAAGCTGTAAGGGCGATGCACTTATCCAGTCCTGTCGCATAAAAGAATTATTCTCCATCTAGGGTCCCCCTTCCTTGACGACCTCGGCGATCTGGCGTCCTTAGATGTCATGTGCATCCATCGCTTTATCAAAAGCTCCGGTTTGTTTTGTTAGTCCCTGCGTAGCCTTATGGTTCATCCATGGTATCACAAAGGACCTTCACTAGTTTAAGTGTGTCTGCACTCTCGTGCGGCAGCCAACTTAACCTAACCTAACCAAATCTTGTTCATTGCTAGAATTTCTTTGGATCTTTTACTGGAGAGATCAATAAATCTCTTTACGTATCAAAGACCTGTTTGTGGGTCTCCGTGCGAGCGCTTTTCGCGTTGTTCCCAACGATCTAGCTCAATTTTGATTTGGCTTGTAGGTTGGCCGCAAAAGGGTTCCGGACCAATGAATTTGAGTTTGGAACTAGATCTGGCTAGTTCGTCAGCAGTCTCATTGCTGGCGATGCCTTTGTGGCCAGGGACCCAAGTGAGTGAGAGGGTTTTGTGTGCAACAAGCTACTTGAGGGTGGTGAGACAGTTGCAAGCTAATTTAGATTCGAAGCTGGAAGATTTGAGAGCTTTTAGAGCTGGTTGGCTATCTGCTTGGTTTATGTATGTTCTTCGGAGGCATATTCTGCTGCATTCTCAGGCGCTAGCTCAATAGCATAGACCTCTGCTTGGAAGATAGAGGTGTTTTGGCCTAGTGGTACAGCAGATTTTAAATTCGTTCCAGAAATGCCTGCACCCACACTATCTGTAATTTTTGAGCCATTGGTGTACCAATTGATTTGTGGATCCATATGAAGGAACTGAGAGATTTCAGAAAAGGTTCGATTTGGAATGGTGATTTAGAAGCGATCATTCAGGTTTATTTTTCCAGGCATGAAGTCAGATACGCATACTATTGATGAAGTAAGCAGTGGAATTTTATTCAGAATCGTCATATGCCCTGTTATATCAGAATCCTTCACATGAAGCTTAGCAGTAAACAGAAAATAAGATTAAACATCACAGTATATCAGAGATACAGGAGCTACCATCATTCCGACATTCCAATATAATTAGCTCAGGGCCGAGCAGATAATTATGTTCAAACAAGATCACGTTGCCGAGAGAATAGGAGATCTTAATTGGAGTTGCGGAATGGTGTGAATTTATAAGATTTATTTGAGAAGCTTTGTAGAATTGAAAAAATAGTATTGGCCAACTTTAGATTTTCGAGTTTTGATCTGAGAAATATTAGAAGTCCACACCTTTTGTCTTTTGAAGTCCACACCTTTTGTCTATTGAAGTCACACTCACGAGCATCGACCGCAGTCCTTCTATTCATTATATGCTTTCGGACTTGTTAACTTTGCTTTTTTTTTCAACGTCAGGAAACCTGTACAGATTGGGCAGATCTGACCCTCTATACCGGTTTGCAGATTTTGAGAACTTTCCAGTTCAATGGCCAAATATTAATTTGGCTTTCTTTCGGTTCTTCATTAGATTCCACTTCCGAAAATTTCCCCCATAATACCAGGCCATAGAGCGAAACAAGTGAATCGAATTTTTGAACTTGATACTCAATTAACACGTGAAAGATGAATGGTTTCAAGGATACTTTGTTTCTTTAAACTTTTCTCCTTCAACTTTATCCTCTCATTAAAAGGAAGTCGTTCTCTACTTATATACATGCATCGAAAAAAAAATAATATATTTCAAGCTCCCTTTCCTTATCGTGGTTTCTGATAAAGTTCTGTTTTCTTCTTCTTTTTTTTTGCTTTAAGGAAACAAAGTAAAAGAAAAAATTCTGACAAGTTGTTCGGAAAAGTTACTCTTGGGAAATATTTTCCGGTTGAGACGGCCTCTTCAACTTGGCACATTCATTCAGGCATGCCTTTTGTTTTAACCTCGCTGCCATTCAAACTTCGTTATTGCTCTCTACCATGTACAGCATTCTTATTTTATGATTTAGATAATCAGAGAGGAGAATCGGAAGGAAAATAATGGCAAGGAGGATGGTATAGAATGGGATGGTAAAAACTTCCTTCCATTCTGCAACATTCTGTCGTTTGTATATTAGGTTTTTTCCCCCCTAAAACAGTACGTGATCAAGACAAGGAATCAATATATCATTCCCGTCCAAATAATTAATGGGTCAACAAATAAAACGTGCAACACAAAGAGCACAGAGACAAGAAAGTAAAGAAAACTCTGAACACAAAAAGGAAACGTAACACTTAAAACGCAAATGATTTTCGCTGAAATTTAAGGACCTCAAGCGTTAGTTATCCATTTCCTTGGAAAACGGAAGCCTCTATATAACACCATAAATTCGCCACTGCACGCAAAGGTTACTCACCAAGAAAGCAAAAGGATTAGCACTAAGTCCTCGTTCCAATTTTAAACCCTAATGTGCATAGTTTTCTTATTTTATTAGCTTGAACCATAAGATCGTACGATAAGGGTTAAAAGGGATTTTTTAACGTCGTCATGAAGAGAACTGGGAAGGAGGGGGCGAGTAGAGAGGAATTCAGTGGAATTTTACTCCCACTTTGGTTGTAATTATCGTTGTTTGCACTCGGGCGGGCGGAAATTGTGTTTTAATAATCGTTAAAGGTCGTTATAAGGGGTGATTTGGATGACACGGATGAATGGAGATTTATTACGCGACGAGGAAGGAATGGATAAGACATCGGAAAATGCATCATAATGGATTGAACCCTCGAAGTGACCTTCTTTTTTTATTATTCCACAGGAAGGAACAGATTTCCTTGTGGGGAATGTCGTTGATAAGTTCTACAACATCATTTGTGTCTTAATAAGTTGGTCGGCAAAAAAACATGGAATTACTGAAATTAAAGAGAATGCGTTTGAAGGAAAGAGCACTGTGGTTTTTTTTTTATAATACGCGCGCCGAAGGGATTATTAATACCCTTATACTGATGCTCAGGGCACGGTTGCGGCTTGTAGCCGATATTAAATGTATCTTCGATGACACTGTTCTAGATTGAAGGGTTCTAAACAAAACTCGTCTTTGTCATTTCGTCTTTTCTTACTTCAGCCAATATGCACATTCGACTGTATTTTTTTTATCCAATGGATTTCAATCTTATTTCCTGTACCACTTTGCACTTTTTAATAGTATTTGTCCCAGGATGCTGCGAATTTACTAACCACGAGAACATGTTGTTATCAAAGATAACACCAGTGACATAGTATTAGCCAGCGATGATAGTAGTAACTAAAAAATACTTAGGTAGAAACGGATCGTATGCAACCATTTGTCTAAAAAAAAATACCACCTACCTTCGAAGCTATTCGCGAGATTCTATCAAGACCGATTCCGCAAAAATTGGGCGTGTCCCTGTATAATCTATATACTATATAGTTTGGAGAACCTCAATGTCTACAATTCATAAACATATATGTATCTACGATGTTTGATCAAAATTGCTTGCCTATTTCTAGCCTCTTCTACCTTTAAGTGTAAAGGTATTACAAAGACGTCACCATTGGTGCCTATCGGTTCTACATATGTTACTTTCTACTACAAGAACTGGAGATTCTTTCCACGAAAATCTTGATCTTCCTCTTAGCCATCAGCCCTCGCATCTGAATTCCAATACTTGTGACGACAATCGGTTGCCGGGCATCCTAGCATTGGATCCAAACCATCTCAGCTTTTGGTTATATGTATATCCTTGTTTTACTGTGTTTCTCCCTAGATATATATATCAACCTCATCTTTTATGACAAATTGACTTTACTTGCTTCTTGTGTGTGACCATGCTTCGCAGCTAAACGCTGACGCCATTTGCTTGCTGTCACATAGAATAATGGATCTGCACCAAATGGTCCATAGTCTGAAAGTCAAAGCAAAGAAAATAGGGCTAAGGATTAACACGGCCAAGACAAAAGCACTCAGCCTTTCAGCGCTCAAGTAAACATTGCTGTGTTCGGCATTCTATCGAAAATCTGGAGAGGATGTTTATAGCACCAAGTCGAAGCTGACCAAGACTATTCCGCTCCAATGTCGGGAAAGTTCTACTATATGGATGAAATACTTGGAGAAGCAGTTTCATTGTCATTCGTATCTCGAACAAATACCTCCACTCGAGAATAGGTCGGGAACCTATTGACATCACAATTCGGTGAAGGAAATGGTAATGGATTGGTCACATCTTACGGCTCCAAGAAAATTCCGTTGACAAAGACACCATGCAATGGAATCCCCTTACTCAATCTGACAGAACTACATGTTGAAAAGGGATCTAGAGAAGTTGAATTGCGTTGCAGAAGTCTGAACAGGATGGTGCGTTGGTATTATTGACTCCCTATGACCCTCGAGGGGTGACAGGACCTAAGGAAAGAAGGAAATGGTACTTCGTACTTTGAAGTTGGCCTATTCGTAGAATTATGAAAGTTAATTTGGTTTTTTTTTTTTTTTTTAAAGCTCCTGCTGAGGGCGTTATATAATTTGTCATAATTCTGCTCTACTTGCCATCTTCACTGAATAGTATTTGACTTTGTTTACTTGACAAGATCGATATCTTGTTTTGTTTTCGTTTTTTTTTAGTTTTACGAGTACCAGTGCACAGTCCTTGTATTTTAAATTCATTTGACAGAATATTCAAATTTGTATTTTCGTGGAGACTTCCGCCGAATCGGCTATTATCGTAACATCGTCAATGTATGTAGGCAAGAGCTGTCAACTTTATTGGATACATTTGTCAGTGTCAGATCTTTAACTGCATTCCATTTGTATCATTCAATAGGATAATGAAATGATATGAGCTGAGAATATCTCCTCGTCTTACTCCAGAAGTACTAAGAAAGTTTTCTGATGTTGTGTTATTTTTTTTATTTTATTTTATATCCTTTGTTCAAAGCTTTTTTCTCCTTTTGCCTTTAAAGATTGACTTTTCTTTAAATTGGTAAATTTACTGATGATTAGAAATGAATAGAAATCATGTTTTCTTTTTTACTTTCTTCTTTGCCAAGCTCGACAATTTTTTTGATATTGTATCTTAATGTGGAAGCATATAAATAATAAAAATACTAAATGCTAAATAGTTTATCAGTCTAACTTCCTTTGTACTGAAGACTCTCGAGCGACTCCTAGACAACCATTTGCGAAGCGAAATAGCAGCATCCCTCTCCAAAGCTCAGCCCGCATACCTCAAAGGCAGATCTACAGAAACAGTCTTCACGAGGTAGTGCGAACTATAGAAAACTCTATATATTACAAAGAACATACGCTAGCTACCTTTCTAGGCATAAAAGGAGCTTTCAATACCATACACACTGAAGCAATCCTAGAGTCCCTTACGGAGCTAGGGATAGAAAGCAATTTAAGTCAATGGATCGTTTCTATGCTAAGCACTAGAATTATTCAGGCAACACTAGGCAATAGCAATATAACGAAATTTGCCAGTAGGGAAACACCCCAGGGTGGTGTTATCTCACCTCTACTATGCCTGATAGTCATAACTAAAATCCTTTTCATATTAGACAGAGAAAGAATTAAGGTAGTCGGGTATGCAGATGATATGGTGATACTAGTGCCAGGAAAGTTTCCCGCCGTCCTAAGCGAAATCACGGAAAATGCTCTGAGCAAAGTAAGCGCTTGGGCCAAAAAGCACGGTCTCGGTGTCAACTCGAACAAAACTGAACTGATGCTCTTTACTACTAAAACCAAAATACTTGACTTCGCACTTCCTCGGCTAAATGGCCAACCGCTCTCCTTATCGTCCAGTGCTAGGTATTTAGAAGTTATCCTAGATCCTAAACTTAACTGGAGGCTAAACATAGAACAATGGGTAAAGAAGGCATGTATAGCTTTCTATACTTATAGCAAAACCTTCGGGAAAAAAATGGAGACCGCAGCCAAAATCGACATTATGGATGTACACAGCCGTGGTACGACCTATTCTCACATATGGGTCAATAGTATGGTGGCCGGCTCTAAGAACAAAGCTTATAATGTAACCAAATTTAATAAGGTACAAGAACGGCATGCATAAGCACCACAGGCACTCACCGGTCAACGCCGACCGATGCACATAGGAGTATTTCATGAAAAAAGGTGGCCAAAAATATTTTATTTCTTTGTTGTTACAACTACTGGATTATTGAGTTACGATAAGTTTTTAAATGTTAATCTAATTGTTTTTATCGCTTAATTGAATAAAATAATAAAAATAATACAAATTCATAGTTGTTTTCAATTACTAGTCTTCAATTTTTTCTTCAAACTCTTCGCCCATCATATCAATTTCTGTTGTTTCCAGGAGCAGAATTTCTAAAGCTTCTCTAGAAAACGGCTTACTTTTCTTTCTTGACTTTGGCCTGTTGCTACTCAAGAAAGGGTCAGACGTTAGCAAGAGTCTGCTAAGTACGTCTTTGTTGCATTCTTGCCGGGAAAATTTCCTTGTAAAATGTTGTCTGTAAAGGCGGAAATGTTTGTTTCTTGATTCAGCCGCTTCCTTTGGCAGTTGACCTATTGGTAAAATTGCATGCTCAATGACTGTGACACCATGACACAAAATTTTGTGTACTGTTGTTGTCATCGGGTACCATCTATATAGGTCGACATATAATTTCGATGTTTCTTCGGTGAATTGGGAAAAATTTTCAGTATTAATTTTGTGTCCACTTGCCAATATTTCCAGAATAATACCAAATCTTTTAATCAAGTTAATGTCTACTCCAGTGTATTCCGAAGCTGGTTCTGGGTCGAAAAAATCTTCTTGATGTATTGCCAGTATTAGTATTTCCAAACCCTGCTTTTGCAAAGTCTACTAAGAGCCCCATTTTTTGTTTAAAATCATTTTGAATCCTTTTTTTGTGTCTGTTACAACTTTTTTATCGTCCATGCCTCTCACTTGCCACTTTTAGAATGGAATTTTCTACGATAAGTGCAATAGCGATTCAAAAAAACGAATTCCTCCATGTAATATTGATAGCCCGAAATTAAGAGATTCTGGATTTTTTATAGATTCCTTTTTCAAGGTATTACAATTTTTTGAGGTTTCTCCATAGATGTAACATCGCATTGTAGACATAGTATTTGTTGCTGCATTGCAAACTTTTCGGTCTATCATAGTCATTGTCAATATATGTCTAATACGAATCAGTGTCCCATTTTCTGTCCAGATCTCAGTTTCTTTAATGTTGCATTCTTAATCTCTTACAAATTCAATTTCATTATTTTTCACATCTTTTGTTTCGCGAATGAAACGAATGCGGATGGGTCTACAATAATGTATGGAGAAGGGAACAGGATTTTGCCAAACGATTTTTTTCTCGTCTAAAATATTAGCGATCAATCGCAATGGAACCATTGAGCTTAAAAAGATGTTTTCATCACTATCATCTACATTCTGGAATTTTTGGTTATATGATTGTTGCTAAAAACCGTCACACCCCCATTTTGTCACAAGATCAAAGGATATGGTTTGAGATGTATCAAGTGTGTCAATGATTCCATCAAATATTTGCACAACCTCGTAGCCGTATGATTGAGAAGGTCTTGAAGACGAACTTCAACCAGGGTCTCTGTCACTTTGATGGAGTTTTCTGGTGGATAGCATTTCTTTTTTTTTTTATTTTTTTAGCATTTCTTTTTTGCTTGCTGTAGTAGTGAGTAGCAGGGATAAATATTTTTATTGGCATTACGAATTATTTCGTATTGTCTTTTTGTTAAGTCAGCTTTTGCAAACATGGAAAGTGCTTCTGACGGTGAATTTTTGGCTGCAGATTTGATTCGAGAGGTAAGCAATCTTCTATACTTCTTAGCTTGCGTTGGTGTTGCAGTCACCTACTTGATCAGTTTTGAAACATCACTTTGACTTGCCGCTCGTCAACTCATTTGGGCTGCAAATGTCAATTCCTCCCGGAATGCCGTTTGCCTAAATCTTTAGTTTTCCGCCTTTTACTCCGATCACTCAATCCATCAAAATTCTTTTTAGGTCGACCAGGTTTTATTGGTTTCCAAGTAGGTAGAGTTATAACTTGACTCAGCCACACTTCATTTTTCGCTAAAAAAAAGGCTCTTCTTTGTTATTACTTGCATTCCATTTTTTCTTAAAATAAAATTTAAATAATTTCAAAGACTTTTTAAGCGTCCCCCTCTCATTATCTGGGCACAGTGTCATTCCTGCTACCTTTCCTTCTAACTCAAAAGCTTTGATTTTTGAGCCGGGATGTTGCCTCAAGAGTTTGTATAGCGATTGACGTTTGATCTCCATTACAAAATATTACTGTTTTAGAGGAAAATAAAAGCAAAATTAATTTCCAAAAATCATTTTATCACAAGCGAGAGCTCCGTACCACTTTAGTTTAAAGTTATGTGTAAAAAAATGGCGGGCTTAGGCGGGCAATTTTTTTTTACAAATCAACTCCTCAATAGCTAGTGATTATGGTAAAACCAAATGTTAAGGTGAACCACATTGAATTCATTAACAAAAACAATTTTTAATTTATGTGAAAAAAATCAATAATTTTTCAAAATGTCTGTTATTATTAATATTAAAAATTGATAAAACTACACTAAATACACTTTATATACCTTTTATATATTCACTTAATACAAGTCATTGAAATGTTCACTTTATGTAGAATAAAAAACGAAAGAAAAACGTTGTCACATAAGCGATCGATTTCCGTCAAACAACAGCTCATTTGAACCGATAAGTCGTTTACAATATATAGAAGGGAGGTAATGGGGGGAATTTAATGTTAAAAAAAAACTCTCTGGTGACGTCTCGGCTATCTCTCTTTACAACGGCATATTTTTTTTTGTGCAAAAGTTCATTTTTATTTTTGACTTTTGGCCAGGTTTTCTATCAAAATACTCCTATGTGCGATGCTCTAACAGTCTTTTTGCATCTCCTACCTTTAGATCTACACATAATAAACATCATAACACACAATGTGATCAGACTCAGGGAGTCTGGGTGCTGGATTATGAAACCCTATGGGCATAGTAACATTTTAAGCTCTCTACCGAGAGAACTCGTTTTGCCTACAACAGATTACATTATACCCAAATTGAATTTGACAAAGCGCTTCGACGTTTAATTCCTCGCAAGATTAGAAGGCAAAATGGGCAGGTGATTAAGGATTTCGACGTAACAATCTACACAGGCGGTTCAAAGATGGAATGTGAAGTCGGTGCGGGTATGTTTTCCGAATTCTTAAACATCTCGAAATCATATAGGCTTCCGGATTTTGCCAGTGCGTTGCAAGCAGAATTACTCGCTGTCCGGGAAGCCTGTCATCAGATCAAAACACACACTAATACAACGCCAAGGCAAAAGATCTCTATTTTTATTGACAGCCCAGCAGCCATCAAAGCCATTGCATCGGTTTTTACATCCTCCAAGTTGGTGCTTGAATGTCAGAATGAGATAGCTTCGCTGGATAGCCAATTCAAGGTAACCCTGATTTGGGTTCCAGGGCACAAAAATGTTTATGGAAACGAACTTGCTGATGAACTGGCTATGCAAGGCTCAGCCCTCCATGGCTCACTTGTGGAATGCGCTAAGACTCCGCTTGGAGCAGTCAAAGCAGAAATATCGTCAAAAATCCTTGTAAAAGCCAAGCTCAGATGGACCAGGCAAACAAACTGTTTCATATCTAGATAGATGTGGCCAAACTACAACAAATCAAAAACAACCGACTTTTTAAACAGAACGCGTTGGGACATCGCCAGGATAATAGCAACCACTATGGGTCACTGGCCTATAGGAGACCATGCAGTCAAACTAGGTATCCCACAAAACACACGCTGTCGCAGTTGCAATGTAGCAGCTGAGAAGAAACCCTTATTCACTTTTTATGCGCCTGTCCGGCACTAGCTAGGGCCACAACTAGCTTCAGGGAAACCCCTTTTCTATTCCCTTGAGGAAGTCTCAGAGAGAAACCTTAAAGATTTAACAATATTCTTAAACTCCACAGGTTGGACATAGAGACTCCCCATCAACACACCTTTTACATCCAGGTACACGAATTTTGTGGTACCAAAACGGTACTTAGTGCTAATTGGGATCTTCTTTTCTAAGAAACATCACACCAAACTACCTACCTATATCTTATATGTATAAATAAAAACGAAATGCTGTTCGTTGGTTATCGCATCTCTTGAGAAAGTCTGGACCGATATGGCTCATTTTTGTTTTTCAAATATTTGTAATAATCCGAATGAGGTTTTCACGGAAAGAAAAATTAGAAAAGTTGCTCGGAAAATTGGAAAATTCGGGAAAAACTGAAAGTGTTTTTTTCCATGGGAAAAAATGTGTGTACCTATGTTTATGTGCTCTGGACTCCGAAACCACATAACCGATTGAGCTAAAATTTTCAGACAATCTTTGGCCCGATAGTATTTGTGTGAAGATTGGTCAAAATCGGTCCACTACTTTAGTATTATCGTACTTTACTTACTTACTTAGATGGCGCTACAGTCCGGGGTGGACCTGGGCCTCAACCAACAAACCTCTCCAGCCAGCACGGTGACGAGCCAGCTGCATCCAGTTGCGCACGCCAAGTTGGTTGAGGTCCCCCTCCACTTGTTTGCGCCACCTACCGCGAGGTCGTCCTCTACTGCGCCGTCCGTCCGGGGTGGATTCGAAGACTTTCTTAGCGGGAAGGTTGGGCTCCATCGGCTCTAAATGACCCAGCCATCTTAGTCGCTGTATGTGAACTCTTCTGGCTAAGTCGATGTCCTTGTACATGCCGTATAGCTCGGCATTATACCTTCTCCTCCACTCACCGTCTATGCAGACGGGACCAAAGATCGCTCGAAGAACTTTTCTCTCGAAATAACCAGGGGCATCCTCATCCGGTTTCGTCAAAGCCCATGCCTCTGCGCCATACAGCAGGACTGGGATGATTAGTGTCTTATAAAGAGTTACCTTAGTAGTTCGAGATAGGGCTTTGCTACTTAATTGCCGTTTTAGCCCATAGAAACAACGATTGGCAAGAGTAATTCTCCGTGTGATCTCCCTACTGATGTCTTTTGCAAAGCTGACCATAGAGTCATTTGCAGAGCTGACCATAGGTAGACAAAATCCTTTACTACCTCAAAATTATATCTGTCTATTGTGGCGTTCTGTCCAAGACGCCGATGTTGGGTGTCCTTTTTTGTAGAAAGCATATATTTTGTTTTGCTTTCATTGACCGCTAGACCCATCTTTGCTGCCTCGGTCTCAATATTCGTAAATGCCCCATTGACTGCCCGCTGAGTTCTTCCGATTATGTCAATATCATCGGCATAAGCGAGTAGTTGTACAGACTTGAAGAAGATTGTACCTCCGGGGTTGGCTTGTGAGTTTCGTACTATGTTACAGAGATCACATGATAGCGTGTCGCCTTGTCTAAGACCTTTCCTGACATCGAACGGTTCGGTGATGTTCTTACCGACTTTGATGGAGCAGCGAGAGTTCTCCATCGTCATTCTGCACAAACGGACGAGCTTGAAAGGGATGCCAAGACTAGATATGGCCCTGTATAACTCGTCCCTATACACGCTATCATAGGCAACTTCGAAATCGATGAAAAGATGATGCGTATCGATTTTATATTCATGGGTTTTTTCCAAGGTCTGCCGTAGTGTGAGTATTTGGTCAATGGTGGACTTTCCAGGCCTGAAACCGCACTGATAAGGACCTATCAGGTTGTTGACGATCGGTTTTAGGCGTTCACATAATACGGCAGACAGGATCTTATATGCGGAATATAGGGGACTTATACATCTGTAGTTGGCGCAGTTCAGAGGGTCTCCTTTCTTCTGGATCGGGCAAACGATGCTGAGGTTCCATTCATCGGGCATACTTTCGTCCGACCTGATTTTACAGATGAGCTGGTGCATGATCCTTACCAACTCATCTCCTCCTGCCTTGAAAAGTTCAGCGGCAAGGCCGTCGGCTCCAGCAGCTTTGTTGGATTTGAGTTTAGATATCGCTATCTTCACTTCATTCTGATCGGGTTGACGGGAATCTTGACTGTCATCGTCACCGTTGAATGAAAGCTCTAGTCCTTCTATGCAGCGCCGCTTTGTACGCCTCTTGTTTAGCTGCATGTGCTTGCCGGAATTCCTCATCAAGCCAGGAGTTTCGTTGTGGTGGCCGAGAGAAACCCAGTACATTCGAGGCGGCATCTTTGATGGCTTGTTGGCAACGCTGCCACTGGTCTTCCGTATTTGCTGCTGGCGGCATAGGACTTAGATTAAGGTTAGAAGAAACTCGATCGGCAAAGGTTCTGGCGGTCTCTTGCGATTGTAGCCGCCCGACGTCAAATTTCCTCACAGTATTTCGTTGATTTCGCTCCGTTCTGGTTATCCGCATCCGTACTTTGGCTACAACTAGGTAGTGATCCGAGTCCACGTTAGCTCCTCGGTAAGTCCGGACACCCAGAATACTGGAAGAGTGCCTTGCGTCGATCGCAATGTGATCGATTTGGTTGACGATTTTTCGATCAAAGGAGAGCCATGTTCCCTTGTGAATATCGAGACGTGGGAACCGCGTACTAGCTACGACAAAGTTTCGCCCGCCGCAAAGTCGATTGGCCTAAGTCCGTTGCCGGATGTGATGTCGTGCAGGCTGTGCTTTCCGACCACGCTACTAAGGACTTCCTCTCTTCCTAGTTTTGCGTTAAAGTCGCCTAAGATAATTTTAACGTCGTGGCTAGGGCATTGCTCATACGTCTTGTCCAAGAGCTGGTAGAAGTCATCCTTTGACTCGTCGTCCTTCTCCTCGTGAGGGGCGTGAACGCATATTAGGCTAATATTGGCAAATTTAGCCTTGATACGGATGGTCATGAGGCACTCGTTCACATGCCGGAAACTCAAGACTTCTTGCCTAAGTCTGCCTCCAATGACAAATCCGCTGTCCTTATTGTCTGTAGCAGTCGCCATAGTAGATGTCGCAGTTTTTCGTCTTCCTTTTGCCCGGCCCATCCCATCGCACTTCTTGGATGGCGGTAATGTCTGCTTTGAAACACTCTAGGGTCTCCGCAAGTTGTTCGGCTGCACGTGATTTGTAGAGGGACCTAACACTCCTCGTGCAGACACGAAGATCGTTGACTTTTTTACGTTTATATGGGTCGTCAACAGTAAAATCATCCGTATCCGAGGCTGTTGGTTGCTTCGTAACCAAAGGCTTTTTACGTGGTAGGGAAGTTAACCCGACGGCACAACCCCCAACCTGGAGGGCCAGATCCTTTTTTTTTGTACCCCTAGGACAAGAGGCCGGATACACCGATGTCAGTAAGCCGATTCGGGGATATGAGCGCTGCCGTTGGCCCATTAAGGGTTCATCCGCCACCATCTCTTTTTCATTACCCTGACGTAGTATTGGAAATCCTTACAGACCTCAGCTCCAAATATGTTGAAGTAGCTGGTCTGTAGACGTCACCGTTGATTCCATCGAGAGAATTCATCCGCCGCACGTCCTCCTTCTGAGGAGCTCTTGCTAGACTTCTGAAACGCATATTTCAGCCAATCAGGTGAACAAGAGATGCCTCGTCCGGGTCGACATATGCGCGCTGAAGTTCACCCAGATGTGCTTACGCAGGTCTGAGTTTTCAGCTGCACATATATCGTCAGACTCAACATACGCTCATCGTTAGTTCACTATCAGATAGCTATCCAGCGGGCACCTCGAGGAGGTGATGATGCGATTTTGCCCACCATTTTCGTATCGTACTTTAGTACTAAAAAAATTCTCTTTTGTTAGTCGCAGCAAAACACGCCGGGTACCATCGGTCCAGCAGTTTGCCCAAAACTTTACTATTATAGTACTTTAGTACTAAAAATATGTTGATTATGTATTTAAGGTTGGACCACTTACCCACTATTGGCCGGCACAAAACTGTTCTCTAATAGACTTGACAGTTTTTTTTTTTTTGTTATGCGCAGCAACGCTCGCCGAGTACCCGCTAGTAGTTTATATAAAATGAAAACTTAACAGTATATGGTATAGTCGTTTACTTTAAAAATACACGTATATATCGAGTTGATTAGATTTTGATCAGTTTTCTTATTTGATCAGTGTTCTGTCTGGCAAAACATTTTTTATTGACTGCTAAAATACTACGGCTGGTTTTTAATCATGGCACTACTTTTCTAAGATAATGAAATATAAAAAAAAAGTTATACAAAATATGCATACATATTGTTTTAATGAACAACTGCTATTTCTTAATGTCCTTAGTTACACAATTACCCAAACCCAACAAATAAAATTCCCATGGTATGAAGCAATTTAATTCTGTTCCTACACTTCATCGATCACCTCAGAGTTGCAGACAAGACCACAGCTAAAACTAACAAGTTTCCACACACCTACCAAATAGTCAATAAATCATCTGACAATTCCCAAAAGCCTATGGGCTGAAACAGGAAAATTTATTGCATTCCCACCCACAGCCCACCTTCCGGATACATAGTTTTATCTGCCCGCATGCCATGTACTCGTAGCAGCAAATTCTCTAATTTCCGCAAATTTAAACAAAAATATCCTTCAACATCCTCCCAGACTCCCCTACCATCGATGACGTTGCGTGTCGAATAAATCAAAATCCTTAAAACGTGATTTATGCGTGCACTTGTTGTTGGTGTTGTTGCCAAATTGAATTGTCACTGCTCAATTTCTTTTGGCTCTCAAGTGTCATTATCAAATTATTCAATTATTCACTTTGTAATCCATGCAAGGACCTTGTCGAGGACGCTTAATTTGTTTTATGCCGGAATATTTTTATTTTTGCACAAACTGATGAATAATGTAATGAAGTTGTATTTGTTACTGAACAAGACTAAGCCAGCGCAGGAGCAACAGAAATTAAGGACGAAAATATTGTCACGTATTCTAAGTCACGAATAACACATTCGTCTTCGTCCCTGTGTCTCATCATACAGTGCGCCTTGTGAAAGCTCTGCCCAGGAGCTAAATCCGCAAAAAGATGTGTGTTGCGCGTTCAAAATATACTCTTTTATTGCGGTTTGTTCCTCTTCGAGGAAGGATACGACGTTCATGGATATATATATGAGTATGAGAGTGTGTGTAGAGTATTTTGATGGAGTACACGACATTTATTTTGCGTCTTTCTTACAATGAAATACGGACGGGGGGCTGTGGGAAATGAAGAAGAAGCACGCAAAAATGAGGTCAACCTTTTATTAAGGAGTCACCGTGCTTTTTTGTGCAGAATATCCTCTTTTTTTTCGGTGAATGAGTGTGTGTCTTTCTATTGCGGTTTGCGTTGTGTGTGTAACCCTTAATTTAGGGTAGAAATTGAATAGAAAAAAAGAGGAAACACTTTATGCCTTTAAAGAGCCTTAGGCATAGTTATATTGTTAGAAGGACTTTTTTTTTTCTCTGAAGGATGATTTTTTAAGGGCTAAGTGTAATGAAATTTTATGGATCTAATGACGCCAATCAACTTTGGGAGAGTTGAAAAAATACTACGCGAAACTGATTTAAGGTTGGCTTGTGTGCTGATGATAGACCAAAGTTGGGAGCAATGTGTCGGGTGTGGTTAAGGAGCTCTGCCAGACAACTAAATCACCAACTTGAGGCTATTAACCTTAATTCCTAACCGCAATTATATCGTTTGCCAAGCAAACAGTTGCGATTTTATAGTAGAAACGTGCCATGGTCGAGACTGAAGCGATTTGTCAGGCTCGAGGGAGTGGCAGATGTTTAGTCACAGTAAATTTCATCACAAAATCCTTTATGGTACGACCAAAGAGGATATGTTTAGTTCTTAACAGCAGACGGTGCCAGTAAATAAAGAGCCCTTTAGGAGTAATTTAGAATTCAAAGAGAGTTTACAATCGAGAGTAGCAGCTCGTTGAGGGTCGGTATAGCGGAGAGGATCAGCTCCGCCGAAGATCAATTTTAGAAAATGAAATCAGTCGCGAAATATAAGAGGAAGTTAAGGATTATTGGCCATAGAAAAATTATAGATTACGAGGATCAGTATTCGTTATGAGTACAATCAAGGAACAGATCACAAAGGATGCAATAAAGAATCGCTGAAGATCAGTTGAAGTACAGAATCCAATTTAGTGGAGATCTATGGTTAAGAAGAAGCATAGGTGTATATCATAGATTATTACTGATGTCAGTTGACATCAAAGATCAGTGATCGTTAATGATTTGGAGACGTAAGGGACTGCTAGAAGAAGTGGAGACCTGTCGTTTTAAGTGATCAGCAATTTCTGAAGATTCGTAGCCAGAGAGGATCAGTTCTCGAAGCGAAGAAAATCGGTGGTATTGAAGTGGCAGTTGTTGGTTGAGGTGGCGGTTCAAAAAGAACCCAATTAATGCTATTGCGCCATTTTGATACCTCAAAAATCATGTGCACCTGGTTGTATGGTGGCGTATTCGGTTAAAGAAGATGGATATGCTGCTAGACACAGCCTACCGAGTTTAGGAAAAGAATGAGGGCTCCAATCCTTTTCTCAGATATTTCTCCCAGGACGTCGAAAAAGAGTTTACCTAGGGTACGCCGTCTGGTTCTCGCTGCCGCCGGGCATTTGCAAAGAAAGTGAAAAAGAGATTTTCTCATTAGCATCTCTGCAGCTACGGCAGAAGGTATTTTGTGAGATACCAAGCTTGGCTGCATGGCCTCTTATCAGCCAATAGCTTATACTAACGGCTACTATTCTGGCAATATCTGGTCTTGATCTACTAAGTAGCTGATTTGATTTAGGTTTGTTATAGCTGCGCCATGTTTTCCTTGATATAATTTAGCTAGAAAGGGATTTACACATGAGGTAAGCTAGCTTTAAGAAGTGATTGTGAATGTTACCCTACTCTGAGCGGAATATCGACTCTTTCTGCCATAAAGTCGCTAAGAGCTAACCCTTGTCTGGCCAGATTGTCCACTCGCTTTTTTCCCTCGAAGTTACTGTGCCTAGGAACTCAGATGAGGGTGATTTTTGATTGAGCGCCTAGTTTGTTTAGCTCTTCCTGGCATTGCTCTACCAGTTTTGAAGATGTCATAGCTGAATCAGAGGGTTTGATAGCACCTTAAATAAAAATAAATAAATACTTGGCGCAACAGCTATTTAAGTGCCAGGACCTAGATAGCATCTACAATGCTTTTGATAGCATCTTGGCTATCACTGAATATAGCAAGATTGCTATTGAGAGTTGTGAGGGTATTAAGTATGCGGCAGGCCTCACGAATAGTGAAGAACTCTACTTGAAAGACACAATTCGGTAAGCGGAAAGACTTCGAGACCTTCAGGTTGTCAGAGAAAATGCCAGCGCCGACTCCACAGTCCATTTTCGATCCGTCCGTGTAGGTGGTTATGTCGAAATCTTTTATCACTTTTCCACTTTTCCACTCAGCTCTGGTTGGGAAGATTGCTGAGAAGAGTTTGCTGAAATTTAAAGTCAGGGTTTTGTAATCAGTCGAAGACGCAAACAGGCTTATTGGCATCGTTTCCAGGATTCAACTATGGCCGTAGGGCATGACTTTCCGAGCCCGACTGCACTGCATAAATCTGTATCCTTGATGTGTGGTTCAAGAGGGGTCGGATGATCAGAATTGAGCATCCATTTAGGAGGATCTCAGAGCACCCGTGACACCTACGCATGCCGTGTACGTCCGAAGAGTTATTTTAGGCTGAAGACCCCATTTCCTGCCGAAGGTTCTATTGCATGCGTAGAAGAATATGCTTACTTCCTTAGCACGCTGTTTAGTATTTAGCTTCCAACTAAGCTTTCGGTCGAGGATCATGCCTACCTATTTTGCACTAAAGCATAAAGATACTGGCCGACCATTCAGTTTGGGTGGGGTGAAGTCCCATATTTTGGTGTAAGTGGTAAATAACATCAGTTCAGTTTTGTCTGGATTTATTCCGAGACCACACCTCGTGGCCCATGAGTGTACTAGGTTAGGTTAGGTTAGGTTAGGTAGGGTTATGAGGTTGTTATAAAACACTAGGCACCAAAGTGGGCCCATCGCGATCCCTAGGAAACCTTCACGGCAAAAATACCTAAACCCAATCCTCCAAGCAATTAATCTCCCTTCAAAATCTGAAGAGATCCTTGTTATGGTTCAAGGACCTCACCTCCTCCAAGTTATCGAAGAAGTATCTACCCAGGTACTTTAGCCTTATCCTGGCAATTCCTTGACATTCACAGAGTATATGAGTTATATCCTCTGAGACATGTAGGTCATCGCAGTACCTACAAACATCCGTATCGGATAATCCTAGTCTCATGGCATGCCTCTTTAGGAGACAGTGGCCAGAGAGTATTCCTATCGCTGTTCTTAGCCTCGATCTATCTAATTTAATTATCTCCCCAGATTTCCTGCGATCTAACACAGGCCACAAGGCCTTAGACACCCTGTAACCATCTAAGTTTGACCATCTTAGATTAGCCGTGTCAATGATTTTATCCCGGATAATTCCCTTAGCCACGCACCCTGGTGGTTTAATACTACCAATTATATCGCTACGTGGGAGCCCCGCTCCTCTTTTAGCCAGCGCATCGGCTTGCTCGTTGCCTTCGATATCGCAGTGTCCAGGTACCCAACATAATCTGACTCGGTTCTGCGTACATAATACCCTAAGCATTGTGCGGCAATTCCTGATTAACTCAGATTTGGTGACGTAAGACTCTAGCGCCTTTAGCGCAGCCTGACTGTCAATGTAGATGGCGATATTCTTACCGGATATTGATCCCATCTCAAGTAATTCCGCAGCCTTAAGTACAGCTAGAACCTCTGCTTGGAACACACTGCATGTGTCCGGAAGTCTCAGGGCCACCTGTAGGTTCGTATCTCACGAGTAAATACCTGACCCCGTGCCCTCACTGGTCTTAGAACCATCTGTGTATATTGCAATCTCATTGCGGACAGAGACTGTCTTCCTTCGCCAGTCCTCTCTAATAGGATACAGTACTTCGTATGGTGTGTCGAAGTCTAAGGTGCCAAGTATATCGTCCGATTCGTCAGGGATTCCGGGAAAAGATTCCTTGAGAATGGAGCTGTGTCCTATGTTATTAGTCCTGAAGAGACCAACGTTAGTGAGCCGAAGCGCACTGTTGCCCGCTTGAAATTTGATTTGTAGGTCTAATGGTAAGAGATACAGGAAGATCTCGAGTGCAGCCGTAGGTGTTGTGCGTAGAGCACCTGTGATGGCAATGCAGGCTGATCTTTGTACCATGGCCAACATATCCCGTGTGTTTTTCGTATTCGTTGCCTTCCACCACACAAGAGCCCCATACGTAAGGATGGGTCTGACTACCATGATGTATAGCCAGTGCATCATTGCGGGCTTCAGGCCCCATATTTTCCCCGCGGTCCGCTTACCGATGAAGAGAGTATTATATGCTTTGCGGACTCGTTCCTGTATGTTAAGTTTCCAATTTAGTTTCCTATCCAGCATTATACCAAGATATCTGGCGCGATCCGAAAGGGAAAGCTCCACCCCTGGTAGCTAAGGCAGTTTGAAGGGTGGTATCTTGTATTTTCTACTGAAGAGTACCAATTCAGTTTTATCCGGGTTGACGTGTAGTTCACACCCTCTTGCCCATTTTTCGAGACTATTGAGAGCTGATTCCATCATTTCACTTAATGTATCCAGGAACTTACCCTGAACTAAAATCACCACGTCATCCGCGTAAGCAGTGACGCTTATACCTGTATTGCTTAGTTCTTTAAGTATCCCATCGATGACTAGAACCCAGAGGAGAGGTGAGATAACGCCTCCCTGGGGAGTCCCCCTGGTAACGGATTTTCTTATTGAACTGTTTCCGATAGTGGAGTTAATGTTTCTAGAGCCAAGCATATTGCAGAGCCAATTGGTAATGCTATGCTCGACATTCATAGATTCCAGGGCCTGTTTGATGGCCCTACCTTCTACATTATTGAAAGCACCTTCTATGTCTAGGAAGGCTGCTAGTGCATATTCCTTAAAGTGAAGGCTAGCTTCTATCTTCCCTACTACGTCGTGTAAAGCTGTTTCCACCGATTTCCCCTTCAAATATGCATGTTGAGCTTTGCATAGAATGCCGTTGCAACACTTGCTTCTGATGTGAATATCAAGAAGCCTTTCAAGTGTCATGAGTGTACTAGACCCAGACCCATTTCCATGAGCTGGCTTATCACAGAAAGGAACTTTCCTGACACTAAGATTACCAGGTCATCCGCATATGCGACCACCTTGACACCCTCGCTGTCCAGTTGCGCCATCAGCTATAAAAGGGGGGTATAACGCCTCCTTAAGGAGTACCTCTACTTACGATTTTAGTTATGCTATCGGTACCGAGTGTCGACTTAACAATTCGCGTTCTTAGCATCCATTTCCTGATGTGTTCCTCTATACCTAGTTTTGCGAGAGATTCCTAAATAGCTTCAGTGTGAATGTTTTTAAACGCTCCCTCAATGTCTAAGAAGGTAGCAAGAGTGTATTCTTTGTAATGAAGTGTTTTTTCAACTGTACGCATAACTCATGAAGTGCCGTCCCTGTCGATCTTCCTTTGAGGTACGCATTTTGAAAGTTGGACGTTGACGATCGTTCTAGACACAAATATACGAATAGAAGGATACTTTTGTTTTTCTTAGACGATCTACATTATTACCAAAAGAGTGAAAGCTCACTTAACAGACCACCCATAAGTGGACAACTTTGTTAATTTGTAAGTCATCTATCTAAACTTAACTACCTTAATCGGCCACCTTCTTTGAACAGACAAATTTCTCAGTCCCATCGATGTCCGTTTTAGGCAGATTTCACTCTAAATGATAATGTAGTGTTCGCGTCTTCTCAAAATGATTTGAAATTAATTAAAATGAAAATTTAAAAACAGTGCACCAAAAATGGTTGGGAAGTCGTTCTTGTCTTCAGCGTACTATATTCGTTTCGTAATATTGTAAAAAAGAAAAAAACTCCCATTCACTGCACTTTATGACGAAGGTACATACTAAGATTTAGAAATAATCAGCAAAGAATGGATATTGGATCATTTTCTGGACACTATTCGCTCAGGTAACATGCTGATACTTGGGCATACATAAACATAACTTTATCAGATAAAACGTGTAAGTAGGCAGTAATTCTTCCACAAAAAGTAAGATAGCACGCACCACCAGCAAACGTTGTCAATGAAAAGTATTTCAGTTTTAGATAGTTTCTGCATTTTAGGGAGATACTCTTCACTGGTCAGGAGTTCCTTGTGAGTCTAAGGCCCAATGCACACGGAGCAACTGGAAAAAATCTAAACCGCGTTACAGACCAGTTACGGACTCAGCGGTGACTTGACTACATACACGAGTAAGCTCATCACCAATCAAAATCTCTAGTTCGTTCAGTGTCGTCATGGATACCGGGCGTGAAATGTCTTCGGAAGACTCGAGCGATGATGAAACCATCATGTTGTATTACTATCTCAGGAGGAGGGTAAGAATAGTAAGAAGGTTTTGGGTACACCCATACTTTGAAAACAATTTTCAGAACCTTTTGTTACGACATTTCCAACTTCTACCCACGCCTTCTCTGTTTCATTTTTCTTCTAATAGCCGGGAAGGTGATAATTGGACAAAATACGATGTTTTTCAACCTCCCCCTCCAGCAACAGGTTGGTCTGTTGTTTGCTCATCTTCGACAAACTAGAAACTGAAATCAATAGGCAACCCGACATGCAAATCAACAGACGACTGGTTACAAACTGTTTTTTTTTAAATCGCAAACGAGTTTTCAACCCGTAGCGTCGTGTGCGGCGTCCCATTTGATTACACAGGGTATGACTCAAAACAAACTAGTTGCTGATCAGTTTTTTTCTAGTTGCTCCGTGTGCATTGGGCCTAATATACTCCCATTTCACAACGCTTCAGTCTCATGTTGCATACTTCATGTCTTATTATACTTTCATGTACTGCTTTATATAAAATATTTCAGAATATGTGTGAATTTCTTTTCATTTAAACTTCACTTTTGAGTAGTGCATTGGAACTGTTCAGAAGAACAACGTATTGAAATTGTACTAAGGAGTTACTTAGAAATACGACTAACTACTAGACAGGTACTATTGGGTGATAATTCCTTCGATTTTGTAGGTTTATTATATTTTTCATCGCAATACGAGTACCTAATTGCTTTCTAAATGTCGGAAATGCTTAGAAAGGAAAAGTGTTACAATTTCCTGTAAAGAAAAACCCAATTCCAACCCACCAATGAACCCCAATGTCTTCTGAATGCTAACCAATATGTCGGTACAAGAATCAAACATTTATCATCCTTCTATCGTAAAAATAAACGCATTCAACTTTAACTTGCACAAGTTCATTTGTTTGCCTCTAAAAGCCAATAAATTGCATAAACAAGTTACATATTTCATGTAGGACTGCATACATATTTTATAAACCACAATGGATCGATAGGAAGAATGAGCTTCCGGCATGGTATACATATAATCCCATTACAGTTGACTTACGTTCAATTAGGTTGGTTAAAGAACCAGGCAAACAGTTATACTTATGTTAGCGACATATGGCATTGGGAACATATTGTACAAATCCCTCTCTTCCTGTAAATTATCATTTGACACATGTTCCATCAAAAAAGACAACAATCGTCAAAGGATTTCTGAGAAAACTTATTCATTGTATGGTAAGACAATGTCGTGTCAAAGCGTAGAACACAACTTTTGTTGGAAGTATTGTAGGTGGTCCAATGATATGTGTATCCTGGGGATATATTCATTTGTCCGGTAGATTCATGTAGATGACCAACTCTCCTCATTTCATCAGGAATATCTCTCATGTATCTGTCTTGGTTTGTTTAATCCTAACATGTCATCACGGTGACATGGAAAAAGAAAAAGAAATTTGTAATCATGGTCAGATATTCTATGAATGAGGGTGGGGGTTATTGAGGTATAGTGAAGATGAAATGTATTCAGTTGTATTTAGTGGGGGGATGTGAGATTAGGAGTTTAGAAGAACTTCGAATTAGGAATGTACTGTCAGCTAACTTTATCCAAAAGTCCCAATGCACCTAACGAAAGCCACAACACCAAATGGAGACATTGTCATAGTGATGGGGGATTTGAATGCCAAGGTAGGCAACGACAACGAAGGGCTCAAGCATGTAATCGGGAAGCATGGACTAGCCAACCGCAATGACAACGGCGAAAGGTTTGTGGATTTCTGCAATGCCAACCGCCTTGTGATAGGTGGCACCATGTTTGAGCACAAGAACTGCCACAAAGTCAGCTGGGTTTCCAACGACAGGCAAGCAACCTCCAACCAAATTGATAATTTTGCCGTCAGCCGCCGCTTTAGAAGTAGTCTCCTGGACCTCCGAAACAGGCGAGGGGCAGATGTGGGGATAGTACGTGATCACCATCTTATGATAGCTACTCTCCAACTACGCACTGCTGCAGTTCGAAGATCCCAGGACAACACAAGAATGCCCAGGTTCAACGTCGATAGACTTAGTGATCCCTCAGTGCGCGAACAATTAAGGGTGCACTTTTCGCAAGATGTGGAAGCCAGCTCAGCTTTTCGGATGAGGACCAGCTCAAGAGATGGAAAGAGCATTTTGCTACGGTTTTAAATCGTGTATTCGCTAGCAATATGCTCCCAAAAGCTCCCGAATACGCAGGAGGAGACAGGAGAAGGCGAATGGTTAAATGCCAGCAGGAAGAAGGACGCCAAAAAGAAGCAGCAAGGGGTCATAAGAACGAAACCTAACGCCATTGTCATCAAAGCTACGGGAGCCCTTTCTTACGCGGATATACTACGCAAAGTAAAGGCAGATCCCAAACTGGAAGCAGTTGGAAAAGCGGTTTCTAAAATTAGGAGGACACAGAAGGGAGACCTCCTAATACAACTCAAGGAGACAGGAGGAAAGACCACCGATTTTAAAGGCGTGATCAGCGAAGCCTTAGCGGAGCAAGCGAGTGTAAGAACACTTACGCACCGCACTACTCTCGAGGTCAAATACATCGATGAGGTCACTACAATGGTTGACATAATCGATGCAATTAGAACCCAGTTTGGAGTGAACGTCTTACCGGCAGACATCTTATCCCTGCGAAAGGCATTCGGAGGGACTCAAACAGCAACCATCAGTCTTCCAGTAGAAGACGTAAGAAAACTGTTAGAAGCCGGGAAAATTAAGATTGGGTGGGTAGTCTGCCGAATTCGTGAAAAGACACTGCTGAAACGTGCTTCAAGTGCCTGGAGTATGGTCATCTAGCCACACAATGCAGAAGCGAAGAAGATCGCTCGAAGCTATGTAGGAGATGTGGTGAAGGGGGCCACATAGCGAAAAATTGCGATAAGCAACCATCCTGCATGTTCTGCAAAAAAAAACACCCAGGCGACGCGCATCATATAGCTGGTAGCAGAAGATGTCCGGTCTTCAGGAGAGCTATTACAAGTAAAATACCATGAAGATACTACAAATAAATCTTAATCACTGTAGAATAGCCCAGGACATCCTGGCACAAACGGCCAAGGACGAAAGAGCCGACGTTGTTATGATCAGCGAGCCCTATAAATGTCCCGAACAGAACAATAACTGGATCTGTGATAAAGCAAAACAGGTGGCAATATGGATATGTGGACCCCATGCCTTCCAAGAAACTAACGACCAAACAGAAGGCTTCGTGCGTGCGAAAATAAATGGAATCCATTTCTATAGCTGCTATGCAAGACCCAGCTTGACGACCAGCGAATATCAACTAATGCTGGACCATCTAACCGCGGATGCGCTCCAGAGAGCCCCAGTGGTTATAGGAGGAGACTTCAACGCGTGGGCCACAGAATGGGGTAGCAGGCTCACAAACACCAGAGGGCAGGCCTTATTGGAAACATTCGCTCCCCTAGCAATAGGCATTGCTAATAAGGGCCGGGCAAATACTTACCGGAAGGCTGGAGTAGGCTCCATCATTGACATTACCTTTGCGAGCAACTCCATCCTGAAAAACATAAAGTGGAGGGTCAGTGAGGAATATTCACACAGCGACCATCAGGTGATAATACTGGAAATAAAAGGGAAAAAACCAGTCCATCTCCCAAAACTTACTGGCCCAAAATGGAACGACCGATCTTTCGATAAGGATGCATTCGAAGAGATGTTGAGCGGTGATCAAACTCCAAGCGGAACAGCGGAGACCCTCGCGCACCACCTCACAGGCACCATCACCACAGCGTGCGACGCATCAATGCCTAGGAGAACAAACACCAGGAAGGCATCACCGTGTTACTGGTGGAACGAGGAAATAGGCGAACTTCGGGCCAAATGTCTACAAGCCCGGCGCAAAGTTCAACGATCAAGAAGGAGGGCGGATTTCCAACAATGCCTGGACGCCCTTAGACTGGCGAGACGTAACTTAAATAGAGCCATCAAGGAAAGTAAAACTGCGTGTTTTAAACGTCTCTGTCAAGAAGCCGACATTAACCCATGGGGCTCGGCATACAGAATGGCGATGACGAAATTGAAGGGCTATAAGACTCCTCAAATAACATGTCCGATAATGCTGAGATCCATAGTAGAGCACCTCTTCCCTCAAAGGCCTGCTACTATGTGCAATATTATACGAGAAGTCAATCCAGAAGATATTCCTTTAATTACTCACGAGGAGCTGCAAAGGGCATGCAGCAAGATAGGTGACAACAAGGCGCCGGGACCTGACGGCATCCCGAATAAGGCAGTAAAGGCAGCTGTAAAAAAAAGACCAGACCTCTTCATATCAACAATGCAGAAATGCCTTGAAGAAGGAACCTTTCCCGAAAAATGGAAGACGCAGCATTTGGTCCTACTGCCAAAAGGAAAGAAGCCTCCAGGGGAACCATCATCCTATCGTCCAATATGCCTATTGGACACCATGGGAAAGATCCTCGAGAAGATAATCTATAATAGATTACTCGCAGTAGCAGAAGAGAAAGGAGCCCTCTCAGATCACCAATTTGGTTTCAGAAGAGAACGATCTACTGTTGATGCCATAAGAGCGGTAGTTGATATCGCCAAAGGTGCCATCGAAGGCGAAAGATGGCTCTATAGCACAAAGGAGTATTGTGCAGTAGTAACGCTGGACGTTAAAAACGCATTTAACTCTGCGGACTGGTCGTTTATTAGAAGGTCACTTGCCAGGATGGATACGCCATATTACCTGCTACGGATAGTGACGAACTACTTCAACAACAGGAAGCTGAGGTACAACACCGATGATGGGGTAAAATACTACGACGTAACTGCGGGAGTTCCACAGGGATCGGTTTTAGGGCCACTATTGTGGAACATCATGTACGACGGAGTCCTACGATTAACTCTACCTGGCGGAGTAACGATAATTGGATTCGCCGACGACATTGCAGTCGTGACAGTAGCTAAACAGATCCATGCAGTAGAATCAGCTACAAATGAAGCAATTGCCCGGATAAAAGATTGGCTAATATCCGCCGGACTAGAACTAGCTGACCATAAGACAGAAGCTGTTCTTATAACCAGCCGGAAAACCGTCGAATTTGCCAACTTTCAGGTTGGTAACCAAACCATCAGGTCGAAGGAGGCGGTTAAATACCTTGGAGTAATGCTGGACAACAAGCTACGGTTTAAAACGCATGTTGATTTTGTTGCCAAAAAAGCATCGCATATGCAGGGAGCTCTCTCGCGTATCATGCCTAACATCGGTGGACCTGGATACGCTAGAAGGATTCTACTCTCTAGAGTTATCACCTCAGTTCTGTTGTATGCCGCCCCAGTCTGGGCGGAGGCACTGAGGACGAAGGAGACCAAAAGGAGACTATCGTCATCATACAGACTCTGTGCGCTACGGACAATCAGCGGCTTTCGAACCATCTCTGACGAAGCTGCATTTGTCATAGCTGGAATGATCCCCATCGATATTCTCGCAGATGAAATGCTGAGGATATATAACAGAAGAGCATTGAGTCATCACGACGCCACTGGTATCAAGGTGATAAAAATCGAAGAAAGGGCAGCGTCAGCAGCTATGTGGCAAGCTCGTTGGGCTAATACAACAAAAGGCAGATGGACATATAAACTTATATCGACAATCCAAGACTGGATAAGTCGAAAGCATGGAGACTGCAACTATCATCTAACGCAGTTCCTGTCTGGCCACGGTGGCTACCGCAAATATCTACACCGTTTTGGACATGACAACTCACCATCCTGCCCGGAATGCCCAGGTGAAGATGAAGATACGGAGCACGCAGTGTTTTACTGCACACGTTTCACGGCATGGAGAATTACTCTGCCAAGTCCGTCACTACTCCTCGACCATATGTTACAGTCGGAAGAGAATTGGATGGCAATATGTTCCTTCGTAACAACTCTACAAAAAGAGCTGCGGAGAATAGAAGAGCTAAGAAGAGCAGCTGAAGCAGCGGAAGAAGCTGACACAAGAAGCATAGCATAAATTGCTAACCAGCCCCGCGAAGTAATACCTAACGGCAGTCCCGCGGGGAGAGTGGTTGAAGTGTGTAGGGTGTGTGTTTACTACGTAGGCGTATTCCTGAAATCGATTACTCAGGTTTGCGAATCGTGCATGCTAGTAGCACTCGGGCTATTAGTATCTATGAAGATTACACATCCCTGGCGCAATCCAAAAAAAAAAAAAAAAAGCTCCCGAATACGCACCACGACTCCCAGTAAAGAGAGAATGAGATCATTACCGCGATCAAGGCACCCAAAACCAACAAGGCGGTAGGACTTGACGGTATTCCAGCAGAGCTCTTACGAGCAGCACCAACAACATCGGCTGAGCTTCTGCTTCCACTTATAGAGAGAGCTTCGGAAGCTGAGAGCTTTCCTATCGAGTGGAAAAAGCGAATGATCGTCAAGCTTCCTAAGAAAGGAAATTTATGGAGTGCGGAAACTGGAGGGGTATCTGCGTGCTGCCTGCTGCGGCTAAGATAATAACTAAAATCATCCTTAAGCGAATCAAACAACATCTCGAAGACACACTCGATGCCGAACAAGCAGGTTTCCGCTCTGGATCCTCCTGTGCCGACCACATCAACACCCGGCGTATTATTATCGAACAGTGTGTTGAATATCGATCGCCACTGCACCTGCTGTTCATCGATTTTGAGAAGGCGTTCGATAGTGTCAACAGGGAGTTTATTTGGAGTGCCTTACGCAGGAGAGGTATTCCCGATAAACGAATTGCTATTATCAAAGCTACATATGAAGGCTCCAAATGTCACGTTCTGCACAGTAGGAGGTTGTCTGAGGAATTGGAGATTCAAATTGGAGTAAGACAAGGCTGTATCCTTTCACCAATATTATTCCTATTGGTGATTAGTGATGTGCTTCATGCAGCTTTGTCGACGGAAAATGGAGGAATTCGATGAACTCTTACATCTCAACTGAAACATCTTGACTACGCTGACGATGTATGCTTACTCTCCCACAGAATTATGGACCTGCACCAAATGACAGCAGATGTGGAGAGGGAGGCAGGCGTCGTCGGGCTGAAAATTAATACGGCAGAAACTAAAATTATCAGCCTTGGAACAAACTCATCGGCTCAAATATGCATTGCTGGACAACCGGTAGAGAGAGTAGAGGATTTCCAGTATCTTGAGAGTATTGTCTCGACCGATGGTGGAATCCAACTGGATATAGCCAACAGGATCGCCAAAGCAAAGTCCGCGTTCGGTATGTTGTCCAAAATATGGCGAAGCAATGCAATCTGTTTGAGCACCAAGATAAGACTGTTCCACTCCAACGTTGAATCCGTGCTGTTATATGGTTACATCACGTGGAGAGTGACCACTACTATCACCAGAAAGCTGCAAACGTTTGTTAATAGGTGCCTGCGCAATATCTTAAGGATTTTCTGGCCCAATCGTTTCTCTAACGAACACCTTTACGAGAGAACGGGTCAGGAACCACTAGGCACAACCATCCAACGGCAGAAGTGGCAGTGGATTGGTCACACGTTCCGTAAGGGTGAAAGTTTCATAGCGAACCATGCTATGCAATGGAACCCTCTAACTCAGGATGGCAAAAAACCTGCCGGTCCGAGGATAACATGGCGCAGAATAGTCGAGAAGGAGGCACGGCAGTTAGGGAAAAGTTGCGGAGAACTCAGACACATTGCCAGAAACCGTACACGATGGCGCGTAGTCGTAGTAGAGGCCCTAGGACCCACAAGGGGATACAGGACATAGGTAAGTAAAGTAAAGAAAGCCATTTAGCATAGTTTTTTTTTTAATAAGGGGATCATTAAAAACCATGCAATTTTGATAGTCAAGGTACCCATGGTAAGACTAAGAGGATGGATGCGTGCGAAAAACATTTAACAGAGAAGTGAAAGAACGAAGATGGTGTTTTAATCGCTTCAAATTAATACAGTAAGACGGGTTGGATTTAATATTATCGATTTCGACTGCATCAGCATTCTTCCCATATCTCACCGTCTCTCCATCGGGACCCTCTGAAGTGTTAACATTGAAATTCTTTAGAAAGCATCTACCGCCTTCATTTCACGATACTCCATCACAAAATGTGTGTGATGTTGATATTTTCAAGGATAACTTCATTTGCGAAGCATAATACTTCCATCATCATTTCATTTTATTTCTGTAAGAGTAGATTTACAAGATACTATAAGATTATTATCTTTTAATTAAGTATCTAAATTCAACTTAAAATTACGGTGTTAACAATAAAATTTGTGTACGTGAGACTTGACTGATGGTATACATTTTTTTTTTTTTTTTACTAATGCTCGGTGAACAGAAATCATCAGGTTCCTTTCAAGACCATCATGCTATTGAAAGTTATGTGCTAAGTACTTTCTCAGAATTGAATCTTATAAATCGAATGTGTACAACAAAGATGTACGACTCACCATTTGTATTGTATTTATGAAAAGCTTATAGATTCCGACACTTAGTCTTTGTTTCTAATGCCTTGAATGACTTAAGAGAGACTTTCTAAAAAATAACAGAATGCAATGCGATATTCAATTCATACCTACTTACTTAGGTGGCGCCATAGTCCGGGATGGATGCGTTGGACTTCCGGGGTGGTTTGGAATATTTTCCGGGCTGGAACGTTGGTCTCCGTCCATTCTACATGACCCAGCTATCTTAGTCACTCTACGTAAACTTTTCTTGTACTATCTCCTCCACTGGAATTGGGATGATTAGTGCCTTATACAAAGTTAACTCAGTTCTTTCTAGATAGGGCTTGGCTCCTCGATTGCCTTCTTAGCCCATAAAAATAGCGATTCACAAGAGTAATTCTTCGTTTCATCTCCAGTATGATGTCATTTGCGGAGCTCACCATAGAACCTTCATTTGTCTATTGTGGCGTTCTGTTCAAGAAGATGATTATGTGTGTCTTTCTTGTAGACAGCATAGATTTTGTTTTGCTTTCATTGACCGCTAAACCCGCTTTGCTGCATCGGTCTTAATACTCGCAAACGTCCACCTGATGGCCCGCTGAGTTCATCAGACTATGTCAATGTCATCGACGTAAGCGATTAGTTGTTCAGACTTATAAAAGATTGTATCTCCGATGTTGGCTTGGGAGTTTCATACAATTGTGTTAAAGAGATCGCATGTTAGCGCTACATCTTGTCTAAGACCTTTCCTGACATCGAACGGTTCGGAGCTGTTCTTGACGACTTTGATGGAGCAGCGAGAGTTCTCCATCGTCATCTTGCACTGATGGACGAGCTTAGCAGGGATGGCGAGACTAGACATGACTCTGTATAACTCATCTCTGTAAGCGCTATCATAGGCAACTTTGAAATCGAATACCATATTTGGTCAATGATGGACTTTGCGGCCTAATAGCGCACTGATAAGGACCTATTAGGTTGTTGAAGATCGGTTTTAGGCATTCACATAATACGGCATAATCTTATATGCTACGTTGAGAAGACTTATAGCTCTGTTGTTGGCGCAGTTCAGAGATTTCCTTCTATACTATACTGGGGCTTTGTATGCACTGTGACTTCAAAGGTCTATAGTACCAGCCCGGTGTTTAGCCAAGAACTGGCTTAAAGCTCTGGATAAACCTCCATAAAGGTTCAATGGTCCAAAAGCCTAAGGAGATCAATAAAGCCCCCCTTAGTGGTGGAGTCTTTCCCTTGCGGCCTTGGGGCATTCACAAAGAATATGTTCTGCCGTCTCTTTTTGCTCTCCACATAGCCGGCATACGTCTGTATCTGCTACTCCTATTTTGTGCAGATGGTACCTGAGTGGGCAATGCCCAGTCAAGTAGACTGTCAAGGTCCGTAAGTCTGCTTTCCTAAGTTCAAGTAGCTTCTTAGCCTTTCAACGGTTGAAGTCAATAAACTTGTTTGCTTTTCTTAAGCCCATGAATTTGGCCTAGTACTCTGCATGACACTCAGCTTCCCATTGTTTTATTTTTAGGTTTGTGTTGCTCCATGTAACTCCAAAACAGTGTTCAGGACTGACTAGTGGGCGGCTGGTGCCTCTTCTCGCTAAGAAGTCCACCCGTTCATTACCTTCGAAGCCTTCGTGTACTGGTATCCAGGCCACAGTGACAGTGTGTTTTTGAGGGTCTCCTTTCTTCAGGACCGGGCAAATGATGCTGAGATTCCATTCATCGGGCCTACTTTCGTCTGACCAGATTTTACAGATGAGCTGATGCATGCTCCTTACTAACTCACCTCGTCCTGCCTTGAAAAGTTCGGCGGCAAGGCCGTCGGCTCCAGCGGGTTTGTTGGATTTAAGTTTGGATACCGGTATCATCACTTCATTCCGATCGGGTTGATGGGCCTCTTGACTGTCATCGTCACTGTTAAAGAGTTCCTTCTACCTGACACTGGAATATTGGTCATCGCCACCGTTTAGAGCCTGCAGAAGTGTTCCTTCCAGATCATCAGCACCGTAATATTACAGTTTTCTCTTACTTTTTGAATCATCAAATTATTCAATCACCCTTCCCGCCCTTATTTCCTCACTAGTAATAGACGGTGATCATTTGATGAACTGTCGCAGTAGCATAATCCATAAGAAATTAACTTTTTTGACCATGCCTCTGAAAAATGCTTATACCTACATCTCGCGACCATAGGTCGAAAGTTCTTCAAAATAATGAAATGCGTGAAACTACCCTCTTCTTAATTTTGTTCTCCAAGAAAGAAGTTATCAATACGTGCTGCGAAAATGGTTTCTACTTTCAATAGTACTTAATTGCCGTTAAGAATATCCGTTGAAAGGAAAGCTTCTAAGCGTCTCTCGCCTAAATCCTTAAACCAATTCCCCGGGCAATAAATACTTTTTCCGCATGTGATATGCCAACATTCTACGTCACTTGACATACGAAAATTTCAGTTGATATTAAAACAACCCACAATACAAACAACGTCATTAACGCTTCCCTCTACTAGTTTCGCCAATGCGTCACCATAGCTCTAAGCCGCCTCTGGCTTCTTTCGATATTGCATCATCTAAACATTTCTGTCGCCTTCTCGTTCCATGACGATCCTGTTTATCAATTGCCCTCATCCTGCCAGAAAATCAGACAACAAACGCCCAAGCAAAAATGTTTTTTTTTTTTTTTCTCCGACCAAAGGAGTGGCATCATGAATAACATCCTCCCTCCTCACTCGCCTCTGTGACTTTAGCCGCCCTACACGTCCAAAATAAGTTCTTCGAAAATTTTATTGTACTGAAACTCTGTAGCAGAGAAGTTTTCATTTTATGATGGCATCCCCGTCAGCAACTCCCCGAACTATAAACAAGCCAATGACTGTCTTTGCTCCCTCTCTCTGTGTGAACTAGAATGGAGCTTTGTATGTATGTATAGCGAAAGATAAATATGATACAACAGCATTGCATTGGATTAATTTCGTCGGTCCAGACATGAGGGCGCTTATTTATTACTCCTACGCACCCCCTCTTATGAGATAAATATTTTTTTTTCTTTTTCGTCCTTTTGCTGTACTCGTAGATATGTTTTTCAATTTCTATTGAAAACTCATATCAATGCACACAGTTGAAAGGATATGAAAATTCAATTGTTCAAATGCGAATAAAATTAAGCGAATTTGCCGCCTCTTATTGTCTTTTGAGAGTGCCTCCCCTAGTTTGCCAAAGTTTGGATGGTTTTGGTCGAATGCCAAGTTGTTTGTCTCGAAATGAACTGCAAATTATGCTTTTGGTTAAAATTGGTAGCAAAACTTGGAAACTAATTTGTCCTTGGGAGGGGAATGACTTCTGTTTTACTCCGCAATATTAAGGTAATTGAGAAACGTGATCGATTAGGAGAGCCAAATGGTGGAATATTTGTCAGACTTGTTTGCTGTGTGGTTAGGAAAATTGAGACACTCAAGTGGGAACGACAGGATATGCATAGAATATCAATTCGTGTACTTGTGTTCGGAGAAGTTGTGAGGAGTACGACTATGTACAAATAAAGTTAGAATGACATCGGTATTTGGTTTTCTCCACTTAGCCCCAAATTGCTTGAACAAATTGTACAAGGGATACCGGATATGCTCGAACGATACCTTGTTGATCACAGCTAATTAGTCTTCATCTGATGCAAGTTTTATTCAAGTTTGAACAACTTTCTAACATACATACATTGTCAATGGCCCGCTAATCTTTTGTGAGGGTTGCGGCGGTACGATGCTCAGGTGGACTCTCCATCCTTCTCGATCTTCCACCATTGACTCCATCAAGGGGAATCCCTAGACGGCTCCAAGAGAGTTGTTGGACTTGATCCAACCATCTATTTCTAGGTCTCCCGAGGGGTCGCTTACCTGATGGCACGGCAAACATGATATGTCTTGGAACCCGGTCTGGGGACATACGCACTACGTGACCAAACTGTCGAAGCATAGATCGTTCCGTTCGAAGAAGTATCTGCTCAACATTGAGAACCTCGAGTACTTTGGTGTTGCGCATTCGATCCCTACGAATTATTCCAGCAACACCGCTGGAATAAGAAAAAAAAGAGAAAGAAACCTCATTTCAGCAGCTCATATCTGCGATTTCATTGGTTCGGTCATTACCCAAATTTCATGACCACAGGTGAGAGTTGGAATATATAACGATTTAAGAACCGATAATTTCGCTTGAACACTAAGTTCGGCCTTCCTTCTCTCAAAATTGATCCAGCCTGACCAATTCTACAGGATAGCCTGGCATTGCTCTTTCCATCAATCGTAAATAAAACTCAAAGGTACTTAAACTTGTCCATCTGCTTCAGTGGGACTCCACTAACATGCAGAGTGCATTTAATGGGCGTTCTGGAAACGACAATTACTTCCGATTTGTCCCATCATAATCACAAACGGCTACAAACCTTCGAGTGCGCGCTGAAATTAAGTTTGAGAGAATTCAAGGATAAGCAAATCATGCGCAAAGAGCAAAGGACTAATCCTTAAGTCTTCCACTTTGAAACATTGTCCGCCACGACTGCGCTGTAACATCCAGTTCATATATACAATTAAGCGGAGTGGTGACAAAACGCACTTCTTAGCAGAGTCCAACACCCACACTGAAAGGTATTGATCTAACGCCATTTTATATTTAAAGACTGAATCGCCCCGAACTGGGTACCATCAGTTCCACACTCCTGCAGAATACCATACTCCAGAGTTTTCCTCGAGCAACCCTATCATATGCTTTCTCCAAATCCACAAAACCAGGGTAGACAGGTTTAGCACACTCCCAGGCCTTCTCAAGAACCATTCTGAGAGTGAATAACTGGTCGGTTGTATTTCCATAGGGGCGAAAACTGCATTGGTCATGCAGCTTTCTAAATATACTCGTAGTCAAAGCTGATTTTTAAGAATGCGACGAGAGAGGGTCTCGCCATTTCTGGTTAACACTGGTATGTAGACAAAGAATGTAATTTGCTACAATGCATATTCTACGGCTAGATCGAAACTTTTATTATATGGTATGATCGCTGAAAACTGATCACTGATCTTGCATGACGACGGTTATATAGTTTCTTTGGTTCCCTCTTTCTCCCATGTGCATTCTGGTCTTATTCAACTCAATGAACCTAATGCCATCACACATTTCTCAAAGCTCGGTAGGTATACGAGTACTATAAGAGTATATGAGTATCCTAACTACGTGCGTAATCCTTTTCACGTTCCCAACCTAGATATGTGGATGATTTTTATACTATTAGAATTTATGATCTGACAAATTCTGCCACCTATGCATGTAGATCTGAAATGCTAAGAACCACAAGCAATGAGGAGGCCGATGGACTGACTAGGGGCGGCTTTGCTACCGCAATCTCGAGCCCTGAGCATTTTTGTGGTGCCAATTGGCCGACCGTCACAGCCGTCTTTTCTAATGCAAATAGGCTTAAGAGATAAATCGATCTGTTTTCAACATGAAATCCTTCATCGAAATTAATATGAACGTTAGTGGGGTTCCGTCATTGTTTACTGTCCTAAGAAGCTAAACCTGTCTACAGAGACAGCCGCTTCTGCTGGGAAGAGAAGAAAATTTCCAATCATTGCTTGCTCTCAATCGTATTGGTGATTCATCACTCTGTCGCCTTTCTCGTTCGAGGTGTCTTAGTTGTGTCGTAGTATGTTTTGCATAATCACTCACAGCACTCCATATCTCCTGCGTTTGGATCACAAGATGGATTATGTTCTCGGGAGTTGGTATTTCTCCAAACTTAATTCCTAGAGTTTGTCTCTGGGGTTCGAATCGCGGATAGTGAAAGAATACATGTTTCGCATCTCTCCTGCTTGAATCTGTAGAGATACGCGCGAAAGCATCCATGCCCACTTAGTAATTGCGTTGCAATGCTAGCAGCCTGTCCATGCCGTATTCAACATACAGAGTGGGTGAAACGACGATGAATCCCCAGGAGCATTATTTATTTTGAAGATAAGCACTAATTTCTGTTTTTTCCATCGTTCCGGGAATACTCCTTCATTCAGGCATGAACTGCCAATGTTCGCAAACATTTCCGGTCGAGTTCTAATTGCCGTTTTAAGGACTATTTTGGGTATGCCATCTAGTCCAGGTGCTTTTTTTGTCTCCGAATGTGTTACTGGCTGTCACTACTTCTTCCAAGGTAACTGTAGGACTTGAACGTATTTCTTCTCCTTTCTGATCTTCTAATGGGATTTCCTGTTGCCTTGGGAACAGCCCACTAACAATGTTTTTCAAAAACCTTGGGCAGGTGGGAGCTATTGGCCGGAAGCTCTTCAGTTTCTTCATTATCACCTGGTACGCCAACGTCCATGGGTTTTGGTAAACTTCATTGCACAATTTCTACACTTGCTGTTCATGATTGATATTTTTAGCTTCCTACGCGCTGATCTGTATTCCTGTTGAAGTTCTGCGAAGGTGTTTCCACCTCTGGAGCGCCGGTGCAATCTTATCGCGCGATGACATTCAGACCGTAGCTGCGAGATTTCCTCACTCCACCAGTAATCAGATGTATATCCGTAGGTAGTTCTTCTTCTTGACATGAATGCGTCACATGCCCTTGTAATGTGGTTCATCATCTGTTCTGTATAGCTAGCAGCTGAACCTGAGAACGATAAGTTCATAAACATAGTTGTATACGCCTCTTCGTCAAAAGTTGCAGATTGCCAGCCTATTCTTTGCACCATATTCCTCGATTGGTGTCTACCCCGCCTCTGATATGTTCTTATCTCGCATAGTTATTGCCTGGTGATCACTGTGATTGCAATGATTAATGCAAACCGGCCTTTGTGAACATGTCGCTGCTTCAGTCAATGGAGCAAATGAGATCCTAGGGATCTTTAAAATCAGCTTTTAGGACTATTACGATACTGAAGCAAAGAGATACTAAGTCATTTAAATATGGTAGGCTAAAATTTAAACCAAAAATCATTTAAGTGCTCCCAAATTGTTTTTCGGTCTAAGCAAGGATTTGAAAGAATCACTGCAGTCAACTCGTGCCTGTTTAAGTGCAATGAGATATGATTAATTTTTTTTCGCAGGAAATTGAATAGAGACAGTCTTAGACACACAACTGATGTTATGAGCTATCTTCTAAAAAGGAGCCCCTCCAGATGCAATCTATCGCCGAATCCTGCTTCTGGAGAGTATCTTTCATGTTCTTTCAAAATGATTCACACTTATAGGTATATAAGGAAAGCAAGGACTACACAGCAAATCAGCTCCTTTGATCCACACTGGGAAGTTGATTACCTCCCCGATGTATTCTAAACTCAGTATGACCTAAGAATACACTCACATAGCTGAACAACTTCTCTTTAATAAGTACGAGTATAATAACAAAATTCGATCTGATCTTCTTGGTTTAGCCGTACTAGATATGACCTGGTAGTTATAGCTTGTCTGACTTTTACAATTGTTTTGTTTTGCTTTGTATGAGTTGTTTCAAAAACAACAAACAACAGCGTACTCCTTAAAAGCGCATTGCATCCCATAACAGCCCAGCACAAACACAATACAACTGTCTGACTAGCTCCAGGATATAAGTCAAGCCAAATGACATAAAAACACTTGCACAGAGGATAAGGCCAATTCTCCAACAAGATAGCAATATGCATACTTTTTTGCTGGAAAAATGAAAAGAAAAAAAGAGTAGGATTCCAATGAATATGGCAGACACAACAAAACGTTCTCACTACCACCAACATCCACACCATAGGAGAGCGCATTAAAAACGTTTAATTAAAACAAAAGGACAAACAAACCCACACACGACTGCACCCCATTCCTACTTTCCTCGTATGGTGGTGCATAGAAGGATTAAAAGCGCATTTCCTGCAATTCCTATCACTTTCAATGGGATGGGAAATGACTATGATTGTTTTGTATGAGGACACATCTCGCTCTTATCCTTTTCGGGTGCACTGTGGTTCTTTAAAAAAGGATTTTCTCTGTTTGTATTTATTTTCTTTTTCAGAAAAACGAAATGAATAGCGGCAAAGAATCCTCTTAGAATCCGTTTAAGGACATTATGTGAAAAGGATAGCAGGCGATGGCTGTGTTAGCATAGCGGTTAAGCACTAAAAGTGTTCCCTCTGTCTGTCAGGGTGGGTGTGTATAGATGACCTTAATTAATTAGAGCCTTCACTGGCCGCATATTCTTTCGTTCAAATTTCATTAATGGAGTGTAATTTTCGGAATTAATTGATGATCATGTGGAGGAAATAATAAAAGGAGGACATAAATGCGGTGTTTATTTATTTACAACGACGACACAGTATTGATTACTCTTTTTATTGGCGGCAGGGTATAGAGTATTAAATAATTAAACTAGGACAGGAGGAGGATTTTTGTACATTATGCGGTAGTTTAATCGAGAGCAGAATGATTAATAATTAAATACAGGATTTATGCACTCGTCTGTGCATTATTTCAATTTAAGCTTGTGATAGTAACTACCTTATGTCCCTATGTGATATTAAAGCTCTAGAACCACTGAAACGATTGTAGCGAAACTGTGTTTGTTGGCTACAGAATGATGTAGGCTGGCTTTCTAAAAACAGGACAATCTCCAAAGAAGGAACTTATTTATCACGAAACTGGTGTTGCAGAAGCTCATTACTAGGGTTTGAGTAAGCGTTTTCAAACATTGGTAATATATCAACTAGCAGCGAACCAAGAGGTCGACTACAGACTTTATATACTCCTGCTCAAAATCAACGCATATAAAAAATTTTCAAAAATAAGACATCTGAACTTTTCCGATTTTCTTCCTGCATGCTTTTGTTCAATACTTGGTGTTGCCTCCTCTAGAGCGTATGAAAGTTTGAAGTCTTCTATATATTCCTCTGATTAGGTTTTGCAGGTCTTCCTGAGCGATGTTATCTCACTTCTCTTTCAAGCTGAGCAAGGTTGACAAGGACGGAGTTGGTGGAGGTGTTTCGTCTGACAGGCTTAGTCTTAAGCTCTCCTTCCGTCTAACAAATCATTGCAGCGGGTTCCAGGTGAAAATTATGCCGATTAAAGAAGTCTTATCTTGTCTTAAGAAAAACGTGATATCCATTAGAGATATCCGCATCTTTTCAGACAGCCAAGCATAATCAAATCCTTGGAATCGATCGTTATAAACTCATAAGTAGCTCTACATGTAGACTGCCGATCGTCTCTCGCGGAGATGGGCTGAGCAGTTCAATATTCACCTGTGTTGGGTGCCGGGGCACTTCGAGGTAGTAAGGGACTTTGTCTACCTGGGCTCTGCTATAAACTCTAAAAACAACATCAGCGCAGAAATCAAGCGAAGAATAATTCTTGCCAATTGCTTTTTTTTCTTGGGCTTATAAGGCAACTCAACAGTAAAGCCCTATCTCGAACAACTAAGGCGACTTTGTATAAGACTCTGATCATTCCAGTCTTGCTTTATGGCACTGAAACGTGGACATTATTGAAAGCGGATGAAAATATCCTTGGTCGCTTCGAGAGAAAAGTTTTTCGTAAGAAATTCGGTCCCGTTTGCGTTGACGGATTTTAGAGGAGAAGATTCAATAACGAACTATACGAGCTGTACAGTGACATTGACCTAGCCAAAAACTGCGTATTGGACGTTTAAGATGGCTAGGATATATAGAGCGAATGAACACCAACGCCCCGGCCCGCAGAGTCTTCGAATCTAACCCCGATGCAGTAGAGGACTTCCCGCCGTAGATGGCGCGCACAAGTTCAAAGGGACTTCGACCAACTTGGAGTGCGCAACTGGAGGCAATAAGCTAAAGACCGAGCTAAATGGAGAGGCTTGTTGGTTGAGGCCCAGGTTCACCCCGAACTGTAGCGCCACCTAAGTAAATAAGTAAGGGAATTGTAAGGTCAATGAAAATTTAAGCTGGATACTGTCGAGAGTACAAAACTTAGGCGGACAAGTGGATAAACATGTCTAGCGACAAAACAGATTTGACCAAAACTGGATCTAAAACGTTCTAAGAATTTGATTTATCTCAACAGATTGCATATCGGCGTTACAACAAGTGTCATCACTGGGCACTGTCTAATAGGCAAGCATGCTACAAAACTGGGCCTCTCTGCGAACGACTTCTGTAGAACCTGCATGGATGATGAAGAAGAAGAAACTATTCTTCACCTTCTTTGTTTCTGCCCAGCTCTCTCCATAGAAGGAAGCTTCACTTAGGAGCCTTCTATTACAACGATATAGGCGATCTGATAGACATAGATATTAAGAGCCTCCTACGCTTCGTAAGAAGCTCAAAATGGTATAACTAGTAGGTAGAGACAAACTTCCCCTATGGTCCATGTGGTGTAATAATGGACCTCATGTTGGTACAAGTATGTTGGCGATTCTCAGTTAGCAGCCACTTGTACCTAACCTAACCTAACCTAAGGTTGACAAAGTACAAATTGCAGCAAACCTGTCTGCAGTTCTGATTGCGTCTGAGAGAATGCTTGCTTTCAATTATTCAATGTCCAATGAACATGTTTATGTGCTAACCGAAGTTGGATTTTTTGGCGCTGTCTGGTAAGCTGTAGACAAGTCACTGGTCTTTTGCTTATTAAATGGGCAGCCTCGAACACATTTACAGACTGCTTGGGCATTTCTAACCTCTCTTATCAAACCTCTTATCTTTGTGCTCGTTGCGGCCCGATTTTTCGGTGTATTCACCTTCAGGAATCGATCATCAGACTCACTTGTGCACCTTGAGTGACCTGATGAATTATCCTTTTCACTCAGGCCACATGTTGACCCATTTTGTGAATAAGGTATGTACCAAAAGTGACCTTGTCGTGGTCTTCTCCGGTCAGAACACGTCTCTTGGAAGCATTTTATAAATCTTTCAATCGTGAATTGATAAGCTCCTAGCTGTTTTTTTTTTTTGGTTGCGCCATGGGATAATATGGTAATGTTCTAAGGATATTGCGTGCTCCGTTGTTTCTTCTTCTTCTGGACGTTCAGCGCCGTTCAAGCGGTGAGGTATCGTGTTCAAATCTGTACAAGTACTTGCGATATCCTCCATGACCGGATACGATCTGTATAAGGTGATAGCTACAGTCTCCGTGTTCGCGACTTGTCCAAATATCGATTTTTGGTATAAGTATGTAGGTCCAATTGTCTTTTGTGGCACTGTCGCATCTATTCTGCTAATTGGCTAGTGATGTTGACTTTTCTGCCTCGTTACTTCTTCAGGTTGCAACCGCATCTAGTGAATGGCAGATCTCCTTATATAGATCCACAGCCACTAACCTGCGATAATGTCAATGGGTACCATTCCGGTTATGGCAAATGCTGCTTCATTCGAGATTGTTCAAAATTCACTTATGGTTCTTAGAGGGCAAAGTCTGTATACCGAAGTGAGTTTATTTCGTATGTCGTCGATGCCTTCGCCCATACCGGGGTCGCATAAACGAGGCCCGAACTGACTACTTGAGAATAGAATTTGCCTGGTGTAATCGGGGCCCCCTATATTTGGGAGGATCTTACAGAGCGCTGGCTGGGTTCTACATGGCTCTTAAAGTTCCGTCCGTTGTCTAGCGGCCAAATTGCGGCGGCTGGTCATAATTGTTCACCTCCATGATGATATTAAAACACAACCGTGAAGCTGGTCTTTTGTTTGTTGGTTGGTATTTGACCCCATTTCTACCGTCAGTCATTGACCAGCTATTCATTCACTGAGTTTTTGATAAACAACCAAACAAATTGTAAGACTACTCAGAAGGTGGACTTTCTAGGCTTGCTTTTCTTCTAGAAGGAGTGATGGAGATGAATTGGAGGGCGAATGATGTTTAGAGTTCCCCTCTTCCAAACTCTGGGAGTTTAAAGTTTTAAAAAGAATATTTTTCACATTTGTAACTGAAATACAGGTTTCCTGACTTTATTTTGGGTTAAGCTAGACAAATCTGTGATAAAAACTAATGAAAGGAACTTTGATACCAACTTTGATTGTTGCCTCGGATACGTGGAGAAAAATATTTTTGTTAGTGGATAATCATGCAAACTAAGTAGAGATCGCAACAAGTCAGATACTAGTTTCAAGAAGAGTTGAGTTTTTGTAGTGAAAACATGTTTCCTTAGACACTAAACCGGTATTCGTACTATATAACCTATGTAGCGATCGAGGAAGGCGAACCCCACAGCCGGATCAGTAGAAATGCAGTGAAGTGGGAGGGTTATGATCCCTTATTTTCGAATCATAACCTCGCTGATAAAAGGAAGAAGAAGAAGTAGCGATCGAGGAAGGCAACAAGTCAGAAACTAGTTTCAAAGAGAGCTGAGTTTCTGTAGTGAAAGCATATTTCCTTAGACAGTCAATCGACCATAGAACAGCCAACTAACAAAGCATACACATGCCGCTTTAAAAATGTTTCCTAAAAAGGTATTTCTCCTACCGCCATAGAATTTGCTAGTACGTACATGCTTAACACTTTGAGGTCTGAAATATATTTTGAAATCGTTAAAGATTTTCAAATGGTGTTGTCTCGTAGTTTGCCCCAAACTATTAAGAACCTATCACCTAGCTACTCAAGGTCAAAATCATTATGCTTATTGGCAGATGATAAATTTTATAGTTTTAAGCTAGTTAGCACCCACTTGCGTTTGTATAATGAATAACCTTAATGTTCTTTTTTCAATATCGCGACGACAAACTATTATCACTCTCGTCATACTGCATTTTTAATTGACAGACTCACAATGTTGTTCCACAATTAGATTTGTCGGCACATTAAATATTCCATTTAGCCTAGATATGTCCATCAAAAATTAAATGCAAAATGTCTAACTATTCGAAAAACTTCTTGAAAAACTCCCTCTCATACCATTTCTACAAATAGTGAGCTCATCTATTACAACAAACTTTACTGTTTGATTATCGATTTGAACAATTACCACTGCCATTACCCCACATTCGTGGAACTCCTCTTGCCTTATCTCTTCCGCCCTAGAAAACGTTAAATAAATTCCAATTTATAAACTCTCCTCACAGGCGGGCGACGTGCAAAATGCATGTACCCCTCCCAAGCACAAGGAACACACAAAACTTTTCAATCGCATGTCTAAACACGAAAGGTCACTGAAGTTTGGGGTTTGAAAAAAAAAGAAACAAAAAAATAGAACGAAACGAAGGACTTTCCTTTTTTCCTTCTTCACATTTCTAGAATACGAAATGTCAAAAGGACATTCATAATGTGGTGGTGAAATAAAAGAAAATTTAATCAATCGGCATCTGAAGGAATTGAATCAAATTAGGAAAGGCATATGATCAGAATTTTCCGTTTAAGAGACTTTCTGATCCCTATATTGACGCTTAGATATGAAAGATAGATCTGAGTCAGTAGTATAAAAACTGGTGACCAAGTTAGAGGACGTGGGCGCCGTGGCGTAAGTGGTTAGTGTGTCGGATCACTACGCATCAGGTTCCAAGTTTGAATCCCAGAAAACACCAACAAGTTATTTCACGGCCCCACCCTTCGCGAACGTCTGACAAACATCCGAGAGTATTGTTGTCTCGAGAAAGCTTCTCAAAACAAATTGCCCTTCGAATACGTCACTAAACTGTAGGTCCCTTCCATTCGTGTGAAAAATATAACGCACACAACATCAGTGGTTGCGAGAAGCTAGGCCCTGGCACTGAAAGAGCTGTTGCACCAAATATAAGTTAGAGGACAAACACTAAGTATACAGAGATTATGAAGTAGTGACCAAATCAGAAAAAACAGGTTGTAACGTCTTTTGATGTAAGAATAAACATGTCGAATATTTCCACTTGTGATTTGGGGTGAGAAGCTACCCCATGAGCGACCCTTATGATAGTGCGCAGATTATCTAATTTTATTTAGTAGGGTTCTGTTACTTTTGTAATCTTTCGTTAATGTTTTTTTAACGTATTTTTATCTGTACGAAAATTTACCAATATTCTAGGTAGTTTCTGAGCTTTCCCCGTAATTATTGAAATGCTGTGTCCTGCTTTACTTACTTACTTGAAGGGCTCGTGACCCTTGAAGACTCTCTACCTAAGACGCAGCATTCTTTCACGCTTGTAGATCGCGGGCACGCGGCTTGCAGTTGTGAATACCAAGTCTTCTGGCATCCGCGACAGCTTAGTCTTTATACCGGAGGTTCGGTCTTTTTTTCAACCTGGGGGCTGAGATTCAAAGATTATCTTGGTTGTAGCGTTGTTTTTGTCCATTTGCTCGATGTGGTCGAGCAAATGTAGCCGACGTGTCTTCGCTTTTTGGACCACATCCACATCCTGATACAACTCATAGGGTTCGCGGTTGTATTTTCTCCTCCATTCGCCCTATGGGAACTAATATCCGACGAAGTATTTTTCGTTCAACGATACCCAATATTTGCTCTGTTTTCTTACTTATCGTCCAGCACTCGACGGCATAAAGCAAGACTAGTAAGATGAGAATGATTGAAGAATCCTCGGAAGCCTCTAGGTTGCGGAAAATCCTCTCAAAAAGCTCTTCAACACCTCTGCTAAGGAATCCATTAACATGCTACTGCATACTCACTTCCCTGGTAGCTCCCCTGTTGCTGTTTCATTATCGGGCATTACCCGTACTTGCTCTCTACCGTGCAGCAGCTCCCTGGTTATAGTAACTACAGAAAAGAACCGCTGGGCCATGCGCATCTTCAAGCCCTTCAAGTCCCCAGGACCTGACGGCATTATTCCTGCTGAATTTCAAAAATGTGAGGACATTGTGCTTCCATGGCTCAAGGTCATCTTATCGAGCTGTCTTAATCTGGTCTACATCCCCAAGGCGTGGGCCAAGGTCGAAGTTGTCTTCATTCCTAAGGCAGGTAAGAGCTTGCATGTGGAACCAAAGGATCTCCGACCTATCAGTCTATCGTCCTTTCTACTGAAAACGCTGGAAAGGCTGATTGATATTCACCTCCGTCAGAGCATTAGCCCGTCTTTGCTCTCGCCGTCCCAACATGCGTACTGCAAAGGCAAATCCGTTGAAATAGCCTTACACTCGCTTGTGCGCATCATTGAAAAATCTCTGAGCATCAAAGAATATACCATGGTGGCTTTCATTGACATTGAGCCTTTAACAATGTCAAACCAAAGGTAATCACAGACGCACTTGCAAATCTGAAGGTGGATACTTCGCTCGGAGTGTTGATCAATCAATTGCTAACACGCAGGATTATCAACACACAGCTGGGTGCATCAGTGCATCAGTGGTGCACTAAGAACTACCCCCTCTGCGGCACTGAACATTATGTTCAACCTGTTACCCCTGGATATCCTTGGCAGACAGACTGCTGCCAGTGCGGCTATTCGTCTTAAAGCCTCCTCTCAGTGGTCTAGTTATCACATTGGCCACTCCTCGATCCTTGATCTTCTCAACTTCACGTATGAAAACACGGACTACACCCCACCGAAACTGAGATTTGACCGACACTTCCGTACGAGTATCCCTGAACGGGATGAGTGGGATGGCTCTCCCCCTGATGATGGAAATTCGGTGCACTTCTACACAGATGGCTCTAAGACCGAAGGTGGGGTGGGCTGTGGTGTTTTCTCCGATAAGCTCAACCTGAGCATCTCGTTTCGCCTCCCTGATCATTGTAGCGTTTTTCAGGCGGAAATCATGGCGATTAAGGAAGCCCTGTCTTGGCTGAAATGTAATGTACTATCTGTCAGCAATATTAGCATTTTCACTGACAGTCAAGCTGCTATCAAGTCCCTGGAATTGTGCTCCTTTACTTCAAAGACCGTCTTAGACTGCCGTTCATCTCTTACAGAGATGACAGAGCCGTTCAACATTCACCTATGCTGGGTGCCAGGTCACAGAGACATTCCAGGAAACTGTAGGGCGGATGAACTCGCTAGACAGGGTACTACTCTAAGGATTCTGCCAGATAGGCAAGCCCTAGGTATGCCCCTCGCTACATGTAAGCATCTACTGAAGCTGAACGCTATTAGCAAGACCAACCTTAGGTGGAATAGTGGCTCTACGTGTCTCATTTCGAGGCAGATCTGGCCTAAGCTGGACCAGAAACGTAGTGCCGAGTTGGATAAACTAAAGCGATCCCAGATCAGCTGCGTTATCGGTGTCATCACCGGACACTGTCTAATCGGCCATCATGCCAAAAGACTTGGCCTCTTTTCCAATGACTTCTGCAGGAGCTGTAGGGACGAGGAGGAGGAGGAAACCATTCTCCACTTCCTATGCACATGTCCTGCTCTATCACGCAAAAGAATGCTCCATCTAAGAGCTCCCTTCCTTGACGACCTCAGCGATTTGGCGTCCTTAGACGTCACGAACATCCAACGCTTCATCAAAAGCTCCGGTTGGTTTTATTAGTCCCTGAGTGGTCTAATGGTAGATCCTTGGCATCACAATGGACCTTTACTGCTTTAAGTATGTCTGCGTCGTGGTGCAGACAGCCAATCTAACCTAACCTAACCTAAGATGAGCCTTCTTCTTCCTATTTCGGCGAGATTATGATCCGAAAACAAGAGATCAGAACCCTCCTACTTCACTGCATTTCTACTGATCCGCCTGTGGGGTTCGCCTTAAGATGAGCGTTCTAAAAAACATTAATTTGGTCCGTCGAGTTAGGCGTTTGTGCCTTGTGTCCTTGTACTAGAAATTCCATACTCTTTCATCTAAGATATTTTTCTGACTAAATCTAAGTTAAGACAGACTTAACCTTGTATTGCCAAACAATTTTGATCATTTTCGAATGTCTCGGAATGTATGGATGACTCGACTGCAGACCTACTGCAAAGGACATAGCGCAACATCTATTTGTAGTTGGACTACACGACGATAGACAAAGACTTACGTATTGATTTTCAGTGAGAAGTAGTGACAGTGATCAATGAAGGAAGAACGTACTTGTAGTTACGACTAACCATGATATGATATAATAACTCCTAAGATAACAGTTAGACTTTGTTGCTTTGTTTTTTTGTGCAAAGTTCGAGGCGTAAATTAAAACAAACCAGATCGATTGCAAGCGGCAATTTTTGGTATTTTCCTGGCTGAGAATTATACATATTTACGTATCTACACCACTATCTACAAAGCCAGAAAAGGCGAATGCGTTTGGATTTACTATAAAGCTATCCTTAGCAGAATAGCAAGCATAATTGCTATCCGAATCACAACTATGACCTATGATATGGTTTGGATGTAACTACACTGAGCACTTGGTAGCCTACCAGTGATTTTATACAGCAATCACAATCACAACATGCCATTTGATTCAGCATGCATGTAGCATCGTGCTATCACAGATATTCCCTTCTCAGTGGTATACACAAGTTCAAGCACATTGGAAGTATACATGTTGATATAAACTCGTAAAACAAGAGTTTTGGTGTGTTACAGGTCAATGAGAAAGCAGTGTTATGTGGTATTAACACTGTCGTACGAAGCAGTAAATTACGTTGAATAAACGAGGAGTTAGATTAGATAAGGTTAGCTTCAAGTGGCTATCAGCTAAGAATCCAACACGCTTAAACGAACAATAGGTTTATTCTAATACCAAGTGGATCATACGAGAAGTTTCTCTCTATCTATTCGTTAAACCATTTTAAGCTTCTTATGAAGCGTAAGAGGATCTTAATATCTGTGTCTATCAGATCGCCTATATCGTTTCAGTAGAATGCTCCTAAGTTAAGCTTCCTTCTTCGGGATAGAGCTGGGCAGAAACAAAGAAGCTGGGCAGAAGAAGAATAGTTTGTTGCTCTTCTTCATCCACACAGCTTCTACAAAAGTTGCTCGCAAATATGGCAAGTTTTGTAGTATACTTGCTTATTAAACATTGCCCAGTGATGACACCTATTGTAGTGCCGATATGCAATCTATTAAGAGAAATCAAATTCTTAGAGCGATTTGGATCCAGATTTGGCCAAATCTGTTTTGTTGCTAGACATATTGTACCATTTGCCCACATAAGATTTGTACTCTCGGTAGCATCCAGCTTAAATTTGAGTTTGCGAGTAGCGATTGGTATACCTAAGGTGCCTTTATCCGGCAGGATGGGTATAATTGTTCCTATTTTGGCGAATTCATCGGCCTTACAATTCCCTGGAATGTCCCTATGCCCCGGCACCCACCACAGGTAAATTAAACTGCTCAGCCATTTTCGCAAGAGACGATCGGCAGTCTGGAGCTACTAAGGAATTTATAGAGGTCTATTCCAAGGATTTTATTGCTGCTTGGTTGTCTGAAAAGATGTGGATATCTCTAGCAGATATCACGTTTTTTCTAATCCAAGATAAGACTTATTTGATCGCCATAATTTCCGCCTGAAACACGCTACAATGATTTGGCAGACGGAAGGAGAGCCTTAAGCCTGTCAGAGAAACACCTCCACCAACTACGTCCTTCGTTTTCGAATCGTCGTGTCAGTATAGAAGTGAATCGACTCGTCTTCTAAAAATCCATCGTCATTCCAGAGTGGTGTACGTAGTACTCCGCTTATGCAGAGACAAGATGTAGACTGGACCTTGCTTGGATAATATCGAGTTAGAATACAGAGCAATCACAACCGTTCCTTGCCTCAGGAAAAAGAAGAAGAAAGTGAGACTAGCTGCAATCGCAATCACAGTCTCACCTTTAGTTCTCGATTTTAAACGGGAATTTGCTTTGCACTAATCTGACTGTAAGGTATTTCTTCTTCCAATAAGCCATAAAGTGTGTAAGGAGACTATTCGAAATATTGCATGCGATCCAATCCACTGTAGTAACAATATCACTTGCAGACAATGTGTGTTGCAGTCTCTTCTATTATGTACACCTTTACTACTTACAACAGCAGACTGTATCAATTTTTGTTCAAATACTTGTTTTTACTGAGATGAGTGCAAAATGTTGGCTTATCTGCTTGTTAGGAGTAGGTAGATGTAGACCTTATCGGCTAGGTTAGGTTAGGTTAGGTATGCGGGCTGGCAGGCAGAGACGATCTTTGGCACACTCAGGTCAGCGTTGACCCATTATGATACCCATAGGCGACAAAATAATCCCTTACCCATTGAGGCCTAGTGAAAACCGGCAAAAAACTTTAGAAAACTCAATCACTTGCTTCGTTTTTGCATACAAACCACCCTGATGATTTGATGAAGTTCAGCATCTTTCCTGTCGAAACGCCGGAGAGCTCATCGAGATCTGAACTTTTTCCTGGAGTGTTGAAGACCCGGACAGTGGCACACGAAGTGGGTAGTGTCCTCAAAAACTACTTCGTCACCACAGTGAGGAGTTCTTCCTCCATTAGGCGAATTTTTTTCAAGTGGTACCGCAAAGTATTGTGCCCCGTGATAATGCCCACGAGGGTGGAAAGGGATTTCCTATCTTTCCGAAGGATGGCCGTAGCTTCCTGGTGGTGACCCAAGTATCCATGGAGATCCATCTTGTGTTTATCTCTCTAATGGTTTTATTCCCTGCAACGAGTTTGAGTGTGCAAGGCGGGATACACACACGAGGGTCAACTTGTTGTAGTACGGTTGCTGAGCCGATTCTTGATAACTATCAGCTAACTCAGCATACCAATATGTAGGTCAACTCTATCATCAACGGCTTAGATTTAATATTTTTAACATGACTTGGCGTATTGGGCTACGTCTGCGAAGACTCGTTAATATGCATCTGTTAGATATTTTTTTAATTTTTCTAATGTCCCAAGAGAAATAGGCTCGAATAGCTTCAAAGATGCTTGTGACAACCTTCAGGATACAAACTTCAATTATGTCATTGGCGACGCGTTGAGATAGCCTCCTTATTGTTTAAAATTAAGATTCGTAGCCCTAACTACATTCATTAAGTTCCAGTATTTATAGTTCCCAAGTTAACGAATATTTTCGATTTCAACTTCAAAAGAAAAAGGCTTTATTTAAAGAAAGGTTTTTTTTCTTCTTATTGCTCTCGATCCATGCAGTTTTAGAACAAGGAGAAACTGTAGTGGAACTACAAACAAGCCTTAGCGTCATCCTAGTGAATTCAGAAATAAAAAAAGCAGAAAACAGAAATGTAACTTATCCACACAAAATATCCCCAATCCCTATCATAAAGCATTATGTACGAGTACTTGTAGCTTTTATCGCTAAAAGCATTTAAACCAACTGCCTGTTCTGATTTCCCTTCTCAATCTTTGACCTTTTAGCATTTTCCCGTCCAAACCTGACATCTGTTTTCCTTCGTTTCAAAAACCATCTCTTTCCCTGCTATTTGGCAAAGTTCCACAGTCTCCGTTGACATCTTCTCACAACTTATCGTCTGCAGTTTCCGTCTGGTTTTTTTTTGCGAAATGCCTACACAACTTAGCAGCTGTCCAAGTCTAAACATTTCCGTAAAGTCGTCTGCCATAAGACTGAGCTGCATTTTCACTTTAAGAATTGTGGGAAGGCAGAGGGCGGAAAGAAGGAAGCGGTGGAAGCACCTATCACCTTCCGTTTGGGAGGATAATGCTCTGCTGTGGGGCTCCGGTTAACACCTTTGCGAGGAGCGAATCTCCTGCACATAAATTCCCTCAGCAGCAAAACCGGAAAGCACCCACAAAAAGTACACTGACACGAAATAAAACTGAAACTGGAAGGAGACGTCAAGTCCAGTTTTGTATCTTTTTTGGCAGACATCCAGCAGAAACGTCGGCATAAAAGTCTCCACACACTAATGGTGTGTCATCATTTATTCGCTCATTTTTGATATTAGTTACTCTAACTGATGTATCCTTGAACTAAGTGATTATTTTTTTTATTTTCTTTACAGACGCAGTGAATTCCTAGGATGTATGTCCTTCCCGCTACGCAGTGTCATCCTCGCACCAATTAACGGCTCCTATAAGCTACAATCACAATCATGCCTAAATAATCCAATACCAGCTATACCTGTGATTAATCCTGTGAATATGGCATCGGCGGAGAAGCGTGCCGGTGCTACGGCTCGTCAAAAATCAGTCGAAGAGGATGTCATGAGCATTGACAGTATGACGGCGGCCAATATGAATCTCATCGAAGCGAACACGAATCAACCGATAACGCTGAGCAAAAAGGCAATCCATCAGCGCGATGCTGATGAGAATCTGTTTTTACGTTTCCTCGAGCTGGATCCACCAACGGAAGTGCCTCCCAGTAGCACCAGTGCCGGAGCGGGCTCAAGCAGTGGACGGCGTTTGTCTGGCGCCAAGCCCTATCTGGGACGAACTCCATTCACTGTGACCAAGAAACTTACACGAACCGCTGAGCGAGGATTTGGATTCTCAATCGTTTGGACGCATCCGCCGCGTGTAGAAAAAATCGAACCGGGCTTGTCGGCCGATAAGAATGGCATTCTTCCGGGAGACTATGTGATATTTGTCGATAAACACAATGTGGTCACCATGCCAGAGGCTGATGTACTGAATCTAATTCGATCACAGGGCAACACACTGACAATGGAGACTTTCCGAAGGTCAGGTTCCTCGTCATCATCTGCGACAGCAACGGCAGCAACGGCAGCAGCGCCAGCGACTTCGGTGCCAAGTACGCGTCAGAGTCAGACAGCTTCCACGGTCATGATGAACGGCGTGGGTAGCAAGTCTCGTGTCACCAGTGCGGCTAGCAACTATACGGATGCAATGCAAGTGGGGAGCAATGTTCGGCCATCGACTGCCTGTTCGAGTAGTTCAACCATGGAAGCGGCGAAAAGACGTCTCAATTTGCCGCAGGTTACATTCAGCAAGGAGGTAGGCAAAGGGGTGTTGGTTTAAGAGCCGATTACATACATTCATCTCTATAACGAATTTCAAAACATTTTTTTTTTTTTTATTCTGACACTATGTACATTTTTCTACATCAACTGCGGCACGATACGCTTACTTAAATGTTAATGGCTGGCGCCCTATAGCGTTAAAAAAGCCAACAATCTCTTGAAAAAAAGAAAAAAAAAAACATCCCCAGTATATAACGCGGCAAACCACTTTTAATCGAGTTTGTACATTTTTTGTTTAACTTTCGTTTCTATTTTTGCTATATTGTTGCTTTGTTTAATTTTATTTTGTTATAAGTTTTATTTTTAAGACATCTCCACTATCAAATTTCAATTTGAATGCCAAAATATGTTTTATTTTCTGCTAAATTTCAAAAATGTGTAATACTAAATTAATTTGCTGTAAAAAGAAATAAAATTAAAAACTAAATTTATTTATTAAATATTTATTTAAATTATTTATGTAACTATTATTTTTTTTTTTTTTTGATCGCAATCTTTAGGCACTTTTATAATGAATTTATTTATTTAATTTTTGGATTAGACAAAAAATTGGCAATTTAATTATATATTTTATGTTCCTCGTTTTTTGTTTTTATTTTTTATTTTTAATAATATTTTTTAGTTCGTATGTGTTGCTTGAAAATCGCCTTTTTTGCTGTATGTTAACGTTAAAACAGTTGTCATAGAAATTTTCTGAATTTTTGTTTCAATATTAACTTTTTTTTTTTTCTTTGAGTTTTGTAATTTTATTTTTTTTTATATAAAACAAAAGAAAATCGGAAAATAAAGATAATGAAATAAAAAATAAAAATATCTATACATTTACTTTTTTGTTTTTAAACTGCGCTGTTGTGAGGAAATTCCGTTATACGTTAATTTGTCAAGCAAATGCTTTAGGTATTTTCCTCGTGGAAGCGACGTGGATGCCGCCGCTGATATGATTACTGACACCATCCTCTTAGGTATGAATGACTGTATTCCTAACAGAATAAAGGGTACTAAACCTAAGGTAAACTCGTGGTTTGATCAGGGCTACAAAGAGGCAGCAACTGTGAAAGAATGTAAACACTGAAGTGTCGCCATAGCCATTTGATTTCAAATTCTTCTTCTTCCTTTTTTTTTTTTTATCAGTGAGGTTATGATCCGAAAACAAGGGATCACAACCCTCTCACTTCACTGCATTTCTACTGAACCGCCTGTGGGGTTCGCCTCTTTGATTTCAAATTATTTCCAGTATTTTCAAAAAAGTTTTCAATTCGCGCATAAACACCGTGGTTTTTGGCTTAAAACATTCATTGAATAGTTTCTCCAGAATTTATAGTAAATTCTTAATTCTAAACAAGATTTACATCCAAAAATAGTAAACCGCCAATCTCACCTGCTAACAAATTGTTAACAAATATGAAAAATCTCATACAGAGTTTGAGATGCGTCTATATAAACAAATCGAAGACCTCAACATTGAACTAAAATCATTCATCCAGCAAACTCACAACAACTTAGTGGAAAGATTTGATAAAATTGTCGGCGATTTTAACAGCCGCCTTGATGATGCAAACAAAAGTATGTCTGCGCTTGCAGTGCGAATTGAAATCCTGGAACATACCTCCGATTCAAACCGGTGTTATCAACTTGAGAAGCGAGTATCCGCACTACAAAATAAAATTGATGCAATAGAACGCGTTGCAGAACTTCGAACACGATGGCGCGCAGGCGTGGTTGACGCCCTATGCCCCCCGAGGGGTTAAAGGATCTAAGTAAGTAAAGTAAGTAATAGAACGCGACAAACTATCCACTGATGCCATATTGCACGGTGTTCCAAAACAACGAACGAAGACCTCCAAAATATGTTCGCCACGCTCTGCTCTTCAATAAATTGCGTCCCAGCACCGGTTCCAAATGAGATTTTTCGCACTAGCCCTAAAGAAGATGCAGAAACCTCTTCTTCTTCTTCCTTTTATCAGCGAGGCCATGATCCGAAAACAAGGGATCACAACCCTCCCACTTCACCGCATTGCTACTGATCCGCATGTGGGGTTCGCCTTTCGCAGAAACCTCGACAATAATAATAAAATTCTCATCCGTGGCAGATAAAATCTCTGTGTTTAACTGGCTGAACACAATGCATGCCGCTGCGGCGTAGCGGTAGCGTAGTACGTAGAGCTGTCAAATGGTGTGGCGCTACACTCACAAAATTCATCCGCAATGGTGTAGCGCGTAGTAATGTCAAATAATGTCAGCTGATTAAAATTGTGTTTTTCTTTTTGAGTGTTATTGAGATTTGATAATTTTTGTGAGATTATTGTGCTATAATAATACAATAAAAATAAAAATAAATGGATAAATTTATTTTCCTTTTACTAGCAAAATAGATTTTTCCACGGCGTACTCTTTCATTTTGGCTGTAACGAATATTTCAAATTGATTGCACTACTGCTAAACTCAGCTCAAGAATCCACCACAAAAACATCGTATAGAAAACCAAAACAGTATTCAACAGTCACCAATTTATCTGTCTGTCACTTGTGGCGCTGCACAAGTTTACATAATCTTGTCCTGCAATCTGACAGGCGGATCCATCTGAACGAAGCCTCACCATGCATAATCAAAACATCTTTCGGAAAGCTTTCCATTTAAAACGTCACGATGGGCTTTCTTCCGTTTTCATACGCAATGGGCAAGTTTATGTGCGTCAAACACCTAAAGGAAGAGCTTTTTTGATCGATTGTTGTCAACGTTTGGAGTCACTTGCTAACGCCACGAACCAAGATGAAAATATGCGATCTGATTTGTTAGCTGCTGCTATTAAGAAGTTTTAAAAATAAGTTTATATATTTGCCGATACTTTGTTTTATATTGTTCCCTATTCTTGTCTTCGTTTCTTCAAGCTCGATTTTTGTTTTTATCTGCACATACTCGTATTCTTTTTTCACTAGATTTTATAGTTTTCACCTCTCATTTCCTGCTATGGATTCTTTTTTCCGTGAGGGATTTGTATATATATGTACATATTTGGTTACATTATTTATATCTGACGTGAGTGTGCGTTCTACAAGAAACGATGGCATCAGTGATAATCTGCGCGTACTAATAAATATTTTTTGTAAGCAACGCGAGGGATTACGCGTATGTCACATTAATGCACAGAGTCTTAACAAAAAAAATGATGAATTTAGAAATCTATTTGTTTGTTCGAATGCTGATATTGAATGTGTTTCTGAGACCTAGTTCGACATTAAAAAACCAAGTAGTCATTACTCCTTAAAAGGATACTGAATTTTTCGGGCCGACCGGCATAATAGAATAGGAGGTGGTGTTGCTATTTATGTTCGCAATACCATTTCCACAAAGCTTCACCTAATTTCACCTGCTGATATAGTCTAAGAGCCCGCAGTCAATTTTGGACGTGAGAGGTAACCGAACGAATCCTATGTTAATATGTTGCCTTGATGCCCATTATTTGAGATATGCTCGTCTGGCAGCACGTAATGGCAGCTAAACGATAACTGTATATTAAAAATGCCGCAAATTTCAAAACAGGAATAATAGGTGTAACTGCTTGAATACACTCGTACATTATAGAGTACGACCGCTACAGTAAGAATACATGTGTCCAAGATGTCTTAAGTGTAGCTAAAGCCCTGACAGACGCGGTAGAAATGCGTACAAAATTCCAATTTTGAATAATTTATGTAATCGCACCAATTTTTCATGAACCATAGGATATTACAACGTGAATACAATTATGAAGGTCCAAGACGTTTTGGATGTCGCTAAGGGCTAGCCAGACGACGTCATTTCTGCAATTCACCATATAATGTTGGTGTTCCCCAGGGCTCCGATTTGTCTCCGACTCTCTTTCATATTTTTATAAATGACCTCTCCTTCGCTGATGACAGTACCCTTCGATTTTCATATTCGTTTCCTGACTCACGTCCCTTCTCTTCGGTCGTAGAAGAGGAACGTCAACGTATGTTAAACAGATTAAATTCTGACCTAGACAGCATTACTAAATAGGGTTCAACCAATAGAGTGGGATTTAATTCTGTCTTCTCTCTCAAGCGAAACCAGGTCCCTCAACTATTATCCATGAATGGTATTTGTATCGCTGAATCCGAAAGAGTTGCCATTCTCGGTATGTGCATCAATAATCATCTTCGATGGAACGATCACACATTAGTCGCCAAAAATGCTGCAAAATGCTTAAGATTCCATAAATTGTGCAAGAAATACTTTACCCCTTCTGATCTGGCCTCCACCTATAAAGCATTCATCCGCCAAAAGCTTGAATATAACGCCCACATCTAATCTAGTGCACCCAAGACCTTGGCGAGGAAAGTTTACTTTAGAGCTGTCTCTCCAAACCAGTTTCTCTTAATAATCTGAGAATGAGAAGTGGGCCCAAGGTTGGCATATCGTCATCTGATATCCAGTACTTGGCAAGTGGCCTTTTGTGGGTCAGTGCGACACAAGATTCCAGAAGGTGTACCGAAGTCTCCCTCGACTTATTACAGAATCTGCAAAGGTCTTTATTTGCTATACCTAGTTTTACGTAAAAGCTCCCTCAGTTTGCAGTACCCCGTTAGGAAGCCTCTAAAGATTCTTAAGTTATTCTTGCTAAAGCAGATGCAGGGTTCGAATCTTTTCCGGTTGTAACAGCCCAGTAGTTTCTTAGCTTGCTTCAGACCTGTAGTATTATTCCAAATTCTTGCCCTGTCTTCTTTCTCTGTTTCCCTGAATTCTTCGCGTTTGGTATGATGAATAGAGTGTTCTGCAGCTCCTTGTCTTGCCAATGATTCTGCTGCTTCGTTACCTTCTATCCCGACATGATTGGGTATCCAGTTAAGCGTAACTTTGTTGTTTCTATATAATTTACTAAGTTTTTGCAGGCATTCCCACACAAGTTTCGACTTAATGACACGGGAATCAAGTGCTTTGATAGCTGTTTGACTGTCTAACGGTATTGCTATGTCGCAATTATTGTATCTTCTTTCGAGATTGTGTTGGATGCATCTATTTATAGCACATACTTCAGCTTGAAAGATGCTGGTACTCTTGCCCATGGGTTCTGAGTGCTTCGTCCTTGGCCCAAACACTCCTTCCTTCCTCAGTTCTCGAACCATCTGTATACCACTTTATCGTGTGGTTGCCCAATCTGTATATTGTGAATTCGTTGCTCCAATCTTTCTTGTTACTTAACTTTTCTGATACTGTCGTCCTTGGGAATTGCCAGAACGGGAAATTTCTAAGAAGTGCATCGTATTATCTCGAACTAATGCATTTCTTCTTTCCAATATCTTATTTTGCCATCCCTTGGATCGTCTGCCTTGCATTATGCTCCACTACGAGATGGAGAGGAGTTAGCTCTAGCAGTACTTCCATGGCTGCAGTTGGACATGTTCCTATGGCCCTAGGGATGCAGAGGCACGCAAGTCTTTGCGTGAGTGTCTCCCTCGTCGTGACTAGACTAGTTCGCTCCATATGTGATCATTGGCCTCATAATGGCAGTAAAGAAGGTTTGAACTAAATCCCCAAGACTTACACGCAAGGCTCCTGCATATCAATAGAGCACGGGTAGCCATTTTGGATATCTCCTCTGTGAGCATTTTTCCACATGAGTTTACTATCTATATGTAGTCCTAGGTACGTCACTTCTTTTACTGGTATGAGTATCATGCCTGACACTCGGATTTGCTCTGTTCAAGTTTCCTTTTTTTCGTGAATGGTGGTTGTGGCCGGGTTTATATTGAACCCAGCCGGGTAGCATCAATCATCCATCAGTATAATGTTATCAGCATAAGTTTTACAATTTAGGATTTGTTAACTTTTCGAGTAGTTGGTCCACAACAAGACGTCCACAGATAGATAGCACTCCTTGTGGGCATCCTCTTTTTGTATTGACCTTGATAACTCGACGTGATGTTTGAGTTTCTTCTGATCTTGTTCTTAGCAACTCGTACTTCCACTTAGATACTGTTCCGCTGACTAAAAAACTATAGAAGGTCGAATGTTCTTGTCTGTCTGTGCATGCTTCATGCGGAAACCACTGCAAGGTTTTCGATGAAACTTGTGAAAGTGATAGCTTATATCCTTGGGCAACATTAACGCCCTAGGAAATGAAATGGTTCCTTAAGATTGTAAGTGTACGAGTGTTTGAACAAGCGTCACACAAAACTACTACTCGTAATATATAGGAGTTTTCGAAGTTGCTTAGAGTCTAACTTTTAAAATGATGTATATTTTATCGTGAGCTGCAACTCAGAAGTTAAGATCTAATCGAAAATATTCCTTGCAAAATTCAGGATTTTTTTTTTTAACAGATCCTTTATTCTCCTTTCGCTATATCTTCGCAATCTTTAAGAGCAGAGCCAACTAGCTGATGGGAGGAGGGTGGTACTCTTGTTGTTTTCTTATTCTTCGGTTTCCTTTTCTGTTATACCTGATTCACAGCTTAAGTGAGTGTGTGTGTACCCTGGCAGGGAATTGAGCTTATTTATTTTCAGTATTTTACCTACGCAGTTGTTCACATACATATTTTTATGACTTGAATGGCTAGGGATACATAGTCCTTAATATTGTATTGCCTAGAGTCTTCGGTGGGGTTTCGATATAGGATAGATCGAACTCGCTTAGCATTCAATAACAAGTGGTTTGCAAATAATTTGCATTAAAGTTGCCGGTGATCACGATAAGTTTAGCCGTCGCTGTGGCAGATGTACTGGCGCCTTCATTGACACAAGTGGACGCCACAATAGAGGCTTGCTCGCGACAACGCTTAGCTCTCTGATAAAGAGTTTACGGAACATCACTGCATTGCTGTTGAGATTCTCTTTCCAACCGTATACGACTTACGTATTTGGACTCGGCTTTTCTACGAGTACGAGCATGAAATTAATTTATTTTCAATATCAACCTAATACACTTTCAGAAAAAATCAAAACTAATCTATATATGTATGTATGTTAGGGAGGTCCTTATTTGTATGGAGAAAACAAAAAAGGTTATTTTTTTTTTTTTTTTTCGAGCACACTTTTTTTGTTCCTCTTTGCTAAAAACGCGTAAAAAAACACGTGCCGCATTGAGTTTTTAATCCCAAGAAATCAACAAATAAGATAAAAAAGCGTATCAATGTTTGATGTTTATTTTCATAAAGAGATCGTTTTTTATTAATTTATTTATTTAAGCTTTATATAAGCATAATAATAGTGGAATGACAATCAACCTGTTAGTAGCATCAATAAATAAGTTAATCTAGTCATCGTAACGAGTTCTGAGACTTTTTCGGCTACATCCAGGGTATTTTTGGCGATAACTTCGTACACTCTGAAAAATTGGATTTTGAATAACAAATATCAAGTTAATGGAGAATTTTACAATATAGATAACCTACCAGTTTCTTAAAACTAAAAAGATAAAGGTACACACCTTAAGTAGGAATTGCTTCTGATTCTGGTTTTTGGTGATTTATCATTGAACTCCTGCATGAGTTTGACTCCACGTTCAGCTGTGTCATTCACTACTTTAAGTGATCCAACTATCTCCTTTTCTAGCCTGTAATGTGAGTGATCCTCCCAAAGTATTGGATCCATATGCAAAAAGCTTGTGGATAAGCCAAACCTTTCAAACATTTTTTAAAGATTTAGCTGACAATAACTCGGATGGAAGATTTTTGGTAAGAAAATGTGTAGCATCAGCTGGTCTCCGATGTAATTTCTTCTTTACTTCTTCTTCCCTTTGATCATCTTCTTCCAAAACTTTTAAAGCCATTCTTCGTTTTTCTTCAACACTCAGTCTGTCGTCAAAAAAGGAAGACGCTGCACATTCTTCATTCAGGTACCACAAATGGTTAAGAAACTTTTTAAGTGCGATGTCAGCTATAGCTTCATCATATTTTTTGTATGAATTAAACTTTTCTAAGAATCTAATGTCATTTAATGGTGCTTGCAAGATATCTAGGCAGGAAAACCGAGATTGGGTGTAGCACTTGACAATAAAGCAACAAATAGTCGACAAAGCTCTTTTCTCGGTGGCGTTCAATATAATTTGTTGTTGGAACGATATTAGTTTAAGGCAATATATTCCCTTTGCCATCCACCGAGCCAGGTGATAGGCTCCTGGTGTCCGAAATGTAATGCCACCTGGAGGAGTTCCTCCTAAAAAAAATACGATCAGCTCTAGAAACTCCTTATAGTCATCTCGAGGAAAATCACCTTCAAGCTTTTTCATAGCAAACAAAAGAATTTCTTGCCTTCCATCTGCAAGCACGTTCACAACATTGCCATCGATTGACCACACAGAAAACTGTCCCTTATCAATTGTTTTCCAGTATGTTTTAAATCTCTTAAACAAAGGAATATCAAGACCAAAAGATGGGTCAAACTAAGCTCCGATAAATACTCCTTGAAGAACTATTTCAAAAATGTGGTGTCTGCAAGCTAAGTAAAGTATGTCTCGGCCAATCTTATTTTCCAACAGAACACAAGCTCCGTTTACACGGCCGGTATTAGATGCAGTTGTGTCAAAAACAAAAGACGATACTTCAATACCAATTCCAGCTGAAAGTTCTGGTACTCCAAAGAGTTGTTCTATTTTTGGAGCAGTTGCAATAATTGGAAGTCTGTCAACTTTCCCTTCGCCAGTTATATCGGGGCGAAGTTTACAGTCCCAATGTATGACGATAAAGCTTACACTCAACTCGATAATTTTTTTTTTATTGGCAGTAGTTGTTTGTTTACAAAAAAATTGTCGGGAGAGTCTAATACATGTGCGGTTAATAACAAATTTGGAATGATCTATGGAAGTGACTTCGATACAGACTGTCAAGAGATGGGCGACATCTCTGTCACTTATCTTACATCTGCCGAGTACTGCCGAAAGCCTGGGAGTTAAAATATTTACTTGTGCTCTTCTCAGGCCTGCCGGACCTGAAACTGGTGAGTCAGGGTTAACATTTTCAACAACAATTTCTTCTTCCTCAGAAGAAAACGTAGAATAAAGTTCCAGTAGCAATTTTTTTCCACAAAAATATTAATATATTTAAAAAAAAAATACTGCCTACCTTCGTGAGAAATGAATTAACTTTGATCTTCTACTCGTTGTTTAGTTCTCATCTCGCGATTCTCCTTTCTTTTCTCCATAGCTGCAAATTTGGGGCCAACACCAAGCGTGCACCCAGGTCGGCCTTTTTGTCTTTGTAAGAGCAAAAACTGTTTATTCTCTTCAATTTTCAGCAAATCCAAGGCTGATGCATGTGAAATGTCGAACAAATCGTTCAAAGTTTCTTCAAAAGCGAACTCTTTTTTTCTGTATGTCTCAATGTTTCTAGTCTTACTTTTTTCAATGTTTCGTAGCTCTTCATAAAGTTTTTTGTTAATAGCTTTAAACAATGACATCGATCACGAGTAGGAGTTCTTGCCTTTTTTCAAAATATTGAACACTCGTCTATGACCAAAGAAACACTATTTGCAAAATTTAACTTCACTTTTCGCATATTATAAAATAAAACACTAAGCACATCCCGTTTTGATGGCAATTTAGAACCGATAATTTGATTTGCATAGCACCGACCAAAAACAATTTTTCGCGTGGCATTAGGTATAAATTAAACTGACCGGGGGATATTCAAACTTTCAATTGACAGAATTATACATGTGAACTTTAAAAATTTGAATCCTACGCTTGCTTTGATGTAATAAAAAAAAGCAACTTTCCAACAAAAGAGTTAAAGAAGTTTATATACAAGTAGCAAAGCACTCTACGTGTGCATCGATGCAAACTTTAAGCTTAGTGCGGCACGTGTTAACGTAATCGTAAAATAAAAATAAAATTAACATAATGGTTTTAGATGTAAAGGAATAAAAAAATGGGTGCTCGAAAAAAAATTCGGAATTTTAAAAATAAGGACCACCGTAATGTATATAAAAGAATACGTCTGCATGTCTGTAATACTTTCTTACTTACCTTAGTTGTGCTACAGTTCGGTGTAAACCTGGGCTCAATCAACAATCCTCTCCATTTAGCTCCGTCTTTAGTTAATTGCCTCCAGTTGTGCACGGCAAGTTGATTGAGGTCCCCTTGAACTTGTGTGCACCACCTACGGCGAGGAGACCCTCTACTGCGTCATCCCTCTAGGTTGTCTTCAAAAACTCTGTGGACCGCGGAGTTGGTGCCCATTCACTCTACATAGCCAAACCATCTTAAACATGCAATTGAATTTTCTTCTCCTAAGCAGGATCGAATATCTTGCAAAGAATTATCTAAGTAAGGTCCAATGTACAGCTTGTCTGTGCATAGCAGAGCACTACGTGCAAATCCCTCTGCAGCGCTGGACATTATGTTTCATCTGATACCCCTCGATATATTTAGCAAGCAAATGGCAGCGAATGTAGCCGTTCTCCTTGAAGCTTCCCAACATCCCATTCTGAATAGATTCAAAATCTCTCGCAAAAACACAGACTACACCATCCCACGTCTAAATATTGACAAGAACTTCCTCGCCACCATCCCTTCCAGATCACTATCGAATGACGATGCATTTTTAGATGGTGAATCGATCCACTTCTACACTGAGGGCTCAGAAACCAAGGACGGAGTTGGTGGAGTTGTTTTCTTTGATAAGCTTAATCTTAAGCTCTCCTTCTGCCCACCAAATCATTGTAGCGTGCTCCAGGCGGAAATATTGGCTATTAAAGAAGTCTTATCTTGGCTGAAGGAAGACGTGATATCCGCCAAGAATATCCGCATTTTTTTCAGACAGCCAAGCTGCAATCAAATCCTTGCAATAGAGCTCTATAAATTCCTTAGTAGCTCTAGACTACCGATAGTCTCTTGTGGAGATGGCTGAGCAGTTCAATATTCACCTGTGTTCGGTGCCGGGGCATAGGGACATTCCAGGGAATTGTAAGGCCGATAAACTCACTAGAATATGAACAACTATTCCAATCCTTTCGGACAAAGGCTCCTTAGGTACACCAATCGCTACTTTCAAACTCAAATTTAAGCTGGGTACTTTCGAGAGGTCCAGCACCCTTGTTGGATTTCAGCTTGGATATTGCTATCCTCACTTCGCTTTAGTCAGGTGAACGGAAATTTTGACTATCCTCATCTACTAAATATTTTATTCTGTCTGACTGTAGGATGTTGGTCTTTGTCGCCGTTATACAGTCTGCAGAAGTAGGTTTTCCATATTCTCAGCACCGACTGTGATTGTAATTCAAGATTTCCTACATAGTTGGTGAGATGCTTGGAAGCCAAGAAGAAGCATGCATGAGAAGCATTCGTGTTTTAGAAAGCGAGAGGATAGACTCCAACCGGGCTAGTAAAAACTTGCATGACAGTGAAGTTGAAACTCCTCTGCAACGAAATGCTTATTCCGTCAATACCGCAAAGAAGACTTTGTGGATGGAGTCCCACTGTGTTGTTGAGTATGGGCTTAGTTTTGTCTTAGAATCACACCTTCAACCGCAATAAAACACTAAGTTGACTACATTCACCATCCGTACCACACGCTTCACAGCTAAACCGCAACCCACCCACCTGCTTCAAGAATATTCAGTCAATTTATAAGGATGATTAAAAAGAGTTGCGTGGGCCATCTTATGCGAGCATCTGACAAACATCCGAGTGTATTTTTTGTCTCGAAAAAGCTTCTCAAAACAAATTGCCCTCCGGATACGGGACTAAACTGTAGGTCCCTTCCATTCGTGTGAAAAATATAACGCACATAGCATGAGTGGTTGCGAGAAGCTAGGCCCTGGTATTTAAAGAGCTGTTATGCCAAATATTTCTTTATTTATAAAAAGAGTTGTAATCCACAGAACACTGTTCATTGTATTTAACAAAAGTTCAACGTGGGATTTGGAGTTTTTCTCCAAGGTTTTCAAATTGGTTAGGTGTTCAACTATTAATACTCTCCAAGCTACAGCTAATTGAGTTCCTATTTGTCAGCTATTTCGCAACTTTATGATTTCGTTGGGTATTTCCAGCGCAGCCGGTAGAGTATTTAATTCAAAATGGACAGTAAGACGTTCCACAAACGGATAATTAGAGAAGTATCTTCTATTGACTACTGTATTTTTTCTTATTCAAAGGTTTGCAAAAATTCTTCTGTGAATATTGTGATAATTGTTTTAGCATTTGCCAAGTCATAAGCTTTAGCAGTTCAAACACCTTTACAGTTTAATATCAAATCTAATATCTTCATTTCTATTCAAACGAAGAGTCTGAAGCTAACAACTCTAATAGTCGTTTGCTCTTTATATACATTTAAATAAAAATATTCTTCTCATTGGCTCTCTTTCTAGTCCATCGCACCAATCACGGATAATCGTCGGCGGTTCCTTCTTCAGCTGATCAGCCGTGAACAGAATTTCATCTCAGCCTTGCACTTCGGTATGCAACGATTTGTTCAACCCCTCATCGAGCGTAAGGACCTTATTTCACCCAATGATCATCGAACCCTTTTTCAAAACATCGACGAATTGCTACGAATATCTGAGGACATTCTTGAACAACTGATGCACGACGATCAGGAACCGCAGTTGAACTTCACCTCTCGTGTGTATCTGTCTAAAACTACAGCGATATGTGCCGCCTATAAGAAGTACTGTAACGGTATCAAGAGAGCTGACTGCGTTTTGGTAAGTTTTGATCTCACACCTATCCCCAAGTTCAGAATTCAAACTATCTTTTCTTGAAGGTCAACAAATCTCGGCAGGCTGGCTCGGAATTTGTCGCCTTTATCACGGAACCACAAGTGCCACGCAAGCGACCCGATCTCACAATGTTCATACATCGGCCGTTGCAACATTTTCGTGAGATCCTGAAGCTGATGCAGATGCTTGCCTCAAACTGCCACATAGACAGTGAAGAGCATAAAAACTTCACTGGGGTCATAAATGAGCTACAGGCTGCCTATCGGGAGATTACGGTCACCAGTGGCCTAATGGAGCCATTGGGAGAGGGCCGCCCACTGTTAACTCTACAGGACTTGGAGTCAAGAATGGTGTTCACCAAGTGCAAGCCGTTCACGTTGGCTGTGCAAGGCCGACAGTGGATCTTTGGTGGTGATCTGAGCCGAGTGGAAGGACGATCGGTGAAGCCATACTGGACTTTGCTGTTCAGTGATATTATCGTCTTTGCCAAGGTTAGTCGGGATCGAGTGTTATTCATAACAGAAGAGCCGATACCGATCGCCAATATTGTTGACTCGTGCTTTCACATGCGAAAGAAGAGTAAGTTGCGGGTCAATTCGTAAAGCATCCTCCTCACGTCTATTATAACATTTCAGCCGCAGAGTTTAGAATCACTGTAGATCCAAATGGCAGATTTGCGGAAAGTCCGACTGGCTACTGTGCGCCTGACCTAACACGAACTCCGAAGAAGAGCGCGAGACGAAAAAGTCTGATCCTACGAGCACCCTCGTTAGAACTGAAAGCCGTATGGCAAAATCTACTCCAACGGCAGATGTAAGTCAACTCTACAAGTGCTATACGAAGATGGTTATATCCTTTTTTCTTAGATTCCTAGTAAACGCCGCTCTTGGCTCAACACCACTATCCAGTCCACTGGACTCTCCAGATGTTCTCAACACTCTAGTTCCTCTAAGTGACATCGGAATGGCAACCGCATCCATAGCGTCCATCAAACTCTCCTCGATGGACTCCATCAATCTGAAGAATCAACAGTCCCAACAGGTGCGTTCCCTTAGAGCAAAACCATTCGATGGAAGCTATGAGAATTTACAAAGATTAGCTGGCACTTTAGTACAACGTTCCTCTTCCACTCAGTCGAGCACTTTGACACCCACGGTGCAGCAACAGCGGCAACAGCAACCACAAAATCAGCTGCACCATCCCAATGACAGTCTGACGTCATCATTGCGTTCGTTAGCACTTAGTCGACGTCACCTGTACTCGCACGGCGATACAAGTAGTCCACTGCCTATGAATCGTAACGCCCAATCCGTGGCAAACTCATCCCCAGCCGCGTGGCTAAGTCTTAGTGGGAGCAGTATAAATACGACAACCTACTGCTCTGAACACTTAACTAGCCTCACAGCCATTCCGGAAGCAGCTGGCGAATCCACTGATAATCACTCAACCCACCCCAAGCCATCACCTCTGGTTGAGTTCAGTTTGAGCTCTGTGGGGCGATCTTTCATTGATGAATCAATACCCGCCGCAGAGGACAGTAGTTCGACAAACGCTTCGGTGGCAACACCCGATACACCAACCACACCGAATATCTCGCCCACATCGTCGAAACGATGTCCATCGGATGCGTTTTCGAATGATTTCGTTATTCAAGAGAACCAGAGTCAAAACCTGGTGCCCCAAAAGATCCCCCTAGCTCAATTCGGTGGCTCGTGGGATCTACTCGAACTTGACTTAGAATTCCACGAAGTGAATTTAGACCCCAACTATGACACCGACGTGGAGGAGTGTATATTTTTCGGTGACGACGATCCATACGGAGTATTGCCCACCCAACCGACGCCACCCGATTCACTGGATCTATGATTCGACTTTTGGACTTAGGTCTAGTTGTTGTGTCAATTCTCAAGGCTTAGAAGGGTTCTAAAAGTAGAATTATATTCGTTTTAGATAAATCGATGGTTGTTACAATTTTTTTTTTAGAACTAGCAATTAGTTAGACAAAATAAATAAAATTTTTGGAAAAGTATTTATCGAAGTAGCCTACCTCGGTGTGGGTTCTAAGAGCTTGTTGTTCAGAACACCATTTGCCTGTCTTACTAACTTTAAATATGTTGGCTACTCTCAAAGTTAGACTTGGTGTTTTCAGTAAGAGTTCAAAAGTAATGGCTATGACTAGTAGAACGGGTGCCAGTTTAAGGAAATGCTTCTTTAGGAAGCATTGGCCGCTGATGGTATCGCTTATTTTTATTAAGTTGTTCCTGCCGAGTCTCAAACGGAACGTAGAGAACGGAAAAGTGCCTGGAGCATTTCTGTCCTGGGCTGACAGTTCAGGTCATTGGGTCTGTTTCCTAAGAGACATCTGCTTACGTAAGAGAAATGTTCAGAGCCAGTGAAGAGGAATACGGAATCATTTAATTGTACATCACCGTGATGGCTGGAGCCAAAATTGTTCACATAACAGAGCATATGCAGGCCAAAATTGGACTCCATTTCTATATGCGCTTGTACCGGGGCAAAGAACAGAATAACATTGATAGCTGCGGTGGAGATGGAGCGGAGACAACCTATCATGCAGAATGCAGCCAGACGACACGTTCTAGTTTACTACTGTCGTGACTTAGTTTTTATAGTTTTTGCCAATAATAATACCGCACGTTAATCTCACAACTAAGGTGTCTATTTGTAAGAAGAGTTTGGGATTTATTCCCCAGTTTCTACGACGGCAGATCAATAGAGATTTGTTCGTTTTGGATCTGGATAGCCCTAAGATAAGATCCTTTGCTTCTTGTGACAGTTCGATGGTTTCGCTGTGAAAGGAAGGGCGAATGGGAAGGATAAAGTTTGTTCTCTAGGTAAAGACACAACACTTGAATCAGTTTATCTCATAAATAATGCGGGTTTTCGCTCCCATCAAATTTTCTCACTAAGTCTTCCAAATAAGATTTGTCCGCTGGTCTTTTTATTTTTATTAGATAGTTTTTCTTCACTCGATGCTTAGAATTTTAAGCGAATCGACCGAATATTGCATGACATAGTAACCATTGAAATGGACGTGATTCAGGAGCATAGGTACGTAGGTAGGTAGAAGTGGTTGTATCAGCAAACCGTGCCGTAACATAATTAGCGCAGAGGCTCTGTTTGAATACCACAACTCAAGTGACCTATCGGATGTAAAACGGGCCAAAAAGTGTGGTCTCTGTGTCAATTCGTGCAAAACTGAACTGACTTTTCACCACTAAAACCAAAATACCTGACCTCTCACATCATCGGCTAAATGGCCAACCGATCTCCCTATCGTCCAGTGCTAGGTATTAAGGAGCTATCCTAGATTCTAAACTTAACTGGAAACTAAACATAGAACAACGGGCAAAGAAGGCATGTAATAGCTTTCTATGTTTGTAGCAAAACCTTCGGGAAAATACCTTCGGGACTGCAGCAGGTGTACACAGCCGTGGTACGAACAGTTCTCACATAGGGGTCGATAGTATGGTACCCAGCTCTGAAAAAGCCTATAATATAACCAAACTTAATAAGGTACAAAGAACGACATGCATAGGCACCACAGGCGCTCTACGGTCAACCCCGACCGATGCTCTAACAGTATTTTTCTATCTCCTACATTTAGATCTACCCATAATAAACATGTGCGATCAGACTGAGGGAGTCTGGGTCCTGGATTATGAAACCCTATGGGCATAGTAACATTTTAAGCTCTCTACCGAGAGAACTCATTTTGCTCACAACAGATTACTACCCAAATTGAATTTCATAAAGCGCTTCGACATCTCTTAATCATATAGGCTCCCGGATTCTGTCAGTGTGTTCCAGGCAGAATTACTCGCTATCAAGGAAGTTTGTCGTCAGATAAAACCACACACCAATAACGCTGAGGCAAAAGAGCGCTATTTTTATTGATAGCCAAGCAGCCATCAAAGCCATTGCATCGGTTACTACATCCTCCAAACTGGTGCTTGAATGACAAAATGAGCTAGCTTCGCTAGATAGCCATCTCAAGGTAACCCTGATTTGGGTTCCAGAGCACAGTAACGTTTATGGAAACGAACTTGCGGTTGAACCAACTAGGCAAGGCTCAGCCTTCCACAGCTTTCTTACGGAATTGCTCGGATTCCGCTTGGAGCAGTCAAAGCAGAAATACCCTCAAAATTCCTTGCCCAAACCAACCTCAGATGAACTAGGCTGACAAACTGTATCATATCGAGAAAGATGTGGCCAAACTACAACAAATCAAAAGCAACCAATTTTTTAAACAAAACGCGTAGGGACATCGCCAGGATAGCAGCAACCACCACGGATCACTTGCCTACAGGAGACCACGCAGTCAAACTAGATATCCCACACAATACACACTGTCGCAGTCACAATGTTGATACTGAGAAAGAGACGCTTATTCACCTTTTATGCGCCCATCTGGCCAGACAATGAGCCTTAGGAAAACCCTTTTTCGTTTCCATTGAAAAAGTCTCAGAGAGAACGTTAAAGATTTAATAATCTTTTTAAACTTCACAGGCTGGATCTAGAGACATCACATCAACACACTTTTCATATCCAGGTACACGAGTTTTGTGGTATCAAAACGGTACCTAGTGCTAATTGCGTTCTTTTCCTAGAAGAACCACCACACCTACCTACCTACCACCCCGTTACATTGAGGAAGCTGATAATGTCCTCAATGCTTATCTCCGCTAACTCGTTAGGTTGTTAAAAAAAGGTTTACCTAATGTGAACTGTCTGGCCCTGCCTAGAGCCGTACACTTCTAAAGGAAGTGTAGGATTGTCTCATCTTCGTTAGCAATATTGCAGTTGCAGCAATATGGATTATATGTAAGGCCGCATGCGCCCCGATGGGCCAGTGGCCAGAACTCTTGCTATATCTGCATGATTTTTGTTTAATAGAACTTGTTCTCTCTTCCAGTAGTATTTGGACCACCTGCCATCTACTATCAGCATTTAATAGATAATGCGCAAAGATTCCTCCCTTAGGGACCTTCAACGGGATGTTCTAAACTAGAGGGACAACGCATTAGAGTACCTCCTCCCCGTAGGTGGCACGCACAAGGACCTCGACCAACTCGGACAAATGGAGGCAATTAGCTAAAGACCAAACTAAATGGAGAGACTTATTGGTTAAGACCCAGGTTCACCCCGAACTGTAGCGCCACCTAAGTAAGTAAGTAAGTAACGGTATATTCACCGCCTTTGCTAGGGAAACATAAAGGGCAGATCTCCGCCTCGCTAGTTCATCATCTCACTTATTTCCCTCAATGTTGCTGTGACCCGGCACCTAAATTAGACTGATCCTGAACCGATGACCCAGCGAGGCAAGTTCCTTTTTGCACTGTTCTACTAGTCTCGAGGGTGTGGTGGCAGATACACTAGCATTGATACTTACTGTCAATAAGGAGGGATATGGTGTTTAGGATTTTACTTGGGTAGGCGGCAGGCCTCACGTACAGCAAGAACGCTGCACGAATCAGGAAGCCTGTAGGACCAATGAGCATACGAGTATTCGTCATCTTTTGCTTTGGGTATATTATAAAAATCGTAATGCAGTAGAAGTGGGAAATGTGGGCACTTGCTTAATGTGTCGGTTTCAAGGTTGCGCGTAAGGTTTGAAGTTTCGAGTTTTAGAAAACACCGACAAGTTTTTTCACGGTCCCACCTCTTATTAGTGAAAGTCAGGAGCAAAAATAATTTGAAAAATTCCGAGAAGGAAATTATTGGTTCAATGATAATGACCGATGTGAAATATCATTTGGCCTGAATGATAATGCACTGCATATCACTTGGCTCATGAAAGCCGTTCGTATCCATTGAAGAATTAGCCGTGAAGTTAAATTCTTGCAGTTCCGCAGTGCAAAGACACCTGAAAGCACTTGGAAACGTCTCTAAGTTCGGTAAATGGGTACCGCATGATTTAAGCGAAAGAAATTTCCACCAACGAATAATGTGTTCTTCGTTTCTCTCTCGCTTGAATTTCGGTCCGTTCCTTAGCAAGATTGTTACTGCGAACGAAAATGCGTTTTTTTTTTCAGAACATTAAGAGTCTCTGGCATTGGTTAAGTCCTTCAGATAAACCGCAGCAAGTGACTAAGGCAGGTCTTCACCCAAAAAGTATAAAGATGAGATATATGTGGTGTTCTCCATTTTGAAATTCGTTATCCAGGCCATCACAATAGAGTATTACAGATTGAAAGTAGCTCTTTAAGGAAATCGACTAGCATTAGCCAAAGGGATGCTATTCCGTCAAGACGATGCCAGGTATAGAACAATTACCAGTGGGTTGGGATGTCATCATTAGGAGCAACGGACAATATTACGGTGACTGAAAACGCTGTAAATTTGTATTTAATATTCTTATTTTTATTTGTGGAATAGCGTTCTGATTCAAGCTATCGAAGCCATCTCAAATTCCATGAAGAGAAGATGTAATGCATACCTGTACGCGATGCCTTTGAATATGTAAAAAAAAAATTCTCCACTATAATGCTACGTGCATTATGGACTTTAGCTTTAGGAATTTAGACCATAGTTTTATATTAGTGAGTGCCGTGGCGCAAGTGGTTAGTGTGTCGGACCACAGCGCGTGAGGTGCCATGTTTGAATCCCAGAAAACACCAAAAAGTTTTTTCACGGTCCTAACTCTCGCGAACGTCTGACAAACATCCAGGAGTATTGTTGTCACGAGAAAGCTTCTCAAAACAAATTGCTCTTCGGATACGACACCAAACTGTAGGTCCCTTCCATTCGTGTGAAAATATACCGCACACAACGCGAGTGGTTGCGAGAAGCTAGGCCCAGGCACTTACGAGTAAAGAACGGTTGCGCCAAATATTTATTTTTTTAATAATTTTTTATATTAGTTCATGAAGCGTGTACTAAACACGTTTTTAGGAATGAAAACTTCTTATATATTTGGCATACGTCATGTTAACCTAATAACACCTTAATTGTGTGCCTTTTCCGCGCAAAGCTCAGGAAAATTCCAACTTATTGGTAAACATTTTCTTATGCCCCAACAACAGAATTTAGTAAAATTTGACTTCAAGTCTTCTACTTCACATCATTTGATGAACTAACAGCACCTTGTCTTTTTATGTATAGGTATAATAGTTTAAAACAGTGCTATAAATAGTATTCAAAAAAAGTAATCGCAAGAAATATTGTCACACCCAACTTTGTTCGCAGTCAACACCCCTGAAGCTTTTCAATTAATTGGAAAATCTTAAAAAAATGTACCATGGTCAATAAGTAAGAAAAATAAATGGACCCCGTCCTGACTTACTGACTCCAAATCTATATTGATGTAGTAGTAACGTAAAATGAATATGCCAATGGAAAGGTCTCCGGAACGTATGCCTGCAGATAGGCGGCTTAACCCAGAGGTGCCGCTAGCATTTGACAGCTGCTTGACTGTCTGACAGTATTGCTATGCCGCAGTTGCTGTATCTTCTTTGGAGATTAAATTGGATACATCTATCTATAGCACACATTTCAGCTTGAAGGATGCTGGTACTCTTGCCCATGGGTTCGGAGTGTTTCGTCCTTGGCCCAAACACGCCTGTCCCTGTTCTTTCCTCAGTTCTCGAACCGTCTGTATATCACTTAATTGTGTGGTTGCCCAGTCCGCATATTGTGGATTCATTGCTCCACTCTTTCTTGTTACTTAATTTTGTACAAAAGTTTTCTCAAAGTTTCTGATACTATTTTCTAATACTGTCGTCCCTGGGGACTACCAGAAGGGTAAGTTTCTTAAGAAGTGCATCATATTCTGTCGAACTAACGCATTTCTCCCTTTCAATATCTTAATTTGCCATCTCTAGGATCATCCGCTTGGCATTTTGCCCCGCTACAAGATGGAGCGGAGTTAGCTTTGGAAGTCCATGGCATGTCTCCCTCGCTAAAGACTAGACTAGTTTGCTTTGTCCATGCTATCGCTCCATAAGTGTAGGTTAATGCCGCTCGAATATATGCCTGACCCTGTGCCCTCTCTGGTCTTAGAACCATCTGTGTATATTGCAATCTCGTTGTGGACAGAGACTGTCTATCTTTGTTAATCTAGCAGGATACATTACTTCGTACGGTGTGACGAAGTCTAATGTGCCAAGGATTTCGTCCGATTCGTCAGGAATATCGGGAAATAATTTCTTAAGAATGGAGCTATATCCCACATTATTGGTATTGAAGAGAGCAACGTTAGTGGGCCGAAGCGCACTGTTGCCCGCTTGAAATTTTATTTGTAGATCTAATGGTAAGAGATACAGAAAGATCTCAAGTACAGCCGTAGGCATTGTGCGTAAAGCACCCGTGATAGCAATGCCGGCTATTCTTTGTACCATAACCAATATATTCTATATGTTTTTCGTATTCGTTGCCTTCCAGCACACAAGAGCCCCGCACGTAAGAATGGGTCTGACTATCATGATGTATAGCCAGTGCATCATTGCGGGCTTCAGGCCCCATTTTTTCCCCCGCGGTCCGCTTACAGATGAAAAGAGCATTATAAGCTTTGCGGACACTTTCCTGTATGTTAAGTTTCCAATTTAGTTTCCTATTCAGCATTATTCCAAGATATCTAGAGCGATCCGAACCGTTCTTTTACAGATGAAGAGATCATTATAAGATTTGCGAACTATTTCCTGTATATTAAGTTTCCAGTTTAGTTTCCTATCCAGCAATATACCAAGATATCGAGCGCGAAAGCTCCACCCCTGCTAGTTTTGGCAGTTTGAAGTATCTTGTATTTTCTGCTGAAGAGTACCAATTCAGTTTTATCTGAGTTGACGTGCAGTCCACGCCCTCTATCTCATTTTTCAAGACTATTAACCGCTGATTCCATCATTTCACTTAATGTGCCAAGGAATTTACCCTGGACTAAAATCACCTCGTCGTCCGCGTAAGAAATGACGCTTATGCCTATATTGCTTAGTTCTATATCCCACCAATGACTAGAACCCAGAGGAAGGGTGAGATAACGCCTCACTGGGGAGTCCCCCTGGTAACGGACTTTCTTATTGAATTATTTCCGATAGTGGAGTTAATGTTTCTAGTGCCGAGCATATTGCAGAGCGAATTGGTAATGCTATGCTCGATATTCATAGTTTCTATGGCCTGTTTGATGGCCCTTACTTCTACATTACTGAAAGCACCTTATATATCAAGGAAGACTGCTAGTGCAAATTCCTTATCGTAAAGGCTAGTTTCTATTTTCCCTATTACGTCATTTAAGACTGTTTGCACCGATTTTCCGTTTAAGTATGCATGTTGAGATTTGCATAGAATGCCGTTGCAACACTTACTGCTGATAAGAATATCAAGAAGCCTTTCAAGTGTCTTGAGGAAAAATGACGAGAGACTTATGTGTCTATAGTCTTTAGCTGTAGTGTGGATTGGTTTACCTGCTTTAGGTATGAATATAACATGCACTTGCGTCTATGCCATTGGTACGTAACCTGACCTTAAACAGTGTTTAAAAATATCCCTAAGCCTATTTCTGACCTGGGCTGGAGCTTATGCATCATAGCTTGTAAAATTCCATCAGGGCCTGGTGCTTTGAACGGCGCGAATGACATGATTCTTCCATGTAATGAGATTATCTACCTCGTCTGCTATTGGCAACCCGGTATATGAGTTGCCATAAGTGGAAGAATCCATTCGTAATCTATTTCCTGGAAAATGAACATCAACTAATGTATCTAAAACTACCTCGCTACTTTCTGCCCAGGTGCCGTCAGATTTTCTAAAGAAGCTTGGGACAGCAGTGTCTTTTGCCATCATCTTGCGAAGTCTGAAAGCTTCACTAGTATCCGAGATGGACTCACAGAACTCCTTCCACGACTGACTTTTAGACTGCCTGCTTAAGTACTTAAACTCTCTCTTGTGCTCTATGTATTCATCCCATGTAGTACCGTCCCCCACTCCATTAGCCCTGTTGTAGAAATGCCTGACTTGGATTAAAATAAAATAAAATAAATTTGTTTAAATTATATTACGACATACATACATCGATGTTAGCGTAAAGGCACCAAGCTCCACGTAAAACCAGAATGAAGTTTTACGTACTGCACGTATTATGTACTCAAATAAAAATAAAAATGTCCTCCAATATACCACCTGCGTTCACAACAAGCTCTTAGAACTACATTTAATTTAAAGAAAGTCTTATAACGCAAAAATGTTTATCACCGATTATAATAAATTTACTAATAAATTGCCCTAATCAAAGAAAAAACAAAAACACACAAACTTACAAGGTTGTCTGTATAAATCATGTTTTAAAACGCCGCCGCCATTAACAACTAATTTTTTACCATTCGTATTTAATTGTTTTTTAGGACTTGTAGAGTAATATATATATTTTTGTTTTTTTGATACTAGTACGTAGCATGTTTTCTTCTTAATCTTTTCGAGTCATAACTACGCTTTATACGTATAGGTATACAAATTAATTTTAAATTAAAACAAAAGATAATAATTAATTAGAAAGATATTTAATAAGAAATTGCAATAACTCATGGTAACCTATACATATTGATTACTCAGTAAGTTATTTCTGTTCAAGTTTGCCAAAGAAATGACATCTTAGCATAATAGGCTCATTGTTAAGTTTTACATTTTGTGCTCATTGTAAGAAGTAATAAAAGTAATACGATAGATATTATAGTACTCTAGATATTACAATAAAAAAAAAAATGTTAACACAATAATGTTCTAAATAAATATGTTGTAATTTAATGCACATACACACCAATTTTTGCTCATAATTCACTGCTTCAGACGTGTATATACTCGTACATTGGTACTATGTTAGAATATCAGTCAATTTGTTGGTAGATTTTTACTAAAAAAAATATTTATTTTGTAGATTTTTGAATTTGAAACAATTTTGTTTAAAAAAATAGTTTTATGAGATTATTATAGATTTTAATTACGTAAATTTAAAATCAATGTATAGACAAAAATTACACTTCATAGAAGATTACAACATGACACTACTCCTCTACACATATAGAGCAACTTCTAATCGGCCGATAGTGTGACCAAGGAAATAGAAATAAGTAAGTAAAAGGGAACAGGAACCCTCCTTCAGCTGGAACTGTTCTTACAATGGCCACATACAAACCTAATTTAGCTCTCTATTCCTGTAGAAATGCTATAGGTAGAAGCTGGAGTATTACCTCAAATCACACCCTGGCTGTACGTATCCGTTATCAGGCCTACACGTTTGGTGGCCTGCTCTTGATAGGGCTGTCCACCTCACTCAACTAGCTATGGTTCAAAGATCTCCACCCCTGCCCTGAGAACCAGTATAAGGGTATTAATTATCCCTTCGTTGCGCGCAAATTATAAAAAAGAATATAGCGCCGTCCACCTCGCTCAACTAGCCAAGGTTCAAAGATTTGCATGCATATGCATCAGTGGTGCACGGAGAACTACTAACTCTGTGGCTCTGGATATTTTGTTGCATCTGTTGTCCTAAGATATTTTTGGCAAACAGATTGCTGCCAGTGCGGTAATTCTTCTAAAAGGCTCCTCGCAGTGGTCTAGTTAACACATTAGCAACTCCTCGATCCTTGATCATCTCAACTTCAAGCACGAAATCATGGACTACACCCCGTCGAAACTTCCGTACGAGCATCGTTGAACTGTATAAATGCGACAATTTCCCTCCTGTCGATGATAGTTCTATTCACTTCTATACAGATGGCTCTAAGACCGAAAAGCTCAACCTGAACATCTCGTTCCACCTCCCTGGTCATTATAGCGTTTTTCAGGTGGAAATCGTAGCGATTAAAGAAGCCCTGTCGTGGCTGAAATATAATGTATTTACTATCTGTCAGGGATATTAGCATTTTCACTGACAGCAAGCTGCAATCAAGTCCCCGGAACGGTACTCTTTTGTTTTAAAGGCCGCCTTACACTGCCGTTTATTTCTTATGGAAATGACAGAGCATTTCAACATTCACCTATACTGAAACATTCCAGGAAACTGCAGGGTCGATAAGCTCGCCAGACAGGGTACTGCTCTAAGGATTCTACATGATAGGCAAGCCCTAGGTATGGGCCTCGTTACATGTAAGCATCTACTAAAGCTAAACGCTATTAGCAAGACTAACCACAGATGGAAAAATGGCTCAACGGTCATATTTTGGGATAGATCTAGCCTAAGCTGGACCAGAAATGGAGCGCCGAGTTGTCACCGCTAAAGTGATCACAGATCGGTGTCCTAACTGGACACTATCATGTCAACATGCGAAAAGACTTGGCCTCTTCTTCAATGACTTCTGCAGGAGCTAACGGGAGGGGGGGGGGGGGGGGGGGGGGGGGCATCCTTAGACATCAAGTGCATCCATCGTTTTATCAAAAAGTCCGATTGATTTTAATTGGTCCCTGAGTAGTCCAATCGTAGATCCATGCCATCACAATGGACCTTTACTGAGCCAAGTGTCAAGACAGCTAATCTAACCTAACCTAACCTAACCTAGTACTACTGGTTTACTTTACTTACACATCCAGCTATTAATTCATCTGCGTGAGCGAGTAGTTGTTCAGACTTCTAAAAGATTGTACTTCCGGTACTGGCTTGTAGATTTCGTACAATTCTTCAAGTATTATGTTAAAGAGATCGCTTGATAGCGCGTCACCTTATCTAAGACATTTCTAAACATCGAACAGTTCAGTGGTGTTCTTATCGAATTTGATCGAACAGCGAGAGTTCCCCACGCACAGACGTACGAGCTTGGAAGGAATGCTGAGACTAGACATGGCTATGTATAACTCGTCTTTATACATTCTATCATAGGCAACTTTGAAATCGATGAAGAGGTGGTGCGTATCAATTCGCTTCGCCTTTCGGTTTGTCGCACTGTGAAAGTTTCATTTTGAGGCCATTCGTTGCTTTTTTGGAAATCTTACCTCTTCGACGCCGTGTGTACAAGTACAGTAGTCTTCTTCTTCTTCCTTTTATCAGCGAGGCTATGATCCGAAAACAAGAGAACACAACCCTCCCACTTCACCGCATTTCTACTGATCCGCCTGTGGGGTTCGCCTATTTGACCTCAGAAAATATCGGCAGAATTGCCGATTTTAGATCACTCGGTTACTGAGGCGAATCAAATGCTGATGTCGTTGAATTTGTGTGACCTAGGCATTTATAGGCCTGCCTCTTCTGCCGCGCGATGTCTTTGGAACGTTCATTGATTTTGCCTTTTTAACAGGGTTCAAACGATTTCTTCTTTGAACGTGGCAATACCAACTGAGCCGGTCGCGCTCTATTTTTTGTACGATGGTTTCCTTGATGTGAAAGCTTCCACGGATCTTCGAACTTCTTATTCGATCAAGCTTTGTCACTCCTGCTGTCATGCGAAGCATCTTCATCTCCGCTGCCGTTAATTTACTCTCATACGTTTTGCACATCGTCCAACATTGTGCACCGTATGTGAGCGCTGGACGCACAATTGCGGTGTAGAGCCTTCCTTTCAATTTAGGGGACATTTTCCCGTCACAGAAGATAGCGGAATTTTCTCGCCACTTCATCCACCCTACACTTACGCGATGATTGATGTCGTCATCACAAGTTGCTTTGCTATTGATCATAGATCCCAGATATTTGAACTTTTCGCACTTGGGAAGCACTGTTCCATTCAAATAAATGTCTGGAATAGGCCTGAGTGGATCAGAGAACGGGCAGCACAAGTACTCTCTCTTTTTTGAACTAATGCGATACCCATTTCCCTCCAAAACGTCCACCCACACATCAAGTGCTCGTTGCAGCGATGTAGGATCCTCACTTATGATGGCTCCATCGTCAGCAAAGAATAACTGATGTACCTTGGGGTCCATCACTTTACCTTCAACCAGATAATCAAGGACTGTAATAAAGGCAAAGGACTTAAAACGATTCCCTGGTGCACCCCGACTTTGATTGGGAACTCTTCGGGTACTCCAGCGGGGCATCTTACTCTTGTCTTTGCTCCTTCGTACATGTCCATGATCATCTGTACATAGGTTTCTGGAAGCCCTCGATGTCCTAGCACCACCCATATCAGATCTCGTGGTTGTCTGTCGAATATCTTTTCAAAGTCAACCAATACAATATGCAAATCCCTTAAGGAATCACAATGTTATTCCATTATGATCCTTATACTTTGGATTACATCTGTGGTTGATTTACCCGAGACAAACCCGCACTGATTATCAGATAGCTGTATTATTTTTCACAGTCGGCCACCTAATATCCGCTCAACGATCTTCATGGTGTGTGACATCAGTTTGATCGAACGGTAGCTATCACAGTTTCGCATATCACCCTTCCCTTTGTATACAGGGAGAAGTTAACTTTCACTCCATTGATTCGGCATTGGGTCACCTCTCACGAATTTGGAGATGAGAATTCTGAGCCATCTGAACCCGATGTCTCCCATCTTTTTCCAGAACTCAGAGGGTATTTCGTCTGGCCCAACCGCTTTTCGTTTTTTGGAGTATTTGACCGCCTCACTAACTTCTTCGACTGTAATGTCGGGTATTTCTTCACAGTTAGGGCTCGCTTTTGGAAAGTATAGCCGGGGAAACTATTCATTCAAAAGTTCTTCACAATACTGCTGCCACCTCTGCAGAATTTTTTCGTCATCCACAAAAATCTGGCCATGAGCATTGTTAATTAACTTTAGCGAATGAATCTTCTGAGCATTCCTCCTTCTTTGGACGCCTATTTTAAAGATAGTGGCGCTCTTGTTCATATTGTGTCTTCGCAGCTCCTGGATAGCCTGGTTTGCATCAGCAACCGGGGAAAATATTTTCTCCAGCTCCCGATACAGGCCCTCCGTACTCTCTGCTTGAAGCTGGGCGCACTTCTTCTTCGCTTTTTTCTTGCAGCATCTGTATTCCATTTCGAGGCGAACTTTTTCGTCACTATTATTAGAGGGGCACTTTGGCCAATCTTTGAAAGCCGCGTTCTTCTCATTTATCACTTTCTTAGCTTCATCACTCCACCACCATGTTTCTTTGGCGTGTTGATGGTGGCCTTTTGAAGCTCCTAGCAGTGATTTGGCCTTCTTTAAGCAAGTTCGCTGTAGGGAATCCCACATATTTTGTGCTCCACACTCTTCATCCTCAGCTCCGTTGATGGTGTGAGAGAGGTAATTTTTCATTACGAAAACAAAAGCCTCGCCTTTTAATTTGTCCAGATTGTACCACTTGATTTTCTCAGAGACCCTTGTTTGTTTGCTTTTCTTCAGTGTTTCCATAAAAATCTCTGTTAGCAGGAGACTGTGTTGCCGAACGATTGCCTCTCCCAGGATCGCTTTGCAATCTTTTATCAGAGGCTTCATGAAACTGACTACCAAGTGGTAGTCAATCTAAGTTTCATCTCCACCACTGCTGTAAGCGATCAGGTGTCGGCTTTGTTTGATGAACATGGTATTTAACACGATAAGGCCGTGTGATTTGCACATGCTTAGGATGTCTTCACCAGGAAGATTCCTGGTGCCATATCCTAGTCCTCCATGGCAGTCTTCATAGTCTTCGTTTGATTTCCCGACATGTCCATTCAAATCTCCTCCAACAAACAGAAATTCTTCCTTTGGAATGTTCTTAAGGAGATTGTGGATATCTAGCCAAAATGCATCTTTATCTCTCTGATTGCACCCATTGTGGGGAGCATATGCACTGACAATATTCCACACCTCTCCTCGTATTACTAGGTTGAGAGACATCAAACGGTCGCTGGACTTCGAAATGCTCAAGACGTTACCAAGTAGCTCTGCCGCAAGGATGATACCGATTCCGTTTTTAGCCTTTTCCGTTCCGTAGTAGAACATCTTGTAATCTTTTGTCCTAACGTCCAAAAAACGCGCCCAATTCCCGGTGTTTTTCCATTTCCTCTCTTGGACACACAAGATGTCCACCCGCCTTCTATTCATCATCTCTTCCAGCTCGTAACTTCGACCGGTCATGCTTCCACCGTTCCAACTCGCGACCCTCAAATTGCGTCCAAACTGTTTCATTATTTTGATAGCCCCCGGAATCCGTATAGCTCCGACCCGAACATTTCTGCTCGGTCCGGGATCAGTACCATGCACAGCAGTGGTAGTACCTGGCGGGGTAGTGCCTTTCCTTTTTGCAAGTATTACCATAATGATACAGTTTCGCAATACAATTTTTTGCACCATATTGCGATGGTGTTTTAGTATTGTTTGATCTTTCTTCTATGACACCGGTGATCTCCAGTCGTGTCAACCCACGGACTCGCATGTACACTTGTGGGAGATTTTTTAAGGTAGTATATGTGTCGCTAGGCTCACTTGGGTGTTATATTGCCTATTGTACTACTACAGTAGTATAGTTACTTAATGGGCTTCTGACCCATGTAGAGTCTCTGTCTGAGACACAGCTCCACCCTCGTCGATCCCGTGCACGGTACTTCCAGTTACGCAGAACAAGTCTTCTGGTATCCACGATGGCTTGATCTGTGTACTGGAGATTTGGTGGTCGTCGTCTTAAACCTGGGGACTGTGATTCCAAGATTCTCTTGGCTGAAGCATTGTTGTCCATCCACTCTATATGGCCGGGTCAATGTAGCCGACATATCTCAGCTTTTTGAACTACATCCGCATCTTGGTACAACTCATAGAGTTCGCGGTTAAATCGGCTTCTCCATTCATCCTCCTCGCACACGGGACCTAATATCCGACGAAGTATTTTTTTTTTTTTTTCAAGTCACTATTAAGTCAGCTTTCTTAGTAATGGCCAGCACTCGTCATATAGCAGGACTGGTAAGATAAGCGTTCTGTAGTGCATTTATTTAATCCGTCAAGTTAAAAAATTATCGTTGTTTTGCTAAACCGAAGTACCAGTGATTTCCTAGGGCTATTCTTCGTCAAATCTCCAAGAACGTCTCGTTTATGGGATTAATATTTACTCCAAGGTATGTGTAACTCCTTGACCACCTCGAAGTTATAGTTATCGAAAGGAACTTTCTGTCCTAAATTTCAGAGAGATCGATTTTTGGTTGTTGATAACACATACCACCTTGATCAAAAAGTTCCCGGAATTTATTCAGAAAATTAAAAATACAAGTTTATTCATCTAAATCTATATTCTCCCCTTCAAAGTAATCCCCATCGACTGCAACACACTTATGCCAGCGCTTGATCCAATCTTCGAAACATTTTTTATATTCGGTTTTCGGTACGTCCATCAGTGCTTCCTGCGACTTTTCCATTACTTCCTCTCGGCTGCTGAAACGCGTTCCCGGTAATGGTTTTTTAACTCGATTGAACAGAAAGAAGTCACAGGGAGCCAAATCAGGTGAATTCGGTGGCTGTTGGATGGTATTTGTTGCATTTCTCGTCAAAAAATTACGAATAATGATGGCACTGTGCGACGGTGCGTTATCATGGTGCAAAATCCACGAGTTTTCTGCCCACAATTCTGGTCTCTTTCGGTGAATTGCTTCACGCAAACGTCTCATAACGCCCAAATAATACTCTTTGTTTACTGTCTGGCCTTCTGGCAAAAATTCATGATGCACTACACCGTTGTAATCCATGAAAACCGTGAGCATTGCCTTCTTTTTTGACTGAAAACGACGTGGTTTTTTTGGTCTCGGCTCATTTGGTGAACGCCATTCACTTGCCTGATGTCTGGATTGCATGTCGTACTCATAAACTCACGTCTCGTCTCCTGTAATGATCCTTTTGATGAATGTGGGATCGGATTCAGCCTCGCAAATCATGTCTTTTGCGACGTCAACACGGTCTCTTTTTTGCATGAAATTGAGGTCTTTTGGCACCAACTTTGCTGCTACACGACGGAAACCCAAATCATAAACCAAAATGTCTTGGACGGATCTATAGGCAATGTTCAAATCCTCTGCTATCTCTCTGATGGTTAATTTGCTGTTATTGACCAACATTTCTTTTACTTTATCAATGTTTTCGTCAGTTTTCGATGTCGATGGTCTGCCACTGCGTTCATCGTCTTCGATTGACTCACGACCACTTTTGAACCGCTCGTGCCTCTGGTAAACGACCATTTTCTTTCGAGAATCGTTGCCGAAACACTTTTCCAACATTTCCAACGTTCGCGCACCATTAAATCCGTTTTTTACGCAAAATTTAATACAAGTTCGTTGTTGCAAATTTAAATCCATTTCTAAAATTGTAAAAAATCGCCAACACACACAGAGATAGATGTCCTCTTGGCTACGTAACTTTAGCAAATGTCAAGCTATGATGCTAAGATTTAGAGGGAATATTAAGAACGGATGTACCAACTTAACAAAGAAAACAGAACTCAAATCGGAATGATGGGAGCGCCACACGGTTTTTATTCCGGGAACTTTTTGATCAAGGTGGTATGTACTTGGTATTGTTCTCATTTACTTCAAGACTACAGTAGTATTTGTACTACTTTTCATAAGTTCCATACATATACTGCTGTTTGTTTGCCTTACTGTCACCACATTCTAGCTCTCAAACTTGTCACGCTACATGCATGACATTACATTAAATACGTAGCCTCTCAATATAGTTGGTGCCATTTTTCGGAAGACCGTTCGAAGGTAGCTGCGTGAACCCCTGGTGTCGTACGCCCAAGTCGTGCTCTTTATGTCATTTAAAAATTCATGGTTCCTCAAAAAAATAAAAAACAAACCGAAGATGTCTAATCTAGGTCTTTCCATGAAATATGGGATTTAACAATCCGCAAGCATATTGGCCTAGACTTAGCCAATTTTTTGTAGCTATTCTTGTCTTTTTTATTCTCTTAATCCGCCCTGTTAGAAGTATGTTTGTTTATTGGGATAGGCCATTCGAGGACTTGATTATCATTTCTGATAATTTTAGAATGTTCTATTTGTCGTAAATTATACACCGACTAAGAATTGGTGAAGACGCAGGCGGTAGTCCCCAATACATATTTCGCATTCAGTCTAAGAGAACGCAACGCACACTAATTATTCAGAACCACCTAACCAATTTAAGTTTTCTTGTGTTGATCACGCCGATATCCTCAGAGAAATTCTTCGTATAAAATCTAAGCCTGTTGGCATTGATGAGACACATCCCTTATTTGTGAAGACCATACTACCCCATCTGCTTCCTGTGCTGACACATGTACTTAATTTTGTTAATCTTACATCAACTTTTCCCAATAAGTAGAAAACAGCGGATTTTGACACTGCTTTTTAGTATCTTTATTAATGATCTCTCGCCCTCAGTCACAAAATCCTCCGTTCACCTGTATGCTGGCGATGTGGAATTGTATATCAGCAGTAAAATAGGAATGATTGAGGACAATGTGAGCAGGTTAAAAGATGGCTTGAGAAAGGTCGCTTGTTGGTCCGAAAAAACCTGCTACGACTAAACCGAAGCAAGTCCCATTGCATTGCTATCTATAAAACCAAGCTTGATTATGGGTATTTCCCTCCTATCTATCTTGGTAGTTCAGTGCTTCAGTACACTGATAAAGCTAAAAACCTTGGCATTTATATTAATCGAACTTTGGGATGGGACGACCATATCCAATCAGTCATTCGAAAAGTGTACAGTTGTCTTCAAAATCTATCCGTGTCAAAGCACTACACTCCTTTGAACACCAAACTCATATTAGCTAAATCCCTTGTCTTGCCTATAATTGCGTATGGATGTCAAATTTTTATTGGAAATAGCGCTGAGAGTAACAGAAAGCTAATCACTGTCTTCAATAACACAGCCCGTTAGGTTTATTATTTTTTTGCCGAGAGCAGGTGAAAAAACTTCCTAAGACACCATAAGGCCCGACCGCACGTGCTTATGGTAGCGTGAGATTTTTACTCAATAAAAAAGCACCTCTCCCCAAAATGAATACTACAACTAAGCCGACGCTTGTCGAGCAGTTTTATTTTTGCTTACGAGACTCGTGATCTTGGAAAAAGATGCTCGTATGTAATTTAAAAGGAATGTAGCACTTTAGACAGGTTCATTTTGAATAAAAGTTCCTGCGTTTTTCACAACCGGCACATACTATGACGCGAGGTCAAAGGGTTTTGTCCTATGCAGACGACGAATTGAATTGTTCGCGCCAAGTAGTTGAATGACGGTACGGTTACAATGGCCGTGAAACGGTCTTTGTGTTTACGCGTAAATTTTGTTATCTCTTCGACGACGCTGGGAATTCCCAGATCCCGATGAATATCTTCGTTACGTACGAGTACATACCACGGTGCTTTGACGATCGTTCTAAGAACTTTATTTTCAAAAGTTTGTATGACGTTTCTATTGCTTTTCTTGGCACAACCCTAAGTTGTATACCATACGTCCACACAGGCTTTAGCACTTGCTTATAGATAAGCAGTTTGTTATGTAGGCTCAACTTCGAATGTTTTCCGAGTAGCCAGTACATTTGTCGGTATTTGTTTTCGAGCTCGTCGCATTTCTTTTTTATGTGCGATTTCCATTTAAGCTTAACATCTAGAGTCATTCCTAGATGCTTCGTTCTTTTGCTTCGTTCGCGTGTGATATTTGAGCCGAGTTTAAAGATAATGGTAATCTATTCACTTTTTTGTAGGTAAAGTTGACGTGAGTAGATTTGCTTTCGTTCAGCACAGTACGCCAAGAATTCATCCAAGTGTGAACTTTGTTAATAGCATGTTGCAGCTTTCCAGTTGCTGCTTCAATAGTATCGCCCATTGTCAATATCGCCGTATCATCCGCAAACGTGGCAAAGACGTAGTTTCTTTCCTGTGAGATATCACGCGTGTAGAGTACATATAGAAGCGGTCCAAGGACACTTCCTTGTGGAACTCATTCCGGCCATAATCTCCTTGAAGTCAGAGTAATCATTTCCGTGCTTAACACGAAAGACTCTCTCGGCGAGGTACGATCGTAAGATTAGAAAGAGTTGCTGTGGCAGCAGTCGTTGCAATTTATACTCCAAGCCTACGTGCCAAACCTTATCGAAAGCTTGTCAGACGTCAAGAAATACACCACAACAAATCTTTTTTTCTTCCAGAGCTTTCTCAATCACGTCAGTTATTTTGTGGGCTTGGTCGATTGTAGAATGTTTGATTCTAAATCCAAACTAATGGTGCGGAATGAGACGTTTTTCGTTGTTTACGAAATGTAGACGTTTAGAAAGTAGTTTTTCGAATATTTTTGAGGTAACCGGCAATAGGCCGATATGATATCTTCTCATTCAGAGGTGTGAATGGTTCCGGGACCATTATAATCTTGGCTACTTTTCATTGTGTCGGAACATAAAGCAATCTGAACGAAGCGTTGATCAAATAGAGCAGTTTGATAAAAGCTTTATTCGGCAATTCCTTGACCACTTGCTCCGTTATCAATTCGTTACCCGGATCTTTTTTCGTCTTTAAATTTTTGATCACTTCCCTTAGTTCAATTAATGCAACTTTTTTCACTTTAAAGTTATCAGATGTCATGACTGGGGAGTCGGGCGTTAACAAAGGGCCGTCAAATTGCTTAAACGTTTCTTCTAAGTGCAGAGCAGAAATTTCTGCCTTCCTTTGTCGCTCTTGGCCTAGTTTCTATCGTTTTTCCGAATTGATGGCGCTTGCATTTGAAGTATCTGGATGCATTTTAGAGCTTTCCAAAGCGAATAATTTGATTCTCTTCCACCGGAGACGTTTTCAAGGTAACTCGCTATCGTTTTGCTTTTAAATTCCCGAATACTATCACTAAGGCGATTGCATAGTCGATTAAGGACCGTTTTATGCTGCGGTGCATGAGTGATTTGCCATTTCTTTCGTGCTTTTCGTGTCTCCCTCACCAGTTCAATGATTTCTCTGTGATACTTTCATTGCGGTTGATCTTATAGCTTCTTGAAGGAGTGTTTCTCTATGCCGCTCTTAGGATTGCTTCCACGAAACGATCAACTTCGTGCTCCAGTTCACAAGGTGTTTTAAGTGATACATTTAAGTTAGTAATTCTCGGAGGTCCTTTTTCCTTGATCAGAGCTTCTTCAAGTAATAAAATTACCGGAGACTGGTAAAGAAGAGAGGTCAGAATATTCTTCGACTGTAATAAACTTCTCGTAAATGCCTTTTGTAACGAAAAAGTCAATAAGATCGGGCATTTTTTCTGAGTCGGTTGGCCAATAGGTCGGTTTTTCTGTAGAATAAAAACAGCAACCGAGTTCATTTGCCATTTCGTAGAGAATTTTTCCTTTAGAAGATGAACCCGAGAAGGTGTGCTTCGCGTTGAAATCTCCACGTTACGTTTATGATCTAAGGCGATATGACCATGTATCTCCTTATGTCAAAAGATACTAGGAAAGATACTAGGATGCACGTTACACACGTATCTCAATTATCTTTCCCTAATGTTTTTACACCAAACTATGCCAACCAAACAACCCACGTATTTATCGGACAAGCTTCGATTTTCCAATTCAGCACACTCATTTACTTTAATACAACCGCGTTTTACCTGCTGTGAAACCGAACGACAGTTTTTCATTTTTGCCGTTCGCTCCTGGAACTCGCTTCTCCTCAGCATTAGAAGACTTTGTGGTTCAAGTACATTGGGTAAAGTCCTTCTTAGACATTTGGCTGAAGACTGATGTACAATTTGAATAACTATCTTAATCGCTTTTTTATTTATTCTTATTTACGAGTACTTATATAACATAATTTACATTAAATCTTTTGAAAAAATGTTTAACTAACTTGTCTCACTACTCTTTGTTTGTATATAATCTTTCTTTGATTTGCAATTATGTACATTGTTTTTTTTTGTTCTTAATAACTTTTGCTAACCAAAGATTGTACAATCTGATCTTTTATGAAACAAATAAATTATGAAATTATGAAACTTCCCGATGTAATAATAGGATAAGGCACCGGGCAGAATAGTATATAAACTTAGACTTTTAGATTGATCCTTTTCACTTCTGTATCGTTTATTAGCCGATCAAGTCAAACCTTCTGTTTCATTAGATTAGATATGCACTTCATACGACTGCGTCTGTACAGACCCATAGCCTTAAAAGATAGAAACAAAAAAAAAAAAAAAGATAGGGCAAATACTGCCCAGAATTTCACTATGCACATTCATATGTAAATATATATATATATTTTTTTTTTTTCGTGGGTAGGTGAAAATCTTCATGAGACACTATGAGACCGTGTACTCATAGTAGTGTCAGATTTCTACTGACTAAAAACACCCTTCCCTTCGTTTTGTTTACTACGACTTAGTTAGACCTTATCAAGTAGTTTAAGCTTCAGAAGAGAATATTCGCGTGAGGCAGGTAGATTTTCAATAAAGCACCTGCTGAAACCGTCATGACATGCGGTTTTTTGTCTTATTGCGCTAATTCGAACGGTTTCTTTCTTTGAAGTCGGCGCGTAAGATTTGTCACATCCAAAGTTTGGAGTATGGCACAGTTGCAATGGCCATGAAGACGAATACGAAGCTGTGTTTTATTTCGTCCTCCACGGTAGCTATCCTCTCTGTGGATATCATTGTTTCTGATATACCAGGGAGCGTTCACGATTATTCTTATAATTTTATTTTGGAGTGATTGTATGAGATTCCTATTGCTTGGTTTGGTACAACCCCAGAGTTGTATACCGTACGTCCACACTTGCTTATACAGAAGCAGTTTGTTATATACGCTTAGTTTAGAATATCTTCCAATTAGCCAATACATTTCTCTAAGTCGATTTTCGACTTCGTCACGTTTCTTTTTAACGTGAGGTTTCCATTTAAGTTTTGCGTCTAGTGTCATTCCCAGATATTTAGCTTCGTTTGCATGCGGTATTTGTACCGAGTTAATGAAAACGGGAAGGTTGATTATTTTCTTGTAAGTGAAGTTAACATGCGTCGATTTGGTCTCGTTAAGAACAATGCGCCAAGTTTTTGTCCACTCACAGATTTTATCCAAGGCTCGTTGGAGTTTTATGGTTGCTGACTCGATTGAACTTTCCGTTGCCAGAATAGCCGTATCGTCCGCGAACGTAGCTACAATAGTGCCTTCAGTTTGTGGTATGTCCCGAGTGTACAGCAAGAATAAGATAGGCCCAAGGACACTTCCTTGCGGAACTCCGGCGGCGTTTTCTTTAAAATCAGAATATTCAGTTCCGTGCTTGACGCGAAAAAGTCTGTTTTTAAGGTATGATTCTAAGATCTTATGAAGTTGCTCCGGAAGAATTCGTCTTAGCTTATAATTCAATCCATCGTGCCAAACCCTGTCAAAGGCTTGAGATACGTTAAGAAAAGCGCTAGAACAAATCTTTTTCTCCTCAAGGGCTTTTTCAATTTCATCGGTTATTCTATAAACCTGGTCAATTGTGGAATGCTTGACTCTGAACCCGAATTGGTGGTCAGGTATTAGGCGTCTCTCTTCAATGACCGGAAGAATCCGTTGCAGTAGGAGTTTTTCACATACCTTCGATATTATTGGTAGTAGCGATATCGGTCTGTACTGTGTATTGATTCAATAAATTTGCCGAGTTCATCTTCTATTTCGAAGGGTGTTTTGAGCGATACGTTTAAGACAATATTTTCTTCGCAATCACTTCTAAAGTCGCGCCAGTTAGTTTTTTTGTTAGTTAATCTAGGCACACCTTCTACTGTCATTAGTCGGTCACTTATTGTCAAGATTACCGGCGAGTGATCTGAGGAGAGATCAAAGCTTTCCTCTACTTTCGCAAAATTTGAAGATACTCCTTTTGCTACGAAGAAGTCTATTAGGTCCGGTGTTTTTGCTGTATCAGAGGGCCAATACGTCGGTTTCCCCGTCGAAAAGTAATCAATCCCGAATTGCATACCGGCTTCGTACAGAAGTCTGCCTTTCCGTGAATTGGATCTGGAACCCCAAAAGGTGTGTTTTGCGTTGAAATCGCCACCTATAATGAAATTCGGTCCAAGTGAGTCAAGGAGACGTACAAAGTCGTTACTTCTAAACGTGCATCGCGGAGGACAATAAATGGACGCGATGTTGAAATACGAGTGCCTATTCTTAACTCACGCTGAACTTGTTTGCATTGTATCGATTTCAATCGTCGTATTTATGGAGTGCTCAATGCAGTCTTTAATGAATAAGTAGGATCCGCCTCTAGCTCTTCCGGAAGGGTGGTATGCGTGATAAGCACGATACCCTCTTATTTTTACTCCGGATTCCTTTGTCAAATGAGTTTCAGAGATCAAGCAAATGTCAGTGTTGTCATTTCGTAAGAATACTTCTAATTCGCCGTTTTTTTGTAGAAAGGCGTTTGCGTTCCATGTTAAAATTTTTAGTAACTGATTCATATTTATATGGGAGTTCTTTTTTGGCGATGTTTTAACTCGAGCTTGCTCAATTTATCAAATATGACTTTGTTGACCTTTGTTTGCTCCTCAAGTTTCGTAAGAATTATAGAGAAGACTTGGGAGACTGGGTCTACCGTAATACCGCTTTGCTTGTTTTCTAGCGATGCAGCTTGAGCATATGTTAGCGTCTCTTGAGATTGTGGCTTTTCCTTTGATTTTGCCGAAGGAACTTTACTTTGCTCGACTCTCGTCTTAACTTTGACGTGTTTATTGACGGTCGTTACCCTTGGCTTAGCAATTTCACGACTATTTTTAACCGGTTCTGCGTTCTGGCGTTGAATATTTTTAAATGTGTCTCGCCTTTTTTGAAGTTCTTTTGCCACTTCGCAACCTCGATAGTTCGCTGGGTGCTTTCCTTTGCAGTTAATGCAGGTAGCCGGGGCCTGCTTATTTAGGTCACACTTTTCCGAGAGATGGTTACCAGCACATTCTACGCATCTTGGCTCTTTTTGACAATACGACTGTGTGTGATTAAAGCCTTGACAGCGTTTACACTGAGGTATCGAACTCGTACTCGTACGCATAGGCTCAATCTTGACTACGATATTCAGAATAGTTTTAACGTTATAAATATCGTCTACATTTTCGCTCCTGTCAAAGGTAAGCATAAAGAGCGGAAGTCCATGCTTGACCATAATTTCCTGGCCTTGTTCCGTTTGTTGCTTCACCTTTTTAAGAATATTGACGGCATTAAGAGATCTTAAACCTTTAGCTTTGAGGTCGTTCATTACGTCGTCTATTTTGCACGAGGGGTGGAGCCCCCTTGCTATAACACGCAGTGGTCTTTCTGACTTATTTTCATAAGTATATATGTAAATATATGGTATGCAGTATGTTCTGGAAGAAACGAAAGCAAATTCAAAAGTCTGAGAGTAAAGTCAATACTCGATTAAGGCCAGTTTCTATAAGTTGTGAGCCCCTGAAGGTTAACTCTTATCTTTATCTAACATAACACCAAATACCTATAGTGTTGTAAAAATGACCAATCAATACCTACATACACACAAATATACGTTTTTCATTTATTATTTCTTAGTCCAAACCAACTCATTATAGTAAATGTAAATATTTATAGATACCTAACAAATAAATATTATTAAATACTTTTTAAATAAATATGCACATAAACTTTTTAACAAATTCGTGTAAACTAGGCAAACAATTTTAAGCAATATCATTTAACTTGTAAAAGAAAAAAAACCAAACGAAGTATATTTATAAATATTGATTTTAATTATTTTCAAAAGCAAAAACAGAAAAAAATAAAAATTTCTTTGAATAAAAACGCTTGTGAGTTTATTTTTTTCATTTTAAAAGGTAAATTAAATTTTTTGTTTTGTTTTCTTGCTATTAAAAAAATTCTATAGCAAAAAAATATATATAGAGAGAAAATTGTGATGGACTCTAAAAATTGTACAAAAAAAAGTAAAATTTATAAAACTACTATAAAATGTATGTAAAAATAAATATATACTTTTTTAACAAAAACTATAAATAAAAACTGATTTTTTACAAGCGTTTTTAGTCAAGGAACAAATTTATTTTTTTAGCTAATAGATATGTTTGTAGAAAGATTATTTAGCTCCATTTTTTGTTTTTTTTTTTTGTTTTGTTGTATATACACGTTTGCAGCACTAGTTTCATGCTTTTCTGAACCACTTTCGTTTTGAGCAATAACATTTTAAATTAAAAAGCAAAATAATTTACTTAACAATTGCGAGCCCATCACAATTTTCTATCCAAAACAAAGTATCTGCACGAGATTTTTAATTTCTTTCACAGCACCGCTTTACTAATCCCGCTGAACAGTTTGAGATGTTGATTGATGAGAAGTGTAGGATCTTGAATAAAACTGGGACGTCGAAGTCGAGTGCGTTACACCTAGCTAATTGGATGAAGGGTCAGCTTGATAAGCAACAAGAGGAAGCCCGCTTGGCTGCGGCTCGATCGCGAGAAAATATTCGTAAGGAAGACGAACATCTGCTCTATCCTGATGGTGAGGGCGAGGAACGAATCACTTACTGGACTCGAGCGCAACTTGAGAAACGTACCAAGGAGCTAAATTTAGCAAAAGAAAATGGCAGCTTGAAAGCGCAACCGTCCTTCAGTGGAAAACGTCTTAGCGGAGTAGAAGAGCTTAGTATGGATGAGTCGGACGTCAAGAGTCAGTCGCACATTAGCAGTACGACATCCGACAGTCAGGTAAGAGACCGAGTGCGTAATAAAAATCACAACCACCTCGTTGCTCATTTAGAAATGTCCTCAATCCTTCCCGTGTTCCTCTTGTAGATCACAGTTCGTTCAAGTCCGGTAGCTAATGTAGGCGATAAGCTATCTGTTTGTCGACATTGTCATAAAAATTGCCAACAACAGCAAAGATCATCATCGACATCACCACCAAATTTGGTTTGTAATTCGCTAAAAGTTCAACATAGTCAGGCTTCACCGAACCGCTGCTGTAGATTGAACGGCGCTGGCCATAGTAGTGTATCTAGCGCATCCACGAGTACAGTAACCGGTGGTGAGCCACCATCTCCAGCAAGCATTAAACTGGAACCACATTCCCTCGTTCATACAGATGAAACACAAGATAACAGCGTCGCCGAAGCCACCACTGTCGCCCAAGTCAGCACCGTCGCCCAAGCCACCATCATCGCCGGTGTACGAGTTTTAGGCGATGGTGAACAGGAGCACCTGCTGAACGGCCACTGTTCAGGCGAAGAAGACAGACATTCCCCAGAATCACCAGCAGTACCACCAAAAAAGCACGCGACTCCACCGCCAAAGCCCAATCGACACTCGATCAAAGACCGAACATCACGCAAGAGCACCCCGACCAAGCATCAAGGATACTGCAATTGTAAGTGCACACCAGCAGATTTCGAGGGTACTACCATCAGCCCAGACGAGGTCACCCAGGAGACATGCAAGCTTATCGAGCCAAAAACTACACCCCAAAAATCCCCGCCAAAGATTCCCGAACAGAGGCCACCATCTCCCCGTCATTCGGTTGAGGACGACAACCCGCATCGGTTCTGCAAGTGTGTTTGCAAGGATCGCAAAGAAGACTCCGAGGGCGATGACGACCTTTCCCTTATGCTGATCGGCTTAGCGCAATTTTCTCCAGCAGCAAAGTTACTCCACGCTGATACTGTTGCTTTTGTTCCGTCAATAGCCGTCGTGCCACCTACCCCAGATGCGATACTATCCAAGACAACAACCAACATATGGGATAACTCAACAAGCGTCATTACCAGTACAGCAACCAAACTCCTGATCAACAATGTGCCGCATCAGGTGGTCATCGAGAACATCCCGGAAGACTCCGCAGATGAGTCGCCTCTAGATGAGGAACCCCCATACCGTCCGATGAACAGCACATCCCTCCGCCGCTATGGGACTCTGTCCAGCTTGGAAAAATTACCGTCCGAAGACCGCGCAGATGATGCACGATCATCTGATGGCGATGATCCACCCGAAGAGCTGGAAGACGATAACGAACTGCAATCACAGAGCATCGACGCCGATGGCCGCGATGATGATATTGAGGTTGTAACCAAGGAGATCTTCAGTACAGACGATCCCTCTCAGAAACCATGGGCAACAAGAGCTGGCTCATTTGTTGCAGGAAAGATGTCATTCTTTGAAGAATCCCGAGCTTTCATTGACAAGTATTTGGGTAGGTGGAATCAGGAACACCAAAGCTTACCATCTAAAGAGGAGGATCAATTGGATGATTGTACATCGGGAGCAACATCAGGTGAGGAGGTTTGGGGCACACCCACCAGTGGAGGGGACAATGATGATATGCACCTCAATTCGGAGAATACCCAATCGGTAGAGATATTTTTTTTTCTTTAAATTTTCCCTCAATTCTATTTTTCTATCCTCAGTCCCCTACAAAGTCCAGTACATCATTGAATGATGATGATGATACCGAGCTCATGATGGACGAACTTTTAATGGCTCCACCAATGACCGCCAGCACGATACGGGGTTTGTTGCCACGGTAAGTCAAGCGAACTTTAAATTAGGGATTTTTAGAGTAGAATTTCATCTATAAATATTGAGTAGTTCATATGAGTATCTATCTAGCTTAACTTGTTGCGTAATCAAAGTTTGTAGAGGTTTGGTGTAATATTATAAATTCTTTGACCACAATGATATAGCAATGAAACTTAGAAGTCTCATATCATGGATTCCTCTCTTCAAACTACATTGTGTGTCGTTTACCAAGGCCCTGAACCTTGTGCCTCTAGGTCACGTTCAGAATTTTTAAAACAAATTCGTAAGCGAACAGCGAAACTGTTATTTAACCCTTAGAGCATCAACCCTTTGAAACCCGCACTTAACTCCTAATTATTCCCTACTAACACTGCCAACAAGGTGCTAATGTGCGACTCTTCAATGACTTATGATTATATACTTTTGAGTTATCATCTAGTGCATAGAGCATCTTTGGATTTCTCCAGAATATCGATTCCCGTGATTATACAATATTTGCATTAGGTAGAAGGCTATTTAGTTAATCCTCTTGCTTATGCAGACGACGTCTTCCTACTTATGTCCGGCAAATTTCTCGACACTATCACCGAACTTCTGCAATCGCAATTTCCTACTAACACTGCCAACAAGGTGCTAATGTGCGACTCTTCAATGACTTATGATTATATACTTTTGAGTTATCATCTAGTGCATAGAGCATCTTTGGATTTCTCCAGAATATCGATCCCCGTGGTTATATTTGCATTAGGTAGAAGGCTATTTAGTTAATCCTCTCGCTTATGCAGACGACATCGTCCTACTTATGTCCGGCAAATTTCTCGACACTATATCCGAACTTCTGCAATCGGCCCTGAATACCATCCATAACTGGGCGAGAAGTTGTGCACTGCACGTTAATCCAGCGAAAACAGAAGTGGTCCTCTTCATGAACAAAAGAACAATCCCAGCTTTCGGACCCCTGCGACTCGGTGACACTCCACTCGAAGTCTCGGACAAAGCACGGTATCTTGGGTGCATACTTGACCGCAAACTGAGCTGGAGAGATAACACAAATGAAAGAATAAAGAAAGTGTACATTGCGTTCTATGCTTGCAGCAGAATTTTTGATAAAAAATGGGGAGCCAAACCTGCCATCATCCACTGGATGTACACAGCCATAGTCAGATCCATTCTTATATATGGGTGCATTGTGTGGTGCCAATTGTAGAGAAAAACAGGCATCTCAAAGAGTTAATTAAAATCCAAAGACTTGCTTGCATAGCAACCACAGGCGCCATTAGAACTACCCCGACTGCAGCACTTGAAACAATTCTCGCACAGATTCCACTAGACTTATTTGATAACAAATCAGCTGCGATGAGTGCCCTACGCCTAAAAGAATCCAACCTATGGAGAAGGGGCCACACGTAGCATCTCACGATGGGCTCACCTAAACACCACCACAGACTATCTGCCGCCATCCCACGACTTCAGCCCAAACGTCAAAACGGTCATCCCATTAAGGGAATACTGGGAAGACGGTGGAATATCATTAACCCGCATAGTATTTCAGTCTTCACTGACGGGTCCAAAATAAACGAAGGAGTGGGTTCGGGTATCTACTCAGCGGAACCTGATATTGCAATATCACTAAGACTTCAAAACCACAGTAGTGTATTCCAGGCAGAAGTCCTAGCGATAGCAGAGGCGGCACGACTGAATTATGAATTATGAATCTACATAGATAGTCAAGCTGCTATAAAGGCCATCTCATCCGCGATTATAAAATCAAAGTTAATAAAACCATGCCGCGAGGAGCTTAACATGCTTACCCAAAGCCACCATGTAATACTCTGGTGGGTCCCAGGACACAAAGGAATTCTAGGGAACGAGATGGCGGATGAATTGGCAAGAAAGGGATCAGAAAAAAACCTGTCAATGGTCCAAAGCCCAGTCCTTCCTCCCCTAATACTTGTTAAATCTAATATAGCACTTGACTTCAAACGACAAGCAGAAGAAAGATGGAGAGCGCTCCCTTCATGCCGTGTCTCCAGAAGCATCTGGACAAAACATGACAAGATGAAAACCAAGCTCATCCTTACTCAAAATAGACAAAACTGGGCGCTTCTCGTTTTGACGGCCCACCGGAAGAGAATGCGGCTAAGTACAGATTAACTCTGCGGAGGATGCGGCAATACAGACGTAGAGGAAGACACGGAACACTTCCTCTGCAAATGCCCTAGTCTCTGCAGTACCAGGAAGACGCCCTTGGAGAGTATTTCTTCAACCATCTGGGCGACCTGTCTGAAAACTCACCAACCACCATTATGAAATTTATAACTTCCTTAGGGTGGTTCAGGGGAAGCCGTTCCACTAGCATAGAACTATAGCTATTTAGTTTTTTTTTTCCTCTTTGCAGTTCTTCAACCAGGAAACTCCACGTCAGGGGAGCACAATGGATCCATCTGAAATCCGAGTGCAGGCTTCGCTCATTCGTTGCAGCTAACCCCTTTAACCTAACCTAACCTAAGCTAGTTAATCCTCTCGTATTCTAAACCAACCAACAACCTACAACCAACGCCACTAATTCATTGAGTGCTTCTCGCTCATGGCTCAGAGTATATTGTTTGGAAGAGCTTTCCATGACCCATTTCTGGATCAATCCTCCTACCATTCATCTACGAACTGCAGCAAATGTTTTCGCATCAAGAAATTTCAAACTTTCATTTCATTGCTTCGCAAGTTTGTCCGCCTTTTAATTTTTTTCGATACCCACGTATCCTATCAGCCAAGCCAATGTCAGTATTTTGAATTTCACTACCTGCTCTTCCAGCGCTATTAAGACATTTTTCCATAACATTCTTTTTAGCGGCCCAGCTTTTTAAAACTCCGATGATAGGCCAGATTTAGGTCTTCTAAAAAGACGCCTGCTCCAAATCTGCCATCTATCACAGATCATCTTACTCTCAGAGATTGATCCATCCTATATTAGAGACTAGAAATCTGCGATACTTTTCGGTAACATAAACTCATTTTAGCCCATCCATAGACGTATTCAGATCCTTAATCTAATTTTTCATCTGGCTCCGAATCGGTAGAGAGTATCTATTACCATCACGATGCAAGCGAAATGCTGTTAGATCCACCGTTTTCTTTATAAATACATCCAGTGCCAGAATTCGTACAATCACTTCTATACTGCATGATTGGTTAGCTCGCATTCGCAGTTCGCAGTGTCCATGGTAATGACCCCCAGGAACTAGACGCTAGTTTTTGAAGGAAATTATTACTTGTTTTCAGCTTTGCTGTGGTATTTTGACAGTGCTGTTTGAAGGTTAGAGTTCTGTCCAGAGTTATCCCGAGGTATTTGGGGCTGTTATTATGCCGTTCGGTAGTACCATGGAATTCGACTTCGAGTGGCATGTTCGCTAATTGGCTATTCAGGTGGAAGCTGTTTTTTTCGGTTTTTTACATGCTGGGTGTGAGCCTCCACTTCTTGAAGTAGTCCCCCAAGGAACTAAGATCTGATGTTAGTGTGGATTCAATTTGGTAAATTTGCTGGTGTTGAGTGACCAATGCTAAGTCATCTGCGTACGCGAATTTATTGGATACAGTATCCTGAATGTTGTGGATATATAGGTTGAAAAGGGGCCAAGCGCCAGGACTTACCCCTGTGGCAGCCCGTTATTTAGTTGTCCGGGTTTGTTCACACTGTTGTTGAAAAATACCTGGAAAGCCCTGTTGGTCAGAATTTTTTGATGAGAGTTGCTACAGTAGCACAGCGTACTACCTTTAAAAGCTTATAAATCATACCCGTACGCCAGACTGTATCGTATGCGGTGGTGAGGTCCACAAATATAGCGCCTGACTTAAGGCGATTTTCAAAGCCATCTTCGATAAAAGTTGTTAACGCGAGAACTTGGTCGGTACAGCTACGACCAGTTCGAAAACCTGCTTTATAGACGGGGACGACTTCGTTGATTTGAGCTTCGATTCTTTCATAGATAAGTCGCTCCAAGATTTTCTAACAGAGGCTTAAGAGAGCAATTGGCCTGTAGTTTTCCGCCCTTTCGGCCGGTTGCTCTGGTTTGGGAATTGGAACGATTTTAGATTTTTTTAACTCTTTGGACTAATTCCCGGATGAAAGGATGTCATTGAAAAATTGGCATAACCAAGTCTAAGTTCGTTTCCTACAGTTCTTAATAAATTCGGGATAGATGCCATCAATTCCCGCGGCTTTCCCAGGTTTACAAGAGGCGATGGCAGCTTCTAGTTCAATTAGATTAAACTCTCGAGAATATTCCGAAGTTGTTGGAGTTACTTTTTTAAGCTCTTTTAAGGACATTTTGATGCGACAACTGTGTGTTAGGTCAGGCTCGGCTTAAAAGATATAAACAATTCGATTTGCCACGAGGTCTGGGTTGATTTTTGCTAAGCAGTTCGAGAAGGAGTTTGATTCCCCAAGCTTCCCATGCCTTCCTACTGGATCGGGTGAAGTCCAAACGTTCAGTTGTTTTCTTCCACTTTTCCTTACGCGAGTTATACAGGGAGTGTAGAAGTCCTTCTGCGACTTCAGGATCACAATTCTTTTGAAATTCTAGATATAGTCTATCGCTAAGAGTCGACCAACCAGGAATATAGTCTTTGCGGAAGCCACGTGGAATGTGTTTCCTCGCAGCTCCTATTACGGAGCCAACAAATCGACCATAGTTCGAGGCAGACATTGGAGTCAAGCTCTTTGGTGAAATCTTGCCACAAAGCTTTGTAAAAGTTCCACCTTTGTCGCTGAGAGGAATTTACCAGTGGTATTTTAACGCCGGATCTGTGTTGAAGTCCCTGCACCGAAATTGTGCAGCTGACAAACTGCCTCCACAAGGCACCTCTGGTACAAGCATATAGCACCAACGTTTTATGTTAAGTACTTTATTCAAATCGATGCGGAGAAAGTAGCCAATCACTGATGGTAACATCTATGCTAATGTAGCACCGTCAGACACTTAACAAATCTAGATCCATTAGACTTCTGAAACTCAAGAGAGGAACTCTCTCCAAATTAATAAACGTTCTAACCAGGCACTGCGTCATGGGAAAACATGCCTAAAGACTGGGCATTTCCTACAACGACTTCTGCAGAAGCTGTAGGTATAAATAGGAAGAAGAGACCATTAGTCACTTGCTGTGCGTTTGCCTTGCGCTCACCAACATTGAGAAGGCCAGCTCGGTGAAAATTCTTTCAATGATCTAAATGATCTCGGTAATGCCTGCACGGCTAAATTCAGCTCTTTCATACAACGAAGCAAATGGATATTAGAGTAAGAGGGTGACCCACCAACCTTACATATCGGTAGTACAATGTACCTATTTCTGGTCTAAGTGTATCCTCATCGACGTCCGATTATAACCAACCAAACATATGTATGTCTCAATTACCAAGTTTAGCTACCTATACTTACTTACGTAGGTGTCGCTATAGTCCGTGGTGGACCTGCGCCTCAACCAACAACCTCTTCAGCCAGCACGGTTACAACCCAGCTGCCTCCAGTTGCGCACGACGAGTTGCGCGATCCCTCTCCACTTGTTTGCGCCACCTACCGCGAGGTCGTCCTCTACCGCGTCGTCCATCCGGGGTGGATTCGAAGACTTTCTTGGCGGGAACGTTGGGCTCCATCCGCTCTAAATGACCCAGCCATTTTAGTCGCTGTATGTGAACTCTTCTGGCTAAGTCGATGTCATTGTATTGGCCGCGTAGTTCGACATTGTACCTTCTCCTCCACTCACCGTCTATGCAGACGCAACCAAAGATTGCTCGAACTACTTTTCTCTCAAACTAACCAAGGGCATCCTCATCTGGTTTTGGCAAAGCCCATGCCTCTGCGCCATACGGTAGGACAGGGATGATTAATGTCTTGTAAAGAGTTACCTTAGAAACTTACCTTAGTAGTTCGAGATAGGGCTTTGTTACTCAATTGCCTTCTTAGCCAATAGAAACAACGATTAGCAAGAGTAATTCTTCGTCTGATCTCCCTACTAATGTCATTTGCGGAGCTCACCATAGAGCCTAGGTAGACAAAATCCTTTACTACCTCACAACTATATCTGTCCATTGTGTCGTTTTGTCCAAGATGCCGATGTTGGGTGTCCTTTTTTGTAGACAGCACATATTTTGTTTTGCTCTAACTGACCGCTAGTCCCATCTTTACTGCCTCGATCTCAATACTCGTAAATGCCCCATTGAAGGCCCGCTGAGTTCTTCCGATTATGTCAATGCCATTGGCATAAACGAGTAGTTGTACAGACTTGTAAAAGATTGTACCTCCGTTGTCGGCTTGTGAGTTTCGTACAATTCTCTCAAGTACTATGTTAAAGAGATCGCATGACAGCGCGTCACCTTGTCTAAGACCTTTCCTGACATCGAACGGTTCGGTGATGTTTTTATCGACTTTGATGGAGCAGCGAGAGTTCTCCATCGTCATTCTGCACAAACGGACGAGCTTGGTACGGTTGCCGAGACTAGACATGGCTCTGTATAACTCGTCTCTATACACGCTATCATAGGCAACTTTGAAATCGATGAAGTGGTGGTGTGTATCGATTTTATACTCATGAGTCTTTTCCAAGATCTGCCGTAGTGTCAATATTTGGTCAATGGTGGACTTTCCAGGCCTGAAACCACACTGATAAGGACCTATCAGGTTGTTGACGATCGGTTTTAGGCGTTCACATAATACGGCAGACAAGATATTATATGCGATGTTGAAGAGACTTATACCTCTGTAATTGGTGCAGTTCAGAGGGTCACCTTTCTTCAGGATCGGGCAAATGATGCTGAGCTTCCATTCATCGGGCATACTTTCGTCCGACCAGATTTTACAGATGAGCTGGTGCATGCTCCTTACCAGCTCATCTCCTCCTGCCTTGAAAAGTTCAGCAGCAAGGCCGCCGGCTCCAGCAGCTTTGTTGGTTTTGAGTTTAGGTATCGCTATCCTCACTTCATTCTGATCGGGTTGACGGGAATCTTGACTGCCATCGTCACTGTTGAATGGCTCATTCTGCCTGATAGCGGAATATTGGTCATCATCGCCGTTTAACAGTCTGCAGAAGTGTTTCTTCCATATCCTCAGCACCGACTGCGATTCTACTACTATGTTGCGATTTTCGTCCTTGCAGGCTTTTGTTATGGCTTTGAAACCCTGGCATGTTCCTTTTACCTTTTGGTAACATTTTCGAACATCATTCCTGCAATAAAGTCTCCCAATCTCCTCGATCGAGCACTTCTCGTGTTCCTTTTTCTTCTTTCTGAGAAGTCGATGTTCCTCTTTTCTCCTCCGCTCGTAGAGCTTGCGAGCAGCTCTGGTCCTTTTATGCAGCGCCGCTTTGTACGCCTCCTGTTTAGCTGCATGCGCTTGCCGGCATTCCTCATCAAACTAGAGATTTCGTTGTGGTGGCCGAGAGAAACTCAATACATCAGAGGAGGCATCTCTGATGGCTTGTGGGTAACGCTGCCACTGGTCTTCCACATTTCCTACTGGCGGTATAGGACTTAGATTAAAATTAAGAGAAACTCGATTGGCAAAGGCTCTGGCGGTCTCTTGCGATTGTAGCCGCCCGACGTCAAATTTCCTCATATTATTTCGTTAATTTCGCTCTGTTCTGGATATCCGCATCCATACCTTAGCTGCAACTAGGTAATGATCCGAGTCCACGTTGGCTCGTTTAGCTACCTATAGCAATAATTATTTTTCAGCTGTAGCTTGTACTCGTATGTAGTCAATCTGAACTTAAGAAAAGCTTTCTATTGATACAATTACGTGATAGCAATGTATGGGTTGCCGCCATCACTGCATTAGTTTACAAATTAACTTTTGAATCTAGCAATAATTGAGAAAGCTTTTTTTAAGTATGGACCGCGTAGATAAATTATGTAGAATATATTTTATATCACTAGATACTTTTTTCATCATCATTAGATATCATTTAAAACTAATTAGTCCTCATCTCCATTCATCGTAAAAAAAAACCATTCATAGGCGACGTTTAGAACCGCTGTTCGAGGAGGAAACCGAAAGTGATGAGGAGAAAACTCAACAGGAAAGTGAAGAACTCAAAAAGGTGGGTCGACTTGAACAGCATGTAGCGTTTGTTTGTGTTTGAATGTATTAGCCATTCTTTTTGTTTTATTTTTAGAGAATTACATTTTTTAATTTACTTCATCTCATTATGTAAGAAAAACAAAAAACAAATATTTTGTGAAATATTTATCATCATAACGCATATTCCACGCACATTCTCTGTGTTTTTTCTCTTTTCGTGTTTTCTTTCGTTTCGTTTTAGAAGGTTATAGTAAGATTAGTGAAGCTATAGTAAAATTAAAAAAAAAATATATGAAAAGCATAACAAACAATTCAAGCAAAAATCAGAAAACAAAAGTAAAAACAAAAAAAAAAACAAAATCAAAAAAAAAAAAATGTGCACAAAGCAAAATCCTAGATCGCTTAATTCCAGAATTGATTAGTTGAATTCTATTCCCAAAAAATTGGTAGGGGGAAACAACGACAAATGGCCACGTTTTAAAGGATTCAATTGGAAGTTCAAGCGACGATGCGACGGAGGAGGAGGAGGACGAGGAGGAGGAGGAGGAGGAGGACGAGGAGGGGGTAGAGGAGGAGGAGGAATTGGAATCAAACGATTCGGATGGACGTCATCAACAACGGCAATCACTGATAAAGGACCCACAACAAGTGCCAATGCCACTGCCAAAGATGGACTCATATGTGGTAGGAGCTGTGGAGATGCAGGAATGCACCAATGCTACCACCAGCACCATCGCCCCAGCAACACATACAGCAACAAGACTGATTCAGATGACGATCTCATCCTTGATGACGACGATGACGATGACGACGACGATGACAGCAATGAATTCCTCGACTTCTACAACAACCAGCAACGAGAGCAACACTACTATGCCCAAGGTGCTGTTCCCGGCGGCAACAAATGTGAATACAAATTCCTGCGGAACTATTGTACGCAAGACGAGATTCTCACCGCCGCCACCACCTCCAAGGCGGCTAATGCTAACGCAGACAAATTTGAGACAGACCCAAGCGGGAACAAGTGCACCTACACAACAAGCGGTAAGTACTTGAGGAGTCTGTGTATACCAACATGGCTACATGTCAGCATTTGTTTTAGGTCCAACCACCATCTGGCGGTACTGCTGACACTGGCTCTTCAGTGGATGCCGTCGTCGACAACATCCACAGAAGGTTCACGCAAATCAATCAAAGGGCTGTGTTCAATACGAAAAGTTGTGTAGGAAGTACCGGGCCAGCCGCAAACCGACAATCAACAATCATCGAAACCTCCCTCCTGGGACCGGCGGACAGAAAGCCAGTCTCAATCTCATCAACAACAGTTTCGACGACGACGCCAACAACAACGACAACCAAAGGCGGCGAGACACTTGGAACAATAACAATCCCCTCGCCACGGAACAGCAACAGCAGCAGCACAAACGGTTCACCAACTACTGTCCATCATGGATCCGGTTTAAGTCCACGACTCGAAATGCGACTGGCACTCAATCACGATATTCTGGGAGACGAAGACTTGATCAGCTACGATCCTGGACCAGATCTTACAACGATTCTGGGGTAAGTTCAACCAAAAAAATCGGTCTTTTGTGAGATGACTCTCATTGAACTTTCTTTCTTTGCAGACACGACCTCTCAACATTTCATCGATTGACGGGGAGAGATTTACTTACCCGTACCGCCACGAATCGAATACAGCCGAAAGAGGCTGTCATCTCGTTCTGTCAACAGCGAAATTCGAAAATGGACACGCCAACGGTGAATCGCCGTCCCCGGCCCATATCGGTTGGCGGCGATTGCATTGGTGGGGCGGCCGCAATTGGAGGCGTCGCAACAGGCGCCAGCAGCCAACGACAACAACACCTGCAGCCAAATCGAAATACGTGGAGCAATTCTGCATTTGCAACTGCCTCGGATTTAATCGAGGAAATCAACGCAAGCGCGAACGACGGCAGCGACGTCAGCTGCAAAAACACCAGCACCAACAGCGACGAGAGCAAATTAAGCGATTTGGAAACCTTAGCGAAACGCGAGAAGATGTATTGCATGTCTCAATCGAAGAGTGGCTCACTAGTCAGGACGATGACAACGACAATGAAGACGTCGATGAATCTGATGAGGACGAGGAGTACTTCTTCAGTGGCGTCGGCAGTTGGAACGATGGAGAATGACCTACAGCGAGGGCCGTCAATTGCTGCGTCAATTGGAGCTGGTCGAACAAGGAAATTGGGTCGCGATGAGACCGGACTGATTGAGACTGGAAAAGGTAATCGATTGTGAGTATAGAATGTTAGCGTTCTGTGAAATAGGATATTGGTACAAACCGTGAACTCCTTTGTAGAATGAATTTTTTAACAAGACGCAATTCTGAAATACCACTGTCAAAGAACTGTTCACGCACCTCCCTCAACGAGTCAAATCCAAGCAGTACACCGGAGAGGAGTCGGCGGCAGAGGCCACATCAGCAGTTGTCACCACGGAAAGATAATGTAAGTGAGATGGTTGTTCGGTTTAAATGAGGCTAGTCAGTAGATCAGTTATGTAGAATAAAAACCATTGTGCTCACGATCACTTGAAATGACGATCAGTTGAAGAGGTGATTACTTAATATATTTATTTATTTATTTATTTATTTATTTAAGCTTAATACAAGCTGGTACTTAAAAACTAACAAAAAGGGGGACTTAACGCTAAGCTTAAAACTATTTTTTTTTTTTTTTTGCGGCTGCCCCCCTAAGGGCCCACACAAGCTTACAAACAATTAATTTAAAGCTAAGCTTAAAAACTAACAGAGAGAAACATAACTAAGCTAAAGGGCCTTATTTTAATATTTTTTTTAAGACTTAATGTAAAGAAGAAAGTGTGGGGAAAATTATGAGGAGGTGTGAAGGAGCTTTCTAAGGGAGGATCGGCTGAGATGAAAATCAAAGGTCATATGTGCGCTATTGGCCAAACGCAACATTCTGGACATGGGTTCAAAGTGGCCATAACTGGTCCGGTGACAAGCGAGGCGAAAGAGGGGTACAGATTTAAGGTTATGAGGGTTAGTATTTAGGTAGATCGTATGTGGTAAAGCGGGAGAATCAATCGAACCTACTAATAGTTGATGCACGAAGAGTATGTCAGCGAGATGACGGCGATTTGCAAGAGTTTGTAGATTATTATATCATCCCAGGAGAGACCACGTAGAGCGAAACGGATAAATCTTCGTTGGACAGCTTCAATTCTCAGGGAATGGGTAACTTGATGGGGTGACCAAACTTGACTAGCGTATTCAAGGATGGGTCTGACAAAGGTCACATACATGGATTTAGTGACATAAGGATTCGAGAATTCTTTAGACCAGCGTTTGATAAAGCCTAGGGTGGAGTTGGCTCTGTTAATTATGTTATTAATGTGCGAATTAAAGTTGAGCTCTCGGTCACAAATAATACCTAGATCGCAGATTGAACTGACTGAGGGAATGGGTCTGTTATCGAAGAAGTAGATCCTAGGAGAGGAAGGAACACCCTTGTGGGAAAAGGTAATAGCCTGGCATTTACTCACATTCAGCTCTAGGAAGTTAAATTTGCACTATGTGAAGAACAGATTCAGGTCGCTTTGTAGTAGGAGAGAATCCGAAGGTGAGGCAATTATCTTAAAGATTTTTTTATCATCCGCGTACACAGATAGGTAGGACTCCTTTAAAATGGAATCAATGTCATTAATAGTTAGGATTAAGATCAAGGGTCCGAGATGACTACCCTGAGGAACCCCGGAAGTGGCTTTGATAGGGTTGGATACAGAACATCTGAAAATAACTCTATAATGGCGACCCTCTAGGTATGCCCTAAGCCAGGAAATAAAGGAGGATGGAAAACCTAGGGCTTTGAGTTTGAGGTAAATAGTTTTGTGTGAGATTTTGTCGAACGCTTTGCTGTAATCCATAGAAATTACATCGACTTCATTGCCGTTCTCTAATGCGTGTAATGCTCGGGAAATAAATTCAGTTAGGTTGGTCGTGGTAGATCTACCTTTTAAAAAGCCATGTTGAGATGGGGAGAAGATTGGTTTACAATGGAAGTACAAAGAATCGTAAACAATACTTTAAAAGAGCTTTGGGCTGCATGACAGTTTGGCAATGGGTCGGTAATTTGAGTTCTCGCTTTTACTGCCTTTTTCCACAGAAAAAGGAAGACGGTTTGAGAGAGTGAGAGCTGGAAAAGGGCACTAAGAGGCTGTGATAAGACATTCATACATTTCTTTAAGATAATAGCGGGCAGACCGTCAGCGCCAGGAGAATAGTTGTCCCTGAGCCTACTGATCTTTTCAAGAACCATGTTTGTCGTAACCTCAATTGAAACAAAATAAGTTTGCGCACAATTGTCAAAGTAAAGAAAAAAACAGGATCTGGTTCGTGCAAGTGATCAGTACAGGACTGGCTGAAGAAGGTTGCAAAGAGATTGGCGATCGTTTCAGGGTCGGCTGAGGATCTGCTAGATAGTTTTAAAGCGGAAGGGAGGCCATCGGATTTTCTTTTAACATTAATGAAGTGGTAAAACCGTTTGGGGTCAGAAATTAGACTCCATTGCATTCGGTCGAGATATTCATGATAAAGAGATTCACAGAAAAACAAAAAAAGAAGGCAAGAGATAAGGGGGGGTGAAAGCGATCTAAAGTAGATAGAAGATGAGCGCTCGCTGATACGACACAATTGTCAGAATCGGAGGAGAAAACAAGATCAAGATACCTATCCATAAAGTTGGAAATACCATTTACTTGCTGGAGTCCTGAGTCAGAAAAGTAGTGTGTTAGTAGGACTTCTTTGTCGGAGGAGGCATTTAAAGCAACGAAATGGGACTCATCATCAGAAGGAGCCCATTTCAGCCGAGGGAGATTAAAGTCGCCCATAACTATTATCACATCGCCCATAACTATTATGCGACATCGAACAGGAAGTCAATCCCATCAACGGCAAGTTGGTAGGCCCCGATGGGTTGGGACGGGCGAATGTAACAGCAAAGAACAAAAAGACAGAAATTAGAAAGTTTAACCTTAACACATACGAATTCGAAGTCTTTGGAGATGGGGATATCAAGAGAGATCACGTCGTAGCGGTTGTGAATTACAAGAAGAACGCCACGACCCGAGAGTCCTTACGGAAGATAATAAAATCTGAGGAAAAAAGTTCAGAGTTAAGAATACACGGGGTAAGGTTGGTTTCGGTTAAAGCATAAATATCAAAAGCTAATTTTTGGGAGTTCAGAAATACATGAGAGGTTTTAGTACGCAGTCCTCTTACATTTTGATAGTAACAACTTAGAAACTTGGGACTGTTGGGAAGTGTGTTAGGGGCAGATTAGGGACGAACATAATTGTGAAAATCGTTGCGAGATCGTTAGAGATGAGAAAGGCGCTTGGACTTGATACATGATGCATAAGAGGATAGGTCATTAGCTATCTGAGTAGCCGAAACAGCGAAGAGGAAGAGAGGAAGAGGAGGTAGGGGGACAGGATTAAGAGTATGAAAGTGAGTGAAATTGGGAGAGTTAGTAGGAGGATGAATAACTCTGGGGGTCGGGTGACGCGAAGGGGGAGGTGAAACAGTCGTGAGATCAAATGACACTCTACTTCTAAGAGGCGATTTATAGGGGGCGTAACTGAAGTTAGGAAAGATTTTGGTTTTGAAAGACCAGTTACCGGATCCATTGTTATGCTTAGTATTATTGGTTAAGGTGCAATAAGGACGATCACTCATAATATTAGTTACGATCGCACGGGTGAAAATCAATTGGATCTCGGAACAGCTTTCCTAGAGAACGTACAATACACCGAAGATCAGTCAAAATACTTACTGCGAAATTCGGTTGCAGTAAAGATCGTGATCGAAAGGATAATCATTTTCAAATACGATGGTTCAGGCAGATTGAATTTCAGTAAGAAATAGTTCTACAGACATAGGCATTGTAAAGATCAGGCGAAGATCACTTGCATAAAAGATTCTGAAGGGCTCTAGTCGAAACGAGACAAAAAGTGAGTTTTAACTGAATGTATTCCATAAGGTTGCAGTAGCGCTCAAGTTCCAATAATGATTGCTTTATATAGGATCAGTTGGGAAAATGAAAGGAAATCATTGATATTAAACTAGGATTAGTTAGAGTGAAGTTCACCGGGATTAAAGTTTCAGTTTTGTTAAAAACCATCATAATCACTTTTACAAAATAGTGCACTTGAAGCAAGGAATATTCATGCTGAGAAAGATCTATAAGTTTGTGAAATCAGTTCAAGTAGTGATCAGTGTTAGAGTAAATTTCAATGGAAGGTAAAGCCTTTAGGAGTGAGAAGCACTTAAACCGAGAACGTAATGAGGATCACAGAGCTTCAAGGGTGAGCTGCAATTAAAAAACAGATTAGAAAAAAAATGCGCTTATAGATTCAATGGTGATCACTTACATTAAAACAGTCAACTGTAAGGATTACTTATACAGATGATCGATTGAAATAAAGATTAAGGATAGGGACGAATAAATTACTGATTAAATTAAGGTCAATACGAGCTAGCTAAGGCGGGCGCAGATCGAAGCCACCATGACAATAGGGGGAACCGTCAGCACCTATTAGATGGATAAATATCCAATTAGATACCGCAGCTATTAGAATGCCAAATAGTAGGTGGAACAATATCAGTATCTACATGTCTCTCTTCGAAACAAATCTGGTCAGAGCTAGATTGTAGGAAAATCAGTAAACTTATTTCCGTTAACAGGACAAATCTACGAAAGATAGTTGGGTCTCTCACGGGGCATTGTCTGGTTGCAGACATGCCAGAAGACTTGGTGCTCCCTTCAACGATTTCTGTAGACGCTGCAGAGACGAGGAGGAAGGGAAAGCCGTGACACACCTTCTGTGTACCTGTCCTGCCCCGTCGGTTTTGAGAAGGAAAACCCTAGGGAAATACTTCTTCGAAGATCTTAACGACCTGGATAGACCCGACTTAAGTAAAATAATAAGCTGTGTCTCCGGGTCAAACTCGTTTAATGTCGAAAAGGCGAATCATATTTACTTCTTCGGCATGCGTTCACACCGAAACCCGTTGCCCTGCCTCCTGTCCCATTCTCTTGGGAATTTTCCATGTAGGTCCCAGGTGCTGGTAGTCCAGTTTTTCTCCATTATGGTATCACAATGGATCTATCTTTATATTTTGGTCTAAGTGTGTCTCTGCTGATAGGGGACAGCCACTCAACCCAACCCAACCAACCCAACCTAGGTCATCTACACTAAGGACCAATTGTAGGGTATCTTACTCCACGTACCTATATCAGTTGTAGGCGAAGAGTTAGCTCGACTAATAATGCTATCGATGTGAGTCCTAAAATTGAGTTCCCTGTTGCAAATAAGACCCAAATCACGCAGGAAATTCACGCAAGGTACAGGCTTGTCATTGACGAAATAAGTTCGGAAGAATGAAGAAAAAACGTTAACGAGCTCCAGAAAATTGTTCGGCACCATGTTAAAAATTTGCACCGGTTTGAAAGCCAATAGCCTTAAGTTAAAAAAGTATGATTCTATGTGCAATTTTATTGAATGCCTTACTAAAATCGGTGGCAATTACATCGACATCCTTTCCGTTCGCCAAGGCGCACAGATACAAACTCCGTTAAGTTAGTGGTTGTAGATCTACTCTTAAGAAATATATGCTGCTGCTGTAAATGATGCTTTCGAAAATTTTGGGGATCCAAGAGAGTTTAGCGATGGGCCGATAGTCACAAATATCGTTCATACGACCTTTTTTGTGAAGTGGAATTATATAAGAGTTTTTACAGACTATAGGAAAAACGTCTTGTTTGATGGAGAGCTGGAAGGGCAGGACTGGGATGATTAGTGTTTTATAAAGAGTGGCTTATAGTGGAGTGCCTCATTCTACCTGACAGCGAAATATAGGTCATCATTGCAGTTTAGCAGTCTGCAGAAGTGTTCCTTCCATATCCTTAGCACCGACTGCGATTCTACTACTATATTGTCATTTTCGTCCCTGCGGGCTTTTGTTCTGGCTTTGAAACCCTGGCATGTTCCTTTGCCCTTTTTGTAAAATTTTCGAACATCATTCCTGCAATGAAGTCTCCCAATCTTCTCGATCGAGCGCTTCTCATGTTTTTTTTCTTCTTTCTTTGAAGTCGATGATCCTCTTTTCTCCTCCGCTCAGCTCTAGTTCTTTTATGCAGCGCCGGCCGCCTTGTAGCTTGTTTTGCTGCATTTGCTTGCCGGCATTCCTCATCAAACCAGGGATTTCGTTGTGGTGGCCGAGAGAAACTCAGTATATCAAAGGCGGCATCTCTGAAGACTTACTGACAATGCTCAAACTGGTCTTCCGCATTTGCTGCTGGTGGCATAGGACTTTGATTAAGATTAAAACTAGATCGGCGAAGGTTCTGGCGATCTTTTGCGATTGTAGCCGCCCGACGTCAAATTTCCTCACAGTATTTCCTTGATTTCGCTCCGTTCTGGATATCCGTATCCGTACCTTGGCTACAACTAGATAGTGACCCGAGTCCACGTTGGCTTCTCGAAAAGTCCGGACACCCAGAATACTGGAAGGGCCTAGCGTCGATCGCAATGTGATGGATTTGGTTGACAGTTTTTCGCCCAAAGGAGAGCCATGTTCCCTTACGAATATCGAGACGTGGGAACCACGTACTAGCTACGACAACGTTTCAACCCGCCGCAAATTCAACTGGCCTAAGTCCATAGTCGGATGTGGTGTTGTGCAGACTGTGGTTTCAGATCACGCTTAAAGACGTCCTCTCTTCCTAGATTTGCGTTAAAATCGCCTAGGACAATTTAAGCGTCGTTTCTAAGACATTGCTCATACGTCTTGTCCAAGAACTGCTAGAAGACATCCTTGGTCGCGTCGTCCATTTTCTCGTGAGGGGCGTAAGCGCATATTAGGCTAATGTTGGCGAATTTAGCCTTGATACGGATAGTCATGAGACGCTTGTTCACATGCCGGAAACTCAAGACTTCTTGCCTTAGTCTGCCTCCAATGACAAATCCGCACCAAATAACGCTATTCTTGTTGTCTGTTGCAATCGCCGTAGTAGATGTCGCAATTTTTCATTCTCCTTTCGCCCGGCCCATCCCATCGCACTTATTGGATGGCAGTTATGTCTGCTTTGAAACTGTCTAGGGCCTCCTCAAATTGTTCAGCTGCACGTGGTTTGTAGAGGGACCTAACATTCCACGTGCAGACACGAAGATCGTTGTCCTTTTTACGTTTGCTTGGGTCGTCAACAGTAGAATTATCCGTATCCGAGACTGTTGGTTGTTTCGTAGCCGAAAGTTTTTTACGTGGTAGGGAAGTTAACCAGACGGCACACCCCCAACCTTGAGGACCAGATCCTTTTTTGCAACCCCTAGGACAAGGGGCTGGATACACCGATGCCAGTAACCCACTTCGGGGATATGAGCGCTGCCGTTGGCCCATTAAGGGTTCATCCGCCACCATCTCTTTTTCAATACCCTGACGCAGTATTGAAATTCTTTCCATCTCCAAATGTATCGAAATAGCTGAAATTAGATCCGCTGGCCTCTAGACGTCACCATTGGTTCTATCTGGAGAATTCATCCGCCGCACGTCCTCCTTCTGACGAGCTTTTGCTAGAGTTCATTTCAGCCAATCAGGTCAATAAGAGATGCCTCGTCCTGTTAAACATACTCGTATGTGTGCTGAAGTTCACCCAGATGTGTTTACGCAGGGCTAAGTGTTCAGCTACACATACCATATATCGTTAGATGAGCGTATGCTGAGTATACGCTCATCTAGAGATGGAAAATGTGCATCTTTTGAATGAGGCGGCTCACCGGATCTCTCTCTTTTCAAAGATGCGGATCCTTAAATCGGCTCAAAAGATCTAGACGGATCTTTTGTTCTGTACGCTCTGAACATATCAGAGATCCATATCGATACATTGGTACATAGTGCCAACGCAACACAAGAGCTTAGCAAACACACACGCACTATTGAGGCAGCGCACACTTTGATGCTTGCTGACTACTACAAAAGAATATATTACTGAATAAGGGATGAACAGTGTGTAGTTTATTATTGCTTTACCGATGTGTGTACATATGTACATCCATGCAATTGAGCCAGCGCACGTCAACAGGCAATTGTGTTGTTCTTGTGTTTTGTGGTGGCAGTTGCACTGTATGTATCACTGTATCGATATGGATCTTTGATATGTTGAGAGCGTACAGAGCGTACAGACCCGCGAAGAAGATCTGGTTCGTTGGATCTTTTTAAAGAGCGAATCATTGAGCCGGTTCAGATCTGAGTTACTCGTCTCTACGCTCATCGTTAGTTCACTATCAGATAGCTACCCAGCAGGCACCACGAGGAGGTGATGATGCGATTTTGCCACGCCATAAAGTAACATTAATAGTTAAAGATTTACTGGCTATCCTATGAAGCCAGATTCGATTTTTTCCACAAAATTTTCATTACGTATGTATGTATGTGTAGCGACTACCAACTGGATACTTCTCATATAATGAAGTAAATATATTTTTCTCTCTCTTTCTTTACAGGATAAACCATCATTGAACCGTCGCCTCTGGAAGCAGATAACCAAACGGCGACGTGCCAATTCCGTCTCCGAATTAATAGCTAGTTAATCCTCTGAGCAATTACTAAATTCTTATAAAAACTCATCTAATGAGATCACACACTCACCCAAACGAAATTCGTCCTTTCTGAAAGAACTTGTTGAAACATTACGCTCGCGATTGAATTGTCTTAATCGAGATTTTTTATGGTACAGAAATTTCGGAACGAAAATACTTAAAACTAGTGGAGCATAAATTTACAAAAAAAAAAAAAAAAACATTTTTTGTGAAACTCATTAGAGACCAGTTTTATTCCAGAAAAAGAAAGCTCACCCGTTTTTAGAGTATACTTACTAGTAGAATACACTTTTTTTCCATTCTCTCTTTTATCCTCTTTCCCTTTTTTAGATAAAGATGTTGTTCCAAAGAAACAAAAAAAATAAAAAAAATATTTGAAGAAAACAAGATTGGATGTTTTTTAGAAATCTAGATGTTTAGATAGCGTTAAGTTTAAAACAAACAAAAAACACATTACACACGGATTTTTTGAGTGATAAATAATTAAAAACAAAAATAAAACATTTTTCTAGGTATTGGCAACAAAATTTTTGAATTCAAAAAATATTAAAACTTTAATTATAATTAGCCAAAAAAATTAAGAATATTTGCAATTATATAGCGCGTTTTAAATGCAAATTAAAAAAAAATAAAAAATAAAAAATCATTCCGTAGATAGAGTCAATTTTATTCAAATGGGATGTGATTTGTGTTTATGTTGCTGCAATGGTGATGAGTCGTTATGAATACAATAAATAAGTTAGGTTTGGAATGAGGTTAAATTAAGGGTGTGCAAATAAGGGGTTTCGATTTGAAATAAAACACATTTCCTTTCTGTAGAAGTTACTCTTCTTAAAATAGTGATAGCTCTGAGACTTCCCTTAGATCTTGAATGGATAAGTCGCTGCTTCTCTGCAAATATGTATGTTTCAGACATTTTGTCAAGTTTGATAGGTATTTAGAAAATTGTGTGTTCTACATGGATTTATGTGTTTAAAATCAAAACGACACCTCTTATAAGAAGAAAGAAAGAAAAAAATTGTTAAGGTTGTTTTTGAATATATTGTTGGAACGTTTTTCGTTAGACGAGTAATAGTTTTAAGTTTTACGTGAATTCTGCAGTGACCTAGGAGCTTGTTCACACTTTTAAATGATACTTTTTCTTGAAAGTTTTGATGAGTTTACCATGAGGTGCTCTTGACTTAGGTTAGGTTAGGTAGATGGGTGCCTTGTGACAAAGAGAATCGCTGTTCACTTAGACCAACAGTTCGAGTCCATTATGCCCAGTCATTTAACCATTGAAACCGTAATCATACCTTTCACCAGGAGGAAAAATTTAAGCCTTCCAGCACTATCACTAAACAATATACAAATTGAGTTCTCAATAGAAACTAAATATCTTCGGAGACCACAAATTATAGACAGAACCACTGAGAAGGCGACTAAAGCCTTCTGGGCAAAAAATAGGTTTAAATCCGATTAGGATTAGATTTTCAGCAAAAAAATAAGGATTAAATCCGAAAATGATCCACTGGACCAATACCACAATCATCGTCCTGATAATAACTTATACTTCGCTAGTATGGTGGGATGAAGTTCCTGTGAAGGTATTACAGGCGCAATGCGCACCTGCCCAACAGCTGCGCACGAATTTTTCTTATATATAACATATATATATATATTAAAAAACATATAAAACATTATATAAAACATATAAACATTATGAAGACTGTGGCTGCCAGTGCTCTAAAGCTTCACCTTTTATGCAAAAATGCAAATTCCGAATTAATTGGTCATATGAAGATCCTTGAGAAAATTCAGCTTCTTGCTTTTCCAGCAGTATGCATCTCAGACTTCATGCCTAAAGGAATCTACCTCAACCACCCCTTCACAGTTAACATCCATGACCGCAGCTACTGGAATTATCCTCTAATACCTCAATCAACTTCTCAAATCAATTGGTACACTGACGGTTCAAAAATGTCAAATGGGGCTGGAGCTGGTATATTTGGCCCCAACTACAAACTCTTTACACTATCAGGTCAATCCACTACTATCTTTCAAGCAGAGGTCCAATGCAGAGAATGCATTAAAAGAAACCACCGAAGATCACATATTAATATAACTAGCTGGCCAGTGCTCGCCTTGCTTTGATTAATTGTTTTCAGCATTGCTCAGCTTCAGGACAACGCAGAAGGATGTTTTATACCTTAAATGCATCAGCGGCGAATTTACTAAATTCAACTATTTTTTATTGTTTTAATCCGGAGAGCCAGTACTGAGCTACGGCTGTGGAATTAATATTTACAGATGGAAAATTCAATCTCAACTCCCTTTATGCCACTTAGACCTTGAAAATGCCTTCTTATCTCGCATCTAGGCAAAATAAGGAATAACTGTGCAAAATTTCAAGTACCTACGTCTAGTAGTTTTCGAGAAACTGTGTTCAGAAGGAAAATCGACTTTGCTTTTATAGTATTTAAAAGATGTCAGATAGCACAGCAACACTCAGGGCTCTCACGTCCTCTGACTATAAGTCTGAGCTGGTTTGGAATTGTCTCCAGACTCTTTTGCAGCTTGCTGCACACAATAAAATCACACTTATGTGGGTCCCCGGACACAAAGGCATCCCTGGTAATGAAGCGGTTGATAAGCTTGCCAGACTAGGTGCCCAATCTCCTGACATTGGACCTGAACCCTTCTGCGGTTTATCCTTAAGCCAGATTAAGACAGAGCTATTTCGCTAGAAACGCGAACAAATACGCTCACACTGGAATGCACAACCCGGCCTAAGGCATTCCAAAAAATTTATTAATATCTCAAAAATAGAACTAGAGACATTCAATCAGTGAGCAAACAGAATGCTAAGATCCTTACTGACTTCCTAACTGGACATTACTCTCTAAACTACCATCTCAAGAAAATGGTCCGTGTCCAATCGGAAACGTGCCGTCTCTGCCTTGAAGCCACCGAAACAGCCCATCACATACTCTGTGATTGCCCGGCCATAGCCAGACTTAGCCTAAAGCACTTTTGTAAAGGCGGCACATCACCTCTTCCTCAGCTCAAACTATCCTAAGCTTCATTAATGAACTTGATTTCAGCTAGTTGACAACTACTACTCAAACAACCAACCGGGGGATAGCACAAAAGATCTCTTTAGGTTGCAGTGCTCCGGGGGTCGATCTCTGCCCTTCCTCCTCCGTTACCTTAAAAAAAAAAAAGATGGAAACGTTATAAAGATTGTCCGGTGTTAGAACCACCCAGGTAGTGATACGAATCTCAGGAGGTCCGTCAGCTCTACATTACCTAAGTCCTCCAGCTCCGAGAAGAAGTAACTACCAAAAGTCCTCATTCTTCTGACTGATATTGGCCTAACAGTCACACAGCAAGTGACGAATGGGTTCAATTTCTTCTTCATCCCTGCAACTTTTACAATAGTCGTTATGCAGCACACCGAGTCGCTCCGCGTGGACGCCAATGGCACAATGACCAGTAAGTGTGCCAGAAACGACAACGAAGGAAACATATCTTCTTCTTCCTTTTATCAACGAGGTTATGATCCAAAAATAAGGGATCACAACCCTTCCACTTCACCGCATTTCTACTGATCCGCCTGTGGGGTTCGCCCAAACATATCGTTTCTTTAGATATCCATATGCCCTGATACCCCGCAGAGGATCACCACATTGACTCTAGATATCTCGTTTAACAGTGATTTGTAGGTCCTCACAAGATTCTTCCTACTTACAACAGAATCGAGAGCCCTTACGGCTGCCTGGCTGTTTATATAGACAGTGATCGTCTTACCAACGATTTTACTCTGGCGTATACCATAATTTCAGCAGCCTATATGATGGCTGTGACTTTGGCCTGAAAGACGCTGCAGTCGTCGCTTATTATAAAGAAGTGGTTTATACCAAGGGCTTCGCAATAAACTCCGGCTCCCATGCCAACGTTCATCTTAGAACCGTCGGTATAGAACGTCAACACCTTTTTCTTCATGGTTCTTCGGTTCTACCAGTACATATATTCTGTCAGGAATTCTTGTAGCGAATCTGCTTTCAAATGCTAGGATCGGGTTCATGTGATCAATTTCTGTAAATCTACCAGTAGTGCCCAATCGGGACAAAATGGAGGCGTGGTCGTAAAGGCTCGATGACCACAATCGGCCTTCTCTCAGTCTTACAGAGGTTTTGGCCGCCAGACTGCTACAGTATATACGTATATTAAGCGGAATGAAACTAAGCTTGGTTTCCATAGCCGCCTTTGGTGTTGTTCTCATTAATCGCATGACTCCGATGCACGCTGTCCTCTGCATTTTGGTGAGGTTTGAAAGCTGGTATTGCTTCTCAAGTACCGTCCACCATACAAGTGAACTATATGTGAGAATGGGTCTTACAACCGCCGTGTATATCGAGAACACCACAGTTGGCTTGAAGCCCCACGTATTACTGAATGCCTTTTTGCAAGAATAGAAAGCTACGCTTGCTTTTTTGACACGTTCGGCAATGTTTTCCTTCCAGTTTAGTTTGGAATATAGAATTACGCCTAGGTGTCGAGCTGAACTTGAGGTGCTTAGAAAATACCACCAATATTTGGGAGTCTCAAAATAGGGAGTGAATAGATAGTGAATAGAACTAAATCCGTCTTTGAGGGGTTCACTCCCAGCTCTTTGCTGCTGACCCAATTATCCATAAGTTGTAGTACGAGACTGAGCCTTTGACTTAGGACCGGAGGGAATTTCCCCGAAACCAGGACAACCACATCGTCGGCATTGGCCCTCGCATTTAAGCCATTTTCCTTCAGTATTTCCAAAATCTCATCCACTACAAGAAGTCATATTAGCGGAGACAGAACTCCGCCTTGGGAGGTTTCTCTGTGGACAATTCCCGTATGATTACATCTACTTCCGTTGAAAAAATAATCCTCGATTGAAACATCTATGCGATTAGTTTGCAGAGGCGGGTGTTAAGATGAGATCTGTGTAGGCTATTCAGGATCGCGTCAGAGCTTACGTTGTTGATCGCCCCAAGAGTGAACTCCTTGAAGTGGAGGGATCCTTCTACACTTGATGCGACCCTGTGAAGGGCTGTGTCTACCCATCTGCCGCAGGGGTATGCATGTTGTGATTTAGATAAATTATCATCACCGATCACATTCCTTATATGTACATCTACTAAACGTTCCAAAGTTTTCAGCATAAAAGACGACAGACTGATATGTCTCAGGTCTTTCGCGTTTGTGTGGCTCGCTTTCCCTGCTTTGGGAATAAATACAACACGCTCCTCCTGCCATGTTTTAGGAACATATCCTAGCCTAAGGCATCCTATGAAAATATGCTTGACCCATGGAGTAGCAATATCCACTGACTCTGGCAACATCACAGGTCGAATGTTCTTTCCTTACTTTTAGTGGTCCCAAATAATATTCGCTTCTCGAAAAATGCGGATGTCCAAAATAATGGATGCATATCTTACGCTGATCACAATTCTTCTTCTTCCTATTTCGGCGAGGTTATGATTCGAAAATAAGGTATCATAACTCTCCCACTTCATCGCATTTTTACTGATCCGTGTGTGCGGTTAGCCTATTTGAGCTCAGAAAATATTGGCAGGCCTCCCGATTTTGGATCACCTGGTTACTGAGGCGAATCAAATGCTGATGTCGTTGCATTTGTCGTTGCGTTGACCCAGGCAATTATAGGCCTGCCTCTTGTGCCTCGCGATGTCTTTGGCCTTTTTAACAGGGTTCAAATGATCTCTTCTTTGAACGCGGCATTACTAGCTGATGTGAAGGCTTCCACGGCTCTTCGAACTTGTTATTCGATCAAGCTTTTTCACTCCTGCTGTCATGCGAAGCATCTTTATCTCAGCTGCCGCTAATTTACTCTAATACTTTTTATACACCGCCCAACATTGTGAACCGTATGTGAGCGCAGGACGCACAACTGCGGTGTAGAATCTTCCTTTCAACTTAGGGGGCATTTTTCGCTCACTTTCTCGCCAGTTTACCCTACGCCTACGCAAGATTGAAGTCGTTATCACAGGTTGCTTTGCTTTGCTATTGATCATAGATCCCAGTTATGTGAACTTTTCGCACTTTGGTGCAATAGCTCTTTAAGTGCCAGGGCCTAGCTTCTCGCAACCACTCATGTTGTGTGCGTTATATTTTTTACACAAATGGAAGGGACCTACAGTTTAGTGAGGTATCCGAACGGCAATTTGAGAAGCTTTTTCGTGACAACAATACTCTCGGATGTTTGTCAGACGCTCGCGAGAGGTGGGACGGTGAAAAAAACTTTTAGATGTTTTCTGGGATTCGAACTTGGAACCTCATGCGTAGTGGTCTGACACACTAACCACTTACGCCACGATGCCCACGGCGTTCCACTCAAATACAGTCTGAAATAGGCCTGAGTGGATCAGAGAACGGGAAGCACAAGTACTCTATCAATTACTCGACCACCTCAACAAAATGAGAAGCTCGGACGATATCCTCTGTCGGCTCTGCCTAGAAGAGGACAAAACCGCAGAACACATACTGTATGAGTGTGCAGATCTGTTTTGAAGAAAATTTTTTTCCTTAAGGAGTTCATATCTCTAAGGGACCAGAACTCCTCCGCAGCCGTAGTTATCGCTTTCATAAGTACTGCTGTTCTCAAAGTTGGCCGCTGGCACAATAGATCTTTCTGATCTTTCTGGTCGTAGTACATTCAGGCCATATGGTCATGGTCACAACTTGTTAAAGAAATGCTAAACAAATATTTTAGAAGAAACGTGAAAACATAACATACGCACCTACAATACTATAAGCTGAAAGCACTCATCTCGTACTCTGAAATCCTGTAACCGACTATGTCACTGCAGAGTCGCAAAATATTTGAGTGAACATTATCTAATAGCGAATTGTAATTACAGCGGAAATCCCTTATACAAAACCAAACAGTGCACATATTTTGCATTCAAAAAACAAAAAAGGCAACTACTACGTGAAATACGTATAAAAATGCATTTCACTAGTCGTCAGTCCTTCCTCAAACAAGAATGTCCTAAATCACATTTTTTTCAAAGTAATGCACACACACACACAAAGCAAATAAAGAAAATCTAAAACAAATGCAATTAAACAAAAAGTCCATTTTCTCTTTAACGTAAAAAAACCAACAACAATTTTTGCCTTAAACAATTGAATTTACATCAAATAATTGCAAAAACACTTTGCCATAAAAACATAACCTTAAAAGCATATACTGAACTAAATTTTATTGAATTATAAATAAATAATAAAAAAAAAAAATAAAAAATTAAAATAACAACCGCCTCTCATATGTTAAGCTTTATTAAGTTAATTTTTTATTTCATAACTTATTTTTTTAAATTTATTTCTTAGAAATAAATGAAAATTATTATTAAACCAAAAACAAATACTTAAACATTTTTTGTGTATAAGGATAATAGATATATACATGTATAAGGAAGATATAATAAAAATTCTTGAATAATAGTAATATAACTAATATAATATCTCTATGAGAATTAATTTAGAAATTTCAATTAAAATACTTATGACGAATAGAATAAACACAATATTTTGAAATGTTTACCAAACAACAAGAGCAACAAGAAGAAGTAGAAATAAATCCAGTAACATAAACAACTAGACTCTTAGAAATGAAATATTAAATTAAAACAAAACAAAGAAAAGGAAGTAATAAATAAAATATTGAAAACTGCACAAATTTGTTTTAATTTAGGTAAGCCACATGGTGGCTATAATCCGTAATCGTTAGTATTCACATAGACCAAATGAGGTCTATTGCGTTACCACATGAACTAGTTATTTCTGCTACTCTTGATTTCCGAATCGGCGATATCTGTAAGTTCCTCAAAGAAGATTTCCCCTAGGGTTTGTTTTCCAGCTGAGGATAGTGCTGGGCAGCCGCGGAGCAAGTGAAATGGAGATTCCTCCTCTCCTTCGTCCATACAGATGCGACAAAAGTCATGTGCTGGAGTTCCAAGCATCGCGGCGTGCCTGCCCAGTACCTAATAGCCAGTAAACAGTCCAACTAGGATACCCACGCAATGCATCATCTGCTAATCAGCAGCAGGCGTTTTGTTTTCTTTTATTTAACTGTGGCCATGTTTGGGAACTGGCCCTCCAGGTTGGGGGTTGTGCCATCGGGGTAACTTCCCTACCACGTAAAAAAACGAATGGTTCAGAAACAACCAAAAGCCTCGGATAAGGATGACTCAATGACTCAATGACGACCCCAGCAAACGACATAAGGACAACAACCTTCGGATCTGTACAGGGAATGTTCTGTCCGTTTACAGACCACGTGCAGCCGAACAACTAGCAGAGGCCCTAGACTGCTGTAAAGCAGATATTACCGCCATCCAGGAAGTTCGATGGGATGGACCGGGCAAAAAGAGGATGAAAAACTGTGAGATCTACTACGGTGATTGCCACAAAGGCAACAGGCAACAGGCAACGCTTATTCGGATGCGGATTTGTCATCCGCGGCAGACTTAGGCAAGAAGTCTTAAGCCTCCGACACGTGAGCGAGCGTATTATGACTATCCGTATCAAGGCTAAATTCGCTAGCATAAGCCTAATATGTGTTCGTGTCCCCACGTTCGAAAAGGACTGTGTGTTGTGAGTGTGAGTGTTTCTACGAGCTCCTCGACAAAACATATGAGCAATGTCCTAAATACGACGTTAAAATATTGGGCGATTTTAACGACAAAATAGGAAAGGAGGACGTCTTTGGTAGGACAGTCGGTAAGCATAGCCTACACGACACCACGTCTGATAACGGACTAAAGCTAATTGAAATATTACCATAGCAAGCACACGGTTTCCTCATCTCAATATTCATAAGCAGACATGGCGTTCCAATGATCATGTAACGATCAACCAAGTCGATCATATTGTGATCGAAGCAAGACATGCCTCCAGTATTCTGGATGTCCGGACCTTCCGAGCGGCTAACATAGACTCAAATCATTACCTTGTTGTAGCTAAGGTACGAATGCGGATATCCCAAACTAAGCAACAGAGACGAATCACTGTGAGAAAATTTAACGTCGCAAAACTAAAATCGCAAGAGACTTCCAGAGTTTTCGCTGAACATGTATCCCGTATCAAGTGCCGAAGACCAGTGACAACGCTGCCAACATGCTATCAGAAACGCCGTGATTGATGTGCTGGGTCTCGTTTGCCCACCACCGTGAAACCCCTGGTTTGACGAAGAATGCCGGCGAGTGCATGCAGCAAAACAAAACGTATACAAAGCGGCGCTGCAAAGGAAGACGAGAGCTGCTTGTGAGCTCCATGAGCGAAAGAGATGAAAAGAACATTAACTTCTCCAAAAGAAGAAGAAAGAGCATGAGAAGCGCGCGATTGAGAATATCGAGAGATTATACTCCAGCAGCAATGTAAGGAAGTTTTACCAAAAGGTAAAAAGAACGTACCAGAGAAGCAATACCCGTACAGAAACCTCGTAATAGAATCACAGTCAGTGCTGAGAATATGGAAAAACTACTTCTGCAAACTGCATAACGGCGACGAAGACCAACATCCCACTGTCAGGCAGAGTGAACCATTCAACATAAACGATGATAGTCAAAATTTCCGTCCGCCTGACCGAAACGAAGTGAGGATAGCAATATCCAAGCAAAAATCCAACAAGGCTGCTGGACCGGACGGCTTACCGGCTGAATTTTTCAAGGCAGCTGGGGATGAATTGGTAGAGTGCATACACCAGCTCATCTCTAAGATTTGGTCAGACGAGTGTATGCCTGATGAATGGAATCTCAGCATCGTCGTCCGATCCACAAGAAAGGAGAACCCCTCAACTGCGCCAATTATAGAGGCATCAGTCTCCTCAACATCGCATATAAGATCTTTTCTGCGATATTGTGTGAACGCCTGAAACCTTTTATCAACAGCCTGATTGGTCCCTATCAGTGCGGTTTCAAGCCAGGAAAGTCCACAATCTATCAAATCTTCACAGTTCGGCAGATTCTGGAGAAAACCCAAGAAGTCCAAATCGATACTCACCACCTCTTTATCGATTTCAAGGCCGCCTATGACAGCATCTATAGAGAAGAGCTTTATAGAGCCATGTCTAGTTTTGACGTCCCTGCCGAACTTGTTCGTCTGTGCAGGATGATGGCAGAACGCTTGCTGCTCCATCAAGGTCGGTAATGACCTCAACGAGACCTTTGATGTCAAAAAAGGTTTGAGACAGGGTGACGCGCTGTCATGTGACTTCTTTAATATTGTACTTGAATGGATTGTGCGGAACTCACAAGCCAACACCAAATGCACAATCAAAAGTCCGTACAACTGGTTGCATACGCCGACGATATTTACATAATTGAAAGAACTCAGCGGGCTGTCACCGGTGCGTTTGCAAGCATTGGAGTTGAAGCGACCAAAATGGGTTTAGCGGTAAACGAGGGCAAAACCAAATATATGCTGTCAACAAGAAAGGACAATCAACACCGACGAATTAGACAGAACGCCACAGAGGGCAACTATAACTTCGGGGTAGTAAGGACTTAGTCTACCTTGGCTCTGCTTTAAATTCTACAAGCAAGATCAGCGCAGAAATCAAGCGAAGAATAACTCTTGCCAATCGCTGTTTTTCGGGCTTATAAGGCAATTCAACAGTAAAGCCCTATCTCGAACAACTAAGGAGACTCTGTATAAGATCCTGATCGTGCTTTACGGCACTGAAGCATGGACTTTATTAAAAGAGTATGAAGAAAAATTCTTCGTAAGATATTCGGTCCCGTTTGCGTTGACGGGTTTTGGAGAAGAAGATTCAATAACATACTATACGAGCTGTACAGCAACATCGACCTGGTCGAAAAGCTTCATATTGGACGTCTGATAAGATATGTAGAGCGAATGGGCACCAAACCAACGCTCCGGCCCGCAGAGACTTCGAATCTAATCCCGAGGGACGACGCAGTATAGGACCTTCTCGCCTTAGGTGGCGCTCACAAGTTCAAGGGGACCTCGACCAACTTGGAGTGCGCAACTGGAGGCAATTAGCTAAAGACCGAGCTAAATGGAGAGGCTTGTTGGTTGAGGCCCAGGTTCACCCCGAACTGTAGCGCCAGTTAAGCAAGTAAATAGGTTATTGCTCTACCAATTTTCATCTTATTATTGGTGATCCGAGTGCATTTAAAGTTTGTTGAATGTCGGTGTAAATTATGATGTTCGCGTTCGATACCGATCTCGTCGACAGCCATTCAATCAATTCACGAATAGCCTTAACCTCCGCTTTGAATACACTGCAATAATCTGGTAGCCTAAAAGACTTTTGCAAATCCCGGGGCACCAGAACATGCCTGCCCCTACACCATCCTCTGTCTTAGACCCATCGGTGTATATTTCCAAAGCAGAATTATTTTACGATAACATTCTCCGCCCAATTCTGTCGACTGGGAATGTTTGTGTTGTATTTAATATTGAAGTCCATGGACGGTGTTAAGTTGTCTGTAACTTCTGCCACGCTGCTGCATACGCTTAGGATTTTGCCATACCGTGTATCATTACTCATCCACTTTGATGATTCTTTCAGTCGGAAAGCAACAATTTTATTGCTACCACCTTCCCATAAATATCTGTCGGAATGATATGTATCATTGTTTCCAGCGCCACCGTAGAAGTCGTGCGGAGAGCGTCAGTAGCACAGACACATGCTGGCTTGGGAATTGTACTTATGGCAGTTATAAAGGTCAGATACCTTTTCCAGTGCGGTCCACCAAACAAAGATTCCATATATGGGTAATGGTCTTACTGTCGCATTGGATGCCCCACTTATACCCCAAGGATCGTTCACATGCGTATAGTGCCGTAGCGGCCTTCTTAATACGTTCAATTTCTAGTTTAGTTTCCTGTCCAGTATAACGCTTAAGTATTTTGCATGTTCAGAGAAACTGAGGCGTATTTCTTTCATTTTTGGTGGTGTGATCTCCGGAATTTAGTGCTTTTTTATATATAGCACCAGCTCAGTTTTCGCCGGGTTGACATTGTTACGTTCCACATTCGCGGTTCAAGGCTCTAAGGTGCCGACAGACCCAGTAGGAAAAGGTCGTGGGGATTTGATGTTAAGTAAGAGCGCCACGCGATTTCCCCTAGGGTCCTGAAATGTTTTACTGGAGGAATCGTGAACCCCAGAAAAGATTCGCGTACCGACAAATTAATACCCCGTTTAGATTTAGGTCAAAATTAGTTTATTAATATTCACTATAATCGACAACTCCAAGTCACAATCCCAGATGGGGAAAAGAAAAAAGAAAAAAAAAAAAACTATGCAATGACGGACTTTAAAAAGAAGGAAATAATATGCCTGTACCCTGAGATCTAGGATCAAAACAAAAAAGCGCCGCAACGTTGCCACCCTTTCATTCACACCCCCAACCAGTACGATCAAGAAGAGTAATTACAACTAGGCTTATATAATAATAATATATATGTGAATGAGAAGTTAATTATAAATCTTAACATCGACTACCTCATGAATACAAACGAAAAAAAGACAATAAGAAAAGAAAAGAAAAAGACAAAACTCAGCCTGGGACTCGAACACTGTTGTCCTACGATGTACGAGTAAGTTGATGGACTATCCGGCCACCGTGCACTCAGCAGATACCTCGGACTCGAACACGGTTGTCCTACGATGTAAGTTGACGGACTCTCCGGCCATCGCCCACTTAGCAGATAACTCGCCAACCAACCTCGTTCAGTCCCTTCCGACTCCCATGCACGACCAAGGGAAAACCTCAGATGCCTTACTCGGCTTGCTTCGCGCTGCCTCTCGCTGAAGAAACTAGCTCGGGCTTTGCAATAAACCTCTAACACCGTGTTGTCCACTGGTAGGATTTGTGACAATTTAAAAGTCCGGATGATCAGTAAGCTGGCTGATTCTACCACGGTCACAATTAAACATTTAGAGGGAAGGGATTTTATCCAGCAGCCTCGAGCGGATTTCTTCCGTCCACACGAATAGTCGCTTTTCTCTATTCCGAAATTCCCAATGGGGATATGATGGTTGTACTTAAATATTACCCGCGTACGCTTCAATAAAAAGTCCGCAAATTACCAATTTTAACCCCGGACCATGTCTGTCTGTGCTAAGGACTCTCATTAACTAAACAAAGTCCTCTTGTTTTTTTTTTTTTTTGACGAGACTCGATCGGTCGTAGATGATAATCTCATCCCCTACATGATTGGATTGTCGTGGATGAAAACTCATGTCTACGTGACTGGATTGTGTTCGGTGGTGAAATCCTGACAAACAAACGGCGATGTCATGCGGTCACAAAAGCCAGGGTCGCCCCAGAGGTTTTGTCGTTATAATATTATTTATTTTATTATTATTTTATTTTTGTTTTCCTTCTTGGTGGGGTGGAAACTTATTAACTCATTAAACATTAAGTCCCCATCTGTTAGTCTACTTGACTAATTTGACAAGAGTTGATTCCATGAGCTCTCCTAAGGTCGTCGGATGGTTACCACTGATTTCTATAGCAATGTCGTCTGCATAAGCTATGACTTTATATCATTCCATTTTTAAGGAAAGGAGTACTTCGGTTTTAATTTAACAATATTAAAAGTAAATGGAACGATAGGTTAGGTTAGGTTAAGTTGAAGAGGCTGCCAATTTGCGTCAACACAGATAGACCAAGGAAGGTCTGTTGTGGTACCGCGAAGGATCATGTAATCCCAGCCTACTCGTCAGAACCATTTGGAGCTTCTAATGAAGCAAAGGAGGCTCCTGATGTCTACAGCTATCAGATCGCCCAAATCATTAAAATAGAACGCTCCTAGGTTAAGCTTTCTTCTATGGAAGAGAGCTGGGCACACACAAAGAAGGTGAGGAATGGTTTCTTCCTCTTCTTCGTCCATGCAGCTTCAGCAAAAATTATTTGATATACCCAAAGCCTTGTTGCATGCTTGCCTATTAGACAGTGTCCTGTAATTACATCTATAGTAGCGCCAATATGGAATTGGTTAAGAGAGATCAATTTCTAAGAGCGTTTCACATCCAGCTTGGACCAAATCTGTTAAGTCCCTAAACAGTTGTACCACTTGTCCACATAAGATTTGTTCTTTCGAATATATATATATATATCGAATTTACAAGTAGCGATTGGTTTACCTAGATTATCCTTATCTGGAAGGATAGGTACAGTTAGTAATATTCTGGCGAGTTCATCAGCCTTACAATTCCCCGGAATATTCCTAAATCCAGGCACCCAATAGAGGTGGGTATCAAACTACTCCGCCATCTCCTTGGGACACGATCGGCAGTCTAGGGCTACTAATGGATTTATAGAGATCGATTCCAAGGATTTGATTGCAGCTTGGCTGTCTGAAAAAATGCAGATATACTTCGTGGATATCACGTTTTACTTAAGCCAAGATAAAACTTCCTTAATCGCCATTATTTCCGCCTGAAACACACTGCAATGATTTGGTAGACGGAAGGAGAGTTTAAGATTAAGCCTGTCAGAGAAAACACCTCCACAAACTCCGTCCTTCGTTTTTGAGCCGTCAGTAAAGAAGTGGATCGTGTTGTAATAGATCAAATCTATTACGTAAGGAATTACATTTGTTATGCCTCTGAACTATGTTCTACTTTTGTACTCTGAACTGCAATAAAACGAGACTTCCATCTTTTGTCTTCTTGCCGTATTCTGCGAATTTATTGGTTCGCGTTTTCTTTTGTTTCTGCGCGTTTAAATAATTTTATCAGATCGACTCATCTTCTCAAAAAGCATCGTAGTTCCAGAGTGATCTGGAAAAAAAATTGAACAATAAACGAAACGAAAATTAAACTTCGAATTAAAATCGGTTGACGTTGAAACACTGATTAATGATTAATTCACAATCAGATCGCAGAGTTCGCTTGGATATGCCAAAAATGATCACAAGACAGACAATGAATTGCAATTCAATTAGGCAACCCGTCAGTCAAGACTATAAATCTTGTTTATCTGAATATAAACAATTTAGATGTCTGCGAACAAAATTTGGAACCGCGGCCAGCAAACCAATTTGCAATCACGTCCACTTGAGAAGATTTTATGATCACTACTAATTAACACCTTGTTACCGTAAAACGAAAACTAGAATAAAATTTAGATTTTCAGATCAATCAGCCATAAAAGGGTGATTAAGTTTATCAGTAATACCGATATAGTTTTTCAGATCATTTACGGGAGCTGGCTTCGGCTGTACGAATTAGGAATGACTTTCGGTTCAACACCAAAAATATTCGAATTCTGATTAGTTCACAGCATGTGGCCACATAATAATATTGGAAGTGATCGGCAGTTGAGATCACATTAATTTTTTTTTAATAATTTACGCGTGTGCAAGGGGTTATGGTATGCTAAGACACAGCGCGGGGGGTAGGAAAATGTTTTTTTTATTTATTTGATTATTAATTTCATCTACGGAGTAGTTACTTTTACATATTTCTTAACATTTCTTTATATATCTGGTATAACTATAATATTAGGTGGTTACATATGAAATTTCCGATTTTTATGTGGAAATTTAAAGAAAAAAATTAGCAAAGTTTATTAAAAAAAATAATCTGCATTTACATCTATGGTGTCTTACCAACAAATATTCCTCTATTGAAAGGTCCTTATGCTCTTGGGCGAAGAAGTCTTCAAAGTCCTGTTTTTTGGGGTATTATGTTTTGGAAGTCATTGCACAAACTTCGGTAAAGGTAGTAATCGGTTGGGGATAAGTCTGGTAAATAAGCGAACGTCTATAGTGGACACAAAACCAGCTTTACGCTTTCTCGTTTTACAACCGCTGGTTCACAACACAATCACAATCATGCCTTTGCCGCCAGCATCAAGTGCCGAAGACCAGTGGCAACGCTGCCAACATGCCATCGGAAACGCCGCGACTGATGTGCTGTGTATCGCTCGCCCACCACCGCAAAACCCCCGGCGCTGCAAAGGAAGACGAGAGCCGAGCTCTACGAGCAAAAGAGACGGGGATAACACCGGCTTCTCCAAAAAAAGAAGAAAGAGCATGAGAAGCGCGCGATCGAGAATATTGAGAGTTTATACTCCAGGAAAAATGTACGGAAGTTTTACCAAAAGGTAAAAAAGAACGTGTCAGAGGAGAAAAACCCGTACAGAAACCTGTAAAGATGAAAATGGAAACCTCGTAGTAGAATCACAGTCGGTGCTGAGAATATAGAAAAACTAATTCTGCAGACTATAACGTTAACGAAGACCAACATCTCGCTGTCAGACAGAGTGAACCATTCAACATAGACGACGATAGTCAAAATGTCCGTCCACCTGACCAAAGCGAAGTGAGGATAACAATATCCAAGCTGAAATCCTACTGGACCTGACGGCTTACCGGCCGAACATTTCAAGGCAGCTGATGATGAATTGGTAGAGTGCATACACCAACTCAATTCTAAGATTTGGTCAGACGAGTGTATGCCTGATGAATGGAATCTCAGCATCGTTGCCCGATCCACAAGAAAGGAGACCCCTTCCCCTGCGCCAATTATAGAGGCATCAGTCTCCTCAACATCGCATATAAGATCTTTTCTGCGATATTGTGTGAACGCCTGAAACCTTTTATTAACAGCCTGATTAGACTCTATCAGTGCGGTTTCGGGCCAGGAAAGTCCACTATCGATCAAAGTTTCACACTTCGGCAGATCCTGGAGAACACCCAAGAATTCCAAATCGATACTCACCACCTCTTCATCAATTTCAAGGCCGCCTATGACAGCATCTATAGAGAATAGCTTTATAAAGCCATGTCTAGTTTTGACATCCCTGCCGAACTTGTCCGTCTGTGCAGGCTGACGATGGAGAGCGCTCGCTGCTCCATCAAGGTCGGTAATGACCTCACCGAGACGTTTGATGTCAACAAAGTGACGCGCTGTCATGTGACTTCTTTAATATTGTACTTGAACGGATTGTGCGGAACTCACAAGCCAACACCGGAGGCACAATCTATTACAAGTCTGTACAACTGCTTGCATACGCCGACGATATAGACATTATCGGAAGAACTCAGAGGGCTGTCACCGGTGCGTTTGCAAGCATTGAGGCAGAAGCAGCCAAAATGGGCTTAGCGATAAACGAGGGCAAAACCAAGTACGAGTATATGCTGTCAACAAGAAGGAACAATCAACACCGACGAATTGGACAAAACGTCACAGTGGGCATCTTTAACTTCGAGGTAGTAAGGGACTTTTTCTACCTTGGCTCTGCTATAAACTCTAAAAACAGCATCAGCGCAGAAATCAAGAGAAGATCAGCTCTTGCCAATCGCTATTTTTTTGTGGCTTATAATGCAACTCAAGAGTAAAGCTCTATCTCGAACAACTAAGGAGACTCTTATCACCCCAATCCTACTTTATGACGCTGAAGCATGGACTTTATTGAAAGCGGATGAAGATATCCTTGGTCGCTTTGAGAGAAAAATTCAATAACGACCCATACGAGCTCTACAGAGACATCGACCTAGTCAAAAGAAACTTCGTATTGGACGTTTGAGATGGCTAGCACATGTAGAGCGAATAGACACTAACGTTCAGTCCCACAAAATCTTCGAATCTAACCTAGAGGCACGACGCAATAGAGGGCCTCTACGCCGTAGGTGGCGCGCACAAGTTCAAGGGGACCTTGACCAACTTGGAGCTTGCAACCGGAGGCAATTAGCTAAAGACCGAGCTAAATAGATAGGCTTATTTTTTGAGGGGCAGGTTCATCCCGAGCTGTAGCGCCACCTTAATAAATAAGTAAGCCGCTGGTATACGCTGGTTAAAATTAAAGCCGACGATGAATGGGAGCATCCATAGTGAATTCACTTCCAGCTTTAACATTTAATTCTTGTTGATACCGGTAACCATCTTTCAAGCGTGTTCAATGTGTTTTCTTTGGGAAGAATTTTATTCCGATTGAGGTTACCACCAAAACCGGCGGCACCGACGCGATGTTCACTATGAGCATCACCTGGTAGAATCACGCTAGCTTTAAGTACCGACGTGAATCTCGCCGGAAAGCTGGTAAGCGATTAAGCGAAAAGCTGCTTCACTTACCCTTACAAGGACGTACCCTAACACGGGTGAAGGAAAACTTCATATCCCAACTTCGCCAGCGTCGGGAACGTTGACTTTGCTGTATTTGGTCTTGTATTATCATGCAGCAATATAGGAGCATACCTATTTACCAGTGACTGCTATTTTTGGCACAATTTGTTGTGCATTATATTGATTTATCTACAGTACGACTCAGCCGTTATTATTTCTCGGCGCTTGAGAAACGAATAATGGACAACTCCCTCACTCGTCCATCATACTGTCAACATTAACTTTTTGGGGTGTTAGTCTGTCTTGGTTAGTCCCCTATGAAGCTCACTCGCGTCTACCTATTCTCCCGACCTCTTCCGATTATCGCATAGGATCCACTTCTCATCGCAGGTGAAGACGCCATGCAAGAAAGGATCCACAGGGTATCTATTCGCTAGTGTTAAGACGTGGGGCACCCATCTTTCTACTTTTTTTTACCGTTCCGATTGCTGAAAAGAAACGGTTTACGGTTACAGTTGTGACTTATAATGTAAAAAGTATTTTGAAGATCGTAGTTAAAATCGAGCCTATGCGTACAAATACACGATCGATACCTCAGTGCAAACGCTGTCAAGGTTTCAATCACACCCAGTCGTATTGCCAAAAACAACCGAAATATGTAAAATATACCGGGAACCACTTATCAGAAAGGTGTGACTTAAATAAGCAGGCTCCGCCGACCTGCATAAACTGTAAAGGCAAGCACCCAGCAAATTATCGAGGTTGTGAAGTAGCAAAGGAGCTTCAAAAAAGGCGGGATACTCTCAAGACCCCGATACACCCGAACCCAAGCTTAAGGGATCGTAAAACCGATAAGCCTAAGACCGCTAAGCCAGTCAAAACGACGAGACCGATAAAGGAAAATAAAAAAATTCCGCAAGAGAACGTCGCTGGTCTAAGTGCAGCGGAAAAACTGCCACAGGTTGACGCGAGATCGTACGCGCAAGTCGCGTCAAACGAAAACAAATTAAGATCAGCTACAACAGATCCCGTCAGCCAAATATTTAGCATTATATTGGAAAAATTTGAGGACCAAATCAAGGTTAATAAAATTATACTTGACCAATTGAGCAGACTCGAGTTCAAACCTCGCAAAACAATAAAAAAAACATGAATATGAAACAGCTGCTTGAGATACTAACGTGGAACGCAAACGAAAAAAATAGACGTGTTAGAAGTGTTTCTACGGAAAAACAATATTGACATTTGTTTGGTATCGGAAACGCACTTAAAAAGGGGACTAAGACCCAAAATAAAAGGTTACAGCGATTACCATGCGAATCATCCTTCGGAAAAATGCGAGAGGCGGGTCCTCTCTTTACATCAAAGACTGTATTAAGCACTCCGAAAACATAGAAATAGAATTTGATTCTATGCAAATAAGCTCAGTCTCCGTAAAAATAAACCACTTAGACTACACCATCGGATCTAGTTACTTCCCTCCGGGAAATAAGCTAGTAGAAGACGACCTCGTTCGTCTCTTTGACTCACTCGGACCTAATTTGGCCTTAGGTGACCTTAACGCGAAACACACTTTCTGGAGATCAAGATGAAATTCGACAAAAGGCAGATTATTGTACAAAGCCAGCATGAAACGTGGGGTGAACTTTTTTTCGACAGGAAAGCCAACTTATTGGCCAACTGACAAAATAAAATCCCTGACCTCGTCGACTTCTTTATCGCAAAAGGGTTAACTACAAATTTGACGGAAGTCGAAGAATGCTATGATCTATGCTCAGATTAGTTAGTTAGTTAGACTATTTATTTTTCATACAAAAAATATTTACAAATTTTTTGGTATTTAGGTTAGCAAGTCTATTTGGTTTGGCTGAAGGCCGTCTACCAGACTGACATTAAAAAATAAATAAATGAATAAAATAAGATAAAAGCACATTTGTTTTTTTTGTCTTTTCTACTATTTCAAATTAGTTCAAAAAATATTTGCGATGATAGCTTGCATTTTAAAAGTTTTCTTCAAGAATACAGGTTCGATAACGTAGAGCATTTACGGTGTACCTATGTAGTAAATCCCAACCTCTGTCTCCGTTTAGTATGCTCATCGCTTCTTCCAGCTCAAGTAAATGTGTTCCAAAAAAGTTAATACGAAATTCCTTTAGAATGGGACATACTGCAAACGAAGAAGACCCATTGATCTCAGTAACCAGTAAAAAAAAAAAATCTTAAGTGTTAATTGTATATATCTATATTATTCATTGTACATGTAAGATGAATCTTTTAAATTTACTCAAGTTTTATGGTATTACAAAAAAAAAAAAATTCTACTCGGGAGTTATAAAAATCCATTATATAAAAAAACACAAAAATTGTTAAACAAATGGTATTAGTGGCTTTGGTCACATACCTTATTTAACCCACTTTCATCACTTATAAAATATGTACTAAGTGTCTACCAGACAGATGTATAAATTAAACTTGGGAAATAAAAAAAATACTGCAAGGAAGTTATACACATCTTCTCGCTCTTTGCGATTGCAAAGGTTACACAGTAAGGGAAGTTCGGGGCGATGGGGTACATAGTTAAGGGGTAGGAGTTCTCCTCTTATTTTAAAGATGATGCTCATCATTTCTGACTTTTTGTCTGCTAAGAAATATGTTCTGTGGCACAGAAAGTTATTTAGCCTGCTGTAATATGCTCTATATTGTGATGACTTAGCTCCTCTGACATAATTGTCGTACATTCTTTGGCCGGTTTTCTCCAACAGAATGTTGAACTTTTGTTTCATTGACGCTGGCTGCTCGTTGGGAGCAATCAATAAATCCAATCCGCAATCCGCAATCCGTTGCTAGCCTTTCCCATTCTTGAATGGTCTTTCCCCTAGTCGTTAGTATCTGAGTTAGCACAAATTTCGGCACTCTTTCCTCCTTCGTTGCCATAACTCTTACCACGTAGTCGAAGTGGAGCTTGAGTGTATCCAAGAACAGAGGTGCTATACCGGTCTCAAGATGGAGCATGTAGTTGGGTGAAGAGCTCGGCAGCTTAAATATTCTCCTTATGAAGTAGCGAAGGAACTTTTCAACAGCTTCAAACGAACAGTATCCCCATACTTGTGCTCCGTAAAGGAGAATGGCGGTTGCAGTTGCACGGAATACTTTTTGCTTCGCAGTGTGCGTAACGTTTTTGTTGTTGATGCAAATTACCCAAACAGAAGCAATTGCTCGTTTAGCTTCCGCCAATTTAGATTTGAAATGCTTACTCATGCTCAGGTTGGATGCAATCAACACACCTAGGTACTTATATTCGCGGACAACTTCTATTTGCTCACCCTGATATGACCACTTTTCTCCTCGCGAGAACCTGCCACCTCCGCTTCTAAATATCATCATCTTCGACTTTGTTAAGTTAACAGACAAGTTCCAGGTGTTACAATAACTTTCTAGTCTATTTATCATGAGCTGCATGCCGTCCACTGTATCTGCGAAGAAGACAATATCATCAGCAAATAACAGAGCAGGGATCTTTGTTCGATTTATATCTATTCCACCTCTTACAGCTTCTATTATGTCGTTAACATATAGAACAAACAGCAATGTACTTAGGACACATCCTTGCTTAACGCCCATTGAAGTTTGAAACTCCTCTGATAAGTGGATCCCATCCCAGACGTAGGCCACGTAGTCCACATAGCCCTCAAAACGTTAACTACCTTTGTTGAAAATCCAATCTTATAGAGCTTATAAAAAAGCGCAACGCGGGCTATAGTATCAAAGGCGGCTCGAAAGTCTACGAAAAATGCATATAGTTTTTTATGATTCTTCTTATAATCCTCTGCGATATTTATGAGTGAGAATACTTGAACGATGGTTGAATAATTTCGCCTAAAACCTGCCTGGTATTCATGCAAAATGTCCTTATTTTCGACCCACAAAGTGAGCCTGTTGAAAAGTACTGCGGCAAACAACTTAGCCGATGTGTTTAAGAATGATATACCCCGATAATTAGCTGGGTCCTCGTAGTCGCCTTTCTTGTGCAACGGGTAGGTATATTATCGATTTTCGAAAGCTTCCTGGTACATTCGCTGTTTTAAATATTTGGTCGAATTCTGACGAAAGAGCTGCTAGAAATTCTGACGTACAATTCTTGTAGAATTCGAAAGAAATACGATCTTCTCCTGCGGCTTTGTTCCTTTTAGCATTCTCAATAGCAATTAGGACTTCATCTTCCGTGATCGGTGCATCTAAAAATTCATCAACAATCAGAGGGGCTGCATAATGGAATGATTGCGAGGTTTGTGTTGCATTGAGAAGGTTCTTGAAGTGATCTTTCAGCTTATCTGCTTGCAATCCCAGGATGATAGTATTCCTCTTTCCATTGACGATATTCACAGCCTTCCAAAACTCTGCTGAGGATCTTGCTCCATTTAGTAGATCTATGTTTCGTTGATCATACTCTTGCTTTTTTGAAAAGCAAAGATTTTTAAAATATTTGTTCGCCATCGCGTAAAGGACTTTAAGTGAAGTGGAATTGCTGGTGCGTAGTAATCTAAGGAATGCAAAGGATGCATCCCTAGCCCTAATGCATTCATTGTCAAACCATTTTTGTTTATTTAATCTGCCATTTCTTCTCGTTAGAGCATTTTGCGGGGCAGCTCTCCTAATTATCTCCGTTAACGCTTCTATACTAAAGGAAGTGTTTGATTCGTGAAAACTTACGAGTTCTGTGATAAGATTCTGTTGGTACAATTCTCGAAATCCATCTCTCCATGCTATCTTGGGCAATAGCCCTAACTGCGGTATGTTTGTAACATTTGACGCAGCAGACATTTTAAACGTTACCTCCAGGGGCATGTGATCGGGGAATGTTTTCATCGCTACTCTAAACTCGCTGAGTGAAGAAATCCAAGATCCGGAAAGAAAACAGTAGTCAATGACTGAACAAGCTGTTCCGCGAAGAAAAGTTAATTCCCCATGTGGCTCACCTTTACAGCTTCCATTTAAAATTCGGCAGTCGAAAGCATCTACTAGTTCGAGGATCCTGGCACCCTTAGTATCGCTGATTTCATCCTTTGAGTTGCGTCTTACATTTAAATATGATGAATCAAAACCACTAGCAAAATTATTTTGCGATAAACCTATTCTTCCGTTAAAGTCACCGATTAATATAGTGTTTCTTGATTCTAAAGAATTTAGCAGGTCTCTTAGGTTATCAAAATCACGCTCCCAATGACTACCGTTTAGATACACGGGCACTATATGGAGGATGGTATTGTCGTTTTTAATTTCCAGCACAGAAGTTTCTTCCACCCTCTTAAATTCAATCGCTACTCCTGGCAGCTGCTTTCGGTATCCAAATAGTTCACCTCCACTCCCTCTTCCATATAAATTTCTTTTTACAGCTGGTATACATTTTAATTCATAGTTTATAAAGAGACTCTTATAATTAGTAACTTCGTAGTCTGTTATATGGGTTTCGAACAATACAAAAATATCAAATTCCTTTATATAATTAAAAAAGTCCACAAATAATTGCTTGTTTTTTAATCCTGCTATTGTACATTAAAACCTAAAATTTTCAACGATGATAAATTTGCGATGTTCTGGTAGACGGGTATGCCTCAATTAGTCACCGCGTGTGAGCTCCCCCTCAAGGGCCCACACAAATTGTGTACAGCGGTTGTTTTCGACGTAGATGCACTTTTTGTTGCTTGCTGGTTGACATTGACACTTCGTGATGACATTGACAAATCATTGTTGTGTTTTTGTAAATCATCTAATATTTTTCTTAAAGATGCGGGGATGTCTCCAAATATTCGTTGGATTACATCCACGCCTTTCTCGTTGCCACATCTCAGCCCGTCGGAGATATCCCAAGTAAATATATTTTCTTCCACATATAATTTGTCATCCCTTAAAGCAGTTTTCATGGTCGGTCGCAACTCTCGCAGAACTTTCATAACCGCAGTCAACTTGGCCCTTCTTTTTCGGATATTGTGCGGCAAGTCTTTCCGAATACTGATTCGTGTACCTTTAAGTTTTTTTGCATTGCGTAGAACGTTTATAGCACTGTCTCGGGAATTCATTTTGACGATGATTGTGGCTTTACTCATAACGCGATTGCCCACTCTATATGCGGTCTCGATGTTGTTGGTGTTATCGCCCAAGTCCAACAGTCCAGCGCATATGGACTTTGCACTCTCAGCCGGGTCCTTATTGGTCTCTAACGGCAGGTGCACCACTAGATTGGTTTCGGTGCTTATCTGCATAAGCTTGTCTATTTGAGCCTCCAGCAATCTGTTACGGTTCTCTAATTGAACTACTTTTGCAGAGATTTTTTCGTGATTCTCTTTCAAAATCATTAGTTCTGTACAAAGTAGCTGGAAGTCCGATTTTGACGCAAGCCCCTTGGCAAGTTCTGCATTCTTTTCATGGAGAATCTGCTTAAACTTTTCGATGCTGATGCCTGTAACGCAATCCATTTCCAAGCCGCACGAACTTTTGCTAGGACGTCGTTTCTCACTATTGAAATTGTCTGGAGAAGTCTCCTGAAGTCATCTTTTGTTCATGAGTTAGAGTAGATGTTGTTGGGAGTTGCAAACTCGGACGTAGTATGTCTTATCTAGTAGAACTTACTCAGATTTTATTTTGAGGTCGTTCCTTGAACTTTTAGTGCACACTTAAAACAAGATTTTGCAAATATTTTTTGTTTTTTCTCAATTTTAATTTAATTTATTCACGGAGGTATTCAGAAGCTAGACCACTTTGACAGATCACAAATGTCAGTTCTATGCTCAGATCACTCAGCAGTCACTCTGAAAATAGGTGGAAGCCTAGTAAAAAATGAAGGACCACCTAGGTTAACTAGTGACAAAACTAACTGGGATGCTTTCAGAAGAGACTGCAAGGAAAATGTTGCTTTAAATGTACCGCTAAAGACACCCTTCGAAATAGAAGAAGAAATCGACAAACTCGTCGAAGCCATTTAGAGCTTAGCGTGGAAAAACACTCCTTTGCGGAGGACAGAAGCACGGAACAATAAAGTCAAATACTAGCCTGAAATCGAAGACCTCATACGAGAAAAGAGGAGAGCGCGCAAGAGATGGCAACAATCCCGCGCGCTACCGGATAAAACTTATCTGAACCACCTTTGTAACAAGCTAAAAAATGTGCTGCAGGACTTAAAAAAATCACGAGACTACTACTTACCTCGAGGGTCTGACCGCTGATAAGTATTCAAACTACTCTCTATGGAAAGCCTTGAAGTCCATAAGGAAACCTGTAATGCACTCGCCGCCAATTAGGAAAGCTAACGGGGAATGGGCAAAAGAAGACAAAGGGAAAGCAGAATTATTTGCCGATCACTTAGAGGAAACGCTCAAACATCCGAATGATAATACGGCACCCGACAACTTTAAAATAAAAACCGTATCCCTGTCCGAACTTCGAATGACAATAAAAAAATTGAAAAATAACAAGGCTCCGGGACATAATTTAATCACTGGCGAAATTTTGAAAGAGCTACCGAAAAAAGTGCTGGTTAAGTTGCTCTACATTATAAGTGCTTCTTTAAGACTATTATATGTTCCAAGGCAATGGAAAGTCGCCGAAGTTATTATGGTTCCGAAACCGGGGAAATGTGCAAATGACAACAAATCATATAGAACCATTTCACTTCTGCCAATAATATCTAAGGTTTTCGAGAAACTTCTGCTGGAACGATTGCAACCAGTAATTGAAGAAAGACACTTGATCCCGGATCATCAATTCGGCTTTCGGGTCAAACATTCCACAATCGATCAGATGTATCGAATAACGAACGAAATTGAAAAAGCTCTAGAAGGGGAAAAAATGTAGCAAGATGAAGGGACCGTTGTAGCAACGTTCGCAGACGACACGGCTATCCTCGTAACGGATGAGTCAGTCGAATCATCAACGGGAAAACTCCAACGAGCTTTGAACAAAGTATGCGAATGGACAAAAACCTGGCGAATAGTTCTCAATGAAACAAAATCAACGCATGTCAATTTTACGTTAAGAAAGATAAACAACTTACCTATATCCATTAACTCGGTGCAAATACCGTGCGCAAACGAGGCAAAATATCTAGGAATGACCTTAGACGCAAAACTTAAGTGGAAACCACACGTTAAAAAGAAGCGCGAAGAGCTCGAAATCAGATTTAGAGAAATGTATTGGCTACTCGGAAGATACTCGAAGTTAAGCGTATACAACAAACTGCTTCTGTATAAGTAAGTCCTAAAACCTTCTTGGATTTATGGTATACAACTTTGGGGTTGTACCAAACCAAGCAATATGGGTCTACTGCAAGCATTTCAAAACAAAATACTATGAGCAATCGTGAATGCTCCTTGGTATATAAGGAGTAGTGATATTCACAGAGATCTAGGAATTGCTACCGTGAGGGACGAAGTAACAAACTTTGCTCACAAACTTCGTACCCGTCTTCATGTTCACTGCAATAATGAAATAATCCGTACTATGGACGTGACAAACCTTGAGCGCCGACTACAAAGAATAAGACCTTCCAACCTAGCACCGTAAGGAAAAACCGCATGTAATGGCGATATTAGTAGGTGCCTTCACTGGATAGCTACCTACCTAACTCGATTAACACAACAGAAGTGTAAACTACTTGTTAAGGCAACTTAGTCGTAGTCATAACAAAAATGAAAAAAATGAGAGGGACGAATTTCCTACTACTATGAGTACGCGCAGCCGGTTCTCATAGTGCCTCTCTGAGGGGTGAGGTTTAGCCCGTAGGCATATACTGACTAGCACTGATGGCATTGTCAGATATATGAATCGGGCATAACCATTGGTATCTTTTGAAGATTCCTGCACCTCCAGGCGCAACAAAATAAAAAATAAAAATATCGTAGTCAGATTAGAGCAGTAAAATATTCCTCACACCGTTTAAGGAATCCTAGACATTTCGCTGCGTTCTTGGCAGAATCAAATATATGGTCATTCAGATTTCCAAAGCCGTACCGACGGCCGGTCCTTAAAGAGCTTAATTGATTCAAGAGCTGACAATTTATCAGCGTTTCCATGATCTAGGAGAGAAGTTACGTGATTGCAATCGGTTGGTAGTTGGAGAAGGAAGAATATTCACCTTTTTTAGGGACGGGCTGGACAAATGTTGTTGGATGGATGTTTTCCATCAACTCGGAAAGAGCACAGAGAAGCAGGATAAATGAAAAAGCTTGCACGGTGGTTTCGCCAGCGTAGAAGGATACTTCCTCAGAATTATCGAAATGGTATCTGGACCAGTAGATGTATGAATGAAGAATATTATTAAGTGTTTAATGCTTTTCTCTGAGACTTCTGCAAGGGAATTGAAAAATGGTTTTCTAAAGTTGTTTGTCTGGCTCTAGCTAGTGCCGGACAGGCGCATTGAAAGTGGATAAGGGTTTCTTTTCCAGTTGCGACATTACAACTGCGACAGTGTGTGTTGTGTGGGATGCCTAGTTTGACTGCATGGTCTCCTATAGGCCAGTGACCCGTGGTAATCGCTGTTATTCTGGCGATGTCTTTACGCGTTGTGGTTAGGAAGTTGGTTGTTTTTGTTTTGTTGTAGTTTGATCACATCTTCCTAGATGTGACAAAGTTTGTGTCTAATATATTACTATGCTTGTAGGGGTTCGTAGTCCAGCACACAGACTCCCTAAGTCTAACTGCACCGTGTGCTGTGATGTTTGTTATGTGCAGATCTAAGGATTTCTTTTCCTAGGGGGTAGTGGAAAAACGCTAATGGGCAAGAGAAACAGCCCCACCTTGTTTCAAGTAGTTTGAGACTCCTACTCACTAAAAAACCACCTTTAACCCCTTTTCAACCTGACACCATCCACTCCGGAACTGCTTAAGCATTACTTCAGAGTGTTGTCGTTTTTTTTTCACATTTTTCTCCTGGTGTGGGTTTATAATACCTTGTGGGTAAGGCTTTCATCAAATTGGTAAACTTACTGAGGGTTTTTTTTTATTTACTTCCTCCTCTCTCTAATAAAGATATTTTATTCCATTTGTCGATACTCGGGGCCATCTTGCTTACGGCATTTTCCGTTGTAAAGTTGCCTATCTCTTACTCCAGGTTATTTCTTTCTGTTGCCCACCTGCTACAGATAAAAAAGGTGTGATACGCATCGTCTTCCAGAGAGTCTCCGTATTAGCAGGCTGCGCTCCCTACTTTTCTCATCCTGTGCAGATACCGGTTGAAGTAACCATGTCCGGTAAGGAACTGGGTGATATAATAATTCACTTCACCGTGCTCCCACTTTGTCCATGCGGCAACGTCTCTGATCAACCGGTAGGTCCACCTTCCCCTCGTTTCGACGTTACATCTGTTTTGCCACTTCTGCTTCGAGAGATGCTTCGCTTCTGTAGCTGCTATTTCCGCGCCTACTTCCGCCTTCTTCTCGTGGACGTACTTCCTTGCTACTGCTAGGAGATTAATGGGCGTCACTCCTGCGACTACTAGGGCTGCTGGCTCTGACACTGTTCGGTATGAACTCGTTATCCGAAGGGCTCCTATACGTTGCACTGCGTCCAATTTCTTGCTGTATATCTCCTTTTTGAGCGCGTTAGCCCGGATCTCGGAGCCAAACAAGAGTATTGAGTGCGTGACCGTCTTCTTTTACTTGTCGTGGGACCTCCTATGTTCGCCATCAGTCTGCTTAGCAATAGGCATGCTTTCGTGGCTATTTGGACTATTTTTGTTCCGAAAACGTGAGCTTCGTATCTATCCTTACTCCTAGATATTTTACCGCTTCTTTAGTGTATATGACTTCCGGACCCAACTGGAGCTCGATTATTGTGGGTATTAGCTTCCTCGTCAGCGGCACTGTCTTAGTTTTCTCCAATACTAAGCTTAGGCCGTGGTCCTCCATCCATGTGTGCACCCATCTCATGACTTGATTCAGTCTTCTCTTAGCGTCCTCGGTGTCACGTGCGGTGATCACTGCAGCGATGTCGTCTGCATAAACGACCAGAAAAGTGTTTTCGGTCATCTCCATGCGAAGAATTCTATCGTATCCATTAATCCGGCCCCAGAATTGAAATAGATCTAAGGATAGAAGATGCATAGCATCACAGTTAGAGCATCAGTCGGGGGTGATAGTAGAGCACCTGTGGTGCCTATACATGCCATTGTTTGTACCTTGTTAAGTTTGATTACATTATAGGTTTTTTTAGAGCCACCATATTATTGACATATATATGAGGTTGAGATCTTTAAGGACTCTTGCTACTGTACAAGTCCGAAGGTAGATCTGTTCCATGGAATATTCGAAGAGCCCAAGTACAAGGGAAGCAGTGCACAATCTGGGAATGTAAAGCTTACAGCGAATTGATCTGAGGATTGACCTTGTCTAAAGGGAGAAATGTCTTTGTGAACGAGCGTTGAGATGAAAGATGATGCACAACTTTTAACATTTCTTACGAACGACCAGAAATTGTTTGCTTACATTTCCGATTAGCTTGAATTTCACATGACAAATATGAACATTACAGTCATTTCTGGCTCGTTTCAATTTTTACAGGATTTCCTAAGTATGGTGGCTCTTGTAGACCGACAACTTAACTCTCTCAACCTAGCAGCCTATTTTTATAATTTGCGCGCACTCAAGGGGTCATGAATACCCTATTTTTGTTATTTATTGTCTTTGCTTCTGATTCAGAGCATTTTTTCGTCGATAACCGAGATCATAGGCAAATTATTATCAACAGAGCGAACAATTTTTCCAGCCATATGACCAAGTTACTGCCAGTGTTATGCCTTCGCAGTAGTGTTCACACAGGCATTTCATGAGAGATAAATAAATGTTTGTTAACATCAGGATTTGAACCGTGAACCATTAGCGTGGCATTTGACGACGTTGCCACTACACCATTGTCAGGAATGAAGGTTTTCATGCAAAGGATGACGGCATTTGTGATCTTATATAGCAAATTATAGTCCTACCCCTATATCAGTTCCCCTTCTATTCTGGACAACCAAAATATCTACCACTAAGCTTAATAAATCGAATACTAATTTTCTCAGGCTAAAAGAAAACAACAAAATTCCGCAAACGAATTTCTTAGATTTACGTTTTGGAAAAAGGCTACTCCGTCGTTTCTAATTTGTAGTACATCAATTAAAAAAAACCCCGCCGCTTTGATCATCGATATAAACGTAAAAAAAATACATTTAACAATACTTACAGCAAATACATACCTAACAACAAATAAACCAATGTCAGCTCTGTCAAACATATCTCATGCGAGACGAATTAATGATGATATATCTCATACCGCTTCACACATATTCATACATCTCATCATCTTCATGCTCATCGCAGGGCTGTCTCTCGACCCTTAAATCAGAGCACACACACGATGAAGAAAGCTCTACTATCATCTCTAACGTTGGCCGTCTGCTCTTGTGAGTCATAACCCCGGCAGCACACCTTAATTCATCTCATAGATTCTTTTATAATAAACTCTCTGCTTTGGGCCAAAAATGCAGGCGGCACGGGCTACCGCATTCTACCGGTCTCTAGCCAGAATCAGCAGCTGATCCAGTGGAAGTTGTAACTCCTGTTTGCGCAAAAATACATGTGTCTATACCGGTTTTCATTTACGTTTACCGTTAATTAAGTCTCAAAAATTTGTTCAGAGAGCGAAACAACTAATTTTATAATTAATTCAATTTTTTTTGCCGCTCATCTGCATCTAAAGCCGATTGTTATGTTGCTTAACGTCCGAGTATTTAAATTGAATTGAGTGCCTAGATCGTCGTCAGTTGATTAAAATCAGCTTAAACGATACGATGAGCTTTTCTCGACTTACGGTTATCGGTTTCGAATGTAAGCTGTCATCGGGAAGTTTATCCAAATCAAGGACTCTATTGTGATTTAACTTTATTTATATACGTATACCCTCTTTGTAGAGGCTTGAAAGTGAAATTTGAACTCTAGTATATGTCTGTCGTATGAATTAGCTTTTTAGGATAATATTTAAATTGAACTTGCAGTGCGTGTGTGCCTGACAAAAGCTGTTGGAATTACAAGCAAAATGGGACTAAGTGCGTTTTTCTGTGTGGTGAGTGTTTGTTTTGTCTAAACTGGATCACGTTTTCAAAGCTGTTAAAGCCCCGCAAACTTAGTAATTTGAAGTGCTATTGTTTTTGAGAGATATCAATCTGCAACTCATTATAAGTGAAACCTGATGAAATCCTTGTTTTTCTAAATACTCCCCCCATGATATCATCACTCACAAATAGACTAGCAAAAACCAGAACATCTTTACGAAAAGATCAGAGTCTTACATCATCATTCTAAAGAAAGCGCTTCTCAAATACCTATACCTACATCTGAGCGTGGCGCGGTGGCAATGCATTGTATTTAACTCGCTTCCAGATAGGATTCCCACGAATTTATTTGACAGGCCACAACCAACAACAACATCAACAAAATTTAAAATACACAAATGACCTTTGATTAGCATTAAATCAGACCCAACAAAAAAATTGTTTGGTTGCACTTGACATTTAGCTAATTCAATCCGCTCAATAAATAAGCACAAATTATTCTTGTCAAATGTTTGTTTGTTAGGAAATAGGCACGCATAATATACTGTGTGTTCTGAATTGAGTGAATTTGGCGTTTGGTCTAGCACCAATTAATGAAGCCACACCTGTGAAACATTAAACCAGGCTCACCACCACTAACCGACTTCTGGGAGTGATAAATTATTCAAACAATTATTTAAATTATTAGTGTTTTAAGCTTAGACCTATCACAACAGGTTACTTCTTAGTCATCCTTTGTTGAAGCAGTTATGCTGACATTTATGAGATCTATTAAAAGATTCTACCCGGCTGGGCTTTGAGTTTTGACCTAGGAAGGCACTTAGTATACAGATAAGAGGAACAAGGTTAGCTTTTCGAAAGCTATAGGCTGCAAAATATAAAATATGTTCAGTATACGCCTAAGATTTGTCTAATCGCTGGCCAATTGCAGAGCAAGATAAAGAATAAAAAGGACAAGCAATACTCGTAGGTGTTATAGAAATTTAGAATTTATGCTTTTCCTATAATACCCCACGAAAGACTGGTTAAATGGTATTTAAGCCAAAAACTTTGAGTTCAACCGGTGGACACGCCGCTCGTGTTAACATCGAACGTGATTTCAAATTTTCAATATCATTTGCATGTCATTGCTATGATTTCTAATAAAATAATGTATTTTAATTTTAAGGGCATATGAGCTTACAAAAAAACATGATTTTTAGTTTTGAAAATCATTTGACGTCAATGATGTCTTGTTATCGATTGGACCTTGATCCAGTGTGAGCTGGAATTTTAACATCGTCTTACAGGTGATTAGTTGATTTCAAAGTGAAAGTCAGGTAGATGAGTTCACCTGGGGGAAGGTGGACTGCTCTATACCTCACTTAGGTGAATGCAGATATAAATTAGTGTAATGTCTATTGTCCTTGCCTATAGCAATCTCCTATTGCCCTATCGTTGACAAGTTTACAGGATAATTCTCCAATATCCGGTAACATTTCTCCTCCAAGGAAACTAGGTCGTACATAGGGTAGCGTGGCAGAAAAAAAAAACCGAGATCGCAAGACATCGTTTTTTCTTACTTACTTACTTAGGTGGTGCTACAGTCCGGGGTGGACTTGGGTCTCAATCCACAAACCTCTCCAGTCAGTCAAGTTACAAGCCAGCTGCGTCCAGTTGCGCACGCCAAGTTGGTTGAGGTCATCTTCCACTTGTTTGCGCCACCTACTGCGAGGTCGTCCTCTACTGCGAAGTCCATCCGGGGTGAATTTAAAGGTTTTTTCGAGAACGTTGGGCTCTACATGATCCAGTCGCTTTATGTGAACTCTTTTCTGGCTAAGTTGATTTCATTGTGTAGGGCGTTTACGAGTAGTTCGGCATTGTATCTTCTCCTCCACTCGTCGTTTATGCAGATGGGAGGACACCACCCACTTTCTTTGCTGCTACCCAGGTTTATATAATTTAAGAAATAAGTTCCTTGGGCAATAGTTCCTTAAGGATTTAGAAGAGTTGTCCAACAGACCGATAAACGACATCCCAAACTTCATTAAATCCTCTGGATGGTTTGTATCTCGGGTATAGTAAGTACTAAATGCTTTCTATAAGATATGTACAAAAACCGTTTTATTTTCTTCTTTTCACGAGGAAGCGATTCTCAAATCTAACTTCTTTCCCTCCATGGGTATCGCAATGGGTCTATATTGATCTGAGTGTGGTGTAGAGAATTTTTATCCTCTACATCAGTCCGCATACCTAACCTGACCTAACTTATGTAAGATTATATCTCCGATATTGGCCTGTGAGTTTCGTACAATTCTTTCAAGTATTATGTTGAAGCGATCCCATGATAGCGAGTCACCTTTTCTAATACCTTTCCTGACATCGAACGGTTCGGTGGTGTCCTTACCAACTTTGATGGAGTACCGAGAGTTCATAAAATACCTGACTTGAAAATTGAATCAGTCGAGGAACTAGACGCCAAAATCAGGACCTTCGAAACAGCCATGGGTGCGGCTTTTAAGGTTTCGTGTCCTATTAAATATAGCAAGCAAAATTTCCCCCCCTTGGTGGAACGAAGATCTATCTAATCTGAGGAAGATAAAGAGAGATATTCAATGTCTGCTTTAAACACAAGTTCTGGCAACCTTATAAGGATTGTCTGATGGAATACAAGAAATCCATTAAAAGTGCCGAGTCTCTTGCTTGGAAAGACTACTGTCAGTCCATTGAGACCATAAAAGACCCTGCTAGGCTGAGTAAAATTCTGTCCAAGGAGCATTCTAGCCCGTCCTTTATTAAACGGCCGGATGGGACTTGGACGGAATCCTCTAGCGAGTCACTGGAACTTTTAATGCAAACACACTTTGCAGGATGTAGTAATGAGATTGCCCTCCCACCAGTTGCTCAGGTGGCGCAATGTTCTTCCTGGAATGACATTAAGACAACAATTACAGCAGCTAACACATCCTGGGCTATTAACAGCTTCTCTCCCTATAAATCGGCCGGCCCTGACGGCATTCTCCAAATTATGCTGCAAAAAAACACTGGACCAGGTGGTGCCGCGGCTACTTCCGATCTACAGAAGCTGTACTCTCCTAAACCACGTTCCCCTGAGCTAGAGGCGTGTTCGTGTTGTGTTTATCCCGAAAGCTGGGAAGCGGGGTCATGGATCCGCAAAAGATTTCAGACCCATTAGCTTATCCTCTTTTCTTTTAAAGACGTTGGAACGCATCTCAGACATACATATTCGAAATACCCTAGATAAATCCCTTCTATCCAAATCTAAACATGCGTACACTAAAGGGCGATCGACAGAGACGGCGTAAACAAAATTGTGCGAACGATAGAACAGACAATCCATTTCAAACAATATACCATTGCTTACTTCTTAGACATTGAAGGTGCCTTCAATAACGTCAGTACGGAATCGATTCAGCAAGCTCTGATCCAACTGTGTGTGGAAGAGCTTATTAGCAAATGTATATTGACAATGCTAAAAACCAGAATCATTCAATCGAATCTTGGCAACAGCAGCTCCACCATATCTGTTGTTAGAGGAACTCCTCAAGGTGGGGTCCTATCTCCTCTTCTATGGCTTATGGTCATCAATAAAATTTTGTGTAGAGGTGGAGTTAAGGTTGTCGCATATGCGGATGACGTGGTAATACTGGTATCGAGGATGTTTCCATCCGTAATCAGTGAGATTATGGAAGGTCCCTTGGGCAAGATTAGCTCATGGCCTACTGGATGTGGACTCATCGTCAACCCAAGCAAAACTGAACTGATGTTCTTTACCACTAAAACCACGCTTCCACGGCTAAATAATCATCTACTCTCCCTATCCTCCAGTGCCAAGTAGCTAGGTGTGGTACTTGATCCAAAACTAAGCTGGAGGCTTAATATTGAGCAACGGGTAAAGAAGGCCTATGTGGCATTCTATGCTTGCAGCAAGACCTCTGGCAGGAAGTGGGGACTTCGCCCGAAGATGATCTTATGGATGTACACTACCGTGGTGCGTCCCATTCTTTCCTATGGATCGCTAGTCCAGTGGCCTGCGCTAAGGAAAGCTTATAACGTCAAACTTATCAACAGAGTACAAAGAACTGCGGCTATAGGCGCAACGGGTGCCATGAGGACATGTCAAACCAAACCGATGCCTTGAACGTTATTCTGCACCTTTTACCACTCGATCTTCACATTATGCAGCTATCATCTTGTAGTGCGGTCAGGCTAAGGGAAAAGGATGCTGGTGCACTAATCCGTATGGTGACAGCAGTATCCTGAATTTGCTACCACAGGATCTGGTAGCTAATCTGACCGACTACATAAATCCCACAGTGAACTTTAGAAATGACGTCACGGTCAGATTCCCCACCAGGGCGGAATGGGAAACTGGCGTACTGACAAATGAGTTCGAAACAACAATCTGTCTCCTTTGGGTTCCGGGTCACAGCAACATTAAGGGGAATGAGCAGGCTGATGAACTCGCACGGCAAGGATCTGCCCTGATACTTCCCTAGCAAAGGAGTTGAACGTCCCGTTGGGGGTCCTTAAGGGAGTCATCTTCGCGCACTATCTGCTAAAGGCGGATAGCAGATGGCAGGGGGTGCGGAACTGTGTCATCTCCAGGCAGATGTGGCCCAAATACTCTCTAAAAAGAACGCAAGATCTACTAAACAGAAGCCGTACAGATAACTCTGGCAGTTAGTACTGGCCACTGGCCCATCGGAGTTCATGCAGCCAGAATAGGCATTGCATTTAATGCACACTGTCGCAGCTGAAATACTGCTGATGAAATAGAACCAATCTTACACTTCCTCTGCAAGTGTCCGGCTTTAGGCAAGGCCAGACAGCGCACCTTAGGTAAACTCTTTTTCGACAACCTTATAGGGCTAGCGGAGATTAGCATTGGGGATATTATCAGCTTCCTCAATGCAACGGGGTGGATTTGAATAATCCTTCGCCCTTTTTCTTCTTCTTTCCCCTAGTAGTTAACATCCGTAAGGTCACTTGAGTTGTGGTAATAAAACGGCGCTTCTGCGCTAATTAAGTGTCGGCATGGTTTGCTGACACAACCACTCCGAGAGTTCTCCATCGTCATCATGCGCAAACGGACCAGCTTGGCAAGGATGCCGAGACTAGACATGAATCTGTATAACTTGTTTCTCTACACGCTGTCCTAGGCAACTTTGGAATCGATGTGTATGTGGTGCGTATCGATTTAACATTCATGGGGTTTTTTTTTTAAGGTCTGCCATAATGAGAATATTTTGTCAATGGTGGACTTTCACGGCCTGAAACCACACTGATAAGGAGCTACCAGATGATTAAAAAAGTTTGGTAACAAGGTCATTGACTCCAGCAGCTTTGTTGGATTTATGCTTAGATATCGCAATCCTCATCCGGAATTTGGACTGTCATCGTCACTGTTGAATGACTCATTTTGCCTGACGGCGGAATATTGGTCATCGTTGCTGTTTAGCATTCTGTAGAAGTGTTCCTTCCATATCCTCAGCACTAACTACGATTCTATTACCGTAGTACCATTTTCGTCTATGGAGGCTTCTGTTCTGGCTTTAAAACCGTGGCATCCTCCTTTCACCTTTTGAAACAATTTCCGAAGATCATTCGCATGCTCCTTTTTTTCTATCTGAGAATTCGATGTTCCTCATTTCTCCTCCACCCGTACAGCTCGCGAGCAGCTCTAGTTCTTCTATGCAGCTCCGCTTTATATGCTTCTTGTTTTGCTACATGTGTTTGCCGACCTTCTTCATCAAACCAGTGGTTTCGTTGTTGTGGCTCTGACGGCTTGTTCGCAATGATTGAGATTTAAAGAGACTCGAACGGCAAATCCTCTGGTGGTCCCTTGCGATTGTAGCCGTCCGACGTTAAACGTTTTCACAGCATTTCTTTGGTTTCGCTCCATTCTGGATATCCGCATCCGAACCTTGGCTACAACTTGGTAGATATCCATGTCCACGTTGGCTCATCGGGAAGTCTGGGCATCTAGAATACTGGAAGAGTGATTTGGTGATTTGGTCGACGGTTTTTCGATTAAAAAAAAACCATGTTCCCTTGTGAATATCGAGACGTGGGATTCGCGACAACGTTTCATCCGCCGCAAAGTCAATTAGTCTAAATCCGTCGTCGGATGTTGTGTCGCGTAGGAAGTTCTTTCCAATTACACTGCTAAAGACGCCCTAGCTTAGCGTTAAAATCGCCCAGAACCATTTGAACATCATCGCCAGGGCATTGCTCCTATGTATTGTCCAAGAGCTGATAGAAGTCATCCTTCTTCGTCGTGAGGGGCGCGAGCACATAGCAGGCTAAAGTTGGGGAACTGAGCGTTGATACGGATTGTCATGAGGCGCTCGTTCACATGTCGGAAACTGAGGACATCTTGCCTAAGTTCCTCCAGTATCAAATCCGCGCCTGAATGGACGCTGTCCTTGTTTGCTGTATCAATCGCCGTAGTATATGTCGCAGCTTATCATTCTCCTTTCGCCTGGCCTATCTCATTGCACTTATTAGCAGTAATGTCTGTCTTGCAGCAGTCAAGAGCCTCCACAAATTGATCGGCTGCACATGGCTTGTAGAGACGGCTAAAATTCCACGTGCAGACACGTAGATCGTTGTCCTTTTTACGTTTTTTTGGGTCGTCAACAGTAAAATCATCCGCATCCGAGGCTATTGGTTGCTTCATAACTAAAGTCCGTTTACATGGTAGAGAAATTACCCCCACGGCACAATTCCCAACCTGGAGGGTTAACTTCTTAGTTCTTCATGTAACGTAGTACTGCGGAGCTTGTATTCACTTAAACCTCACCTCTCATGTGAAAGGTCAACCAGATAGTATCTGGATTCTTCTATCGAAGGCCTTCTCGAATTTGACGACCAGTAGATGTGGGGGCGAATTGTACTTTACGCAAGCCTGCTTGTTCGACATCGAGAGTTTAATCTGAATGTTCTTTTGTTCTAGTTTGCTGCGCCTTTCGGAACGCAAATAGTGTACAGATCCACTCAGTTCGGAAACTCTAATCGACCCATGCTCTATGTATCAGCGGCTGGAGTAATTTTGCTGATGTATTTGGCGCCACTTAAAAGAGTTTGGTAGAGACGTTATTCATATCCACCGCTTTATTTTTCTTTACTTATCTGACAGCAGTTGGTATATCTGTGACACCGGAAGGTCCAGCACGTATTCAGGAGCGTTTTGCTTCGCAAGACTTATTTGAATTTGAGATCGTAATGCTGATCGAACCCTTTACGCACCATGGTGATGCTTTCGATGGCACCTGCTTGCTGCTTTTTTTTAGGTCTGGGCGCAGTAAGTTGATGTAGGTAAAGTTATCATGCCGCACACTTTGCTACACTTTTTTCTTCTGTAGGCGCCACTTAACTTCAAACTCGAGTCTCTCTCGCTGAAATCTGAGTATTGGCTGCAATACGCTTATTGATCTATTTCCATAAAACAGGCGATAGCCATAAGATATGGCTTATCTGCTTTTTATCGACGTATGAGGCAAAATTGCTATGATATTTTTCAGAGCATCCCAGTGGTCATCCACGCTCTACTGCACTTAGTGGCTGATGGTTAAGATGATTCCAAAGCAAGGTGTTCCTTCACTTGTTGACGCACTTGCGTGCTCCAAAACTTGTCGATATTATACCTTGATCTTCGTAGGAAATTGGACCGGTTGCTGTTGATTGATGAAGTAGGAAGGATATTCAAGTATGTAATACCTACCATAAGGTAGTGGCGTTGCATTTCGATATCAGCTCTGCGTTTGTTTCTAACGTTTCGAATAATTTGCCTACAAAAGTTGATAGAACCTTACTCAGTTATTTCACGATAAAGTGCGTCCACGCACACAAGGCTCCACAGCCACAAAAAGTTGTATCGGTAGATTCCTATACATTTGGAGGCCTTTAGTTAGTTGTTATCCTTCTACATGAAGTACCTGTATAAGTATCGGAGTGAATTTAAAACAAATTATTAGTATAAAACAAATGATGCCAATCTCTACAATCTTATCGAGTGACTAACCCGATTTGCTTTACTGCTCATGAGGTTCTTTCCACACTAGAACATGCTATTTACTATAAAACTTGCTGCGAATAAATGCAACTTGGCCTATGAAGATGTTATTTTATCTGAATATCTTTCATGTTGATGATATCATAAAAGCTATAAGCTAATGTGGTATTTTTATTTATTTTTGTCATTTCCTGATTTAGCATCACTTAATAGTAATTGAATGAGAATTTTATTCAGTGAAATTAACATTAAACAATTTAAAGAGGGAAAGTTATTTACTCGTACATTGCTTACGATGCAAGAAAGTTATTTTTATTTGGAAAGACATAGGCAATTCAATATGATTAACCGAATACAAACTTCAAGAATGAAGAAAAGACAGAGACTACGTAAGATCGAATTAACCAGAATCATTACAAGGTGGATTACTAATCACATCGACTTCAACATGGGTTAATAGGCGGATAGCTGTCTTGAGATAAGTGCTTCCTCGTGAGTGAAGACATTTTGATTAAGCTGTGGATCTTGAAAAAAAGAGAAAAAAGCCAATTTATAACCACCCCCATAGGGATATGAACCTCAAGAGTTTTCTCACCTCAATTTTATGTAGAACCTCCAATTTTGTGAAGAAATAACTACCAACGGTGGTCCAGTCTAGGTAAAGGACACTCCTCCATTCTCAATGATCTAGAATTTTTTCCACAAGACACCGACTATGTACTGCCACAATTTCTGTTTGATAAGACCTTTAAAATCCGCATCCCATCCAGACATGAATGAGAAGGGGAGTTAGGGACACAAGACGGATCCATTTGCTTTTACACAGATGGATATAAAACGGAGTCTGGAGTAGGGGGAAGTGTCTTCTCCCAAACCAAACTTCCTAATCACTACAGCGTCTCCCAGGCGGAGATCATTGGAATTAAAGAAGCCTTGTCGTGGCTGAAGTACAATGTGATTCCAGACGCGATAGTACTATCTTCACTAACAGTCAAATTGAGATCAAGTCTCTGGAATCAGTTACCTTCAACTCAAAAACATTCTTAAACTGTCACTTGTATCTTAACGAGAACGTATCTTAACGAGGAAACCATATTTCACCTTCTCTCCGCTCGTAGAAGACGACACCTAGAATCCTACCGCTTCGACAATTTAGGCGAGCTAGGTAATGTCAGCATAGGCAGCCTACAGCGCTTCATAACAAGCTTCAGCTAGTTACAGAGGTAGCTTTCCCTGGGGATAATAGATCATGTGGTATCACAATGGGCCTGGTTTGGCTTAAGTGAGGTAGCCTTTGCAGACTGCCATTCTAACCTTACCTAACTATAATCGGTATTCGTTCTTCTGTCATCCTGAAGACAATCACATGAACCGACAGATTCAATTTCTTCATCGTCCCTGCATCTTCTGCAGTAGTTGTTGTGAAGCACCTCTAGACGCTCTGCATGCGCATCAATGGTGCAAGGTCCTGTAATCGTGTCAAAGACGAGCTGTGCGTCACTGCGATGACGCTTAACCAGAAGAAGGAAAGACAGGAGTAAATACTTAGTACTGCGCAATCATTACGCTCGATGTGAAGAACGCTTTCAACGCCGCAAACTGGAAAAATATCCTGCGAGCACTTACTGCAAAGAAAGTACCAGACTACCTGCAGAAGATAATAACGCGCTATTTCAGAAAAAGGATACTGCAACGACACCGGCGATGGAATGAGGGAGTATAGTGTCACAGGCGGTATGCCCCAAGGCTCCGTACTAGATCCGCTACTTTGGAACCTAATGTGTGATCACGTCGAAAATAATAGGCCTAGCCGACGACATAGCAATCGTTGTAGTGATCAAACTCCTTGAGGAATTGGAGCGTGTCTGCAATGAAGCTATCGGGCTGGTTCAGGATTGGGTAGCACATACGGGCCTACAACTTGCAGAGGAGAAGACACAAGTAATGCTCATAAGCAGCAGGCGAGTCATAGAGACTATAAGGGTAACCGTGGGCAATCACGTGGTAGTTTCCAAAGCAGAGCTGAAATACCTTGGCATTACCGTAGATGCAAGTGTAACCTTTAAGCAACATCTGCAATATGCAGCTGAGAAGGCAACAAAGGCAACGGCCAACCTCCTACCACGCGACATGTGTAGTGGCCGGCATGGTACCAATAGACCTGCTAAAGAAGCCCAATGGAAATGCCGTGCCAGTAGGACAACGGCACCTACTGCGACGAGTCGCAATGTTACTGAAGCATCACCAAGAATAAGTCTGGATGAATGGCAAGAGAGATAGGATCACTCTGATAAAGGCAGGTGGACGCAGAGCTTAATCTCCAATATAAACGCTTGGATCAGTAGGACGCATGGGGAGCTGAATTTCTACCTGACCCAAATGCTCACTGGCCATGGTTGCTTCAGAGCCTACCTCCACAGGTTTGGACTCGACGACAACCCCAACTCGCTCGGCAGCAGTGGAGGATGCGAAACATATCATGTTGCATTGCCCACGATATCATGAACAACGACACCTGGTGGTGAACAAACTGGGTAAGGACCTAACCCCAGACAACATCACCGAACAGATGATGAGCAGTTAAGATGCCTGGGAAGCAGTTAGCGACACTGTAGCAACCATTATGAAGCAGCAAAGAAGACAAGAGCGACAACGAAACACAGGGCATGAGGCTGCCAACACGAACGAGCCGAGTACCTCAATTTTATCTTTTGAAGATTCCCACCTTTCGATGAAAAAAAAAAAAAAAAAAAACCAGAGAGATGAATATCTTCTTGTCATGGACCGGCCATATTTATTTATTTGTGAGAAGGGTGTGTTACACTGCGACCTATTGGTCTATTGTGTCCCCTACTAATGCCTTGTAAAAGATTGTTCCCTCATTAGAGTTTCCCTCGCATTACAATTCTTTGCAGAATTAGATTTGTGAGTATTGTACTCTTACTTGTTTTCGTCGAGAATAGACTGCCCTTAGGGCTCCCTCTCCAGTCCAGCTTCTTTGAGGAATTTTAGATTGAGAAGCAAGCCTATGGTTGATGTATCCTCGTCTGATATTTAGTACTTGCCCAGAAATTTTATTGTTTTTTGGGTTAGAACCCCACAAGGCTTTAGAATGTGCTCCGGAATCTCACTGGACTCGTTGCAGAATTTGCAGAGTTCTTCGTCTGCCACACCTAGTTTCCTTTGGTGTTCCTTGAGTTTATATTGCCCCGTTAGGAAACCTATTAGGATGGTTAGATATTGTCTTTTAGATTGACTATAGTTGGCTATAGCTATGGTTAGGTTAAGTATGTGAGCTGGCAGGAAGGGACGCTCTCTGTCACGCTCAGGTCAGCGTTGACCCATTGTGATATCCATGCGGGAAAAAGTAATCACTTACTCAATGAAACTAAATTTTTTTTAAACTCAGTCACTTACTTCATTCTTGCATACAAACCACCCTGATGATTTGATGAAGTTCAGCATCTTTCCTGTCGAAACGCCGGAGAGCTCCTCGAGATCCTGGAAGAAATATTTAACAAGGCGCTTTTTCCTGGAGTGTTGAAGACTCGGACAGTGGCACAGGAAGTGGGTAGTGTCCTCAAAAACTTCTTCCGGCTATAGCTATAGTTCCCTAGTAGTTTCTTCGATTGCCTCATACCTCGAGTGCTGATCCAGGTACTTGTCCTGTTTGCTCTTTCTACTTTTCTGAATTGTTTTTTAAGGGTATGGTCGTCTATTCTGCAAAATGATTCAGAAAGTGTAAAGGGTTCTGCTGCCTTTTGTCATGCTAGCGAATCCGCTGCTTCGTTACCTTCTATTCCGACATGACCCAGTATCCAATAGAGGATAAATTTATTTCTTCATCACAATTCGTTAACCTTGTGTAGGCCTGTGTGGTAGCAAGTGCTTTACGGGCTGCTTGACTCTCTGAAATTATTGCAATATCGCAATTCTTGTAGTTTCTTTCAAGATTGATTTGAATGCGATCTGTCTATGGAATATATTATGGCCCATGGGTTCAGATTACTTTGCGCTTGTCCCAAATACTCTTGCACCAGTTCCTTCCTTAGTTCGTGGTCCATCTGTACATATACATACCACCTTATTGTACAGTTATTCAGCCTGTAGACTGTGGATGCATTGCTCCAGTTCTTTTTATGAGCTTGGATAGGAAATTCTTTTCAAAGTTGAATTTTGATCGCTAGAACAGGCACTTTTTTTTACTAAGTACCTCCAATTCTCTTGCGACGATGCAATTTTCTCTTCCGATTCCTTCTTTAGAAGAACTTCATACGATGTAGATACTGTATGGACAGGAGACTGAACATAATTTGCAAACACTTCTTTAAGAATTTGCCGAAGAAGTTGGCCTTTATGGCCATCATCATCACAGCGTGTACTTCATTCTGATACTTTTTGCCTCATTCAGTAGAAACATATTTACTTCTTCTTCTTGGGAGCGAAGATGTCGCTCTCACCGGACTTCTTCTCCTTCTTGACTTTCAGATGGCTGAAATAAGTTTCGTCAATGCGCTCAGATATTTTAATCTCGCCGAGATCCATGCGAATATTATAAGTTAATGAAATATGTAACAGCGTCAAATTTATTTCTTTTATTTTATTGAGTAATAGCACTGTATATGCAACTTAATTTCATATACAATGGTAATAGCGAGTGACAACCTTAAGGCGTGTCCGTGGTCTTCAGACTGATTGAATATTTTTGTTGAATAATATAATTTTGCCACCGTTGCTTAATTGATTGAATATAATTTTGCTAAATGAACTAAATTCCGGATTGAAAAACATGGTTTTGCAAAATTTAATTTAACATAATTTTATAAAATTCATTTTAATGGGACTTGGCAAAGTATAATACTCATGAATTAGCATATGCTGTCGCGTTATACTGTAGATCATTCCCGTTCTCTAATGTAACTCACTCATCTGGCAGCTGATGTGAAAGGTGATGCAGTGGGCTCGAGTGCAGATTAAACGGTCCGGTGAATAACATCAGTCCTGACTCCAAATCCTTGAGCAGAATCAGATGCTTTTTTGATGACGGCCGGCCAATAGGATTAGTGTGCGTCCTAACTTCGTGCTGCGGGTGTTGCGGACGTGTTTGCTGAATACGAGCACGAGCAGAGCTCTACTTCACTGGCTTGGTGACGTATTTGGCCTTCGGCTTTACAGGCAAAGAACATAACTGTCGCCTTTCTTCGAACTTTTAATTTTCTTGACTTTCTTGATCGGGATTTTCTCCCTATTGACTGGTGGGCGCTGGGTCGACTTCAGGCGCTGCTTAAACATCTCACTCTTGGAGTAGCGCATAATTCCACCGCCCAGGTATATGTTTATTGGGTGTTTGTTGATTCTTGCCTGTTTTGGGAATTTTTTTTTTAAGTTTTTCGACAGGTGTCATGTTTCAATACACGTGTACGCCGCACAAGAAATTATTTAAAAAATGTCGTTGAGCATGTATTCAGGTGAATCCAGCGTCTGCTTTTTTTTTTTTTTTGTCGGGATAGGAAACACTCGACTGGAGCACTCAGACACAACTGGTCCATTGTACTAGTCTGCTTTACTAATGCAGTAGAGGACCTCCTCGCCGTAAGTGGCGTGCACAAGTTAACGGGGACCTCGAGCAACTTGGAGTGCGGAACTGGAGGCAATTAGCTAGAGACCGAGCTAAATGGAGAGGCTTGTTGGCTGAGGCCTAGATTCACCCCGAACTGTAGCCCTACCTAAGTATGTAATTAAGTAGGATACGGACTCACTTTTGTCTTTAAAAGATTTTTACCTCCATCCCGGCGCAAAAAAAATAGTATTAGACCTGGCTCCAACTTGTGCGCTGGCTTATCAGACTTGACATTGTACGAGGCAGTATTGTATTACCAATAAGAGTTGTATCTGAGATAGGGTCAAATTCTAATTATAGTTGTGCGTATAGTTATGTGCATAAGTCTGTTTATTTGTGATTATTCATGTGTTTAGTCATACGAAGGTTGTTTTTGCAAAATGTTAACCTTGGATTGGAATCGGGAACGAGTGTTTTTAATACCAATCGGATCTGTGTTTTAGAAAATGGTCAAACAAATTATTTTATTTTTAATTTGTAGAAATGTGTTTGTTGAAAGAAAAATTATTTTTGTCTCTGTAGTGATGACAGTGGGCTCCAGATAATGATATAAAAAATACTTATTGTATTTACTCAAACGGTTAGATGACGTGCACCACAGCCACCAATATTCTCACTGTCACGCAAGTAAAAGTATCTTCGAACTAGCAATAGACAGTCCAAGGATGAAATTAACGATCACAGAGATCTTGAATGGTAGCAGCACAAAGAGTTTCTTATCTTTTCACTGCCGGAATCAGAGGAATTTTGCCTCCATGGAACATTCCTTTCATACAAAGCGGGCAAATTTCAACTATACTAAAAGTAAGCCACACCGTATTGTGCACGCAACTTTATAATCCCAAAACAATCTAGTGCTACAATGTGTGTCTGTGATTTACAAAAATATTAAACCTGAAATATTGAAACGTGTTAAAATTAGCGGTACTCCATCTAATTTCAAAATTTATTTTGTATATTCCGGAACAGTAGTTACCGCATTTGAACTCGTTTTTTGTTACGGGAAATTCAAGTCATTCTTGCCCTCCAACTGAAGGTTAGTTACGTAAACGCCGCTATGGAATGTGTCATCAAAATTTAGGAATTATTTCATATTTCGTAACTTACTTCTATTTATAATTTGATATGCACACAAGTTCTGACATTTAAGACCCGAAAGGTAAACGAAACATCGTGAACAAAAGTTTATTGATTGTTTCCATTGAAGACGTTGCAAAAGATGTTTTTCGACATTTTGATCATTGAATTTGTTTTCTTTTTGAATTTATTTGGAGTCTGGGTTTTGCCCAGCGTTTATTAAGTTGCATCATCTGTAAGAACAAAAAGTTAGCAACTGACTTCGATAGGGGATATATGCATACATACTTACATATAGGTATTACTGGTCATCGAATCCAAAGGTGATCTAACGTATGCGCGGCAAGATCAAGGGAACTGAAGAAGTTGGGCTGAAAATGTAAACCGTATTAGAAAGATGGCCAAGGGAGACTTGGTTCTAAAATTAAACTAAGCTGGAATAGCAGACAAATTCAACACCTTGATGAAAAAATTCCTTGGAACTTAAGTAGACGCGAAAACTCTGAAGCACTAAGTGCTTATCGAGATAAAAGACCAGAGACACAAGAAGAGATGTGGAAGCATTGCGAAAGCTTATGTATATTCTGTGAAGGCATAACGCTGGTAGTAGGGTGGTCGTACGGCTGGACAAATCTATCGGAATTATTGGTTATTGATGTGGGTGACTTCAGGTGGACAGGAAAAAATACTGTGAATCATAAAGCAACGAAAAAATAACAACAATTATCTCTAGACATCTGACGTCCAGACTTTTCCAAAATCTAATATCACCTAAGTTTCAAATTACTACGAAATCTTTTTCTCTATTTCAGTCTTTTATAACTTACGTCGCACAGACTGGTACTTGAGCCGAAAAGCTGGCCAAAAATATTTTTATTACTTTTGGTGTGTCTAGTTGTTCTTTTTTCAATATAATGCTACTACTAACAAGTAGATTAGAAAATACTTATTATATAATCATATTTATGTATTAACTTTATTTAGAAAAAAAATACACACATTAATAAGAGATTTACAATGAAAAATACGAAAGCGATGCCTGCAAGACTTATTCGTCATCACTCTCCTCAGACCCTGTTGATTTTAAAAACTCCAAAGCTTCCTTTGAAATTGGTTGTCTATTTCTTTTAACATTATGCCCAATGCTATTCAAAAATGGATTTGAGGTCAGAAGCTTGTTTAATACGTCCTCATTGCAATCTTCTTCTTCCTTTTTATCAGCGAGGCTATGATCCGAAAACAAGAGATCACAACCCTCCCACTTCACCGCATTTCTACTCATCCGGCTGCGGTGTTCGCTTACTTGACTTCAGAAAATATCGGCACGCCTGCCGATTTTGGATCACTCTGCTACTGAGGCCAATGAAATGCCGATGTCGTCGCATTTGTCTGATCCAGGCATTTATAGGTCATGCTTTGATATTGCCTTTTTAACAGGGTTCAAATGATCTCTTCTTTGAACGTGGCAATTTTTGTAAGATGGTTTCCTTGATGTGAAACCTTGCACGGATTTTCGAACTTCTTATTCGATCAAGCTTTGTCACTCCTGCTGTCATGCGAAGCATCTTCATCTCAGCTGCAGTTAATTTACTCTCATACCTTTTGTACATCGTCCAACATTGTGAACCGTATGTGAGCGCTGGACGTACAACTGACGTGTAGAGCCTTCCCTTTCAACTTAGGTGGCATTTTTCTGTCACAGAAGATAGCGGAATTTTCTAGTCACTTCATCCACACTACGCTTACGCGATGATTGATGTCGTCATCACATGTTGCTTTGCTATTGATCATAGATCCCAGATATTTGAACTTTTCGCACTTGTAATCCAACTGTCCAACCGTTTAGACGCGTTTTCATTTTCTCCTGCTTCGCGAGTCAATATTTCCGCCAAATCAGTATAAACCGCTTTTTCGCCAACTTAATATTCAGTGCATTACCCCAAGTGTCGCCCGGTTTTGCAATCAATTTCAATTAAGTGACCTACTAACTGTATTCAAGTGCGTTACCTCAAGTACTGACATTCGCCCCACTTTCATCTGACTTTGATAAAAGTGTTCCCATTAAATTTTTGCATAGATCTGCAGTAATTATCGTGCTCTGTGTCACTGTGCCACCAATTCCATTCACCCCATTTTTGCTGACGCGCTTGTTCACCCTATATTTCGCCATGTCTTGCGGTATTATCAACTGCCCAATCACTGACAATAATGCTGATTGGGTTTCTTGTAAAGGAATCTGCGGAAAATCTTTCCATGCCATATGTGTCGGTCTTAACAAAAGAAATACGGTATATGTAAAAGCACTTTCGGACAACCTCCTTTTCTTTTGTGATGAGTGCAAGAATATCTCACTCTCGCACGTTCTCCTCGCGATAAAGTGCCTTAGTGAATCAAATGACTCCCACCAAAAAAATTTCTCTAAAAAGATTATGGGTAAACTCTCCAACTTAGATAGCAGTGTTAGATGTGTTGACGATTTAGGCAACTCGGTTCAGAACTCAACCGAGGATATCAAATCCAAACTATGTAACATTGAAAAAAAAATTGCTGGTCGGACGGAGTTATTTCTTGCCAGTCCCACGAAGGAAGAATCCACCTTGCACCATCTCAACAAAGTGTTTTGTGATCTCAAAGCTAATTATACCTCGCAGATCAGTTCTTTCGATAAATTGCGCGAATGTGTAAGCTCCCTACGGGAAGACTTTGACATCCTCTTCCAATCGTCAAGCAAGCATTCATCTCCTAGGCAACCTGATCCAATGCTCGACGTAATTTACGATCGAATCAATGGTGTCGGCGACGAAGTCACTGCAACGCGCTCAATCATTGTTAATGGAATTGAATCGGTATGCCACAAAATCGACGACCTACCTATCCATACCCAACATAACCCAAACATCCATTACAACACATCAATTTTGGATGAGTTACTGGATGCAGATGTCGACTCACGCTCAACTCCACCTTCCCTTTTACTGCCGAGGGACGAATCATCAAAATCTCTCGCTGCTCCTACTGTCCAAGAGTCCGAAACTCCACCCGTCGCTGCCCCCCGGAAACTCATCAAGCATTTTGGAACAACCTGGACACCTTCTGAGTGGCAGCGTAGGCTGAATAAATTAAGTCCTGACAACCTCCAGGTTACCACCTTCCTCATCAAAGGTAGCCCTCGTAATGCTACCTACCTTCTCACCACAGAAGTCTTCGCAACTTTAAATTCGACCTCCCGGCTAGATACGAATGGCTATTCCAAAACCCTGCTAGTTTAAATTTCAACCTCGGAAAGATGCGTATCTGCAAATGGACGGACAAGTCTACTAACACAGATAAGTTAATTAATAATAGACTTAGTAACAACCTCATCCATAGAGATAAGTTAATTAATAATAAGTTGAACCCACTCTCTGTCCACTCTTCGCATAACAAATCCACCATTTCAAACAATGGACCTACCACCCACCAAAAATCCAGCAGTACTCATCTCCCGTCCTTTAACAAGTCTAAACCCGACACAAATTGGTCTTTCAAAATGGGCATCTTCCCTAACTTCAACTTTAAAACGGCAGCCGTACTGTCTAAGTCTGCTACCAAATCGCCGAATATCAAGCGAGTTTCTTTCGATGTCCCGCCGGTCCCCTCTCCCTCTCCAAACACCAAGGCCACTCCCTCAGTCAACTACCCCAATAGAATTTCAAGTAATCGCGTCTCTTTCAATCTGTCACCTGATTCCTGTCTTCCTCCAAGCCATAGCACTTCTTCTAATAACACTCCCCCCACCGTTAATTATCCGAATTTCACCCACTCCCACACTCTCAATCCTTCCTCGTTAACCACCCCCAGTTGCACCTCTGCCCATACTTCGTCCTCGGTCTCTCTTAACAGTTCCATCTCGGCCAATTTGCCATCTACTGCATCTCCCCCCACTTTCGATCCAATGCTTCCTCCCACCGTCAAACTCACGTCTAAATTAATAGACCCAACGTCAACAATCAATGACCTCGATGGCCGCTACATTATGTCAAGATTGCGCGATAACCGGCTTTTTGAAAATGTGCGCCTTTACATAGCCTATTTACATGACAAGCCTGACTCCGTCTGCATCGACGGAAAAACAAAGACTAATGTCATGGTCTTGATCCAAAAAGAAGGCCTCCCAACTAACCCTATAGCCCTTAAGAATATCTACACGCGTTTTCATGAGAGTTTTAATATCTCCTCTTCCACTGTGGCTAAAGACCTATCAACCTATGGCTCTCATATTGGTTCCAAACGTCTCTCGTATCTCCAAAAAACTCGCAGCAATCATAATAAATATTTTCGTCCCTAACTCCATCACAGTCGATCCATCTCACTCCATTGAAATTGCACCAAAGCTCCTTTCCCTCTACTATCAGAATGTCAGAGGACTTCGCACCAAAACCCCGATGGTGCACCTGAAATCACAATCACTTCCCTACGACATTTTTGCCCTAACTGAAACCAACCTTTGTCCCAACGTTCTTAACTGTGAATTATTCACTTCTGACTTCGTAGTCTTTCGCGCTGACGGCCAGAAACATGAAGACCTCTCCTTCGGCCGCGGTGTTCTTTTAGCCATACATAATCGTCTTGATGCAACCCTCGTCAAATTCTCAAATTCCACTTCTTTTGAATTCGTATCAGCTAAATTATCTGTATCCAAACGGAGCGTATATATTGTTTGCTGTTATATTCGCCCTTCTCAACCCGTCCAAGCATACCAGCTGGCCGTTGATACAGTTGACTCTCTGTTAGATATCGCTAATCCTGATGACGATTTTATAATTGTTGGCGACTTCAACCTTCCCCTTTTACAATGGTCTCCATCTGAGGATGAATCATCATTTGTTCCTACTAACTCCTCCTCAGAAAAGGAAACCCTCCTTACTGATCGTCTTTTTGACTCCGGCCTTTTTCAGATCAGTGGCATTACCAACAACTTAGGTAGGCAGCTAGATCTGATTTTCTCATCCGACCCCCATAACTCCTTGGTTACCGCGAGTAACCATCTTCTCTGCACCCTAGACCAATATCACCCTCCTCTAGCTCTTGCCTTTTCGTATGAAAACGTCAACATTACCGTTGATTCTGAGAACTCTCTCTCTTTCAACTTCCGCAAAGCTGACTTCGTTAAACTTAACAACCTACTCAATAGCATAAATTTCAGCCTCTTCCTAAACATTAACACACCCATTGATATCGCTCTCGTATTCTTCTACACAGCAATCTTTGACTGTCTTCTCCAATCTGTCCCTTATCTGCCTCGAAAAAACTGCTCATCATCACCTCCTTGGTATAATAAGGAATTGCGTACTCTTCGCAACGTCAGAAACAAATTATGGAAAACTTACCTGGTATCCAAATCTGCCTCAGATTACGCATATTACCAGCAAGCTTACTCCCGCTTTTCCATCCTCTGCGAATCCCTCTATCTCGAATACCTCGATAGAATGCAATTTAGTATAATCACTGACCCTAGGCGCTTTTACCAATTTATCAATGTCAAAAGAAAGTCCGACGGCTTTCCTTCCACTCTAAAATTACTTAATATTTCATCTGATGACCCTAAAGTAATCTCCAACCTCTTTGCAACCTTTTTCAGCCAATCGTATAGTGACCATGTACACGAACCGGACCTAGATTTTTTCTGCTACCTGAATAACTGTCCTCAAACCTCTCTAGCTTCAGTCGACATTAGGTCTGATATTGTGCGAGAAAAAATTAATAGGCTCAAAGATGACTTCTCCCCTGGTCCCGATGGTCTGCCCGCCATCTTACTAAAGCAATGTGTAGATGTCCTGTGTCAGCCCCTTACAACTCTATTTCGTCTCTCACTCTCTCAAGCCGTTTTCCCAAAATTATGGAAGGACTCTTTTATTTTCCCTATCCATAAAAAAGGCAGTAAAAACGACATTTCTAACTATAGACCCATAGCCAAACTTTCCTCTATCCCTAAGCTCTTCGAAAGCATTGTCTACGACTCACTGTATTTCCACTGCAAATCCATCTTTTCCCCACAACAGCATGGTTTCTTAAAAAGTAGGTCCACTACGACTAACCTGACCGAATTCGTTTCCAAAACACTACAAGCATTAGAGAAAGGTAATGAAGTGGATGTCATTACCACCGACTTCAGCAAGGCCTTTGACAAAATCTGTCACCGAACTATTTACCTTAAACTTAAAGCCCTCGGTTTCCCACCCTCTTTCATTTCATGGCTGAGATCGTACCTAGAAAAACGCCAGTACAGGGTTCTCTTCAGATTTTCAGTCTCTGACCCCATTAACGCCACTTCAGGGGTTCCTCAAGGCAGTCATCTTGGTCCGCTGATCTTTGTCTTAACTATAAACGATGTTGGTCACGTCATAAAAGACTCTGATCTGTCTATTTACGCGGATGATATGAAAATCACTAAGGTAATATCTACCCCCACCGATTCTCTCTTACTTCAAATCGATCTAAATTCATTCCACACATGGTGCGACAAAAACTTTCTAGAACTTAACGTCGCCAAATGTCAATCCATAACATTCTCCCGTAAACGCCTCCCCCCATCCCTCAGAACCTATTACTTTCTTAGCGAGCCCGTTCCCTCAGTCTCCTCTATATGCGATTTGGGTATTATTTGTGACAGGGAGCTAAACTTCCGTTCCCACATTGATCATATTGTACACAAGGCCAATTCTTCTCTCGGTTTCATAAAACGCTGGTCTAAAGAATTTTCAAACCCTTACGTTTCTAAATCCCTTTATATCACCTTTGTCCGACCACTCCTGGAATACGCCAGCCAAGTTTGGTCACCTTATCACAACATACACTCCCTTAGAATCGAAGCTGTGCAGCGTAGGTTTATCCGGTTTGCCTTACGCGGTCTCCCATGGGCCGACAACTATATCTTACCTCCCTATGAAGACCGGCTAAAATTGATTAACCTGCAAACCCTTACAAAACGTCGCGAAGTCGCTGACATACTTTTCGTGCACCAATTATTAACCGGTATGATCGATTCCACCGCACTACTGGAAATGATTTCCCTTCGCACTAACCCTCGAAACCTCAGGTCCGTACCGCTCTTTCTTCTCCCTCACCACCGCACCAACTACGGAAATTTCGAACCAATTTCCAGAATGTTACGCCTGGCAAATAACTCACAGAACACCCTAGACTTTCATTCGAGTCTATCCGCCCTTAGAAAGTCCCTGTACACCTCTTCATGAACTAACCAGTCCCAGTTCCCTCTCTAGTTTTTAAGATAGATTTTAAGACCTAGTTTAATAAAAAATGTGTGGGCCCCCTGGGGCCCAACAAAAAAAAAAAAAAACATTGTTAAGCTTAGAGTTTAGGGTCCCTCGTTGTTAGTTCTTAAGTTTAGATTTAAGCTTGCTTGTATTAAGCTAAATAAATAAATACAAACCCGCACTGATCATCAGATAGCCGTATTATTTTTCGCAGTCGGCCACCTAATACCCGCTCGACGATCTTCATGGTGTGTGATATCAGCTTGATCGAACTGTAGTTATTACAGTTTTGCGTATCACCCTTCCCTTTGTATACAGGGAGAAGGTAACTTCCCCTCCATTGATTCGGCATTGGGTCACCTCTCACAAATTTGGAGATGAGAATTCTGAGCCATCTGAACCCGATGTCTCCCATCTTTTTCCAGAACTCAGAGGGCATCTCGTCTGGCCCAACTGCTTTTCGTTTTTTGGAGTATTTGACCGCCTCACTAACTTCTTCGACTGTAATGTCGGGTATTCTTCACAGTTAGGGGTGGCTCTTGGAAAGTATAGCCGGGGAAACTGTTCACTTAAAAGTTCTTCACATTACTGCCGCCACCTCTGCAGAATTTTGTCGTCATCCACAAGAAGCTGGCCATGAGCATTGTTAATAAACTTTGGCGAACGAATCTCCTGAGCATTCCTCCTTCCTTGGGCGGCTATTTTGAAGATGGTTGCGCTCTTGGTCTTTGCAGCTCCTGGATAGCCTGTTTTGCATCAGGCGCACTTCTTCTTCGCTTTTTTATTGCAACATCTGTATTCCATTTCGAGGCGAGCTCTGTCGTCACTATTATTAGAGGGGTACTTTGACCAAGCTTTGAAAGCCGCTTCCTTCTCATTTATCACCTTTTTAGCTTCATCACTCCACCACCATGTTTCTTTGGTGTGTTGGTGATGGCCTTCAGAAGCTCCTAGCAGCTTCCTTAAGCAAGTTCGCTGTAGGGAATCCCACATATTTTGTGCTCTGTACTTTTCATCCTCAGCTCCGTTGATGGTGTGAAAGAGGTAGTTTTTCATTACGAAAACAAAAGTCTCGCCTTTTTCTTTGTCCAAATTGTACCACTTGATTTTCTCAGAGACCCTTGTTTGTTTGCTTTTCTTCGGTGTTTTTATAAAAAAATTCTGTTAGCAGGAGACGGTGTTGCCGAGCGATTGCCTCTCCCAGGATCACTTTGCAATCTTTTACCCGTGGCTTCATGAAATTGGCTACCAAATGGTAGTGAATCTGAATTTCATCTCCACCACTGCTGTAAGTGATCAAGTGTCGGCTTTGTTCGATGAACATGGTATTTAACACGATAAGACCGTGTGATTTGCACGTCCTCATTGCAGTCTTTCCTAGAAAATTTTCTTGCGAAGCTTTCCCTGTACTGGAGAAAGTGCTTATTCCTCGCTTCTGCAGCCTTTTCCGATAATTGATAATTGATTGAATCGGTAATAGAGCATACGATATAATCCTTGGAGTATGGATCAATATTTTATGGACTGTTGGCGACATAAGTTGCCAGGCATACAATTGCACATAATGTTTTGCAGTGTCCATGGTGTACGTACCAAATTTTTCGACGTTTGTATCGAAACCCGTAGATATCACTCCTTATATTATTTTAAAGCGGCAAATTAACTCGAGGTCGATCCCTGTAATAGTAGCTGCTACATTAATGTCACTAAAAAATCTCCGGGGCGTATTGCCGTCATTGGTATTACCATAACCATTGGTATTACCAACAATAATAAAGCTGGTATATTTCTATCTTTATCTTATGTTTGTGAAAACATGTGAAAACTTCTGCATTATTTTATCAAAATAGATACTCTAAAGTATTATGTCATATAACTTTGATGTATACAAATGAGTACATAGTTATTAAAAGCATTCGCCAATATTTAAAATTATGAAAAAATGCAAAAACAATATCCATACAAAATTATAAAAATTGCTGAAACATAAAGTACATACCTTGCTTAGACATATCGATGATAAATATTTTCACTAAAATCACTCCTAACACAAAAAAATGCAACGCAAGTGTGTTAATTGCGGTAATGCCGAAAACAAAAACTGAACGTATCAAGCGAGTGCTATGAAGTGACAGCTGTCCCATCTAAATTGTAAACCCGTCTTGGGTGGAAATGCTGCCACATAACGTCGTATTTAAGTAACTGTTTTAGGACTTAACGCCAACTCTATACATTAATGTTCGCATAAAATTCAATTTTTTGCCAGCTTTCCGGCTCAAATACCAGTATGTGCGTCGTGTAAACATGTTATTGCATTCAAAGGATTGCTGCCATAGTGCCGGTTAATACCAAGAAAAACAGAGCAATTTCAACGAATATCTCCAGAAGGGAGCGGTGCTAACTCATTGAGGACAGCATACTACGAATGGTTTCTCCAATATCGGAAATGTTTCCTATGTTGCGTGAATAAAAAACATGAGCAACAGCAATTTAATAGGAAGCAGCAAATGTCTATCATTCTGAAGGGCATTAAGTGAGCTAAAGGATAAACCTGAAGATCCTGCAACTAAACCGTAACCACTGCGAAGTAACTCAAGACTTCTGTGAGAAAGAAAAACGTTATTATCGTTGACAAACGTGGGTAAGAACACTTCGGACTCCACTCAGAACGCTGCCATATGGAACTGCGGAAAGCTTGCCTTCCAAAGGAGAATGATTAAACTTAAAACATACGAGTTTCATACGAGTTTAAAATACATGCATACATACGGTACATGATATGAACCGCCGGTCTTAAAGATTGAAGAATTCGAGGAACCCTTGGATATCAAATGATTGGTAAATGATCCAATTTTCAGAACCAACAGGAAATACACAAAAACAATTGCTATTACTGGGCCATGCAATAACATCTAAGTCGTACGCAGAATACTTACACGTCCTAACAGATACTATTACCGCGTATGGTAGAAATTCGACGGAGGGGAAATAAACAAACAGCAAGCGAAACAACGCTATGCATATGTTTACTTAACTTTTTTTTTCTAATATTCTTCCGTGCAGGGAAGGCAAAGGTATCTAAAGCTCATACAGCCATGAACGTGATCAAAATGATTAGGTTAAATTGGTTAAAGCGTTTTGTATAGGGAAATAATGTACGATTTTTTTTCTGCACATCTATGGCACAGTACCTTTCGAATGATATATGGTAAGATTCATTCCCCTCCTTTTATAATAAATACTAAAACAACGTACTATTAATTTCGTGTTTACGTAGTAATATATAAGATTAAACTCTCATTCAAGGAGCATCTCAGATTTGTGAGCCCGTATTATGCGCAACAGAGCGCACAGTCTAAGACTACTATTGACCAGACAAGTCACATCCATAATCCCGTATGGTTCACAAGTATTTGTCAGAGCTATAACGAAAAAAGAAGCTGAATATTTCTTCGACGTATTGAATATGCGGGTGGTGATTAAGCTCAAAGGCTGCATCTGCTGGGGACAAAAATGACCCCAGTAGATATCTTGGCAATCAAGCAACAACGCTGGTACCATCAGTACGAATTAACAAGAACAGTAATCAGCTAACTGAAAGTAACTGAAAGAATGCGAAGTATACGTGACTGACAAGGACGCTTCTTGTCTTTCTATTCCAGCCATGAATAGAAAGACGTCAGACCATCATCTACTGCAGTTTCTTACGGGTTATAGATATTCCGGTTTGCATTTGCATAAGTACAAGCATGGTAATACTCCCGATGCATTGCAATAATGCACGCGGAAATAAAGCCGGTGGGTTCTATCTCCCAAAAAAAGGAAATACCCACGGCCTTTATTTCTTTTTTGAACTGGTAATAAGGCCCAGCATAGATCTTCTCCTCCACTCGTCGCCTATGCAAACGGAACCAAAGATCACTCGAAGAACATATCTCTCGAAGTAACCAAGGACATTATCATTCGATTTTGGTAAAGTCTATGCCTCTGCGCTATACAGCAGGACTGGGATTATTAGTGTCTCATAAAGAGTTACCTTAGTAGTTCGAGATAGGGCTTTCTTACTCAATTGCCTTCTTAGCCTATAAAAACAGCGATTTGCAGAGGGATTCCTCGTTTGATCTCCATAGAGAACATAGAGCCTAGGTAGACAAAGGTCTTTACTATTTCAAAATTATATCGGTCTATTGTGGCGTTTTGTCCATATTGGGAGTCCTTTTTGTAGACAGCATATATTTTGTTTTGCTTTCATTGACCGCTAAGCCCATCTTTGCTGCCTCGATTTCAATACTCGCAAACGCTCCAATGATGGCCCGCTGAGTTCTTCCGACTGTGTCAATGTCATCGGCCGGCGTAAGCAAGTAGTTGTACAGACTTCTGAAAGATTGTACCTCCGGTGTTGGCTTGTGAGTTTCGTGCAATTCTAGCAATTACTCGTATTATATTAAAGAGATCACATGATACTTAGTGACTCACCTTGTCTAAGACCTTTCCTAACATCGAATGGTTCAGTTATGTTCTTACCGACTTTGATGAAGCAGCGGGAGCTCTCCATCGTCATTCTGCACATACGAACGAACTTGGCAGGGATGTAAAGACTAGACATGGCTCTGTATAACTCGTCTCTATACACGCTACCATAGGCAACTTTAAAATCGATGAAGAGGTGGTGCGTATCGATATTATTCATGGGTTTTTTACCAAGATCTGCCGTAGTGTGAATATTTGGTCAACGGTGGGCTTTTCTGGCCTGAAACTGAACTGATAAGGACCTGTCGGTTGTTGACGATCGGTTTTAGGCATTCATATGATACGGCAGACAGGATCTTATATGGTATGTTAAGGAGACTTATACCTCTGTAGTCTGCGCGGTTTAGAGGGTCTCATTTCTTCAGGATCGGGCAAGGATGCTGAGGTTATCATCAGGCAAATTTACGAATACAGTAGAGCTGGTGCATGCTCCTTACCAGCTCTTGAAAAGTCCGGCGGCAAAGTCGTCGGCTCCAACAGCTTTGATTTAAGTTTAGATATCGCTATCCTCACTTCATTCTGATCGTGTTGACGGGAGCCTTGACTATCATCGTCACTGTTGAATGGCTCATTCTGCCTGACTGCGGATTATTGGTCATCATCGCCGTTTAACAGTCTGCAGAAGTGTTCCTTCAATATCCTCAGCACCGACTGCGATTCTACTACTATGTTACCATTTTCGTCCCTGCAGGCTTCTGTTCTGGCTTTGAAACCCTGGCATGTTCTTTTTACCTTTTGGTACATTTTTCGAACATCATTCCTGCAATAAAGTCTCTCAATCTCCTCGATCGAGCGCTTCTCATGCTCCTTTTTCTTCTTTCTGAGAAGTCGATGTTCTTCTTTTTTTCGTCCGCTCGTAGAGCTCGCGAGCAGTTCTAGTCCTTCCGTGCAGCACCGCCTTGTACGCCTCTTGTTTTGCTGCACGTGTTTCCCGACATTCCTTATCAAACCTCATCACACAGGGTGGAGCTAAAAATAAACCCAGCCAAACCAAAAGCCCGTCCAACCGTATCTCCAACGAACAACTTCATATGAGAACAGATCGAGTTAAAGTTGGGTTGTAATTCACTGACTTCACATTGTGTTCAAATTGAACCGAATTGGTATTCAGCTGATAGATTGTCTGCTGTATTTATGAATTTTCTTTTTCGAAAAAGTACACAAAAATGATGATTAATTCAAAAAATGATTCATGGATTCAAAAAGCTCAAGCAGCTCAATCAAGAGCCAAATTCGTCTAAGTACTCTCAAAACAGGCATTTCTAACCTTTTCCAATTCGATGTGGCTCTCCACTTCCCTCCAAATGCGTGGCTTATTTGAGTCGACTAAGTTTGAGCTTTATATTCAAAGTTTGACTTGTGTTAGGCCAGGTCTAACCCCACAATACAAACGGAGTAAGAGATCTTTATTCAGTGAGACTGTGGGACAAAATCACAGGTATCAAAGTTGATTGAAAGTTGCCATGTGGGATATGAAACGATTCCAAAAATTAGCCATGGCTCTACTTGCATGTACAATACATCGCCTAAGGCATACCAGGTTGACCAAATATGAACGATAGGAAACAAAATTGAAATAAAACAACAACGGTGTGAGATATAAAATTCTGATTCGGGCTTTATTTTGAAGCTACATTCATGCCATTATGTGTGGAATAGCACGTCGTTTAAATGGTCGCCTCGGCTTCGCTGGCAGTGCTTCAAGCGGTCGGTCCAATTTTTGATGATCCGGTTCAATACGTACGGCATTTTTCTCGCAATAGCGCCTCGATTGTTGGCCTCGAGCTCGTCCAAAGTGGTGGGCTTGTTAGCGTAGACTAAGGACTTGACGTAGCCCCAGAGAAAATAATCGAGTGGTGTCAAGTCGCATGACCGCGGCGGTCAATTGATGAACGCTCGCTGTGAGATGACCCAGTCGTCAAATTTCTTCTTCACAACATCTTATATGGATGTAGGCCCAAATCCAAGCGCAAAATCGGTCGGGTTGACTCTCTGGCGATGCCCAATTCAGCTGATCGCAGCCGAATCGATATTTCTGTGTCTTCTTCGATACTGGCCGCTACGGCGGCTATGTTTTCTTCATTTCACACCAATCTTTGTCTGGTTGGTGGCATAAGGTCCAAAAGAGTGTACTCACGTTCACACTTTTCCACGGTACGACAAATTGCCTGCACACTGAAGCCATGATGACGACCGACCTTACGACGAAGTTCACGTTACGTATTTACAACTGAGCCGGAATTTCGATAATATTTTTTAATAATTTCCACACGTTCGGCAAGCGTGAATCGATAGATAGATAGACGATAGATAGATAGATAGATTTATTGAATTTTCAGATTGTACAAAATTTACATAAAATAAAAATACTTAAATCTTAAAGACATGGCTCAAAGCCGTCTGCCAAAGACTATCAACCTTTTGGTACAATTTTAATAACTTTTTCAGTAATGTTTACTTCTAACTTTTTAATTTTAAAAATCTTCTTCAATGATCATTCTTCTATAACCGAGCATTGATTTACAGTATGATATGAGAGCATTCCAATTAGAACCATTTAATAACTCAGCTACTTCTTCGCTCGACAAAATGGCTTTTCCAAAGTGAAATCTCCTGATACCCCGGAATATTGGGCACATTCCCAAGAAGTGTATAGAGTTATCTCTTTGAGCTAAGCTGCAAATTGAGCAGAGAACTGGAAGATCCTCCCTGTGTGCCACGAAGTTGAGTGCCAATATCTCTCCTCTGGCACGAAAAATCAAAGAGATACATCTTACGCTGTTAGAATCCTTAAAGTAATTAAGGGGACCTAGGTTGAACCGCAGAGTCCTATAGATTTTCCTGTGTGTTGATGCCTCCGCTTCCTCGATATATTTGTTACGCATACATATATCTACGTGAGATATGAAGTCGTAGAGTATCCCCTTCTAATTAGTCTGAGCATTCCAATCTAAGCCAAGGTCGTATTCATATGTCTCCGCCAGATTTAACATGTCCTTGTACCACAGACTTTGCGCATTCACTGCGAACATAACCCATTTCCTTGTCAGCCTTTCATCACCTGTCCTGAGTAAACTGAGAATATAATTCACGCTCAGCTTAGGAGTCTGTATGGGGCAAGTCCAGTTTCAATCATCAGCATGTAGTTTGGGGCAGTGGTTGGGAGTTGAAATGACCTTCGAAGATAAAACCTCAGTAGTTTTTCTACCAAGTCATAATACTTATGACCCCATGACTGCGCTCCGTAGAACAATATGGATTTGGATACAGCTTCAAAGACTCTGTACTTTAAACTGTAAGGTACAGGGTGTCCGCCGGGAAGGTATACTACTTTGTTTGTTTATAATTTTTGATTAAATGAAAGAGAATGGATCTTATATTGATAAATGTTTTATTTAATGTCGGCAATTATGTATGGAATACAATATCAGGTAAATGTCCGCCTCTGCTAGTCTCACAAATGCGAGCCCTTTTGAGCACATTTTTCATTACATTCTCACACATTTCACGCGGTATTTCATTCATTTCATCACGAGTATTTTGTTTGAGTTGCTCAAGCGTTTCTAGTTTGTTTACAAAAACCTTGCTTTTCAGATATCCCCACAAAAAGAAGTCAGGAGCAGTCAAATCAGGCGACCGTGGAGGCCAATCAACATCACCATTTTTTTAAATAACTTGTTGTGGAAAGAGGTTTCGCAGTAATTCCATTGTAATCCTGGCTGTATGCGATGTGGCACCGTCTTGTTGATACCACATGTTAATCAAGCCCAAAGCATGCAGTTGTGGTGTTAAAAAGTTTTCAATCATATCACGATATCGCTCCCCATTCACAGTTACCGTTACGCCGTTTTCATTTTCAAAGAAGTAAGGTCCAATGATTCCTCCTGACCAAATTGCACACCAGACTGTTACTTTTAATGGATGCAAAGGTGACTGATGAATAATTTGAGGGTTTTCCATTGCCCAGAACCGACTATTCTGTTTATTCACATATCCATTCAAATGAAAATGTGCCTCGTCACTCATTATGATTTTTTCATGAAAATCGGGGTTGTCATGGGCTAGCTGTAACATCGTATTGGCATATGTACGGCGGCGTAAATGGTCTTCTTGAAGAAGCTCTTGTGTCAACTGAATCTTAAATGGAAACAAATGCAAATCCTTGTGCAAAATTGTGGCCAAAGTCGTTCTTTGAAGACCAAGCTGCTGAGCACGGCGTCGAATTGAGGTTGATAGATTGTTTTGAACACTTCCTTGAACAGCAGTAATGTTTTCAGCCGATCTTGCAGTACGTTGTGGCCCATGCTTGGGCCTATCACCTACAGACCCTCTTTCTTCGAAATCATTCACTACACGATAAATAGTGCGTTTTGTTGGCACGTTGTTTCTCCCAAAAATTTCACGTAACTTTCTCATCGTCACAGTAATCGATGATTGATTTTGATAAAATGTTTTAACGATTAAAACACGTTGGTTTATCGAATATTTTTCCATAATAAATTTGCCACGTGTCTACTTCACGACTGCCAAATATGAATTGTCAAGACTAATGTTTACCAAAATGGCGGCAAAACAAAGTAGTATACGTTCCCGGCGGACACCCTGTATATTTCGATTCTGCATTCTTAGATTGCGCTAATTTTTCACTTAGATGGGTGTCTAAACTCAAGTTGCTCGATAGCACAAATCCCAAGTATTTATAGTGTTTAAACAATTCAATCAGTTCACCGTTAAATGTCCATATTTCTGTTCTACATAGCCTGCCACCTCCTCTCCTAAAAATCATAATTATTTATTTGTCCAGGTTTAGTTTTAAATTCCATAGTGTGCAGTAGTCGTACAGCCGATTTATCATAAGCTGCAAGGACTCTGGTGACCTAGCCAGTAGGACAAGATCATCTGCGTAGAGAAGAGTCTTAATAAGAGTACCTGCGAATGTGACTCCTCTTGGAAGGGGATCAATAATATCTTCTATGTAAAGGGCAAATACTGACGGGCTTGCATTACATCCTTGTCTAACTCCTATTTTTGTAGAAAACCACTTCGACAATTCATCACCGTTCCAGACTGCCGCTTTTGTTTTGTTGTATAAGTTTTCCAGTACATTTCCAAACTTATAAGACAATCCGTACTGGTACAATTTGTAAAAAAGTCTTTGCCGGTCTACGGTATCGAAGGCTGCCCTAAAGTCGATGAAGACCGTGTAAAGCTTCTGTTTCCGTTCGACAAGTGTTTCCGCTATGTACAAAGATGTGATCCGTAGTAGAGTAGCCAGCTCGGAATCCAGCTTGAAACTCTTTCAGAAGTGAGTTCTCCTGTATCCAATGCATTAATCGGGCTTGCAGAATACTTGTAAAGATTTTTGCTGATGCATTCAGAAGGGACATGCCCCTATAGTTGGATGGGTCTAACGAGTCACCTTTCTTGAAAATCGGAAATATTACTGCTTGTTTAAAGCTTTCCGGAACGTTTCCAGTTTCAAATATGGAGTTGTAGACTGACGTAATAATTGTCACAAATTCGGCAGAGCTATATTTATAGAATTCAACTGAAATTCTATCAAATCCGGGAGCTTTAAAATCCTTGGATCGGGCTAATGCTTCATTCACTTCGAGAGTTGAAATTTCACAATCTAAAGTTTGATTTACAAGCAATGGTTTCGCATACAGCATTGGTAGGTCGTTGCTTATCGGGTTTAGTAAACTTTCAAAATGTCTGTTAAGGACATCAGCTGTTAGTTGGATATTAATTTTTTAAGAATTTCCATTTAATTTTTTAGCTGTTTTCCAAAAATCTGCTGAGCTTTTACAAATGGAAAGTTTTCGAGCCTCGGCTACAAAGAATTCTGCCTTCTTTGTTCGACATATCTGCTTATACTGAACCTTAGCTTGACTGTAGAGCATCTTGAATAATGGTCCGTTAAATGGTCCGAATGCTCGCAGAATGGAGAATGTGCGTTTTCTACTTTTCAAACAATCTTCATCAAACCATGGCATTTTATACAGCAATCTCTTCTTTTCATTAGTGCTTTGCAACTGACTGGGGATCGATTGCTTTATTACTGACTCCAAGTCGCTTAAAGTGAGTTCACTATTTTCAGGAAGCTCTGACAAGTGGCGATTAAGGTTAAGCCTGTATAAATTTTCATTAGACTTATTCCATTTAAGTTTAGGAAGAAGTTTCAATTCGTGCATCTCATCCCTTGCACTCGTTTCTAGGCCGAAAGTGGTGATAATAGGGAGATGGTCCGAGTATGGAAGAGCCTTAACTTCGAAATCCCTTACTATGGAGCTCTAGTCCCCTCCTACAAAGCAGTAGTCGATGATGGACGAGCAATTCGATTTTATGAAGGTATACTCGCCGTTGCTGTCTGATTTGCTGCATCCATTTAAAACTCCAAGCCCCATCGAATCCATCAATCCCATAATTTTTCTTCCACATGCATTTATCACTACATCCTTCGAGTTTCGTAGAATTCCTTTAGTATTGTTACATTCGCTTTTTAAACTGCCAATCCTTCCATTTAAATGTCCAATAACCAATAAGTCGTTGTTTTGGTTGATGAGTAAACTCTTCTAACAGATTGAATTCTCTGTGCCCTTTGTTATTATTGCAGTTAAGGTACGTTGGAACAATTACTAGCTACCGTGAAAGAATTTTTAGCGTCAGATAAACAAGACAATTATCCGCTACTTGGGAATCGCACTGAAGTTCATTGGGAGCTCTATTCTTCACTCCGAGGTAAGAGCCTTCTGATGCACGGTCCATTCTGTTGTTGTTAATCGCAGGTACCCATTTAAACTTGTAATTTATAAACTCATTTTCATATTTCTTAAAATCCTCCTCAATTACAAATGTTTCAAAAAGAAATATGAAATCCATTTCATTAATATGGTAAATTTGAAAAAGTCGGGGAATAATTGCTTATTACTTAATCCACAAATATTATATGCTAAAATCTTATATCTAAGAAAATTTAAATTTAACGAACTATAATTATTACATAAAATATGGCAGACGGCGACTTCCTAGTTTCGATTCAATGCTTTATATGGTTGCATACTCTTAACGTCCTCATTGTTAACCTGGTCTTTGTTGACATTGACAGCGCTGGCGATAACATTAGTGACATTCCCCGAGTGCTTGACACTGTAAAGGCTGCCTTTTCGTCTTTGAGCGTGAAACGATCCATGGTGAAATGGCAAACCTTACTGAATATTTTGACAGCTGGATGTCATTGGTAACATTGACAGCTGCTGAAACATAACAGTTGGAAAAAGTATCATTGCTATCTGGCCACCCTTTATATGTCTGAAACAAAAAGACACAGAACAGGAATCTAATTTCAATATTTTCAGGTTTAAAAAAAAATATGTTTAAGCATATTTAAGCCAGAAATAGAGTGCGTAACACACCCCATATGTTCATTAAAAATTGACAATGGAATTAGCATAAGACTGCAATAAGAACATGCTTAAACATTTTCAAACTAATAGCTGTTTAGATAGGCATCACTTTTGCCTGCATATGTTAATCGATAAATTTAGAAATAACATATTTATCATAAAAAAAAAAACACCACCACCACAATCAATAAAATTTTAATTGACGATGTTATCTTGTTTTAAAATCGTTTTCCACTATTCGTCTCAGACTTAGCCGATCTAATAGCTTGTCTTGAATATCAAGTTTTAACGGGTAGATTTATTGAATACAATATCAATGAATTGTTTAGCTCTGAAGGTGATTTTGCTAAATTTTTAGGTTAAGCATATTTTTAAACATTTATGTACATATATATATATCTAATAAAGACTATCTCTCATTTGTGTGTAGATGATCGCCTCCTTGAGGCTGCAAGGAAGTCTTACCGATTATGCGGCGAATGAAAAGAAACTCGAATGGGTGTTTGATATTAAAAATGCGATAACTACACAAAACCAAACTTTTAAGCAGAACTTTGGATCAGGTATGCTTATGATACGTCTATGAGTGCGTGTTATTCAAAACTTAATTTTTTTTCCTTTCGTCTATCAGGTGCCCATAGATACCATTACGATATCAGCGCTATTCATAATTATGAATATTTGGTCCGAAGTAGTGATGACATAACGATGGGTTGTTATGGCTGGCAAGATGAAACAGAAAAGTGGCATTCATACAATTACGTTGCAGACAGTCATGGTTATAGATTTGTAAATGATATAAGCCAACCAGTCGAAGTATATCCAACATATGATGCGCATAGCACGCGATCTTTTATCGAGGATGTGCCTCAATGCCTGGCATTTAAAATTGATAATAAAGCAGCCCCGCTGCATGTGTTAACAAATCGCGACCCGTCGCTATTTCCTGGGCCTGTTAAAGTACATGATGACCATATTCCACATGGGTCTGAACAGGTTCACCACGTCATTGAACTTGCAACACCAGGCATATCTGTTCACTTCGCCGGAACCAAACCTGGTGATCGAACTTCAACTGGACTTCCGAAGGCACCCGGAGTTACTCAATCTGCCTTTGCCAAAATTCCACAAGAATCCACAAAAATACATCCCGAAAACGTACATCTTGGCTTCACTGGAGCCCCACAGGATGTTGGACTTTCAATTGGAGATAGGAAGATATCACACACAGCACAACCCGGAGATTCTCAAACACATTTGACATCTGGTGGTTTCACTGGAATCACATCGGTTGACAGCCATACGAAGGTACCATATATAGCGCCACCCAGAGGTACTCCAACACCTTCGAGTTTTCGCCCGAGTGAACCTGTTTTTGACAAACCAAGGCCTACCATACCCGGAGGTACTCCAACGCCTTCAAGTTTTCGCCCGACTGAACCTGCTTTTGGCAAACCAACGCCTACCACAGCTTATGTCCTCAATGGAATCTCATCGGGTGATCGGCTTACGAAGCTACCACAAATAGCACAACCCGGAGGTACTCTAACAGTATCGAGTGAATCTGTCTTTGGTGGAAGTCCTCCTCCCACAAATATACCTTTTGGTTTCACTGGAATTCCACAAGATGATGGACTTCTAATTGGACATACAAACGTACCACAAATAGAGGATAGTACAACACCATCGAGACGTCGCCCGAATGAACTCGTCTTTGGAAAACCAGGACATCCGGTATCTGATGGCTTGACTGGAATCACACCGGGTGATAGACAAGCAAAGGTACCATATACAATAACTCCATCGAGTCCTCATCCGGGTGATTCTGTTATTGGCAAACCAACACCTTCCACACCTGATGGCTTTAGTGGAATCCCATCAGGTGATCGGGATACGAATATACCGTACATAGCACCACCAGGAGGTACTCCAACGCCTTCAAGCCCTCTCCCGAGTGAGTCTGTTGTTGGTAAGCCAAGACCTCCGACATCTGGTGGATTCACTGGAGTCACATCGGTTGATAGCCATTCTAAGACACCATATATAGCACCATCCAGAGGCACTCCAACACCATCCAGTCCTCGTCCGAGTGAACCTGTTTTTGGCAAACCAACGCCTAGCACAGCTGATGGCTTCACTGGAATCCCATCGGGTGATCGGGATACGAATATACCATACATAGCACCACCAGGAGGTACACCAACGCCTTCAAGTCCACTCCCGAGTGAGTCTGTTGTTGGTAAGCCAAGACCTCCTACATTTGGTGGATTCACTGGATTCACATCGGTGGATAGCCATACGAAGATACCAGTTATATCACCACCCAAAGGTACTCCAACACCATCGAGTCCTCGTCCGAGTGAACCTGTTTTTGGCAAACCAACGCCAAGCACAGCTGATGGCTTCACTGGGGTCCCATCGGGTGATCGGGATACGAATATACCATACATAGTACCACCAGGAGGTACACCAACGCCTTCAAGCCCTCTCCCGAGTGAGTCTGTTTCTGGTAAGCCAAGACCTCCGACATCTGGTGGATTCACTGGCGTCACATCGGTTGATAGCCATTCGAAGACACCCTATATAGCACCATCCAGAGGCACTCCAACACCATCGAGTCCTCGTCCGAGTGAACCTGTTTTTGGCAAACCAACGCCTAGCACAGCTGATGGCTTCACTGGAATCCCATCGGCTGATCGGCTTACGAAGATACCACATATACCACAACCCGGAGGTACTCTAACAGTATCGAGCCCTAGTCCGAGTGAGTCTGTCTTTGGTGGAAGTACTCATCCCACAAACATACTTTCTGATTTCACTGGAATTCCAGCAGATGATCAAGTTCTAATTGGACATACAAACGTTCCACATACAGGAGATAGTACAACACCATCGAGCCCTCGCCCGAATGAACTTGTCTTAGGGAAACCAGGACATGCGATATCTGATAGCTTCACTGGAATCACAAAGGGTGATCGACATGAAAAGATATCATATACAGCAACACCATCGAGTCCTCGCCCCAGTCAACATGCCTTTGGAAAACCAACACCTCCCACAGCTGATGTCTTCAATGGAATCACATCAAGCGACAAGCATATAGCATCACATGGAGGCACTGCAACACCAACGGTTCCTAGCCCTAGGGAACCTGTCTTTGGAAAAGTTTCGTCAATCCCACCATATGTCGTATCCAAACCAGGGCCTTCCACAAGCGTGCCTCCTGGCTTCACTGGAATCACATCGGATGATGGACTTCCAATTGGAGCACATTCCGGTTATACTCCAACACCAATCACACCGTTAGATATTCCAGCACCTACGAGTCATCATCCAAGTGGATCTATCGTCGTCGAAATTCCAACAATCTTACCATATGTATCACACACACCTAGCACACTCGGATCACGGCGACCTGAAGGTTCACCGATATCCAAACGACCTCTTGAAGGAACTACACCATCTTTGCTAAGACCCTATGACTCCACTGGTAGCCATACAAGTAAAACTAAATTCCGTCATCCATGGTATCTGAAAATAAAACTTTTCTTTTCACAGCTGCAGGACACGATCGGGTTGTAACTTATCTTCCACCTCCTACCACACCGCTTACACATCGAGCAACAGAAACTCCACAATACTTAAAAACCCCAGACGAGGCTGGAGAATACTGCAAGTGTTCATGCCCTCGAGTTTAAAATTCCACCACTCATATGTAGTTCACAAGAAGCAAGTCTTCCGGTGTAACAAGAGAAAGGCAAGAAACGGCTAACCAAACGGCCATCTTAGGGAAATTTGTCAGCTAAAGTGTGACCGTTAACATAACCTGATTCTGCATCAGCCACCGATCCGACAAAACCAATAAAACTTATAATTTCGTTGTATAAATAAAGAACAAAATAAATTTAACAGTAAAGGGATTATTTCTGAAATTCTCAGGAAATCTCGTCTTGTTTGTTTCTGTAGGATTCGCTGCTAAAACAAAGAAGGAAAAGGAAGCAAGAGCAAAAAATCTGTGACCACAAGGTAAACCCGCCTAAGTCGACTTTGGAAAAAAAAAATTAGTTAAGGATGCCAGAAGATGCTCTACTATTTGAAGTTTATGCTACCAAATTTTTAGCTTGTTACCTGTTATCCTTACAGAAATATCAGCCGAACAAAAGTTCTTATCTATCCGTGATCCTTCACTGAGAAATTTCCTAATTAATAAAGTAGAGATCCTTGAACAGCGATAGCTTATTGATACATGGATAGTAAATGACTATGACTCTCGGTTGCATGGGAGCTTTCTCGATTACGGCTGGTTCTGCTCTAGATCCTTTGCTGAACTAACCACCTGTGATACTTATATAAAGGACTGCACTATCAAAGCCAACCATCGTCTTAGGCGGGGTGGTTTATGGTATCCACTCTGAATTTTGATGCACTTGCGCGATACTTATCATACGACTCCGGATATGCCGTCTGATACAATGACACCAGAACTTCAGCTGTAACGCAGAGTCGACTTTCCTTGTGTTCAGGACTAGCTTCGACCAGAGTCTGAGCCAGGAATGGAAAGCAGGCGTATTTTCACTGACGGCTCCAAAACCAGTCAAGGGTCTGGCACTGGTGCCTTCGCGGAAGACGACAGCATTAGGCTTCTTTTCTTGTTAGGCAAATATACGTGTGTTTTTCAAACGGAAACTTACCCAATCCCAGTGGCCATGAACTATGTTGTGAAGAACAGGTGGAATGGCCGTAGTATTTATGTCTGTAGTGACAGTCAGGCTGCGCTTTAAGCCTTGCTTAAGCCTTAAACCACTTTCAAAATAGTTCGTGACACCAAAAACTCTTTGAACCCTGTCGCAAGGCTGAATTCTCTGTCTGTTATCTGACTGGGATCCTGGGGAACGAGATCTCTGATAAGATTGCTAGACAAGGCTCAGAGGAGGCTTTCGCAGGTCCCAAACCGGCGTTGGGTCTCGCTGGGTCCTTGGTTAGGGCTTCCATTGACGATTGGGTCGCTCACGAACACAATTGTGTGCGATATGATTCTCCAGGATGTAGGTTGACTAAACGAAGCTCCCGGACGTCAGTTAGAAATCAGCGGCATTATTGTTGTCTCTCAGCAGAAAAGACTGCAGACAACTTATTGGCGTCCTGACAGGTCACTTCGCTTTCGTTAAGCTGTTTAATGCGCTGGGCTTAAGTGACATTACAATCTGCAGCGCTTATGGAGAGCAGAAGAGACAGAGAGAACATTATCTCTGTGAGTGTCCGGCTTTTGCTCCTATTAGGTGGCAGCTCCTCGGTGCTGATGTGGTGAGTGCTGATACCACAAGTACTTGCTTGGTTTTCTTAGAAAAGGAAAGAAATTCCAATAAAATGTTTAAGCAAAGGTTTGCTCTCTGGCAGTACAATGGCCCAGAATGTCTGAGTGCTCCAGTTGAGCGTTTCGTATTCCAAAAAAAAAAAATGTCTATCGAAAACATCGATGGTTTTAACTACCGAAAAAGCCAAAAATGAATGGATCATTTTCCATTTACTCACTTTATTGCACTGAATGCAGTCTAGTGCACACAGTACATGATGTACACGGAAACAGAGCTTTGTGTTGATGGTGGTGAATAGTGATGCCAACCACAGAGTGAATACAAGGGGAATACCTGATGGTGTAGTGAACTTAATGGTATGATCTTTTGCGCCCGGTATGGGTCATGTTCAAATAAACACAGACAACGGAATAGCATACCATCTAATTTATTATGCGATAAGGATCCTACATTCCCGCAACGAGCACTTGATGTGTGGGTGGACGTTCTGGAGGGATGGGTATCGCATTAGTTCAAAAAAGACAGAGTCCTTGTGCTGCCCGTTCTCTGATCCACTTAGGACTATTCCAGACATTTATTTGAATGGAACAGTGCTTCCGAAGTGCGAAAAGTTCAAATATCTGGGATCTATGATCAATAGCAAAGCAACCTTTGATGACGAGATCAATCATCGTATAAGCGTAAGGTGGATGAAGTGATGAGAAAACTCCGCTTCTGTGACCGAAAAATGCCCCTAAGTTGAAAGGAAGGCTCTACACCACAGTCGTGCGTCCAGCGCTCACATACGGTTCACAATGTTGGACAATGTACAAAACGTATGAGAGTAAATTAACTCCAGCTGAAGTGAAGATGCTTCGCATGACAGCAGGAGTAAGAAAGTTTGATCGAATAAAAAATTCGAAGATACATGGAAGCCTTCGCATCAAGGAAACCATCTTACGAAATATAGAGCGCGACCGGCTTAGCTGGTATTGCCACGTTCAAAGAAAAGATCATTTGAACCCTGTTAAAAAGACAAAATCAATGAACGTTCCAAAGACATCGTGAGGCAGGAGAGGTAGCCTTTAAGCGCCTTAATCAGACACGAATGCGACGACATCGGCATTTGCGGCGAACCCCACAGGCAGATCAGTAGAAATGCTTTGAAGTGGGACGGTTATGATCCCTTGTTTTCGAATCATAACCTCGCCGAAAAGGAAGAAGAAGAAGAAGAAGGGAATCCCCTAATATCTAGGATTGTCATTTTGTTGGGGTACAGCTGATGTACCCGTACGTAGAACATTTATCAATTGGATAGTACAACTTGATCAAACGGAAATTTAAGACAGGTATAGTATTCTAAATTGTGAGTTGGTTTAAAAAATGATGAGGACTTTATTGGAAGTATGTGAAAATTCTCTAACCATTACCCGAGAGGACAAAATTAACAGGTTCCGCTAGTAGTATCGACGTTCGTTTTACTACTAAGCTATTGGAAGAGGTGGAGCGCAGTAGTACCTAATTAGACAATATATGTAGATTATTTGGCAGTGGTTTGCTTCGATTGGCCCAACACTGCCCGAGAATGAAACCGAGAGGTACTCACTGATAAGCATCTTAAAAATTTGCAAGGTCAAAGTTTAGTCGAAGACTGCATATGTGCAGATTGTTTACGTCATTATTAGACGTAAGGAGAACTAAAAGACTTCTGTCTTTAAATAGAAAAAATATAAGCCTCATAGTAGGAGTAATCGCAGTACACTGTCTACTAGGCAGACATGCCTGAGGAACGGGAGTCCTCCCAAATGACTTCTACAGAAGCTACAGGGTCGAAGAGGAAGAAGAAAATAATCTTAAGCTCTTTGGCACATGCCCATCACTAGCTACTCTACGGAAGGCCATACTTAAATATCTGTCTAAGTGATCTGTCAAAAATTTACTTTTTAGGTATACAAGTTCAAGCCCCAACGGGGAACAGCAATCATCAGCAACTCGAGTATACTCATAAAGAATACGAATTACTTAGAAGTTTTTCGAACCACTGTACCCAAGAAAGTTTTCTACCTGGTAGAACAATGAACCGGAGAGTCTGAGTGCTCTGGGATTTGGGTTTCCCTTAAAAAAAGAAAATACGTATATAAGTTTACGTCGATTTCTAACTGGTTTAGCTGGTACAACAGTAACACGTGCACTTCTTCCCTACTTTCTGTCGGAAATTCATCGCTGTCTTATCAAACATAGCAGATTAACAAACCTTCTACATGAACCGGTCCCTATCTTGTTCACTCAGCAACTACACGAAGTTAATACTTTAACATTCACCTCTCACGAGCGACATATATTTTCTTCAGCAATTGTCTGCCTTACATATAGCTGAATATAACCGGATAACACTACGAAGGATTCAATTGATCAGTCACCCCTAATACTCTTACGCAGTGGCCGCATTAGAGTAGCTCACGATTGGGTGACAGAGGTGAAGGGACATCTTTTCTTCATATTTATGTGAATTTGAGAACAGACAGGAGGCCTAGTAGAAATCCCACCCAGGGCGCCGTTATTGCTAAAACCGGCACTGCTCTTACGCACCATACTACCTTTACGGAACACATCAGGCGCATTGAGATCTCTCAGTCCACATCCCACCTGAGATAGTTTAAGGTTTCCGAAGGTACTCAGTAACTTCCGGTTCTTAAAACATGTGGTATCAAAATGAACCTAATAATGGTCTACGTGTGTCTTGACAGCCACCACACCTAACGTAACCTAACCAACATCTAATAATGCTTTACACTACACTAATCTGGACCAGTCCTCGAAAATTAACCGTAACAGATTAGAAATCGTGTCATTGTACTGATTTAGTCCTTTGAAGTCATGTTGTGTGCGCAATACAACTCAAATAATGCCTTCAATAGACATCCTTGCAGACATGTAACAACGTCAATGGAGAGTAGTGTCTCCAGACGTATTTGGACAAAACATGACAATGTGAAAACCAAGCTCATCCTCACTTAGAAAACTAATAACTTGCCAATTTTCCTAAACTCGGCCCGAATACCTGGGAATGACACTCGACGCAAGACTGAAATGGAATTCGCACGTGAAAATGAAACGTTAAGAACTCGAAATCAAATATAGCGAAATGTACTGGTTACTCGGAAAGCATTCCCAGCTCAGTACTGAGAACAAACTGCTTTTATACGAGCAAGTGCTAAAGCCGGTGTGGACCTACGGTATACAACTTTGGGGTTGTACCAAGAAAACAAATGCCAATATTTTACAAACTTTTCAAAATAAAGTGCTAAGAGAGATTGTCCAAGCACCGTGGTATATTAGAAACGACGATATCCACAGGGATCTCGGAATTCCGACAATCGAAGCTGAAACTAGAAGCTTCGCGAGAAAGCATAGAAACCGACTAATCGGACATGTCAACAATACAGTCCGACAAATATTGGATGAGAGCAATTTATTGCGCCGACTACAAAGGACGAAACCCTTCGACTTGGCGAGATAGTGATAAACCGCGTTTAGATTGCGGAACATGCAGGATCTTTCAGTGGAAAGTAGCCTGCCAAACGTTTTTATTTCCTGAAAGAAAAATTGCTTGAACTTTGTAGTGGCTTCGGTAACGCATACGCAGATGAGGTCACATACCAATCCCTATGCAAATGCCCTATTCTCTGCACAACCACGCGGCCCTCGGAGAATATTTCTTTAATCATCTGGGCAACTTGTCTGAAAAACCACCAACCGTCATTCAAAAATTCATAGCTTTTTCAGGATGGTTTCGAGGAGGCCGCCTCCACTCTAATCACTGTTTCTTTTTCCTTTATTTTTTCTGCCTTTTCTGTGTTCCTGCGAGGCAATTCTACGTCAGGGGAGCGCAATGGATCATTTTGAGATCCGAGTGCAGGCTGCACCCCTTAACCCTACCTACCTACCTAACAACGTCAATACTACACTGGTCAAGACCAAATTAATCTGGGCGGTAAAAACTGGCGAATATCAAAAGCAACGAGGAAGGAGGGAATGGCTGAAGCGCAAAAATGCATTTAAAAAAAAGGCAGATGGATTCAACGACGCATAACGCAAATCCCTGGATGGGAACATAACACATTGAATCGAAAGTTTTGCCGGCCAGTAAATCTACTATCCACTAACACTAAAGATGTGGATACCGGATTCAACGGGTTACTGCACAGGCACACCATCGAAGATTGGTGTGCATAAATGAAATGATGAATCACAGGTTCTTTACAAAAAGGAGTTCGGAACGTCAGCTCAGGCAGAGACTCTTCTTCAATAGAGATCCATTACCATTGAAACTAATTCTTTTAGCCAAAAACAATGAATGGCATTTACAAATACGTATTCAGATGACAGGTTCTGAAAATTAATCTATCTATCTGTCTATCTATCTATCTATATATCTAATTATCTATATACTATGTACTCGTATCTATCTATCTATTTATCTACCTACGTACCTAAAATGAGAAATAGTGTCGTCATCCGGCGGGTATCACGGCAAAACTAATTGACAGATTTTAGTAAAACTTTTTCATTCTATACCTCAAAGGGTTGGTCCCCATCTTCAATTATAATTACCCCGATATTCCTCAAGGGTTTAAGGTAATAAAATAAATAGGCACAGAGATTAAAACAAAAGAAAATAGGCAAAACCAGGCACTATATAACTATACATTCAGAAAGTTTGTGAAACCTTGATTTTCTTGTACACCTTTGGGTGCAGTATAAAATAAATAAACACATTGTTGAAAACAGATGGCAACCACTGTAACAACGTGCATGACGCATTTGATAGTGTGTGTAAATAGTATGTAAAGATTTTTCTTCATTACTTTACTGTTCCACTTTTATATTCATTCCTTTTTCAACCATTGAAGTGTAGACATATTTTTTCTTTCCAATAAAACTCAAGAGGTTATGGGCCCAGAAGTGCTCCGTGAATTTTTAGATTTTGTGAAAAATTAGAATAAAACCTATCAAAATGAATAATTTTCAAATAGAAAAGTTAGACGAACTTAACTACGATGTGTGGTGCATCCAAATGAAAAGCATTCTTATTCATGGTGGCTTATGGCGAATTGTGAATGGCGATCTGAAAAAGGAATCATTAACTGTCCCTGCTGAGAAAGAAAAATACGACACCGACGATGAAAAGGCGCTTGCATTGGTGGTATTGAGTGTGAAACCTTCGCAATTGGGTTATATAAAAAATGCAAAAACATCATCAGAAGCATGGACGAAGTTACAAGAAACGTATGCCGCAAAGGGTCCAATACAGAAAGTGTGTCTCTACAAACGGTTGTTAAGTCTTCGCATGGTAGAAGGAGACAATATGGTACAGCATTTGAACACGTTTATTGAAGTAACAGAAAAGTTGGCTGAGGCTGGAATAGAACTGCAAGATGAACTTCTGGTAATTATGTTGTTGTCCAGTTTGTCAAAAGAATACGAAAACTTCGTCATAGCAATGGAAACACGAGATTCATTACCCAAATACAGTTTTCTTAAACAAAAACTTTTGGAAGAAACCGAGAGACGAAAAGGACAGAATGAGCAAGAGGAAGCACACCAACAAGCATTTACTGTTCGCACAAACAGAAACGCACATGCAAAGAAAAAACAGAGCAATGAAAAAAAACCTTTCATGGGCAAATGTTTCCATTGTGGTATACTGGGACATCGTGCAAGTGAGTGTAAGAAAGAAAAGAAAGAGAACCCACGTACTCGCACACAACAAGCATTGACTATGTTCGCAGCATCAGAAAAAACACCAAAAAGAAATGCATGGTACATAGACAGCGGCGCGACAGCGCACATGTGTAACGATAAGGAGATGTTCACGTATTTACTACAACACAACGAAACAATTGGACTGGCAGGCAATAAATCGATTGTAGCAGAGGGAAAAGGTGATGTACAATTTCAATATAAAAATGTAGACTTGTTGCTTCAAAATGTTTTGTATTCTGCAGAATTGCAGGCGAATTTTTTGTCTGTGAGCAGAATGGTTGACAAAGGGCTAACAGTCAAATTTGAAAAACAACATGCCACTGTACATAGAGCTGACGGTACCATTATACTAAATGCCAACAAAGAAGACGGTTTGTTCGTGGTGGAAAATTGTAACCAGAAGGCATTTGCTCTGCAAAATACAGGTGATATGTGGCATAACAGATTTGGTCACCTCAACAACAAAAGTCTGCAAGAACTTTCAACAAAGGGAATGGTGAAGGGGATGAATGCTGTTAACAACAACAATGTAAGGTGCCAAACTTGTATGGTCAGCAAAATACACACGCTGCCATTCCCTAAAGAATCAGAACATCGATCAAAGAAATTGCTAGAGCTGGTGCATTCGGATGTTTGTGGGCCATTCAACACAGAGTCACTCAGTGGCTCAAAATACTTCATAACATTCATAGACGATATGTCGAGAAAAATCTATGTGTACTTTATGAAAGCGAAAAGTGAAGCATTAAGCAAATTCAAGCATTTTAAACTACAAGTTGAGCGTCAAACCGATTGCAAAATAAAAATGCTCCGCACTGACAACGGCAAGGAGTATGTGAATGCTGGGTTCGAGGAATTCCTACAAAAGCACGGCATACAGAGACAGCTAACTGTCCCCTACACACCGCAGCAAAATGGTGTGTCAGAACGGGCAAACAGAACATTAGTAGAGATGGCGCGTTCTATGATAATTCACTCTAGTGTTAAGAAGAATTTGTGGGCAGAGGCTGTGATGACTGCAGCCTACATCAGAAATAGATGTCCTACGAAAATCCTCGCGAATAAAACTCCGTTTGAAGTCTGGCACGGTAGGCAACCAAATATCAAACACATGCGTACATTCGGTTGTGTTGCAGTAGCCATGAAGAAACCAAAAGGCAGCAAATTCGATGCAAAGGGGGAAGCATACATTATGATTGGATACTCTACAGTTTCAAAAGCATATCTGCTGTTTGATGAAAGTACGGGAAAAGTGGTTGAGCGGCGAGATGTTCTTTTTGATGAAACAAAGTTCGACAACAATAACACAAACAACAGCGTTAATGATAAAAAGGCAAATGATTATATGTTTCTTTACTTCGAGAATCAAGCTGAAGCAGAAGAAGTACATATCGTGAAACCGGAACCTGACAAAAACATTCCGGAAGTTGAAGATGGTTCTGAGACTGCTCATGAAGATAGTGAAGATGATGCCGATGAAACTCTTTCCGAAAATGCGGTTGATGAAAGTGCCGATCGAATTTTGAGAAGCGGCAAAATCTACAACAAGTTGCAGTTATTGATGAATTTAAAAATACCACAAAGTGTTCATCAGGCATTTTCATCACAAGACAGTGACAAATGGGTTGATGCTATGAAGGCAGAAATGACATCGCTAAAGAAAAACAACACGTGGTCAATAACAGAATTACCTGAAAAGCGAAAAGCAATAAATTGCAAGTGGGTTTTTTCTGTTAAACGAGACAAGGAAGGCAATATCGAGCGCTACAAAGCAAGGTTAGTAGCAAAGGGTTGCAGTCAACGTTACGGAGTAGACTATCAGGAAACATTTTCACCGGTAGCCAGGTATTCAACAATAAGAATGTTATTGACGTTAGCGGTAGAATGGCAAATGCATCTACATCAAGTCGACGTGGGTAACGCATATCTAAATAGTGATTTGCGCGATGAAATTTATATGCGACAGCCCGAGCACTTCGTCGACGAAAGTAATCCAGAGAAAGTGTTGCGGCTGAACAAGGCAATTTATGGACTCAAACAAGCAGGCAGGGAGTGGAACATCAAACTCGATGGTGTTTTGTCAAACATGGGTTTCCAACAAAGCCAAAATGACCCCTGTTTGTATTTGTCAAGACGAAATGGAAAATTATTGTTGGTCGTCGTATATGTGGATGACTTGATAATTGGCTGCAAGGATTTAAACATCATCTCCGACATCAAGAAAGAACTTTGTGCTGAATTCGAACTGTACGACAAGGGCGCTCTTCATCATTACCTGGGCATCGAAGTGGAACGTGATGGCGACACTGGTGACATCAAGCTGGGCCAAAAGCAATACATAAAGGATGTTCTTAAGCGTTTTGGTATGGAAAATTGCAAAAGTGTTTCAGTTCCTTTAGACCCTGGACATAAATTTCAGTGCGATGGTGAATGTCAGAGGGTGGATAAAAACCAATATCAGTCTATGGTTGGCGTTTTAATGTATCTTGCCATAACAACCAGGCCAGATATATTACATTCCGTGGGGAAAATGGCACAGTGTAACACAGATCCGCACATTGAACATCTTCAAGCAGTGAAACACATCTTCCGATACTTAGCTGGTACCCGTGATAAGCAGCTGGTGTATAAAAGAAGCAAATCATCTTCGATAAATGGCTATGTTGATGCTGACTGGGGTGGTGATGATTCCGATCGAAGGTCATACACAGGATTTGTCTTCTTCTTGGGTAATTCGCTGATCAGTTGGGAATCGAGAAAACAAAACTCTGTTGCCCTAAGCAGTACCGAAGCAGAATACATGGCAGCGTCGGATGCTGCTAAAGAATCTGTTTACCTGCGAAGAATTTTAATGGAGGTCGGCTGGTCTAACGGCGAGCCAGTCACATTGCACATCGACAATCAAGGGGCGCAGAAATTGGCGTGTAATCCAGTACTTCACAAGCGAAGTAAACATATTGACATAAAATACCATCACATAAAAGAAGTAATTAAGAGTCAGCAAATCGTTCTGAAATACTGTCCAACAGAAGATATGGTGGCTGACATCTTAACCAAGAGCTTGGCGAAACCCAAACACAGCAAATGTGTTCAACTTTTAAATTTCAACTAACATTATGTGACATCCACGTTGAGGGGGCGTGTTGAAAACAGATGGCAACCACTGTAACAACGTGCATGACGCATTTGATAGTGTGTGTAAATAGTATGTAAAGATTTTTCTTCATTACTTTACTGTTCCACTTTTATATTCATTCCTTTTTCAACCATTGAAGTGTAGACATATTTTTTCTTTCCAATAAAACTCAAGACACATGAACTTATTTCCTTGCCTACCTATGAGGCGCAAATTTATAGCTACACTTGTATCTCGGGTGTCAAGCACGGAACTGAATATTCTGATTTTAAAGAAATCGCCGCCGGAGTTCCGCAAGGAAGTGTCCTTGGGCCTATCTTATTCTTGCTGTACACTCGGGACATACCACAAACTGAAGGCACTATTGTAGCTACGTTCGCGGACGATACGGCTATTCTGGCAACGGAAAGTTCAATCGAGTCAGCAACCATAAAACTCCAACGAGCCTTGGATAAAATCTGTGAGTGGACAAAAACTTGGCGCATTGTTCTTAACGAGACGAAAATCGACTTAGAGAATTGTAATGGCTAATTGGAAGATATTCCAAACTAAGCGTATATAACAAACTGCTTCTGTATAAGCAAGTGCTTAAACCCGTGTGGACGTACGGTATACAACTCTGGGGTTGTACCAAACCAAGCAATAGGAATCTCATACAATCATTCCAAAATAAAATTATAAGAATAATCGTGAACGCTCCCTGGTATATCAGAAACAATGATATCCACAGAGATTTAGGGATAGCTACCGTGGAGGACGAAATAAAAAACTTCGCTCGCAAGCTTCGTATTCGTCTTCATGGCCATTGCAACTGTGCCATACTCCAAACTTTGGATGTGACAAATCTTACGCGCCGACTTCAAAGAACGAAACCGTTCGAATTAGCGCAATAAGACAAAAAGCCGCATGTCATGTTTCAGCAGGTGCTTTTATTGAAAATCTACCTGCCTCACGCGAATATTCTCTTCTGAAGCTTAAACTACTTGATAAGGTCTAACTTAGTCGTAGTAAACAAAACGAAGGGAAGGGTGTTCTTAGTCCGTAGAAATCTGACACTACTATGAGTACACGGTCTCATAGTGTCTCATGAAGATTTTCACCTACCCTTAAAAAAAAAAAAAAAAAATAATAATAATTGTATCTCGACGCCAGGGACAACAATAGCGTTTGATGTACAATGGATTCCGCTTTAAAAAGGAAACGAAAAAGAGATAAATTTGTTCGCTTATTGTGGACTTACTTACTTACTTAGGTGGCGCTACAGTTCGGGGTGAACCTGGGCCGCAACGAATAAGCCTCTCCATTTAGCTCGGTCCTATGCTAATTGCCTCCAGTTGCGCACTCCAAATTGGTCGAGGTCCCTTGAACTTGTTTGCGCCACCTAGGGCGATGATTCCCTCTACTGCGTCGTCCCTCGGGGTAAGATTCGAATACTCTGCGGGCCGTGCGTTGGTGTCCATTCGCTCTACATATCCTAGTTTTTTGACTAGGTCGACGTCGCTGTACAGCCCGTATAGTTCGTGATTGAATCTTGTCCTCCAATGAATGAATTAAAAAAATGCAGTAAATAGGATTAAGTCTAGTTATCTACCTAAGTTGGTAGTAATACCACATATTTGGAAAAGGTCGGAATCAGAGAGACAGTCAGTGAAAAGCTTTGCAGAGGTAGGGTTTGCGGCTAAAAAATGGGACTCATCTTCAGACTGCGCCCATTCGAGATGGGAAAGATAAAAGTTTACCAGAATCATGACGTCGCAGGGGTTTATAATGTCACATAAGAAATCGATCGCATCTATGGCAAGCTGATAGCCCTAGATTTGAAGAAGGCCCAATGTAGCAACACAGTATATAGAGCTTGCGTCTTGGGAGGGTGATTTTGACGCAAATATATTCGAAGTCAGCTGCAGGCGAGGACTTAATGAAAATCTTTCTGTACCGGAAAAGAACTCCACGACGTTTCCTTCTCAAGTAACCTACCAGAGTCACAGTTTCTGCTCATCTTGCATGGACACTGGAAAAACATGTCTTTTTCAGGCATTGAGTCAAGCATTTTGAGGTATCCCAAATGATAGCCTGGTTTGTATACGTGCTTTAGATGCAGTCTGATAGCACATCTAGCAGCCGTCTTTCTCATGAATTATTCAAAGATAACTGAAAGCCACTCCCAATATAATTACACAATTCTTCCTAAATTAGACATATGTTACCACTTAACAACTTAACGCCGAAAAAATTCAAAAACGTTTGAATTCTTTCCAGCTTGAAGATCTGAAAGCTTATAATATGTTATGGTTGCCTCTCACCACCCACTCACAAAACAACTACCATCTGTTTATGACTCACAAGGTCGCAGGAAAGATCTGATTGGACCACATAATTTGCATATTCAGATTTTCAACTTAATACCGTATTCATGCCATATATCATTCATAATTTCCCTCTTAAATCGAAGAATGTGAGCTATAGTCAACAAGTCAGAAGGAAATATTAGTTCACACTGAAAACTTCGATATTATAATAAATTGTTTAACATTTAAAGTTACTCTTTATGTAGTGCTAATAATATTATAAATTCTAAATTTGTTACATATATAATAATCATGTTTTCAGTATAATTTAACCTTTTCAAATGCAATCTTATGCTATTTAAGTTTAAAACTTTGTCGAGAATATTGTCAGTTGATCGAGATCACCTAAAAGTGTGCGATGAGCTTCTCTCGACCTAAAATTATCGGTTTGGTTTTTAAGGAAGTAACAGCAAATTTATTGAATCGTAAAAGTGATTTATAGCCGATGGTCAAAGTGTAAAGTTTTTTTATTTAAATTGAATCTATTACGCAATATAGTGAAAAATTGTTGAAGGCCTTTTTTTGATCTAATAAAGGATAGGCTAATTGGCAAAATGAACCTAGTTACCAGTCTTTGTTCGGTAAGAGTTTTTCAATACTAGTTCCGTGTGACAGTGATCAGTGGTATTTGAAATTCGAGCAATTGTGTTCCTAACATTGGTGGACTGAGCATTGTGAGGACATTAATGGCATATGCAGGCCTAAAAACTGAGGAAAAAATTAAAACTAAAGCGCAAAAAATAACATTTGAAACCTGTTTCTTTGTCTGGGCGTTTTAAATTCATTGAAGTGCTTCATTTTTGGATATTGGATAGAAAAGGAAATGTGTTTTAAAAACGAGTTCTTGATTTTTAAAACGTTTTGTTGAGTGTCCCTTTTCAAGGCGTGATGAATCCATATATTTAAAAAAAACATTTATGCAAGTCATGGTAAAAGAACAAATTAAGAAAAAAAAAAATATATATATATATATGGCACAACAGCTCTTCAAGTGCCAGAGCCTAGCTTCTCGCAACCACTCATGTTGTGTGCGTTAAATTTTTCACACGAATGGAAGGGACCTACAGTTTAGTGCCGTATCGGAAGGGCAATTTCTTTTGATAAGCTTTCCCGTGATAACAATACTCTCGGATGTTTGTCAGACGTTCGCGAGAGGTGGGACCGTGAAAAAACCGTTTGATGTTTTCTGGGATTCGAACTTGGAATATCACGCGCAGTGGTCCGACACACTTACCACTTGCGCCATGGCGCTTACTAACCCCAAAACAACTTAATAGAAAATATTTTGTTATTTTACTCCTGTCCATGAGTTTTCGGACAAATATTTTTTTTTTTTCACAGTTATACGTTTATCTATCTGTGCAGGACTTCAATTAACAAAATTCATTTAAATCCTGATAGGGTCGATAGTAGATATTTTACATTTTTTTTTTTATAATTTGCGCACACTCAAAGGGTTATGAATACCCTTAACATGCTTTTACACAGTGCAGGCGTTAGAAAGGACAGATAGAGAGAGAGAAAGATTTACTTACTTACTTATGTCCTGTATCCCCTTGTGGGTGCTAGGGCCTCTACTACGCCTACGCGCTATCGTGTACGGTTTCTGGAAATGTGTCTGAGTTCTCCCCAACTTTTCCCAACTGCCGTGCCTGATCCTCAACTGTTCTGCGCCATGTTCTCCTCGGACCGCCAGGTCTTCTGCCATCCTGAGTTAGAGGGTTCCATTGTATAGCATAGTTCGCTATGGAACTGTCACCCTTTCGGAACGTGTGACCAATCCACTACCACTTCCGCCGTTGGATGGTTGTGCCTATTGGTTCCTGACCCGTTTTCTCGTAAAAGTGTTCGTTAGAGATACGATTGGGCCAGAAAATCCTTAAGGTATTGCGCAGGCACCTATTAACAAACGTTTGCAGCTTTCTGGTGATAGTAGTGGTCACTCTCCACATGCTGCAACCATATAGCAGCACGGATTCAACGTTGGAGCGGAACAGTCTTATCTTGGTGCTCAAACAGATTGCATTGCTTCGCCATATTTTGGACAACATACCGAACGCGGACTTTGCTTTGGCGATCCTGTTGGCTATATCCAGTTCGGTTCCACCATCGGTCGAGACGATACTCCCAAGATGCTGGAAATCCTCTACTCTCTCTACCGGTTGTCCAGCAATGCATATTTGAGCCGATGAGTTAGTTCCAAGGGTGATAATTTTAGTTTTTGCCGTATTCATTTTCAGCCCGTCGACGCCTGCCTCCCTCTTCACATCTGCTGTCATTTGGTGGAGATCCATAATTCTGTGATAGAGTAAGCATACATCATCAGCGTAGTCAAGATGTAAGAGTTCATCGAATTCCTCCGTTTCCCGTCGACAAAGCTGCATGAAGCACATCGCTAATCACCTATAGGAATAATATTGGTGAAAGGCTTACCCCACTTTGGATCCCAAATTCCTCAGACAACATTCCCCTGTGCAGAACGTGACATTTGGAGCCTTCATATGTAGCTTTGATAATAGCAATTAGTTTATCGGGAATACCTCTCCTGCATAAGGCACGCCAAATAAACTCCCTGTTGACACTATCTAACGCCTTCTCAAAATCGATGAACAGCAGGTGTAGTAGCGATCGATATTCAACACACTGTTCAATGATAATCCGCAGGGTGTTGATGTGGTCGGCACAGGAGGATCCAGAGCGGAAACCTGCTTGTTCGGCATCGAGTATGTCTTCGATATGTTGTTTGATTCGTTCAAGGGTGATTTTAGCTATTATCTTAGCTACAGCAGGCAGCACGCAGATACCCCTCCAGTTTCCGTACTCCATTAAATTTCCTTTCTAAGGAAGCTTGACGATCATTCCCTTTTTCCACTCGTTAGGAAAGCTATCAGCTTCCCAAGCTCTCTCTATAAGTGGAAGAAGAAGCTCAGCCGATGTTGTGGGCGCTGCTCGTAAGAGCTCTGCTGGAATACCGTCAAGTCCTACCGCCTTGTTGGTTTTGGGTGCCTTGATCGCGGTAATGATCTCATCTTTACTGGGAGTGGTGGTGCGTATTCGGGGGCTTCTCACCTCGGGCATCTCAGCCTGATTTGGGAGCATATCGCTAGCGAATACACGGTTCAAAACCGTAGCAAAATGCTATTTCCATTTCTTGAGCTGGTCCTCATCCCAAATGAGCAAGGAGCCGTCTAGGCTTTTCACTGGGTGTTGGCTGGAGCTGCGACCACCTGTCAGCTCTTTCGTGATTCTGTAGACGGTCCTGCTGTCGCACCACCGTGCAGCTTCTTCTACTTCTGTAGCCAGCGCGTTGATGTAGTTGCGCTTATCACGTCGCACGCTACGTTGAACTAGCTGCAACGCGAGCTTTCAGCTGTTTTCGTTCGTCAATCCGTCTCCTGCTATCCTCGGAAAGCCACGCCCTGTGTCTTCCCTTCGATCGGCCAACAATTCTTTCAGCACCAGATGTAAAAACATTTTTCACAGCCCACCAATGGTCTTGGATGGTTGCGGGCATAGAGCTGCTGATTGCTTCCACACCTTGCGAAAAGTGCACCCTTAATTGTTCGCGCACTGAGGGATCACTAAGTCTATCGATGTTGAACCTGGGCATTCTTGTGTTGTCGTGGGATCTTCGAACTGCAGCAGTGCGTAGTTGGAGAGTAGCTATCATAAGATGGTGATCACGTACTATCCCCACATCTGCCCCTCGCCTGTTTCGGACGTCCAGGAGACTACTTCTAAAGCGGCGGCTGATAGAAAAATGGTCAATTTGGTTGGAGGTTCCTTGCCTGTCATTGGAAACGCAGCTGACTTTGTGGCAGGTCTTGTGCTCAAACATGGTGCCACCTATCACAAGGCGGTTGGCATTGCAGAAATCCACAAACCTTTCGCCATTGTCATTGCGGTTGCCTAGTCCATGCTTTCCGATTACACGTTTGAGCCTTTCGTTGTCGTTGCCTACCTTGGCATTCAAATCCCCCATTACTATGATAATGTCTCCATTTGGTGTTGTGTTGAAGACGACACTTAAGAGATTGTAGAAGCTCTCCTTTTCGTCCTCAGACGAACTATTCGTTGGAGCGTAGCACTGTATGATGGTGACGCGTCGTACTCTAGTCCGGAATCTGGCCGTCAAAATCCTACCACCATGAGGCTGCCAGGAAATCATGCCCTTGTGTGCTGTTGTTGTTAGCAGTAGTCCGACTCCATATTACCGCGGATTTCCGGATGGTCTTCCAGAATAGAGTAGTACAGTGTTGCGCGTTAGGGACTGGTACTCGCCCGTTTCTAACCATTTTACTTCACTCACCCCTAAAATGTCCAGTTTATATCGCATGAATTCGTGTTCCAATTGGAGGAATCTGGCATTGTAAGGACCTTCGCTTCCCGAGTCGAGGAGCATCTTTACATTCCAGAAACCTATCTTTGTCCGGGTACAATAGCCAAAAGTCGTCAACATGTGATCATTATTTATCCGAGGCATAGTGTTGGTTTCTGTAGCGGGCAATATTCGGTAACGCAGGTTGCTGGCTCACGTTACCTAGTCTAGAATTAAGGCCCTAGACTACCCGCACGTACAATTTTAGCCTACACGTATAAGGGTTTATACGTATAGTTGCCCGGGGACCACCACTAGGAGGTAAAGTAAGCACTTCATCACGAACTTGGTTGTTGCGCTACTGGCCCAAGTCAAGTTTTGGGCAGTCAGTAGTTTCCCGATCAATCGCAACGCAGGTCCCCAAGAGAAAGATTTGGTGTAGTGGTACGAAGCTCAGTGTCTTATGCTTCAGAGAAACTCCGTGAGTGGTGGCGAGATTTTTGTTATTTTTTGCCTTTGCTTCTGATTCATAGTTTTTCCTCGTAACCTCGCTGATAAAAGGAAGAAGAAGAAGAAGAAGCTTCTGATTCATAGTATTTTCTTCCCGACCGCCGATGTCATAGATACATCAATCATCCAAGAGAGGGAATCATTTTTCCAGCCATATGACCAAGTTGCTGCCAGTAATTATGCCTTTGCAGTAATGTTCACTTAAGCTTTCGCAATTGATCGGACTGACTTTATATATTTCATGAGAAATAAATAATAAATGCTTGCTGGCATCAGGATTTGAACCATGAACCATTACCACTACCCATTGCCACCCCTCAAAACAGGTAAAGAGTTTTAAGAAAACAGAACGACACACCAAAACAAAGTCATGCGGCTAGATAGGAGAAGAGAGCACCAGGATTCACCATTAGCTAACTGATCGAAAGTCATATGAACAAGTCCAAATTTGAGCAAAAAAAGAGAGTCTTAGTTCGGTGGTCTGCTGAAGAGAATATGCTCCCTAGCGGTGCGGTCCCAACAACAAACAACCAACAACAAGCATTGCGGTGGTTCAATAATGGTCTAGAGATGTTTCTCTTACGCTGGTGTTGGAGACCTCATCCGTATCGATGGAAGTATGAATAATATTTTTCGATGAAAAAGAGATCTAACTTGTATGTATGTTCAAGAAATGTGAAAGATAAGACAACTTATGCAGCAGGGGCCGTTCCCCATTTTTAAAAATCGTATATAAATTCTTTCGTCATTCGAAAACGGTACATATTAAATATCTTAAATATTATTCCTTGACTTGACTTTATAAATTAAGAAACTATTAAATCTGTCATTATAATGAATAAGTGGTTAAGTCAAATTCTACTTACTTACTTAGGTGGCGCTACAGTTCGGAGTGAACCTGTGCCTCATCCAACAAGCCTCTCCATTTAGCTCGGTCTTTAGCTAATTGCCTCCAGTTGCGCACTCCAAGTTGGTCGAGGTCCCCTTGAACTTGTGCGGGCCACCTACGGCGATGATTCCCTCTACTGCGTCGTCCCTCGGGGTTAGATTCGAAGAGTCTGCGGGCCGGAGCATTGGTGTCCATTCGCTCCACATATCCTAGCCATCTCAGACGTCCAATACACAGTTTTTTGACTAGGTCGATGTCACTGTACAGCTCGTATAGTTCGTGATTGAATCTTCTCCTCCAAAACCCGTCAACGCAAACGGGACCGAAAATCTTACGAAGAATTTTTTTCTCGAGGCGACCAAGGATATCTTCATCCTCTTTTAATAAAGTCCATGTTTCAGCGCCGTAAAGCAGGACTGGGATGATCAGGATCTTATACAGAGTCTCCTTAGTTGTTCGAGATAGGGCTTTACTGTTGAGTTGCCTTATAAGCCCAAAAAAACAGCGATTGGCAAGAGTTATTCTTCGCTTGATTTCTGCGCTGATCTTGTTTTAAGAATTTATAGCAGAGCCAAGGTAGACAAAGTGCCTAACTACCTCGAAGTTATAGCTGCCCACTGTGACGTTTTGTCCAATTCGTCGGTGTTGGCTTTCCCTTCTTGTTGGCAGCATATACTTGGTTTTTCCCTCGTTTATCGCCAAACCCATTTTGGCCGCTTCCGCCTCAATGCTTGCAAAAGCACCGGTGACAGCCCGCTGAGATCTTCCAAAAATGTCTATATCGTCGGCGTATGCAAGCAGTTGTACAGACTTGTAATAGATTGTGCCTCCGGTGTTGGCTTGTGAGTTCCGCACAATCCGTTCAACTATAATATTAAAGAAGTCACATGACAGCGCGTCACCCTGCCTAAAACCTTTTTTGACATCAAAGGTCTCGGTGAGGTCATTACCAACCTTGATGGAGCAGCGAGCGTTCTCCATCGTCAGCCTGCACAGACGGACAAGTTTGGCAGGGATGTCAAAACTAGACATGGCTCTATAAAGCTCTTTTCTATAGATGCTGTCATAGACGGCCTTGAAATCGATAAAGAGGTGGTGAGTATCGATTTTAATTCTTGGGTTTTCTCCAGGATCTGTCGAAGTGTGAAGATTTGATCTATGGTGGACTTTCCTGGCCTGAAACCGCACTGATGGGGTGCAATCAGGTTGTTGATAAAAGGGTTCATGCATTCACACAATATCGCAGAAAATATCTTATATGCGATGTTGAGGAGACTGATGCCTCTATAATTGGCGCAGTTGAGGGGGTCTCCTTTCTTGTGGATCGGACAAACGATGCTGAGATTCCATTCATCAGGCATACACTCGTCTGACCAAATCTTAAAGATGAGTTGGTGTATGCACTCTACCATATTCTCAGCACAGACTGTGATTCTACTACGAGGTTTCCATTTTCATCTCTACCGGTTTCTGTACGGGTATTGCTTCTCTGACACGTTCTTTTTACCTTTTGGTAAAACTTCCGTACATTGTTCCTGAAGTATATGTAAACTCTCGATATTCTCAAACGCGCGCTTCTCATGTTCTTTCTTCTTCTTTTGGAGAAGCCGATGTTCTTCCCGTCTCTTTTGCTCGTAGAGTTCAAGAGCCGCTTTATATGCTTCTTGTTTCTGCATGCACTCGCCGGCATTCTTCGTCAAACCAGGGGTTTCGCGGTGGTGGGCGAGCGAGACGCAGCACATCAGTCGCGGCGTTTCTGATGGCATGTTGGCAGCGTTGCCACTGGTCTTCGGCACTTGATGCTGATGGCATGGGGTTGATTGAGAGATTTCGGGATACGCGTTCGGCGAAGAGTCTGGCGGCCTCTTGCAATTGTAGCTTTTCGACGTTAAATTTTCTCACCGTGATTCTCCTTTGTTGCTCAGATTGGAATATCCGCATTCGTACCTTGGCTACAACAAGGTAATGATCCGAGTCTATGTTGGCCGCTCGGAAGGTCCGGACATCCAGAATACTGGAGGCATGCCTTGCGTCGATCGCAATATGATCAATTTGGTGGATCGTTACATGATCATTAGACCGCCATGTATGCTTATGAATATCGAGATGAGGAAACCATGTGCTTGCTATGGTGACATTTTGCTCCACAGCGAAATCAATTAGCCTTAGTCCGTTATCAGACGTGGTGTCATGTAGGCTATGCTTACCGACTGCCCTACCAAAGAGGTTCTCCTTTCCTATTTTGGCGTTAAAATCGTATTGGGTCGTATTTAAGACATTTATTTATTTTTTTTTTTTTTTTTTGCTGAGAGCAGGTGAAGCTCTTCCAAAGACTAAGCCAGTGCTTATCCAGTAGTTTTATTTTCTCTTACGAGAATCGTTATTCTAGCAAAAGATGATCGTATGTGATTAAAAATAAATGTAGCACTTTAGAGAGGTTAAATTCCAATGAAAGTTCCTGCCTTTTTCTCGACCTTCATATGCTATGACGCGAGGTCAAAAGGTTTTGTCCTTTGAAGACGACGAATTGAATTGTTCGCGTCAAGTAGTTGAGTGATAGTACGGTTACAATGGCCGTGAACACGATCTTTGTGTTTACGCGCAAATTTTGTTATCTCTTCGACGACGCTGGGAATTCCCAGATCCCGATGAATATTTTCGTTACGTTCATACCACGGTGCGTTAACGATCGTTCTAAGAACTTTATTTTCGAAAGTTTGTATGATGTTTCTATTGCTTTTCCTTGTACAACCCCATAGTTGTATACCACACGTCCACACAGGCTTTAGCACTTGCTTATAGATAAGCAGTTTGTTATGTAGGCTCAACTTCGAATGTTTTCCGAGTAGCCAGAACATTTGTCGGTATTTGTTTTCGAACTCGTCGCGTTTCTTTTTCACGTGCGATTTCCATTTGAGCTTGACATCTAGAGTCATTCCTAGATATTTTGCTTCGTTTGCGTACGGTATTTTAGCCGAGTTTAGATACACAGGCAATCTATCCACTTTTTTGTAGGTAAAGTTGACGTGAGTAGATTTGCTTTCGTTCAGCACAATACGCCAAGAATTCGTCCAAGCGTGGACTTTATTAATAGCATGTTGAAGCTTTCCAGTTGCTGCTTCAATGGTTTCTCCCGTTGTCAATATCGCCGTATCGTCCGCAAACGTGGCGACGACACAGTTTCTTTCTTGCGGGATGTCACGCGTGTAGAGCACATATAGAAGTGGGCCAAGGACACTTCCTTGCGGGACTCCGGCTGCAATCTCCTTGAAGTCAGAGTAATCATTTCCGTGCTTAACACGAAAGAGTCTCTCGGTGAGGTACGATCGCAAGATTAAAAAGAGTTGCCGTGGCAGTAGTCGTTGCAATTTATACTCCAAGCCTTCGTGCCAAACCTTATCGAAAGCTTGTGAGACGTAGTAGACGGAAAGTAGTTTTTCGAATATTTTTGAGGTAACCGGCAATAGGGAAATAGGCCGATATGATTTCTTCTCAGTTAGCGGTTTGCCTGGTTTCGGGACCATTATAATCTCGACGACTTTCCATTGCCTCGGAACATAAAGCAATCTGAACGAAGCGTTGATCAAATAGAGCAGTTTGATAATAGCTACATTCGGCAATTCCTTGACTACCTGCGCCGTTATCAAGTCGTAACCCGGAGCTTTTTTTGTCTTTAAATTTTTAATCACTTCCCTCAGTTCAATCAATGCAACTTTTTTTACTTTAAAGTTGTCAGATGTCGTGACTGGGGAGTCGGGCGTTAACGAAGGGCCGTCGAACGGCTTAAACGTTTCTTCTAAGTGCAAAGCAAAAAGTTCTGCCTTTTCTTTGTCGCTCTTGGCCCAGTTTCCATCGACTTTCCGAATTGGTGGTGCTTGCATTTGAGGTTTCCGGATGCCTTTTAGCGCTTTCCAAAGCGAATAATTTGATTCTCTTTCACCGGAGAGATTTTCAAGGTAGGTCGCTTTCTTTTTGCTTTTAAATTCGCGAATACTATCTCTAAGCCGATTGCATAATCGGTTAAGGACCGTTTTATGCTGCGGTGCACGAGTGATTTGCCATTTCTTTCGTGCTTTTCGTTTCTCCCTCACCAGTTCAACGATTTCTCTGGGATACTTTTCGTTGCGGTTGATCTTATAGCTTCTAGAAGGAGTGTTTCTCCATGCCGCTCTTTGAATTGCTTCCACGAAACGATCAATTTCGTCCTCTAGTTCACAAGGTGTTCTAAGTGATACATTTAAGGCGATATTTATTTCGCAATCATTTCTAAAGCCCTCCCAGTTTGTTCTATTGCTAGTGAGTCTTGGAGGTCCTTTTTTCTTGATCAGCGCTTCTCCAAGTAATAAAATTACCAGCGAGTGGTCAGAAGGGAGATCAAAACATTCTTTGACTGTAACAAACTTCTCGTAAATGCCTTTTGTAACAAAAAAAATCGATAAGATCGGGAATTTTTTGTGAGTCAGTTGGCCAATAGGTCGGTTTTCCTGTCGAATAAAAACAACAACCGAATTCATTTGCCACTTCGTAGAGAATTTTTCCTTTAGAAGATGTACATCTTGAACCCCAGAAGGTGTGCTTCGCGTTGAAATCTCCACCAATAAGAAAATTTGAACCAAGAGCATTGAAGAAACGAAAGTAGACGTCTTTTTCTAGTTTGCATCGCGGCGGACAGTAAACAGATGCTATATTGTAGCTCAGGTGTTTATTTTTAACCCTTACCGTGCACAACTGCAGTTTTTCCAGCTCTATGCTTATATCGGCCGAATGGTCGATGTTAGTTTTAATGAATAAGGACGAACCGCCCCGCGCTCTATCAGAAGGATGATAGGTGTGATAACCAGCGTAGCCTCTTATCTTTATTTGCAACTCCCTTGTTAGATGGGTTTCGGAGATCAAACGTATGTCGATATTTTCTCTTATAAAAAACATTTCTAATTCGTTAGATTTTTGTAAGAGTCCATTTGCATTCCATGTTACTATTTTAAGCAAAGCGTCCATATTTACTTAGATTTAGATATAAGGTTAGCCACACAAAAGCTTTCGACGTTACTAAGACGTTCGAGAATCCGTTTGTTAACTTCACATTGTTCCTCGAACTTAGCGTAGATGCAGTTTAGAATTTCATTCAACGGATCAGATGGTGATCCGACGTTTCGTTTGGTTGCTTTGACTGCAGCCTGAGAATACGTCAGACGTACGGGGTTCGCTGGCTTGTCAGAGGTTATTTTTCATTCAGCCTTTTTAGTGGACGACTTTGACGTACGTATACCCGGCTTAGAAGGCTGATTGACTGTTTCAAGAGTCTGCACTGCTGATTCGAGCGTCCTTTCAGTCGGCTTAGGAATCTGTACGACTGGCTTACGAGACCGCTCAGTCTGCTTAGCAATACGTTCTTCCGACGTAGGAGCCTGATCGACTGATTTCGTTCCCCGTACAATCGGCGTTCTTGATTTTTTCCGTCGCATCTGAAATTCCTTAGCGACCTCGCAACCGCGATAATTTGCTGGGTGACTTCCTTTGCAGTTAACGCAAGTAGCTTTTTCATTTGTGCTCAAATTGCAATTTTCCGAAGAGTGTTTCCCAGCGCACTTAAAGCAGCGCGGCTCTTTCCGACAGTACGCTTGTGTATGATTAAACTCTTGGCATCGCTTGCATTGAGGGATTGTCTTCGTGTTGACACGTAGCGGCTCAATTATAACGACCATACTCATGATTGTACGAATATTGAATATCTTTTGCTGGCTTTCCGTTTTATGGAATGATAGCACAAAAAGCGGAAGCTGACGTTTCAATGTAGTTTCTTCACCACGGTCGGGTCGTTTTCTCTCTTTTTTTAAAAGGTTCACGGCGTCCAGAATGTTATAACCCCTAACGCGTAAACCATCTATAACGTCTTCTTTAGCGCATGATGGATGAAGCCCTCTAGCTACGACCCTCAAGGGTCTCTCAGACTTGTCTTCGTAAGTATACCATTGAATTTTTTCCTTATTTTGACTTTGAGATACAGCCCGATAGCTCTCAGCGTCATTAACCTTGATTTTCCACGCATCGTTTCGCAAGGAAGTTACTTTAAATTCACTAGCGATCGTTGTTTTTAGAATTTTCCTCAGAGAATTATAGTCGGCAACGCCCGTGATATTTATTGGTAGAGGTGCGCGTTTGCTTTCAATTTATATTATAATATTTAGGACATGGCGCGTATGTTTTGTCGAGGAGCTCGTAGAAACACTCCTTGGTGGCATGGTCCTTTTCTTCCGTGGGAGCATGAACATATATAAGGCTTATGTTAGCGAGCTTAGCCTTGATCCAGATAGTCATAATACGCTCGCTTACGTGTCGGAAGCTTAAGACTTCTTGCCTAAGTCTGCCGCGTATGACAAATCCGCATCTGAATAAGCGTTGCCTGTTGCCTCTGTAGCAATCACCGTAGTAGATGTCACAGTTTTTCATCCTCTTTTTGCCCGGCCCATCCCATCGCACTTCCTGAATGGCGGTAATATCTGCTTTATAGCAGTCTAGGGCCTCTGCTAGTTGTTCGGCTGCACGTGGTCTGTAAAGGGACAGAACATTCCACGTACAGATCCGAAAGTCGTTGTCCTTATTTCGTTTGCTGGGGCCGTCATTAATTGAGTCATCCTTATCCGAAGCTTTTGGTTGTTTCGGAACCATCGATTTTGTACGTGGTAGAGAAGTTACCCCGACGGCACAATCCCCAACCTGGAGGGCCAGTTCCTTAATTATTCCCCTAGGACGACGGGCCGGGTACACGGGTGCCAGTAGTCCACTACGGGAGTATGAGCGCTGCCGTTGACCCTTTAAGGGCTCCTCCGCCACCATCTCTATTCCAATGACCTGACCAACATTGGAAATTCCTTACCGACCTGTGATCCGAATACGTCGAAGCAGCTCGTGCAAGGTATTCACTAAGTTCAACAACCCGCACAGATGGTTCTAAGATGGACTGTGGAGTTGGTGCGGGTGTGTTTTCTGAATCCTTAAACATCTCTAAATCCTATAGGCTCCCGAATTTTGCCAGTGTATTCCAGGCAGAATTACTCGTTGTTTGGGAAGCTTGCCGTCAGATCAAAACACACACCAATATAACGCCGAGCAAAAGATAGCTATTTTTATTGATAACCAAGCAGCCATCAAAGCCATTGCATCGGTTACTACATCCTCTAAGCTGATGCTTGATTGCCAAAATGAGCTAGCTTCGCTAGATAGCCAACTTCAGGTAACCCTGTTTTGGGTTCCACAGTACAATAACGTTTATGGAAACGAACTTGCGGATGAATTAGCGAGGCAAGGCTCAGCCCTCCACAGCTCTCTTGCAGAATCAGTTCAGATTCCGCTTGGAGCAGTCAAAGCAGAAATATCCTCAAAATTCCTTGCCTAAGCCAACCTCAGATGGACTAGGCTAACAAACTGTCTTATATCTAGAAAGATGTGGCGAAGCTACAAGAAACCAAAAACAACCGACTTATTAAAAAGAACACGTAGGGACATCGCCAGGATAACAGCAACCACCACGGGTATCCCACACAACACACATTGTCGCAGTTGCAGCGTCGCTACTGAGAAAGAAACCCTTATCCACTTTTTATGTGCCTATACGGCACTAGCTAGGGCCACACAACGAACTTTAGGAAAACCCTTTATCGATTCCCTTGAGGAAGTCTCAGAAAGAAACATTAAAGATTTAATAACATTTTAAAATTCCACAAGCTGGATCTAGAGACTCCACACCAACACACCTTTTATATCCAGATACACGAGTTTTGTGGTATCAAAACGGCACCTAGTGCTAATTGGGTTCTTTTCTTAAGAAGAACCACCACACCTACCTACCTACCTATAGTTCCCACTGGGGATGTTTTAATAGAAATAGAAATAGAAATGTTAATATAGAAATTCTTTAGAAGAAAATATCTTTTTGTTTGAAATTGGCAGGCGGGCGAACTAATGCGAGCACAGGCCAGCTAGTAGAAAATATTTGTGTTATTTTGTATGCGAATATACTCGTTCTTGTACACTTTCGTGCGTAAGTTTCCAGAAAAACCTTTTTTTTTTTACAATTATGCGTTTATCTATCTGTGCAGAACTCCAATGAACAAAATTCCTTTAAATCCTGTTAGGGTCGATAGTAGATATTAGCTATTACTTTTTTTCTTTTTATAATTTACACAGTGCGGGCGTTAGAAAAGATAGATAGAGCGAGAGAGAAAGATTTGACGTAGTGGTTCGAAGCTCAGTTGTTTATGCTTCAGAAAAACTCCGTGGGTGAAGTCTAGATGAACTGGGGAGATTTTTGTTGTTTTTTGTCTTTGCTTCTGATTCACAGTACTTTTTTTTCCAATAAACGATGTCATAGGCAAATCATAATCAACAGAGCGAAAAATTTTCCAGCCATATGGTAAAGCTACTGCCAGTGATTATGCCTTTGCAGTAGTGTTCACACAAAATTTCGCAATTGATCGGACTGACTTTATATATTTAATGAGAAATAAATAATAAATGATTGTTGACATCAGTGGCAATTGGCGACGTTACCACTACACCATTGCCACCCCCTAATTCCTACAAGTCTTTTAAGTATTATGTTAAAGACACCGCATTATAGCAAACTCTTGTGGAAGAAACACATATAGGAGATATCCAAAAAAGCTACCCGTGCTCTAATGATATTCAGAAGCCTATAGTTCATGAATATTGAATACTGAACTGCTCAGCCATCTCCACAAGAGACGATCGGCAGTCTAGAGCTACTAAGGAATTTGTAGAGATTGATTTCAAGGATTTGATTGCTGCTTGACTGTCTGAAAAAAATGCCGATATTCTTGGCGGATATCACGTTTTTCTTCAGCCAAGATAAGACTTCTTTAATCGCCATTATTTCCGCCTAGAACACGCTACAATGATTTGGAGTTGTGAGATATCAGACCGCCCATCGATACAAGTGTAGACCCCCTAAAGCGAGGTAACAACAAAAGTTAGGTAGCAACCAAAAAATGCTTGCAAAATAACCAACAAACCAATGATTTGGAAGACGGAAGGAGAGCTTAAGATTAAGCCTGTCAGAGAAGACACCTTCACCAACCCAGTCCTTGGTTTTTGACCCATCAGTGTAAAAGTGAATAGATTCATCTTCTAAAAAAAGCATCGTCCTCCCAGAATGAACTGGAAGGCATGGCGACTACGAAGTTCTTGTCAAAATTTAGACGTAGGATGGCGTAGTCCGTGCTTTCGGGATGGATTTTGAATTTATTCAGAATGGAAGCGTGGCCAAATTCTTTTCTTGACCACTGGTGGGTAACTTCAAGGCGAACGGCTGCATTCGCTCCCACTTGCTTGCTTAATATATCGACTTGTAACAGATGAAACATAATGTCCAGTGCCGCAGAGGGAGTTGTACGTAGAGCTCAGCTTATGCACAGACAAGCTGTACGCTGGACCTTACTTTGATAATCTTTTCCTATCATACAAAACCGTAGAAATAGTAATGATTGAATTATAATAATCAATACAGCAGTCGGCAAACAAGCAAGCTTGTAAACATTTTTGTAAACATTTTTATGAAAAAAAATAAAAAATTACCGAGTAAGTAAAACTAAACTTAACTAACTAACTAGTACATGCAAAACAGGATGTTTCTTTGATATAATTGAGACAACTGCACATGTAGCAGCAAAATCCAAAATCAAATGAAATTAAAACCCCTAGCGAAAAATCTAACTATCTAAACTTATTGAAAACTAATTAAAATGACAAGTTCTAGGTTACTTTTTTAATCATTTGCCATTTTTTCACAATCGTAGATCATAATTTATTCGATGCACCAGCAAATTTTTGCAGATGAACACCACATTCATTCAGGACCATCAGAGCACCGTGCAGGATTCCTTTCAGAGGATAGAGCCAAAAAACTAAATCCTGAAACAGGTAAGCCCTTGTTAGTAATCACCAAACGACTTGATGGTAACAAAATAAATTCTTCCGTCCACAGGTTCATACTCCATTCTTAATAGCGAAGAAATTCCAGATAAATACAATTTCTGGATAAGAGGTGGTAATGATGTTAACCTCCTCTGTAGGGGTGACCAAAACCATGGCGTATGGCACATACAGAATTCTGTAATAAGCCAGGGTAGGACGCAAATACTTAGAGATCTGGATGCACCAGTAACAGTAACCTCTAATAGCGGTCTGAACTTCACAATAGTATTCAGTGAGATTTTACCAATATGTAAGTCATTGTATGAGAGAAGTATAAGCGGAGGATTCTATAATCGTCATAATATTGGCGAACCAAACCAGTTTGCACGCACACATTCGAGTAAGTAGGGATAAAATAGTGGAATCGAGTGACAGTTATTTATATTAAATAGATGTTCTTACACCTGTAACACATGAACTATCGAGGCCTACAGCAATTCCAAATATAAGTCCTGCATTGACAAACGATTTGTTATCCACTCAGCCAACGTCTATCACGAAATCTTATACCGGGCTAACAACCCCTTCATCAGCTATACCCCTTTCGTCTATATCGTCAACAAGATTAGATCAACCCGTAATAACTAAGACTGTTTCAACATATCCATCAGAAGAATCTGCACCACTAACAGGTATATATCTTTGAATAACTTTGATAATCACGCGTACAAGTGTTTAGAGAAATTTAATTTAAAAGAAGATGGAACACCCGGAGTTCTAACACCTTCAGGGTATGCAGTAACAGAAATACCGGAAACGATAGTCGATATACCGCCGGACGCTCCGAGCATTGTTAACATTCCGCCTCTACCACCAGGAAAATCCGAGACGAGTGAAATAATCGGAACTACTAAGCTATCGGAGCCTTCGGGAGGACCTGAGCCTCCAGAAGGCATAAATACGTCATCAACTTTTCCAACTATTCCGGGTGTTTTCGATCGAACATCTACATGGTATCCCACGAAGCATACACCTCCTGGACGTACATCAGCAGAGACACCGGAAACGACAGGAGATATATACATACCGACCGGTAAGCTGCCAGACTCACCATCAACGTCTTTCATTCCCCTACCGTCCCTACAACCAATAAAACAGTATACGACCGAAATATCTAAAGCTGGCAAACCATTGGACCATTTAACACATCCAACGGAAAGACGTCTGCTGTCAACAGGCGTTAACACCGCCCAGACTACTCCTGCAATATTGGAACCACGTAAGTGTCCTTTATGCACCTACATGGCAATCTAACCGAAACATTTATTTACCAATACTAGCTTCTTCAAGTGCGGGTCCCTTACCAGTTTGCACCCCCGATATTCCCAATTCAATTATATTTGAACATCGTTATACGGAATATGACGACCGTAAGTAGCTACTAGATGGCATCAGATCAATATAACATTACTCTTATTGACTTAGAGCAAGGACCGGATGCACCTTTTAGCATATCTCTGGAAAACTGCAAGTGTACCTGTCCCAATACTCGAAAAATTCCCAGATCTGTTCTGAAAGGAAAAGATTTTCTGCATCTTTGAAAAAAGGAGGGAAGCCAAATGACCGTCTCAGCTTATGAAACTTGAAAGGAAAGGAAAATAAAAAAAAATGCATATGTGTACAAATATTTAATGTAATTTCTTTATCTTTAAGAAACCCTTAATAACATAACAGCAAAGACATAAACCAAAACACTTAAAACTGTTTTACACTTATTTATAGTAAGATGGCGCTAAAAGAGGTAAGATCAATTATATAGGAAAGCTGCATTCCTAGCCATAGGATAGGTTAAGTATGTGAGCTGGGGTAGGGGATAGAAATCCTCTACACCACACTCATGTCACTATAGACCCTTGTGATGCCCGTGGGGGAAAAACAATAAAATAAAACATGTTTTGTACAAACCCTGAAGAAAGCACTTAGTACTTGCTGTGCCCTAGATACATACCATCCCGAGGATTTAATGAAGTTGGCGATGTCGTTTATCGGTCTGTTGGATAATTCCTCTAAATTCTTAAAAAAGTATTGTCTAAGGAACTTATTTCTTAGATGGTAAAGGCCTGGGCAGTGGCAAAGAAAGTAGGTAGTGTCCTCCCGCACCTCCTCGTCATCGCAGCCCTTACAAAGTTCTTCGTTAGTCGCACGCAACTTTTTCATGCGGTATTGCATAGTGTTATGCCCCGTTGTGACTTCTTATGAGAGTAGAGAGGGATTTTCTGTCACTCTGCATGCGTCTATTGGTTTTGGCTCTGTCGAATGTAGGCCATAGCTTCCCCGTGGTGATACAAACAAACACCTGTTGTTCGCATCCGTTAGGGATTTATTCCCTGCCTCGAGTTTGAGTGTGCAAGGCGGGATGAACACTGAGGGGTCGGATTGGTCCGAGTTTAGTGCTGACCCTCCTCTAGCTAGTTCGTCGGCTTTCTTATTCCCTGGTATACCTTCATGTCCAGGGACCCAGCCGAGGTTTATCTTGTGCTATGTTCCAAAAACCTTCAGCTCTTCTCCCCAACACGTCATAAGCTTCGATCCTATTTCTGTAGCAGACATGGCTTTTATCGCTTACTGGCTGTCGATGAAAAAGGTGATATCCGCCCGTGGTATTACCCTCACGGCAGCCTCACGAACTGCTTTTGTTACTGCTAGGACTTCTGTCTGGAAAACGATGCTATAGTTCGGAATCCGAGCTGACAACGAGATACCAAGCGGTTCAGAGAAGATGCCTGCGCCTACACTTGCATTGGTATTTCCATTTTGGATGAATCTGTGTACGAAGCTATGGATCGCTCGTTAGGCGTTTTATCGGCTTTCCAATCTTCCGTACTCAGATATGTGCTTAGAAATGGTCTCGTGTGTATGGCGTTGTGTAGCCTGTACTAAATACATTGCCTAGACATCTCTGTAGGACCGCTGTAGGACCAATTGCATTTGGTCTCCAGCTATCTGTTAGCTTAATCTTACGGCACTAATAGCCGCCGATGCTTGTATAAAGATGTCTCAAGTCCTGCTGTAGCTGTCGTTCTCATTGCACAGGTTGTGCCAATGTCTTTGTACTTTTATGATGGCAGTTATGTTGTTAATTTTGCTGGCTGTTTGCCACCATACAAGGCTGCCATAAGTTAGTATGGGCCTTACTACATATAGCTGTATACATCCATAGGATGATTTTGGGGTTCAGTCCCTAAGTTTTTACGAACACTGTGTTACATGAGTAGAAAGTTATCGTGGCTTTTTGGTCTGTATCATTTATTTATTTAATCTTAATACAAGCAAGAACTTATGTGATAAATGAGAAGAAAGCGGCCTTCAAAGTTTGGTCAAAGTGCCTCTCTAATAATAGTGACGAAAAAGTTCGCCTCCAAATGGAATACAGATGTTGCAAGAAAAAAGCGAAGAAGAAGTGCGCCCAGCTTCAAGCAGAGAGGGCCTGTATCGGGTTGCTGATGCAAACCAGGCTATCCAAGAGCTGCGAAGACACAATATGAACACAATATATATGAGCGCAACCATCTTCAAAATAGCCGCCCAAAGAAAGAGGAATGCTCAGGAGATTCGTTCGCCAAAGTTCCTTAACAATGCTCATGGCCAGCTTCTTGTGGATGACGACAAAATTCTGCAGAGATGGCGGCAGTATTATGAAGAACTTTTAAATAAATGAACAGTTTCCCCGGCTATGCTTTCCAAGAGCTACCCGTAACTGTGAAGAAATACCCGACATTAAAGTCGAAGAAGTTAGTGAGGCGGTCAAATACTCCAAAAAACTAAAAGCGGTTGGGCCAGACGAGATGCCCTCTGAGTTCTGGAAAAAGATGGGAGACATCGGGTTCAGATGGCTCAGAATTCTCATCTCCAAATTCGTGAGAGGTGACCCAATGCCGAATCAATGGAGGGGAAGTTACCTTCTCCCTGTATAGAAAGGGAAGGGTGATACGCGAAACTGTGATAACTACCGTTCGATCAAGCTGATGTCACACACCATGAAGATCGTTGAGCGGGTATTAGGTGGCCGACTGCGAAAAATAATACGGCTATCTGATGATCAGTGCGGGTTTGTCTCAGGTAGATCAACCACAGATGCAATCCAAAGAATAAGGATCATAATGGAAAAACATCGTGATTCCTTAAGGGATTTTCATATTGTATTGATTGACTTTGAAAAGGCATTCGACAGACAACCACGAGGTCTGATATGGGTGGCGCTAAGCCATCGAGGGGTTCCAGAAACCTATGTACAGATGATCACGGACATGTACGAAGGAGCAAAGACAAGAGTAAGATGCCCCGCTGGAGTAACCGAAGAGCTCCCAATCAAAGTCCGGGTGCACCAGGGAAGCGTTTTAAGTCCTCTGCTCTTTATTACAGTCCTTGATTATCTGCTTGAAGGTAAAGTGATGGACCCCAAGCTACATCAGTTATTCTTTGTTGACGATGAAGCCATCATAAGTGAGGATCCTACATCCCTGCAACGAGCACTTGATGTGTGGGTGGACGCTCCGGAGGGAAATGGGTGTCGCGTTAGTTCAAAAAATACAGAGTATTTGTGCTGCCCGTTCTCTGATCCACTCATGCCTATTCCAGACATGACATTCATTTGAATGGAACATAATTGGGATCTATGATCAATAGCAAAGCAACTTGTGATGACGACATCGGATACAATCATCGCATAAGCGTAGGGTGGATGAAGTGGCGAGAAAATTCCGCTATCTTCTGTGACAGAAAAATGCCACCTAAGTTAAAGGGAAGACTCTACACCGCAGTTGTGCGTCCAGCGCTCACATACGGTTCACAATGTTGGACGATGTACAAAACGTATGAGGGTAAATTAACGGCAGCTGAGATGAAGATGCTTCGCATGACAGCAGGAGTGACAAAGCTTGATCGAATAAGAATTTCGAAGATCCGTGGAAGCTTTCACATCAAGGAAACCATTGTACAAAAGATAGAGCGCGACCGGCTCAGCTGGTATTGCCACGTTCAAAGAAGAGATCATTTGAACCCTGTTAAAAAGGCAATATCAATGCATGTTCCAAAGACATCGCGATGTAGGAAAGGCAGGCCTTTCAACGCCTGGATCAGACAAATGCGACGACATCGGCATTTTATTGGCCTCAGTAACCGAGTGATCCAAAATCGGCGGGCCTGTCGATATTTTCTGAGGTCAAATAGGCGAACCCCACAGGCGAATCAGTAGAAATACGGTGAAGAGGGAGGGTTGTGATCCTTTGTTTTCGTATCATAGCCTCGCTGATAAAAGGAAGAAGAAGAAGACAAGCAAGAACTTAAAGCTTACCTTAATGTTAATATTCAGTCTCCAGATCAATTTCAGTATCAAGGACCAGGCCGAGGTATCTCGCACTACTGGAGCTACTTAGGTGAATACCTCTTACAGAAGGTGCTACGAATTGCGGAATTATCCTGTTGGTAGTGAATAGTACTAACTCCGTTTTCTGGAGATTGACCGCTAGTCCACATCTCTTCGTCCTAGAGTCAATGGCTTTTAGCGCCCCTTCAGTTTACTCGCTCAGGGTCGGGAAAAATGTTCCTAATGCCAGCAGCATAACATCTTCCACATAAGATATGGTTTTAACGCTTCTGTTTCTGAGTTTTAGAAGAACTTCATTAAGGAGAACTACCCACAGTAGTGGAGATATAACCCGTCCTTGAGGAGTGCCTCTTGAGGTGTAGGCTTCAAGCTTTGTTCCACCGAGTTCAACTTTAATATGTCTTTCTTCTAGCATATTGACAATCCACTTTATCAGGGAGTTGTGAATATTGAGGATCTTTAGAGTTCTATGAACCGCATTTTCTGATATTTTTAAAGCTCTTTCAATGTTTAGGAAAGCGGCTAGTTATATTCCTTGTCTTTCAATGATTTTTTTATTGAACCGACTACATGGTGCAGCGCCGTCTCTACGATTTTCTCTTTCATATAAGCGTGCTGCGCTGGGGACAGATCACTATAGTAGGGATTAGTTTGCTACGAATGTATCTGTCAGCTAATATTTCAAAAGTCTTTATGACAAAGGGGGTAAGACTTATCGGCCTAAAGTCTTGCGCGGTAGTGTGGCTTGTCTTACCGGCCTTGGGTATGAAGACCAATTTAACCTCTCTCGATTGTTTAAATATACACCCCCAAATGAGGCTATTGAAGTATAGTTCTTTCTTATGATTTTTTGTAATATGATCGCGATAATCCTGTTGGGTCCTGCGTCTTTAAAGGCAGAGAACGATCTAATTAACCACTCAATTCTTTCCTCTGTAATTAGATCAGTCGCAGATTCCGTTACTGTTGTTTTCGATGTTATTTTCTATAATAGGTGGATCGTGCAACCCGGAAAGTGCGCTTTTAGCAGAGTGCTAAGTGATTCTGCACAGGATTCAGTCTACCTTTCGTCGGGTTCGTTGATAGATCCTAGCCTTGCGAATATATAGCGGTAAGTGGACGTATCTCGTATAATTAAAACTTTCTACCTATACGAGAATATATTTCTTTTGAATTCCCAGAAGTTAAAGGGTCTTTCAATATGGGAGCTCGATTTTTCAAATTGAATATCTGTGTGAGGCATTCAATGTCATTATGATTAAAAAAAAAATCATTAGAATGGCCTGTATGGCTTCGTTTGCAGGTGGCGATCGAGATCGTGGAGACCGAATGAGACTCTTCCACATAAATTGAGGCTGGATTTCAGCATTAACTTGCACAAAGTTCTTCTTGAGAATGTGAATTGTTGCTTATTTATTGGCATAGGCCAGGAACTTAACGTAGCCCTAAATCACACGATCGTTGCATCAAGTTGTGATTATCTCCTCTTATAATGCGACCTACAAACTTTTCCCTTCATAATTCATTCACTGTGTGCCAGTGGTAGATGGTAGAGACATCTTGTTGGAACCACAAGTTGTCTTTTTCAGGTCTTAATCCAGACGTTAAATTTTGTTTTCCATTGAGTCGCGAAGATAATATCGGTCAAGTGGTCGCCGCCAGAGTTGATGTACATTTAAATTCGTTCCACAATATTTTCTAAGACTTTTTTTTCAAAACTTCTGGCGATAAATTCTCCACTTCTTGTTAAATATTTTCGTTTAGGGCCGTCAATATCTGTGGATTGCTCGTATGCACCCGTAGCTTTAAAAAAAACTCCAAGGTAAGAAGTGTGGTACCGTCAAATCGGGCTATCTTGCGGGCACACGGAAGGCACTATTTTTCATAAATTCGTTCAGCTCGTGGTATACACACCGCGCAGTCATAGAGATTTCCCCGTCAATTTACGATCGGAATGAGTTGGTTTTGAAGTGAATGAGGACAAATACAAATGGATGCATGCTGTCATCGGATAAAGTAACAGCTGTCCAAGATCTAGGATAAGATATCCGACCTTGATGACTTAAAAAAAGAGATAAGGAGTTCACCTATTTTAGAATAAATATGAACTCCCCATCTCACTTCGGTTTGGCACTTCTACTACTACTTCGCTTTAGTAGAATAGCTGAGCTTAACTCGACGGACAAAGTTGATACTCTACAGAACGTTCATTATATGGCGCCGAGTATTGAACGTTGAGCAAGATAACGGGTGCGCCATTTTCTATTTCGGTATGTAAACATTGAATAATTATGACATTTATCAACCGATTGACTTTGGAAGACACGTTTTCGAAACGCCAATTCAGTAGAATTTGAACCATGAATCGCTTCACACCGAAACAATGCGCCGAAATAGTGACGGTGTACATTAAAAATAGTCGTTCAGTTGTGTTAATTCAACGTGCATATCGTCGAAAATATCGTGGCGAACAAGCACCGTCTGACAACACTCTTCGTTGTTTAGTGTCGAATTTTGTTGAGCACGGGGCAGTGGGAGATCGTCGACATGCTGATCATCAAAGCCCAGGACGTTCCAATGAACTGAAACCCACATGTGCCGTATCGTCACCGCGCTCAGCATTTTGGCGTCAGTGGAACCACCTTGCGGCGCATTTTGAAGGATGATTTGCATTTGTTTCTGTATAAAGTGCAATTGACTCAAAGAATATTGCCGACAAACCGTCCACATCGCTTGGAATACGGCCAAACAGTCGCTCGAATGGTTGACACTGAATCTGATTTTTGGAAGCAAATTTTGATCACCGACGAATCCCATTTCACACTCTCCGCAATTGCCGCATTTGGGGATCGAAGAATCCACACGAGATCCATGAAACACCATTGCATGACCAAAAAGTGACTGTTTGGGTTGGCGTTTGCGCCGAAACCATCATTGGGCCATTTTTCTTCAGAGAAGACGAAACAGTCAATGGGAATCGATATCGGTGGATGTTGGCTCATTATGTCTGCCCACAAATGTGTGAAAAAGGTCTGGATGGTTACTGGTTTCAAAAAGATGGTACGCCATGCCACACAGTTCTATCCTCGACGGGGTGTAATGCCTCACGAATATCTATTGTAATATTCTTGCTGGGGTTCGTTTAAATAAAACCGTCTTTTGTGTATTTTAATCGTTTATTTATTATCAAACACCAACTTTATTTCAACTCAGTATTCAATCACTTTATTTTAATTGTCGCTACAGATTTACTTTCAATACGTCGCTTGTTTTCACTACTGGTCGAATCTCCCTCTTGTAATCGCTGTATGCACTTATAAACAACTGTGTCCACGGTGGTTGTGGTATGGGTAATTATATGAAATTGCAAGGGGTTCTAGAACATGCTAGATGTTTCTCCGGGTGAATCGAGGATCCTGGAATATTGGGATATTATGTGGAACAATTGTGGAACGTAAGCACATCAGGTTGGAATATTTACTGCTAACAGGTTTTGCAATAGATGTCGTTGCTACAGTTTGAGATACAGCGTTTTAGTTTTTGGTACATGAACCATCCTGTAGTCAATGCTACAGTATCATACTTCATGTAGACGTTTAGTATTGTATATCCAGTTGAATTTAGGAAGCATCTCCTTATATGCATTAGACCCACCTTTTTAAATGCTCTCTCTTGCTATACGTATATATTTATTATTTCCTAGTTAAACCAATGTAAGTCAATGTAGAATGCAACCACTGCATCTGAGCATCCACAGAATACAGTTTCTGCAACGAAAATTCCCTGGACGTGTGCTGTCAAAAATTGGGCGACATTGACTGGCCACTCAGATCCAGATTTGACCCCTCCGGACTTCTTTTTGTAGGGTTATTTGAAAGCAACGTGTACGCCAGCGAGCCTCAGACTATTGACGAGCTCAAGGCAACCATTCGTGCCGAAATCGTCGCTATACCACTCGAGATGCTCGAAAAAATTATGGAAAACGCAACAAAAGGGGCACATTTTGCTTTAGTCAATAGAGGCGGCCACTTGATTAATGTTGTATTCAAAAACTAGTCCAAATAAATTTCAAAGGAACAAATTAAACAAGAATACCTCATATATGGAAATCGGTTGTTTTTTTTAACCCTTTCGGTGGTCCGAACGGGACATATGTGTCCCGGTACATATTCATGAAAATCCAAATTACTGACCGGGACACCATATGTCCCACCGAAAAGAACGGTCGGGACAAATATGTCCCGGCCACTCCCATCGTCCTTACAAACCATATACGACTTCAATTTTGAATAGAGAAAACTATACATAACTACTGTCATGGCTCAACATAAGCAATAAGTAATTTTTAGGTCTTATGCTTTCCGGATCAAAAGGGTATTTATTCAATATTCACATACCGACATAAAAGAGGGCGCACCCTGCATTCAATTTGCAATTTGCGCGCACTCAAGGTATTATAAATACCCTTTAAATATTATTACATAGTACGGGCGTTGGAATGGATAGATAAAGAGAGAGACAAATTTGGTGTAGTGGTTTGAAAATCTGTTGTTTATGTTTCAGAAAAACTCCGGGGGTGGCGTCCAGATAACTCGGAAGATTTTTTTGTTATTTTTGACTTTGCTTCTGATTCACAGCATTTTTTTTTCGACCACAGATGGCATAGACATATCAATCATCCAACAGAGCGAACAATTTTTCAGCTGACATCAGGATATGAACCAGGAACTATAAGCGTGGCAATTGATGACGCTACTACTACACCATTGTAACTCCTAATTTCGAAAGAAAGATACTTCATGGAATACTCGTATTAGATAGAGTAGGTATGTGAGAATATAAGAGAGGATTCAACTGCTAACTCATATCAAGATGTGAATGTACTCCAAAAAGCTAAGACACGTCGACTGAATTGGCTCGACCACATCGAGCGAACAACAATACTTTATTTAATTGGCCTTAACCCGTTAAGTTAAAGATAGCATGGGAGACTGAACCTCGGTTATAAAGATCATTTGATCACAGATTTTGGATTGGATAACTACCAGTTATTACAAAAGGCTTCGGCATGTTATGCAGATACTCTTAATGGGTCGGGAGTTCATTAAGCAAACTACTCTTCCAACCGAACACTTCTTCTACATACTCTATTAGCGTCTACGCCATAGGTAGTAATCCCAAATTTAAATCTAATTCGACTGGCAGGCGGTCGGTGATGCTGGGAAAATGATTGTACAGCGAAAGCACTCTGCCTCGCCCAATGTGTTGTTCTCTCTTCGGCCCAATGATTTATATCACAACAGATTGATATCTAGGGCACTCTGTACTTATCTCAATTACAAAAAATGTATAAGGTAAAGTTATTGACAAAGATGTATCCTGTTTTAATTCCTTGTTGCCATTTGGTTGTTTGTTACGACGCAAGCACCCTTACGTGACTGCACACCTCGTCGTGGTGTAAGGGCCTAGTAAAGGTCAAAGATTCTCAGGTAGTAGTCTTCCCCAGATGAGATTTGAAGCTAAGCTGCAGTCGACCCCATTCCTTCCTCTCATATCCTTTCCCTTCCCCTCTCTCCCCTCCGGTGGGCTGGATCAAGGTGTCATACTACCCGTGCCGAGGATCAACCTGGCTGGGAGCCCATCCCAAAAATAGGTTAGTCGCGAACGGAGTATTCGGAAACCTGACGACATCCGAATTAACCAGCCTTATCTGTATACTGCGGATCTCTGTACAGACGGACATTCCCTTCTCCGCTACTCGTGGGAACACATTATGAATTCTAATTAAACAAAAAAACAAATAAAAACTGAGACCGGTACTCCTTTAAAACCGGGCGGTAGTACGGCGGCCAAGCTGTCTACCGTAACAGCTCCTCAAGTGCTGGACGGTAAGAGGATTGTGGCCACACATGGTCCAACTATCTCTAAAAGCCGCGTGGAGCCTAAAGGTAGGAATACCACCCCACAGTCCATTAGGGGCACTTCGGGACCGAGTCGTAGCGCAAGCTTGCGTTCCCTTAAAACATGCGTATAAAGATCGCCGTAAAGCCAGCAGGATTCTCCAGCACTTCGGAAATGTTCCGGAGCTCAAGAGAACGAAAAAAATCAAAGCCATGACGGAATGGGAGACTTAACGTCGAAGCGAAATAGATCGTTGGAGGAACCCGTTTCAGATTCCAAAAGGGTCAAGGTGCATAACACCAGCTTTCCTCCAAGCCCACCAACACCATATCTAAGTCCTACAACGAGGTCCTTAAAGACACCGTGCTGGTGGTGGTTGACAGAAGCGATCCTGACGGTACGATCGCTCCTGAAAAATGGCGCGTAATACCGGCTAAACTCCCCACAGTTTTTGTGGAAATCATGCAGGAGTACCCTGGTCCTCCTCCTATTTGCCGCGATGGCGGATGGCATCAAGGCCATGTCAAGCTGATCGCTTGTGATGTGATCCTCAACATCATCCGTCATCCGTCAATCCGGAGTTACCAACTCACAATTGGAAGGTCACCAAGCTGGATGAGCAAAAAGGCCTTTATATGGGCGCCCTCATACTGGTGAATAAAGAATCCCTTGCTCCTTTGGCGGAGACTGAAGGTGTGATCTATTATGGTTTTGATCCAATTACCTTAAAAGTATATAAAAAGGACGAAGAGTCTGACTCGGGCAAACTCCCCCCAACCTATGGACCCTTCTCCCCCCCTCTCTCTCTCTCTCTCTCTCCTATGCACCCTACTCCCGCTGTCAAGGACCCTGTGTCATCCATCTCCTTTCCATCCCCCCTAGAGAGTAATGACTCCTCTTCCTCAGCTTTTGAGCAAATTCCTTCTCTAGTCGATGATGACATCTTGTCAGACATGGAGACGGATGACTGCTTTAACAAAAGCTGACTGAGAACGATCTTTTGGCCAGCTCCTCAGACTCGGGAGTGTTAAATTCTACCGTGGTGGAGGTTTCTCTACCTGAATGTAGCGACAATGCTGCAGTTAGTATAGGTTAACCTCCATCACTCCATTACGGCTTCTGCCGGCCTTCTTCTCTGTCTCTCCAAGTATAGGGAAGATATCGTCTTGGGTTGTGAACAACTTGGTATGTGGTCTGAAGGCTCCAGAATACTACTCCCTGTATACACCAGATAAAGGTAAACCCAGATCTTGTATACTGGTAAAAAGAAGCCTTAAAGTAACCTTACTCCCTAATTACAGCGATCGAGATACCACGTCGATAAGGATAGAGACGTCAAGCGGGTCATACTAGTTGGTATCAGCATATCTCGCCCACGGAAATATGGACTCTCTTTTTGGGTATAACCTGGTAAGATTGATCGCAGATGCAGGGAGGCAGAAAACGGGGGACCATTAATGGGGTGTGACGCAAACGCTCACCACACCGTATGGGGTAGCTCGGACATCAACGAAAGAGGTGAACTACTTTTTGATTTTATTTTAAGTACAAATCTCGAACGGTCAAGGCAAGGGATAGAAATTATTTTTATCTTCTTCTTCCTTTTATCAGCGAGGTTATGATCCGAAAACTAGGGATCACAACCCTCCCACTTCACCGCATTTCTACTGATCCGCCTGTGGGGTTCGCCTATTTGACCTCAGAAAATATCGGCAGGCCTGCCGATTTTGGATCACTCGGTTACTGAGGCCAATGAAATGCCGATGTCGTCGCATTTGTCTGATCCAGGCGTTTATAGGCCTGCCTTTCCTACATCGCGATGTCTTTGGAAGTACAAATCTCATTGTGTGCAATATCGATAATGAACCAACATTCATTACCAAAAATCGACAAGAAGTGCTAGACATTACCCTTGTCTCTGACAACATCCTTCAAAGAATCAAGAACTGGAAGGTATCAAGTGAACATTGCTTCTCAGATGCAGTCGAAAGAACAAATCTTAGGTGGACAAGTGGTACAACATGTCTAGCGACTAAGCAGATTTGGCACAAGTTGGATCTGAAAGGCTCTAAGAAATTGATCTCTCTCAATCGATTGCATATTGGCTCTATTATAGGTGTAATTACAGGACACTGTCTAATAGGCAAGCATGCAACAAGGCTTGGCGTATTTTCAAATGATTTTTGCAGAAGCTGCATGGACGAAGAAGAGGAAGAAACCATTACTCACCTTCTTTGTGCTTGTCCAGCTATCTCCCATAGAAGGAAGCTTCACCTAGGAGCTTTCTACTTTAACGATTTAGGCGATCTGATAGATTTAGATATCAGGAACCTCCTTCTCTTCATCAGAAGTTCTAACTGGTTTTAACGAGTAGGCTGGGATTACATGATCCTCGTGGTACCACAACGGACCTTTCTTGATCTATGTGTGTTGGAAGTGCAACCACCATCTGTTTTTGACTCACAAGGTCACAATTATTATTTGTTTGTAGCACGTGATTTGCAACTTCATATTTTTAATTCTAAAAGCGAAGAATGTGAGCTGTATCTACTAGTCCAAAAATGTGAGAAGGAAACGTTAGTTCATGCTAAAAGCTATGTTTGTATAATTGCTTAACATTTGAAGTTACCGTTAATGTAGTGCTAATTAAATTTAAAAATCATTAGTGTTTTTAGTATTATTTAACTTTTTCAAATGCATTTTTGTGCTATTTAAGTTTAAAACGTTGTCTAGAATATTGTCAGTAGATCGAGATCACCGAAAAGTGTGCGATGAGCTTCTCTCGATCCAAAATTCTCGGTTTTGTTTTTAAGGAATTGACAGAAATATTATTGCACCGCAAATGTCAGTTATAACCGATAGTGGGACTGAAAGTGAATAGAATTTAGAAATTTTTATTTAAATTTAATTTATTACGAAACATAGTGAAAGGACAGACACAATCAAAATGTATCTACGAAGTACTCTTTCCTTGGTGAGTGTTTTTCAACTTTACTCGTAGTTATGTGTGACAGTGATGAGTGTTATCTTCAAGCTAATTGTGTTTACACTATAATAGGCCAGAGTAATACTCTAGTTATTTCAAAGAGTGCTCTGAAACTTTAGGGACAGTTAAACATAATACATAGTCATGCCAGCGGCTAAAATTGTCTGCTGTGGAAGTGTATTCCAGTGCTCTCAATGTCAGTTTTTTTGTCACAAAGTCTTAGTGCAGACGTTCTTGCTTTTCTACCGCATTAAAGAGCTACAAGCAGGTAATCTTAAAGACAAGAGACTGATGCAGACATACTTAGCAAAGGGAGATCCTTAAATCTCTCTTTTATAGAAATTTTTTGAATAAAAGTACTTACTCAGGGCTTTAATTTCATTGGCTTGTTACCTTGGTTCTTGCTATCATCACTTGAAGATCCTTGCGATGAACGCTTTTAACACGAACGAACAAATCTTAACTTCGCTTAAAGCAGAGAGTATTCAGTTGGTGCTTCATCTGGTTAGGGTGGGACTTAATCTTGAGGATTAGATGAGAGTCGAGAGGTCAATATGTATAGGTTGTTTGCATTGCAATTTCTTGAAATACTTTTCAGTTTCCAAAAATTAAGTAAAGATCTCAGAAGGATCAATTTTGAAACCCTATTACCAAGTCATCCTTAGAATCAGTGTTTGCTTAAATTATAGTAACTTACTTACTTACTTAATGGGCCCCTGACGCATAGAGTCTCTGCCTGAGATACAGCATCTTTCCACCCTTGTAGATCCCGGGCACGCTACTTCCAGTTACATGGACCAAGTTTTCTGGCATCGGCGATTACTTAGTCTTTTTACCGGAGCTTCGGTGGTTTTCGTGTCTCAAACCTAGGGGTTGTGATTCAAAGATTCTCTTGGCTGGGGCATTGTTGTCCATTTGCTCAATGTGGCCAAGCCAATGCAGTTGACGTATCTTGGCTTTTTGAACTTCATTCACAGCTTAGTACAGCTCATAGAGTTCGCAGTTAAATCTCCTCCTCCATTTGCTCTCCCCGCACACGTGACTTAATGTCCAATCTTAGGATCTACACAATAGGATAATGTTGAATTGCTCAGTCAATCCTTTCAGCCAATTAAATAAAAACTAATTCTAAGGAATGCTTTATTATAAATGTACGAACAGCAGGACATTGTCCAGTTTTGTGCTGGTAATCCTGCTTGCAAACAAATTACTTACTTACTTAATTCCTTTCACCCGTCGGGCGGTATGGGACCTCAACAACGCCTGCGTACTATCTTGTTCGAAGTTCTGTAACTCGTTTGAGTTGCCAAGTATGATTTTAAAGTCGTATTTAGGACATCGTGTATTTTGTCGAGGAGCTCGTAGAAAACAATCCTTGGTGTCTGGGTCCTTTTGTTCCGTGGGAGTATGAGCAAGTATCAGGCTTATGTTAGCGAATTTAGCCTTGATTCGGATTATCATACTACGCTCGCTCACGTGTCGGAAGCTTAAGACTGCTTGCCTTAGTCTGCCGCGTATAGCAAATCCGCCTCCAAATATGCGCTGCTTTTTGTCTTTTTAACAATCACCGTAGTAGATGTAACAGTTTTTCATCCTCTTTTTGTCCGGCCCATTCCGCCGCACTTTCTGGATGGTAGTTATATCTGTTTATAGCAGTCTAGGGTCTTTGCTAGTTGTTCGGCTCCACGTAGTCTGTTAAGGGTCCGAACATTCCACGTAAAGATCCGAAGGTCGTTGTCCTTATTTCGTTTGCTGGGGTTATCAACACTTAAATCTTCTTTATCCGATGCTTGGGATTATTTCTGAACCAGTGATTTCTTACGTGGTAGGGAAGTTGTCCCGACGACACAACGCCCAACTTGGAGGGCGAGTTCCTTTTGTTATATCCCTAGGACGAAGCGTCGGGTACACCGGTGTTAGTAGTCCACTACGAGAGTATGAGCGCTGCCGTTGGCCCATTAAGGGGTACCTCCACCACCATATCTATTCCAAGGTCTGAACTATCATTGGAAATTGCTTACCGACCTGCTATCTGAATATGTCGAAGGAGCCCGCGCAAGGTGTTCACTAAGATCAGCCTAACTGGAACTGTAGACGTCACCGTTGACTCTATCTAGAAGAACTGCTCTAGTGGGAAAGCACTCTCATCAGCTACCATAAAAAAATCCTCCAAGGGGGTTGGTTACTCATTTCTCGGATCAAGGTACTAGGCACCTAGCGGTCACCATGTGAAGGTAAAAGTAGGAGTTGGTACTATCACTTCCGTCCTAATTACGAAAGTTTGCAGCTTGCGTGTGATAGTGGTATCCATCTTCTAAATACTGCATCTATCAATAAGTACTGGTACTCCACTCTTAACTTCAAAACCTCTGATACTTTACCATAGTGCAAGACGTGTCATTTGCTACCCTCGTGTATAGCCTTCGTAATAACTATGAGTTTTTCTAGGATGCCTCTCCTGCATAAGGCCAACCACATAGCATTTCTATTCAATCTGTCGAAAGCCTTCTCAAAATCGATAAACAGCAAATATAGCGGAGATCTATGGTCGACGCATGGCTCTGTGATGATGTGTTGAGCCTGAACACACCGGCTAACACGTTAATACCATTTTCTTAGCTAGCAATTTCTGTACGCAATATTGGATTGACGGAAAGCCAAGGGTGAGCCTGATGAACAGTACAGGCCTGGAAACTCAAAAAATGACTCTGAAAATTTAGGGGTAGTTGTAAGTCCAGACCTTCCGAAAAGAAACCAGCATCAACTCCCTTGTTTGTTTTTTTTTTTATTGCCATCCATAAACTTATGTGCTGTATCCCGTTGTGGGCCCTAGACCCTCTACTGTGCCTACGCGCCATCGTGTATGGTTTCTAGCAATGTATCTGAGCTCTTCCCAAGTTTTCACCAAATGACGTGCCTCCTTCTCGACTGTTCTGCCCCATGCTCTCCTTCGACCTCCAGGCCTTCTACCATCCTGAGTTAAAGGGTTCGCTATGGAACTATCACCCTTTCCACTGCCACTTCCATCGTTGGATGGTTATGTCTATTGGTTCCTGGCCCGTTCGCTCGTAAAGGTGTTCGTTAGAGATACGATAGGGCCAGAAAATCCTTAAGATATTGAGCAGGCACCTATTAACGTAAAGATAGACATTGAATCATTGTTTAGGACGTTTTGGTGTTTCCACGTTTCTCTGTTCAGTATTAGCTACTTGAAGCTCATGTTGAAGAGATTGGAATTTAGTGTACAAATATTGGCAGGTCCAGAAAGCTGCTTCTTCCATTGTCACGATTCATGTGGTCTTATGGCTGAATTTGTGGCCAATGGAAAGCAATGGTAGTAATAGTGTAGTGGTAAAATTATCGATTGCCACGCTAATGGTTCATGGTCAAATCCTCATGTCAGCACGCATTTATTTATTTCTCATGATAAAGAGTCAGTTCAATTGCGAAAGCTAACAACACAATTGCGAAGACATAACACTGGCAGTAGTTTGATCATATGGCTGGGAAAATTGTTCGCTCTGTTGGATGATTGATATGCCTATGACATTAAGTGGTCGGGGAATAAATACTATGAATCAGAAGCAAAGACAGAAGCCAGCTATATGGACACCACCCCCTGAGTTTTTGTCAAACCTGACATCTGACTTTCAAACCACTACACCAATCTGTCTCTCTGTATATCCTTTTTAACGCCAACACTTTGTAAAAACGTTTAAGGGTATTTATAACCCCTTGAGTATGTGTTTTTTCGAGTACGGTCACACTGGGTCTCTTTTTCAACGCAGGCTACTATACAGTTATGCCGAAGGTGAGTGTTGGTCTTACAATTGAGACATACAACCAGTGCATAATCTTTGACTGCTGTCTCCATCTAGGGCGAGTAAAATTTTAGATCACGTTCAGCAATGTTTTCCTTCCGGGATGCATATATTTCTGTCTAGCTTTAGTCGTAGATAGCTTGGAAATCTCTAAAAAGTTTAAAGTGGTGCCTTTAACCATTGGAACTGCTTTTAATAATGTGGCTTATTAAGCAGCCGAAAAATTGCTAGTTTCTGTAAAGCATTGATGATCAAATCAACATGAACATTGGTGAACGCTCCTTCAATGTCTAGGAATTCCTAAAGGGAGGGTGATTTTTCTATTTGATCTTAAAATTACCACTAAGGATTGTGGAATCGCTTAACGCGCCATCGAGGTTAAGAAAGAATTTTCGCGAAATCCAAATAGAATATCCTGTGGAAAAGCGTCGACAAGATGCCCAGCAAAGAGTCCAATTTCAGCATTTCTCTGAACAAATACAATCAAACCAAGAGCAGCAAAAAACCGAATACACGCGTAACTTAAACCACGCAATATTTAATTTGAAATTGAAAAATGTTTATATCAAAGTTAACTCCATCAGCTGATCGCGAATAGTGTAACTGACGGAGCTAAACACAAATAACCACTGCCAACAGATGTTACAATCAAAAAGCTCTTGATCTTACCCCGATAGACATTATGGCGTCGCTGCATCTATAACTAAGTATTGATTATTTAATCGAATATTCTTAGATCATCGTTCTAATGAAAGTGATGTTCGAACGGATATGACCCGGATTCGTTGTGCATGACGAATGAATAAAAATAGATAAATTAGCATAGGATTTGTCTCACAACATTTTTAACATTTATATCCAACAGACAATTTTTTTTTTTAAATAAATTAGAGAATTATATAATAGCGACTCTCCCCCTCTATTGATTTTATATGTTTATGCAAATATTTTGTAAACTATGCTAATGACAATAGATAATGCTGGTCAATAAGTTTTTAGTGTTTGTTTTGAGTCAAATGACAAGAAATTTCTGCCTTAGAACACTATGTTAATCTATGTTAATGAATGTTTTTGTATATACCGTGGGCCGCACAAATAAATTCCAGTGATGGCTTATTTGAGAGGAAGCATCTGGAAAAAGCTTTTCCTTGATTCCACTTGGGTTTAGTTGAGAATTTATTGAATGCTAAAAAAACTGGATTTCGTTGAAGCCAACCTGTATGTGACGAATAATTATGGAGCAAAGTGTAACCCCTCAATGAGGCTCTTGTTCCTGTTCCGAGGTAATTCAGTGGAACGTTATTGCTTCAAGTCAAAACCATAACAATTCCAGTAACAACATTAAATAATGTCACCGCACACCACCTAGATTAAACAAACAAATGTGTGTGTGTGTGTGTGTACTCGGGCAAAATGTTAGAAAGCATAAGTTGGATGCAAATTATTCTGGGAGCCTTCAACGTCCACTACTCAAACTGGTTGGAATATTATATCGAACCGATGACACCGGAAGACAAGCAGAAGATTTTGCCATCAGCTGTTGTCTCACTCATCTGGTGCAAGCACCCATACGTGTTCCAAATAATCCACTGATTTCGGGGAGATATTAGATCCTTTTCTTTCTACAGTGCCAGACAATTGTGTCATAACAATAGCTGCATCTCTCGGAAACTCGAACTATGCCTTAATTTCGGCACAGCACTTGCTACGCACTCCAACAATCTACTGCATCATCGAATGATTTGCAATTGCAAGATGTCTAGTTGGGATGAGCTACGAGACTTTTCTGTATCTTTTTCTTAAACAGACTTATGGTTTGTAAGTATCTATGTCCCTGAATGTACAGAAGCCGACACTGAAGCAATTCTTTTCGGAATGGAGCTACCTATACTCCTAATTATACTAAACATAAGCTTTTAGCAAATCATAGCTCAACAGAGACTCTTAGTAAGCTGTCGCCTGAAAAAATAAAGCCTATACGCAATGGCAATCAAACCCGGCAGAATAGAGAAGTGTTAACTTCGTGAGTTTTGGAAACAGATGCAATCTAACGATACAGGCAGCAAATAAAAAACACAATGAGATAGTCACCAACAAACTTCTCCAATGTCTCATACTGGTCAATACTTACTTACTTAGGTGGCGCTACAGTTCTGGGTGAACCTGGGCCTCAACCAACAAGCCTCTCCATTTAGCTCGGTCTTTAGCTAATTGCCTCCAGTTGCGCACTCCAAGTTGGTCGAGGTCCCCTTGAACTTGTGCGCGCCACCTACGGCGATGAATTCCTCTACTGCGTCGTCCCTCGGGGTTAGATTCGAAGACTCTGCGGGCCGGAGCGTTGGTGCCCATTCGCTCCACATGTCCTAGCCACCTCAGACGTCCAATACGCAGTTTTTTGACTAGGTCGATGTCGCTGTACAGCTCGTATAGTTCGTGATTGAATCTTCTCCTCCAAAACCCGTCAACGCAAACGGGACCGAAAATCTTACGAAGAATTTTTCTCTCGAAGCGACCAAGGATATCTTCATCCTCTTTTAATAAAGTCCATGTTTCAGCGCCATAAAGCAGGACTGGGATGATCAAGGTCTTATATAGAGTCTCCTTAGTTGTTCGAGAAAGGGCTTTACTGTTGAATTGCCTTATAAGCCCAAAAAAACAGCGATTAGCAAGAGTTAACCTTCGATTGATTTCTGCGTTGATCTTGTTTGTAGAATTTATAGCAGAATTTATAGGTAGACAAAGTCCCTTACCACCCCACGTCCACTGTGACGTTTTGTCCAATTCATCGGTGTTGGCTTTCCCTTCTTGTTGACAGTATATACTTGGTTTTGCCCTCGTTTATCGCTAAACCCATTTTGGCCGCTTCCGCCTCAATGATTGCAAACGCACCGGTGACAGCCTGCTGAGTTCTTCCGATAATATCTATTTCGTCGGCGTATGCAAGCAGTTGTACAGACTTGTAATGGATTGTGCCTCCGGTGTTGGCACGTTGCCACTGGTCTTCGGCACTTGATGCTGACGGCATAGGGGTGATTGAGAGATTTCGGGATACGCGTTCAGCTAAGAGTATGGTGGTCTCTTGCGATTGTAGCTTTTCGACGTTAAATTTTTTCACAGTGATTCTTCTTTGTTGCTCAGATTGGGATATCCACATTCGTACCTTGGCAACAACAACATGGTAATGATCCGAATCTATGTTCGCCACTCGGAAGGTCCAGACATCCAGAATACTGGAGGCATGCCTTGCGTCGATCGCAGTATGATCAATTTGGTTGATCGTTACATGATTATTGGACCGCCATGTCTGCTTATGAATATCGAGATGAGGAAACCATGTGCTTGGTATGGTGACATTTCGCTCCACCATACTGGTCAATGGCAAACGTTATCAGGAACGACTTGTGCTTTTCTTCCTTCTCTCCTTTAATAAAAGAGGATGGATTTACCAGCACCCAAACGAAAAACTGATCTTTTTGCAAACATGTTTTCAAGCAATTCAACGCTAGATCCCGCGCAAGTAGGTCCACCAGTTATACCGACTGCAAAGACATCGAAGTCTGAGGTGAAGCTTAGGCCTCGTGTGATTTGGCACATACTTAAAAACCTCAACTGCAAAAATGTAATTTCATAAGAAACTGTGTAGTTCAGGCATACTTTCACTTCAGATTCTAAGGATCTGATGGCGACAGATATCCCAGACGTAATTGAAGTAAAAGCGCTTTGTGAGATTTTCATAATTTTCAATTTTCAGAATCGAATCTATTCAAGCACTTATCGCTTGCACTTATCAAAAACTAATTTCAATAACAAGTTCCAAAGTATATTATGTGAGTTGATTTTCCTAAACTTTATTATAACCACGGACAATTTTTTCCACAATTACAGGTCCTAATATATACCACGTTTCAACTGACTGTTGCAGGACTCGTTTTCCCACCAGACCTAGAGGAAAGATTAAATAATTTAGCAAGTAAGCTTTCTAAATAATCCTAATATATTCGACACATTAATAAATAATTTTTTGTAGAATTTCTTTCAGAGGATGAAGCAAAAAAATTAAATCCTGAAACAGGTAAGCCCTTGTTAATAATTCACTAACAACCTGGTGCTAGGAAAATATATTTTTCTTTGCATAGGATTGTACGCAGTTCTTAACAGCGAAGCAATCCCTAATAAATACATGTTCTGGATAAGAGGTAAGAATGATGTAAACCTGCTTTGTAGGGGCGACCAAAACCATGGAGTATGGTATACATACAACACCATAATATCCCAGGGTAATACGACAGTAGTTAAGGATCTGGGTGCACCATATCCAGTGACCTCTAGTAGCGGTCTAGAATTTACAATAGTATTCAACGATGTATTACCAATATGCTTGTACCTATACAATCAAACTATAACCAGGGAGAAAAGTGATGCCATTATAGGTAGATCATCAAACTTGGTTCCATTCATATCTACAAGTAAGTAACAATCAAGAAACGGAATTCAGTGACAGTCTGTTATATTTAACAGATGAAACGTTAACTCATAAACCATGGGAGCCTCCAATAATATCGACGCTTACAACAACTGCGACAAGTATACCAGAAATATCCCCTACAGCACCAAAAAGGACAGGCACATATACGAGTAAGTAACGACTAAGAACTGGAATTCAGTGACAGTCTCTTATACTTAGCAGATGAAACGTCAACATATAAGCCACGGGAGCCTCCAATAATACCGTGGCCAACAACAATTACTACGCCCACAACCCCAAAAAGGACAGCCGTACATTCAAGTAAGTAACGACTAAAAACTGGAATTCAGTGACAGTCTCTTATACTTAACAGATCAAACGTCGACTCATAACCCATGGGAGCCTCCAATAATATCGGGGCCAACAATAGCTACGGAAACTATACCCGAAACAATTACTACTCCAACAACACTAACTAGAAGAGTCATATACACAAGTAAGTAACGACTAAAATTTGGAATTTAGTGACAGTCTATTATACTTAACAGATCAAACGTCGACTCATAACCCATGGGAGGCTCTATTAATATCGGGGCCAATAACAACTACGAGAACTATACCAGAAACGATTACTACTCCTAATAAGGGAGTTATAGACACAAGTAAGTAACGACTAAACAGTGGAATTCAGTGGCAGTCTATTGATGGGCTAAGTCGTGAATTTGCAGTCACAGTTATAACCGTGAATGTGATTTCTTATTCACTGTGAATGTAAACTGCTAATGCGCATTCGTAATGGAGTCATATAGGTACTCCTGTCCGGATATTTGGTCTAAGTTAGACAAAATTAAATTTTCTTCCATAAGCGAATTTTCATTTTATAGTGAAGTGCCCCGAATCGTTTTACATCTCCTAAATGCCTTCCTATGTACATAGTTATGCATACGTATGTATGTACATACATATATCATTTGATAAAAAAAACTTACTCGCACATATGGCTCCGATGAACTTGCTGAAACTAAAGACACAGTATGAGGCTTAATTTCAATGCGCTTTTTTAAATTCGTTGTACTGCTACTGGAGCTCCCACTAGGCAATTGCATTCGCAACGCAATAGCACCAATAGCAACTTAGCAAGTAGGAGCCCTGTGCTGCTGTATACCAAAAAACCAAACTTACAACCCAGCTGCGACTGCGATAGCAGCAATAGCAACTTAGGAAGTAGAACCCCTGTACTGCTATATACCAACCAACCAAACTTTCCAACCAAACGACTAGCAAAGGCCTCGTAGGGGCAGCATCTCCCAATAGGTGTTGGTCCGCTAAGTAACGAGAAGGAGCCACTGCAGCCGAAAACCTAGCAGCTCTATTAGTAAGCCCTACTCCCACCTCCTCGTGGTGCCATCTGGGGATTTCTTCGGAAATTGCTAGCGAGAGAGGACGAATGGCGAGCTTCCTGCGCCAAAAAAACAGGATAATTGTCGGTTGGTCTGTGGCCCAGCGAGCCGCAACCGTAAAAAAAAATGCTTCGAAACGGAAATCAACGCATCGGACACGGACGGATAATTTAATGACAGCCTTTGGCTATCGAACACGGACAACGATCGGATTCTGAAACGTTAAGACCCTCCTGGACTCACTCAAGGAAGGGCCTTATAACGCCAGATTCCTCCAATTAGAACGCGAATTCGCACGGTATAAAATAGACATCTTAGGGCTGAGCGAGATAAGATGGTTCGATGCTGGGGAATTCGAAAAAGCACTGTCATGCTCTACTCTGGTAAACCAGCTGGAAGTGCACGGAGTTCCGCATAGGACTCATGCTAACTCCAGCAGCACGTAGTAGCCTCATATCCTGGAAACCCCATTGTGACCGGATACTGACAGCTAGGTTCCGGAGTATGGTTAGAAAAATTACCATCATACAGTGTTATGCTCCGACTCTAGACGCGACTGAGGATGAAAAGGATGATTTTTATAGCCACTTAGGCGCCCCCTACAACCAAACGCCTAATGGGGACATCGTAATGGTGATGGGAGATTTCAATGCAAAGGTGGGTAGCGACAACACCATGCTTAAGCACGTGATGGGAGTTCACGGCGTGGGAGACCATAATGATAACGGTGAGCGGTTTTTGGACTTCTGCAATACCAACCACCTAGTCATCGGCGGTACGCTGTTTAAGCATAACACCTTCCACAAGATCAGTTGGGTCTCCACTGATAGGCAGCAAACATCCAACCCGATCGACCACATTGCGGTCAGTCGCCGCTTTAGAAATTGTCTCCTGGACGTCCGAAACAGACGTGGAGCTGACGTCGGACAAGAACGAGATCATCATCTTATGGTAACTCATTCACGCCTTCGTACTGCATCCGTCAACAGCAACCGCTCAAACCTACTTAACATCACCAGGTTTAATATCGACAGGCTCAAGGTTCCCCAAGTGCGCCAACAGTTCAGGGACCATCTTGCCTTAGAAGCAGAAGCAATCAGCAGCATATTGCAAGAGAACATGGATGACCACTGGAGTACTGTGAAAAATTCTTTTGCGACTGGGGTACGCACGTATGTCAGGAAAAAGCAGAAACACCATCGCACATGGCTTTCAACAGACACCTGGAGACGGATCGATGAGCGTACAGCAATCAAGGCTCGGATTGCCTTGACCTGCCTCAGCAGTAGAGAGAACCGAGCTTGAAGCCCAATATCGTGCGAAGAAGAAAGAAGTGCAGCGTAGTGTGAGACGTGACAAACGTCAATATGTCAATTCACTGGCCTCAAAGGCTGAAGAAGCAGCGAGTAGGTGCGACAGTAGGACTGTTTACAACATCACTAAGGAGCTCATTGGTGGTCGGAACTCCAAACAACACCCAGTGAAGAGTCTAGACGGTAGCCTTCTGATTTCGGATGAGCTTCAGCTCACTAGATGGAGAGAACATTTCTCTACAGTGCTAAATCACTTAGACGATGGCGGCATGATCTCGAATTCGAATGAGCAGTTCGAAGCAACAAATTCCCGAATTCGCACCGCACCTCCCAGTAAAACCGAGATAATAACAGCAATCAACTCCCTCAAGAAGAACAAGGCGGTGGGTATTGATGGCATCCCTACCGAGCTATTTCAAGCGGCGCCAAATATATCGGCAGATTTGCTGCATCCGCTAATACGGAGAGCTTGGGATAGCGAACAATTTCCACAGGAGTGGAAAAGGGGGATGATCATTAAACTTCCAAAGAAGGGAAACTTGATGGATTGCGGTAACTAGAGAGGTATATGCGTTCTTCCAGCCGTGGCCAAAATAATGGCTAAAATAATTCTAGAACGAATTAAAGAACATTTAGATTCAACTCTCGATGTCGAACAGGCAGGCTTTCGCGCTGGATCCTCCTGCATCGACCACATAAACACCTTACGGATCATAATCGAGCAATGCGTTGAGTGTAGGTCTCCGCTATATTTAATGTTTATCGACTTCGAGAAAGCTTTCGACAGCTTGAATAGAGATGCTATCTGGTTGGCCTTGGGCAGGAGAGGCATCCCAGTAAAACTTATAGCTATTATCAAGGCTACATACGAGGGCGGTAAGTGTCACGTCACCTTAAGTATGTAGGCCGAAAAGGTGCAATAGCAAGTGCCGCACTCGCGCGTATCATGCCCAACATAGGAGGACCAAGACATAGCCGTAGGTTACTGCTGGCTAGAGTGGTTACGTCTATAATCCTATACGCCGCACCAATTTGGGCCGGGGCCATGGCAATTAAAACATACAGATCACATATCACATCTGTGTATCGAATATGTGCATTGAGAGCTAGCTGCGCATTTCGCACTACTTCTAGCGATGCAGCTTGCGTGGTAGCGAGAATGCTCCCAGTAGATATCCTGGCAGTAGAACAGCAACGTCAGTACTGCGCAAGAAGAGAAAGAAACGAGGCCAGCGAAAACCGGCTCTATAGAGCAGAAAGTCTAAGAGAATGGCAAGAACGCTGGAATGCTTCTGAGAAAGGCAGGTGGACCCATAGGCTCATACACCAAATCCAGCCATGGTTCGACAGACAACATGGAGAACGTGAGTTCTACTTAACGCAGTTCCTAACGGGCCATGGATGCTTTCATTCGTACTTACATAAGTATAAACACGACAATAGCCCTTACTGTCCGCATTGCGCTGACTGCGTAGAAAACGCGGAACATATATTTTTTGAATGCCCAAGATTCCTCGACGAAAGGAATGCACTAAGGAGTGAACTCGGCCACCCACTGACGCCAGAAAACATCGTTGGCGAAATGCTCAAAAGCCAGGAGGCATGGGACGCAGTCGCTGGGAGCACAATGCGCATAATGAAGATTCTAAGAACCCTAGAAAGAGAAAGGAAAGAATCAGACCGGCGAAATACAATCAATGCTGAGCAGGATAATGCAAACAGGCACTAGTCGAATACATCAGACTAAAACCCCCCCCGCGATGAAATGCTTGACGGCAGTACCGCGGGGAATGGGGCGGTCGTGGGAGGGGGGTTTAGTGGGTAAGAGTCCCACACTGTTACTCAGGACGTACTGAGTTTCGTCTTTTGAAGATTACCCCTCCCAATCAAAAAAAAAAAAAAAAAAAAAAGTGTCACGTCGTGCACAATGGTAAGGTGTCGGAGGATTTTGAAGTCCAAAGTGGAGTACGTCAAGGGTGCATACTGCCCCCACTATTGTTCTTGGTCGTTATCAGCGATGTACTCCGTGCAGCATTGACGGAAGGCAACTATGGAATTCGTTGGACTATGACATCTTACCTTAAACACCTAGATTACGCTGACAATGTTTGTCTACTTTCACATCGGATAATGGATCTTCATTTGATGGTCCAAAATCTAGAAGCTGAGGCAAACAAAGTGGGGCTTAAGATAAACACTGCCAAAACAAAAGCCCTGAGCACTTCTTCTAACAACCGCGCTCAACTTAACATTATCGGACAGGAAGTCGAGAAAGTTGATAGCTTTATATATTTAGGAAGTGTCGTCTCGGGTAATCGCGGTGGCACCAAACTGGATGTGTGCAGCAGAATCGGGAAGGCTAAAGCTGCGTTCGGAATGCTATCTAAAATCTGGAATAGTAATGTTATCAGCTTAAGAACCAAGCTACGACTGTTCCGCTCTAACGCTTAAGAATCATCTTGAGGATTTTTTGGCTGAACCGCATCTCCAACGAACAACTTTATCTGAGAACGGGCCAAGAACCTTTAAGCATTACTATACGTAGAAGAAAGAGGCAATGGATTGGACACACCCTACGGCGCGAAGACAACTCCATTGCGAAATACGCCATGCAGTGGAATCCGCTCACCCAGGCAGGCAGAATAGGAGCACGCCCTAGGCAAACGTGGCGCAGAATAGTTATGGAGGAATCGAGCTCTTTAGGAATGAGTTGGAGGCAGCTCAAACGCGTTGCAGAACTTCGAACAAGATGGCGCGTAAGCGTGCTTGACGCCCTATGCCCCCCGAGGGGTTAAAGGATTTAAGTAAGTAAGTAAACTTTCCAACCAGTTTCGACTGCAATATGCAACCTTATGAGTTGGTTTTGTGCTTGTTGGCATATCATAAACGGCTTCGCATAGACAATGTCACATGTTCGACAAGAAAATTGGATGGAGACGTTCAGCAGATAGCATGCAATAAGAGAAGTTTAGTTTTATAATTTTGTTATAACTCTTTTTCTTCTCGTTTTTCGTATGAGAAAAACACACATTTGTATGTAGTGCATGAAATTGTGGTTCGTGAATAGAAGCTAGACAAATTATCATTAACAATTCATTAGCAATAGCAGTTTATTTATAAGTTGTTAACAGGTTGCGAAAGTAAATTTTCATTAGCAGTGAATGATTAGCAAGTTGCGATTTTTTGCTCATCTCTAGTCTATTATACTTAACAGATGAAACGTCAACTCCTAACCCATGGGAGCTTCTACTAATATCGAGTCCAACAACAACTACGACAGGTGCACCAGAAATAACTACTACACCTACAACACCAAAAAAACCAGTCGTACATACAAGTAAGTAACGACTAAAAAGTAGAATTCAGTGACAGTCTCTTATACTTAGCAGATGACACGTCGATTCATAAGCCACGGGAGCCTCCAATAATATCAAGGCCAACAGCAACTAGTAATATATGGCATCCGCCACCAGGTGTCGGGTCTACAACAACTACTGATCAACGTAAGTTAATTTACGCATCTACAATGCAATCTAACTTAAAGCAAATTTCAGATCTTACAACTCCGAGTAACGTTCCATTTTGCAAGCCGGATGTTCCCAATTCAATTATATTCGAACATTATACGGATCATAGCGACCGTAAGTAGCTCATTACATGTATTAGCTCAGTGTAACATTATTTTCACCTACTTAGAGCAAGGACCGGATGCACCTTATAGCATATCTCTGGAAAACTGCAAGTGTACCTGTCCCAATGTGAACAAAATTCCTAGATCTGTTTTAAAAGGAAAGACGTTCGAGTTGCTCTGAAAGAGAGAACGACGGGCAAATAGGCATCTCAAGCTAATGCGATGAAACTTGACTTTGCCGACTGAAATACAACTATTCAATAAAATATTGATCAACACTTATATTTATTGTAATAACCTTATTCAGAATCGATCCTTAATCAAATATAAATAACTTTATAGCAGAGACATTGACCAAAATACTCATGGTTGATTTTAAGTTTTCAATGCGCTAAATTAGTATAAATACTATATGTCGCTGCGGTAGGTGCCAAACTTGCCAACTCCATAAATAATAAATGGCACGATTGGACATTCATTTGCAACAGTCCCTGATTTGTGATTTCGTAGATGTTAATATATTAGAGAGGTCTTGCTAACAAGAAGGATTTTTTACCAGCGACCATCGCCTTTGTAGGACAATTTATATTACAGTACATAGTACTGATATACCATATGCAGATACCAACCTGTCTCGACAACAACTCGATGAAAGACGTGTTTTGGTGAGACGTCACTTCTCAATTAAATAAGATGCCCACTGAATATGAGTTCAACAGGGGCTACATGCAATCAATACCGGACAGAGCTGAGTGGATGCAACGCGATGTGCTACACAATGAATCGCTGTCAATTTTCACGGACGGGTCCAAAACCAAGGACGGAGTTGGTGCCAGAATCTTCTCAGAAGACCTGGACATACACATCTCTTTTAACCTTTCAAACCATTGCAACGTTTTTCAAGTTACCGAAGTTACCGCTGGTCGCCAAGCCGCTGACTGGCTAGCGGCTAAATCAAATCCCTCGCATCCAGCACTACGAGATCTAAGGCAGTGAAAGGCTGCCGAGTATCTTTTAACAAGATAGCTGGTCAGTACAACTTCGCCCTCTGCTGGGTACCAAGCCACTATGGCATGCCGGGGAATTGTGCAGCTGACTAACTGGCCCGACAAGCGTCGTTTGGTGCAAACAGTTTAAGCATTGTCAACATCGAGGCGCCAACGTCTTATATTAAGTACCTTATTCAAACTGACGCGGAGAAAGTGGCCAATCACCGATCGCAACATTTAAGCCAATGCAACTGCACGAGACAACTTTGGCCAACACTCAACAAATCTAGGTCCATCGGGCTCTTAAAACACAAGAGATGAACCCTCTCCAAAATAGCAAACGTTCTCTTCGGGCACTGTGTGATAGGAAGACATGCCCAAAGACTAGACATCCCCTACAACGATTTCTGCAGAAGCTGCAGGGATGAAGAGGAGGAACTTATGTCCTGTATCCCCTTGTGGGTCCTAGGGCCTCTACTACCCCTACGCGCCATCGTGTACGGTTTCTGCCAATGTGCCTGAGTTCTCCCCAACTTTTCCCTAACTGCCGTGCCTCCTTCTCGACTGTTCTGCGCCATGTTCTCCTTGGACCGCCAGGTCTTCTGCCATCCTGAGTTAGAGGGTTCCATTGCATAGCGTGATTCGCTATGCAACTGTCACCCTTACGGAAGGTGTGACCAATCCACTGCCACTTCCGCCGTTGGATGGTTGTGCCTATTGGTTCCTGACCCGTTTCCTCGTAAAGGTGTTCGTTAGAGATACGATTGGGCCCGAAAATCCTTAAGATATTGCGCAGGCACCTATTAACAAACGTTTGCAGCTTTCTGGTGATAGTAGTGGTCACTCTCCACGTGCTGCAACCATATAGCAGCACGGATTCAACGTTGGAGCGGAACAGTCTTATTTTGGTGCTCAAACTGATTGCATTGCTTCGCCATATTTTGGACAACATCCCGAACGCGGACTTTGCTTTGGCGATCCTGTTGGCTATATCCAGTTCGGTTCCACCATCGGTCGAGACAATACTCCCAAGATACTGGAAATCATCTACTCTCTCTACCGGTTGTCCAGCAATGCATATTTGAGCCGATGAGATTGTTCCAAGGCTGATAATTTTAATTTTTGTCGTATTAATTTTCAGCCCGACGACACCTGCCTCCCTCTCCACATCTGCTGTTATTTGGTGGAGATCCATAATTCTGTGGGAGAGTAAGCATACATCGTAAGCGTAGTCAAGATGTTTCAGTTAATATGTAAGAGTCCATCGAATTCCTCCGTTTCCCGTTGACAAAGCTGCATGAAGCACATTACTAATCACCAATAGGAATAATATTGGTGAAAGGATACAGCCTTGTCTTACCCCACTTTGGATCTCAAATTCCTCAGATAACCTTCATTTGTGTAGAATGTGACATTTGGAGCCTTCATATGTAGCTTTGATAATAGCAATTAGTTTATCGGGAATACCCCTCCTGCGTAAGGCACGCCAAATAAACTCCCTGTTGACACTATCGAACGCCTGCTCAAATCGATGAACAGCAGGTGCAGAGGCGATCAATATTCAACACAATGTTCGATGATAATCCGCAGGGTGTTGATGTGGTCGGCACAGGAGGATCCAGAGCGGAAACCTGCTTGTTCGGCATTGAGTGTGTCTTCGAGATGTTGTTTGATTCGCTCAAGGATGATTTTAGCTATTATCTTAGCTACAACAGGCAGCACGCAGATACCCCTCCAGTTTCCGCACTCCATTAGATTTCCTTTCTTAGGAAGCTTGACGATCATTCCCTTTATCCACTCGTTAGGAAAGCTCACAGCTTCCCAAGCTCTCTCTGTAAATGGAAGCAGAAGCTCAGCCGATGGTGTGGCCGCTGCTCGTAAGAGCTCTGCTGGAATACCGTCAAGTCCTACCGCCTTGTTGATTTTGAGTGCCTTGATCGCGGTAATGATCTCATCTTTACTGGGAGTCGTGGTGCGTATTCGGCAACTTCTCACCTCGGGCATCTCAGTCTGATTTGGGAGCATATTGCTAGCGAATACACGGTTCAAAACCGTAGGTTAGGTCAGGTTAGGTTAGGATCGGCCCTCGATGAGGATGTACTTAGACCAGAAAGTAGGTCCATTGTACTGCCGATGTGTAAGGCGGGTGGGTCACCCTCTTACTCTTGGAACCATCTGCTTCGTTGAATGAAGTCTAGAATTTTAGCCGTGCAGGCGTTGCCGAGATCATTAAGATCATTGTAGAAGTATTCACCCAGAGTGGCGTTCCTGATGTTGGCGAGCGCAGGACAGGCGCACAGGAGATGACTGATGGTCTCTTCTTCCTCTTCATCTCTGCAGCTTCTGCAGAGGTCGTTATAAGGGATACCTAATCTCTGGGCATGTCTTCCTATGACGCAGTGTCCAGTGAGGACATTTGTTATTTTTGAGAGGGTTCCTCTCTTGTGCTTCAAGAGTCCGATGGACCTGGATTTATTGAGTATCGGCCAGAGCTGTCTGGCGGTATGACATTGGTCTAGATGTTGCCATCGATGATTGGCTACTTTCTCGGCATCAATTTGAATGAGGTACTTAACATAAGACGCTGGCGCTTCGATGTCGGTGATGCTTATGCTATCTGTTCCAGAGGAGCCTTGTCGTGCTTGTTCGTCGGCTGCACAATTCCCCGGTATGTCGCAGTGACCTGGTACCCAGCAAAGGGTGAGGATGTACTGACCAGCTATCTCGTTAAAAGATATGCGACAGTCTTTCACTGCCTTAGATCTCGTAGTGCTGGATGCGAGGGATTTGATGGCTGCCTGACTGTAGACATAAATAACAATATCAGGTGTTGATAGTGTGCTAGCCGCCAGCCAGTCAGCAGCTTTGCGAACTGCGGTGATTTCGGCTTGAAAAACGCTGCAGTAGTCTGGAAGGTTAAAGGAGAGGTGTATGTCCAGATCTTCCGAGAAAATTCCGGCACCGACTCCGTCCTTGGTTTTGGACCCATCCGTGAAGATTGACAGCGATTCGTTGTAAAGGACATTGCGTTGCGTCCACTCACTTCTGTCCGGTATCGAGTGCGTGTAGCCCTTGTCAAAATCATATTCAGTGGGCAGATGGTCAGTGGAATTGGGAAGATGACGGTGCATCGAAAGTATATTGGCATGTCACGTGTGTTGTTCCTTCCACTGCCTGGAGCCTCTCAGTCTTATTGCCGAGCTGACAGCCAATTGTTTACTGACGATGTCAATCGGAAGCAGGTGGAGCATGGTTTGGAGCGCCGCTGTGGGAGAAGTTCTTAGTGCACCGGTAATACTGAGACATGCAACTCGCTGAGTTTTTTCCATTATGGATAGGTTGGATTTCTTCTCCAAGGCGGGCCACCATACCAATACTCCATATATGAGAATCGGTTTAATGACCGACGTGTATAGCCAGTGCATGATGCTTGGTTTAAGGCCTCAGGTAGGGCCTACTGCTTTCTTGCAGATGTATAGAGCGGCCAGCGATTTCCTGGCCCGTTCGACGACATTCTCCTTCCAAATTAGCTTGCGGTCAAGCTTTAGGACTAAATAGCTAGCACTATTTGAAAGCTTGAGGGTGGATCCCCTTATCTTGGGCGGAGTGAAGTCAGGTAGCTTGTGTTTTCTTGTGAATAGAACTAGCTCGGTCTTCGTCGAGTTAACGGAGAGGCCGCATTTATCGCTCCACCTGAGCAGTTCATTAAGAGCAGACTGCATGACATCGGCCAGCGTCTGCGGGTATTTGCCTGTTGTTAGAATGGCGACATCATCTGCATAGGCAATAACATTGCATCCAGTTTTTTCGATCTTTAGAAGGGTCTCGTTGAGCACAAAGTTCCATAATAGTGGAGACAGTACACCCCCTTGAGGGGTGCCTCGATGTGCATGTCGCTTGACAGTACTACTTCCGAAGGATGCTGTTATTACCCTGTTCTTTAGAATGTGTTCTATGAAACAACAGATGGGTTCGCAGATGTTGAGCCCACGTAAGGCACTGGTAATCGAATTTGTTTCAACGTTGTTGAAGGCTCCCTCTATGCCTAGAAATGGCACTAGGGTGAACTCTTTGGTTGAGAGTGATTTCTCGATAGGGTGAATGATGGAGTGCAAAGCCGTTTCGACAGACTTACCTTTTTGGTAGGCGTGCTGCGACGTGGATAGTAGGGTGCTATCAATAGTGGCCTTGATGTGTAGGTCCAGGATTCTTTCCAGAATCTTGAGAAGGAAGGATGTTAGACTAATAGGTCTAAGGTCCTTTGGGAGGGTGTGCGATGTCTTGCCTGCTTTGGGTATAAAGACCACTCTTACCTCGGTCCAGGCAGTTGGTAGCCGTAACCGTAGCAAAATGCTCTTTCCATCTCTTGAACTGGTCCTCATCTGAAATGAGCAAGAAGCCGTCTAGGCTTTTTACTGGGTGTTGGCTGAAGCTGCGACCACCTGTCAGCTCTTTCGTGATTCTGTAGACGGTCCTGCTGTCGCACCCCCGTGCAGCTTCTTCTGCTTCTGTAGCCAGCGCGTTGATGTAGTTGCGCTTGTCACGTCGCACGCTACGCTGAACTTCTCTCATCTTCATGCGATATAGGGACTCTAGCTCGCTTCTCCCTGCTGCTGGGGTAGCTGCAACGGAAGGAAGAGGAGGAATGGGCCATTAGTCACTTCCTATGCGCTTGCCCTGCGCTTGTCCTGCGCTCGCCAACATTAGGAAGGCCACCCTGGGTGAATACTTTTTTCACGATTTAAGTGATCTCACCAAAGCCTACGCGGCTAAAATTAAAATTAACTTAGTTATACAAGGAAGCAAATGGTTACTAGCGTAAGAGGGTGACCACGAAGAAAAAGTTTTAAACCAGATTGACTGGGGATCATTTTGCTGAGAAGCTTTCACTTTGCTTTGCATAATTCTTAGATTTAACTAAAATTATTCCAATTGAATGAAAAAGTTTTTTCGACGCCCTCCAAATTCAGTGTTGCGAACTAAATATCACAACTTACTTTTGACTGGAGAAAAAAGCTAAAGTGGCTGCCAGTCGTTGTTGTTGTCGTACTCCGTGCTAAATACCACTTCACAGAGAAGACAACTGAAGACACTTCAACACACTTCGAGACACTTAAAGGCACTTCAGGACACTTCAAGACACTTGAGGACACTTGAAGGAACTTCAAGACACTTTAAGACACCTGAAGACGCTTGAACACACTTGAAAATACTTTAGGACACTTCAAGACACTTCAAGATACTTTACGGGACCTCAAGACACTTTAAGACACTTGAAAACGCTTGAAGATACTTCAAGATACTTCAAGACACTTCAAGATACTTGAAGATGATTCAAAACACTTCAGGAAACTTCAAGACACTGGAAAGCACTTCAAGACATTTCAAGACACTTGAAGACGCTTGGAGGCACTTGAAGATACTCCAAGACACTTCAAGACACTTGAAGATACTCCAAGACACTTCAAGACACTTCAAGACACTTGAAGACACTTGAAGACTTGAACACACTTAAAGACACTTGAAGACACTTGAAGACACTTGAAGACACTTGAAGACACTTGAAGATACTTTAAGACACTTCAAGACACTTGAAGACACTTGAAGGCACTTCCACGCACTTGAAGACACTTCGAGACACTTGAAGACACTTCGAGACACTTGAAGCTCGAAGCGAGATTATCCAAAGCAAGGAGGAAGGATGGAATGACGCGAAAATGCATTCGAAAAAGGCAGATGGACTGGAAACATATTACGTTGAATCAAACACAAATACCGGCCAGTAAATCTACTATCCACTAACACTAAAGATGTGGATACCTGAAGCTTCATCGGGTTACTGCACAGGCACACCATCGAAGATTGGTGTGCATAAACGAAATTATGTATCACAGGTTCCTTACAAAAAGGAGATCGGAACGTCAGTTCAGGCAGAGACTCTTCTTCAATAGAGATCCATTACCGTTGAAACTAATTATTCTAGCCAAAAACAATGAACGGCATTTACAAATACGTATTCAGACGACAGTTGTTAAAACTTAATCTATCTATCTGTCTATCTATCTATCTTTCTATCTATCTATCTATCTATCTATCTACATATACATACAATAAAATGTTAAATAAGGTCGTCATCGGGCAGATATCACGCAAGAACTAATTGACAGATTTTAGTAAGAATTTGTCATTCTATATCTTAGAGGTTTGGTCCTCATCTTTAATTATAATTACCCCGATATTCCTCAAGAGTTTAAGATAATAAAATAAATATACACAGAGATTAAAAAAACAGAAAATAGGCAAAGCGACGAATTATAAAACTATACTCGTACATTCAGAAAGTTTGGGAAGTACTGATTTCCTTGCGCACTTTTAGGCGCAGTATAAAATATATAAGCACAAGGAAATAAATTTCCCTGCCTACCTATGAGGCGCAATTTATAGCTACATTTGTATTTTGATACAGGCGATAACAATAGAGTTTGATGTACAGTGGATTCCGCTTTATTGGGACAGCCGTTTAACTGGTACAAATGAAAAAGAGCGGAAACGAAATAAATTTGTTCGCTTATTGTGGACAGTATCCGTTTATTCGGGACATATTTATTACACATCTTACACACATTTTGACAAAAGAAATATCGCCACATTGCTTGTCTACTATGAGTACGCCCCGAAAAATTAACATTAGCTAATAAAAATGCTTTGCTTGACAAATTAATTAAGCCAAGCACCGAACACTTCCTATCGTGATCTGGAAATGATCACTTATGTTCCCAAGTCTACAATAGCACATGTTAATAGCCAGGAAGTTACACTATGAGAAGAATGGGGAAAAGGGAAAAGAAAATCAAGAAACCGATATCTATTGTAGGAGTAACTGGAACACGAAGACGTGTTCGTGTTAGTGGCCTAATGTTGAAAGCTAAATCAGATGAGCTTGCAGCTAAATTGGGTCATGCCAATTTCAATGCTACAGATAGCTGGCTATTGCTATGGAAGATCAGAGACAAGATCAAATTTAAGAAAGCACACTGGAAGAAAGCTAGTGCAGACTCTTCGAGCGCCGTTCAGTAATAATGGTGTAGTTTCCCGAGCTATGCAGTCCTAATAACATTCACAAAGCTGAAACAGGGTTTATCGTGCTACGCCAGTTCGTTCTTTGAACTATAAACTCCATGAACTCTCAGGATTGTGTTAATTAACTTAATTCAAACTCTTACCAGCCGCAAACCGCACCCTACCTAATGGCGGACTTGCCTGTTGGAGCGTGAAATTTAAAGTGAATTTTTCAATAGATTTGCACATTAGAAAACCAATTTATTTTATGAAAATGGATTCCTTTAAACGCTTCAAATTGTCGAAATTGGCCGATGAGGAAATTGCTGACATGATGGAATCCTTGAAAGACGACGGCGATAGCTCTGAGGGCGAGTTGAGCGAAGTTGAAAGTGATTTTGATGAGTTTGTAATATCCGATGGAGATTTTGCTCAAATTGATAATTACATTCAGCAATAAGAACATGCATCTACCAGCGATTTTCTCTCAACCGCTAAAAGTTGAAATCTAAACCACGAACTAACTGTTACAAGTGAAATTTATATATTGTCTAATAAGAACAATTTAAAGTGCTATTTATTTAGCAGCACCATCCAGTAGCTCATCCTGTCAGCAGACTAACAAGCCAGTGACCAGTGTGCAACCGTCGACTAGCACACTAAAAACACAACCAAAACGAAATCGCTCTCCTTTACCAGAATTTGATGAATGTTTCGCATATCATTTACCTAACGCTGGTGGGTTCACTGGAACCGCAATAGACATCAATCCACAATCTTCTGAGTTCAAAAACATTATGTGGAGAAAGAAGCACTTGGAACTACACCGCAATGAAATTGTTTTCCATGGTGAAAGAATCTTACCTGAGCCCTTCAATGGATTGAAAAAAACCATATCAATGTTTCATGCACTTTTTTTACCGAGGACTTGTTTGATAAAACTGGCAACGAGAGTATCAAGTACGCCCTTCAACAAGACATCGCAAGCACTTTCTTTTTTAGATCCACCGAGCTGAAGTATTATATTGGTATACTGCTGTATATGTCCATCTTCCGATATCCAAATACAGAAAGCTATTGGTCAAAACATGCATTCGAAGCAATTAAAACTACGATGACATCGAAACGATTTTTTGAGATTCGCAAAAACCTTCATTTCAACGACATTTCTTTGATGAAAAATAAAGGTGAAGAAGGGTATGATCAATGAAATGATTATGAATAAATAAATAAATAAATAAATAAATAAATGTGCATTGATGAGCAAATGTGTTCCACGAAAATGATGTCTGCCAAATTCCAATTTGGGTGCGACATCGAATGTCGTTGTTCGTTTATCGCAGACGATTCCTGAGTTCAAAAATCACATCCTATATTTTGATAATTTTTATACGTCGCTCCCAGTTTTGGTATATTTTTGAAGTTCCGAATTGTAAGTTATCTAACGACAAAGATGTTACCAAAAAAGATAAAGGCTATTCGGAAGAGTTTGTGGGAACTGCTTTCGGAATAGATATTTCAACGGTATTGTGGAAAGATACGAAGGCTCTGCGCTTAGCTTCGACATACGCAGGTGTAAAGCTATTTAGTGCCGCTGCTGTTGATGCGCCACCAAACAAAACAACCAGGTATGACAGAAAGAACAAGAAATATATTGAAACCGACTGCCCCAACATCATAAAAGAATACAACCACCACATGGGAGGTGTTGATCTCATGGACGGTTTATTAGGCCGTTATCATATTCGCATGAGAACGAAGAAGTGGACATTGCGTATGTTTTATCATTTCGTGGATATGGCTATGGTGAACTCATATTTGCTTTATCGGCGAATTCATGCAAAGGATCACGAATTCGGTACACATTTGAAGCTGCCTAGTTTTCGCGTTGAAGTATCTGACGTGCTTTGTAACACCCAAAAGAATCTAAAAAAAAAAAAACAGTTGGACGACTAACTAATGGTTCCCCAAGTACACAATGGAAGGCAAACAAAAAAACCTACGCTCCACCTACTGATATTCGTTACGATGGTATTGGCCATATGCCTGATATTTTGGATCAGAGCAAGAAAAGAATGTGTAAAATGCCACCATAATAAAAGTGTTTATTTGGCTGTAAACGCTTATAACAGTAAATAGATTTAAAAGCTTTCCATGTATTTTTCCTGTTTAAGCACCCGCTTCTAGGCCAGTCCGCCTAAAGGCGCGGTAGTCTTTTTCAGCCCAAAGAGGTAAACTGTCGATTTTTTTTGAAAATCTGACCTCAAATTCGGGTTTCTAGCATACATTAGTCAGTTAGAATTTTTTCATCGGAAAAAAAAATTGGCCGGTTAGAGGGTTAACTTGGATGCTTTAAACCCTCGGGGGCATAGGGCGTGAACCACGCCTGCAGGCCATCTTTTTCGGAGATCTGCAACGCGTTTGAGCTGCCTCCAACTCATTCAGCAGCAAACGGTGCTGAGATTACATTAATCTGTGCGGTATACCATACATTCATCCCGCTCGAAATTCGCTCCTGCTCCCACTTTCGCGTTTCGCGTTGGTTTGTGGTGTGAGCCTTAAATAATAATTTCACATACAAACCCTTTCGTTTTCAGCCTACTGTAAGTTTCATTTTTCTTTTGTTTTTGAATTTGTAATAAGAATTCGAAATTTTTCAGCCAACTACATGAGGAATTTCGCTTTACAACTGAAAGTGCATTTTAAATTTGAATTTCCCTCGCCTTCATTTCTTTTTTTTTCTATTTTGTGTTGCATTTATTTGTTAAAAGTTTTTTATAAAGCTTAAAACAGTTTTGCATCACCCTGCTCACGACGGCTTAAGTTCGGCTGTAGCTGAAGCTGCCCCTGCAAAAAATTAAACAAGTTCTTGGACGATACTGTTCATATTAATTTAAATTATTAGAATCCAAGATAAACCAGTGAACAGGGTCAACATTACCATCCTGTAATATGGTATGTAGAATACTACAATTCATTGAACGCATAATTGTCTGAAAGAGTACAGCAGCAGCTCAGACTCAGAGTCAATAAGCTCAGCGGGGAACTTTTAATACAGCAGCAACTGTGTCACTTTTCTGTCCGTGACTGTGAGACAGACTCTCTTAGAGCGTAGGCTGATCTCTTAATCCACAATATTCGTCAACAAAAGAGAACTGAAGACTTAAATTCGACACTCCAATTGGAATTGTGCATTATTTTGCCTTTTTATTTGCTTTTTGACGAATAAATCTCATAAAACGCATCTACCTACCTTAATGTCGAATTTATTGTTCAGTTTCATTCATAATTTACCTCCAAATCCTTTTAAACATAAAGCCTCTCAAACTGATGCGCAATACAATCCACTCAACTCCTCGCTGGGGAAAATAACTCAGCGTCTGCACAACTGCTTGCAATTTCCACTCAAATCCCATACAACGGTAGTGTGACCAGCTGGCATCTTCAAACATATTTCACTTTTATCGAAACGGGATATAATATTCCCTGACTTATTTTATTGTATCAATGAATAATATGTTCCAAATCTCTTAAGAACAAATATCGCTGGCAAAAAATAACAGCAATTTCAGTGCAATTTCATTTCACCAATATTATTCCTATTGGTGATTAGCGATGTGCTTCATGCAGCTTTGTCGACGGGAAACGGAGGAATTCGATGGACTCTTACATCTCAACTGAAACATCTTGACTACGCTGACGATGTATGCTTACTCTCCCACAGAATTATGGACCTCCACCAAATAACAGCAGATGTGGAGAGGGAGGCAGGTGTCGTCGGGCTGAAAATTAATACGGCAAAAACAAAAATTATCAGCCTTGGAACAAACTCATTGGCTCAAATATGCATTGCTGGACAACCGGTAGAGAGAGTAGAGGATTTCCAGTATCTTGGGAGTATTGTCTCGACCGATGGTGGAACCGAACTGGATATAGCCAACAGGATCGCCAAAGCAAAGTCCGCGTTCGGTATGTTGTCCAAAATATGGCGAAGCAATGCAATCAGTTTGAGCACCAAGCTAAGACTGTTCCGCTCCAACGTTGAATCCGTGCTGCTATATGGTTGCAGCATGTGGAGAGTGACCACTACTATCACCAGAAAGCTGCAAACGTTCGTTAATAGGTGTCTGCGCAATATCTTAAGGATTTTCGGGCCCAATCGTATCTCGAACGAACACCTTTCCGAGAGAACGGGTCAGAAACCAATAGGCACAACTATCCAACGCCGGAAGTTGCAGTGGATTGGTCACACGTTCCGAAAGGGTGACAGCTCCATAGCGAACCATGCTATGCAATGGAACCCTCTAACTCAGGATGGCAGAAGACGTGGCGGTCCGAGGAGAACATGGCGCAGAACAGTCGAGAAGGAGGCACGGCAGTTAGGGAAAAGTTGGGGAGAACTCAGACACATTTCCAGAAACCGTACACGATGGCGCGTAGGCGTAGTAGAGGCCCTAGGACCCACAAGGGGATACAGGACATAAATCAAATCATAGAGTGATGTGCTAATTTTGTATCCCTTTAAAAAAATAAATATTTGGCGCAACACCTCTTTAAGTGGCAGGGGCTAGCTTCTCGCAACCACTCATGTTGTGTGCGCTATATTTTTTACACTAATGGAAGGGACCTACAGTTTAGTAGCGTATCGGAACGGCGATTTGGGAAGCTTTTTCGTGACAACAATACTCTCGGATGTTTGTCAGACGCTCGCGAGAGGTGGGACCGTGGTAAAACTTTTTGGTGTTTTCTGAGATTCGAACTTGGAACCTCGTGCTCAGTGATCCGACACACTAACCACTTACGCCACGGCAGCCATTGGTATCCCATTAGTTAAATAAAAAAAAATTGAATGTTTATGTTGGAATAGATACCCGCTGTAAGGTGCTTAATGTCATACTGCCAGAAAATTTATTCATACTACGATTTCGTTCAATTCGTAATAGATTTAACTCATTTTACAGATCGTTGCATGGAATTCCATATCAAATATAAAACTCTCTGCAAGCAAAAGAAGCGTGCATACTATGAAGCTCTAATTAACCAAGTCGAGTAGTCTTAATAGGAAAAGGTCAAATTCGTTAAGTTTTATGATAAACTAGCTTAAACCCCACCCGCTACGCCAGGCATTTTTTTGTGGTTCTCAGCTGTATGTACCACAACGCTATCGCACACAAAAATCTCAAAGTTTTTTTTTTCAATGTTTTCGTATTTTGTGTTTTTATTTTGCCTTTCACCCTTGTACCGCAATTATCTACATTAAAAAAAAAGCCAACTAAATTGGTTGACAATTATAGGCGGTAGAGGGACACATACGCATTTTCCCACTTAGTTTTATATATATAGATAATGACAAAAGCTATCAAAATATCCCAAATTCGGTTAAGGAAGTGCTTCGAGGTGAGGGGACCCAAATTTGGCATAATGCTATGGAAGCAGAACATAGTTCGCTGCTGGAAAACTGAACCTGGGATCTGATAGATTTGCCAGCTGATTTCAGAGCAATAAGTGGGCATTATTATTAAAAACTATAAAAATGGTAAATTCGAACGATAAAAGGCGAGGCTTGTGGCTAAAGGCTGCGGTCAAAAGTATAGCTTCGATTTTACTGAAACTCTTTCACCAGTTACCAGGTATTCTATAATAAGGATCTGGATCACAATATATATATAGAACAGCCTGCGAATTTTGTGAGTAAAGCATATCCAGGAAAAGTGTGTAAGCCGAAGAAAGCCCTATAGGGACTCAAGCTGTCTGGTAGGCAATGGAATCAAAAAATAAATAGTGTTGTACTGAAAATGGGTTTCATACAGTCACCTTACGATAGTTGCGTTTATACGTTAAAACAAAATGGAAATATCAATATTTTGGTTGCATATGTGGACAACATAATACAATCAAACTAACTAACTACTAACAAACTAACTAACTAGAGGACAAAGGACCTTTTCATTATTTTTTAGGAATTGAGAGAAGGCGAAAGAAGTGCCATAAAAAAGGGGGAAAAAGAAAATGATGGCGCAAATGTTAGCTGCTTTTTGAATGATGGAATGCAAACTTGCCAGCAGTCCTTTGGATCCGAGATTAAAACTAGAAAAATTCACAAACTGTCTGAATTGTGCGAAAATGAACACGAAGTTGTTTCAGTCACTGGCTGGTTCGTTAAATTTTATCAGTCTGACAACACGTCCTGATACATCACACTCTGTAATAAAGTTATCCCAGTACAACACAAACCCACATAAGGAGCACTTAACTGAAGCAAAACGCTTGCTGAGATATTTAAATAATGCAATAAATTTAAAGCTTATTATCAGAAGTCTGGTGCTGAATTAGTTGGCTATGCTTACTGGGGTGGCGATGCTAATAATATACGACCGTTTAGTGGGCACGTATTCATGCTTGCTGGATGTGTGGTTTCATGGAAGTGTAAAAAACTGACTACAATAGCACTCAGCAGTACTGAGGCAGAGTAAATGGCGCTGTCCTCTGTATCCAAAGAACTTCTTAACTTGCATAACTTGCTACTTGATTTGGGATCTAGTCGTCTTGCTTCGAATCCGATCGTATTACATGGGGACAACTTTAGCGCACAGCAGCTGGTGCAGAACCCAGTTCACCACGCGAGAAGTAAACATGTAGATATTAAAGTTCATTTTGTGAGAGAAATTTCTAAAAAAGGATTTTTTAATTTAAAGTATATTCCAACAATTAATATGATAGCCGATATATTAACAAAAAACTTGAACCGAATTAAAAATTTGCATTTTGTTACCATGTTAGGAGTTAATAAGTAAATTCAATATAAGGAAGTGTATTTAAAATCTTCGATATTAGAATGTGGAAATTAAGATTCATACCTAAATCTCACCTTCTATATCTTACTTTCATTATGGTAACACTTATATCCATTGTATCATACCTTATTGTACTAGGACCGTGAGTATTGAATTCGCTCTTGAGTTACACACTGATCTTAAAACTCGTGGTATTTTATTTGCTCTCTCTAATAGTTAACTAATGTTATAGAAAAGCACTAGAGGAAAAAGAAGTTTGTTCTTCATTGCTCCTAGACGTTGCACAGGCTATTGATAAAGTTTGGCATAGGAATTTCGAGTATAAACTGCATAAGGATCCACCTAGTAAGTAATAGTGGGCGCCGTGGCGTAAGTGGTTAGTGTGTCGGATCACTGTGTGTTCGAATCCCAGAAAACACCAAAAAGTTTTTTCACGGTCCCACCTTTCGCGAACGTCTGACAAACATCCGAGAGTATTATTGTCACGAAAAAGCTCCTCAAATCGCCGTTCGGATAAGGCACTAAACTGTAGGTCCCTTCCATTAGTGTGAAAATATAACGCACACAACATAAGTGGTTGTGGCATTTAAAGAGCACTTAAAGAGCTGTTGCGTCAAATATTATTTTTTTTAGTAAGTAGTATGAGATACTTAAATTTTATATAGCAAATAGGTACTTTAGAGTGCGCTATGGTACAGCGTTTATAAACTTAAAGAAATACAAGCAGGTGTTCCAGAGGGAAGTGTTCTGGGGCACACCCTATATTTATTATATATAGTGCTTAGCTGGCCAATGCTCGTCGTGCTTCGCCCGCATTTTACTTGTTGAAATATAATTGCCAATTGAGTACAATACCAAAAATGTGTAAACTCAATTATAACTTCCCAAGTGGAAATCGCCACCAGAGCACACACAAACCTGCTCACAACATATCATACAGTTTATTTCAAATCCATTAAAAAATTCTAAAATGTGGACAAATCCAACGATCAACAACATCTGATCTAACAAAATGGAAATCACACACTGAAGATCAATACATAATCATGGGATAGCGCGCCCATATACTCACACACACATACTATTGCAACGATAGCCACTGCTGCATGACTGCTGGCCGTGGTCTTCACTAAAGGAAAATTGTGGGCGATGATTTGATTAATTGTTTTTAGCATTGCTCAGCTTCGGTACAACGCAGAAGGATATTTTATACCTTAATTGAATGAGCGTCGAATTTAATAAATTCACCTGTTTATTATTTTTTTAATCCGGAGAGCCAGTACTGAGCTACGGTTGTGGAATGAATATTTACAGACGGAAATTTGATTTCAATCCCTTTTATGCTATTTAGACCTTGAATTCGGAAAATCCCTTCTTGTCTCGCATCTAGGCAAAATAGGGAACAACTGTGCAAAATTTCAAGTACCTACGTCTAGTAGGTTTAGGGAAACGGTGTTCACAAGGAAAATCGACTTTCTTTTATGGTATTTAAGATATACAACATGCAAATGATACGATGCAGATCAATGCCGATTGATCTTGTAACAGATGTAATAAGATGATCTTTTCTGCAGTTACATATTAGTCCTGAGATAGCAGTTACCTTAAATTTTATTTTATTTTTTTTGCCGAGCAGGTGAAAAATTTCCCAAAGACACCATTAGGCCCGACCGCGCGTGCTTAAGGTAGTGTGAGATTTTTACTCACTAAAAAAACAAATCTCTTCAAAATTAATACTACAACTAAGCCGACGCTTATCCAGCAGTTTTATTTTCGGTTACGAGAATCGTGATTATAGAAAAAGATGTTCGTATGTGATTGAAAATAAATGTAGCACTTTAGAGAGGTTAAATTCCAATGAAAGTTCCTGCCTTTTTTACGACCTTCATATGCTATGACGCGAGGTCAAAAGGTTTTGTCCTTTGAAGACGACGAATTGAATTGTCCGCGTCAAGTAGTTGAGTGATAGTACGGTTACAATGGCCGTGAACACGATCTTTGTGTTCACGTGCAAATTTTGTTATCTCTTCGACGACGCTGGGAATTCCCAGATCTCGATGAATATCTTCGTTACGTACATACTACGGTGCGTTAACGATCGTTCTAAGAACTTTATTTTCAAAAGTTTGTATGATGTTTCTTTTGCTTTTCTTGGTACAACCCCATAGTTGCATACCATACGTCCACACAGTCTTTAGCACTTGCTTATAGATAAGCAGTTTGTTATGTAGGCTCAACTTCGAATGTTTTCCGAGTAGCCAGTACATTTGTCGGTATTTGTTTCCGAGCTCGTCGCGTTTCTTTTTTACGTGCGATTTCCATTTAAGCTCAACATCTACAGTCATTCCTAGATATTTTGCTTTGTTCGCGTATGGTATTTGAGCCGAGTTGAGATATACAGACAATCTATCCACTTTTTTGTACGTAAAGTTGACGTGAGTAGATTTGCTTTTGTTCAGCACAATACGCCAAGAATTCGCCCAAGCGTGGACTTTATTAATAGCATGTTGAAGCTTTCCGGTTGCTGCTTCAATGGTATCGCCCGTTGTTAATATCGCCGTATCGTCCGCAAATGTGGCGACGACACTGTTTCTTTCTTGCGGGATGTCACGCGTGTAGAGTAGATATAGAAGTGGGCCAAGTACACTTCCTTGCGGGAATCTGGCTGCAATCTCCTTGAAGTCAGAGTAATCGTTTCCGTGCTTAACACGAAAGAGCTTCTCAGTGAGGTACGATCGTAAGATTAAAAAAGTTGCCGTGGTAGCAGTCGTTGCAATTTATATTCCAAGCCTTCGTGGCAAACCTTATCGAAAGCTTGTGAGACGTCAAGAAATACACCACAACAAATCTTGTTTTCTTCCAGAGCTTTCTCAAACACGTCAGTTATTTTGTGGACTTGGTCAATTGTAGAATGTTTCATTCTACATCCAAACTGATGGTCAGGAATGAGACGTCTTTCGTCGATTACGGGCTGTAGACGTTTGGAAAGTGGTTTTTCAAATATTTTTGAGATAACCGGCAACAGGAAAATAGGCGGATATAATTTCTTCTCATTTAGCGCTTTGCCTGGCTTCGGGACCATTATAATCTTGGCTACTTTCCATTGTCTCGGAACATAGAGCAATATGAACGAAGCGTTGATCAAATAGAGCAGTGTGATAATAGCTTTATTCGGCAATTCCTTGACTACCTGCGCTGTTATCAAGTCGTAACCCGAAGCTTCTTTCGTCTTTAAATTTTTAATCACTTCCCTCAGTTCAATCAATGCAACATTTTTTACTTTAAAGTTGTCAGATGTCGTGACTGGGGAGTCGGGCGTTAACGAAGGGCCGTCAGAATTGCTTAAACGTTTCTTTTAAGTGCAAAGCAAAAAGTTCTGCCTTTTCTTTGTCGCTCTTCGCCCAGTTTCCATCGTTTTTCCGAATTGGTGGCGCTTGCATTTGGGGTTTCGGATGCCTTTTAGCGCTGTCCAAAGCGAATAATTTCATTCTCTTTCACCGGAAAGATTTTCAAAATAGGTCGCTATCTTTTTGCTTTTAAATTCGCGAATACTATCTCTAAGGCGATTGCATAGTCGGTTAAGGACTGTTTTATGCTACGGTGCATGAGTGATTTGCCATTTCTTTCGTGCTTTTCGTTTCAAAACGAAAAGTTCGATATAATATTAGTAGATTAAGAAAAGCTAAACCTCACGAACTTATAATCTGACAAATATGCGAATCCGGATTTAGACTATAATATTATACCTTCTCAAAGGCAATTGAACGTTGAAACTAAAATCATTTGTCGTTCTTTCTTTGATTGGTCATGATTAAGGAGGTGTTCTTTAGTGCGGTTAGAGTCCTACACTACTCTGGGTTTCTAACCCCACCGTGCCTTTCGAGATTTTTACCTTCACTAAAAAAAAATTTTAAATTGAATATCTTAAATTCTTAAATTCTAAAATAAGATTAGTTATGTAATTTGCTACTCAGGCTAACGGCGCTTGCATTTCCTTAAACAGAATTCATCACCAGCCATTATAATACTTTTGCTGAGTAATTTCTTTGTAAACCAATAACAATATCTAATTTAATCTAAATCTAATCTAATGATTAAATTGAGTAAAATATATTTCACCTTCATTCATGACATAATTTTGTTCAACAAATTCATTCGCTTCTGGTCACACTGTTCCGCGCGCAGCTCACCGGCTTGAAACGAAATCGGAGTAAATTTCTAAGAAATCTGCTGGGATTGAGTTAGTCTCCAGCACAGTTTCGAAGTGGCAAGACACGGTTTGCGCGGTGCAAACTTCCCTTAATCTGTGGGGTATTTTCAAAAATTGTTTAGGGAATTTCTTTTTGGGGCGGTAAATTTGAATATCAAGAATTTATTCTCCGCATGCGATATGAAGTGAAATTAAATTAATAAAAAAAAAATTAATTGATTCGACTACGACCACCACCACCCGCTGCTGTTGATCGCTCCGTTCGTCCGCTGAGTATTCAATTTGCCGCCGTGTGCACGTGTGTGTGTGGGGTGTTTTTATGCGCGTGCGCCACTGTCACTGCTGTCGCGTGCTTGATGCTCGGGTATCACACCGAAATCCGTTAATTAAAAGCGATTTGTTCCGATTACGAAATATTTCTGCCTAAGTGTGCGCCTAGGTAAAATCAGTTCGGTTGTTGGGTACGCGATCGCGATTTTCTGTTGCAAAATTCGGAAAAAAACGTCGAAAATTCCAGTGTGCATGCGTGTGTAAGTGTGAGTGCTCCTGCAGCATAAGCCGTAGAATTGGATACCAGACACCAACTGATTGGGTAAGTCCCCCCAGCCTGCTGCTGCTTAAAGTCAAACAAATCACTTGTCCCTTGGTAGACCGCAAAATTGGCTTCGATGGCGAAAGGGTTCTCCGATTGCTTGGCGCGGATTGGGTTACCTCCAGCCACGAGAGGGGAATCCGATGACTTATGGATGGTAGATGGTGTGTGTATGTGCTGATTCGACAGATACAGCTGTTTTGTTGTCGAGAGAGAAGAAACAACGGCGACATTGAGCAAGGTCATCTGGGGCAGATGTTGCATTTTGTTTTCCTCTTTTGTTTGTATTTTTGGGTCGTGCAGTTGTGGCACGAGGACAATTGATTGGTTATGGGTCATTGTTCCGGAAGCGCATGGAAATAAGGGGGATTCTAGCGTTTTCGTGGCGCCAAAGTTTGACAACAGCAACGCTGGTATGCAATGGGAAATATTTTCTTGTCGTTCATTATGTGTCAAAGGATGAAAAGAAATCAAAACAAAACAGTGATGAGGTCGTAGGTTGTGAGGGCAGCTCCACAATGTGTTGTACGTTGTGTTCCTTGACGCGATATACCTGTAATTAGAAGAACGGGTGAGTCTGCCTTAGTGGCATTTACTTGGTGGCAGCTTCCATAAAACATCCACACAGCCTTTGGTGGGTTTTAAGACAATTTGCATGCGTCTATGGAGGCATTATGGTTCTGCAGAAGCGTCGGCACTCTAAAAAGATGTGATGCGGGTCCTTTTCTTCAGCTACATTGGCGCATAATTCTGTTGTACCCACTTCGGTGAATCGTCAACAAATTGTGGCCTACTATGATACTTATGAGAAGTGTTAGGTGTTGGCTCCTAAGTGCAACGATTTCCTTTGATTTTATTATTCAGTTCTGTTCAAAGCAGCCTTGAAATGAGGTCTGTTGTAAGCGCACTCCATCTCTCAAAGCGATGCTGGATTTTAAAAGGTTCATGGGTAACAGGAGTGACTTATCAGTCATTGATCAGTCCTGAACCTTTTCTAGCAAGTTCATCTGATTTCTCGTTTCCTTGGATGCCTCTGTTACACGAAACACAGCAGAGGACGATGTGTTTACTTACTTAGGTGGCGCTACACTCCAGGGTGGACCTGGGCCTCAACCAACAAACTTCTCCAGCCAGCCCGGTTAGGTGCCAGCTGCCACCAGTTGCGCACGCCAAGTTGGTTGAGGTCCCCGTCCGCTAGTTTGAGCCACCAACTCCGAGGTAGTCCTCTACTGCGTCGCCCGTCCGGGGTGGATTTGAAGACTTTCCGGACTGGAACGTTGGACTCCATCCGCCCAGCATGACCCAGTCGCTGTTTGTGAACTCTTCTGGCTAAGTCGATGTCCTTGTATAGGCCATACAGTTCGGCATTGTACCTTATTCTCCACTCGCCGTCTATGCAGACGGGACCAAAGATCACTCGAAGAACTTTTCTCTCAAAGTAACCAATGGCATCCTCATCCAATTTTGACAAAGCCCATGCGTAGTAAGGGTTTCTAAAAAATGCGGTTTATTCAAAACGACCGTCTTATGTAAACGGTGAGTCCACTGGGCTACAGCGGCACGCACGGTTTCCAGAGTGGTAGGTGGGTGTCTCTTGCGCCGTACTCTTGCAACACTGACCACAAGGAAAAATCCAAAGGATTCAAATCTGGGCTTCCTGAAGGCCAATCTTTCGAAGCAATTAAAACAGGAATATTGGTTCAGCCACTACTGAGTTGTGTTAGCTTTATGTGCTGGAGCAGAGTTATGTTGGAAAACCCATCTTGCTCCCTGCTTTCAACGACGCCTTGTAGGACATCTTCTTGGTAGATCTTTGTCCCAGCATCAGCTCCTTGATAGGATACCTTAAACAAGGCATAGCACTGGCAGTGCTTGGTCATATGGCTCGAAAAATTGTTCGCTGTGTTGATGATGATTTGCCTATTACATCGGTTATCGGGGAAAAAATTCTGTGAATCTGAAGCAAAGACAACAAATAACAAAAATCTCCCCAGTTATATGGACCCCACCCCCGGAGTTTCTCTGAAGCATAAATAACTAAGCTTCAAACCACTGCACCAAATCTTTCTCTCTCTCTATATATCTATTCTTTCCAACGCCCGCACTGTGTGTAAACAAGGGTATTCATAACCCCTTCAGCCCCCAAAAAAGCCATTATCGAAACATGGTGTGGTCGCCCTGCTTCTTTAGATGTACTTGCATACATTTGATCGTTTTGTTTATCAACCACATCCTCGATGGTAAAAAACTTTCGTCCGTAAGAATGATATTTTCGTGGCGGTTGTCCGTGTACCAGTGCAAGAGTCGGTTGCATCTTGGAACCCTACCTTGCTTCAAAGGCTTTTATTTTGAAATCATCAAGAATGAGCCTTGGCATGGATCTGGTGGATATATCCAGGTCACGCGGCATAATTTTCTGTCTTTGAATTCGGTCGCGTACAGCTATTACAACCGCGCTCGCACGGCAACGTACGGACGACCACGTCCTGCTCTGTCTTCTAATTTCATTTTTTATAATCCGAGCGGTTTTAGTAATTCAAAAATTTCGCTAGCATTTTTTCCGATTTGCCCGATCCACAAGAAAAGAGACCTCAACTGCGTCAATCATAGAGGCGTCTGTCTCCTCAACATTGCATACAAGATCTTTTCTGCGATATTGCGTGAACGCCTGAAACCTTTTATCAACAGCCTGATTGGCCCCAATAAGTGCTGTTTCAGGCCAGGAAAGTCCACCCTCAATCAAATCTTCACAGTTCGGCAGATCCTGGAGAAAACCCAAGAACTCCAAATCGATACTCATCATCTCTTCATCGATTTTAAGATCACCTATGTCAACTTCTATAGAGAGGAGCTGTATAGAGCCATGTCTAGTTTTGACATCCCTGCCAAACGTTACCGTCTGTGCAGGAAGAACGCTCGCTGCTCCATAAGGTTCGGTAGCGTCCTCACCGAGACCTTGATGTCAAACAAACTGACGCGCTGTCTTGTAACTTCTTTAATACATACATACATACATTTTCAAATGGCCCGCTAATCCTTCATGGGGGTAGCGGGGGTAGGATGCTCAGGTGGACTCTCCATCCTTCTCGTTCCTCCGCCATTAACTCCAACTCATCAGGAGGAATCCCTAGACGGCTCCAAGAGAGATGTCTGACTTGGTCCAATCATCTATTTCTAGGCCTATCACGGGGTCGCCTACCTGATAGCACGGCCACCATGGCACGTCTTGGAAGCCGGTCTGGGGGCATACGCACTACGTGACCAAACCATCGAAGCATAGATCATTCCGTTCGGAGAAGTAGCTGCTCAACATTGAGCGCCTCGCGTACCCTGGTGTTGCGCACTCGATCCCTATGAGTTATTCCAGCAACACCGCGAAGGAACCTCATTTCGGCAGCTTGTATCCGCGATCTTATTCTTTCGGTCACTACCCAAATTTCATGACCATAGGTGAGAGTTGGAACATACACCGAGTTAAAAACCGATAGCTTAGGTTGAACACTAAGTTCGGCCTTCCTTATAACAGATTGGCCAAGCTCTCTCAAAATTGATCCAGCCTGACAGTGAAAGGTATTGACTTAATACCGTTTATCCGAACACAGCTTCTACAGTTTGTATATAAAGACTGAATCGCCCTTAACAGGGAACTATCAATCCCATACTCCCATACACCAGAGGCACAATCCTCCAAAAGTCCGTACAACTGCTTGCATACGCCGACGATATTGCCATTATTGGAAGAACTCAGTGGGCTGTCACCGATGCGTTTGCAAGCAGCTCACCTACGTAGGCTACTTTGTAGAATCACATGAAGTCGTCATCACAGGTTACCCCGGTGCGAGCATTTCTCTTCAGGAAAATATGGAAGAATATTGTTTATTAAAGCATTCAGATCTGCATTGCTATCCATTTACACCATTTCTTGTAGGCAGATTCTTGTATAAGATAAGGATCTTGGAACCAATGGCTTTCAATGGAACAGATAACACGGTGACCATCTCCTTCGATTTCTACGGAGAACCTAAGTTCTAAGTTCGCTGTTGCTGTTCAGTTCATTGCAATTGTCAATATTTTTACGAGCGTGTTGAGCTTGTTTGTGGGCGCCGTGGAGTAAGTGGTTAGTGTGTCGGATCACTGCGCGTGTGGTTCCAAGTTCGAATCCCAGAAAACCCCAACCCCCCTCACCTTTCGCGAACGTCTGACAAACATCCGAGAGTATTGTTGTCTCGGGAAAGCTTCTCAAAACAAATTGCCCTTCGGATAGGACACTAAGCTGTAGATCGTGTGAAAAATATAACGCACACAACATGAGTGGTTGCGAGAAGCTAGGCCCTGCCACTTAAACAGCTGTTGCGCCAAATATTTTTTATTATTTGTTTATTGAGCTAGTTAAACAACACCCATTCTTGTCGTCTTTTTAGGCCCTGTCATCCCTCATGAGGCTTAGGGTGTCAGCAGTGTCCGCATGCCGTCGTTTTCCGCAACACGTTTTAACTCTCTCCAACTTATCCCCAAGGCTATAGATGTATTCTGAACTATTCTGCGCCAATTATCTCTTGGGTGTCCCTAATTCTATTCTATTCTATTGCGTAATCGAAATGCATTGCATGGTGTGTCTGGCATCGGAATTTTCTTCGCGTCGAAAGGTGTGTCCAATCCACTGTGATATCCTTCGTCGTATGATGATGTCAATAGATTCCTAGTCCGTTCCCATACAAAGCTATTGATGTGGTATGCAGTTTAGCTTTGGTGCTGTAAACATTACTTCTCCAGATTTTCGATAGCATTCTGAACATGGCTTTGCTAATCCTGTTGTGTACATCAAGTTCGTTCCTTTGGTCAATTAAATACTTCCTAAATGAAGAAAATTGTGAAGATTCTCGACCAACTGTCGTAAACAGCAATGTTTACTTAAACGGCGTTATTTCCAAGACTGAGAGCTATTGTTTTGACCGTGTTTATCTTCAGTTCCACTTTCTTTTCAGTTTCTAGACTATGAACCATTTGATGCAGATTCATTATTCAAGTGTCGTTAGCGTAGTCTAATTGCTTAAGATAAAATATTATTGTCCACTGTATGCCACGCACCGGTTATTCATCGTCAAGGCTGCGCGAAGAACATCACTGAGGAATACCAGAAGTAATAGTAGTGAAAGTACGTACGTCATAGGTTGGCTAGGTGTTTCCCAGGAATGCTTCTTCTGCGTAAGACACACCAGATGAACTCCCGATTGATAATGTCAAATGTCCTCTCGAAGTCGATAAACAGCAGATGAAGCGGAAATCTGTACTTGACGTGCTGTTCTACAATAATCCTCAAAGTCCTTATGCGGAAAGATTCCGAGCGAAAACCTACTTGTTCGACATCATGGGTGGAATCAAGATGTTCTTTGATTCGATGCAGTGTTAGCTATTATTTTGAAAATCACCGGAAGAACGCAAACACCTCTCAAGTTTCCGACCAAAGGCATGCGTTTTCTCTATGCCAAAACATTCACTACCAATTTGGAAGTAAATTAGCCTTACCCAGCCTCAAATCGGCTTTGAACTCCTAGGTTCTCTATAAGAAATTTAATTTGATTTCAAACCCAACCAGTTGGATCCCTTCGACATTGCCCACGAGTATTAAATCGTAGCACATGTTCATCTGCTCATGGGCATACATAGCACCATTTCGAAGTGTTCAGATACAAATTAACTCGGCAATCATCTCTCTTATCATTTCATTCTCACGACAAACCTCACTTAACCACAATTTCTTGAGGTATAATTTATTTTTAATGCTACCTTTCAAATCGAACAAACCATTAGAGATCTAAAAAAAAAAAAAAAAAATTGGAACGCAATAATGAATTCCATTGAAAATTTCCATCCGCGCTTGCGCTACATCGAACACACATTCCACCGTGCAGAGAGCTCCGGTTCGAATTGAAATCAAAAGTAGTTTCCCACAATGACAAGGTGAATGGTGTCGCCTCCTACTCCTACTTCGAACCACCATCATCACTTTCGTTTGGAAATCCTTCATTAAACCATTACAGGTGTAAATGGATTTTTTAAATTCACTACCGCGGGGAGATGAGGAACATAAAAACCCAACTCATCCGAGTTTGAGAGCAAAAAAGAAAAAAAAAAAAAAAACCGAAACGAAGTAAATCATCTAAACAAGTAGCTCGGGTAATGTCTGCTAGTTCGAAGATGTATATTTTTTTCATTCCTAATTCCAAAGATTTTAATGCGACACAAAAACCTGAAATCGATTTCAAGAGGACAAAGATGGTAACACGAAAGCTGGAATTGTATGTACGAGTACTTTCAGCAAAAGAAGAAGAACTGGAAAGACAGCTGATTCGCAGAGGAGGTTGTGGCGTGAATGCTGTTCACATCTTCTTTGTTAAGAATATTTGCGCAGTTTGCTGGACTGGACTAGTTTGTTTTTCTGCTTTTCTCTGCAATTATAATTGAATGTGCGCGGGGTAATTTAGAAAAGGATACATATGTATGGGCGGCGTGCGAGTCGATGATACCCTGTGGAATCCGTCAGGAATGCCAAGGTAAACTGGATTTCTATCTTTCTGTTCATGAGTTTATTTCATATAATTTGAACTACAATCTAGTTTATAGAAAACTTAACTAAAACATTGTTAATCAAAGCTAAAATATAAATTTATTTTATTTGGTGGCAAGTGGTTAGAAACCCGTTGGAGGTTGTTGAGAAGGTCAATGTCGTAGTCATGAAGAGTTTCTTTCTGAACAAATTACTACTTAAGTGTGTGTACATACATATGTAGTTAAATTCGAAGATTCGATACTGATCATCAGAGATGTTTGATTATGGCTCGGTCGTTTTTACCTATATACCATATCTCATTCATTTTAACATATAGTTTGTAACATAAAGAATAAAAATAAATAAATAAATATTTGGCGCAACAGCTCTTTAAAGTGCCAGGGCCTAGCTTTTCGCAACCACTCATGTTGTGTGCGTTATATTTTTCACACGAATGGAAGGGACCTACAGTTTAATGCCGAATCCGAACGGCGATTTGAGAAGCTTTTTCGTGACAGCAATACTCTCGGATGTTTGTCAGACGCTCGCGAGAGGTGGGACCGTGAAAAAACTTTTTGGTGTTTTGTGGGATTCGAACTTGGAACCTCATGCATAGTGATCCGACACACTAACCACTTACGTCACGGCGCCCACATAAAGAATACAGACCCCATAATATACATTTGTACATAGATACATATTGATGATATATGTTGGAATTGGCTTTTTTCTGAGACAGTAAGTAAAATTAGATCAATCATGCTTGCTCCCTCGACACAGATTTCACACGAGTAATCAATTTCGTTCGAATGAACTTTTCATATTCCCTGTCTCCGACAAACAAACAGTAACGTTGCAAAAGACATGTATCGGCAGGCTAACGAGGCATACCAAGACATCTGCAAGGATAAACAAACAATATTTTTTCAACATCTGAGGAGAACATTGGATGGCGCCAAAGATAGTCGCGCATTTTGGAAGATTGTCAGAGCACTTAATGGTATGTCGTTCACGCGAGGCATCCAAGTGGAACTGTCTGCATTAGCGGATCATTTTAAACAGTTGCTAAGCCCGCCCTGCAATGCGCTTCAGCTAAATTATGCCCTTCCTCTCGTAACAAATAGTTCTTTAGACCGACCAATTACAGTCCAAGACCTTACCAAAGTACTACACAGATGCAATGCAAATAAAGCTCCTGGTGAAGACCGTATCCCGTATGAATTCTTTGAGTCTGCGTCAGTAGAATTCTTAGAAAAGCTCACACAAGTATATAACTACATATTCGTCTCAGGAGAAGTGCCCGAATGCTTTAGAAAGTGTATAATACTTCCGTTATTCAAAAAAGGAGATGTGACTGACCCAGCAAATTACAGAGGAATTTCTTTTATGAACACAATAATGAAAATATTTGCTGGGGTTATCCCAGACCGTTTGACGGATTGGGTGCGAGAAAATGATCTTCTAAGCGAATTCCAAGCGGGGTTCAGAAAAGGTTACTCCACAGTAGACAACATTTTCACATTGACAAGCATCGCCCGGTCATACCTTGATAAAGGCAAAAAAATGTATGCGTTCTTTGTTGATTTCAAGGCAGCCTTCGACACTATTGACAGAAATGCGCTGTTCTACAAGCTGAGTAACTTACGGGTATCTTCACAGGTCCTAAGGGTCATACAAAGTCTTTATGAAGATAATAAAGCAGCTGTTTGGGATGGACACAACCTGTCCAACTGGTTTAAGTCTCAAATGGGAGTGAAGCAAGGTTGTCTCATGAGTCCACTTCTATTTTCAATATTTCTGGACGATCTTGTGACCTTTTTAACAGGTGGAATTGTGTTCGACGGACTCCAAATAAAGCTGCTTTTATACGCAGATGATATCGTCATTCTATCAGAAACTCCAATGATGTTGCAGATGATGATAAATAAGCTCCAAAACTACTGCAATTTATGGAACCTGAAAGTGAACACCGCTAAGTCCAAAGTAATGGTTCTTAGAAACGGGTTTGGACGATACTCAAGGCAAGAAAGATGGACTTGGAAAAACCAGGAACTTGAAGTCGTTAAGGAGTATAGATATCTCGGAGTTTTAATTACATCTCAAGTATCCTTCAAGGCCCACCTGGGAGAAAAACTAAAGGAGGCGAAAAAGGCAATAAATTGCAGTTGGCTGGGATTCCTTGGTAGGAAAAACGTTCCATCGAGCAGCAAATTTAAGGTTTTCGAAGCGGCTATGAGGTCAATCATATGCTATGCTGCACAAGTTTGGGGTATATTCGAGTACGAAGAGGTTAAAAAACTTTAAAGATATTTCTTAAAAAAAAATCTTTAGATTACCCGAAAACACATCGACATACATGTTGCACCTTGAAACTGGTTTATCTCCTCTCTACATCTTTACATTAAGATTGCACTTTCTCTACGTTCTGAAAATAATGGCACTCCCACACTAATGGCCTTCCATACATCGGCGCAAAATATTTGGTACAGCGGAAGCTGCAATTCTTTAACGAATGGTCGAGGCTTAGCAGTGAACATAGTATGCAGCTAACGCACTATAATGCAGAATCTTGGCGACGATCTCTGAACCAGCTGTTATCCGTTATCCGTTATTGAAGACTCTAACCGTGCGAAGTTTAGATTGAAAGCGCAACGAAGTGAGACCAGGTGTACGTATCCCTTACTCAACCATGAGCTGGCTGCGAAAAATTATTTCCACGATCGGTTCAGCGTTGATGTAATCTCTATCATCTTTAAGGCGAGAGGCGAACTACTTCGGCTGAACGTCAGGCCTCATATAAGCGACGGGAATGAGGAATGCAGTTTATGCAACCTTTGAACAAAGGAAGACGTTTTTCATTTCATTGGAGCTTGCCCAATATTGAAAGAAATCAGACGAGCGTATTGGCGTAAAGAGACGCTATCAATGGCTGAATTCATCAGAACTCTAGATGGTGAGGACTGGAACGTGCTGGCTAGCTATCTTAAAGCTGCATTAAAATACCGGCAGCAAATAATGAACGAAGCATTTTAAATCACTACATTTGCATAAAACTTTAGTCTAATTCTCTCGCATAGGGGCGTCAGCGCGCCATCGTGTTCGAAGTTCTGCAACGCATTTGAGCTGCCTCCAACTCATTCCTAAAGAGCTCGATTCCTCTTCAACTGCTCTGCGCCACGTTTGCCTAGGGCGCCCCGCTATTCTGCCTGCCTGGGTGAGTGGATTCCACTGCATGGCGTATTTCGCATTGGAGTTGTCTTCGCGTCCGTAGGATGTGTCTAATCCATTGCCACTTTCTTCTTCGTATAGTAATGCTTATAGGTTCTCGGCCCGTTCTCAGATAAAGTTGTTCGTTAAAAATGCGGTTCGGCCAAAAAAACCTCAAGATGATTCTTAAGCATTTGTTTACGAAGACTTGCAGCTTGCGTGTTTTAATGGTGTCCACCTTCCAAGTACTGCGCCCATAAAGCAGCATTAATTCTACGTTGGAACGGAACAGTCGTAGTTTGGTTCTTAAGCTGATAACATTGCTTCTCCAGATTTTGCACAGCATTCCGAACGCAGCTTTAGCCTTCCCGATTCTGCTGCACACATCCAGTTCGGTGCCACCGCGATTAGCCGAGACGACACTTCTTAAATATAAAAAGCTATCAACTTTCTCGACTTTCTGTCCGGCAATGTTAAAGAAAGAGAAGGAACAATCCAACAAAAAAGTGCATATACAGCGACTTGACATATTTGACAGTTTTCACAAACTAGCCCACAGAAATTTCTTGCACTAAAATTCGCAGCATGGGGAAATTTCTTACTCTCTCGAGAGCGCTCCCTTCTGTCAAAAACTACGAAAATTCTCCGTACTCAAACAGGTTTTCGTAAAAATTCGCTGTTTTGGGAGGGTACGCGAACAGACCTATTTAGTGAATTTCATTTTCGGAATCAGCTGTAGGACGATTCAGCTGTCAAAATGCTCCTGTGTTTTCCCCAACTTTTCCCCAACTGCCATGCCTCCCTCTCGACTGTTCTGCGGCATGTTCTCCTCGGACCGCCAGGTCTTCTGCCATCCTGAGTTAAAGGGTTCCATTGCATAGCATGGTTCGCTATGGTACTGTCACCCTTTCGGAACGTGTGATCAATCCACTGCCACTTCCGTCGTTGGATGGTTGTACCTATTGGGTCCTGACCCGTTCTCTTGTAAAGGTGTTCGTTCGATACGATACGTGCCGCATCCATATAACAGCACGGATTCAACATTTTAGCGGAACGGTCTTATCTGGGGGTCAAACTAACTGCATTGCTTCGCCATATTTTGGACAACATTCCGAACGCGGACTTTGCTTTGGCGATCGTGTTGGCTATATCCAGTTCGGTTCCACCATCGGTCGAGACAATACTCTCAAGATACTGGAAATCCTCTAGTCCCTCTACCGGTTGTCCCGCAATGCAGATTTGAGTTCCAAGACTGATAATTTTAGTTTTTGCCGTATTCATCGTCATCCCGACGACGCACGTTTGCATCCCTCTCCACATCTGCTGTCATTTGGTGGAGGTCCATAATTCTGTGAGAGAGTAAGCATACATCGTCAGCGTAGTCAAGATGTAAGAGTCCATCCGATTCCTCCATTTCCCGTCGACAAAGCTGCACGAAGCACATCGCTAATCACCAATAGAAATAGTATTGGTGAAAGGATACAGCCTTGTCTTACCTCACTTTGGATCTAAAATTCCTCAGATAACCTTCCTCTGTGCAGAACGTGCCATTTGGAGTCTTCATATGGTATGTAGCTTTGATAATAGCAATTAGTTTATCGGGAATATCTCTCCTGCATAAGGCACGCCAAATAAACTCCCTGTTGACACTATCGAACGCCTTCTCAAAATCAATGAACAGCAAATGAAGTGGCGATCGACATTCAACACACTGTTCGATGATAATCCGCAGGGTGTTGATGTGGTCGGCACAGGAGGATCCGGAGCGGAAACCTGCTTGTCCGGCATCGAATGTGTCTTCGAGATGTTGTTTGGTTCGCTCAAGGATGATTTTAGCTATTATCTTAGCTATAGCAGGCAGCACAATACCCCTCCAGTTTCCGCACTCCATTAAATTTCCTTAGGAAACTTGACGATCATTCCCTTTTTCCACTCGTCAGGAAGGCACTCAGCTTCCCAAGCTCTCCTTATAAGTGGAAGCAGAAGCTCAGCCGATGTTGTTGGCTGCTTGTAGTAGCTCTGCTTGAATACCCTCAAGTCCTACAGCCTTGCAGGTTTTGAGTGCTTTGATCGCTGTAGTGATCTCATCGTTACTGGGAGTCATCGTGCTTATTCGGGCATTTCTCACCTCGGACACCTCAGTCTGATTTGGGAGCATATCGCTTGCGAAAACGAGGTTCAAAACCATATCAAAATACTCTTTCCATCTCTTGAGCTGGTCCTCATGCGGAATGAGCAAGGAACCACTAAGGCTTTTCACTGGGTATGGACTGGATCTGTGACCACCTATCTGCTCTCTGGTGATTCTGTAAACGGTCCTGCTGTTGCACCTCCGTGCAGCTTCTGCATCTGTAGCCATCGCGTTTATGTAGCTGCACCTGTCACGTCTAACGCTTCGGTGAACTTCTCTCATTTTCATGCGATATAGGGGCTTTAGCTCGCTTCTCCCTGCTGCTGGAGTAGCTGCAATGCGAGCTGTCAACTGCTTTCGTTCGTCAATCCGTCTCCAGGTATTCCCGGAAAGCCACACCCTGTGTCTTCCCTGCGATCGACCGACAATTCTTTCAGCACCAGATGTACATAAAAACATTTTTCCCCAGCACAGCAATGGTCTTGCATGGTTGCGGGCAGTAAGCTGTTGATTGCTTCCACACCTCGTGAATGTGCTCCCTTACTTGTTGGCGCACTAAGAGATCACTTAGTCCATCGATTTTGAACCTGGGCATTCTTGTGTTGTCGTAGAATCTTCGAACTGCAGCAGTGCGTAGTTGGAGAGTAGATATCATAAGATGGTGATCTCACACTATTCCCACATCAACCCCTCGCCTATTCCGGACGTCCATGAGACTACATCTAAAGCGGCGGCTGATGGCAAAATGGTCAATTTGATTCGAGGTTGTTTGCCTGTCGTTGGTCTTGCGCTCAAACATGGTTCCACCTATCACAAGGCGGTTGGCATTGCAGAAATCCACAAACCTTTCGCCGTTGTCATTGCGGTTGCCTAGTCCTTGCTTCCCGATTACATGTTTGAGCGCTTCGTTGTCGTTGCCTACCTTGGAATTCAAATCCCCTATCACTATGATAATGTCTCCATTTGGTGTTGTGTTGAAGACGACACTTAATAAATTGTAGAAGCTCTCCTTTTCATCCTCAGACAAGCCATTTTTTGGGCCATAATACTATGATGACGCGTCCTACTCTAGTCCGGAATCTGGCCGTCATAATTCTATCACCATGAGGCTACGAGGAAATTAGGCCCTTGCGTGCTGTTGTTGTTAACAATAGTCCGACTACATATTCCCGCGCACTTCGAGATGATCTTCCAGAATAGAGTAGTACAGTGTTACGCGTTGGGGACTGGTACTCGCCCGCTTCCAACCATCTCATTTCGCTTACCCCCAAATCATCTAGTTTATATCGCATGAATTCATTTTCCAATTAAAGGAATCTGGCATTGTAAGGTCCTTCGCTTCCTGCGTCGAGGAGCGTCCTTACATTCCAGAAACCTATGTTTGACCGAGTACAATAGCCGAAAGTCAAAGGGTAATTCCATATACAACTGCTTAGATGACCAAGTTGCTTTCAAAGCCTATTGTGCAGCAATAATTACAATTGAATTCGTGAAAGAGGGTATTGTTAAGTTAAATCAGCTTACCCGGCTTAACTCTGTGACGCTGAGCTGGGTCCCAGAGAACGTAGGCAGCTACTGGCATGCACGATTCGTGCCATATTGCATTCGGTGCTATCATATGGTGCACAATGTTTCCGGGGGTTGGTATTTCTCCAATTTTTTCCCCCAGTTCTCTGTGGTCTATATGAAAACGTGGGCACTGAAAAAATACATGCTGAGCGTCTTCTGGGGCCTCTCCGCAATTTGGACAGTTGGGAGATTCATCGAGCCCAAACCTGTTGAGATACGCTCGAAAGCAGCCATGTCCGGTTAGGAACTGGCTAAGATAGAAATCTACCTCTCCGTGTTTCCGGTCCATCCATTTTTGGATATCCGGTATAAGTCGATGGGTCCATCTTCCTCCCCTCCCTTTGAGGACTGGTTCCATCGCTCCTGTCATGCTCTAATGCTTCGCTGTCTTTCTTCCAGCTTGCTCCCCTCAAATAAAAATAATATAATAAACAATCCTGATGAGTTGGAGTCAATGGTGGAGGATCGAGAAAGATGGAGAGTCCACCTGATCATCTATCCGTCATAAGCGAAATCACGGAAAACGCCCTGAGCAAAGTAAACGCTTGGGCCAAAAAGTGTGGTCTCGGTGTCAACTCGAGCAAAACTGAACTGATGCTCTTCACTACTAAAACCAAAAGTAGCCAGTAGCCCGAGCTACTGGCATGCACGATTCGTGCCATATTGCATTCGGTGCTATCATATGGTGCACAATGTTTCCGGGGGTTGGTATTTCTCCAATTTTTTCCTCCAGTTCTCTGTGGTCTATATGAAAACGTGGGCACTGAAAAAATACATGCTGAGCGTCTTCTGGGGCCTCTCCGCAATTTGGACAGTTGGGAGATTCATCGAGCCCAAACCTGTTGAGATACGCTCGAAAGCAGCCATGTCCGGTTAGGAACTGGCTAAGATAGAAATCTACCTCTCCGTGTTTCCGGTCCATCCATTTTTGGATATCCGGTATAAGTCGATGGGTCCATCTTCCTCCCCTCCCTTTGAGGACTGGTTCCATCGCTCCTGTCATGCTCTAATGCTTCGCTGTCTTTCTTCCAGCTTGATATTTTTGACTGACGCTTGAGGTTCCTGAATTTTGTCGTCGTAGGTCCTTTGTAGCTCGATAGCCAAGATATCCGCTGGTAGCATTCCCGCGATGACACATACTGCCTCCTCTGACACCGTACGAAAGGCACAACATACTCTCAGCGCACATAGTCTGTTGACAGAGCTTATCCTTCTTGCGTAGGTCTTTTTCATCATAGCTTTGGCCCATATGGGTGCGGCATACATAAAGATGGAGTGCACCACCCTTGATAGAATAAGTCTCCTTTGTTGCCTAGGTCCTCCTATATTTATCATTATTCTTGATAAGGCACCGCTCACCCGAGCCGCTTTGTCACACGTTCTTTCAAGGTGCTCCTTGTAAGTGAGCCTCGCGTCGATCATCACACCTAGGTATTTGATAACCGATTTTGAAGTCGTATTATGATCTCCTACTCTGATGGTGATTTCCTCTCTTCTCTTGCGGCTGCTTGCCAATACTGCCTCTGTTTTATGTTAGGCGAGCTCTAAGCCGACTACTGCCATCCACCGTTTGACTTTTCGGATACATTCATTTGCAATATCCTCTATTTCTTCTAGATGTTTTGCAACCACGACAATTGCAATATCATCGGCAAAGCCTATGATTTTTGCCTCATTTGGGATTCCAAGCCTTAGAACCCTATCATACATAATGTTCCAAAGGATAGGGCCTAATACCGATCCTTCTGGAACTACGCCAGATATGTGGTACTGCTTTACTCCATCGTCGGTATCGAAGAGCAGAAACCGTTTCTCGAAGTAGCTCAGTATTATTTTAATTAAGAACCATGACACCATCATTGACCTAAGCGATTGCACTATGAGTCCCCAATTCGCAGAATTGAACGCGTTTTTGACGTCCAATGTTATTACGGCACCGTATTTCTTTGCACCGCCACTCCATCTCCTGACCCGGGTCACTGGCCTATACGAGACCATGCGGTCAAACTAGGTATCCCGCACAACACACATTGTCGCAGTTGCAATGTCGCAACTGAAAAAGAAACCCTTATTCACTTTTTATGTGCCTGTCCGGCACTAGCTAGGGCCAGGCAACGAGCTTTAGAAAAATCATTTTTCGATTCCCTGGAGGAAGTCTCAGAGAGAAACATTAAAGATTTAATAATCTTTTTAAACTCCACAGGCTGGATCTAGAGACTCCACACCAACACACCTTTTATATCCAGATACACGAGTTTTGTGGTATCAAAACGGCACCTAGTGCTAATTGGGTTATTTTCTTAAGAAAAGCCATCACACCTACCTATCTACCTATCTACCCACCTGATCATCCTACCCCCGCGACCCTCAGGGAGGATTAGCGGGCCATTGAAAATATATCTACCTATGCATATGTATGTTTGTATGTATAATAAACCAAATTTACATCCTGGGGGTATCCATCTGCTTAAAAATGACTATACTCCTATGAAATTGCTAATTAACTCCTACCAAAATTTAAAATGCCATCTGAACTACATGAACACCAAAAAAGAAAGAAATTGATCCAAATCCACAAATAGACTTATTCCAAATTCCAAGCACCCGAAACCGGCACAATTCAACATTCCTCAACAGACCTGACCTACCCACTCACAATTGTTGTCGTCGCCGGCCCCAAATTCGCTAGTATCCCTTCTTTCCATATAACATTCCAAACCCCCGGCTGCATTTGCATGCGCCCTGAACACCTGTTTGACTTGACAATGCAAGAGACGTCCAAGCCAAGAAACAATTCCACCCAACTGCCTTAACCACATGAAATTATTTATCGCTTTATGCATTTTAAATTTTATTGTTTACTACTGCTTGCCACTTACGACCAAATGAATTTTTAATTCAAGCCCGAAACGAATTCCGCGCCGAGTCGGTCGAATGCTCGAAATTGGCTTTTTGAATACCAATGTCCGGTGTTTGCCTTGAGATTTTCGAGTAGATTGCAAAAAAAAAAAAAAATATTTTTATTTGCGCATATCTCGACGGTGATTTCGCTGATTTACATTTCGAATTATTTAGAGCTCGCTAGAGGTGGCTAGCTGGCTGACTGACCACCTGCATGCGAGCGGTGCGGAGGTGTTGTGAATACCTAAATGACGTGCAAGTAAGACCTAAGGCGTTAGTTGGGTGGTTTTGTGATTGAAATCGCTTCCGTTGAAGAGTGCTTTATGAATTGTGTGTTTCCTAGATGGGGTGACGGAAGAGGAAGGCCCAGAAGTCTAAGCCTATCGGGAAAGTGGGCGCATTTCCTGTTATTTACGATTCAACCGATAGTGACGACATGAGCCTCACAAATCCCCTATATCTTCGACAAGGTCACCTCATAAAAAATATCATCAGCTTCAGCGGTCCATCCTCTTTTCTTCAACTTATCCCAAAGGTGCGCCCATTCAATAAATAATAATTCCTCTCCAATCAATATTGACGACTTTGGCGAGGTGTGATAGTGTTCTTAACTATTGCGTAAGCTACACAAAGAAAAACAAGTTTCTTGGCCAGCTCTTTTGTTTTCTTTGATGTTGGCGCGCACACGCATAAATATGGAAAAAATATCTAAAAACGCTGATCACAACAAAATTTAGGAGAAGAGGCGGATACAAGAAATCACATACGAAGCAAGTACATGAAATGAAAGACCACTCTTCAATATGACAGGTAACAATCATCATCATCATCATCATCGTCGTCGTAGTAGTCGTCTCGCAGTGGCAATGGAGGTGGGGAAATTATTAGAAAATTAATTATAGACATGGAAATTAAATTTGAATAAATGAGTCATTTCCCATTCACTTCGGCGGATGGCCAGCGGAGCATATGCATAATGGGTTGTAACTGTCTCTCGGAAGGTTACAAGGGGGCACTAGCAGCAAGACCACGAATGTGGTGTTTATGAAATGGGTACATAGGTAAAATTAATAGCGTACCCGTTTCTTTTTTTTATGAATTGAAAAGTCGGCAGGTAACTGAAGGGCTTATAATGTAGAGATGTATCTGGAAGATAGATGATTGAGGCACGAGATTTATTGATTATTATTATTCAACCTCTTGGTAGTTGTGGGAATTAAAGAAAGGCTTTCATGGCGATTGTTTCCCACACTAAGTATTGTGTGCATATATCGGATACAAGATACAGTTGATAGCAGAACAAAGAAAATTTGTATAGATAGAAAAGTTAGTCAAAACGCTTCATTGATAAATACCAAGTACTCAATCTTGGATTGTTGTATGCGGTTATTCGGATTTCTTTTGCCGATAATAAGTCAAGAACAATCTCTCTAACTCGATGTTTGTGAATACCTTTTTGGTTGCAGAAAATGTATTTTGATCATCGATAAAATCACAATGTGTGCACTTCCATAAATCCATAAATACGAACAAGTTAAAAATTGCTGAAAACAGGGCAGTATTCTCTTAAAATATGTCGGCAGTCAATGTGCAAGGCGTACCGTAGCTTGCTAAGCTTTAATTTATCCTTGCTTGGCTTGGTCGGAAAACTAAACATCTAAATGGTAATATGACATCCATCTAATCTAAGGGACTGAGATAGAACCCCAAGATGCTTAAATGTGCTCTTGAATAGCTAGTGCACGCTTCTGGGTTACGATTGGTTTGTGGGCGCTATGGCGCAGTGGTAAATGTTTTGGACCACTGCTCGTGAGGTTCAATGTTCGAATCCCATAAAAAAACCAACCATCTCTCGCGAACTTTTGACAAACATCCTAGAGTCTTGTTGTCATGAGGAAGCTTCTCAAAAACAAATAAGAATTGCCCTTCGGATGCTGTATAAAACTGTAGGTCCCTCCCGCTCGTGCGAAAATATAACACACACAACACGAGTGGTTACGAGAAGCTAGGCCTAGGCCCTTCATGGGCTGTTGCGTCAAATATGTATGTATGTATGTATAACTCTTTAGTCTTAACATGTCGAGCCGAAAATATTCAAAGAGTTCTTACTTTTGTAGCAGTGTATCAACACTTTCGCCAAGACTTTGGGCTTATCACCGAAAGAGCTCCTGTGGGTATACGACTTTGGTAAGACCATCCCTAGTATATTGTGCGTGTGAATAACGACTTGTCTCGGCTGCACAGGAGCTTTTCCAAGTACGCCTGGCTCTGCTCTTCATGTACTATCAAAGCATACTACCGGCGAGGTGGCTTCTGGTTTCAACGTAGGAGTTTTGATGAACTTGCGTGACATTTATCATTGCCTCCGATCTCATGGATTTTACGTTTGACGCAATGACATCAGAGCTTCAGGACTAGTTCCGGCCTGAATCTGAGTCAAGAATGTCAGTAACCAGTCAAGGGTCTGGTACCACTAGGTTTGTGGAAGACGACACCAATCCTCGGTAGACAAATATCTCTCTATTTGGCAAGGAATAAATGTGTAAACGACGGTCGGAATATTTGCGTATGTAGTGACAATCAAGCTGCTCTTCCAAAATAGCTTGTGAATGTAGGTTTGCTTAGGTAGGGTTATGAGGTTATCATAAGACACTAGGCACCAAAGTGGGCCCATCGCGATCTCTAGGGAACCTTCACGGCAGATGACCTAAACCCATTCTCGCAAGCAATTAATCTCTCTACAGAATCTGAAGAGATCCTTGTTATGGTTCAAGGACCTCACCTCTTCAAGGTTATCGAAGAAGTATCTGCCAAGGTGCTTTAGCCTTGTCCTGGCAATTCCTTGACATTCACAGAGTATGTGAGTTATATCCTCTGAGACATGTAGGTCATCGCAGTACCTACAAACATCCGTGTCCGATGGCATGCTTCCTTAGGAAACAGTGGCCAGAGAGTATTCCTGTCGCTGTTCTTAGCCTTGATCTATCTAATTTAATTATCTCCCCAGATTTCCTGCGGTCTAACACAGGCCACAAGGCCTTAGACATCCTGTGACCATCTAAGTTTGACCATCTTAGATTAGCCGTGTCAATGATTTTATCCCGAATAATTCCCTTAGCGCTTTTTTTTTTAGCCACGCACCCTGGTGGTTTAATACTACCAATTATATCGCTACGTGGGAGCCCCGCTCCTCTTTTAGCCAGCGCGTCGGCTTGCTCGTTGCCTTCGATATCGCAGTGTCCAGGTTCCCAACATAATCTGACTCGGTTCTGCGTACATAATGCCCTAAGCATTGTGCGGCAATTCCTGATTATTTCAGATTTGGTGACGTAAGACTCTAGCGCCTTTAGCGCAGTCTGACTGTCAATGTAGATGGCGATATTCTTATCGGATATTGATTCCATCTCAAGTAATTCCGCAGCTTTAAGTACAGCTAGAACCTCTGCTTGGAACACACTGCATGTGTCCGGAAGTCTTAGGGCCACCTGTAGGTTCGTATCTCTCGAGTTAATACCTGACCCCGTGCCCTCACTGGTCTCAGAACCATCTGTGTATATTGCAATCTGGTTATGGACAGAGACTGTCTTCCTTCGCCAGTCCTCTCTAATAGGATACAGAACTTCGTATGGTGTGTCGAAGTCTAAGGTGCCAAGTATATCGTCCGATTCATCAGGAATTCCGGGAAAAGATTCATTGAAAATGGAGCTGTGTCCTATGTTATTAGTCTTGAAGAGACCAACGTTAGTGAGCCGAAGCGCACTGTTAATTTAATTTGTAGGTCTAGTGGTAAAAGTACAGAAAGATCTGGAGTGCAGCCGTAGATGTTGTGCGTAGAGCACCTGTAATGGCAATGCAAGCTTTTCTTTGTACCATGGCCAACACATCCTATATGTTTTTCGTATTCGTTGCTTTCCACCACACAAGAGCCCCATACGTAAGGATGGGTCCGACTATCATGTGTAAAGCCAGTGCATCATTGCGGACTTCAGGCCCCATTTTTTTTCTGCGGTCCTCTTACAGATGAAGAGAGCATCGCCTATTATTCTCAGCAGATAGTTAAGTATACCTATGCAGGTTGCCTAGCGCTCTAACTATGAATAAATGAGCTTTTGACATCGAGAGTTACGACGGCGCAGTACTGCTTTCTCCCTCCTAGCGATCTTTGCCCTTCGATAGCTTCCCGCGCAATGTGGCTATGGTGCTTCGTAATGCCTAGTAGAGAGCCCCGAGTTCCCTTCCGTGTATGGCTCTAGCCTTGTGCGTTTTTTTTTTCTAGTACTTGTGTCAAGCATGCACAGCGGCCTATACGACGACGGTTGCTCAAGTGGTTTGTTTCCCTTAGGGATGAGGACTAGCCGTTGTCTTTTTCTGTGTAATGGGAAATTGTCTTCCGTTAGGCTTGTCGAATAAAGGCGTGTGAAGATCTCTGGTCTTGCTTTAATAGCTCCTTTTAGCACGAAGTTCGGGATCCCATCCATACATGGCATCTTGTTGCTCTTTATTGTTGTCGCGGCTTCTAAAACTTCCTCTGGGGTTACTGCTGATATTGCCTCTGTTTCTTTCGGGAAAAAAGCGCAGACAATGAATGCAATACAAAATGAATGCATTCACTTATGACTCTAATATGAGGCAATCATCCAGTAGTATGCATTTCAGTGGCAAATTTGTCCTTCTTGTTGCTTCAGTCGTTCGTATAGTCGAGTAATGACGATTCAAATGACAACCTATACATAAACTAATTGACCGTGACACCGGTGTAACTACACATGTATGAAAGTAAATTGGGGGAAAGATTATGTTTATGTTTGAACTAACTCTGCTTTCAGATTGCACCAATATTGCTGAAACATGTGCATTTAGAAATCCAAATTCCTCAAAGAACACAGGTTAACTTAAGTTAGTTAGACGACTACCCAAGTTACTACTTAGACCAAAGTTTGGGTCTATTGTGATACCCTTTGTCAAATAATGGGATCCTATGGTACTCAGAACCATAATGCATCATTCTCTTTAACAGACGGGTAGTCTGTGCTCTTAAATTGTCTATAGATACAGACGGACATTTATTACATCGAATTGGATCGCCAATTAATGTAACCAATGTGACCTAGTTGAGTATCTGCTGATCTTGTATATACTTTTACTTATCGTTGAAGAAATATTCCCCTAAGATTTTTCTTCTTAAAGTGGAAAGGGATTGCGTAACGTAAATAACTTTCCTCCTCCTTGTTGTGGTCTATAGAGTGCGCCGCCCAAACATATCATGACGTGACACACACAAGACAAAGTAAATGTAAGTTCTGTTTCCTCATTTTGCCATCAATTACCAACCACGCAGTCTACAGCAGTTCCGAAACTTTCTCTATAAATCAATTTCATCCATCGGTGATCAATATTCGTTAAATCAACACAAGACCCCAAAACAAACACCAAACGAGCGACATAATTCCATAAAAAAATATATATCCAAACAAAAACTCATTAAAGAACCAACCGAGGAGATGAGTGTGTTGCGCACTTCACACTAATTGACAATTACACGAAAACTTTATGGCAATCGAATGCCGATGATGATGAAAGCGACAATTAAACAATCGCGCAGTTGGTCCATAAATTTGAAGCACAGAATTTACCAACTCCAAGTTGGTTCGTCCGGGAACGATTTATTGCTTATGAAGATTTATTTCGTCTCAGGCAATAAACCCGCCGACATTCACCTGCCAATTTGCGGCAATCATTGGAACCTAGCACACACATGCATCACAGTGTGTCCCTCCCAAGAACCATAACCACTTTGGAACAACAAAAGAATAATTATCACTCCCCCCCACTTATCCTACACACCAGCCTGACAGAATGGGCGCTTACCTTTTACTTTTATTTATGAACAACCTGCTGTGCGCTGGACATTGGAACTCGGTATCTCTTTATCTATATCTCTGTTTGGTTTTTATTTTTTTTTATGTTTGTGGCTCTAATGATGATGGAAGTCAGTGGAATGAACTCTTATTTCAGACTCAGTACCTCTTGAATGTATCTGCGCAATGTTATTCCGCTGCTGTTGGTTGCTGTTGTTCATCGAAGCGTTTTGTGTGTATGTGGAATGGGATCCGCTTGATGTGCAACCATGAAGTGGTAGATTTATTTTAAAGATATCTCCGCTGCGTGCCCAACATCGCGCGGATACAGGAACAACAAAAAAAAAACAAGATATTTATATTTACTGCCTTGAGATTAATAGCCTATTCGGAAGGTCTCTAAACGCCCTTGCCAAGGCCAAGCTACCTATATGCAAGAAAGAAAAAATTAGTATCCTTCTTGACGCTAGTATCTGCGAGTAATCTATCGAATGTTCGAAGATATATTGGGTTCGATTGGAGACAGGGATATCCAACTGATGTTTGTCGGAACCCATGTGTGCTTTAGATTCATGATTTGCTAAAGTTTTTGCTCATAGAATTACTCAAAAGTTGTCCATCACAGCGGCCTGTAGTATATCATTTCCGTCCACCTGACTAAAACGAAGTGAGGATAGCAATATCCAAGCTGAAATCCAACAAGGCTGCTGGACCTGACGGCTTACCGACCGAACTCTTCAAAGCAGCTGGTGATGAATTGGTAGAGAACATGCACCAACTCATCTCTAAGATTTGGTCAGACGAATGTATGCCTGATGAATGGAATCTCAGCATCGTTTGCCCGATCCACAATAAAGGAGACCCCCTCAACTGCGCCAATTGTAGAGGCATCAGTCTCCTCAACATCGCATACAAGATCTGTATACATTAGATACAAGCCTGATTGGCCCCTATCAGTGCGTTTCAAATCTTCGGCAAATCAAAGAAGTCCAAATCGATACTCACCATCTTTTTATCAATTTGAAGGCCGCCTATAACAGCTTTTATAGACAAGAGCTATATGGAGCCTTGTCTAGTTTTGACATTTCTGCCAAACTTGTTCGTCTGTGCAGGCTGACGATGGAGAACGCTTGCTGCTCCATCAAGGTCGATAATGACCTCACTGAGAAATTCGATGTCAAAAAAAGGTTTTAGACAAGGTGACCCGCTGTCATATGACTTTTAATATTGTACTTGAACGGATTGTGCGGAACTCACAAGTCACCATCAGAGGCACAATCTATCAAAAGTCCGTACAACTGCTTGCATACGCCGGCCGACGATATTGACATAATTGGAACCGATGCGTTTGGAAAAACTGCGTATTGGACGTTTGAGATGGCTAGGACATGTGGAGCGGATGGACACCAACGCTACGGCCCACAGAGTTCGAATCTAATGCGGTGGGACGAAGTAGTAAAGGGCCTCTTCACCGTAGGTGGCACAAGTTCAAGAAAACCTCGACCAATTTGGAGTGCGCAACTGGAGGTAGTTAACTACCTTGGTCTGAGTCCAGGCTCGCCCCGAACTGTAGCGCCATCTAAGTAAGTATGTAAGCTCCATGTTGTGTTTAAGGCCATTGTTGCTGAGTTTAATCAATCTTCCAAGTTTGGTTTCCTCTAATTATCACTCCTAGGTATCTATATTCAGTAACGCTTTCGATAGGTTGGTCTCTGTAGGTCCATCTTTCGAGACGGGAGTAGCGCCCTATACCTTTTTTGAATGATGCGTATGATAGGCGAACCCCACAGGCGGATCAGTAGAAATGCGGTGTAGTGGGAGGGTTATTGATCTCATATTTTTGGATCATAACCTCGCTGATAAAAGGAAGAAGAAGGAGAAGAAGATGCTTATGATGTTTCGTTAATGTTTATGTGTGCATTTGTCGAAAGACATGGGAGAGGAGAATTTCATTCGTTAAGGCTTAAGTGCATGCTAGTCTTAAGCCAGTTTAGTTAGATCGTGAGGCCTTGTATAGGTCATAGAATATCATAGGTTTGGTGAAGGTCAGGTAGAGTGTTTTCCGTGCTTTCAATGTTGTCAATGTTTTCTGCTATCAGTATCCAATGATTTTTCGGACCATCCATCAATTGAACGAAGAGTCGTCTTCTTCTCTTATTTTAAGCCCCAGCAACCGAGAGCTTCTTTCTACCTTCTTACGTACACCGAAGATGCCTCCGGGGCCAACTTTAGCTGGAAAAATTTGTTGCGTGTATGACTAAGTACGTTGCCAGTCTCCACATTCGTACGATTTGTTTTGGGACTGCCGATCCTTACCAAAACATTGGTATTTAATTTGTGTTTGTTGAGATTGGCATTTCCTCATAACGATTTACTCCGTACCAAACTGTAGGTTAATACAGCGTGGGGCAGAAAGAACCCCCCGATTTAAAGAGAACGTAGATAGGGTTAGGGTGATGATAGCAAAGCGCGGGAGAAGACGACAGACACCGGCAATCGTGCGGTTTTCAGCTGTCATAATGGTTTGGACGGAAGTACACCATGCGTTTGTTGTCAAAGAATTCATTAAAAATGGCGGGTCGTCGACTGCGACGCAGCGTGCTTTTCGCATACACTTCGCACTCGGTCGATTTGATTCCGTTTCTGACAAAAAAAAATAAAAATATGCCTTTGGGTGTCTAACTTTAGGGAAACACGCTCTGCACTCAAAAAGAAGTCTCCTGGACGACCTCGTACTTCAACAGGAGCGGAAAATGTGGCCGCTGTCAGGGCTTTGATTCAGCAATCTCCAATGTCGACGATTTTACCACGTTTTTTTTAATCAATCTGCTGTGCAACTCAGTCATACTCAATGATGGACCTCTTGCCTCTTATTCTAGTACCATTGGATCTCGTTCGCTAGGATATCCATTGGACATGGACACCTCTGGTAGGGACATCGTTAATGAAATGTTGACCGTTGGCAAAAAAAAAACCAGATGCTAATGTATCGAAAGTGCGATGCCGAACCTGCTCTGGTTCGCTGAGATTATAGGTATCACGAGGAAGCAAATCTTGGCTGCTCGCCTAAAACATGTTTAATTAATTTCGGTATCGGATAAGGCACTGCAGACTTAAAAATTCTTCCTTCAGTTCAAAGATGAGGTTGTATTCCGTGGATAAATTTCATCGATAGCCCTGACTACAGCAAAATACATTTTTTTCCGACCGAGGACCGTAAAGTTTTCGGGTTAGTTAGTTAGTTTAGTTAGACCATTTATTTCATAAAAAATATTTACAGTTTTCTAATTCTCAGTCTATATGGTATGGCTGAAGGCCCTCTACCAGATTGACATCTTAATTATACTCGTAGGGTTTTTTTGTTTTTTTTTTTCGTTAATTAAAATAGAATGGATTTCATTGTTAAAAGTTTTCTTCGATAATACAAATTCTGTAGCGTAGTGCATTTGCCGTATAGTTATACAGTACATCCCAGCCTCGGTCACCGTTTAGTATGCTTATTGCCTCCTCTAGTTCGAGTACCTGTGATCCAAAGAAATTAAGGCGGAACTCCTTTAAGATGGGACATATCGCAATGAAGTGGAACACATCTTCTCGCCCTTTCAAGTTACAAAGGCTACACAAAATTGGGAGTTCCGGACGGTGCGGTATGTAATTCAGATTGGTTAGTTCTCCTCTTATTTTAAAGATGGTACTTAACATATCCGTTGAGTTTCTAGCCATAAAATATGTATGCTATAGTATTGGCCGGTATTGTGACGACTGCGCTTCTTTTACAAATTTTTCGTGCATACTATGCCCAGTTTTAACCAGCAAGGTGTTGAATTTTTGTTTTAGAGAAGTGGGTTGATCATTTGATGTAACTAGCAGACTAAAATCACAATCCGATGCTATGTTATGCCATTTTTGCACACATTTAGTAATATTTGGGAAAACACTAACTTGGGTATCCTTTCTTGATTCATTGCCATGACTCTTACCACATAATCAAGATGGAGCTTAAGGGTATCCAGGAAAAGAGGCGCAATTCCTGTCTCCAGGTGGAGCATGTAGTTTGGTGAACTGCTCGGAAGTTTGAAAACTCGCTTTATGAAGTAACGCAGGAACCTTTCCACGGATTCGAAAGAGCAGTAACCCCATATTTGCGCTGCGTAAAAAAGGATAGATGTTGCAGTGGCACGGAATACTTTCTGCTTCGAGCTGTGGGATATATTTTTGTTATTGATACATCTACCCCAAACTGCACATATCGCCCGCTTAGCTTCGCCTAGTTTGATTTGTAGGTGTTTATTCATATTTAAGGTAGATGTCAACAAAACTCCAAGATACTTGTACTCTCGCACGATTTCGATCTGTTCCCCTAAAAGCGTCCACTTTTCATTTCGAGCGTACCTGCCTTCTCCGTTCCTGAATATCATTATCTTTGACTTCGATAGGTTTACAGTTAAGTTCCAAGTTTTGCAGTAATTTTCAAGCCTGTTAACCATAAGCTGCATAGTATTGACTGCATCTGCGAGGAAGACAATATCGTCAATATCATTAGAGCTGGAATTTTAGTCCGGTTCAGCTCAATTCCACCCTTAACATGATCTGTTATGTCATTTATGTATAAAATGAATAACAATGTGCTTAGGACGCACCCTTGCTTTACACCCATTGATGTGCTGAACTCCTCCGACAAGTTGTTGCCATCCCAGACGCGTGTCACGTTGTTTCTGTACATAGATCTTAACACACCAATGACTTTAGATGACATTCCATATCTGTAGAGCTTGTAAAAAAGTGCTTCACGGGCTACACAGTCAAAAGCTGCTTGAAAATCCACGAAGAATGCATATGGTTTTTTGCGTTTCTTCTTATACAACTCAATAATGTTAACAAGTGAGAATATTTGGTCAATCGTCGAATAATTTCGTCTAAAGCCAGCTTGAAATTCTAGTAAAATATTCTTGTTTTGAACCCATTGTGTTATTCGATTAAAGATTACTCCGGCAAACAGCTTGGTGGACGCATTCAAAAATGAGATACCCCTATAGTTTTCTGGATTTTCAAAGTCACCTTTCTTGTGTAGTGGGAATATTATTGCCTTCTGGAAACATTCAGGGGCATCTGCAGTTTCAAATATTCGGTTTAATTCTCCTGTTAATGCAGATAAAAATTCCGGTGTACAGTTTTTATAGAATTCGAAAGGAATACGATCGTTTCCTGGGGCTTTGTTCAACTTGGAGTTGTCGATGAAAACTTTCACTTCGAATTCTGTAATCGGTGCATCAAGAAATTCGTCGACTATCATAGAGGGTGCATATTGAAAGGAAGGTGATTTTAGCTCTGCGTTGAGAAGAGTTGCTAAGTGTTCTCTTAACTGGTCTGCTTGTAGTCCCGAAGCGATAACATTTTTTGTCCCATTGATAATTTTGACAGCTTTTCAAAATTCGGCTGAAGATCTTGATCCGTTTATTAGAGCAATATTTTTTTGTTCAAATTCTATCTTTTTTGTATGGCAGAGAACTTTGAAATGTTTGTTTGCAGCGGCGTAGAGGACTTTAAATGCGTTGGTATCGTTCGTTCTTAACAATTTTAAAAACGCAAACGAAGTTTTCCTAGCTTGCATGCATTCATTATCGAACCATTTTTGTTTGCTAATTTTCCTTTTGGGACTCGCTGACAGGTTTTGAGAAGCTGCTTTTTTTTTTTTTACTATTTCCGTAAGAATATGAATACCAGGCGAAACATTCATGGCTTCCAATTTAACGAGCTCTCTATTAAGATTGGTTTTATATGTTTCCCGACAACTGTCTTTCTATTTCAACTTTGGCAGAAGCTTTAGGTGGGATGTGTTCACTGTAGTGTGGCTGTCAGAAACCGTAAACGAAACCTCTAAAGGCCTATGGTCCGAGAAGGTTTTCATCCCTACGCGGAAGTCACTGGCGCGGAAACACCAACTTCCAGAGATAAAGCAATAGTCTATTACAGAGCATGCTGTTCCATGCAGACAAGTATATTCACCTCTAGAGTCTCCTTCACAGCTACCATTTAAAATTCGGAAGTTCAATGCATCTGCCAGTTCTAAGATTTTAGCACCTATTGTATCTTCGATTTCATCCTTGGATGTACGGCTTGGATATATGGATGCCGGGTAACCACTCACAAAGTTATTTTGTGGCAAACCTATCCTTCCATTAAAATCTACAATTAGCATTAGATCAGTTGTTTACATTGTTTACTATGTCACTAAGTTTGTTAAAATCGCGCATCAATTGGCTACCGTTGAGATATATAGGCACTATGTGGAAAGTGGTGCCATCCTTCTTCAGTTCTAACACCTGCGTTTCCTCTATACTCTTGAATTCAACACCAACTCCCTCCAGTTGCTTACGATATCCAAAAAGTTCTCCCCCACTTGCTCTTCCAAACAGGTTAGGTTTCACAGCAGATATGCATTTTAGTTCGTAGTTCTCAAAAAAGGTTTTATATTTACCTTCTTCATAGTCTATTATATGTATGTGTTTCAAATAAGAAAAATATATCAAATTCTTTTACGTAATTAAAAAAATCCATAAATATTAGTTTCTTTTTTAAACCTGTTATGTTATAACTTAAAATTTTTAATTTTTTTGGTTCAACGTTAATCCGGCAGACGGATTCACTTCAATTATGCGTCACGTGTAAACGACCACTTACACACGAATTGCCTACAGCTTTCCATGCGTTTGCACCTTCAGTGAACTTTTGATTTCTGGGGCCGACAGCTTCAGATGACATTGATAGTTCATACGTGTTGAATATGTTTTGGCTATGCAAACTACTCATCAAATTCGTCAAATGTGCGGGAATTTCTCCAAATATTTCATGAATTAACTTTGTACCATCCTCTATGCCACATTTTAGGCCTTTTGACAAGTCCCAAGTGAATAGTTTGTCCGCCACGTACAGTTTGTCGTGTTTCAGAGTAATTTTCATGTCCGTTCTTTTGTCGCGAAGAAATTTCATTTGGGGAAGTAACTTGGCCTTTCTCTGACGAACATTACGCGGAATATCTTTGTGGATGCTGATTTTTGTACCTTTAAGCTTGCGCGCGTTCTTTAGCACATCAATGGCGGAGCTTCTAGATTTCATCTTGACAATTAATGTAGCAGTCCGCAGGTCTCGGTCCGTAATTCTAAAAGCTGACCATTTGTGTCACTTTTATCCAACAGCCCCGCGCAAACAGACTTCGCCTTTTCGACTTGGTCGATGTTGTTTTCTGCGGGCAGATGCATGACAACATTCGTTTCAGTGCTTTTCTGCATGAGTTTGTCTAATTGCATCTCTAGCAGTTTATTTCGATATTCTAGTTGATCAACTTTCGCCACAATCTCATTGTGCTTAGCCTTTAACCCAGTCAGTTCAGAATAGATCAACTGAAAGTCGGACTTGCTCTCTATTCTTCTCATCTAGAATTGCTTTCAGCTGTTCAATACTGATGCCTGTTAAATTCGCCATTGCTGTATAGATTGGGTGTTCACTGGGGCGCCTTTTCTCACTATTAAGTTGTTCTGGTGAAGTCTCCTTAAGCGCTCTTCTGTTCATTTAGTGAGGTTAAGATTTTGGCGGTATTTGTAATTTGCAAATATGCGTCTTAAATGCTAGGACTTACACGAGCTAAACTTTTGATCCGTAGGTATTACCCCTGGAGTGCACTTAGTAACAACATTTTTTTAGTTATCGTTTGGTTTACTATTTTAATGAATTATTTTTTCCGAGAGGTCCTTTTACGCAAGTCAAATGTCACATCAATCAAGTTTTCGGGTTGATGAATGTGTCGAGGATGCCAGTGGTTTGCTTAGCGTATTAGCACCTCTCTGGCACTAGAACTTCCACTGGTTTCACTTACCGAATAATATGAAGTCGGCCCTTATCCTAGCAGCAGAATTGAAGCTAGACTACTTCTATCTCGAGAGTGATGGAACCTCTATTCTACGTTTTAATTTTTTTTTTGTTTCTACAGAAAGTACGTTCTACGATTTGCTGATAGTCTTCCGGTTAAGATTCTAGACTGGAATTATTGCCAGATGCTCTTCACCTTACGAATTGTATCTAATCTAAGTCACACAGTAGCTTCAAGATGACTTTCGCTTGAACTAGTAGAAACCCCCCGCCGCTGCCACAGAGCATAACGTTTCCTAACTCAGAGTGCTTCCGCTTTGGAAGAAAAAAATGTTTCCCATCTCTGATTTACTAAGAATAGGATGCTGCCAATCAGGTAGCAGCACAAACAAGCAAATGACTTGTACTACCAACGATTGTTGTGCCCGGCCATTGACATCAAGCATCACCTCGTTTGGCTTAAGGCCTCTTTTCGCATCCTCGTCTCTTTCTGGCTTCAGAATCTGTGTTATGCAACTACGACGACTGCAACTCTTGATTAGCCTTTATGGCAGTGGAATCTTAATTTTATAGCAAAAACATGGTTCCACGGATGGAATCCACGGATTTAATTGCCACACAAGGCAGTTTCTGCAACTAGCCCATTACCTTATTTTACACCACAACGACACACATCGAGAGATGGTAGCAGTTTTGTGTTTATAGGCATAAAGCTTACTCAACTCGCTCCTTCGAATGAATAGAATTTGATTATCTACGCTGCTAATTGACAAATTGTCGTTATTGTCGATTTTCTTGTTATTATATTGTTGCTGGATTGTTTGCGTAAGTGTTTGTACACTCAAGAGAGAAAGATACAAATTGTAGCACAATACAAATCGCGATTTCGATTAAAGTGTTGACAAGTGGCCTAACCGCCTAACCCACTTCGATTAAAAGAAACAATGTTTCTCGTTTATACATCGGCTTGAGAGGCATAATCTTGCCTTGAGGGGTCGGTCAACACCTCATAGAACAGAGGAGAACACAATAAATGTGACCCACAAAATAAATCAACTCTCAATCAAGTCTAATTAAATATTTTCGTTTGTTATTTACGTTTATTGCGAGTTAAAAGAACTTCAGAGATCTGAAAGATACATTCAAGTAGCAGCTACTACTACATTGTATGTAGCACCTGACTGATGACTTATTGTGCTGCTAAGGTTACCAGGTGTATATTGGTGTAATAAAAATGCGCACTACCATCGAAAGAAAGACATTCGAATGCATTTTTGCTGATCGACTATCTCGGTGCAGTAATATACGTAGAGACTCGCAGAAACTGACTTACTGCATCCGAGAGGCAGAGATGGTAGATATTTTTTATTTTAAATCTCTGTTTGCACTTGAAGGTCTGACCGAGGGGGCAATTTAGTTAATTAAACTTAAGCGGTTGATTGCAGTGACTGTTGTCGGACGGAAGAATGTGAATTACATGGCGATTTGTGTGTAATTTTCGATGAGGAATGTAAAATGTTTTGGAACTCTGAACAGGTGGCTGCGACTGATTTCATTGGTAGGGGTTCTTCCACTTTCATGAGGTTTGGTTCGAAGTTTAATAGAGACACGTGCTAAAAGGCGTGAGGCAGATTTCTTACATGAACAGTCTTGACGCAAGGTTATCTGGATAATACCGGCAAAAGCAATTAGCAATGATATCAGCTTGACAATGTATTCCGCCTATTACCGCGGATACTTTTGCGTTCAACAAACTTCAAGAAGAATAATATAGTAGCTTTGAATTCATATGTCACATGATCGGGAAAAAAATAGTTTTCTTCTTGGGTTACATTAAAATCCCCTTGCTAACTGAGAAGAACATTAAAGCCGTCTTAATGCTACAAATTCACTTTAGCACTCTTCGTCGACATTGAATGCTTTGAAAAAATGTTGAAGTGAAAGATATAAAATAATCTTCGAACTAACTAACTATAGATTGGAATGCATGCTTTAAATAAGAAGCGTTAACTTAGAGCTGGTAGATTGTAAAGCGCAAGGCCCTGGCTTTCGGAGGTACCTCTTAAGGTACCTCTTCTTCCCCTTCGTCCCTACAGCTTTATTTATTTATTTATTTTTTTGCGTTGGAAGGTGGGAATCTTGCAAAGACGAAGCTGAGCCTGTGCTCAGTAACAGTGGGGGATTTTCACTCACTAAACCCACCTCCCCTCCTACCCCTGGTCCTCGCGGCACTGCCGTCAAGCATTTCATCACGATTGGAGGCTTCAGCCTTACATACTCGGCTCGTTCGTGTTGGCAGACGTCTGCGCCGCGTTTCGCTGTCGCTCCTGTCTTCGTTGTTCTTTCATGATGGTTGTCACAGTGCTTCACTTTCTGCTTCCCAAGCTTCTTGCGTGCTCAACATCTGTCTGGTAATACCAGTCCATACCTAGTGTATTCGCCAGCAAGTTACGTTCTTCGTGATATCGTGCACAGTGGAACATGATGAGTTCCGCATCCTCGACTGCGTCTATGCACGTTGTCCAATAAGGGCTGTCTCGGTGTCCAAATCTGTGCAGGTAGGCTTTAAACATCCATGACCAGTAAACATTGGCGTCAGGTAGAAGTTCAGCTCTCCATGCTTCCTATTGATCCAAGGGTCTATATTGGGGATCGATCTCTGCGTCCATCTGCCTTTGTCAGAAAAGTTCCATCTCTCTTGCCATTCTTCGATGCTTGTTTTTGGTGGTACCTCGGTGTCACTTCGACTCGTCGCTGTTGACACCATTGTCCTGCTGGCACTGTATTTCCGTTCGGCTTCTTTAACAAGAAGGTCTACTGGCACCATTCGACCACGCGTGCTGCGTCGTAGCTTGTTCGAAAGGCGCCGCATACTCTCAAGGCATTGGTTCTGTAGACCGGCCCCGTCTTCCTTCTGTAAGGTTTCGTCTTCATAGCACCTGCCCAGCTGAGAAGACATCAAGAAAAACGGCTGACCTGACAAGGATCATGCCAAATATTGGGGGATCTAAACAGAAGAGATTGCTCTTAGAGTTACGACGTCGATGATGCCTTACGACTATAAAGCATCATTAGCCGTTATTCTTGCTGCCTTCTCAGCTGCGTGTTGCAGATATTGCTTAAAAGCTAACCTTGCATCTATACTAACGCCAAGGCAGGTTTGGAAACTACAACGTGGTCGCCCACAGTTACTTTATAGTCTTCATAATTCGTCTGCTGCTGATGAGCACTATTTCGGTCTTTCAGTCCTCTATCATCCTGATAGCTTTATTACAGTCGTGCTCCAACTCTTCAAGAAATTTGGTCACTACAACGATCGCTATGTCATCGGCGGAGTCAATTATTTTCGAAGACCTCGGGACTCGACGTCTGAGGACGTCATTGTACATTAGATTCCGCAGTAGTGGACCTAGCACTTGGGGGACACCGCCTGTGACGTTATAAGACCCCATTCCGTCGTCGGTGTAATAGTGCAGTATTCTATTTCTACAAGAGTCTCATTATTTTCTGCAGGTAGTCCAGTACTTTCTTGGCGGTAAGTGCTCGCAGAATGTTACTCCAGTTTGCGGTGATGAAGGCGTTTTAAATATCCAGCGTTATGATTGCACAGTACTGTTTACTTCCGCCCTTCCATCGTCTTCCTTCGATGACCTTTTTTCTGTATTTACGACTTTGTCGATGGCATTAATCGTAGAACGTGCCTTACGGAAACTATACTGGCGGTCTGCGAGGCCACCCGCTTCATCGATCGCGCTTTCCAATCTGTCACTTATTATACGCTCCAGTATTTTACCCATGGTGCCCAGCATGCGTAGAGGTATATACGGTGAAGGATCCTGTGTCCTTACCTGTTGGTTCTACTGATCGGGGAATACTCCTTCCTTGAAGCAGGCGTTGTATACGTCTGCAAAGATGGGTGAGCGCCAACTAATTGCTGCTTCTAATGCAATGTTTGGGATTCCATCGACTGCAGGTGCTTTTTGATCCTTGATGTTTTTGCAGAGTTGTAGGACTTTTGCTGCTGTGACGGGAGGTATTGGTAACGCCTCCGTCGAGTTCCTCCTGTCCGCTTGTTCCTCTATTCTCTGTTGCTGTGGAAAAAGCACAGAAACCACGTTTTCACGTCTCTACAGCAGAAATCATTGTAGGCGATGTCACAGTATCCGGTGAGGTCAGTTGTTATTTTCGAGAGGATTACTCTTTTCTGTTTTAGGAGTCCGATGAACCTAGTTTTGCTCCGTGGTGGCCAAAGCAGTCTAGCGCGGTATTACACTGGCCTAGTTGTTGGCATCGATGATTAACCTCACTCACCGCGTCGGCGCGAATAAGGTACTTAACAGAAGACGTCGTTGCCTCTCTGTCGGTGATGCTAACGTCTGCTCGTCAGCTTTATAATTCCCCGGCATGTCACAATGATCTGGTACCCAGCAGAGGGTGACGTTGAAATGTCCAGCTATCTTGTTAGGTACGCGGCAGTCTTTCACTGCCTTTAGGTTAGGTTACGAGTAGGTATGTGGGCTGGCAGGGAGAGACGCATTGACCCATTGTGATACCCATAGGGGAAAAAGTAATCCCTTACCCAGTGGTAACCGGCAAAATTATACAGAACTCAATCACTTACTTCGTTTCTGCATACCAACCACCCTGATGATTTGATAAAGTTCCACATCTTTCCTGTCGAAACGCGGGAGAGCTCCTTTAGATCTTGGAAGAAACATTTACCAAGGAACTTTTTCCTGAAGTGTTGAAGACTTGGACAGTGGCACAAGAAGTAGAGTAGTGTCCTCAAAAACTCCCTCGTCGCCACAGCCTCTTCAGAGTTCCTCCTCCGTCAGGCTTAGTTTCTTCAAGTGGTACTGCAGACTGTTCTACCCCGTATGATGCCCTCGCGGGTGGAAAGGGATTTCCTATCTTTTCGAGTAATTCTCTCGGTCCTTGCTTTGTCAAAGGATGGCTAAAGCTTCCTGGTGGTGGCACAAGTTTCCATGGAGGTCCATCTTCTGTTCGCCTCTCTAATGGCTTTATTACCTGCAATGAGCTTGACTGTGCAAGGCGGGATACACACAGGGGGGTCAACTTGTTCTAGTAGAGCTACTGAGCCGATTCTTGCTAGCTCATCGGCTCTCTCATTGCCTGTGATACTCTCGTGTCCAGGTACCCAGCAGAGCGATACCTTGTGCTGTGTTCCAAGAACCCTGAGTTCTTCTCGACAACACTTCACAAGCTTCGATTTAATTTCTATGGCAGTAATCGCTTTTATAGCTGCATGCCTGTCGATAAAGATGGTGATACCTTCTGGCGGCATTGCCCTTACCGCCCTTTGGAAGACCCTGCTGCTGTGTGCCCTCTGGAAGTCGTATTCATTTCAATATACCTAGGGGGTCGGAGAAGATGTCTGATACTACGACAGTGCTCATTTTTGAACCATCTGTGCAGATGGCTATAGATTCGGCGTAAGGTACATGACCGCATTTCCATTCTTTCTTGCTAGGGTAGGCGGTAGAAAACGGCCTTACAAAGTCTAAATATGGCGTCATGTAGTCCGTTATGGGCACGAGGCCAAAATAATCAAATAGGATCATCGAGTGACCTATTCTATTTGGTATCCAATTTGCTGACTGGCTAATTCTCATAGCATTAATGGCTTTCACGGCCTTCGTCCTTGGTTTTGGGTCCGTCCGTACAAATTGGCAGCTATTCGTTGTACAGGACATCGAATTGCGTTTAGTATGTTTTGTGCGGTATTGAGTGTCTGTAGCCCATATTGACGTTGTGTTTAGTGGGCTGGTGATCGGTGACCTTGGGAAGATGAGGATCAGTCTTATCGCTGAGCTGGTGGCCAATTGTGTGCTGATGATGCTAGTTGGGAGTAGGTGGAGCATGGTTTGCGGCGCCGCTGTGTGTGAGGTTCTCAGTGCACCAGTAATCAGGAGACATGCAACTCATTGAGTTTTTTCGAGCACAATTAGGTTGCAATTTGTCTCCAAGGTGGGCCACAACACAAGTACTCCATACATGAGAATCGGTTTTACTCCGACGTGTATAGCCAGTTAATGATGTTTGGTTGTAGGCCCCACGTGGACCCCACTGCCTTCCTGCAAATGTATAGGGCAGCCAGTGATTCCCTGGGTCGTTCGACTACATTATCTTTCCAATCGAGCCTGCGGTCAAGATTTAGGCCAGCTAGCGATATTTGAAAGTCGAGGAGCGGATCCTCTTCGCTTGGGGGATGTAAAGAAAGAGTGTTTGTGTTTTTTAATAAATAGGACTAGCTCATAACAGTGCATCCTATATTTTCGATTTTCAGAAGGGCTCCGTTGAGCACTAGATTCCACAGTATCGGAGACAGTTCACCCCCTTGGGTATGCTTCGCTGTGCATGTCGTTTGACAGTGCTGCTTCCGAAGGATGCAGTTATTACCCTGCTCGTTAGTAAATGATCTATAAAGCAACAAATGGATTCGCAGATGTTAAGTCTTGTGTACTGGTATCAGTTATGTCTTTGAATTCGGTCTGCAATCAAATGCAAACTGCCCTGAATGAACTCGATGGTTGGTGTACGTAGCACGGGCTATCCGTTGATCTGAATGAAAAAACAAACATGGTGTTGTTTACTCGTTAGAGAAAACGTGATGGGCTTGTGCTACCAAAGCACTGCCAAATTCTTTTTCAATTTAAGACGAAACGACTGCAGAGCTATGGTTGCGCTTATCACAAGTGCCTCCCACACTTTGGTCCTAGTCGATAAGATACTCAAATTGGAGCACTTCATTCACTTCACTGAGGTTCCTCTTCTAAAAAAATCTTTCCTAATATTTGATTTCTTTGGCTCTTTTTCCATTTTGAAATTCATTAAAATAAAATGCTAAGGAGTCCATGTGTCTACAAGCAAACCTCATTAAAACATATTTAAGATCGCATTTCACTAAACAAACACCAGCCATTGTTGAAATGTGCACAGCTATGCAAAATGCATCCAACAGTGGACGAGTATATTTGTTTTTAAATGCGGAAACTTGAAACGCAAAACTCGTCGCTCGTTCGCTCAATCAAAACAATAAACACACGAAAGCCAAATATAATTAGTTTCACAACTTTCTTGGCAGAATTGTGTAATGTTACACAATACTGCCATGATTTGGTTTGATTTTCTTAAAAAAAATATTTAGCGTAACGTCCATACATATAAAATCACAATCAATACCAAATAATTATCGCTTTGCGTGTCAAAAAAGAAAGCTCCAGTCTGTCTGCGACGTTACATGCGAATTGTGCGAATTCTTTCGGGTTACATATGACGCCCGAGCTGTGAGGAAACATAGGATTTAATATATTTTAATTTGCAACATTGTTGCATATAAAGTGCTGTAAAATGGAAATATGAAGAATCTATTTAGAGCATCGCCTACGGGTGTGTATTGTAATCGCTCAGACGCTCGTAGAATGCTGAGGAGGTAATTTTAGGCGAACTCTTCGTGATTTGGGATTTTAAGTAGTCTTATGTCATTTTAAGTTAATCATTTTTGTGTGATGATATTTTTTAACATTTCTATTTTATCTTTATCTTTTCAGGATATACAACAGCAATTTTAACAAGAATTAAGGTACGTAAGCTTTGTTGCTGGAAGTAACTTTTGATTAAGGGTCAGTTGTAGGAAGGTGGGACAAGTAATGATCAGGATGTACAGCACTTCAGGGCAATTTGAGCGTTGTACAAAGTGAAATCAGGATATATCCTGTTTAAGCTGTGCTTTATCTTTCTAAAGCAGCAACAAAAATAGTTCGACCCAGGTTCATGTACCTATATAGTCAGCCTAAGAACATTGTCTTTTCATAAATACATCCTATTGCTTATTTATTTATTTAAGTTTAACTAATAACTTAAAATTTAAATTTAAATTAATTATAAAAAAAAAAAACAAACTTAAACTACTAATTCACGGGCTGGGGGTAATTACGAGGAGGTATAAGGGTGGCTTGTGAGAGTAGATCTGTTGGAAAAAGATCTAGAGTGTTACGCGCTTTTTTAGTAATATGCAATATATTTATGCTATAGTAAACTCGTATAGATAAACATATAGCAATACGCATTTACATAGATAATCAAGCTGCTATAAAAACCATCTCATCTGCGGTTATAAAATCAAAGCAAATAAAACGCTGCCGCGAGGAGCTTGCATGTAACACTCTGGTGGGTCCCAGCACACAAAGAAATTCCAGGGAACGAAATGGCAGATGAACTGGCAAGGAATGGATCAGCACAAGGCCTGTCAGTGGTCCAGAATTCAATCCATCCTTCCCTAAAATTTGTTAAATCAAACATAACACTTGACTTCAAAGGACAAACAGACGAACGATGGAGAGCACTTCCATCGTGCCGCGTCTCCAGAAACATCTGGACAAAATACGACAAGGTGAAAACCAAGCTCATCCTCACTCAAAGTAGACAAAACTTGGTGCGTTTCATAGGAATCATTACAGGCCACAACCTATTGATGGCTCACCGAAATATAACGCATACTGATGAACTTTGCCGAGGATGCGGCAACACAGACGCAGAAGAAGATACGGACCATCTCCCATGCGAATGCCCTAGCCACTGCATTACCAGAAAGACGGCCCTCAGAGAGTATTTCTTCAATGCAAAGCCACCAACCACCATCCTGAAATTCATAACTTCTTCAGGATGGTTTCGAGGAGACCGCTCCAACACCACAGAACTCTTGTCACTTTGTTACTTTTTCTATCTTTTCAGTGTTTCAGTCAGGAGATTCCACGTCAGGGGAGCACAATGGATCTTTTTGAGATCCGATTGCAGGCTGCACCCATTCGTTGCAGCTAACCCCTTTAACCTAACCTTACATAGTAATACGCAACATTTCGAAAAAGAGTTCATAATGGTTGTGGGGTGAAGGGGTGGAGAGCGAGACTAAAGAGGGGCACAGACGTACGTTGGGAGTGTTAGTGTCCTGGTAGATCGTTTGAGCGCGATAATCAGTTGTTCCGGCTAACAACTGCTGCACGTAGAGTATGTCAGTACCTTGACGGCGTTTTTATAGTTTATAAGCTGATCAGTTTTACTTGATCTTCGTTATATCTGTCGGGCTAGAAGAAGCCACGTATTGTATGGGGGATGGAGAAGGTGACATATAGGAATGGCATCTTTGGAGCAGTGCAGCGTTTAATGAAACCGAGGGTAGAGTTGGCTCTTTTGATGATATGATCAATCTCCGGACGGATGTTAAGTATTATCTATCGCAGGTAAGACAACCGTCTTCCTCCTCCCTTTAATTGATTACTTCCATAACAAACCCGTTCCTTCAGTCAATTTAATCTGCGCTATGGGTATTACCTGCGACATATTGAATTGACTGAAAGAACGGATTTGTTACGGAAGTAATAAATCCTAAGGGAAGCAGAAATATGCTTGCAGAAGAAGACTCTGCGATGTGTTGTAGAACATAGTGAAAGGTGGACTTTTAGATTTAGATTTTATTAACGGAAGTACGGTAGACTTGTTTCTCAATACCCAAGGAGACAAATATTTTAAATTTCGCTGGGGTTTATAAGAAGTGAAGCAGATCCAAAAGAATTGTCTGGTAGTAGCTTGTTTCAGTTAGACTAACGTTGGCAAACTCATATCATGAACATTAACTGAAATAGATTAAAAATCGCGGCAGTGTATCAAATATGTGCATTGGAGCCATTCTGTGCATTCCGCACTATCAAACCATGCAACTTGAATGGTGGCAAGAATATTTCTAACAGACATCCAAATAGATAAACGGTAACCCGAATATTGTACGAATGCCGATGATTAAGAGGAAACTCATCTCGACAAAGAAAACCGGCAAGTATCAGAAGAAAAAAGAAGTAGGTTACATCAAGTTCAGGAGGTTGCGTTGACTGAGGCGGCGACGCCATTTTACACGTTAATCCCAATAGTTTTCAAAAGATCGATATTGCATTACAATTTATATAGCTCGTCGTTAAAACTTATTTTGTCCACATTCGTTCAAAGCCTATGCTTACACTGTACAGTAAAAGTGGGTTTTGATCATCATCTTTTTGTATAATTCTGTCTGTTTTTCCTTAATTAAATAGAGGCCATAACTTCCTTGCAGCACATGTTGTTTTTTCTTTTATAATTTGCGCGCACTCAAAGCGTTCTGAATACCTTTAACATGTTTACACACAGTGCGGGCATTGGAAAGGATAGAGAGAGAGAGAAAGGTTTTGGTGTAGTGGTTCTTTGAAGCTCAGTTGTTGATGCTTCAGAGATTCTCCAGGTGTGGCGCCCAGATAACTGGGGAGATTTTTGTTATTTTTTGTCTTTGCTTCTGATTCACAGTACTTTTTTTTTCCCGATAACCGATGTCAAGGGCAAATCACCATCAACAGAGCGAACAATTTTTCCAGCCACATGACCAAGTACTGCCAGTGTTATACCTTCGCAGTAGTGTTCACACAAGTTTTCGCAAAATGATCGGACTGACTTTATATATTTCATGAGAAATAAATAAATGCTTGCTGACATCAGGATTTGAACCATGAACCATTAGCGTGGCAATTGACGACGTTACCACTAAAATGCCACCCAAATGCTTAAAGACCGTCATGTATTGTTTGCCTCTATTAAAGCTTTATTTCCTTGTTCGTGCCCACAAGGCGGGATATTTTGACTATATGGTTGGCCTGTTTCAAGTTTTGTTCCGAGCTTCCTGTCAATATATCGCTATTTCATTCCCTAGTATATTCGCAGCTCAAGCCCTATCTTATGCTGCGTCCAAGAACCTTTCGTTTTTCTCGACAGTAATTGACAAGCATTGATTTAATTACTATAGCGCTGTACCTTAGTGTTGTATTAGACTCATCGTATTCGCATGGGCGGTTGTTGTGACTGCTCCCACTTCGCTCTGAAAGGCGATCTGACTGACAGATTCTTAGGGCACTAACCGCCGCCGATTCTTGCATAAAAAAGTCTATCGAAGGTTGGTTGAGGTTAGTCTCGAGTCCTATCGTCGATGTAGTTCTCATTCCACTAGTGGCTCCAATGCACACTAGGTAGCCCTTGTACTTTCATGATGGCTGTTAGGTTGGTGCTTTTGCTAGTGGCTTGTGACTAGCGTGCTATAAGGAAATATAGACTTCACGATAGCCATGTACATCAACAAAATGGTTTTGGGACTTGATCCCTAGGTTTTTCCGAATATTCTGTTGCACGAGGCAAATGCTTTCGTTAATATTCCGTCTCCAATTCAGTTTTTTGTCGAGCGTAAGTCCAAGGTGTTTGACACTGTCAGATATTCTGGCGGGGGTACTCCCATTGCGGTATTTTTCTTTCGCTTGTAAACAGTACCAACTCAGCTATCTTCAGATTGACCGGCAGACCACATTTCCTAGTCGATGTATCGAATGTATTCAAGGTTCCTTCGATTTGCTCGCTAAGAGTTGGAATGCATTTGTCTATTTCTAGCAGCACCATATCCTCCGCATAAGCCTTGGTTTTGATGTCGCTTTTTCTGACTTCTTGGAGTATTTTGTTAAGAACAATAACTCTTAGCAGTGGGAGATGACTCCGCGCTAAGTGCCTTTGAAGTCTTATTTCCAGTAATCGCATTGTGTCCCATTAGGTCAATTTAGAGATGGCATAGCAGCCGGAATGTTGCCATTGCAGCAGACGGAATGTCCATAAAACAAAAGTCGAATGATAAATGTCGTATATGGTAATGCTAATAATGTGAGTATCAGTACGAGTGAGATGCAACAGTGTTTCCAGAACAAAATTAGGCGTGCTTAACCGTTCTTTGAAGTTCAGTTCGAGCGTTTTTACTCGTAGATCGTCCTCAAAGTAATTGAAAAAAATTTAAAAGTATTCTTAATTTCAAATTCTGTGACTGCCGCGTATCTCAAAATCGATGGCAGAATTCATGAATTCGAACTTACTATAGATGAATGTATTGAAGTTTCGGCGCCTCTTGTGAAGATCATCAACTTAATGTTAGCAACTGATTTGAAAAAGATAATAGGCTTCAGAAACACCTTCGTAAACCTCTGACGGGTATAGGACCTCCATTCTAAAATTTTAAATAAAATTATTGAATAGAGTGGTTACCCAAAAACTTAAAAGGTTACAAGGCAATCACTGCAAACAAATGTCTCAGATACTAAAAGGTGATAGAAAGATTTTGAAAGTATCTAAAATATTCAAAAATAAAAACAAAAGAGTTCCTTATTTCTTTTTGCCCGGCCCGTCCCATCGCACTGGATGGCGGTTATATCTGCTTTATGGCAGTCTAGGGCATCTGCTAATTCTTCGGCTGCACGTGGTCTGTTAAGGGTCCGAATATTCCACGTACAGATCCGAAGGTCGTTGTTATTATTTCGTTTGCTGCGGCCGTCATCAGTTGAGTCGTCCTTATCCGAGGCTTTTGGTTGTTTCGGAGCCATTCGTTTTTTTTACGTGGCAGGGAAGTTAACGCAATGCCACAATTGCCAACCTGGAGGGCCAGTTCCTTTTGTCATACCCCTGAGATGCGGGGCCTGATACACGGGTGCCAGTAGTCCACTACGGGAGTGTGAGTGCTGCCGTTGGCCCATTAAGGGGCTCTCACGCCACCATATCTGTTCCAAGGTCCTGACTAACATTGAAAATACCGAGCTGAGGTGAATATATCGAAGCAGCTTGCGCAAGGTACTGGAACTGTAGACGCCACCGTTGAATCCATCTAGGGGATTCATCCGCTGCCGTCTGGAATAAGAAGAAGTGCTTTAGTGAGAAAGCACACTTCCATATACTCGTACATATGTAGATGAGAAAATCCTGAAAGGGCAAATGAATTTGGCCGATGTTTTGTGGGCAATGACACCACAAACTTAAAAATTCTTTAAAAAAATACCCCGTCTTCAAATAACTTAAATCATTAAAGAAATAAGCTTTTTTAATCCGAGCAATTTCAGGTCTTAGTAATAACAAAAGACCTTAAAAAAGCCCTAAAGACCAAACAGTCGGTTGGAATGGTATCCTTTGATATAAAAAATGCATTTGATTGTGTTCGGCATGACGGTATTTTTCACAAGCTTTAAACAAAATGAATTTCCAAGCTTTCTTCAAAATAAAACATTTTTCGTTGAATCTTTTTTCACATAAGTCCTCTTGCTGAACAATAAATGCTGAAGTTCTGCAGGGATCTATGTTATCGCCACTTCTTTGTGATATATAGGTGTGCGACTTATTTCGAAACTGTAAGGGTGCTCTTCTGCTGATGATACATGCATTTACAGGATTCCTAGTGAATGTGAATACATCTGAAATAAGAATTCGTATCTCAGTTCGAAAAAAAACTCTTAATTTACAAAGTAATAATTATTACTTGCTTTGTTATACGATGCCTGCAATAATAAAGACTGTAAATAATGATTAGAAAAAGTGAAGATTTTCAAATGAAAGTCAGCTCCCCTGGAGTGGAATCTCTTAGTGACATGTTGACAAGCCACAGAAAGCAATAATTGCTTGGGACGGGTCAATATCATCAGGATTACCGCCTGCAAAGCGACATGATACTAAGTGTATCCATTAGTCAAACAAGAAATGCTTTTAAGATCCTTCATTGATTCGAGATTAAATATCTTCTCGCTATGTGTGGAGTTTGGAGGCAAGGCTGCAACACTTGCTTGGCAGGGCGCGGTCAGAAGTCCGTCTCGAAACATTCGTTTTTGTTATGAAATATCCATGATCACTTTCCCCTAATCTCAACAAATAAATAAATGCATCGATCAATCAAAGACCAAAACTCGCAAGGTATCTACTCGTACTTGAGTGCTACAATACCATGCTGTTACTTATTTCTGTTCATTTTTTTTTTGTTTTTTGGAAGCACAAAAATGCACTCAATAGAGCTACCTAAGAAATGATTTATGTAAACATGTCATTTAAGTCATTCCATTGTTTTCTCCATGTCAATTCAATGCCAAAACAGAGCTCACTCTTAAGACGTACCTATCTACATGGCGTGCGTAACTGTGATCGTTTTGATTAATGATGCTGTCACATTGCCGTATTGATTGAGTTGGATTAATCAAATGCCAAAAACGAAACGGAAAATCAAACAATTATTATTGGTCGACTCTTAATGATCTTGTCAAAAGCGCTTACTGTGTGGAGTGCCAATCGAAAGTCGGCACGGCTTTTGTAGTCGAATAGTTGAATGTTATGTTTGTACAAGTGTAAGATGTCCAAATATTTTATTGTTTCATCTTTGTATTCTTCCTGTTTTTATTTTTCGATTCATTAGCTATGTCAATAGTAAAGGTGTTTAGAACAGAACGATTGTTTTTTTTTTTTTTTTCAAGGTATAGTAGACCTGTTTACCATGCGGCATTGTAAAGAGTATTTGACCTTAATGTAAAAATATTTAAAAAATCTTTTTTTTTTTGTTCAGCTTAGATCTAGTACTGAATTCATGGAATAAGCAGATATACAGGGTGCGCCATCTTTTATGTCGGTATGTGAATATTGAATAACTAAAAAAAAAAAAGCAACCGATTTCCATATATGAGGCATTGAGAGCATTGAGTAACCCTCATTTTTTCAATTTTGAGGTTATTACACTATCATGACGGAAAATAAATTTTCATTCACCTATTTAGCGTAACCCATATTTGCTCATAAATCAATACAAAAATTTTGAAACATTGTTTCTGCACGGAATTTTTCCTATGGCAGAAATGGCGTAAGCCGTTTACGCCACTTCTGCTTTATGAAAAAATTATGAAATGAATCGGCTCCAAATACGTACGTCCTTTCCGCACCAACATTTTACAGTAAATAATCCAAAACAACAGTGTCAATATTTTCTTCATATCGTCGATCCAAATGCAAATTATCGAAAAATGAAAAATGTATCGAAAGCGTTTGAATAATTAGTTAATAATTAATATTTGGAAAAACACAACAATTAGCCTGTAACGTACATACAATGACGAACAAAAAAGCATTAATTGTTTTATTTATTTCATGTACAGATATGCAAGATATGCCTTTCCTAAAAACCAGGGATTTTATCATCGATAGTTTGCATTTGGATTTTATCATTCGATAGTTTGCATTTGGATCGACGATATGAATCACATTATACCCACCATAAGTCCGAAAGAAAATTCTTATCTCCTGAACTTAGCATTTCTAAAATGTATAATCCGTATAAGGATTCTCATGCCAGTCCCGTATCAGAGCATGTATTCCGAAAGACTTTTAATAATGACTAGTATCGCGTATGTTCGAAATTCGACCGAGGGGAAAAAAGCAAGCAGCGTATTTTTTTTTCTGCATATCTATGCCACAGTACCTTTTGAATGATATAAGTTTCATTCCCCTCCTTTAAAAATAAATACTAAAAAACGTACGATAAATTTCGTGTTTACATATTATGAGGGCAGGTGAAAAGTTCTCGGCCTGACAATGAAAGACTGCGATTTTCAGTTAAAAAATGATTTTATTTTTCTACATAATCTCCCTTGACTTCAACAGACTTAGTTCAGCGTTTCTCCAACATCAGTATTCCTTCTCGGAAGTGAGAGACTGGAAGGCTGTGAAAATATTCATCTACGGCCCTCTCAACTTCTGCATTGGATGTGAAGCGCTTGTCAAAAACAAATTTCTTCAAGTTTGGGAACAGATGGAAGTCTGAGGGTGCCAAATCAGGTGAATAGGGGGGATGGCCGAGCAAATCGCACCCAAAATCGCGCAGTTTTCACATCGTCAACGCACACTTGTGTACAGGTGCATTGTCCTGGTGAAAGATGATTTTTTTCTTCTTCAAGCCAGGTCTCTTCTTGCGAATTTTGGCATCCAGCTGGTCAAGAAGGTTGGAGTAATATTCGCCTGTATTTGATCTGCCTTTCTCAAGGTAATCAATTAACAGGATCCCTTTCGCATCCCAAAACACACTGGCCATGACCTTTCCGGCATATGCGATCGACTTCGCTTTCTTTGGCGCTGAACCACCGGCTTCCTTCGACTGCTGTTTCGTTTCTGGCGTGTAGTGGTGGACCCATGTCTAGGGATTTCAATCCTGAAGCTAATTTTCAATCCCGGGATTCCGGGATTTGGAAAAATGAATCCCGTGATCCCGGGGTACCCCGGGATTGGACAGAATATTTATTTTTTTTTTTTGTAAAAAAAAAAGAAATCAAACCAAAAACCAATACACGGGTCAAGAAATTGATTTCATGTTTTTAACAGAAAAAATCAACTTCGGATAATTGCTCACAAAAATGTAGAAATTAATTATAAGTGCCTTATTTTAAATAAAAAACAGCGTAGCTATTATGCTCTGCATTTTTTTTATTATTAAAATGAATCAAATGGAATAAAATCATCCATTTTCCGTTTAACCGGTGGTCCTGCCGTTTGCTTCTCTCTTGATTGTCGAGTAGTCGAAGCAATACTCAGTTCACCTCCCACCTTGGATTTATGGATGGCTAATAAGTGCGTGTGTAAGCCTTTAGTTGAACCTCCCAAAGTCTTCAGGACAGCCTTACATTTTTTATACTGTGCACCTTTTCCATCTTTTGATGTGTAAAAATGATGCCAAACTGATGGTGATGGGTCAGATTCACAATCTTTTTTATGCTTGGTAAAATGAGTTTCACTTGACATTTTTGAAATCACACAATAATTATAGGGACTAGTACTTTATTTAAAACGCGTGCGAAAACACCACAAACACAATAGAAACTAAACATAACTAAATTTGTTTCTCGTACAGTATTTTTATGCCGCACTTGCATCATCGCTCAGTCTTGTTCGAAAATACTTGTTTCTCTTTCTCCTTTAAACATGTTTTCATGTGTCTAGATAGTGGAAACCACTCTTAGTTGCATGCGCTGCGCAATCACTGTAGGTATTGCATGATTTTCAAAGTGTGTTCCCATTTCCTTGAAAACTTTCTTCTTTTCTAAAAAAACAGGTTTTCGTGAGTCTAGGAAGTGGTAATGGCCCCTTCGAAGTTCTAACATACACTTTAAGTTTGTTTGCGCATGCGCAATAACTGTACTACATGCATGCGTAGTTCATGGAACCTATAAGCACTGAAGGAACCATAATACTGTAACAAAAATCGCCGATCAAGCCGAATACGTTGAAAGTTGTGACGGATGATGGAGACAAAAAAACGAGAATTTTTCTGGTTCCCGAGAGGGTGAACTTCTTTTTTTATTCAGATAAATGATTGTACAAAAAAAACTAAATTTTCCACAAACAAATCTAGTACAATTTTTGTTTGCTTGAGAACTGCACGTCTCTAGTGATCATTCTCACTGCTGCCAACAAAGAACTCTCTCTTGGACTTCTGTCAACCTCCTTATATAATTGGCTCTCGCTTTCCAGACCAATAACCCAATTTCCAATTCGCCGCTGGAATTCACCCCGTTAAGAATCTGGAATGTTCTTGTACCTTCGAGTTGACAGCTTCGAGATGTTTCTCGGTTGTTTATGTTTCCGTGCCGGTTGTGCGCTCGCGTAACAATACAAATAAAATAGATGAACGCATACCTTGATTTGCGCTTCAACGGCGCCGGATCTGTCAAGCACTACCGTAATCTAACCTATTCTAGATATGTTTCTTTTCTGTACATAATTTTTGGAAAACGGCAAGGCAAAGGTTAATTTCGATCACAAAAAATTAATAATCTAAATTTTAAAAATCAGAAATTACTTAACTATTTCCTTCAGAGACAGAGAGTACCAAATAAAATCAGCTTTCAATCCCGAAAATCCCGGGATTGGTGACTGGCAATCCCGGGATCGTTCAAGAGCAAATAACGTCCGGGATCTCGGGATCCGGGATTGATTTGCCTACCCATGTCTCATCCATGGTGACAAATCGCCGCACAAAATCGGTCGGATCCCTATTGAATCGGTCCAAAGATTGCCGCGAAAATCGTTTGCGCATTTGCATTTGATCGGCATTCAGCAAATTCGGCACCCATTTTGCGCAGAGCTTTCGCATCCCTAATTTTTGCTGCAAGATGTTTCGTACCCCCTCTTCCGGTATACACATAGCCTCAGTTATCTCACTCACCTTCACTCGCCTATCGTCCAAGACGATATCATGCACTTTTTCGATGGTTTCGGGTGTGGTTGCGGATTTTGGGCGTCCTTCACGTGGGTTATCTTCGAGGGGCGTGCGACCCCGTTTAAATTCAGCTGCCCACTTTTTAACGGTTGACATGGAAGGAGCAGAGTCCGGTAAACTTTTGTCAACTTTGGATGAATTTCCTTAGGGGTTAAGCCATCCGAAACAAAGAATTTTATGACCGCACGATATTGAAGTTTATCCATTTTAACGAAAAATACCCAAGACGTCTACTGCAGAAATTCGTGTAAACAAACTACTTAAGAGAACAAGTTGAAACTTGTCATACGAACTAATGAGAAGTGCACCCAGGGAGGAAACAAAAATTTTTGCTGGTTGGAACGCTATCTCTGCGTCAGGCCGAGAACTTTTGACCTTGCCCTCGTAATATATAAGATTTGAATCTATCATTCCATGCTCCAATAAAAGATTCTTGCAAAAAATATGACTTTTTGAGCAATAAGCTTAAGTTTGCGAGTGATAATGAGAAGCCTCAGATACACATTGAACATGAACTACATCTTAGAAAAGCGGATTCGGCTAGGAATGGCATGAGAGATGACACATCAAGAGCCAAAGAATCTAGTGACACTTCGGTAATTGCATTTGATCTTATGAAAACCTTGCCGACTCCAGTCATTACAACGGGTGTGTGCTATATTATAGGAGGCAACTTTGGACATACTATCTAGGTGTCCATGACATGGTAAGGAACAAGGCTTACATGTACATTTGGGATGAGTCGTTTGGATCCAGAAGTCCCCAAGAGATTGGCAGCTGCCTGTTGCATTATATTAAACATTTTGTGAGGACTTCAAATTTAATCATGTACACTGACCAGTGTGGGGAAAATATAAACATTAAGATGTTCGTTTTATGCCAATATCTTGTTTCACATAGTAACTACCTTGTTAACCAAATTGACCGTAAATTTCTAATGAGTGGCCACTCTTACTTACCTTGTGACCAAGACGAAAAACAAAAGAAGTATTTTAAACACATTTTCGGCCCTATGGATTGGTATAGGGTTATAGCAGCGGCAAGAAAGAAAGAGCCATTTCAAATTATTGTTATGGATGGGAGTATGATGTTTTCGACGAAAAATATTGGAAAATAATATAACCAATCGGAAAGTGAATACAAATAAAGGTAAAGTGGAATGGTTTAAAATTCAATGGCTACAATTTTTGATAGAGACGCCATTCAATATTTTTTACAAGTACAGTAACGAAGACGTACTTTTTGACACTGTGATTTAAAAAAAAAGAACATCTGCATTTATCGCAGATCTCGACTCAGAGTGTTTCCAAAAGGGAATACCATAAGTGAAGTAAAAAAGAAAGATTTACTGGACTTACTAAATTTTATACCCCCAATTTACCACGACTTTTATAAAAATTTGAAAACTATTTCTACAGACAGAGACGTTGGGCTAGTTGAGTACGTAGATGAGGATGATTAGTAGTCTTAACTTATACACATAGGTACGTCTTACCTATTTTGTATTTCAAAAGCGGCAGTAAAAATATTTGTTTAATAAGTTGTATTTTGAATTATTGGTGTAACCAACATACATACATACATACATTTTCAATGGCCCGCTAATCCTTCATGAGGGTCGCGGGGGTAGGATGCTCAGTTGGACTCTCCTTCCTTTTCGATCCTCCGCCATTGACTCCAACTCAGCAAGAGAGAGTTGCCGGACTTGGTCCAACCATCTATTTCTAGGCCTACCGCGGGGTCGCCCACCCCATGCCACGGCCACCATGGCACGTCTTGGAAGTCGGTCTGGGGGCATACGCACTACGTGACCAAACCATCGAAGCATAGATCGTTACGTTCAGAGAAGTAGCTGCTCAACAGTGAGCGCATCGCGTACTCTGATGTTGCGCACTCGATCCCTACGAGTTATTCCAGCAACACCACGAAGGAACCTCATTTCGGCAGTTTGTATCCGCGATCTTATTCTTTCGGTCACTACCCAAATTTCATGACCATAGATGAGAGTTGGAACATACACCGAGTTAAAAACCGATAGCTTAGCTTGAACACTAAGTTCAGCCTTCCTTACAACAGATTGGCCAAGCTCTCTCACAATTGATCCAGCCTAACCGATTCTACAGGATAACTCGGCATTGCTCTTCCCATCACTCTGAATAAGACCCCGAGGTACTTAAACTTATCCACCTGCTTCATTGGGATTCCACTAACATGCAAAGTGCACTGAATGGGTTTTTTGGAAACGACCATTACGTCTGACTTGTTCACGTTGATCTTCATTCCAGCATCATTACAAACGGCTACAAACCTTTCGAGTGCGCGCTGAAGTTCGGTTTGAGAGGACCCAAGGATGACCAAATCATCTGCAAAGAGCAGATGACTTATCCTTAGGTCTCCCACTTTGAAACATTCCCCGCCACGGCTGTGCTGCAACATCCAATCCATATATACAATGAAGAGGAGAGGTGACAAAACGCACCCTTGGCGGAGTCCAACGCCTACATTGAAAGGTATTAATTTAACACCGTTTATCCGAACACGGCTTCTACAGTTTGTATATAAAGACTGAATCGCTCTTAACAGAGAACCGTCAATCCCATACTCCTGCAGAACACTCCAGAGTTTGCTTCTAGGAACCCTATCATATGCTTTTTTCAAATGCATAAAACAAGTGTAGACAGGTTTGGTATACTCCGAGGCCTTCTCAAGAACCATTCTGAGAGCGAATAACTGGTCGGTTGTGCTTCTACCGGGACGAAAACCGCACTGCTCATCCCCCAAACTGTCCTCAACCACAACTCTGGAACGCCTTTCTAGCACATTAGCGAAGACTTTTCCAGGGAGACTTAAAAGAGATATACCCCTATAGTTGGCGCAATCTCTTTTGTCCCCTTTTTTAAAAAGAGGAACTATCACCCCCATTTGCCAATCACCAGGTGTTTCACCGCATTCCCAGGCCACTTTAATGACACGCGAGAGCCATTGCACTCCGTCTTTACCTAAAGCCTTGAGCATTCCTGGCCGAATTTCACCCACACCAGCAGATTTGCCAACTTTTAGCCCTTTGATCGCCAAAGTTACTTCCTCTACCGTAAGACTGCTTTTTGCCCAACTCTCGACAATAGGTCTGTCATCTTCGGTGCCCTGTTCGGGATTGAGCAATTCTGAAAAGTGCTTGCTCCATCTGCGTAAGATGTCCTTCTCATTGGAAAGAAGTATACCGTGTTTGGATTTAACTCCTTCAATGACATTCAACTTACATCTTATTTGCAGATCTGTGGTCACGTTCCAATTTGTTGCCAAACTCCTTCCCAGACTGTTCTTTCGCTGTTTTCACAGCTAATTTGCAAGTTCTTCGCGCCTCAGTGTACCGATTTCGAGAATCGGAGTTCCCCAAGTGAATCCAAACCTTAAAGGCTCTCTTCTTCTCTCTGATGGCTTCTTGAACTCCGCGCGTTTTAACCCAAGCAGTTCTTTTCTCACCACCAGCCGCCACACCAAGCCGCTTCATTCCACAAACATCTCCCGCAGAGGCAATAACCGCTGTTGAAAACAGTTGCCATTCTTCCTCTACATTTGATGGAACAGTTGGAATTCGTTCAAACCTTTAAGATATTTGCCGCGCAAATGTCTCCCGTATCTCATTGTCCTGTCACCTCTCCCATCGTATGCGTGTAACCATCCTTGGCTTACGCTTTGGTAGGGGAGGCACTCTCTCGCTAAGATACAATTTGCACAGCACTAAGTGATGATCAGTTGACAGTTCGGCCCCTCTCAATACCAACCATATGTGTAACCAACATATTTTCTTTAAATTATTCCAGTTTCCAGAAAGCAGTAGTGGTTTAAGCCACATAAAATCGAGTAATTCATACATTTACAGACAAGATTGCCATCTAAGATAAAAGATATGGCACTAGTTAGGTTATAATTGAGGTTTTTTAACTATTATCTGGAATACGAAACAAATAATAAAGACTTATTTCTCTTTAACTTCTTTAATCGCGATTATCTCAATTGTTGCGATTTGGGGCTACGCCACTATTGCTCTCAATGCCTCATATGAGGTTTTTTATTCGAATCTAACCCCGAGCGACGACGCAGTAGTGGACCTCCTCGCCGTAGGTGGCGCACACAAGTTCAAGGGGACCTCGACCAACTTGGAGTGCACAACTGGAGGCAATTAGCTAAAGACCAAGCTAAATGGAGAGGATTGTTGGTTTAGGCCCAGATTCACCCCGAACTGTAGCGCCACCTAAGTAAGTAAGGTATTTTTATTTAACTTGGCCCTTTACAATTTATTTGGACTAGTTTTTGAATTCAACATCAATCAAGTGGCCGCCTTTATTGACCAAAGCAAAATGTGCCCTTTTTGCTGCGTTTTCCATCACTTTTTGCAATTTCTCGGGCGGCATAGCAATGATTTCGGCACGAATGTTTGCATTGAGCTCGTCAATGGTCTGAAGCTTGCTGGTGTACACTTTGCTTTTCAAATAACCCCACAAAAAGAAGTCCGGAGCAGTCAAATCTGGAGATCTGGGCGGTTAGTTAATGTCGCCATTTTTTGACAGCACACTTCCAGGGAATTTTTGTTGCAGAAACTGCATTATTTGAATTGCAGTGTGGTATGGCGCACCGTTTTGCTGAAACCAGTAATCATCCAAACCTTTTTCACACATTTGTGGGCAAACATAATGAGCCAACATCCACCGATATCGATTCCCATTGACTGCTTCACCTTCTCTGAAGAAAGATGACACAATGATGGTTTCGGCGCAAACCGGCCCAAACAGTCACTTTTTGGTCATGCAATGGTGTTTTATGGATCTCATGTGGATTTTCCGTTCCACAAATGCGGCAATTTTGCTTGTTAACGGCGCCAGAGAGTGTGAAATGGGCCTCGTCGGTCATCAAAATTTGCTCCCAAAATCAGGTTCAGTGTCAACCATTCGAGCGACTGTTTGGCCGTATTCCAAGCGACGTGGACGGTCGGTCGGCAATATTCATTGAATCAATTGCACTTTTTACGGAAACAAATGCAAATCATTCTTCAAAATGCGCCGCAAGGTGGTTCCACTGGCGCCAAAATGCTGAGCGCGGTGACGATACGACACATGTGGGTTCTCGGCAGCAGTCTTTCTTACCGCTTCAACCGGTTCATTCGAACGTCTTGGGCGTTGATGAACGGCCTGTCGACGATCTCCCACTGTCCCGTGCTCAACAAAATTCGACACCAAATGACGAATAGTGTTGTCAGACGGTGCGTGTTGGCCACGATATTTGCGACGATATGCGCGTTGAGTTAACAGAACTGAACGACTATTCTCAATGTACAGCGTCACTATTTCGGCGCGTTGTTTCGCTGTGAAGCGATTCACCGTTAAAATTGCACTTAATTGACGTTTCAAAAAAAAAAATGTCTACTCAAGTCAATCGGTTGATAAATGTCAAAGTTATTCAATGTTTACATACCGACATAAAAGATGGCGCACCCGTTACATAAACTGATGAATAATTGGGCAATGCGAATAAAAGTAGTAAAATCTTTTGGTTTTTAGTTTTACGTAGCTTTAGCTATGTAGTTTAAGCTAAAGCTTCCTTTGTAGAATATCTTCCCTTTCGTTTAGATTGAATTTGAATTTGATCGATTTTTATTCTTCATTTTTTCATCATTAACTTATAAAAACAAATCAACATAACCTGCATTTTTCGGTTAGACCGCTGACGATTTTGACTTGAGTTATGGTCAGAAAGTAAGTGTCTTGGACAAGGTTTATTAGTGCTTCTGGTACTAGTTTGGATCGAAGTGACTGCTAAATCAGCTCCCGTGGCACGCGATCAAAAGCCTTTTCTAGATTTATGATCCCATCACCTGATGCGGATCATCATGTTTAGACTTTTTGGATAATCTACTTCTGGCTGCGCAACCTCACCTAAATAATCGCTGTTTCTGGTCACCTTTTCAAGTCTCTGGTCTCTTCCTATGCCGTTTCCATCTGATCCTGCATTATAAATTGCTGTTTATCTCTGCTTTGTAGCTTTCCTGCGACGCCATTTCCCATCCATTAATTCCTATTAGTCATAAGTCGACTTAGTCGACTTTTAACCCTACATGGCTTCGATGTATCTGATTTAACTTTAAATATATCTGACCTTTAACCTTCAGAGTCCATGTATAAGACTAACTGATTTAAATCTGTTTACAAAGTTCTCTCATACAGACCCAATTTTCTAATAAAATATCAATCTCAACCACAAAATCAAGTTCTTGTGGAATCTCCCCATCTATATACTAATTGATTGTTTTAAAATTAGCCCTAAGGCAAACCACATTTGCCACAAGACCTAAGACCAAACTAAAACGCAATTAGCTAACTCGTTTCTAATCTTCACCTCTCAGCACTGTGTATCATCACCATCACGTTGTTATATAATCTCTTTCTCTCCAAAAACTTCATGTTTATTCTCTCCCCCAGGACTAGACCTACACATAGCCAATTTGAATAACACTCGTTTTTTTGTTTTCGACCATCAGTTTTGTTATTCGCGCCAGAGAGGAGCACTACCACCATAAACTACCGACTCTGGCCATTGGTCTTAAATGATTTATAGAAATTAACATCAACGTGTGGAATTAATTTAGTTTTGGGCCATTAAAATTGGCCAAAACGTAAGTGTATGTATGTATGTTAGTCCATCATTTATCACTTGCCATCTCTGGTTATGGTAATTTAATGTTTCTTCTGTTGAAGCCATTAATATTCGCCATAACACGTGGTAATCAATAAACCACTTAGCCATTAGCTTTAGCCAAAAATAACCGCTCTCGCTGTTCAATAAGTTTTACTTTCATATTACGTCAAATGACTGGGCAAACCTATCCCAAGGCGCGAGCTCTGCTGTCCACTGTTGTTATCAAATCGCATCACGTCCTCCTCGTGGAATTGAATTGTTAGCGCAGCAGCTCAGTGATTTGATCTTGATTTCGAGCCAAAGATTGGGGACACTGTGAAGCTACTGCGCTTCATCGAAATGATACACGGCGCGACCATTTGATGGTGGTTTTAGTGCCAATGCAGACGTCATTAGTCGAACGTGTACGCAGTATTAAGTGAGATACAGTCTGTGACACGTTTATCGTGTCACTATGGGTAAAGAAATTATTTTAAACTTTAAAGGGTTTCTTTAGAGGGACTTGGGTACTTCGTCTTTAGGATGACGAATCGGACAATCAAGATGGTAGATGACTCAGAAAAAGAAAGATCGCACCAAGCCTAGAGTTGCACATATTGGTTGGTTGGTTAGGATCGGCTCTCGATGAAGATGCACTTAGAGCACAAGAAGGTCCATTGTACTGCCGATGTGTAAGGTGGGTTTGGTCACACTCTTACTCTAGGAGGAACCATTTGCTTCGTTGTATGAATGCATTCATTTTAGCCGTGCAAGCGTTGCTGAGATCATTTAGATCGTGGAAAAAGTATTCATCCAGGGTGCCCTTACTAATGTTGGCGAGCGCAGGACAAGCGCATAGGAAGTGACTAATGGTCTCTTCTTCCTTTTCATCCCTACAGCTTCTGTAGAAATCGTTGTAGAGGATGCCTTATCTTTGGTCATGTCTTACGACGCAGTGTCCGGTGAGAACGTTTGCTATTTTGGAGAGGGTTCCTCTCTTGTGTTTCAGGAGTCCAGTGTACCTAGGTTTGACTAGTTTTGGCCAAAGTTGTCTGGCGGTGTTGCATTGGCCTAGATATTCCCATTCGATCTCGATAATGTAATGCTTATGCTGCTTGCACCAGAGGAGACTTGTCAACCCAGTTCGTCAGCAGCACAATTCTGGGCACTGCTGCGGCAGTCTCTCACTGCCTTAGATTTTGTAGTGCTGGATACGAGGGATTTAATGGCTGCCTGACTGTGGACGTAAATAACAATATCCGACGTTGATAGTGTATTAGCCGCCAGCCAATCAGCGGGTTAGGAAACTGCGGTAATTTTGGCTTGAAAAAAACTGCAATGGTTCGGAAGGTTAAAAGAAAAGTATATGTCCAGGTCTTCTAAGAAGATTCCGGCGCCAACTCCGTCCTTGGTTTTGGACCCATCCATGAAAATTGACAGCGATTCGTTGTATAGAACATCTCGTTGAGTCCACTCAGCTCTGTTCGGTATTGAGTGCATGTAGCCCCCGTTGAACTCATATTCAGTGGGCAGGTCGTCAGTAGAATTGGGAAGATGACAGTGCATCGAAAGTACTTTGGCTTGTCCCGTGTTATGCTCCTTCCACTGCTTGAAGCCTCTCAGCTTTATTGCTGAGCTGATAGCTAATTGTTTACTGACTCTGTCGATCAGGAGTAGGTGGAGTATGGTTGGGAGCGCCGCTGTGGGTTAAGTTCCACATATTACTTAATGGTTTTGTCGTCAATCCCAGGCTGTTTGTTTCCAGTTCATCTAAGCTAAATGGAAATTTATAGTGGAGTGATACACTCCTGATGCAGAGCATATATGCGATCGTTGCGAATAGCATGGGGCGCTAGCCAAGCCCATTTTGAACAATTTCCACTTTTGGAGTACTGATAACCCACACATGATACGTTCATGAGGCATTTATTGTACATCCTTACATAGTTGCCGCTTTTTTGCGGAATTAGAGCCGAAGAGATGCCTGGGCCATGTTTCTTCAAGGACGTCGCATACAACACCATCACTGGTCCCCTATAGAGAGAAATTGGAGACATGCTTGGGGACTGAAATAGAAGAGCAGAACCTGCAGTACATGCGATTTCGCAGCTTGTGAATTTTTTTTAAGTGTACGAGTATGTTCCCGGGTCGTCTTGTCTCACGTTTGGGCTATGGACTGTAACCTAAGAAATCGCACGATTTAACGGTCATTGACTTTTTTTTGTGGGTTATATGGAGAGGTAAGGTTCATACCAATAATCCTTAAACCATGGAGAAGTTGAAAGGGAATATCCGCAAAAAAACTGGCAACATTATCCCATTTGCTGGACGTCATTTTCCCGTTGTGATGAACCAATTTCTAAAGACCCAATAAAACTTAGTAGCATATAACGTAAGGGGCTTTATTTAAACCCACCCTGCACATCTACATCTTGGCGCAAGTCATAGAGCCCGCGGCTGTATCTTCTTTTACATTCGTCCTCTTCATAAATATGACCAAATGTCCTGTGATGGATATGTCTTTCGAAAAACCCACCGTCGAACACTAGGCGCCATGGTTAGGTTAGGTTGGCTGTCACATTTAAACTATCGAAGATCCTTTATGATACCATCAACCCACTCAGAGACTAACAAAACCAACCGGAGCTTTTGATAAAGCGATGGATGCCTATGAAGCCTAAATATGCCAGATCGCCGAGGTATTCAAGGAAGGGGGATCCTAGATGAAGCATTCTTTTATGCGACAGGGCTGGACAAGTGCATAGGAGGTGAAGGATGGTTTCCTCCTCGTCCCTACAGCTCCTGCAGAAATCGTTGGAGAAGAGGCTAAGTCTTTTGGTATGTTGGCCTATAAGACAGACACCGACAACTCAGCTGATCTGTGATCGATTTAGCTTGGGCCAACTCGGCACTATGTTTTTGATCCAGCCTAGACCAGATCTGACTCGTAATGTGACACGTTGAGCCGTTTTCCCATCTGAGGTTGGTCTTGCTAATTGCGTTCAGCTTTAGCAGATGCTTACATGTTTCCTTTTGTTTTATAATTTGCGCATACTCAATGGGTTATACCCTTACAATGTTTACACACAGTGCCAGCGTAGCGAGGGGCATACCCAGGGCTTGCCTATCAGGCAGAATCCTTAGAATTGTACCCTGTTTGGCGAGCTTGTCCACCCTGCAGTTTCCTAGAATGTCTGTGGCCTGGCACCCAGCATAGGTGAATGTTGAACTGCTCTGTCATCTCCATAAGAGGTAAACTAGGCGCCGTACTATATAACGAACATTGCCATAACCACGCTCGATAGAGTTTCAGTATTACTTACTTACTTAGATGGCGCTACGGTCCGGGGTGGATCTGGGCCTCAACCAACAAACCTCTCCAGCTAGCACGGTTACGAGCCAGCTGCCTCCAGTTGCGCACGCCAAGTTGGTTGAGGTCCCCCTCCACTTGTTTGCGCCACATACCGCGAGGTCGTCCTCTACTGCGTCGTCCATCCGGCGTGGATTCGAAAACTTTCTTAGCGGGAACGTTGGGCTCCATCCGCTCTTAATGACCCAGCCATCTTAGTCTCTGTATGTGAACTCTTCTGGCTAAGTCGATGTCCTTGTACAGGCCGTATAGCTCGGCATTGTACCTTCTCCTCCACTCACTGTCTATGCAGAAGAGTTTCAGTATTGGTTCCATTGTTTTGCCAAACCGAAGTAGCAATGGTTTTCTTGCTGAATCTCACTAAGATCTCCTTTGTGGAGTTTACGTTTACTCTGAGGTAGGCGATCTTCTTAGTAACCTACCTTTTGAAGACACCACTTTCCGTGCCTACACCAGTACTGCGCATAATCTGTTCCAACACAAAATAGAAGAAGCCTCACGACAACGTATCTTCTTAATGGAATCTGATGCATGTCCGAAACATTGTTTGTTTTCTAATTTGGCAGAGCGACCACTGGTACGTGCCGAGGCGCAAAACCACACACAGTGTGCGATACTGAGCAGAGATATGCCTCTTCTTGTACCATCACTTTCTCTGTTTGGTTCGTCTTTAGGAACTGCTGGTGCAGTATTTCGATATTCCGGGCTTAATACCAGGTGCCAATTGCTTGGGTTTCTTCCTAAATATGCCGACGTGCTTGCGATCGCGGGATGCCTCGTAGGTTTTTTCCTGTACAAAGTTAAGTTTTCTTTTCCTTAAATCGACTCAGTACTCTTCTCTAGAACCTCTTGTCTTGTTTATGTAATGCTTGCAAATATTTCATTTCTGGTAACATGGGTTTTTCTTTAAAAGTGACTGGTAATCCAAAACGGTCTCGAGTATCGCTATTGTAATAGTGCGACGAAGAGCCGACAGTTAGTGGGCATTTGGGTTGGTGGTAGCACAGAGAAGAGTTTTTCACTCATAAAGGGTATCTGTACCTAACCTGCTCCTAGCAACCTTCTGGATTCATTTCTATCACATGCATTTGGGCAGTAATACTTTGTAGTTCTTCTCTGGCAAGTGGCTCTAGAAAAGATCTCTCAATCAACCATAGCAGAAGAAAGATGAGCCCTGGTCTAGTTGCTCTAAAGGGTGCATCTTAACTTACGCGTCCGGTGTCTGGTGGACTAAAGCTAAATGAGTCGCACCCGTCATAAAGCTGCAACGGCTTCAATGGTGCTATGTGCACCTGCCCCACAGAAAGTTTAGAGGCGGCGATTCGCAATGTGAGCATTCCATGATCTCAAATGTTTGCTTTTCAATTTTTCCGAGTTAGAGATGTTCAGCACGGTGTCCGACTTTATGCCTAAAACGCTTTGATTTAGCAAAGGTTTATGATTTAGATCCCAAGCTGTAATTTTTAATTTTTTTTTATAAATTGCGCCCACTCAAGGGGTTATGAATACCCTTAACATGTTTACACACAGTGCTGGCGTTAGAAAGGATAGATAGAGAGGGAGAGAGAGAAAGATTTGGTGTAGTGGTTTATGCTTCAGAGAAACTCCGGGGGTGGCGTCCAAATAACTGTGAAGATTGTTGTTATTTATTTGTCTTTGCTTTTGAAAATCAAAGATGCCAGATCTCAGACAGCATTAGCCAAACATTTAAGCATTTAACGCACTAGGTTTTCAATTTATCAATTCAAAGTCCATTTTGCGATGCTTAACAAAATTTGGTCCCTATATGGGTAGTGGCGCAATCACACCGATTACTTTTGAGGTTATTCTGTTTTCGACGATTGTCGTTTTATTCATAGCTACGACCTGCTGACCGTTAAACGTTACTAACCAATATTTTTTTCGTGTAGAATATTATTATTATTATGGTATTTCACATTGAAAAAGTTATGGGAAAGGATTCGTGGTACATCTCAGGAATAAAACGACAATAGTCAAAGCGCGAAAACTGCCAACGGTAATCAAGGTGATAAGTGTTGAAAGAAATGAAACTGCTGATCACCTAACCAGAATGGAGTTATTCCATCAACCTCAATCCTTCTGCTGAATCTCAGACTCTGCTTTCAGAACTTTTGTAAACAGATGGGGGAGTAGATAATAGATATATCTTGTGCGGTGCAAGTTTAATGTGACCTTTAGCAGATCTATTGCGCCCCTCAAACTAAGGCTCAAGTCGATTGTATGCTCGGTCTAGAGCACTTCCTTCAGTCCAGTTGCTGAAATGAAAAAAATAAAATGAAATGAGGTATGTACCTAAGTGATTTCTTCTTTCGTGGATCAGTGCTTCGCATTTCATAAGAAGGTGCATGTTCCTTTCCCGATGCCCTCTTTGCTTATTCTCAGGAGACCATCTCCTTGGCAATTTGCTCTAGCACTATCTGTAGCGGAGGAATACCTACGATCACCTCTAGTGCTGCTGTGGGACAGGTTTGCACTGCACCTGCTATACATCCCCAGGCTAATCTTTGCACCTTGCTCGGCGATGTCCTCGTCGTAGTTAACATTGTTCGATTAACCCATGCCACTGCCCCGTATGTGATAATGGGTCTTACTATCATCATGTACATCCACCTCAGTGTGGCTGTGCTGCAACCCCAGGCCTTTCCTGAAATGTTCCCGCACACCATAAGATGAGGGAGTAATATGTGCCTATCTTAATGATACAACATCAATGGGCTCAAACAGGCTAAAAAAAGACACATGTCCCTTAAAAAGAAATGGCAAAACATATCCTCAAATACAGATTTATGACCTTCCTCGCCATCTTAACAAAATCAATATCACTGAAGATACTATCTGCCACTTGTTGAAAAGAGGACATGGGAACACATAATATTTGAGTGCGTGGGTCTCCGTGGTATTAGACTTAAGAAACTCCCCCTCAGGAATCATTCTCGCTTCCATTAAGGCATGGACAGGCCGCAAGCATGGCGAGGTAGATTTCTACACAACGCAACCGCTAAGTCGACATTGATGCTTTTGCGCGTAGATTCTAGTACGACAATTCTCCCTACTGTCCGAATTGCATCCAGGCTGAGAAAGATGCCGAACATCTATTTTTTCACTGCCCGCCATTCGACCCCGAAAGACAAACGCTAGGAAATAAACTTACAAATACTCGTACCAACCCCCGAGAACAAGTCCATCCTATGATCCAACCTCAGGAGAAATGGAGTGATTATGCAAAGCATATTACGACACAATTAGGACACCTCAAACGAGAAAGGCGACAGAGTGATGAATCACCAACACGATTATGAGCACGTAATGCTGTTTGCCCCCACGATGAAATGCCAAGACGGGGCAGTACCGTGGGGAAAAGCGCAATGAAGGGGAGGTGTTTTCTGGTGGGCGGAAATCCCACATTGTTAATGAGTACGGGCTCAGTTTCGTCTTTTAAAGATCCGAGGGTAGGTGAAAAATCTTCCATAGACACTATGAGAATAGCAAGCGCTTGCTCATAGTAGTGTCAAATTCTTACTGACTAAAAAAACACCACCCTTCGATATAAATTTGTTAGATATCGCAACTAAGTAATAACTTATCAAGTAATTTTTCTATCATGAAATAAGAACGTTTGGCAAGTTACTTTCCACTGAAAGATCCTGTATATTCCGCAATCTAGACGCGGTTAATCCTTATCTCGCCAAGTCGAAAGGTTTCGTCCTTTGTAGTCGGCGCAATAAGTTGCTCTCATCCAAAATTTGTAGGACTGTATTGTTGACATGTCCGATTATTCGGTTTCTATGCTTTCTCGCGAAGCTTCTAGTTTCAGCTTCAATTGTCGGAATTCCGAGATCCCTGTGGATATCGTCGTATCTACTATACCACGGTGCTTGAACAATTTCTCTTAGCACTTTATTTTGAATGAATGAATGAATATTTGGCGCAACAGCTCTTTAAGTGCCAGGGCCTAGCTTCTCGCAACCACTCATGTTGTGTGCGTTATATTTTTCACACGAATGGAAGGGACCTACAGTTTAATGCCGTATCCGAACGGCGATTTGAGAAGCTTTTTCGAGACAACAATACTCTCGGATGTTTGTCAGACGCTCGCGAGAGGTGGGACCGTGAAAAAACTTTTTGGTGTTTTGTAGGATTCGAACTCGGAATCCTCACGCGTAGTGATCCGACACACTAACCACTTACGCCACGGCGCCCTTTTGAAAAGTTTGTAAAATATTGACATTTGTTTCCTTGGCACAACCCCAAAGTTGTATACCGTAGGTCCACACCGGCTTTAGCACTTGCTTGTATAAAAGCAGTTTGTTCTCAGTACTGAGCTGGGAATGTTTTCCGAGTTCCAACTCATTCCTAAAGAGCTCAATTCCTCCTAAACTGTTCTGTGCCACGTTTGCCTAGGGCGCCCGGCTATTCTGCCTGCCTGGGTGAGCGGATTCCACTGCATGGCGTATTTCGCAATGGATTTGTCTTCGCGCCGTAGGGTGTGTGTCCAATCCATTGCCTCTTTCTTCTTCGTATAGTAATGCTTATAGGTTCTTGGCCCGTTCTCAGATAAAGTTGTTCGTTGGAGATGCGGTTCGGCAAAAAAATCCTCAAGATGATTCTTAAGCATTTGTTTACAAAGACTTGCAGCTTGCGTGTGTTAATGGTGTCCACCTTCCAAGTACTACACTCATAAAGCAGCACTAATTCTACGTTAGAGCGGAACAATCGCAGCTTGGTTCTTAAGCTGATAACATTACTTCACCAGATTTCAGATAGCATTCCGAACGCAGTTTTAACCTTCCCGATTCTGCTGCACACATCCAGTTTGGTGCCACCGCGATTATCCGAGACCACACTTCCTAAGTAAAGAAAGTTATCAACTTTCTCGACTTCCTGTCCGGCAATGTAAAGTTGAGCGCGGATATTAGAAGTGCTCAGGGCTTTTGTTTTGGCTGTGTTTATTTTTAGCCCCACTTTGTTCGCCTCAGCTTCTAGATATTGGGCCATCAAATGAAGATCCATTATCCGATGTGAAAGTAGACAAACATCGTCAGCGTAATCTAGGTGTTTAAGGTAAGATGTAATCGTCCAACAAATTCCATAGTTGCCTTCCGTCAATGCTGCATGGAGTACATCGCTGATAACCACCAAGAATAATAGTGGTGACAGTATGTACCCTTGACGTACTCCACTTTGGACTTCAAAATCCTCCGACACCTTACCATTGTGCACGACGTGACACTTACCGCCCTCGCATGTAGCCTTGATAATAGCTATAAGTTCTTCTGGAATGCCTGATGGATGCAGTACGAAGGCGTAAATGAGCTACCATAAGATGATGATCTCGTTCTTGTCCGACGTCAGCTCCACGTCTGTTTCGGACGTCCAGGAGGCAATTTCTAAAGCGGCGACTGATCGCAATGTGGTCGATCTGGTTGGATGTTCGTTGCCTATCAGTAGAGACCCAACTGATCTTATGGCAGGTGTTATGCTTAAACAGCGTATCTCCGATGACTAGGCGGTTGGTATTGCAGAAGTCCACAAACCGCTCACCGTTATCATTACGGTCTCCCACGCCGTGAACTCCCATCACGTGCTTAAGCATGGTGTTGTCGCTATCCACCTTGGCATTGAAATCTCCCATCACCATTACGATGTCCCCATTAGGCGTTTGGTTGTAGGCGGCGCCTAAGTGGCTATAAAAATTATCCTTTTCATCCTCAGTCGCGTCTAGAGTCGGAGCATAACACTGTATGATGGTAATTTTTCTAACTCTACTCTGGAACCTAGCCGTCAATATCCGGTCACTATGGGGTTTCCAGGATATGAGGCTACTACGTGCTGCTGGAGTTAGCATGAGTCCTACGCCAGAACTCCGTGCACTTCCAGCTGGTTTACCAGAGTAGAGCATGACAGTACTTTTTTTTGGGGAGATGTATTCCCCAGCATCGTACCATCTTATCTCGCTCAGCCCTAAGATGTCGATTTTATACCGTGCGAATTCGCGCTCCAATTGGAGGAATCTGGCGGTATAAGGCCCTTCCTTGAGTGAGTCCAGGAGGGTCTTAACGTTCCAGAATCCGATCGTTGTCCGTGTTCGATAGCCAAAGGTCGTCATCAAATTATCAGTCCTTATCCGAGGCGATAGTTTCCGTTTCGGAGCAATAGTTTGTTTTACGGTTGCGGCTCGCTGGGCCACAGACCAGCCGACACTTATCCTGTTTTTTGGCGCACGAAGCTCGCCATTCGTCCACTCCCGTTAGCAATTTCCGAAGAAATTCCCAGAGGACACCACGAGGAGGTGGGAGTAGGGCTTACTAACAGAGCTGCTAGGTTTTCGGCTGCACTGGCTCCTTCTCGTTACTTAGCGGACCAACACCTATCGGGAGATGCTGCCCCTACGAGGCTTTTGTTAGTCGTTTGCCATCCAATTTCTCTATTTTGGTTTTTACATTTAATTTTCACGTGTGAATTCCATTTCAGCCTTGCGTCGAGTATCATTCCCAGGTATTTGGCCTCGTTTGCAAAAGGTATTCGGGCCGAGTCTAGAAAAATTGGCAAGTTATTAGTTTTCTTGTAATTGAAATTCGCGTGAATAGATTTAGACCCATTGAGGGCGATCCGCAAGTCCCTCGTCCATTCGTTTACATTATTCAGTGCGTTTTGCAGTCGTTTCTTCGATTGTTTTACCTGCTGCTAGGATAGCGGTGTCATCGGCAAACGTAGCAAGGATAGTGCCACCTTCGTTCGGTATATCACGTGTATATAGCAAATAGAGAAGCGGTCCAAGAACGCTTCCTTGCGGTACGCCGGCCGAAATTTCTTTGAGCTCGGAGTATTGACTCCATGTCTAACACGAAAGGTTCTATTCCCGAGATATAATTCTAGAATATCATATAAGCATAGAGGGAGAACTTGTCGTAGTTTGCATTTCAAGCCATCATGCCACACTTTATCAGTCTTGCGAGACGTCAAGAAATACGCTTGAGCAAATCTTTTTTTCTTCAAGTGCTTTCTCGATTACGTCAGTAATTCTATGCACCTGGTCAATCGTCGAATGCTTACTTCTGAACCCAAGCTGGTGGTCAGGGATAAGATTATTTTCTTCTATAACCGGTTGGAGACGCCTTAGTAATATCCTCTCGAAAATTTTCGATATGATTGGAAGAAGGGAAATTGGTCTATACGATTTTACCTCATTTGGCGGTTTTCCTGGTTTTAAAACCATTATGACTTATCGCAACTTTCCATTGGCTCGGCACGTGTTTTAATCTGAGCGCAGCATTTACAATATGGAGAAGCTTAATTAATGCTTTTCTAGGTAAAACTTTGAGAATTTCTCCGGTAATCAAATCATAACCAGAAGATTTCTTAGGTTTTAGATTCTCGATCTCATGTTTGAGTTCCCTTAGCGTTGAACCTGTGAGCGTTAAATCGTCAGATGGTAAATCCATCCTATTGAGGTTGTCGTAAACCACTTGACCATCGTACGGCTTAAAGGTTTCTTCCAGGTGCGCCGCAAAGACGTCCGCTTTTTCTTTATCTTCCCTCGCTTATTCATTTTGATTTAATTTGATTGGCGGTGCGGGGACTTTGGGCCTTTAGGTGCCTTTTACAGCTTTCCAAAGTGAATCATTGGAATCGTTTTTCGCTGTTAAACTTTCAAGGTAAGAGCCTATTGCACGATTGTTAAAATTCTTAATAGTCTTCTTCAACAAATTTCACAGACGATTGAAGTGTGCTTTATGCAGCGGAGCACGACTCTGTTGCCATTTTTTACGCGCCTTTCTTTTTTCCTTGACCAATTCTTTTATTTCCGGAGGATATTGTAAACCGTATGCGAACCCCACAGGCGGATCAGTAGAAATGCAGTGAAGTGGGAGGGTTATGATCCCTTATTTTCGGATCATAACCTCGCTGATAAAAGGAAGAAGAAGATATCGTAAACCGTATCTGTCCAGCGTTTTCCTTGGATTAGGCGTATTATTCCAAGGGGCGAGCTGTACGATCTCAACGAAGCGATCAACTTCAACCTCAAGTTCATAGGGTGTCGTAAGTGGAACGTTCAGTTCAACATTATTTTCAATTTCGTTCCTAAGGCCTTCCCAGTTAGTTGTTCGACCAGTTAATCTCGCCGGCTCTAGGTTATAGACTAGTTTTTCGCTGATTGTTAAAATAACCGGGGAATGATCAGACGACAGATCAAATAAACAAAACTTCCATCAAGAAGGGGTGAATATACGTACTTCCTGGTTTACAACTCTGAATGCAAAGTCGATTCCAGCAGAACTGTCCCGACAAGAGGTTCTTGCTAATCGTTTACTGATATGTGTACAACTTGGAATCCCTTCTGTCGTCTGTTCATTATTGTTCTCTATGGATGATATTTATTTATTTATTTTTTGTCAGTAAGTCACTCTATCACGTCAGTCAATATATTTGGGTAACCACTTAACAAGGGAATTATGTCTAAAATCTAAAACACCATGTATTCATTAACATCATAACGTACATGCATTCCACGAATTATGCCTGGGAATAGATTTCATTATCGAAATTATCACTGACAAACGATGGATGATCAACTTCAAGGTGAGATCGAACAAAAAAGATCAGAGCAACAACAAAAACTGGCTGGTAATAAATTTATCCGGGAGTAGATGTGCTACGTGATTTGATTCCAAAATCTCAGACTAAGCGGATCCATGCTCAATTCAAAATGGTGACACTTAATGGATTTATTTTGACAAAGTCTCGATACATTCCTAAGGCCTTCGAGGTCATGATCAGCAGATTGCTGCCAATCAGATCGTAGAACAACTCCAGGATGGACGTTAGCATTAATTTACACTATAAGTATAATTTAGATCATGTGGCGGTTTTTGTTTAGAACCAACTCGTACATAGTTGTGGTTTCACTTTCTTGGTGCCTTCTTTCTGCTCTTGTACCGGTTTTTGCTAGAGAGAAGAACTGGTATTAGATAAGATACAATCTGAAGCGCGGAAAGTGTTAAAAGTTGGTGGAAGATGTGACATCCTACTTAACATTTCATCCAGACCTGAAGCAAAGTCTTTAAATATGTTATTGATGTAGTTTGAGTAAGTATTTGTACGGCAGTATCTATCTGGCAGAGGTAACATCTGAATAAATAAATGCTCAGATATGTACGAATACTTTCCATATAAGCCCATTCCTTTGGTGAACAATTTTTCCCTAGAGTCGAGGCCTGGCAACCAAATTTTTTTTGTTAATAAGGAACTGACATACATGTAGATGTAGATGTATATAATAGTGAGGTGTAAGTGCACTGCGCCCTTTAAACGATCTGTTGTGCCCCCATACTACGGCTTTAGCCGATGATATACGCGGTCTAGAGCATTTCCTCCAGTTCAGCTGCTACCATGAGCCTGAGTATCTGATAGGAGATACCCACTTAGGTGATTTATTTTTTTCTGGATCTGTGCTTCGCATTCCATAAGAAGGTGCGCTGGTGTGGCTGCGAAGTTCCTGCAGAATCTGCAGTGTCCGTCTCCCTCTATTCCCAGTTTCCTAAGGTGCTCCTTGAGTCTGCAGTGACCTATTAACATGTCCGCCAAGATGCGAAGTCGATTCTTACGAACTCTTAGGCAGGTTCTGCTTTTTTTCTGAATTTCTTTTGCCTGTCTTATTTTGGGTATATCGTCCCAATGTTTGGCCGATTTGTTCTCCTCCTCTTTCCTTACATCTTCCCGTATTTTGTGGGGTCCTATCCCACAAAAGGGGGTTCTGGTCCAAGGAATGGCGTGTCTGATCCGTCTCTAGCTAGTTCATCAGCTGCTTCGTTCCCCTCCACTCCTACATGTCCTGGTACCCAGTAGAGAGTTACTGGGCCCGAACACTCCTGCTCCAGTACCGGTAGATGTTTTCGATCCGGCTGGGTACCATTTAATTGTGTGTTGTTCGGATTGGTACTTATCGGACTCACTGCTTCAATCTCTTTTGCTGCTCATCTTTGAGTCGCATTTTCTTTCGAAGCAGTATTTCTGGACCATATCGTCGCTGGGCCAGTCCAGAAGCGGCATCGATTTGGATAGGGCTACTCGCTCTTTGTTTGCGATGCATGTTCCTCTCCCGATGCCCTCTTTGTTGTTTCTAAATATGGTCTCCTTGACGATTAGCTTTATCATTATGTGTAGCGGAGGTATACCTACGATCACTCCTAGTGCTGCTGTGGGACAGGTTCGCATGTTATGCATATGCAAGCTAATCTTTGAACTTTGTTGAGGGATATCCTCGTCGTGGTTAGCCTTGTTCTGTTAACCCATGCCACTGCCCCGTAAGTGATGATGGGTCTTACTATCATCAGGTACATCCACCTCAGTGTGTCTGAGCTGCATCCCCAGGTTTTTACCTGAAATGTTCCTGCTCACCATAAGTGCTCTAGTGGCTTTGGTTACCATAGCTTCTACATGTCCAGAGGAGTTTGCTGTTTAGTGTTAGACCTAGATACTTGACCTGTTTCTATGGGTCGACCCTGATCCCTTCCAACAGGATAGGTTGCATACGCTTTAGCTGTCTTTTCTTGGTGAAGGGTATCACAGTGGTTTTGGTAGGGTTCACTCTATGTCCTACCGTTTTACACCACCTCTGTGTGATTCTTAGACTCCTTTGAATGATTTCACATAGCGTTTCTTCAAACCTCCCCTTTTGCGACAATGACTATATCTTCGGTGTACCCCTGACGCGTAATGCCGGCATCTGTCAATTTGTGCAGTAGTTCATCTACTACAATGGTGATAATACACCTCCTTGTGTGCAGCCTCTAGTGGTGCTTATTGTGGTGGTTTTTTGTCCCACCTCTATCTCAGCAGTCCTAGTTCTTGGCATCTCACACATCCAATTACTTGTGGTGGGATTTAGTCCTTTTATTTCGAGATCCCTCCTAATCGCTTCATTATAGATGTTGTCGAAGGCTCCTTTGATGTCTAGAAATGCGCATGCTGCCATTTCCTTGCTCCCCAGTGTATCCTGAACCCAAATTGTCAGCTGGTAGAACGCAGTTTTAGTGGATCTTTCTGCTCTGTAGGAATGTTGATTGCGGTGGATAGGTATTCTTCCCAGCACAGTCATTCTTAGGTGATTATCTATGACCTTTTCTAGCGTCTTTAACATGAATGAAGTTAGGCTGATGGGTCTAAATGATTTTGGTGAAGTGGTGTCTCTTGGTAATACTTAAATGACTAACATACATACGAGTATGTATCTAAGGATCATCAGCATCTGGTCATACTTCCGGCTTGTCCCGATGGGAAGCTGAAAGATTCTCTATCAGAATTCCAGACTGAAATGACTGGACGAATTGACAAGCCGTCAGGAAAAGAAAACTGGGTTTCTACATGACGATTCCGTGACGAATGTCAGTACAGGAAATGAGGATTACTAGGAGTCAAACCTTCATTTAAACTGAACAACGAGTGCAACTTCTTTCAAGCTGAAATCACAGTCATTATCCAGGCTGCAAAAATCGTTGAAGGCAATTTCGTCGGAAAGTGCATTGACAGCGAAACAGCGATTAAGGCTCTGGCCTCCGCAGTAATAAGAGCAAGACTTGTAAAAAATTTGCAAGTTGCAACCTAATGATGCTGACTACCGGGGCATGTGAATATCGAAGGGAATGAAGGAGCAAATGGAAGGCTGGCACTTTAAAAATGTATATTGACGATGAAGGTACTAGCAGAACCAATAGGCTCTGGATTCAGCTGAACACATGCGCTACAACTAGAACTTAATGACAAGAAGATATTTCTTTCTCTGGTTAAGATTATATTATCACTACTGGGCACTGCGCGCCATTGGCAATCATGCGGAACGTGTCGGTGTCGAGGAAGAAATTGAAACTCTCTCTCAATTGCTGTGTTAATGTCCTGCCCTTGTCGACAGTAGAATATTGACTTTCGGCAGTTACTTCCTTATTGAGCTGAAGAACTTTTTTTAACAAGTCTGTGGCCACGCCCATATGGCGTGAAGGCACTGCGACCAGAAAGATCTATTGTGCAAGGGGCCAACTTTTGGGAAAACAGTACTTCTACTCTCCTTATGAAAACGATAATTACGGCTGCGGAGGAGTCCTTAGGTCTGTTGGAGACATGATCTCCTTAAGGAAAAAGCTTCTCCTAGTTCTACACAGAGCTGCGCACTCACATAGTATGTGTTCTTTGGTTTCGTTCTCTTCTAGGCAGAGGCAGGCGTAAAGTCAGAAATCGTGCTGAGCATATCTAGCTCGGGGAAGTCGGTTAATAAATGAATGAGATCCACATGATCCCTAACTGCACTGCGAATCGCCACTTTTTTGTGAGCTGTAGTACTTAAATAATATTGAGCTGAAAGACCTCTGATTCATATCCTTATTGACATCCAATAAATCCAAGTTCTGGTCTACGTAAGCACTGGCTAAAGTTGCAGGCAACCCATCTATCTACTTTCCTACCTAACATTTATTTGTATCTAGTACTTACAGCCTAATTTTTGCGTTGATGTATTCTAATTCAGTGAACACTGCTTCAACAAGACTGTACGTATTAATCTCACAGCTTAAAGACTTATAGACTTATATAGATGACGGTACACCACTATCTGGGACCTCGGAGTTTTACTGATTTGTGTTAACCTTACCAGCGATATACATCCGCAAATTGTTGAATTCCCTAAATGTTCGTCTGATACTTGACGTCGGTTCATGCAAATAAATCCTTCCCATTCTTACTATAACTTGCTGTCATTCAAGCATCAATAGAAGGCGAAAGTAAGTACGTCTGCATCACCGGTGCTAATGCTTCTTACAGAATCTGTCTAAAGTCCTGATTCTTCGGCAACAGCTGTACGTTTGTGCTTTTGGATAGATCTCTAATTATTTCTCAAGATCCTTCTTCTTCTTTTTCCTTTTATCAGCGAGGCTATGATCCGAAAACAAGGGATCACAACCCTCCCACTTCACCGCATTTCTACTGATCTGCCTGTGGGGTTCGCCTATTTGACCTCAGAAAATATCGGCAGGCCTGCCGATTTTGGATCACTCGGTTACTGAGGCCAATGAAATGCCGATGTCGTCGCATTTGTCTGATCCAGGCGTTTATAGGCCTGCCTTTCCTACATCGATGTCTTTGGAAGAGATCCTTTGGCTCTTTTTTTTTGTTTTTGTTGGGATAGGAAACGCTTGACTGTAGCACTCGGACGCAACTGGTCCATTGTACTACCAGAGAGCAAAACCTGATTTGCCCATTTTATTGGAATTTCCTTGTCTTTCTAAGAAAGCCAAGCAAGCACTTCAGTGATGAAGAGCTTACAGTACCAGCACTTACCACATCAGCACCGAGAATTTGCCACCTGGTACCAGCAAAGGCCGGACACTCGCAGACATAAGGTTTCGCAGTGTCGTCGCTCTCTTCACAAGGGTCGCAGATTGTAGTGTCACTTAAGCCCAGCACGTGTAGATGATTGGCTAAAGCGAAGTGGTGTGTCAAGAGCCAATATGTTGTCTGCAGTCTATTCTGTTAAGAGACAGCAAGAATGCCGCTGATTTCTTACAGACGTCAAACCAACAAACAAATATTTGGCGCAACAGCTCTTTAAAGTGCCAGGGCCTAGCTTCTCGCAACCACTCATGTTGTCTGCGTTATATTTTTCACACGAATGGAAGGGACCTACAGTTTTTAATGCCGAATCTGAACGGCGATTTGAGAAGCTTTTTTGTGACAACAATACTCAATACTCTCGGATGTTTGTCAGACGCTCGCGAGAGGTGGGACCGTGAAAAAAACTTTTTGGTATTTTCTGGGATTCGAACTTGGAACCTCACGTGTAGTGATCCGACACACTAACCATTTACGCCACGGCGCCCAGACGTCCGGGAGCATTTGTTAAGTCAACCTACATCCTGGAGAATCGTGTGAAACTCAATTGTGTTCGTTAAAAACCGACTCGTCAAACTAAGCCTTATCCGAAGACGCTGGGAGACCCAACGCGGGTTCGGGACCTGAAAAATCCTCCTCTGAGCTTTGTCCAGGTATCTCATCGGAGACCTCGTTTCCCAGGATCCTAGAGTGACCTTGGACGCAGATAAGAGACAGAGAATTCAGCCTTGCGACCGAGCTCGAAGAGTTTTTGGTTTCACGAAATATTTTGGAAATGGTTAAAGGGTTAAGCAAGGCCTTAGGCCTAGAAGAAAATAAGTCTAATGTTGTCGTCTTCCACGAGGACGCCAGCGCTAGACCCTTGACTGGTTTTGGAGCCGTCCGTGAAAATACGACTGCATCCCATTCCTGGCTAGGCCTCTGGCCGAAGCCAGTCCTGAACACAAGGGAACTCGAATCTGTATTTGCGTATAAGATGAAGTGCTGATGTCATTGCATCAGACGGCATATCCATGAGACCGGAGCCATGTGATAAGTGTCGTCCAAGTTCATCAAAATTCCGGTTTGGAGTATACAAAAACCCTCCCCGCCTAAGACGATGGATGGCTTTGATAGTGCAGCCCATGATATCAGTATCAAGAGGAGGTAAGTTCAGCAAAGAGTCTAGAGCAGACCCTGGCGTACTCGGAAAAGCTCCCGTGCAACCTAGCTCTTGCAGGTTGCATGCTTTATTAGTCGTAATCTGTCGATGAAACGATAAACCTGAGTTTTCATTTGAGTAAAAAAGTGAAGGAAGAGTAACATATTTGAAAACAAAAGTCGAAGGTTACCGAAGGGCAATAGCATTTCTTAACCGACCCATTTTTGTTGGCCGCAGCATTATCTCAAGCCCTTTACGACCCTTCACCCAGGCATAGGCTTAGGGTTAAGATACGTTAATCGGATGATACCTTAACCTTAGAATATCTAGATTTTAGTTTGTAATACGAGTACAACTACTCCTAATACGAGCTACGAGTTGAATATTCGAGTACAACTACTTTGAATATTCGTAATACGAGTACAACTACTTTGAATATTCGTAATACGAGTACAACTACTTTGAATATTCGTAATACGAGTACAACTACTTTGCTGATTTTTATTACGGTACATTATTTAAAATACTATCTCATCTAACAATTGGCCTTAGTTAATCCAGTCGCAAACTCCATCCTATTGTACAAAGCTCTCCTTATTTCCTGATTCCATTCAGGTAGAGTCTTAGCTGAAGACCAGCTTGAAGGCTGATATGTTTCCTGTGGTATGCAAAGCTTACATAGACTTATCTTTTAATACTCTTATAAGCTTACCATTCGAAAACGCTTCTCGGAGACACCGAGATAAAAAAAAAAACAATTTGGATATATTTAATTTTAACGATTTCCAATAAAGTCCTCTCAAGGACTTCCAACAGTTGCGAGAACCATGAATAGATCTAGAAACGGTCAGGTTTGCAAATTCCTTCTACGGGTTGTAACAGCTCTGAAAAGTATGTATATAAATATGAACTTGTATGCATGAGCCCTCAGGCCTTCACAACTCACGCGTTTTACGAGTTTAGTCTCTAATAACCAAAAGGCATAACCAATACCAAGATAGAGTGTCTACAACTCAGTCTTCCATATTTCACTGTCTTACTGCGAAACAATTTCCACAGTAATCTGTCCTTTGAACCCCAGATGCAATCTTGCATGCACTGTCAAGGTAACGCAAAACAATATTCCCACACCAATTCTGGTCAACAGTGCATAACTGACCATTTAACTGTTTCTCGCCCAAACACCCGCTCCCCCGGGATAAACAAAACGCGGGAAAAACTCCATTCAAATGCAAAACAAACCAGCCAGATACACACACAAAAAAACATTACAAAAAGTATCTGAAACTGCATATCTCAGCGAAATCAAAGTGAAACCCCCAAAGAGAACCAGAGAACCACTGCACGAGAAAGCACGTTCATATGACGACTTCGTCGTGCTGTATACATGCATTGAGACACCACTTGCACACCTCTTTCAAGGCAATCCTCTGTGAGATGTTGTTCTGCAGAGAACGCTCCGATCTCGTCCGGTCCGTGTCAGCGCACAGTGCACTGAAACTGCTCCACTTTTGTCACACCGAATGGCGGACAAATGAACGAAAAAAACTTCTAAGTTTCGACATGAAACTGGATTCCGTTTTGCACATGTGAGGTGCCTTAAGTAATTGTGCCAAACTTTGGAGGCAAAAGGTAAAAAAAAAAGATAAAAAATCCAAACCAACTCTCGTTAGACCTCTGGTCTCCAAACTGCAGAGGTTCACGATTCGGAGGTTCGAAGATTTCACTTACTACAAAGTTTCGCGGTCCAGAGAGAGAGAGAGAGAGAAAGAGAAAGAAAGATTAACAGAGAACCGAAGAGAATCGTATCTTAGCGCTGGAATCGAACAAAGAATTTGGGTTATGTTAATCACCTGTCATGTTCAATTGATTTTCTTGAACGGCAGTGGCGGCGGTGGCAGCGGAGGATCTCCAGCCCGATCGGATGCGATTTTTAATAACTTTTTTGTCGTGCTCTGCCATATTAATGCATTCGACCCGGTTTAGAGCAACGCGATGGCTGGCGCGTGTGTTTGTGTGTCGAAAGTGGCTTAGAGAGTTCGGGTGGCGAACTCTGGGTGATGACTTAGGACTTCCCGGTTTCTACTTTTAAAAACTCTCAGCTTGGCTTACGTTGGGTAATGTTTGGTGTTTAACCTTTTGGTTGAGTGTACCTTTGTACATAATTGGATCAAATATGTTGCACTACAGTGTTACTTTTTGGGAGTTAACAATAATTGAAAGTGAAGTTGAGTTGCTGGTTTCTTGAGTGAGTGATGGTTTCTTTCATAATTATTGGGTCGTGGTTGTGGAATAATTGATCTGCACCTGAAGTAGGAGTGGGCTTAAAATGTTGGTGTTACACAAGTCGAAGTGTGATGTGTTGCATCATTGAAAGTTTGATGTGAGGTTATGCGATGACAGCACTTGATGTGAACTCCCATCAATCGACTGTAGGAATTCTTTGAAGTCAGTGAAACAAATTTCGTGCGTTTAAGAGCTCTAATACCTTGATACCATAGTGTTCTCACTTTGAAATGAATCAACGCCTGAGCTTTAGTTCTGGGCAACTGGTAAACCATTGACACTAAGTGCTCATGATGGTCATAGTACCTGCGCAAAATATGCATCTCACAGTCTCCTTTGCTTTATTACTTCATGAATCTATATATAATATGTACCTATCTACCTACATCTATCTTATTTTGTCATCATTGAATCAATTCTGATGTAGTTTTCACTAATGTATAAACAATTATTTATCTGGCAAGTTCTGAAGATTGAAGTTCACTTATCGAACTCTGCTTTTCAAATCAAAATCTACTACTTACTGAATTCATCTGCATTCGGACGAAGCATCTCGATGAGAATCTTGATTTTGGCGATAGTGTAAGTGAATTGTGAAGGGACTTGCAGATAAAGCCATAGGAGGTCTGTCGCGGCCAACTATTATATAAATGTTTTCATAGATGTTCCTGGCTAATCTTTCATCTGTGGCTTCGTCTGGCATAGCGGGTCCTCTTCTACAAAGAACATCACATGCTACGTTTACGTTGCCACTGCACTGACAATGACTGCACTGCTTTATGTATTGTATCGAAACAGAGCACCATTGCCCAATTACTTTAAAATTGTAATCTCATTGTCTGCAATGAGAGCTCACTGTCTAACAAAGTTTCTGTGGCAGCTGTAGATATGACAGAGAGTTCCCGTGCTATTCCATAGATTCAGTTGTTCATCCCCAAGTAACACCCCAATTTAGGTAAATGGTGTAAATACCTACACAATAGTAGCTTCAATTTTAACCGGTTGTGCCACAGCGGAAAATAATAAATAAATAAGTGGACGTGCGCGGCGAGGTGGCTCATAGTCAACTCTTTGTCCGTTACTCCCGCGAAAGTCCCGGCCAGCTTCTGTACTTGTTACAGAATTGCAACATCTTAACACCAGCCTATGCAACTGGATTACACAGATGCTTCAATCGAGAATTGGCTTTTTAACACAAGAAGATGTAACCATCCGGAGAAAGGTCTGCAGAGGAACCCCCCAAGCTGGAGTTCTGTCTCAGCTAATATGGCTACTTGTAGTGGATGACATCTTGGTAATAGTGAAGGAAAACGGCTTCAATGCGACGGCCTATTCTAACGATGTGGTTATTTCGATTTCGGAGAAATTTCCTCCAGTCCTAAGCAAAAGGCTCAACGAAAGTTTATGTTCTATAGGATCCTTGGTTGGAATTGACCTGATATCATGAACTCAGCTAGAAGCCGTCTTAATATCAAAGAAACCGCGAGTTACTGCGAGTTTATTACTTACTTACTTAGTTAGATGGCGCTACGGTCCGGGGTGGACCTGGGCCTTAACCAACAAACCTCTCCAGCTAGCACGATTGCGAGCCAGCTGCCTCCAGTTGCGCACGCCAAGTTGGTTGAGGTCCCCCTCCACTTATTTGTGCCACCTACCGCGAGGTCGTCCATCCGGGGTGGATTCGAAAACTTTCTTAGCGGGAACGTTGGGCTCCACTCGCTCTAAATGACCCAGCCATCTTAGTCGCTGTATGTGAACTCTTCTGGCTAAGTCGATGTCCTTGTACAGGCCGTATAGCTCGGCATTGTACCTTCTCCTCCACTCACCGTCTATGCAGACGGGACCAAAGATCGCTCGAAGAACTTTTCTCTCAAAATAACCAAGGGCATCCTCATCCGGTTTTGTCAAAGCCCATGCATCTGCGCCAAACTGCAGGACTGGGATGATTACTGTCTTATAAAGAGTTATCTTAGTAGTTCGAGATAGGGCTTTGCTACTCAATTGCCGTTTTAGCTTTCATTGACCGCTAGACCCATCTTTGCTGCCTCGTTCTCAATACTCGTAAATGCCCCATTGACTGCCCGCTGAGTTCTTCCGATTATGTCAATGTCATCGGCATAAGCGAGTAGTTGTACAGACTCGTAAAAGATTGTACCTCCGGTGTTGGCTTGTGAGTTTCGTACAATTCTCTCAAGTACTATATTGAAGAGATCGCATGATAGCGCGTCACCTTGTCTAAGACCTTTCCTGACATCGAACGGTTCAGTGATGTTCTTACCGACTTTGATGGAGCAGCGAGAGTTCTTCATCGCCATTCTGCACAAACGAACGAGCTTGGCAGGGATGCCAAGACTGGACATGGCTCTGTATAACTCGTCTCTATACACGCTATCATAGGCAACTTTGAAATCGATGAAGAGGTGGTGCGTATCGATTTTATATTCATGTGTTTTTTCCAAAATCTGCCGTAGTGTGAATATTTGGTCAATGGTAGACTTTCCCGGCCTGAAACCGCACTGATAAGGACCTATCAGGTTGTTGACGATCCGTTTTAGGCGTTCACATAGTACGGCAGACAGGATCTTATATGCGATATTTAGGAGACTTATACCTCTGTAGTTGGCGCAGTTCAGAGGGTCTCCTTTCTTTAGGATCGGGCAAACGATGCTGAGGTTCCATTCATCGGGCATACTTTCGTCCGACCAGATTTTACAGATGAGCTGGTGCATGCTCCTTACCAACTCATCTCCTCCTGCCTTGAAAAGTTCAGCGGCAAGGCCGTCGGCTCCAGCAGCTTTGTTGGAGTTGAGTTTAAATATCGCTATCCTCACTTCATTCTGATCGGGTTGACGGGAATCTTGACTGTCATCGTCACTGTTGAATGGCTCATTTTCCCTGACAGCGGAATATTGGTCATCATCGCCGTTTAACAGTCTGCAGAAGTGTTCCTTCCATATCCTCAGCACCGACTGCGATTCTACTACTATATTACCATTTTCGTCCCTGCAGGCTTCTGTCCTGGCTTTGAAACCCTGGCATGTTCTTTTTACCTTTTGGTAAATCAATCAATCAATCAATCAATTTCTCATGCTCCTTTTTCTTCTTTCTGAGAAGTCGATGTTCCTCTTTTCTTCTGCTCTTCTGCTCACGTAAAGCTCGTAAGCAGCTCTAGTCCTTCTATGCAGCGCCGCTTTGTACGCCTCTTGTTTAGCTGCATGTGCTTGCCGGCATTCCTCATCAAACCAGGGGTTTCATTGTGGTGGCCGAGAAAAACCCAGTACATCAGAGGCGGCATCTCTGATGGCTTGTTGGCAACGCTGCCACTGGTCTTCCGCATTTGCTGCTGGCGGCATAGGGCTTAGATTAAGATTAAAAGAAACTCGATCGGCAAAGATTTTGGCGGTCTCTTGTAGCCGATTGTAGCCGCCCGACGTCAAATTTCCTCACAGTATTTCGTTGATTTCGCTCCGTTCTGGATATCCGCATCCGTACCTTGGCTACAGCTAGGTAGTGATCCGAGTCCACGTTGGCTCCTCGGAAAGTCCGGACTCCCAGAATACTGGAAGAGTGTCTTGCGTCGATCGCAATGTGATCGATTTGGTTGACGATTTTTCGATCAAAGGAGAGCCATTTTCCATTGTGAATATCGAGACGTGGGAACCGCGTACTAGCTACGACAAAGTTTCGCCCGCCGCAAAGTCGATTAGCCTGAGTCCGTTGTCGGATGTGATGTCGTGCAGGCTGTGCTTTCTGACCACGCTACTAAAGACGTCCTCTCTTCCTAGCTTTGCGTTAAAATCACCTAGGATAATTTTAAGGTCGTGGCTAGGGCATTGCTCATACGTCTTGTCCAAGATCTGGTAGAAGTCGTCCTTCTCCTCATGAGGGACGTGAACGCATATTAGGCTAAGGTTGGCTTATTTAGCCTTGATACGAATAGTCATAAGGCGCTCGTTCACATGCCGGAAACTCAAGACTTCTTGCCTAAGTCTGCCCCTAATGACAAATCCGCACCCGAATAGACGCTGTCCTTTTTTCGTTTTGGTCAGGTGGACGGAAATTTTGACTATCATCGTCTATGTTGAATGGTTCATTCTGCCTGACAGCGGGATGTTGGTCTTTATCGCCGTTATACTGTCTGCAGAAGTAGTTTTTCCATATTCTCAGCACCGACTGTGATTCTACTACTAGGTTTCCATTTTCAGAACCCCTTCAACGATTTCTAAGAAGATCAGCAAAGTCACGACTACAGCACTGGTCTTGATAGTCTTTCTGCTATAGTTCTAGAACAATTTACGAATTCTCAAAAACAGTCCTTTACTGCCCTGATCCAAGTATCAATGTTGCAAGGCGTTTGCTCTAGATTGTAGAATGGCTCCTACGTCATCCACATCCATAAATAGGGTGTGAGAGTGAACTATCTAACTATCGGCCCATTATTAAACTCTCATCTGTACCCAAGCTTCTTGGAAAGCATCGTATATGATATAATGTTCTTTGACTGCACACTGAGTATTTCTGCAAGCATCAAGGCCAGATCGTCAACTGCTAACTTAACTAAATACGTGACAAATCCATCTTGCGCATTTGAGTTGATGTTGTTGCTACACATTTTAAATGAATCTCTTCAAGCTTAAAGCTATTGGGTTTTCAATCGCGATTTAGTTGGCGGATCAAATCGTGCCTGGCAGGATGTCAATACAAAGTCCGTTTTCGATGTAGATTTAGATAGATTCTGTACCTGTTTGTATCTCTAGATACTTCATTTCCTGCCGAATATCCCCTATTGCATTGAATGTCGACAAATGTTATTCTGTTACCTATGACTGAAACCACCTCCCAGAGTTTCTTTCTTCTCGACGAGCTTGTAACATCTGTCATCTCAGAACATGATTTGAGTGTCATCTGTCGTAGTGAACTCAACGTTCGCTCTCATATTAATAACATTATAGTACACGCAGGGCCATTGCAGCACTTGGTGGCTCTGTGAAACCCTAAGAAATTCTCGGATCCTTATAGATACAATGTCCTTTCATCATCAAATCATCAATCACCTTTGCAAAACCCCTCCTCAAGTATGCTATACAAGTATGCGTCGTCACAATTTTACGAAGTCCAGATCGAAGAATCGAATTTGTTCAGCGCAGATTTATCAGTTTCGCCTTCGCGGTCTTTCTTGATTACTATAACTTACCACCCGTATGAGGATCGTCTTAGATTGATCAACAGCAGTTTTGGAAATATATCGTAATATTACCAAAATACTCTTTGTTCGTCAGTTGTTGGCTAGATACATTGATTGCTCCACCCTGCTGCAAATTATTTCTATCAACACAAAACTTCACAACTTAAGGCCTGTACCTCTCTGTTATATTACCGGGCACGACCACAAAAACGTATCCACTGCTGTGTCACTATTAGCGATATGATATTGTCTCATTGAAAATTGGTGGTACTTTGAGTCCTTTAAAGGTGGTCAGTCCTCCGTTCAATCGCTAAGAGTTCAAGTGTTCCAAAACGTTGTCTTATCTATCATCTAGTGCCTCAGCGAAACCAAATGCATTCAAGCGTTTGCCGTAATGTTGTAAATTGCTTACGCCACTGGGTCAGATATATACGAGTATGACTCAAATTAACATCAATTGTGTCGTTCCACATTTAACTTTTAATCCATCTCGTTGCAATTATTATTCTATGAGTCATATACGATCCATACCAAAGTTTTCGTAATTATTCCACCAAATTCACCAAACTCATTCCCGGTGCAACATCTGCTCCAGTGTGTATGTGTCGTGCACCTATGTATCTGGAAATCTAGAATTCATGAAACTCGAACCCATTTCGCTTGGTTCAACACGTAACACAATTACGAAACCGAAATAAAATCTTAGAATGAAATCCATTTGCGTTACTGTCAGCTCGTATCAGATTACCACAGTCTGCGCTTACTCTAGCGTTTCTTGATGATGCTCGGTGTCGGTTTTCTTCTACTTCTGTGTAGATATGACGCACATTTCTTCCTGATTGCCACAACTGTTTTCCAGTTAGTAGAGGGAAACTTTTCCTGCTTCTAGTAGAACCTGTCACAAGCCGATTGTCAACGGGTAATCAATTCTTGGATTCATCATTGACACTTGGCTGTCACTGATTCGCGCACAACACATGACATCGCGACGCGTATCTGTAACATGATAGAGATGCACAAAACTATTCCGGATGAACCGGTGTATGGTCGCCGCAGTAAGCAACGTATAGGAAGCACCAGATTACCCATCGTGGGATTTCTTCTCATTTTCCACATCCAAATGATGATGATCATCATCAGTGCTTGGAAACTTTTACCAATTTTCATTGTATGCCTGTGCATGCCACACATGGGGTAGAGGTACATTTTTCCGTTTGCCAATCCAGCAACAAGTGGCACGCCTCCTTTCTATTTCTGCTGCTTCCGAGTCCAACTTGGAGTTGCACTGTTTGGTGAGGAATTTATTTGGCGATGGTATCCACCAGCACCAACTACCACACTTGGTATGCAATTTACAATGTGCGAGGTAAGATGGCTTTCAGTACACCCGCGAGCACACACAACAAACCATCCGAAGAGCCAGAGGAGGAACAGGAAATTGTTTTTATGGTAGTGTGACACTATTTCAGATGCGCACCGATGGTTGCATGATTGCGTTGCGTGGTGCGGATCCGTAGGCAATTGTTGCAATTATTTTCAATGGTTGTTGTTCGGATGGATAATTGGAATCATTTTCATTTGGAGTTTGGCATAGAAGATGGATTCGACGTTCTAATGATGTTGATTTTCACCGGAGGAAGAGAAGATTCAGGCGAATTTGGTCAATGATGGACTCGAAAAGATTAAGAAGCGGAAATGCCTGAGGCTGTTGAGGTAGCTTAGATATGTGAATGCAGAGGAAGTGGTTTTGGATTCAGGGGATTGGTATATCAGTGTGGTAGAATGCACATGAAGTGTGTGCATTGAAGTGGAACGATAGATTTGAGTTGCGGTTGAGCTGATATCTGTTTATGGTACAAATGAAACTCTTAGACGAATGCTTTCAGGTTGCATGGCATTTTCAGCTTTTCTCTCATCTATTGTGCCAGGGCCGGGATGATACAATCTATATTTAAAATTCAAGGTGTTACGGCTAAGCTTAGTCGTACCATAGTTCCCTACAGATAGTCGCACATATTGTTCGATTCTCCCTGGTTGATGATTTGTACTCGTAGGATATGTCAGGACCTTTGTCCTTTTTCCATATAATTATCATTCGTACTATCTCTTGGTGCGATGTTAAAGTGGTCTTTATTCTCAAACCAGAGAAAGAAGACTATAGTTTGGAGATAAGTTTTAATCTCCCTAATATTGCTGAAGAGCTCAGAACGCAAAGAAAGAAAATCCTTTGAGTGTACATCAGCACGCCTGTCACAGTGGTAGATCTTGCAAATCTGCTTTTCACCACCCTATCTATGGGCTAGAGAACGATCTGGAAGGGGGAACTATATCCTTGGAGTGTTTGTCCACAAAGAGAGTGCCATTGACAATGTTACATTTGATTCCATGTGCCACTCTGCCAGACGGTGTGGAGTACATGAAGACGTCCTAAGATAGATTTATTGCACGCTGTCTCGAAGATTGCTAACTGGTAAGATTTAATGGGGTTGATGTTGAGAGAGGATGCCCGCAAAACGGAGCGCGTTTACTTTGGTGCTTTGTTGCTGTCCAAATTATATCAACCTTGGTGTCCTATACTTGTAAGAGAAAATGTGATGGCCTCGTGCTACCAAAGAATGGTGTTGCTCCAACTTTTCAAATGTCTAGGAGTAATCTCAGATAGTTAGCTGAAGTGGTATAAGCACTTTGAGGCGAAATGGATTCGAGTCCTCAGAATTCTCCGTCAGTGTTGGAGCTTTCGGTAAGATGCAGGTCAAATTGCAAAATCCAAATAAGCTTTCTTAGGTTTTCACTAATGTCTTCCGTGGCGATGGTCTTAGCACCACTTATGGAACTAGGTTAGAACCAATTAAAGCTTCTAATGATGCGAAGAAAGGGTCTTCTAATGTCTAATCTATCAGATCGCCCAAATCGTAAAAATAGAAATCTCCTAGGTGAAGATTTCTTCTATGGGAGAGAGCTGGGCACCCAAAAATAAGGTAAGGAATGGTTTCTTCCATGTAGCTTCTGCAAAAATCATTTGAATATACGCCGAGGCTTGTTGCATACTTGCCTATCAGACAATGTCCTGTAATAACACCTATAGTAGCGCTAATCTGCAGTCGGTTAAGAAAAATCAATTTTTTACAGCATTTCAGATCCAGCTTGGGCCAAATCTGTTTAGTTGCTAGACATGTTGTACCACTTGTCCTTGTTCTTACGATTGCATCCAACTTGAATTTAAATTTGCAAGTAGCGATTGGTATACCTAGAATATCCTTGTCTGGAAGGATGGGTACAGTTGTTCCGAGGCGAGTTTGTCAGCCTTACAATTCCCCGGAATATCCCTATGCCCCGGTAGCCGACAGAGGTGAATATTAAACTGCTCCGTCATCTCCTTAAGAGACGATCGGCAGTCTACTCGCAGACCTACTACTGAATCGATTCCAGAAGTTGATTGCTGCTTGGCTGTCTGAAAAGTTACGGATATCACGTTTTTCTTCAGCCAAGATAAGACTTCCTTAATCGCCATTATTTCCGGCTGGACCACACTACAATAATTTGATAGACGGAAGGAGAGCTTAAGCTTAAGCTTGTCAGGACCTCCACCAACTCCGTCCTTGACTTTTGAGTCGTCAGTATAGAGTGGAAGATTGCTCTAGACTTGTAAAACTAGAGTTGGCTGGTTTTTGGGCAGTGAGACAAAATTCTCCTGCTCTCTGGCTTAAATAGCGGCTGCCCGGAAAACGTAAGCTTCTACCGTACTCGGAGTAGTAAACTGGATAATTGATGAGAAATAGATGGATGGATGTAGATCAGCATATGTAGTGACAGCCAGGCTGCACTCAAAGTATTCAAAGCACCCAAAAATCACCGAAAGATTTTTCTAGAATGCAAGAGCAGACTTATCCATCTTTCCAAATGGAATATGGTTTGTCTTATGGGGTGGGGTTATAGCGGAATTGTAATCAATGCATTCGAGACTCTTCCTCTAAGTCCACATAATTGGTGTCAGATTAGCAAAAATCTTAATGACAGATGGTTTAGTTTAACTTCTTGCGGAGACACTAAGTGTTTTGTGAAAGGACCTGATAAAAATGCTGCAAAATTCCTTCTCAATCTGAGTAGGAGGACTGCAGAACTGTGTATAGTTGGGCTAATCACTGGTTACAATTCATGTGGTCATCACATGACAAACTCGGGAATCATGCAGATCCGGCGCGCGAGTCTTGCCTCGAAGGCGAAGATATTACAGAGCGATTCCTCTGTCCCGCTTTTCCAAGAACGAGACTGCGCATATTGGGCCTTAACGCCATGGGAATGGGTCCAATCTAACTTCTTTGTCTGGCTAAAATTATACGTTACACTAAGAGAACGCAGAAAAGTGACAAAATTATTTTCTTTAGTCTTAAGCGCAATGGATCGCGTTGTATCTAAGTGCTTGGGATCGAATAAAACAAAAACTTTTAGCCGCACCTATGTATATAACTACATTTCATTAACTGATGCTTCCTTCAAGTATTTGTTTTGGATTTTCTGATCTCTACATTATGCATATTAAGACCCGCTGAGTAATTGTGACAATCAACATCGAACTTTGACATGCTGAGCAGCTGGTGCAAGCCCTAGGCCCATAGAATCCATTGATTGGGATCAGAGCATTAATATAGACATTCCTTTTCTAATTCCACCAATTAACTGATAGAGAGTGAAGAGTTGTTGTTCTCCTTCACATGGACGTATCATACGCGGGGTAAGTTGTTCACTATGTTGAATGAACCATTCAACATAGACGATGATAGTCAAAATTTCCGTCCACCTGACCAAAACGAAGTGAGGATATCAATATCCAAGCTAAAATCCAACAAGGCTGCTGGACCTGACGGCTTACCGGCCGAACTTTTCAAGGCAGCTGGGGATGAATTGGTAGAGTGCATACACCAACTCATTTCTAATATTTGGTCAGACGAGTGTATGCCTGATGAATGGAATCTCAGCATCGTTTGCCCGATCCACAAGAAAGGAGACCCCCTCAACTGCGCCAATTATAGAGGCATCAGTCTCCTCAACATCGCTTACAAGATCTTTTCTGCGATATTGTGTGAACGCCTGAAACCCTTTATCAACAGCCTGATTGGACCCTATCAGTGCGGTTTCAGGCCAGCAAAGTCCACCATCGATCAAATCTTCACACTTCGGCAGATCCTGGAGAAAACCCAAGAATTCCAAATCGATACTCACCACCTCTTTATCGATTTCAAGGCCGCCTATGACAGCATCTATAGAGAAGAGCTTTATAGAGCCATGTCTAGTTTTGACATCCCTGCCAAACTTGTCCGTCTGTGCAGGCTGACGATGGAGAACGCTCGCTGCTCCATCAAGGTCGGTAATGACCTCACCGAGACCTTTGATGTCAAAAAAGGCTTTAGACAAGGTGACGCGCTGTCATGTGACTTCTTCAATATTATACTTGAACGGATTGTGCGGAACTCACAAGCCAACACCGGAGGCACAATCTATTACAAGTCTGTACAACTGCTTGCATACGCCGACGATATAGACATTATCGGAAGATCTCAGCGGGCTGTCACCGGTGCTTTTGCAAGCATTGAGGCGGAAGCGGCCAAAATGGGTTTGGCGATAAACGAGGGCAAAACCAAGTATATGCTGTCAACTAGAAGGGAAAACCAACACCGACGAATTGGACAGAACGTCACAGTGGGCAGCTATAACTTCTTCGAGGTAGTAAGGGACTTTGTCTACCTTGGCTCTGCTATAAATTCTTCTAACAAAGTCAGCGTAGAAATCAATCGAAGAATAACTCTTGCCAATCGCTGTTTTTTTGGGCTTATAAGGCAATTCAACAGTAAAGCCCTATCTCGAAAAACTAAGGAGACTCTATATAAGACCTTGATCATCCCAGTCCTGCTTTACGGCGCTGAAACATGGACTTTATTAAAAGAGGATGAAGATATCCTTGGTCGCTTCGAGAGAAAAATTCTTCGTAAGATTTTCGGTCCCGTTTGTGTTGACGGGTTTTGGAGGAGAAGATTCAATCACGAACTATACGAGCTGTACAGCGACATCGACCTAGTCAAAAAACTGCGTATTGGACGTCTGAGATGGCTAGGACATGTAGAGCGAATGGACACCAACGCTCCGGCCCGCAGAGTCTTCGAATCTAACCCGGAGGGACGACGCAGTAGAGGGAATCAAGTTCAAGGGGACCTCGACCAACTTGGAGTGCGCAACTGGAGGCAATTAGCTAAAGACCGAGCTAAATGGAGAGGCTTGTTGGTTGAGGCCCAGGTTCACCCCGAACTGTAGCGCCACCTAAGTAAGTAAGTTGTTCACTTGTAAGCGAGAATGACTGTTGTGAGGAGTTGATTCGCTGCCGAAGTCTATTTATAGATTTGCATGGGTTATTTGATTCAAAGAAAGCTACTACAGCCGCGTTTATGTAAACTTTACTGGCATTCAGAACCGCCATAGTTCTGAGGTTAATACCATAGAAAGCTGTAGCGTTCAATTAGTCAGGGAGACTGGCATCTGCAAATAAAGTTTTTCTGTTTGGATTAGAAAAAGGATTTCCCACACTAAAATCAGATGTTTTTTTTTTTGTCATTTCAATACAAATGGCTTACAATTTGTTTAAGTTAAAAAGGAACTACACCTAGGTTGTGCTTGTATACGGGTTACTTGGTCCATTGTGTTCGCATAATCTATTCAAGGTTTGACGGAAACTTAAAACTGCATTTGGTCTTGACTTCCTATGAAGACTATCATGTTGAAAATCATCATGAAAATATCATGTAGAAAACCGTAACCACATTTATCCCGGTACTCAAAAAATTATACTGCAATGGGTCATACTACGATACTACAGAGATATCTAGGCAATGTATCTAGTACAGACTACACAACACCATACCTAGACTTCACGAGACCATTTCTAAGCTGTCCGAGCAGGGGAGAATAGAAAACGACAGAACGCTTAACAAGCGATACATAGCTAAGTACACCGATGGATCCAATGTGGAAATAGGTGTAGGCACAAGCATTATCTCTGAGCCGCTTGGTATCTCCTTGTCAGCTCGGCTTCCGAACTACAACAGCGTTTTCCCGACAGAAGTCCTAGCAGTGACAATGGGAGCTCGTGAGACTCCGATAAGGGCAATACCACGCGAGGATATCACCTTTTTCATCGACAGCCAGGCAGCGATAAAAGCAATGTCTGCTACCGAAATAAAATCGAAGCTTGTGAAGTGTTGTAAAGAAGAGCTCAAGGTTCGTGGAATACACCACAAGGTAAAGCTCTGCTGGGTCCCTGGACACTAAGGCATACCAGGGAATTCGAAAGCCGACGAACTGGCTAGAGGAGGCCCAGCATTAAACTCAAGCACTATCACTAAACAATATCCAAATTGACTTCTCAAAAGGAACAAACTATCTTGGGATTACTCTAGACCACAATTTAAACTGAAAACCTTATATAGACAGAACTGCTGAGAAGGCGAATAAAGCCTTCTGGGCCTGCTCAACGTTTTTCGGCAAAAAATGGAGATTAAATCCAAAAATAATCTACTGGACCTATACCACAATCATCGCCCCGATAATAGCGTATGCTTCGCTAGTATGGTGGGATAAAGTAAATCAAACCGTCACCCGCTCCGCACTCCAGAAGATGCAAAGACTAGCCTGTGTAGGTATTACGGGCGCAATGCTCACTTGCCGAATAGCTGCGCTGCAAATTCTCTTAAGCTTTCCACCCCTACACATAAATATTATGAAGACTACGGCTGCCAGTGCTCTAAAGCTTCACCTTTTATGCAACAACGTAAATTCCGAATTAGTTGGTCATACGAAAATCCTTGAGAAAATTCCGCCACTTACTCATCTTCCGCTACTTACGCATCTCAAACTTTAAGCCTTAAAGAATCCACCTCAACCACCCGTTCACAGTTAACATCCCTGACCGCAGCTACTGGAATTATCCTCAAATCCCTCAATCAACATCTCAAATCAACTGGTACACTGACAGTTCAAAAATGCTAAATGGGACTGGAGCTGGTGTCTTTGGCCCCAACTACAAACTCTTTACACCATTAGGTACATCCACTACTATCTTCCAAGCAGAGGTCTATACTATCGAGCTCTGCGCCAGAGAATGCATTAGAAGAAACCTCCGAAGATGAAATATTAATATAATGTCAGATAGCCAAGCAGCACTCAGAGCTCTCACGTCCTTTGACTATAGGTTAGGTTAGGTAAAGGTGGGTGTCCTGACAAGGTCAGGACACACTTAGACCGCTTGGGCCCATTGTGATACCACATGAGTAGTGACCGGTCAAGTCACCGGTCACCGAGGGAACCTTAACCTTTCTCATGAGGATGTTGGGTGGGAATGCTGACTGAAAAGGTTAGAGAGTCCATTTACTAAGTTTTTTTCTTACAAAAACAATTTTTCTTAGTATTATCAATAGTCATTAGGCAAGTCACAGTAAAATAGTAAATACATTTAGTTAGGTTACGTCGAAAGACATAGGTTAAGAGTTAACTTTAGCTTAGAGCGCCCGCATGGGGCCAGTAAGTTAGAATAAGATAGTTAAGTTAAATAAGCTAGTTGTAAGCGTTTTTGTTAGCATGTAAGGTATAGTGAATTAAACAATAAAATGCATTGAAAATGAAAATGAAATGAATGGTTAGAGAGGGTGACTGACTCAGTCAACCCTGAAGTCCAAGTGTACCGAGAAGGTATAGTGTGCAACAAGTGATGGGGGGTGATTGATTCAATCGAACCGCCTATACTGTGTGTGCAAGTTATATTGGCAGGTCCCATAAACCGTGTAGGCGTAGAGGTGCATAAGTAAAGTAGAGTGACTGATTCAGTCTAACTCTAATTGCTGTTATGCATGGTATTGACTAGATGGGGTGACTGATTCAGTCAAACCCTTCATACCTAGGTGGACCGTGTAGGTGTAGAGAAGCATAAGTGACTGATTCAATCGAACTAAGTACTGCTATGCATAAAGTGTGGACTAGGTAGGGTGATTCTTTCAATCGAACCCATACCTAGGTGGACCGGGGAAATAGTGGGAAATGCAAAGTAGAGCGAGATGACTGATGCAGTCAATCTTGTGGCTAGGTAGGGTGACTGCTTCAGACAAACCCTTAGTACCTAGTTCACCGTGTAGGTGGTGTGCATGTGAGTAATAGGGGGATTGATTGACTCAATCAATCTCTGTTACTCCTCTGCAGTATTGTTATTTACAGGCATTGGTCTAGTGATATGGGAGGGTTAACTATCGATCTTGGGAGGTGTCTGTTGCAGTACCTCTTGGGGATTGATAGTAACCAATAAGGAGGGGAGGAGGGGTGGTGGTGGTGTGAGGGGGCATTTCAGCTAAACCAGTTGGATTTACCTATGTATCTATGTAAGTTTCTAATGTCTATGTTAGACAGGTCACTTAGGTCCTCAAAGAAGTATTCACCTAGTAGCTCCCTTTTTAGTGTGGCTAGCGCTGGGCATGTGCCGAGGAGGTGGAGACTATTCTCCTCCTCCTCTTCATCTCTGCAGCTTCTACAGAAATCGTTTGCTGGGACACCCATTCTAGTGGCGTGTCTTCCTAACAAGCAGTGTCCTGTGATTATTCCTACTGTAAGGCTTATGTTCCTTCTATTTAATGAAAGGAGATTTTTGGTTTTCTTTACGTCTAGTAAGGGCCAGATCTTCTTGGTCGATACGCACGTAGCTAGATTACTCCATCTATTGTTTGCAATAGCTTGCGCTTCGTTAAACATACGGAGTTTCATCAATTGTATTGGTGGTGCCGGTACCTTTCTATTGACATCTAGAGGTAGTACGGTGCCTAATTTAGCTAGATCATCCGCTTTACAGTTGCCTGGAATATCTCTGTGTCCCGGGACGCAGCACAGAGTAATATTGCATCTGTCCGCAATTTCGTTAAGAGATTCGCGGTAAGTTTTGACCAACTTAGATCTTATTGTTGGCGTTTCCAGAGGTTTAATCGCTGACTGACTGTCTATGTAAAGGACGATAGACTTATCACCTATCGGGTGCATAGAGAGTCTGCGCGCTGCTTCACGAACAGCCGATATTTCCGCTTGAAAGATGGTACAGTGGTCCAGAAGTCGGAGAGCTACGTTTATCATAGCTGATTAGGAAAATATACCTAATCCTGTGCCCTCGGATGTTTTGGAATCATCTGTATAGATTTCTATTGCGGCGTCATTTAGAATGATACCTTCATCCTATGCGGATCTGTCAGGGACGGTTGTGTTATATTTGATATTGAAATCAATAAATGCGGATATGTAAACTGTTACTATGGGATTGGAGTTTTGTATGATTTTCATGTGGCCGATTTGTGAGCTTGACCACCGGAGCGATTCTCTAAGTCTTTGGGCTGCTTTAGATGCTACCATTTTCCCAAAGATGTCAATGGGATATATATTAAGTAGGGTTTCTAAGGCGGCTGTGGGAGTGGACTTGAGAGCCCCTGTGATGCATCTGCATGCTAATCGTTGTACTCTTTCGATACAGTTTGTGTTGCACCTTGTTTCGAGTGCAGGCCATCAGACGAGAACGCCATAAAGCAGGATTGGTCTTACCACCGCCAGGTACAACCAGTGAACTATATTAGGTTGAAGACCCTATTTAGGACCTATAGCCTTTTTAGAGGTGTAGATGGCGATTTCCGCTTTCTTGGTTCGGTCTAGAATGTTCTGTTTCCAGTTAAGTTTACTATCGGGGGTCCACCCTAAGTATTTTGCTTTGTTTGTAAAACTGAGTTCCGTGTTTCTAAGCTTAGGTGGGGCTATGAGCGGGCCTAGTAAAAAGTACTAGTTTAGTTTGGACGGGTTTACATTGAGCCCAACGCTGTTCGTCCATTTCGCTACTAAATTTAGCGACGAGTTCATTAGATATCTTAGGGTTTGGGGGAATTTACCTGAAATGGTTATGGCAATATCGTCAGCATATGCTACGACCTTGTAGCCTTTATTTCCTAGTGAAGTGAGTAGCTCATTCACTACTAATATCCTTTGACTATAAGTCTAAGCTGTCTTGGAATTGTCTCCAGACTCCAGCTTGCTGCACACAATAAAATCACATTAATGCGGGCCCCAGGGCACAAAGGCATCCCTAGTAACGAATCGGCTGATGAGCTAGCCAGGCTAGGTGCCCAATCTTCTTACATTGGACCTGAACCCTTCTGCGGTTTACCTACTAGCCAGATTAAAATAGAGCTATTTCGTTGGGAACAAATGCGAACAAACGCTCTCACATTGGAATGCATAACTTGGCCTAAGGCATTCCAAAAAATGTATTAATTTCTCAAAAAATAGAACTAGAACTAAGATCCTTACTGACTTCCTAACTGGACACTGCTCTCTCAACTACCATCTCAAGAAAATGGGCCGTGGTCAATCAGAAACGTGCCGTTTCTGTCTTCAAGATACCAAAACAGCACATCGCATACTCTGTGATTGCCCGGCCATAGCCAGACTGAGGCTAAACCACTTTAATAAAGGTGCCACATCACCTTCTTATGTTACCTCTTCCTCAGCTCGAACTATCCTCAGCTTCATTAATGAACTAGATTTCAGCTAATTGACAACTACTACTCAAACAACAAACCAGGGGATAACACAAACGATCTTTTTAGTTTGCCGTGCTCCGGGGGTCATTCTCTGCCCTTCCTCCCCCTTTACCTTAATAAAGAAAAGTTGCTTGGACAATACTTCTTAAAGGATTTAGAAGAATTGTCCACCAGACCGATAAACGACACCGCAAACTTCATTAAATCCCCTGGATGGTTTGTATCTCGGCCACAGTAAGTATTAAATGCTTTCTACTAGGCTATGTACAAAAGACGTTTTATTTTCTTTTTTCACGAGGAATGGATTCATTCTACTCTATGTTCTTTCCCCCATAGGTATCACAATGGGTCTATATTGACCTGAGCGTGGTGTAGAGGATTTCTATCCCCTACACCAGACCACATACCTAACCTAACCTATCTATGAAGATTTGTATCCTCTCAATGGCGAAGTCTTCAATTTGAAACACTCTACAGACATCTGTTTGTATGAATGGTTGATGTGCAGTGAACGATCGAAAACCCCAGCATTATTTTAAATCCATTAGTGCTAGGTGTGCAATTTCAGTTTATCCAATAGTGGTAGGCTGTCTGTACCATATAGTGCTATTCTTGTTATTACCGTGTTGTATAGCTTCAGTTCTGTTTTTGTGCTTGTCTCCCGCTGACCAACTGTTTCGTTTTCATGGAATAAAAATGAAGTAGTCCCTTCCCCAGTTTGTGTAGATTGGGATGTACAATATTTCTATCGAGATCCATTGTCTTGCATCTATGTACGAGAACTATAGACCTGAGTTTATAATGTGAGCTTTATCGTAATATGTATCTGATTCTACCCCGGAAACGCCTCTATTCGCACCGGCCAATGTCTAACTCTAAGGGCACTCCGGAAACCCATGAGTAAAATTGCTGAGCTACAACTTTCTGTTACATAAAATCAAGAGGAAAAAAAAGTGCCCAAAACAATTTGACGACGATGGTGAAAAGTCTATTCCATTTCCCACATCGTTGCGTGCATTTCACATTGTGTGTGACCTTGAATTGAGGTCGTACAATTATTCTCATCGCTTCGGTGTTCCAGAGAAAATACCTGTTCAGCCCCCTTGCCCCTAGACAGCCCCTACTCGTTAACCGTATGCATATGCATGCGATTATAATGACTGAGTGGATTTCTTTTGTGCGGATGAGATATCAGGTTTTTTTTTTTTCTGTCGAATTGTACACTTTTTGATGATCCCAATCAGACTTGAATGTTGTGGACACACTGGGATGCCGGAGAAGAAGCACAAATCACCTTTGGGTGACCCATGAGATGCACCTGCGTGCGTCATTCTCTACCAGTTTTCAGTAGAGTTCCAATGCTCGTGTGAATGAAAGTTTTCACTTTTTATTTGCCCGTGAGCGATGGATTCTTTTTTTTTTTTTATATATATATATATAGTTTTGCTAATAATTTTGTTTTCTTTTCTCGTAGTATGGTTTATTTTTTTATTTTATTTTTTTGCAGTGGTCAGCGCGTAATTATCTGCGATTTCGTTGTTAAACATTTGCGTTTTCACTGCGGAGCAATAATTCGTGTGGAGAAATGGAGATGCAAACGCGTTGTATTTTCTGATAGCAAATATAATGAACGCGCAAATAAATGCGCGTAGAGAGTTAATTAATGCTGGGGAATTGTATTGGCGGCACATAATGATGAGATCTGTTGTTATGAGAGGCGATTAACTCCTCATTAAATGAAAATCGGTTTCTTGTTTATATTTTTTTGGGGGAGGAAAGTTGTCAGTCAACCAGTCAGTTATTGTTATAGCACGCTACGATGGTCTATAAAGTGACGACGTTTGCAACTTTTTATGTAGAGTAGAAGGCAAACAATTCATACCATTCGTATGAAAATTAGCTTTGAATCGTAAAAACGTAAAAGCATGCATATCAAATTTCAGTTGTAGAGCCGTCTTAAATATTATTACTGCAAGTTTCAGGGAAATATGTATGAGTATTACTTCCCAAGAATTTATAAAGTAGACCGTAAAATTCAGCAAAAAAAAAAAAAGTGTTTACTTACGGAGAAATCAGGTCAAAGATCATACCTTTGGTCGTTGATTGATACTAACAGACTCGCCTTGCTTTGCTGGTATATGGAAACTAGTAAGTGCTAGATAATTTCCAAATTTGCAGCTGAATTACATAAAAGTAGTTTGGATATTTAAGCGCAATATATCCTACCACAGGATGAGCTGTGAGTAGAAATTATGTTAGGTCCCCACTTCATATTGAAAAATCCTTAGAAAATGTCATGTGAGTTGAATGGCGAGCAGTGTTTAACAATGCACAGGTGCTGGTTCCTTTTTTCGTATACAGTGTTGATGTTACAAAAGAAATTAAACGACGTTTACAACCCGGAATGGGTCACGGCATTAACCAACAAGTCCCTACAGCCAGCTCGGTACTTAGTTATCTGCCTGCAGTTGAGGTCACTCTCGAATTGTAAGCGCCATCTTAGCTGGGGTCCTCCTCTCTTGCGGGGTGGACTCGAAAACTCGACCGGCTGGTGCGCTGATGCCCATACGCTCTACGTGTCAACGTTGCTGTATAGCCCGTGAAGTTCTTTGTTGAATCTTCTCCACACGTTGTCGATTCAAACTGAACCGAATATCACTCGTAAAATCTTCATTACAGAGCAAAAAAACTCAGCAGTACTTATCCCTATATCTAATGGCGAAGATTAATAGTCGAAAAAGGCAAAGAAGATACATGTATGGTAGAAAACAGAAGTACTGTAAAAGAAAATTCACTCTTAATACAGGGTGGGCTATAAAGTTCGGCAAATGCTAACATAGTTTTAAGACGGGAGGGGTGTGCGAGGGGCAATTATCGAATCGCCGACTTTTAGTCACCATGGAGTACTTCACAGGAGCGCAGCGTACGATCTGTGTAAATGAATTTTACATACACATAAACAATAATTCTTACGTAGTTGTGTGTAAAATATTGATTACACAACTTCCACCAGGAACCGGGTGTTAATTAAGTTAAACCATTGGTTGAACAATTTTAACGAACCGAATCCATGGAAGACCTACAGGACGCCTAAGATCTTGGAGAAGTGAGGGAACTGTGCAAAAGAAAATCTTGATTCAACGTACATTGAACGCTTTACTAACTTTGACAACAACACGGACGATACCCACTTTCATCTCAATGGACATGTTAATTCACTAAATTGTCGATACTGTGGCAGCGTGAACCCTCAACGCAATCATCCAAAACCTGCTTCATTCCCCAAAAATGAAAATCTGGGCACAATAAACTCAGCTAGCAACATAATTAAATTGGAAATATGGTGATGAAACGAGGATAGGGCATAAGGAAGAGAACAGGGGTGCTAAAGGGAATGATTTTCGTTGTCCAAAGAACATGTTGCACTCGAAAAGCACGGCTAATTTCGTCAGAAATCATGTCTTCAAAATTTACTGTGCCTAGGTGGGCAACGTCCTTAATTGCCCCAAAATGTTTGCTTTTGACTTGCATCTATAACTATAGAGCAATTATTGGCCTCGTGAAAATGATCGATCTCAAAATGTTGGTGAAAATGTTGTACTGCAGGGTCCAGGTCAAAAGAACCTTACGGTGTCCATAAATACGAGTATGGACGAAACATTGTGAGAAAGTTATTTTATTTATACGTGTGTGTGTGTACGCTTTAAATAAAATAATAGTACATACATATATGCTTTGCTAATTTACTAGTTGTTTAAAATTCTTGTCTATAAGTTATATTTTTACCATACGCGTCCATCTTAGTTGCTTTTTTTTCGCAATACTTACACATGCATCACTGACAGAGTGCCGATTGCTTTCAATTGTTTCGCCATAAGCGAATAGTTGTAATTTTGAATTGGAGATTTCGCGCGATTTTGTGGAGGATAATAAGAAATGATATGGTAACGTGCCAGTTAGCCTTAGACTTTTTCCCAATGAAAGGCTCAAGTGAGGTTATTACCGCCTTTGATAGAGCATTCTACTTCGCCATTCTGCACAAAAGTACGCTTTCGTTTTTGCAAATTAGAAGCTATCCTTCCTAAGGCTCTGCGTTTTATTGGCAATCTGCTATAATAACGTCAATGTTGCGTTGAGCTAGGAATTGTCTTTGCGAGACCTCTCTGAGCAGGTTCTGCAATAAACTAGTACACAGTTTGAAAAATGCTTGAATATTAGGGTTGTATGCAGTCATTCAGCCACACAAAGTTCTAGATTATAGGTAGACGTTCTTTGTAAACTAGGTGCAGCGGAATAATGAATCTATTGAAAAATCCCAGCTTAAAACTAAATATGAACAATTCGGAAACATTTTTTTTTTTTGTCTGGAAGTGGTTTCTGTTCCCCAATGTTTTTTTCTTCAAGTTTAGTACTTGAAACGAGAAAAAATAATAAAAAATGCCAAGGAAACTTACTTACTTAGATGGCGCTACAGTCTGGGATGGACAAACAAAATCGCCCAAATTCCAAAAATGAACAATCGCCCAAAAAACCAGAAATTTTTTTGGGCGAATATTCACTTTCATTTGGGCGTTTGTTCAGTACATGGAAAGTGGATGTATGGTGTCAGAATCGTGGCTAAATTCGGGTATTCTGTCTCAAATTGTTTCTACACCAGGATTTACTCTTCATAGAAACGATCGTAAAAACAGGATTGGAGGGGGAGTCTGTATGTATATACGGGATAGATTGTCAACAAAAAGCGTTTACTCGTCCTCGCTGTCAGATGTGAATTTTTTGTGTATTGAAGTCAAAAGTAGATCTGATAAATGTTTGTTGGTGACTGTGTACTGTCCAGCCCATAAATTTAAGGAGGAGTATTTGAAGGAACTTGAAGATACCCTATCCAGACTCAGCCCAAATTACAGTAATATTTTGATTGGTGGAGACTTCAATGTTAACTATCTGGAGAAGAATGGTTCTACTGATATGTTCCAGTACTTCTGTAATAAACTGAACTTGAGCGTAGTCAATAAACGGTGGCCACCTGTTTCCAATCTACTAAAAACCCGTCACTCATCGACATGTTTCTGACAAGTTCAACCAACCGAGTGATTGGAAATGATCAGGTCAGGCTTACGTCCGATTTTATTCATGACCTTCTTTTTTGCTCCCTTAAGTTTAATATGAGTGGCACTAGCAGTGCACAAACATTGAAGTACAGATCATTTCGTCATTTTGATTTGCCACATCTGCAAGAAAATATTGGTAGCTTTGGTCTTAGTGATATCTACAATGCTGTAGACATTGATTCGAAAGTTTCTTTGCTAACTACGCTAACAAATGAGCTGTATGAAACCTATGTCCCGGAAATAACAAAAGTGTTAAGGTCTCAAAGTTGTCCATGGTTTACAAACCAACTTAAATTATTAATTCAGGAGAGAGAACACTTTTTCAGAAGGTTCAAAAGAATGCCGTCGGAGTACAATAGGTGTCAATACATCTTTGCTCGAAATAGAGTTACTGCAATGATACGTTCCTCCAAGCGTTCATATTTCCTGAAACGTCTCAACCCAAAGTTAAAATCAAAAGTTCTATGGAATAACTTAAAACAAGTAGGTATGGTGGATAATGACAGGCCTAGATGTACCTTCAGTCCGACGAAAATGGGCGCTGTACTCGTTCCTTCATCATCGGATGCGGCTGAGTTTGATTCAATTGGTCCCTCCGCTACTGAGTGCTTCGCATTTAGGTGTGTCAACGTCCCAGATGTTGAATTAGCTATTCGTGCAGTTAAATCGAATGCGATCGGGCCAGACGATATTTCTCCGAAATTCGTTAAGTTAATCCTTCCTGTACTTCTTCCTTACTTAGTGCACATATTCAACTACTGTATATACAGCCGTTAATATCCGGAGATGTGGAAGAGGGCCAAAATTATTCCGATTCCAAAAAAGTCGAATCCTAAGAACCCTGCTGAGTTTAGACCCATAAGCTTATTACCCTTCCTATCGAAAGTCTTTGAAAAGATCTTGGCCCAACAGATTCAAGAAGACTTGGATAGACGTAATAAGATTTCTAAGTGGCAATCTGGCTTTCGGAAAAGGCATAGCTGTGAATCAGCAGTAATCAAGGTAACCTCTGATTTAAGGGCAGCATTGGATTTAGATGAAATCGGTGTGATAATATTTTTAGATTTTTCAAAGGCTTTTGACTCTGTTAATCATTCATTGCTACTGCACAAACTTAAAAATAATTTCCAGTTTTCTAGCTATGCCCTTGAACTGATTTTCCATTATCTATGTAATCATTTACAGACGGTCTACACGGAACAGGGAAGCTCTAATCCGTATCTGGTGAATACAGGTGTTCCACAAGGATCGGTCCTGGGACCACTCCTGTTTTCTGTATTTGTAAATGATCTCCCTGATATTCTTGTTAACTGTCATGTACACCTTTACGCAGATGATGTTGTTATTTATCTTTCTAGAAGACTAGGATTAATAGATGATTGTGTGGCTAGAATAAATGAAGATTTGTCGCTCATTCAGATATGGGCTGATTTAAATAAACTTTTTCTCAATCCACTTAAATCTGTGGGAATGGTATGTGCCAGAAGTGAAGTATGCTTACTCAATGTCCCTCCCCTTGTTGTAAATGGTGTTACTATACCTTATGTAGAACACGTGAAATATTTGGGTTTTAGGATAAACAGGAAAATGAGTTGCTGCGATGCTACATCTGATACAATCAGTAAAATCTACTGTGGATTGCGCAGTTTGAGAGGCTCTTCAAGTTTACTGCATCCGAAGATGAAATTACATCTTGTAAAAAGTTTAATACTGCCATTTTTCTCCTATAATTGTATAGTATATCCCTGCCTTGACTATGAATGTAAACATAAAATCAATGTCGCATTTAATGATTGCTTACGGTACATATTTAACATCCCAAGGTATGTAAGCGTTTCACAGCACAAGAGGTCCTTACTTGGAATGAGTTTAGATGAGTACTATGACTTCAGATCCATTCTTAAACTCCATAACATAATCCACAAAAAATGTCCTGAGTATTTACTAGAGTATCTTAGATTTGTACAGTCACCTAGAGGCCTACGACTAATTTTGCCACGATTCATACAAACAGTGGGAGAGCGGTATTATTTTGTTAGAGCGATTCGGTTGTGGAATAATCTACCACATCAATTACAAAGGATTGATTCGTCAGCTGTATTTCGGGGGAGGCTATTCTTATACATGTCGCAATAAATTTAAAATTATTTAACAATAATATCTCAATTTAATTATATATAATATTCACATACTCGTCAGTGTATTTACTTTTTATGTTTATAAATACTTTTGTTTTTATTTTTTTATTGTTATTCACTACAGTTGTATGTAATTCAATTTTAGATGCTTAGTTATGAGAAAGAATTTCTTGAAGTGTCATATTAATCTAAGTTTAAATAAATGAAATATGCATTTTTATAACATACATTGGGATATTGTTCATAGTGAAAGATCACCCAAAATGCCAAAAGTGAAAATATGTCAAAATGTTAAAAATGTTATGCGAATAATCACCCAAAACTCTCAAATAAACAATCGCCCAAAAGTTTTTAAGCAATTCTTGGCAATGTAGGTCCAAAAAAAACACGACTATAGACCAAAATGAATACCCTTAGCGGAGCGACGAATAGACTTATCGCCAGGCGCCTGCCTGACAGTTGTTGGCATACCCTTAGCGGAGCGACGAAGTCGCGTAAGCGGCTAAACTCCTCCGGAAAGCGGAGTTCAAATAAAAAGATCGCGCGAAGCGCGCTCTTTTACCTACTTTTGGCCCGCACAAAACTGACCTCGAATAGACTTAGCCCCAGGCGCCTGCCTGACAGTTGTTGACATACCCTTAGCGGAGCGATGAAGTCGCGCGAAGCTCCCCACTTGCCCACTGTTGGCCCGCACAAAACTGTCCTCAAATAGACTTAGCCCCAGGGGTCTGCCTGATAGTTGTGGACATACCCAATATGACAATATGATTCTCTGATATGATTTTAAGAAATTATTTAAAAAAAAAAATAATGTTTGAGCGATCGTTAATTTTCGGGTTTCGGGCGATTTTTCTTTTGGGGATTATTCCCAGAGCCATTCATTCCTGTTTTGGGCGATTGTTCATTAATTTTTGGGCGGTTCATTTTTCTTGGGCTTTCTTTCATTATGCACAAACACCCAACAATTTAGGGCGATTATTCATTTTTGGAACTTGGGCGATTTTGTTTTGGGCGGTTGTGGCCTAATTGTGCACGCCAAATTGATTGAGGTTCCCCTCCAATTATTTGCGCCAACTACGAGTACAGCGAGGTCGCCCTTTACTACTCCGTCCATCCGGGGTGTATCCGAAGACAATCCGGCCTAGAACGTTGCACTCCATCCGCTCTACATGACCCAGCCATCTTAGTCGCTGTATGTGAACTCTTCTGGCCTATGGGTTTATAGGTCTATGTCATTGTATAGGTCATATATGTAGTTCGGCATTGTACCTTCTCCATTCGCCGTCTATGCAGACGGGACAAAAAAACGCTTGAGAAGTTTTTCTGAAAGTAATCAAAGGCAACCTCATCCGATTTTGACAAAGTCCATGCCTCTGCGCTATACAGCAGGACTGGGATGATTTGTGTCTTATAAAGAGTTACCTTAGTAGTTCGAGATAGGGCTTTGCTACTCAATTGCCTTCTTAGCCTATAAAAACAGCTATTTGTAGAGTGACAGAGCCTAGCTAGACAAAGTTCTTTACTATCTCAAAATGGGCGCCGTGGCGTAAGTGGTTAGTGTGTCGGATCACTACGCATGAGGTTCCAAGTTCGAGTCCCAGAAAATACCAAACAGTTTTTTCACGGTCCCAAGTCTCGCGAGCGTCTGACAAACATCCGAGAGTATTTTTGTCACAAAAAAGCTTCTCAGAACGCCGTTCGGATTCGGCATTAAACTGTAGGTCCCTTCCATTTGTGTGAAAAATATAAAATAACGCACACAACATGAGTGGTTGCGAGAAGCTAGGCCCAGGCACTTTAAAGAGCTGTTGCGCCAAATATTTGTTTGTTTTTTTATCTCAAAATCATATCGGTCTATTATAGCATTCTGTCCAAGACGCCGATGTTGGGTGTCCTTTATTGCAGACAGCACATTTTTTGTTTTGCTTTCATTGACCGCTAAACCCATCTTCACTGCCTCGATCTCAATAGTAGCAAATGCCCCACTGACGGCCCGCTGAATTCTTCCGACTTTGTCAATGTCATCGGCGTAAGCGAGTAGTTGTACAGACTTGTAAAAGATTGTACCTCTGGTGTTGGTTTGTGAGTTTCGTACTATTCTCTCAAGTACTATGTTAAATCGCATGATAGAGTGTCACCTTGTCTAAGACTTTTCCTGACATCGAAAGGTTCGGTGATGTCCTTACCGACTTTGATGGAGCAGCCAAAGTTCTCAATTGTCATTCTGCACTAACAGACAAGCTTGGCAGGGATGCCAAGACTAGACATGGCACTGTATAACTCATCTCTATACACGCTATCATAGGCAGCTTTGAAATCGATAAAGAGGTGGTCGTGGTGGTATCGATTTTATATTCATGGGTTTTTTCCAAGATCTGCCGTAGTGTGAATATTTGGTCAATGGTGGACTTTCCTATCCAGAAACCGCACTGATAAGGACCTATCAGGTTGTTGACGATCGGTTTTAGGAGTTTACATAATACAACAGACAGGATTTTATATGCGATGTTAAGAAGACGTATACCTCTGTAAATGGCCCAGTTCAGAGGGTCTCCTTTCTTCAGGATCGGGCAAACGATGCTGAGATTCCATTCATCGGGTATACTTTCGTCCGACCAGATTTTGCAGATGAGCTGGTGCATGCTTCTTACCAACTCAGCTCTTCCTGTCTTAAAAAGTTTGGCGGCAAGGGCGTCGGCTCCATCAGCTTTGTTGGATTTAAGTTTAGATATCGCTATCCTCACTTCATTCTGAATGGGTTGACGGAAATCTTGACTATCATAGTCATTGTTGAATGGCTCATTCTGCCTGGCAGCGGAATAGTAGTCAGCGGTTAGTAGTCTGCAGAAGTGTTCCTTTCATATTCTCAGCAGCGACTGCGATTCTATTACTCTATTACCATTTTCGTCCCTCAAGAAAAAGGCGGAATAGTGAGTAAATCGTTCATTTGATAAAGTTGTACGAACTGCGACTTGAAAACATTACTGAAACAATTTTTCTTAAATGTTTCTTTGGTGTGTCCACTAATAGCCTTCAACAACACTATGGAATCTCGCTTTACGACAGTAACATCGGTATCGGCAGAAAAATCGTTAAGTGGGCTTCACTTTTATTTATTTATCTTATGTAACCAGACATCGTGACAGCTGGCTATGATTGCACGTTTTGACATTTGGTTTCTCTAAACAAACTTACAGCTGACAAGCTTGCCTGAGTTGAGTACTGACGGAGTAGGACACATATTTGTTCATCCACTCACTTTAAATTCTACTGTTAGATGTCTGACCACTTTAACAGTCCATCCATCGGTAAAAGACATGCGTCGCCCCCTCCGCATATATCTGATCCATCGACTTTGTTTTTCCTGCCTTGACCCACAGCGATGTGCAATCAATTAACAATCATCATTACTTCGACCCTGTTCCCGCATCTTCTTGCATTTGTGTAAAAATCGCATGCAATTACATGAAAAGGCAAAATTTATTTAAAGAAAAACAATCGCCGAGTATATTTGTTACCTAAGCCCCCCCTAAGGCCGTAAGTCAAGCCATCACAGAGCAACAGCTTCATTAGTATCGCGCGCTCAAAGTACGAGAACTTGCCTAAGTGCCAGTTCAGCTGCAATTAAAAATGCAAAAATCACGTTCATCCGCTTGTTGATTCTGTGGATTCCTGTTGTTTACGTTGCTTCCATCTTCCATTTTTGTTGAATTTTTATTCATTCTATATTTTTTTTTTTTTTTTTGCATAAATTACGCCCCGCGGAATAATACTGCGGTGGAAGGCACTTCGGATCGGAATGAGGAGAATTATTTTTCTTGGATTTAACGTCTGTGGGCGTAGGAAACATGTTTGCAGTTGTTTGTAGACGAGAGGTTTGTTTGTTGTTTGGCTCATTGGAATGCTTATGAGGCGCGTAAACGGCTAAATGACAACAGCCTAGGGATAGCTTGGGGCTACCTAGCCAATGGTGTGGAGTTGCCAATTTACCCGCTGAACTTTAAGTAAGAGGAGACGTCGCGTCGTGTCGCCGAGATACTCGTATGAATGCGTTTAATTAGAAATTATTGACAATTAGGTGGCAAGTAAGTAGCGACCGGTTGTAATGACATGTGTAAGCGTGTTATGCAAATTTGATTTGATCGGACCATCATCATCATCGTTGGGTATTTTTTTCTCACTACAACCATTGCGTTTGGAATGAAATCATGTTGAAATAAAGAGGGATTTGGAGATGAGTTAATTGAAAGATGTCAGCAAAATTATCGGTTTTCCAAATCATTTGTTGGTTCGAGTGGCTGGCTGGTAGATACACTTGGTTTATGTTAAAGTAATTGCCAGCTAAAGCTAACACACTAAGATACATTGTGATACCACATGGTTCTTGGTAAAATCCCCTTAACTTCTAATTAGGGTTTCCAATGAAGTGTAGGAAGCTTCTTATATCTAACGGGTGGGCCATCTAGTGATTTCTTTTTAAATCATAGGTTATTTTGACACTGACAGCTGTTTCCCGCTCGAAATCTTGACAGAAAGTCAGTATCATACCTCCGCGGAACGAAAAGAGTCGCTTTACGCTTGAACAACATTGGGAAATATTGAAAACTTATTTCCAAAGTGAGTGCTGTGTAGCCCAAACAGTGCGTTTTTTGAAAAGAAGTTTTGGCCGAAATGAAGCACCCACCGCGCCTGCTGTACGCAAGTTGTGCAAAAAGTTCGTGAGACTGGTATACTAGTGGACAACACTCATGGTCCCCGTCGTCGTACGGTGCGCACAGACGAGAATGTGGCTGCTGTAGCCGAGAGTGTGAGACTCAATTCACGAACATCAACTCGTCATCGATCTCAACAGCTCAACATTTCACGCACTAGCCTGAGGAGAATTCTGCACAAAGATCTGGGATTATTCGTTTACAAGGTCCAATTGATTTAGCAATTAAAAGCGCACGACCATCCGCTTCGTTATCGCTTCGCAGTTTGGGCCTTAGAGCAGCTTGAATTGGACAACGATTTTGGGCGAAAAATCATCTTTTCTGACGAGGCACATTTTCATCTCGGCGGCTACGTTAACAAACAAAATTGCCGCATCTGGGGCTCGGAAAACCCGCACGTTATTGTCGAGAAGCCAATGCCTCCACAGAGAGTGACAGTTTGGTGCGAATTGTGGAGTGGTGGCTTCATTGGACCATTTTTCTTCGAAAATGAGGCTGGGAACAACGTTTCGGTCAACGATGGGCGTTACAGAGCCATGTTAACGACTTTTTTTTTTCCTGAAATTGAAGACATGGATTTGGACAACCTCTAGTTCATGCAGGATGGCGCGCCATGCCACACAGCCCGTGTCACAATCGGTCTTTTGCGCACCAAATTCCAAAATCGTGTTATCAGCCGTCTTGGCGATGTCAATTGGCCGCCTCGGAGCTGCGATTTGACCCCTTTGGACTTTTTTTTGTGGGGAACCGTGAAGGACCGATGTTATGCCAACAATCCGAAAACGATTCAAGCACTTAAGGCCAATATCATCCAAGCAATCCGTGAGCTACAGCCCGCAACCATCAACAAGGTCTTGGAAAATTGGAGTGATAGAATGCGCTACTGCGAAGCCAGCCGAGGCAACCACTTGAACGACGTTGTGTTCCATAATTAATGGGAATGTTTGCTCTTATTAATAAAGCCATAATACATGGAAAAAATTTAATTTTGTTCATTTTATTGCATTTTGAAAAAGAAACTTGTAGTTGGCCCACCCGTATAAGGAGACAGATACGAGTTTCCACTTCTTCGGTAGTTGTGCAATCAAATTCCCTGGAATGTTCATGTACTCAAATGAGATGGATGCTGAATTATTCAATCACTTCATTAGAAGTGCAATCAAGTCAAGCGGTAATTAAATGGATGTTTTGAAAGGGACCGACTTCAAATTTAATTACGTTTGATTGTCGGTAATTGTAATATCCCGAGTTTCTTCGCCTAGAAAACGATACCATTATCTCTGGCAGCAACCGAAAGTATAACCACCGTTTTGTTAGGGTAGACTGAAAGATTTTCTCCATTTGGAGAATGACACTCTTCACTTGTTACTGTGACAGCATTTTGCTGTTTATATGTATAGTCGCAAATACCCCGCTTGAAGTGAATATTCTCCGGTATTCGTGCATTGGCCTATCCAAGCTATTAGCTTAAGAATTCTGCGTCCCATGGAGCAATATACTCAAAGCTCACTATCCAAGTCACCCTCAAAATCAAGGAAAGCACGTAAAGCGTGTTGAGTGATCAAATAATGAGTCTTCTTCTTCTTCCTATTTCTTCTTCTTCTTCCTATGATCCGATCATAACCCTCCCACTTCACCGTATTTCCACTGATCCGCCTGTGGGGTTCACCTATTTGACCTCAGCAAAATATTCGCAGGCCTCCTGATTTTGGATCACTCGGTTACTGAGGCCAATGAAATGTCGACGTTGTCGCATTTATGTGATCCAGGCATTTATAGGCCCGCCTCTCCTGCCTCGCGAGGTCCTTGGAACGTTCATTAATATTGCCTTTTTAAGAGGATTCAAATAATCCCTCTGAACGTAGGAATATATTTGTATAATATATAATAATAATATAATATTTGGCGCAACAGCTCTTTCAAGTGCCAGGGCCTAGCTTCTCGCAACCACTCATGTTGTGTGCGTTATATTTTTCACACGAATGGAAGGGACCTACAGTTTTTAATGCCGAATCCGAACGGCGATTTGAGAAGCTTTTTCGTGACAACAATACTCTCGGATCGGATGTTTGTCAGACGCTCGCGAGATGTGGGACCGTGAAAAAACTTTTTGGTATTTTCTGGGATTCGAACTTGGAACCTCATGCGTAGTGATCCGACACACTAACCACTTACGGCACGGCGCAATCTATTTTTCGTAAGATGGTTTTCTGTGGTTTTCCTTGGCGTGATCAAGCTTTGTCGCGCCTGCTCTCATGCGAAGCATCTTCCTTCTACATCGTCCAATATTGTGAACCGTATGTGAGCGCTGGACGCACAACTGCAATGTAAAGCCTTCCTTTCGACTTAGGGGCATATTTCGGTCACAAAAGATAGTGGAATTTTCTCGCTACTTCATCCACCCTACGCTTACACGATGATTGATGTCGTCATCACAAGTTGCTTTGCTATTGATCATAGATCCCAGATATTGTAACTTTTTGCATTTGGGAAGCACTGCTTCATTCAAATAAATCTTTCGAATAGGCCTGAGTGGCCTGAGTAGCCAGACAACTGGCAGCACAAGTACTCTGTCTTTTTTGAACTAATGCGATACCCATTTCACAGAACGTCCACCCACACATCAACTGCTCGTTGCAGGGATGTAGGATCCTCAATTATGATGACTCCATCGTCAGCAAAGAATAACTTATGTTCCTTGGGGTCCATCACTTAACCTTCAAGCAGATAATCAAGGACTGCAATAAAGAGCAAAGGACTTAAGACCCTTCCCTGGTGCACCCCGACTTTAATTGGGAACTCTTCGGTTACTCCAGCGGGGCATCTTACTCTTGTCTTTGCTCCCTCGTACATGTCCATGATCATCTGTACATAGGTTTCTGGAACCCCTCGATGACTTAGCGCCACCCATATCAGATCTGGTGGTTGTATGTCGAATGCCTTTTCAAAGTCAACCAATACAATATGAAAATCCCTTAAGGACTCACGATGTTTTTCCATTATGATCCTTATTCTTTGGATTGCATCTGTGGTTGATCTACCTGAGACAAACCCGCTCTGATCATCAGATAGCCGTATTATTTTTCGCAGTCGGCCACCTAATACCCGCTCAACGATCTTCATGGTGTGTGACATCAGCTTGATCGAACGGTAGTTATCACAGTTTCGCCTATCACCCTTCCCTTTGTATACAGTGAGAAGGTAACTTTCCCTCCATTGATTCGGCATTGGGTCACCTCTCATAAATTTGGAGATCTAAACCCAATGCATCCCATCTTTTTCAGAACTCAAGAGGGCATCTCGTCTGGCCCAACCGCTTTAGTTTTTTGGGGTATTTGACCGCCTCACTGACTTCTTCGACTGCAATGTCGGGTATTTCTTCACAGTTAGGGGTGGCTCTTGGAAAATATAGCCGGGGAAACTGTTCATTCAAAAGTTATTCACAATACTGCCGCTACCTCTGCAGAATTTTGTCGTAATCCACAAGAAACTGGCCATGAGCATTGTTAATGAACTTTGGTGAACGAATCTCCTGAGCATTCCTTCTTCTTTGGGCGGAAAATGGTTGCGCTCTTGTTCATATTGCGTCTTCGCAGCTCCTAGATACCCTGGTTTGCATCAGCAACCGGGGAAGTTATTTTCTCCAGCTCCCGATATACTCGTATGCTTACCCTAATCTCTGCTTGAAGTTGAGTACACTTCTTCTTCGCTTTTGTCTTGTAACATCTGTATTCCACCTCGAGGCGAGCTTTTTCGTCACTTTTATTAGAGGGGCACTTTGACCAAGCTTTGAAACCCTCTTTCTTTTTATTTGTCACTTCTTTAGCTTTATTACTCCACCACCATGTTCCTTTCGCATGTTGGTGATGGCCTTTTGAAGCTACTAGCAGTGAGTTGGCCTTCTTCAAACAAGTTCGCTGTAGGGAATCCCACATATTTTGTGTTTTGCACTATTCATCCTCAGCTCCTTCGCCTTTTTCTTTGTCCAGATTGTACCACTTGATTTTCTCAGAGACCCTTGTTTGTTTGCTTTTCTTCTGTGTTTCCATAAAAATTTCTGTTAGCAAGAGACGGTGTTGCCAAGCGATCGCCTCTCCCAGAATCACTTTGCAATCTTTTACGCGAGGCTTCATGAAACGGACTACCAAATGGTAGTCAATCTGGGTTTCATTTCCATCAGTGCTGTAAGTGGTTGAGTCATCACATATTGAGTGTAAAGTTAAATGGCTGAAATTTACTCATTAAATTGTATCCAGTCAGAACAGTTTCCCAGACAAGCTATTAAATCTGCTAATATGCTTCTCTGCATCTACACCTTCGCATTTTTTTATTTTTTTATTTTTTTATTTTTGCTCCATCTCAGACTCATGGATTTCCCAAGTTATATATATGTAGTTATAGTCGCCCTACATAGTTCCGAAGATAAGTTACTTACAATAACTTACGGCTTCAGTTGCTGTGTTTGATTTATTATCAGTGCATCGCCCTATGGGGCTCCTTTAAGTTTTATGGCAGTTTCATGGTAGCAAAAAGTTCTCTAATATATGTACATGTATAATACACATATTAATATTAGAATATACTAAACGATTTAGAAAGATTGCTCTTTTACATACGAATTAAAGCCTAATTTTATTTAATAAATGTTTTTTTTTTTTACTTTTCTTTCAGGTAAGCCTATATAGTTGAGAATATGCATGCATAACTTATGTAAGTTTGATGTTGGTTGTTTTTGCTTTTTTCTGAACCATATGTATAAATTAGATAACTTATTCCGAAGATTGTTGAAAAAGCTTAGCAGGATCAGTTCAAAATTTATTATCTTCACTTTGAAGACGCGCATTTCTTAAGTATGGAAAAATCGGGAAACCTTTCCGGTAAATCTTTGTATACATTCTTAAAGGCGTTTCAGAATCAGATATTCTTTTTTGAATCGTGCACATATTTCCGAAGGTATGGAATAATTCTTGGTAGGAGCCATTGAAAAGGTCCATACGCACTGTAAGCTTTGATCCGCTCTGTCGAGGTGTTATGCCCACTCTATCATTCTGCCAATTGGTAGAATTCGTGTAATTACACGAGATAATATGTCCTTCAATAGAGATTCACCATGGAAAGATTCAGCTTAGACACTATATGTAACCAGCGCCAAACCCTTGACTGGTTTTGGAACCATCCGTGAAAATACGACTACATTCCATTCCCGGCTCAGACTCTGGCCGAAGCCAGTCCTGGACACAAGGAAAATCGACTCTGAATTTGCGCATCAGCATCAGTTCTGGTGTCATTGCATCAGACGGCATATCCATAAGACAGGAGTCGTAAGATAAGTGTCGCACATGTTCACCAAAATTCCAGTGTGGAGTGTACCAAAAACCGACTCGCCTAAGACGATGGATGGCTTTGATAGTGCAACCCATGATATAAGTTTCAAGGGAAGGTAAGTTCAGCAAAGCGTCTAGAGCAGAGCCAGGCGTACTCGGGAAAGCTCCCGTGCAGCCGAGACAAGCCGTTCTTTGGACTTTCGCGCAAAAGGCAACCACATATTTACGCGAGAGCCCCTTCCACCAAACTACCGACGCATATGCGAGGAATGGTCTTATCATAGCGGTATAGATCCAGAGAACCTTATTCGGTGACAAGCCCCAAGTCTAGCCATAAGCACCCTCACACTGCCAGAAGACTGAGAGCGCCTTGGATGTTTTCGACTCGACATCTTTAGACCAATGAAGTTTCTTATGTAAAATCACTCCCAGATATTTGGCTTCATTGGAAATGCGAATGGTGACGCCTTTTAGCACTGACTGAGTCAGACCGGTCAAAATCCTCCTTCTCGTGAAAAGAACAACCTCAGTTTTATGAGGATTCGCCGAAACCCCACTCCTAATACACCATTCATCGATCATGTCCAGCGCCGCCTGCGCGTTAGCACAGACCGTCGCCAGGCATGGCCCGACGGAAAGTACGGCGACATCATCCGCATATGCCTGAGCGTAGACGTTAGAACTATTAAGAGTGTTCAACAGAGAGTCGACCACCATGCACCATAACAATGGAGACAGAACGCCACCTTGCGGACAGCCCCTGTTTACCCCTGTCATAACATATTGACCACAATCCGCATCCACTGCCAAAGTTCTATTCATTAGCATAGCTTTAATCCACAACACTAATGTTTCATCTACCCCGTCTTGTCTGGCAGAGTCGCACATGCAGTCAAAAGTCGCATTGTCAAAAGCACCCTCAATGTCCATGAAGATACCCATCGCGTATTCTTTCCTATCACGCGCGCATTCAATTCTGGCCACTAAATTTTGAAGTGCGGTCTCACAGGATTTCCCACGCTGATAGGCATGCTGCATCTCCGATAGTGGATGCAGCCTCAAAGCAACTTTGCGCACGTGAAATTCTACCAGTCTCTCCATACTTTTCAGTAAGAAGGATGTCAAACTTATAGGTCTGAAACTCTTGGGGAGCGAATAGTCTTCCTTACCAATTTTCGCTATGAAAGCTAGTCTGACTGTCCGCCAAGGTGTAGGAATATATGCCAGGGCAATAGCTGATCTATTTCCTATTGCAGCATAGCTGGATATATTCCATCGGTGCCAGGCGATTTGAAACCATCAAAAGATGCCACATCATTTGATGGCCTCATCTGTTACCACGGCTGATGCAATATACCAGCTGCGCCGAGTTTTCTGCCATGCCAGACGATAGTATAAAGTCTAGGAGATGGTTTCCTCGTATGTTACATTTTCTGCTGCTCCAGACTGTATTCTGAGCATTTGCGTCGCAACACATGACTAGTCCCATCTCCCGAGTGTCACAGTACTTTATGAGTTCGGCAACCGCCTTCGGTGGTGGAGGCATTACCGAATCATAAGGGAAGTAAACCGACGCAACGACGAAGGTTTTCCAACTTCCGGCCATTTCGTAGCTTACAGCTGCAGCAACCAGGTCCTGTCCACAGAATTGTCCAAGCTTGGTTGCTGAGAGGAAATTCGGCACAATTAGACAAGCTCTCGGTCTTTCAGATCGCTCGTCACATAGCACCGTTACTCCAAAACCACATATGTGCTTGTTCCGCACGTATAGCTCCTGGATAGATGTTATGTGGGGTTTTGTACGCACCGCGGAAAGTCTGCTACTTAAGAGAGCGGTAGCAGCCTTTGAGTGGTGGAGGTTTATCTGCGAAAATATCAAAGATATAGTCGGAGTTTTATTAGCAGAAGGGCGCGCACCAGGTGCGCAAATGCTTCCGGCGAGGCGAGCGCCCCTACCCGTGGCTTTGCCTGCGTCAGCCAATTTCTGTCCGCTAGTGCTGTGACCTTTAGGGGTAACAGCACCAGTATCCACCATATTTTGTGCACAGATAACGCCAGCGGTAAGAGTGAGTGTGCCCAGCAGAAGAGCGCGCATCAGATGAGCACACGCTTCCACCAAGAAGAGCAGGCGGAACTTGCTCCGTCAGATTGGACCTGTTCGAGCCAACCGAAAAGGAACCAACGTTAGGTCTGAGGGATTGATCGGCTCCAGTTGGAGTACTTTCTGCCGACCTAGGCTTCTTTCCTGTCGCTACTGAAGGATGACTGCTTTCGGCGCTTGCGCCTTCAGCTGACTCTGCAGCCTCTTTGCAGCGCGCCATCGCCGCCTTCCTTCTCCTTTTCAGTTGACTATTAGTCATGAGCCCATCGGAGTGCGCCGCTTCAGGAGCTCGTTCAGCCTTATTGGTTTCCCGAGTCAAACCGTCACCGACACAACTTCGACCAGCTACCCTTCTATTGAGACAGAGATTAGACGTTCCAGCCGAAGCCTTTCCGCCACTTTCTTTGCCATTCCAACCCAGTCTACCAAACGAGTCAGAGACAGAGCTGCAGGAGTCTTCTGAAACAAGCGTCGCTACTACTTCTGATTCAACGCCAGAGGCGGGGTTAAACGTATGGTGGTTGGGACCTCCAGAATCCTCGTCCCGGCCGTAGTCAAAAAGACCACGGGTGGATTATCGTTTTCATGAGTACCACCTGGAGTAGATACCGTAAATGTTTCTTCCATCATACTGTCAACAGGTTTTGCGTCACAGTCAAGACGTCTTTAGCCTTTAGTTCGATGTCTCACCTGGGGTCCTTTCGGACCCTTAGGGTCACTGACTCTTAAGCCGTTCCGCCACGTCAAGGCAGCTGAAGAATGGGAACAGCTATAATAGTATAGTCATTTCTATTACTATACATCTGTATCTGTATATAGTTGGAGTTGCTTTATATTTTATCACTATCGCTGCCATAGTTCAATTCGACCTTCAAAGATGTCAATGACTTCAATGATAACTTCAATAACTTTTAAGGATTAAATGCATTCAGCGACCTTGAAGACTTCAATGCAGGTCATGCAAAATTATTGCATATACTATACTACACTGGGAGCTTGTACGCACTACGACCTATAAGATCTTTTGTGACAGCCCGGTATTTAGCCGATAACTGGGTTAAGCCTCTTGGTAAACCTCAACATAGCTCCAGGCTCAATGTTCCAAGTGTCTGAGGGGCTCGGCAAACCCCGCCTAATGTGGAGAAGTCTTTTTGTTGCGGCCTCGAGGTATTCACAAAGAATATGATCTGCCATCTCTTTTTGCTATCCACATAGCCGGCAAAAGATAAAATAAATAAAGTAATAAATCTCTGCCCCATTGCGGTACACACACAGCCGATCGAGTCCTGCTACCACTGCACCGTTCCTGACAATGTCCTTTACTCAAGATGATGATGATATTGGTGAAGCATATGAAGCAAATCTTAAAATAATCGTAAATCAATGAACTGGAAAGAATTTGAATTTAGTCGGAATTAAAAACAGTTTTTTAGTTATATTAAGTGTAATCGAATTCGTCATCAAACAGCTGTTTACCAGCTAAGACAGTGGAGATCACGACTCACTGGACACACTAAATTAATGTCCCCATCCCCTTCCCAGTCTCATCGTACACCTGCCCGTACACTGTCCTTTTCAATGAATCATTTTCAATATTTTCATATCCATCTTCCATGTCTGTACAGTTCCAGAATTTTATCGGAGTAACTTTCGCTGACTAGTTGGCAGTCGATATTCTGTCGCAGTCTGATCGTTCAATATCCCTCGCATATAGCAACATAAGATCTAAGGTAGTGAAAGCTGCCTTGAATCCCTTTGTGGATAGTATGACGTTACTTCTTTGCTGGGTACCAGATCACTACCTGGTGATGACTTGGTAGAGTGCATACACCAACTCATCTCTAAGATTTGATCAGACGAGTGTATGCCTGATGAATGGAATCTCAGTATCGCTTGCCCGATCCACAAGAAAGGAGACCCCCTCAACTGCGCCAATTATAGAGGCATCAGTCTCCTCAGCATTGCATATAAGATCTTTTCTGCAATATTGTGTGAACGGCTGAAACCTTTTATCAACAGCCTGATTGAACCCTATCAGTGCGGTTTCAGGCCAGGAAAGTCCACCATCGATCAAATCTTCACACTTCGGCAGATCTTGGAGAAAACCCAAATCCAAATCAATACTCATCATCTCTTTATCGATTTCAAGGCTGCCTATGTCAGCATCTATAGAGAAGAGCCATGTCTAGTTTTGCCAAACTTGTTCGTCTGTGCAGGATGACGATGGAGAACGCTCGCTGCTCCATCAAGGTCGGTAATGACCTCACCTCAGAGGAAAGTGTTTACACCTATGTACTGCCTCTAGGCTACTATGAACAGTATTAGATCGTCGAAGGCCTAGGATACTTCTAAAGTGCAGCTGAGAAATTCTCTAAACTAAGTAGTCTCCTAACAGGAGACTGTGCTAAATGTGAGGAGGAGAACATGACACATTTGATTTCCTAAAGTAAGTGAATACCTTCTCAAGGTGATCTTAGCAACGCGTCAGCAAGGCTAATATCAAAACTTTCGAAAAACAAATGGTTCCAGAAGTAGGCGTAGTAAATATTTATTGTGCTCCTCCCTAGTGATAGTTAAGCTTTTTTTCTAGCTTCAGGCTCTTATTCACCTTAGTTCCTACCAAAAACTTAAGGATGTGCATTAAGTCTAGGGATGGTGGATCTTTCTCCTTTATCTAGTGGGAATTTATACATTTCGCTTTGAGGCGGTTGTCGTTGCAGAATCCGCAGATCCCATTGCCAGCTAAGCCTACCGTTCTGAGGTATTCTCGGAGACTGCAGTGTCCCATTAGAAAGATTGTAAGTTCGGTTATTATCTTTTTTAATATTAACTGGTAGGGAGTAGTGGATTATTTATACATTCGTTGAAGGGTTAGAGAAACCGCTGTGACTTCAGCTCATATAGGCCTACGGGGCCCTTAGCGTTATCCTGATATATAATGAAGAAAAAAGGGCCAGAATGGAGGTAGACGTTAGTTTTACTAATATTGGGAGAGAGGGGAAGGGAGGATCAAAACTACGTCATTGGTTTGGAATAGGAATTTGTCCCCAACTCTGACTTGTCTCAGAACTTAAGGACGAATGTGAGAGGTACTCGTATGTCTACCGTAGTGTGCTCCCAAAAAGAGGCCAGCGACATCGGCTTAGGCTGGAGCATTAAACCTCGACTGGATTTCACATTGACCACCACATCAGCTTTTTCCATTTCGATGAAGTCACTCTGGCCTGGCATTTATATAATTTAATCGCTATTCTGCCTACTCATAACCATTAGTTCTGTGCGACAGTTCAAACATTTTCCATTTTACAGTTATCGCTACCAATGCCTCAACGGCATCTCATCGAATAGCCTCCCTTATTGGTCGCCGCGACTCCCAGTAAAGATGAGATCATTACCGCGATCAAGGCACTCAAAACCAACAAGGCGGTAGGACTTGACGGTATTCCAGCAGAGCTCTTACGAGCAGCACCAACAACATCGGCTGAGCTTCTGCTTCCACTTATAGCGAGAGCTTGGGAAACTGAGAGCTTTCGCAACGAATGGAAAAAGGGAATGATAGTCAAGCTTCCTAAGAAAGGAAATGTTGTGCCTCCCGTTCACCCACTCTTGTATTGCGCGGTATTTGCGAAATGCGGAATTAGCATTGTAAGTGTATTGCACTTCAGGTGATTGCTCCCGCTGAACCCAAATTGGAGTTTTAATTGCAATGTAAGCATTTTGCTTAATTGCTTGCACTTTAATTGGGTTCGGGTTGTGCAGGTTGTGCAATATACTGGCGCAGCAGTTCTGCATGTTGCGAATAACATGCGTAATACGAGTAAGTGGGTCAATAGAATAAGAATAATTATAAGAAATTGTTAAGTAGCGTAAGCAAAAGTATGAAATAAATAGTTGAGTTGGTTCTCGACTGCGAAACGTTTAAGACGCGGTTTTATTTGTCAAATCGTTTTTCCTCGTTGTTCTCACGTATCCCCAACATGGAGTGCGGAAACTGGAGGGATATCTGCGTGCTGCCTGCTGTAGCTAAGATAATAGCTAAAATCATCCTGGAGCGACACACTCGATGCCGAACAAGCAGGTTTCCGGTCTGGATCCTCCTGTGCCGACCACATCAACACCCTGCGGATTATCATTGAACAGTGTGTTGAATATTGATCGCCACTGCACCTGCTGTTCATCGATTTTGAGAAGGCGTTCGATAGTGTCAACAGGGAGTTTATTTGGCATGCCTTACGCAGGAGAGGTATTCCCGATAAACTAATTGCTATTATCAAAGCTATATATGAAGGCTCCAAATGTAACGTTCTGGACAGAGGAGATCTTGATCTTGACTACGCTGACGATGTATGCTTACTCTTCCACAGAATTATGGACCTCCGCCAAATGACAGCAGATGTGGAGAGGGAGGCAGCCGTCGTCGGGCTGAAAATTAATACGGCAAAAACAAAAATTATCAGCCTTGGAACTAACTCATTGGCTCAAACATCCATTGCTGGACAACGGGTAGAGAGAGTAGAGAATTTCCAGTATCTTGGGAGTATTGTCTCGACCAATGGTGGAACCGAACTGGATATAGCCAACAGGATCGCCAAAGCAAAGTCCGCGTTCGGTATGGTGTCCAAAATATGGCGAAGCAATGCAATCAGTTTGAGCACCAAGATAAGACTGTTCCGCTCCAACGTTGAATCCGTGCTGTTGTATGGTTGCAGCACGTGGAGAGTGACCACTACTATCACCAGAAAGCTGCGAACTTTTGTTAATAGGTGCCTGCGCAATATCTTAAGGATTTTCTGGCCCAGTCGCATCTCTAACGAACACCTTTACGAGAGAGCGGGTCAGGAACCAATAGGCACAACCATCCAACGGCGGAAGTGGCAGTGGATTGGTCACACGTTCCGAAAGGGTGACAGTTCCATAGCGAACCATGCTATGCAATGGAACCCTCTAGCTCAGGATGGCAAAAGACCTGGCGGTCCGAGGAGAACATGGCGCAGAACAGTCGAGAAGGAGGCACGGCAGTTAGGGAAAAGTTACTGAGAGAAGGCCGGTTGTGGTCATCAAGCCTTTACGGCCATGCCTCCATTCTGTACCGATGGGGGATCACCAGCGGATTGACGGGAACTGATCACAGGAACTGATCACATGAACCCGACGCATTCGAAAGGAGATTCACTACAAGAATTCCCGATAGAATATACTGGAAGAATCGTAGAACCATGAAGAAAAAGGAGTTGGCTTTCTATACCGACGGTTCTAAGATGGACGTTGGCACGGGAGCCGGAGTTTATTGTGAGGCTCTAGGAATAAACCGCTCCTTTAGAATAAGCGACGACTGCAGCGTCGGGATCGCAGTCATTATACAGGCTGCTGAAATTATACGCGAGAGTAATATCGTTGGCAAAACGATCACTGTCTATATAGACAGCCAGGCAGCTGTTAAGGCTCTGTACTCTGCCGTAGTTAGGTCGAGGCTCGTGAGAAGCTGTAAATCACTCTTAAACGAGATATCCAGAGCCAATGCGGTGACCCTCTGCTGTCTACCAGGGCCTATGGATATCGAAGGTAACGAAAGGGCTGACGAGCTTGCTAGGAAAGGGTCGGCGCTGCACTTATCGCGGGCCCTCCCCTCTGTAGCAACCTCAATAAGTTCTTTATGGAATAAAATAGAGGATGAAGCCACCGGTCGAGCAAACAGACGCTGGGCTCATCTGGACACATGCGCTACGGCCAGGGCGCTATGGCCGGCCTACAGCAAGAAGTGATCAACCTCTCTGGTAAAACGTACGTTATAACGCACAGGTCATTTCTGGCATAATTACCGGGCATTGTGCCATTGGCGTTCACGCGGACCGACTCGGTGTGCTGCATAATGACTATTGCAGAAGTTGCAGGGACAAAGAAGAAATTGAATCTGTTCGTCACCTGTTGTGTGACTATCCTCCCCTATCCGTCAGAAGAATGAGTACTCTTGGTAGTTACTTCTTCTCGGAGTTGGAGGACTTGGGTAGTGTTGAGCTAGCGGACCTCCTGAGATTCATATCACTTTCTGGGTGGTTCTAACGGCGGATTTTCCTTACAGCGTTTCCAGGGTTAAATGATTGGGCACAATGGACCTGTACTGTTGGTATGAGTGAGCAGTGACTCCTTGTCACAAGGCACCCATCTACCTAACCTAACCTAGGGAAAAGTTTGGGAGAACTCAGACACATTGCCAGAAACCGTACACGATGGCGCGTAGGCGTAGTAGAGGCCCTAGGACCCACAAGGGGATACAGGACATAATCAAAAAAAAAATCATGTTCCATTCGTCGCTAATTGCGGCCTCCGAGTTTGAGGCAACGGTAATTGATTACCATTCCTCCCTTTTAGGGATTCGGATGGAGTATTCCCGAATTAATTTTAAGTAGGCTCTTGCAGGCATATTGAAGACAAGCCACATTTGTATGTAACTACACTATGCCCATACGGTGTTTTCTTTTTTTGTACCAGTTTAAAATGTCTGTGAAGTGTTCTCATTGCACTCTAAAGGGATTAGCACAAGTGTAGTTCCTAGTAGTGGATGTGGTCTCAAGTACACCTGTTGTGCATAGGCAGGCTGTTCTGTGTTCTTTTGTTACCAGCATGTAGTTGCTGGATTTGTTGATTGCTGTCCACCACACTAAGCTATCGTAGGTCAGTATTGTCCTGATTATAGCTGAGTATAATCAGTGTCTGAACTTTGTTCTAATATTGATTTTCAAAAGATTCTTTAGAGTGCTATTGTGGCTTTCCCCATTCGTTGTTCTAGTTAAATCGAGGCTTTAGCTAAGTTTTTTGCACTTTTTGATAGCGGAAGAGTCTATTTTTTTTTGACCGAATCTCTAGCGCAAAGTCTGCGATCGATCTTTTGTTAGTAAATAGAACAAGTTTGGCCTTGATTAGGTCTACTCTTAGACCGCAAGAAGCTACATGCTTTAAGTGCGCAGAATTTTGCTGATAGTGGTGGGAAATTTTCCACAGGCCATAAGGACTATCTCGTCTACTTAAACGTCAGGTTTCAATCCCGTTTTTCCTATTTGTGTTAGGACTTCATTAATGACTAATAGCCATAGAAGCGGCGGTAATACTCAGATTCACTCCTGTGGCGTCCCTCTTGTTGTTGATCTTTCGCATATTCCCGTTTGCGATGTAACACACCAGATTTCAATTTCCCCTCTAAGGCAATTCCGAGTTTTATCATCATGAGTTCGTTAGTATTTTTACCAAATTCTCTCCCCCCACGATGAGGTCAACACATTGCATATGATATTTTTGCAACAGACATGTCTATCTCAAGGCAATATAGTATTCGCGCAACTTCAACCAGATTACAACATATCTCTTCACCATCAAAACCAGTTGGGAAGAAGATATTTCATCTTTTTATTTTTTGTTTATTCACTTTTACCTCACCAAACTGAATTCGCTTAGATACCACCAACTTCATAAATATTTCAAACCTCTTTAACAGCTACTGCTAGCACGAGGGCAAAGAGAGGGTCAAAAGCCAACGAACTATGAAGCTCCATTGTTATGTAGTCTTGTTTTGCATCTATACTAATTCGATCTGTATGTGTGATGTATCTGATGTTGAGAATGTGCTTCACGAAATTGGTCTCCAATTTCTGTCTCATCCAGGTGCGCAGAGATTCAATTTATCGCGTTGAAACCCAGAAACCGAGACACTTGTAGTCCTTTTGTTTTGCTGTTTCTGCATCTTGGTCGCAAATTCGCATCGTGTATGTTTTAATGACGACATTTATTGCGTGTCGAGAGTCAGAATCTTGTTTACGATGAAAGAAAAATCCATTCGAACAAAGAAGTCAAGGCAAGAACTTTCTGAAAGAAAGTTATTGTTCGCAGAAGTGATTTTTCAGGTAGCACCAACGTAGGCAAGCGGAATGCAACGAAGATCAATGATCTTCATCAGGTTGGATCTATCTGGAAGGGATCGGGTGCAGTTACTGTTGTTTGTAGCTGATTGCGGTGTATTATCCCGTAAATGGGTTTTCATCAATTACACGGAAATTGATGGCTGTGGGTTGACCGCTTGATTTGTTAGTGAAGATCGGTTAAATTTGTTTTACTGTTGAAATTGCCTTAGGGCATGGGGTATTGCTAGATCGTGGATGAACTTTGCTCATTGAAATACGTTGATTTGGAGTGCTATCACTGTGTGATGTTCTTGTAATTTCAGAGATGATGAATGCAATTGATTTAATTGTATTGTGGTAAACCGTGGCTTAAAAGAACACGGAAGAGCTGGGATACATAGTAAAAATCCATACGAAGATATCTTGGACAAAGCCATTGCTTTTAGATACCACTCTGATATTGAAATTGACTGACTGGCTGAGTTTGACTTAAAATCCTCCTGACTGGAAGCACTAAAAATGCGTCGATGCATCATCATTCTCAGTCTAAGAGCGGTCTTTTGCTAGATCAGTGATGTCAATTTCAAGGACATAAGATATCAAAATTTTAGAGCTCTGGCAGAAGCTGGCTATTATAATTTCTTATAATCGTGTATCCAAATCCACTGTTGAGGACAACCTTTTAAAGCTGATTAATCGATTCCAAAAATACGCCTACGTACCAAACACACACCCTACACACTTCAACCACACTCCCCACGGGACTGCTGTTAGGTATTACTTCAGGTATTACTTCGTGGGCTTGGTTAGCAAATCAAGCTATTCGTGTTGTGTCACCTGGTTCTAAGGTTTCTGTAGCTTATAAGGCTTTTCTTAGTTATCGTACATTTTTTTAGTATTTATTTTAAAAGGAGGGGGATGAATCTTATATCATTCGAAAGGTACTATGCCGTAGATGTGCAGAAAAATAAAAACATATGCGTATGTTACCATTAAGTCAGGTAAAATTATTGAACCTACATGCACACATGATTTCCCCATAAAAAAAAAAAATTCTTTAACCAATTAAACGAAAGCATTTTGTTCATGTTCATGGCTGAATGAACTTAGATCCCTTTGCCTTCCCTACACGGGAGAGTATTACAAAAAGAAACGTTATATAAACAAATACGTAGCATTGTTTCTCTCGCTGTTTGCCTATTTCCCCTCGGTCGAATTTTGACCACACGCAATACTAGTTGTTATAAAAACACATTTGCGCCCACATTTCCTCCGACTGCAACATATGACAGAGTAGTTGTAGACAGAGCAGAGTAGTTTTCCTGGCCATGAAGCGTGAGCAATAAAATACTGCGTGCTCTGTATCTTCATCTTCATTTGGGCATTCGAGACAAAATGGTGAGCTATCGTGCCCAAACCGGTGGAGATACTAGCGGTAACCCCCATCCAGACTGGAACTGCGTAAGGTTGTAGCTGCAGTGTCCATGTTTACGACTTATCCAGTCATGGATTGTCGGTATAAGTTTGTGTGTCCATCGGCCTTTCGTTGTGATTTCCCAACGAGCTTGCCACATAGCTGTTGACGTTGTATTTTCTTTAGTTTTGGTGATCTTGATTTCATTGGCATCGTGTTATCTCAAGGATCTTCTGTTATATATCCTCAACATTTCATCTATAAGAATGTCGATGAGGACCATTCCAGCTATAACAAAGGCGGCTTCATCTAAGATAGTACAAAAGCTGCTGATTGTCCATAGCGCGCAGAGTATGTATGCTGACGATTGTCTCCTTTTAGTCTCCTTCGTCCTTAATGCTTGCGCCCAGACTGGGCGGCATATAACAGAACTGATGTATCAACTCTGGAGAGTAGGATCGTTTTTGCGTATCCAGGCTTTACCAATTTTAGGCAGTATGCGCGAGAGAGCTCCCTGCATTTTAGATTTAGATTTAGATTTAGATTTGCAATGCTTTCTTAGGTAAATAGTCCACGTATATTTTGAACTGCAGCTTCTTGTTCAGCATAACCCCAAGGTATTTAACCGCATCTTTGGACCTCATTATTTGGTTACCAACCTGGAAGTTGGCAAACTCTACAGTTTTCCGACTGGTTGTGAGGACAGCTTCTGTTTTATGGTCGGCTAGTTCTAGACCGGCCGCTGATACCCAATCCGGACAATTGCTTCGTTTGTAGCGGATTCAACTGTACGAATCTGTTTACCTACTGTCACGACGGCTATGTCATCGGCGAATCCAATTACCGTCACCCCACCGGGCAACGCTAATCGTAGGACTTCGACGTACATGATGTTCCACAATAACGGCCTTAAAACCGATCCCTGTGGAACTCCCGCAGTCACGTTGTAGTGTTTTACCCCTTCAGCTGTGTTGTATCTCAACTTCCTGTTGTTAAAATAGTTTGTCACTACACACAGCGAGTAATATGGTGTATCCGTCCTGGACTCACAACCTGTCTACCAACGAATGTAATCAATCTCGATGGCTACTCCCGATCTTCCAATAACGTTTGATACATAATTTTTGATTTATCAATTGTTTGCGGTTTTAATAGATTTTTGCTCTTTAATGTCGTCATTTTCGAATAGCTTTTATAAAAATAATAAAAATACGGTTATATTTTATTATCAATCATGATCCATATGGATCATTGATTTCTATGCAATACAACAACAATATGCGATCTTGCTTTCTATCAGGATCAATTTCGTGATCTAGAATTTTTTTTTTTATTCCTTGGTAGGTTACACAACCACACTATAAGATACAAGGAAAATAATTCGTTGATCCAGATCCGGATCGTTTTATTTTCATCGTGTGATCTATATGGATCTTGGGTGATAATAAAATACGGCTATTGTCTTCCTAGCCAATCCCATGTATGTATCACAAATGTATCCGTCCATCTTCAAAAAAATAAGTCAATGAATATTCTAATAATTATGAGCTTATTCGAATGCATACTGACATAAACTGCCGAATATATGTATATGTTCGAACATATTCGAATATAGGTTGACTCGGGTACTCGTGATTACACAGCAAAAATGCATACCCCTATTCAAAACTATTCATACTCATCCATTTCAAGTCCCACTTTCCTTTCGATCATCTCATTTCCATTAAATAACTCATCAACAATTGTTACAACAAATCCACTCGAATGACATTCTGCCTCACATGTCAAATACTCAACACACATCCACTTACAGATGAATAATTAATTTGAAGATGAAAAATTCCGCTCCACATTATGCATATTCGCATTGCAGTGATTATTCATTGTAGGATCCTTTTGTTTCTCTCACTCTGGCACTGTGACGATGGGTGCATAAGAGTGATCTATAACGGTAATGTAATGAAATGCATGCACCATTATCCCACAAGTTTTCATTTGAAAAGTCATTGTTTCCTGAAGAAGAATCGTGTGAAAACTGAAATCCACTAGAGGATTATTAATTACACAGACACTCGTTACAGGTTTGTAACTAATTGTAAGTCAGTAAAACTTTAGTACAGAGGTACAGCTAGACACCGTTTTAGTGTTTCACATTTTTCTTCCAGATAGTCATTGTGTGCAGCCGTCTAGTGGTGGCAATTGTCGAAGACGAATGTAATGGGAAAGGAATTTGGTATGTCTGCCATGGGGCATTAGCTGGAAGACTCGTGTTCCACTTTTAGACAGTATCTGTCAGTAGGCGTGGGTGGTTGTAAAATTGTGCTGTTGTCGTTTGAAATATTGCTTAAATTGATTATATAATATGAATTGCAGGCATTTTTTGCAGATATCTGTGAAATATTTTACGTACAGTCAGCTGACTCCTTAGCCCTTTAAATTATTTTGAATTAGATTGATTTTTATTTTCATTTTTTCATCATTTACTTATAAAAACAAATCAAGATAGCATGGCTTTGCCGTCTGCCGATTGACAACTAGATTTTAGCAGTATATATGTATTATATTTAGATTCTAATTTAGTAAAAATAAAAATAGAGACCAGAATGGAATATACCAATACTCGTATATTATACCAATAACACACTTTTCCTTCAAAAATGTTCTTGAATTATTCTCGCACAATAGGCCAAGGCGATTTTGCAGTATTCGAATAACTGAGGAACATTCAACTCACTGAACATATCGCTAACTTGTTCAGCCGATAAACAATCGGTACTGAAGACACTACGCCGAGTTTCCCTTAGAGTTGGGCACTTTCCAACAAAGTGAAACGTATCATCCCGTTCACCTACATTACACATGCCACATATGGTAGGAAGGTCTTCCCTATGAGGCATATAGTTTAAATTTAGCAATTCTCCTCTCAATTTGATAATCATCGATATTTCCTCCACTTTGTGCTCGTCCCGGAAATAATTAAGATGCCCTAGATTGTGACTTAAGCGCCTGTAGACTGTTCTATGAAGCGAATTCGATGCCTCCTCTAAGAATTTCTCACGATACTTTAAATCCACATTCGCAATTAGTTCGTACAGCATTGATTTCCAGGTCGTATAATTCGCTGTTTGCAAGTTTAATTCCATCCCACATTCTTGGGCTAGGTCAAGCCAATCGCCATACCCGCTGCTCGCGTTGGATATAATCGTACGAGCTGCCTTTCTAGGCAGTCTTTCCTTTGGCATTCGTAGAACTTTAAGAACATAGTCCACCTGGAGTTTTAGGGTCTTGATGAAGAGATGAGCTACCCCTGTTTCGAGCATAATAAGGTAGTTCGGCGTACTAGGTGGCAGATCAAATATTCTTTTTATGAAGTACCTTAAAAGCTTCTCCACCGTATCATATTTTTTTTAGCCCCCCTTACTAGAGCCGCATAAAACAAAATGGATTCGGAGGCTGCTTCAAATATCTTGTACTTACAGCTATGGGCAATGTACTTATTACAAAAGCTTCTTTTCCAGGTCATATTGATAGCGGTTTTGGCTTTGGAGAGCTTCTCCTTTAGATGCTTTTCTATGCTTAATTTTTTGGTAAAATAGTCTCCAAGATATTTATACTCGTTGACTACTTCTACGGCTTCTCCATTATAGCTTCATTTTTCGTTCCAAAATTCCTGCCTCCCCCTTTTTTAAAAATCATTACTTTTGATTTCTCCAGATTTACAATCAGGTTCCACAAGCTGCAGTATTCCGAGAGTCGATTTATCATTAACTGGACAGTTTCCGGGGATTGTGCCAGCAACACTATGTCATCGGCGAATAGAAGGGCCTTAATAAGCGTTCCTGCATACTCGATGCCTCCCGGTAAGAAGTCGACCACGTCTTCGATGAAAAGTGCAAAAAGACAGGGATTCAATAAACAACCTTGTCTCACACCAGACTTTCGATAAAAGCAATATTTGCTATAGAAATAAAATCGAAGCTTGTGAAGTATTGTAAAGAATAGCTCAAGGTTCTTGGAACACAGCACAAGGTAAAGGTCTGCTGGGTCCCTGGTCATGAAGGCATACCAGGGAATGAGAAAACCGACGAACTGTCTAGAGAAGGCTCAGCACTAAACTCGGACCAATCCGACCCAACAATGTACATCCCGCCTTGCGCATTCAAACTCGAAGCAGGAAACAAAGCCCTAACGGAGGCTAACAACAAATGGACCTCTTTAGATACTTGTGTCACCACGAGGAAGCCATGGCTTCAGAGTAAGAACCAATAGACTAATACAGAGGGATAGAAAATCCCTTTCTACTCTAATAGGAGTCATTACGGGGCATAACACCATGCGGTACCACATGAAATAACTTCTTGGCTTCGCGATTGGTCTCATCCGAAGACCTGTTTCGCTTGCTTGCCTTGGTTTCATACTTCTTCTGTTGTGGATGTTGTTGTTGTTTCTACAGATGTGCGATGTACTCATCGGCCACAGCTTGGTATTTGGCCTTATCCGCAGCGTCCCTCTCATGAACGGTACCATCTGCTTCGTTTTTGGCAACTTTGGTGCCGAGCCATCTTGTACCTGCTTTTCATGGTGGCGTCCGGGGTTTTGTTTTTCTTCGACGAACCAGCGCCACTAACCATAGTGCTTTTGGTTGCCATTTTGGTGTTTGCTGTAGTTTCTGTCTGTACGCCAGAGGAAGTACTTTGCCTAGTACTTGCTGCGGCTGAAGGGAAGACTGAATACTCCTGACTGGAGGCTAAAAGCTCGTCTTCCGATGAGGAGCCGATGTCGGGCATCTCCCCCCATCTTGCTTTTTTTGATTTTTGTTTTTGATTTTTTTGATTATTTTTATTCATTTTTAGTAGTTATTTGGTCCCACGAGTATGTCCGGAAGGAAGAGTCAGTCCTGGCAGAACCGACATTCCAGGATAAGGCGATTATACTACCGATCTTGCCTGGGCATCGATAGGAACCGTTCGAGACCAGCACTGTTTTATCACCAGCTGGCCATGCAGCCCTCGGCACGAGTGCCTTCACACCTTGGCTTAAGTGAGATTTTTATGGGTTTACTCCCCACCTTCGTCTTAATGAACCACAGCGCACGATTGAGTACATGTGTGTAAATTCTTAGCTGACACTAGACACCTGAAGGGTAAATAGCCATTTCCGGCGGGCGCCCACGGAGAGGACCAAAGACGAGGATTTTTGCCCACCAACAAATCTAATCTAATCTAAAAAAATCTAAATCCGTGCACAAGTAGTGATCATCCACGACACCCTAAGGGACACTCATCCTCGAAAACTCACTTCAAGATGAGTAAATTTCACAACCAAGGCGTCTACGAGTACTGATCCTTGGACAGCAGTCGATTCTCCTCGATCCTCCACAGCTAGTAATCCTCTTCAACAAAAGTAAGAAGTGAACTTCCAGAATCACCAGTTCTCTATAATCACACCTCCTTTGCGATCACTGATCATCCATGTCAACTGATCATTCACTACTATTAGTATTTTTATCACTTCACTGATTTTCCACCATACCTGGTTCGACGCTCTTAGCTTCTCTGAATGTTGATCCTCGCCGAACATAAGACAGTAAAATGCGCTATAGTACTAGCAGTGGTGTACGCTTGGGAAACAGGAACAGAGATCTTCCATGATCTTTCACGTTCACTGATCATCGGTGATGATCACTACAATCACGGTTCGAATCGCCATATCCGTGAACGTATAACTCGTCACGTAATTTGTATGTATGTTGTTGCTAGATCTACCAACAAAACAATACAAATTACGTAACCAGTCAACATCTGTTCACGGATATTACGATTCGACACCAGGGTAGACTAGTAGTCAATGTAGACTTAGCCTCAAAACCCTTGATCATTGCCAAATTTAGCGCGATCCTCAATGGGTAGTGACCATCTACCAATAACCTTTCCACAACTAGTGATCCTCCATGACTACTGATCATCCACAACAACTTATCTACTACACTTGCCTACCTTTTCGAGTTTCCGGCAACTGCTTACCCTCTACGATCAATGATCGAAGGATGCTTGTAAGTACTCATTTTAAAAAAGCCTTCCCCTGTTTTTGAGTATTTTCCCATGGCCAAATTTCATAAGGCTACGAAGAGTGATATCTCATTTTTAGCCTGGTCATAAAACCATATTATTTACCCGAAACTCTTCTTCGATTTCTTCAATATCTCGGCGATCGGTAATGATCGATGCTGGACCTCGTCGGGTCACCATAAATATTTACGATTCTTCCTCAATCATTTTACGTGATAGTTCATCGCAAGCGGCAGGTTTCCCTTTAAACAAATTGCTACTTTGCCCAATAAAGTTTCACTTGATCAACCGCCAGCGTGCTATGCGTGAGTGAGTTCGCAGCATCTTTATGGTGATTTGTTCACTTTTTTGGCTCTTCTCTCCCCCCGTGGTGTCGTCATCACAATCCCTGCACTAAGTATCTTTATTTTTTATTTTTTATCGATATCGAGTTCGTGCTGCCTGCGTATTATGTTGCCTTCCTCAATGATGACGATCGGTTAGCTGGTTTACTTTTGTGTAAAAGCCCTGTGGTAGTTGAGATTCATCGTATCGTTCCCCTGCTCGAATGCACATTCAGCCACAACCTCAACCACTTTACTTTGCATTGCTTCTACTGCTGCTGCTGGTGCAATGGTGCAGGTTCCACTGCTTATTCTCAACCAGTTTTCATATTTTTCGTGGTTGTTGTGGTTGGACATAAAAATGTAGTATACCGCGAAGTATGTCGTTTGGACCGACAGACAGACTGGTTTTTGGCATACTTTCTTGTAAAGCTCTTTAGTCAAATCATTATCCAATGTCGTCTAAATTGCATCCTGTCCTGGTGCATATACCTAAAGTGCTCTAATAAATACATACATAGATGCTTTACACTAAATGAAAATTTCACCGTGGAGATGCTTTGCACAGAATGAAGTAGAAAAACAATTTCACTCGACGCAAACCTGTGTTACCAGTGTGGTCTTTCTTTCCGCCGAGACATTCCGGAACTAACCACCGTGCGCAAATAGTTTTGGGCAGTGGTCATTAAATAATTGGCATTTTAGGTTATATCGTAGCTGGTAGCTAATACAGGCTCCTCTGTTGGGTTGACAGTAATAAAATCGTGAGAAATGCTGTGAGATTAGCTGTTAATCTTTGCGGAAGAGAAACAGAGAAAAGGTGGACCGGCCACCCGACGACCACCTGCTGAAAAATAGGGAAATGGCTTTCAGATAATAAAAATTCGCTTGGAGAAAGAGAGATACTCAATTTGTTTATGGGATTTAAAATCCACTATCTGCGGTTGGTGTGGTTTAATTAGTAAAAATGAATTAATAGCAAGATTATTTCGATTAATATTAATTTTTTATTGTTATAATTAATACGGAACGGGATTTTATTGAATGGGTTTTAATATCACTGTTAATAATGATCAAAGGTGAATGGTGTTGCCTTTGAATATCTTTCGTTTAGGCTTGCTTTGTGATTTGGTCTATTAAAGCTTCAAGTCTACTTTTTTGAAGCTATCTATCAATTTCTGATGACAATTCATACTCCATGTGGTCTATGATCTGATGATATTCAATGGTTCATGAACTTTGTTATCCCATATTGACTGATTATTTGAACAATTGATAGTTTGCACTAACGACTGATCCTAGAATGACGACTCTGTTCTTGTACTTAATTACTTACTTAAAGGGCTCCCGACACTTGGAGAATCTCTGCCTGAGACACGGCTGCCTTCCATCCTCTGCGATCCCGGGCACGCTGCTTCCAGTTGTGAAGACCAAGTTTTTTGGCATCCACGACAGTTTGGTCTTTATACCAGCGGTTCGACCTTTTTTTTACCGTCTAGAACCTGGGGGCTGAGATTCGAAGATTCTCTTGGCTGAAGCGTTGTTGTCCATTCGCCCGATGTGGCCGAGCACAGTAGTCGACGTGTCTTGGCTTTTTGTACTACATCCACATCCTGGTACAACTCATAGAGTTCGCGATTGTATCTTCTCCTCCATTCGCCCTCCTCGCACGTGGGACCTAATATCCGACGAAGTATTTTTCGCTCAAAGGTACCCAATATTTGCTCTGCTATCTTACTTATCGTCCAGCACTCGGCGCCATAAAGCAAGACTGGTAAGATGAGCGTTGTATAGAGCATTAATTTGGTCCGTCGAGTTAGGACTTTCGAACCCAATGGTTTTGCCAAGCCGAAGTAGCAGCGGTTTGCTAAGGTTATTTTGCATCGGATCTCCACGAAGGTGTCATTTGTGGGATTTATGTTTGCTTCGAGGTACTTACGTTACTTATATCCTGTATCCCCTTGTGGGTCCTAGGGCCTCTACTACGCCTACGCGCCCTCGTGTACGGTTTCTGGCAATGTGTCTGAGTTCTCCCGAACTTTTCCCCAACTGCCGTGCCTCCTTCTCGACTGCTCTGCGCCATGTTCTCCGCGGACCTCCAGGTCTTCTGCCATCTGAGTTAGAGGGTTCCATTGCATAGCATGGTTCGCTATGGAACTGTCACCCTTTCGGAACGTGTGACCAATCCACTGCCACTTCCGCCGTTGGATGGTTGTGCCTATTGGTTCCTGACCCCTTCTCTCGTAAAGGTGTTCGTTAAAGATACGATTGAACCAGAAAATCCTTAAGATATTGTGCAGGCACCTATTAACAAACGTTTGCAGCTTTCTGGTGATAGTAGTGGTCACTCTCCACGTGCTGCAACCATATAACAGCATGAATTCAACGTTGGAGCGGAACAGTCTTATCTTGGTGCTCAAACTGATTGCATTGCTTCGCCATATTTTGGAAAACATCCCGAACGCGGACTTTGCTTTGGCGATCCTGTTGGCTACATCCAGTTCGGTTCCACCATCGGTCGAGACAATACTCCCACGATACTGGAAATCCTCTACTCTCTCTACCGGTTGTCCAGCAATGCATATTTGAGCCGATGAGTTAGTTCCAATGCTGATAATTTTAGTTTTTGCCGTATTAATTTTCACCCCGACGACGCCTGCCTCCCTCTCCACATCTGCTGTCATTTGGTGGAGGTCCATAATTCTGTGGGAGAGTAAGCATACATCGTCAGCGTAGTCAAGATGTTTCAGCTGAGATGTAAGAGTCCATCGAATTCCTCCGTTTCCCGTCGACAAAACTGTATGAAGCACATCGCTAATCACCAATAGGGTGTTGATGTGATCGACACAGGAGGATCCAGAGCAGAAACCTGCTTGTTCGGCATCGAGTGTGTCTTCGAGATGTTGTTTGATTCCCTCAAGGATGATTTTAGCTATTACCTTAGCTACAGCAGGTAGCACGCAGATACCCGTCCAGTTTCCGCACTCCATTAAATTTCCTTTCTTAGGAAGCTTGACGATCATTCCCTTTTTCCACTCGTTAGGAAAGCTCTCAGCTTCCCAAGCTCTCTCTATAAGTGGAATCAGAAGCTCAGCCGATGTTGTTGGCGCTGCTCGTAAGAGCTCTCCTGGAATACCGTCAAGTCCTACCGCCTTGTTGATTTTGAGTGCCTTGATCGCGGTAATGATCTCATCTTTACTGTGAGTCGTGGTGCGTATTCGGGAACTTCTCACCTTGGGCATCTCAGTTTGATTTGGGAGCATATCGCTAGCGAATACACAGTTTAAAACCGTAGCAAAATGCTTTTTCCATCTCTTGAGCTGGTCCTCATCCGAAATGAGCAAGGAACCGTCTAGGCTTTTCACTGGGTGTTGGCTGGAGCTGCGACCACCTGTCAGCTCTTTCGTGATTCTGTAGACAGTCGTGCTGTCGCACCTTCGTGCTGCTTCTAAGTAAACTCCTATAGAGCTGATTCTCTACAGTCGTCAGGCATGCTTTCCTCTATTCATACTTGGCTGATGACTTGGTGCATGCACCCTACCAAGATATCGCCTTCGTACTTAAAAAGTTTAGCTGGGTTTAGTTGTTTTTTTAAGTTTTATGATGGCTGCGCTAACTTCTTCAATACTGGGTGGTGGTATTGGCTCGTCATTGACTGGAAGCGAGTTCTCTTCTTGCCCCATCACTCTCTCTGTTTGCTGCCCGTAAAGTAACTGCTGGAAATGTTTCTTAAACACATCAACAATTCCCTGCGTTTCGGTGATTAGCCTTTGGATTCACTTGGGGATCTCCGATTCTCGAAATCGGTACACCGAGGCGCGAAGAACTTACAAATTAGCTGTGAAAACAGCGGAAGAACAGTCTTGGAAGGGGTTTGGCGAGAAATTGGAACGTGACCACAGATCTGCAAATAAGACGTTCTGGCAGACCGTCCGCCGACTCAGAGGAAAAAAGTTGAATATCGTTGAAGGAGTCAAATCCAAAGACGGTACACTTCTTTCCAATGAGGAGGACATCTTACGCAGATGGAGCGAGCACTTTTCAGAATTGCTCAATCCCGAACAGGACACCGAAGATGGCATATGGACATACATATGGTCGAGAGTAGGGCCGAAAGTAGTCCTACGGTAGAGGAAGTAACTTTGGCGATCAAAGCGCTAAAAGTTGGCAAATCTGCTGGTGTGGATGAAATCCGGCCAGAAATGCTCAAGGCTTTAGGTAAAGAGGGTGTGCAATGGCTCTCGCGTGTCATTAAAGTGGCCTGGGAATGCGGTGAAACACCTGGTGATTGGCAAATAGTGGTGATAGTTGCTCTTTTTAAAAAACGGGACAAAACAGATAGCGCCAACTATAGGGGTATATCCCTTTTAAGTCTCCATGGAAAATTCTTCGCTAAGGTGCTAGAAACGCGTTCCAGAGCTGTGGTTGAGGACAGTTTGGGGGATGAGCGGTTTTCGTCCCGGTTGAGCACAACCGACCAGTTATTCACTCTCAGAATCGTTCTTGAGAAGGCCTGGGAGTATGCCAAACCTGTCTACACTGTTTCCTGGATTTAGAAAAAGCATATGATAGGGTTCCTCGAGGCAAACTCTGGAGTGTTCTACAGGACTAGAGCATTGATGGTTCCCTGTTGAGGGCGATTCAGTCTTTATATGCAAATTGTAGAAGCTGTGTTCAGATAAACGGTGTTAAATCAATACCTTTCACTGTGGGCGTTGGACTCCGCCAAGGGTGCGTTTGGTCACCTCTCCTCTTCATTGTATATATGGATTAGATGTCGCATCGCAGCCGTGGCGGGGAATGTTTCAAAGTGGGAGATCTCAGGATTAGTCATCTGCTTTTTACGGATGATTTGGTCATCCTTGGATCCTCTCAAACCGAACCTCAGCGCACACTCGAGAGGTTTGTAGCCGTTTGTGATGATGCTGAAATGAAGATCAGCGTGAACAAGTCAGAAGTAATGGTCGTTTCCAAAAAAAACCATTCAGTGCACTCTGCATGTTAGTGGAGTTCCACTGAAGCAGGTGGATAAGTTTAAGTACCTCGGGGTCTTATTCACGAGTGATGGGGAGAGCAATGCCGAGTTATCCTGTAGAATTGGTCAGGCTGGATCAATTTTGCGAGAGCTTGTCCAATCTGTTATAAGGAAGGGCGAACTTAGTGTTCGAGCTAAGCTATCGGTTTTTAACTCAGTGAATGTTCCAACTCTCACCTATGGTCATGAAATTTGGGTAGTGACCGAAAGAATAAGATCGCGGATGCAAGCTGCCAAAATGAGGTTCCTTCGCGGTGTTGCTGGAATAACTCGTAGGGATCGAGTGCGCAACATCAGAGTTCGCGAGGCGCTCAATGTTGAGCAGCTACTTCTCCGAACGGAATGATCTATGCTTCGATGGTTTGGTCACGTAGTGCGTACGACTCTAGACCGGCTTCCAAGACGTGCCATCAGGTAGGTGACTCCGCGGAAGGCCTAGAAATAGATGGTTGGACCAAGTCTGACATATCTTCCGGATCTAGGGATTCCTCCTGATGAACTGGAGTCAATGGCGGAGGATCGAGAAGGATGGAGGGTCCACCTGAGCATCCTACCCCCGCAACCCTCATGAAGGATAAGCGGGCCATTGAAAATGTATGTATGTATGTACGTATGTATGTATGTTTGTATGCATGTACACAACATCGTTCATGTGACCACCACAACTTCTGCTGCAAGCGACCGTCCGAAGGTCAAAATTATCGATGACTTTTTGAGGAATAAGTGGGTCAATGGCTGCAATTTCAGTTTGGAGATGTTATGTTTGAGATCCTAAATTGTCGCTGGGTTATTGGCATAGACCTCACTGGTCCAAAGCCTTTAATTGTTGTGTAATTTGGATTTTATAGGCGTGCAAATGAAGATTAACTTTTTAAATTCGCCGTAAAGTACCATAAGTGAGGCGCAATTGTTAATTTCGGCGACTTCGGCGAATTGAGGTACCTGGCTGGTTTTGAACACTTTCGCTCACAGTGGTGATGTTTTGGCGTGTACGTGCTGGCCGAGCATGCTGATATGGAGTTTGACCCGATACCGAACCAGTTTCTTTAGAACGCTTCACCATTGAACAAATTCCGGACTCACTAGGGCGATTATGTTGACCGAAAAATTCACAAATCTTACGAAATGTTACTTTTATAGATCGCTCATTTTCGTAATAAGTTTGTATAATAAAAATGCGTTGTTGTCTGGTAAACGAGTCTATGACTATAATTGAAGAATGTACTTGACATCTGTCAAAAAGATCAACCACATTGAATTCAGTAAATGACAGTAATTGACAGCCAACATCCACACCATCTGTTGGCTCACCCTTTATACCTGGTCACTAATTGCTTTATAGATATTTATATACGATCACTCATCCTGCACTCCTATAACCTACAGTGAACCTTCAATACTACTGACTGGACTTCCGATCATTGATCTTGTACTATGGTATATTTCTTAAGAGCATTGAGAGTATAAAGCCACTCTATATTCGGATTTTCTTGAAAACTCATCGCAAGTACCACTGGTGTTCTAATAGTACTGATCTTCACATTCATTGATCTTGCACCACAAGATCGTATAGTCTCACTCGCGATCACTGCTTTTCTTCAAAAATCTTAAAAACAATCTGAAGCCAGTATAGTACGTACGTGCATGCGGGTATGTATGTACATCATTTAAAAAAAAAATTCGCCAGTCACAGTCCAGAGTTCAAAGTCCCCTGCCAACCTCTTTAGCAGTTTACACGAATAGGCTTTTGCAAAATCATTTATGTAAAAAATTACAATGTAATTGGACGTCAATTGAAGATGATTACAAGATATTGTATCTAAACGATTCCACTGTGCGATAGTGGTTCTGAGCCACAATCAATGCTGAACATCAACTTCTTTTGTTCGATGCGCATAGGCTTCCTTTCCTTTCATTTCATTTTGTAGCAGCAGCAGCGAGAATGCATCGCTTCACTATTCTTTAGCAATAACAATGAAATATTATTCACTTATCCGTGTTGGATCGCTGGAATGCGGTCTGTGTTCGTAAAGTGTTTTTGACACAAACATGACATGAATTGCAAAGCGAAACTACCTCTGATCTTTGATTCATAATGAGAAGATGTGTCACCTTTTGTAAGATTGACGGTATTTTGAAATAATTCTTTACGTAACCGAGTTGGCAATGAATTACAATTACATACTGGTAGCACGAAAAACTCTCATCTATGTAGGTGATGTCATGAAAGGCACAATCTTCAGTTTGAAATATTTAATCATGTGTCATTATGTGACATATTCTGCGGTGAGGGGGAGATCAATTTCTTGTGCGTGCACGAATTTTGAGTTGAATTGTGGACGTCTACAGAGACAATGAAAGGTCAGAGTAGCTACATTTTGCGAGACACGGTTATTTAATACATAGTCTGGTTGTAGTATTTAGAAAGTGACAGTAGTTACGGGAGATGATTCTTTGTTTTATCATTCACCAGATGTCCTTGTCCACAACTGATTATGTACGAAAACTGACAGCTTTGTAGTGGTTGCATATTCCCATTGAATATACGAGTTGTTATCTTTGACCTTCGTTTACTGGTATTCAAACTAAAACCCCGTTCTGTTCCCTTAAAGCTTCTCACGCAGATGTGCCCGCAAAAAAATAAATAAAAAAAATACACTGCCCAATCTATTTCCAAACGCAATACAATATGCAGATTCCTACTTCAATATAAACTGAAATTCCAAACTTTTTTACCTGCTCTATAAAATCGAACCCAAAGAGTCTCAGAATAAGAATTTCTAATTTTTTTTCTTTCTCCCTCTTGTACAACCCATGCCCGTGTGGCAACGACACTGCGACCTGGAAGATCTATTGTATCGGAGGGTTGGAGTTAATCTAACAGATGTACTACCTCCCTGATGAAAGTGAGTATTTCTTTAGTATTGGAGCATTTCAGTTCCACTGAAGTATGTTATGTATGTCCTTGTGGAGAATACGTTTCCTTAACCAGTGTCGTGCCGGGCATTCACAAAGAATGTGTTCGGATGTTTCATCCTCTCCTAAGCATAACCGACAGTCCTTCTCCTGGCACAGGTTCAACTTGTTCAGGTGTTCAGCTTACGAGCTTCCTAATGCTTTCCCTATTTAAGCTTAGGATTTCCTCATAGGAGTAAGGCTTGATTAATCGTTTGGATTGTCTTAGACCTGGCCCATTGGTCCAGTGGTCTAGAAGAAGTTTGTTTTCCCATTCGTTAATCAGCGTTATAGCTGTCGTCCAGTTGACGCCACAATACGGTTCAGGACCTATGAACACAGATTCTAAGCCAGCCCTAGCAAGCTCATTTGCAAATTCAATGCCCACAAGCCCTTGGTGCCCAGGGACCCAACCGAGTTTTACCCTGTCTTTGACATGGTCTCGTAATGCATCATAGCAGCATTTCACAGTTCTGGAGTCCATTAGGTTGGACGATAGTGCCATAAGTGCTGCTTGACTATCTGAAAAGATATGTATTCTAGCGCCCTTGATCCCCTTGCGGGGATTGTGTCTGGCGCAGATCTCAATGGCATGGATTTCAACCTGAAACCCAATGGGAGTCGTACCCATAGGTACCGAAATCTTTGTGTTGGGTCCAAAGACCCCAGCTCTCAACTCCAGAATCCATTTTCGAACCGTCGGTGAACCAGATCAGACTTCTAGGGTCCAGTGTTGGAGCACCATTGGACCAATTTCCGCGATCCAATATTTCAACTTCGAATAACCTACCGAAGCAATGTTGGATGACCATAATATCTGGTATAGTGCTCTTTTAGGGATTGAGTTGAGTATCTTTAAATGTCCCACTAGGTCACCTGGCTTAAACTCATAATCTAGCTGCAGCTTGATGGCATATCTAGCAGCCATCTTCCTAATGAAGATTGGTAGGGGTGTTAGCCCGACAATAGCTTCCAGAGCTGTCGTAGGGCAGGTGCGCATCGCACCTGTAATGCCAAGACGGGCAATTCTTTGCAACTTCTGCAACCTGTTTACCTTTGTCTGCTGGAGAGTTTTTGGTCACCAGACGATGGCCGCATTTGTGATAATGATTCTAACATAATGATCGTTCACATTTACAGCTGATCTTAAACTATCGTTGTCTACACACAAATTCTCTACACATCGCTAACGATCCTGTGTGACTATTGATCGTTCATAACGACCGCAAGGTCAATGATTATGAAAATCCCAGTCCTAAAAATCTATCCTCCTACTACTACTGATCCTCCACCTATCGGGCTCCTTTTGCTACTAATCGCTATTGATGCTCTAGGACTATTGATCATAATCATGACTGGTGATTTATTTTTAACTGCTGTTCCTTTATGGCTGCTAGTCCCCATCGAAGACTGAACTACTTTTGATATTCTATGACTGCTGATCGTCTACATCTAGTGCTGATCTTCAATCATCGCTGTCCGTGCCCAAATGCTGTACAGATCGCTAACGATCCGGCATGACTATTGATCTTTAACGGCTACCGATTCTTTTCGAAACATTACAACTGATGATCTTTGCCAAGATATTGCCGTGTAAATCGGAGATGATCAGTAAATTTAGGATCAACATACTTATGGAAGTGATCTTGAAAAATGTAGCGCAAGGTCAATGATTATGAACATCGCAGCTTCTATCCTCCCACTACTTCTGATCCTCCACCTATCGGGTCCCTTTTTCTATTGGTCGGTATCGATCTTCTAGGGCTATTGATTATGACCATGGCTGCTGAGTCCTTCCATCTACTGATCCTTCAAGACCTATAGTCCCCATCGAACACTGAACTACTTTTGATATTCTGTGACTGCTGATCGGCAACATCTATTGGTGATCTTCAACCATCGCTATCCATACCCATATTCTCAACAGATCGCTAATGATCCTGCATGACTATTAATCGCTACCGATTCTTTCGGAGATGATCAGTAAGTAAGGATCTACATGTTTGTATTTAAGTGATCTTCGAAAATGTAGCGCAAGTCAATGATTATGATCATCGAAACTACTATCCTCCCACTACTACTGATCCTCCACCTAGCGGATACCTTTTGATACCCATTCTCTAGGACTATTGATCATGATCATGGCTTCTGAATCTTTTCCACTGCTGTTCCTTCAAGACTGCTAATCCCCATCGAGCACTGAACTACTTTTGATATTCTATGACTGCTGATCGTCAATATCTATTACTGATCTTCAACTACCGCTGTCCATACCCAATAGTTTGCTAACGATCCTACATGATTATGATCGCTAACGATTCTTTCCAACTACCGATCCTCCTAATTGACTTCACGTCTAAATCTATTGTATCTTGATTGAATCTCAAATGGTTGCTGTTGTTGGGAGGACTAATAGCAGGGATCTAGGAGTCAATAGTCGCCACAGTTTTTTTTTAAATGACACGCGATCGCATTTACGTACTTAAGATTCACAATGTCACCCCCATAAAGCGGTCGTTGACACTAGCCCTTATGTTCAAATTGGTCCTCACAGTTCCACGAGTATTACGTGAAGGAAATCAAAAGCATCATAAAACATAGCCTAACAACGAATAGATTTATTGAATTTTTTGAAAATCGTGTGTATGGATTTTTCATAAATAAACGGCGACTGCACCCCTCGGAATCAATTACAAATCAAATGGACAAAATGGAACGGAGGGTCGACGTCGTGGACGTTGTCGCACCTGTGCCATGTCTCTAACATCCACACACGCGAAAGTAAATACTCCGGCTGGCTGGCTGCCCGGTTGACAGTCAATTGTGCCGACATAACACGCCGTCGTCATTTCAGGTCCCGAAACGTTTGACATGGTGACGTGAGGTGTATTTATATTTTTTTCTTCTTTTCTTCATCCCGGACCGGACTGTATTGATTGTGATCAATGGCGATGGCGTCTCATGCAAGTACAATTATTTTTCACTTAGAAATAATGGGTCTGTAATGTCAGACCTGTATGGATATGTGGATGCCTTTGGAGGCTGGTTGGGCTACTACTACTAGTGTTGGTATTGCTTGTAGCTGAGGGAAAGTGCTGGGCAACATATTTTTTTTTTGTGGCGAATGGGGATTAAGTAGAAACTGAGGTATGAGTGTTAAAATATGTTTTTTTTATTTGTTACTCATCGCTTTGTGTTCACTTTCATTTTTATGGATCTACTTCTACTATTACTATGAATGTGATTATAGAAAGGTTTAAGTGTTTGAACTAGAGTGGAGCATACTCGTGAATGCGTATCAGTGCTTACACCTTAGCCTGTAAACTATTCAGTTGTATTTAGTGCGAAAAACTTCGAATCACGACAGTGAAAGTCTGTTTTTGCACACTTCTATAGAATCTAATTATTTGCGTCTAAAGATCCTACTTTTATCTCTTCGGATATAAGCCATATGGAAATTCTAAACGACCGCTTAGGAAATATATCCTTCGACTTATTTCGTTCCCCATACAACTGTTGATGGTTTATACTCGCTGCGTACTTTTCCATTATAAAAATGACTGCATTGACCAATGCTTCTGATCTTCCACTGATCTTGACTGTATACTAACATCTGATAACCTTAAACGATAAATCCATCTACTGAAGGTCTAGCCACATAAGAAAAAGGACAATTAACTTATCCATGATCACTGATCGTTGGAATTTACGACGATCGTAAGTAGTTTACGATCACTGCCCTAAACATGATTTGAATCGAAGTTCGTTTATGGTTGAATCTTCGTTGAATCTTCTTAACTGCTCTGAATCTCAAGCGGGGTTTCTATCGATCGTCGATCATTTTTTCTGCCCGACGTTTCCCCTGCTATAAGTCTAATCCAGCACAACACAACTTTCTACGTCTCTTGGTCGTAGAAGATCTCGCCTAGGCTGAATCAGAAACGCTCAAATGAATTGGATCAGACATCAGCTCCGTTATCGTAGTCCTCAAAGGACCGCTAGGCCTTCGCCCCAAAAGGCTGGGTATTTTTTTCAAACATCATCTGCAGAACCTGCAGGAACGGATTGGAGGAAACAATTTTCCTCCATTTCCTCTGCCTCTGTCCACCTCTGTCTGAAAGAACATTGAGCCCTCTGGCAGCTCTTCTCCTCGATGGAGACTAACGTCAGAAGGATCCTTCATTTTATAAAAAGCTTGGGTTGGTTGGTTAGGATCGATGAAGATGCACTTAGACCAGAAGTAGGTCCATTGTACTGCCGATGTGTAAGGTGGGTGGGTCACCCTCTTACTCTAGGAACCATTTGCTTCGTTGTATGAATACGTTAATTTTAATCGTGCAGGCGTTGCCAAGATCATTTAGATCGTGGAAAAAGCATTCACTCAGGATGGCTGCTGAGCGCAGGATAAGCACGTAGGAAGTGACTAATGGTTTCTTCTTCCTCTTCATCCCTACAGCTTTTGCAGAAGACCTTGTAGGGGATGCCTAGCCTCTGGGCATGTCCTCCTATGGCGCAGTGTCCGGTGAGAACGTTTGCTATTTTGGAGAGGCTTCCTCCCTTGTGTTTCAGGAGTCCGATGGACCTAGATTTGTTAAGTGTTGGCCAAAGTTGTCTGGCGGTGTTGCATTGGCCTAGATGTTGCCATCGGTGATTGGCCATTTTCTCCGCGTCGATTCGAATAAGGTACTTAACATAAGACGTTGTTTGCTTCAGAGGAGCCTTATCGAACCAGTTCGTCAACTGCACAATTCCCCGGTATGTCACAGTGACCTGCTACCCAGCAAATGGTGAGGTTGTACTGACCAGCTATCTCGTTAAGAGATACGCGGCAGTCTTTCACTGCCCTAGATCTCGTAGTGCTGGGTGCGAAGGATTTGATGGCTGCCTAACTATCGACGTAAATACCGATATCCGATGTTGATAGTGTTGCAATGGTTTGGAAGGTTAAAAGAGAGGTATATCTGAGTAGATTCCGGCACCAACTCCATCCTTGGTTTTGGACCCATCCGTAAAAATTGACAGCGATTCGTTGTATAGGACATCGCGTTGCGTCCATTCAGTCTGTACGGTATTGAGTGCATCTAGCCCCCGTTGAAGCCATTCAGAGGGCAGGGGTTAGTGGAAATGGGAAGATAACAGTGCATTGAAAGTATTTTGGTATTTCCCATGTGTTGCTCCTTTCACTGCTTGGAGCCTCTTAGTCGTATTGCCGAACTGATAGCCAATTGCTTACTGACGATGTCGATTGGAAGTAGGTGTAGCATGGTTTAGAGCGCCGCTGTGGAAAAAGTTCTCAGTGCACCGGTTATACTGAGAAATGCAACTCGTTGAGCTTTTTTTATTATGGCTAAGTAGGACTTCTTCTGCAGGGCAGGCTCCATACATAAGAATCAGTTTTATTACCGACGTGTATGCTCGGTTGAAGGCCCCAAGTGGAGCCTACTGCCTTCTTTCAGATGTATAGGGCAGCCTGTGATTTTCTGGCACGTTCGACGACATTCTCTTTCCAAATTCGCTTGCGGTCAAGCTTTAGACCTAACTATTTCAAAGTTTAAGAGCGGATCGTCTTATTTTTGATTTATTGAAATCTGTGAATTTATTTTCTTGTGAATAGAACTAGTTCAGTCTTCGTCGGGTTAACGGAGAGGCGCTGCATTTGTCGGTCCATCTGAGCAGTTCGTTGAGGGCAGACTGCATTATATCGGCCAGCGTCTGCGGGTATTTGCCTATTATTAAGATAGCAACATCATCTGCGTAGGCAGTAACCTTGCATCCATTTTTTTTTTTTTTTTTGATTTTTAGAAAGGCTTTGTTGAGTACTAGAATCCATAGTAGTGGAGACAGTACACCCTCTGGAGGGGTGCCAGCATGTGTATGTCGTTTGACAGTGCTGCTCTCGAAGAATACTATTATAACACTGCTCTTTAGCATATGGTATGCTCTATGAAGCAACAGATGGGTTCGCAGATGTTATGCCTGCGTAGGGCATTGGTAATCAAATTTGTTTCAACATTGTTGAACGCTCCCTCTATGTCCAGAAATAACACTAGGGTAAAATCTTTGATTGAAAGTGATTTTTCAATGGGTATAAAAACCACTCTCACCTCGGACCAGGCGGTTGGCTGTTTCGAGCTCGATTCACCCCTTGAGAATGCAGGAAAGATTCTGCCATACACTTTTGAAGACCGTCTGTAGCTGTGCCGAAAAAATACCGTCCAATCCCGGGGATTTGAATGATTCGAAGCTGTTCACTGCCCATTTCAGCGGATCATCACTGATTAGATGACGAGGTGCCGGTGGGCGTGCAACATTTAGTAGAGCAAGGTCATTGCTGGAGATAGCGGTGCAGCCAGGACAATGAGGGTCCATAAGCAGGTTGAGCGATGCTTTATCTGATTCTGCCCATTATCCATTGGAATCCATGAGGACGCTTGGTACGGTTGGTGTTTTGGAAATAACTTTTAGCAGTCTAGATGTGTTGCCAATACATAAACAAAACCTGCACTAGAATCTGCGTCTGGCCTTCCGAACCTCCGCTTTGAAGTTCTTTCGGCTTTTTCCGGTTGGTTCAATTAGTTCTTGAGTAATTGCGATTAGTGGTAGATCCAGTGGTATCACAATGTCTTCTGGTCTTAGTGTCCCTGTACCTTGGTAAGTTTTGCTGATCGTTCGCGTTTATCCGCAAGTTTACAAATGAACACCTCCGTCCATGTGAATCCGAATTTCCGCAACCACCAAAGCCATTCACTTCCAGTACCTCTCCTCGTCCAACAGAAACATGTGCACCAATGGAATGCAACAGTTGCACCCCTACTGCCCAACAAAATCATATCCAAGTCGAGAACGAAAATCGTCAGAATACCAATGAATGCGGCGCCAGTTAGGGCAACAGTACCACCGAACATGACGCCACCTGTTCCGTTGATAAAAATCGGTCTGCAGAAACTGATTCGCACGGCGGCTACTGACAATGAAAAGCCGAAAGTACAAAGTCCAGTGGGCAGTCGGATAAAGTATAAAAGTCGATCGGAGACTGTTGACCGAAGTTAACCCAATTCAAACGAGGAAGACCTCATTTACTGGACGATACGCGTTGCGGAGAAGTTCAGACTCGCTATCGAGGAAAACCATATCAACGTCTGTAAAAAGAAATCCCAATGCACTGAGTTTCTCAAAAATCCCGTTCAAATCGACGTCAACCTCATCAAAGAATAGGCAGATACAACTGCTCAACATCAACGATGCTCTGTACAAGTCGACCAGAAACAAACTCGAGAGAAAAGATGTTAGTAAGGTGCCACAAGTAAACAACACCCAAAAGCAGGCGAACGAGCTATATTCGTGGCACAAAGTACCCGCTCAACAAAACTGACTTCAATCTAACACGAGTCACCACTACAAAGCAGTCTTCTCAGCAAAAATCTCTCAGACGTATTGACATCGGCGCGCGGTCTGACTTATGTCGCTAATTCGAAGAATGTTCTGGTTCGTCCAGACACATGACGCGCAACCATGTGAGCAGTGCCAAGCAAAAGAGTATCCAAATGTTGTCGCGGCGATTTGTCAAGATAAACATACCCTTCCAAATATACCAGCACGTGGGCAAATGCGTAGCGTTCGAGAGCGGCAAACGCATGAAGATTCACAGTAAGATGCATGTCGCCATTTGTCGCAGATTTCTCCGTGGAAATTACATGAATACCTCCTGTTTGCTATCGCACAACGTCTCACTGTCCAAGATGCCTGTTTGTAAGTTCTTTCTACAAGGGTGCTGTGTGCGAGAAGACTGTCCATACCTTCATAAGAAGCTCAACGATAAGGCAGAAATACGCATGGACTTCCTGAAGCGATACTGTAACCTAGCACAAAAGTGTAACAAACGGCATGAGTTTTTGTGTTCCGATATGGAAACCAAAAGTGAAATGTTCCTATTGTAGAAAACAACAAATGCAGCGCACAAAAAGAAAGGAAACCAATTTGAAGAGGGTTCCTTCGGTTAGTCCTACTTCTAGTAGCATTGACCAGATAGGATGTGTTGCGACCCTTGAAGAACCCTCTGTGGGTACACGATACTTTGCCAAGGATTGCGGTGAATTAGATGAGAAAGTACAGGTTTCAAAGTCCAGTAAAAGTGAAAATGATGATGAGAGTGATCACAATGAAGAGATGACATGTGCAATAGTCCACCTAGGCGGAGACGTCCACAATTCGGGGATTTACCTGCTTTTATACCATTTTCATAATATTTGCTCAGACTCTATAAACTTCGAAACGCCACTTTTATTGAGACCACCTCCATTGGACGGTGATCTTAAACCTCTATTCAAAGAGTTAATACCACAATTTACGCTCAAAAGTGTCCTTGCAAAGATTAACCTTCTTTTTTTAGCAAAAGTCCACAATAAGACCTAATTTTCTATACACCCGAACGACCTTTACCTGGTGACCGATTACCCGTCGTCAAACACATGTCATAACTCAGTTTCAAGGTAATAAATGCTCATAACGCAATTAAAAAGCACGTTAGATAGACATTTGCCAGATTACCTGTCTAGTTGTCAAACCACATACTCCCTCGCACACTAAACCTGATCAAGTGAAAGTGATTACAAATGTTGTCATAATCTATCATCCATCCATCTGTCTATCTTTCGCCAAAAAGTGAACCAACTGCTGCTCAAAAAATGCACCTCCGCATAGATATGCGCAAAGTTAGTCTCGCGTATCTAGTCTCACTCGAATTCCTTGTTCAAGTTATCTAATATAACGGGTAGTCCATAGTTTGGCGGTACTGGTGGTGCTGGTTGTACTTAATCGACATGAACATATCCGTCATTAAGTAGCTGTCATGTTGGCATTACTTACAGTGGAGGCAAAAAAATGATCGTCCCCAGGAAAAAAGACACATTTTAATGATGGCGGCAAAAATGCAAAGGGATCTTGGGGGTATTACTGGTGATCAGTAATGCGCCGTAAATATGTGATTTAATAAGGGTCCTGCTCAATTGTTTGGATTAGGCCTTGGAAATTATTCACACGATCTAGTTTTTTTGCCATTTGTGTGAGATAACTGGTCAAAGCTGTCCGCGCTCTTGAACGCGTCTTGTGTGGCTTCTTACGAAAATATACTCTTCGCCTATAGGTACTTGCGCTAGCATTAACTTGCACTCAGGCATCAAAGGTGCCGCTATCTACATACTCACCGACAGACAAGCGGGGCTCAGAGCACTGATCTGCTACGCGATCAGTTCATAGTCAGTTCTTAGCTGCTTCGACAGTTTACAAAACTTGGCCCGATAAAATAAAGTAAAATTGTGGTGCGTACCGGGTTATGTAGGCGTTGAAGGCAACGAAACTGCAGATCTGCTAGCCAGAAAAGGCTCATCTGAGTTGTTCACTGGACCCAAACCCTTTTGCGGAATATCTGATTCTGCCTTTAAATGTACCCTAAGCAATTGGGAACGCAACATGTGCATTTCTCACTGGAATACTTCGCAAGGCCTCAGACAAGCTAAAAGAGCTGTCCAACCCTTTAGAAAAAAACATTTAACACAGCAGAAACGACTTAAGAAGGCTTGTGAGCTTCCTTACCGGTCACTGCCAAGTAGTACTCTACCACATCAACAAAATTAGAATCTCGGAGGACATCTTCGGCCGCGTCTGCCTGGAAGAGAACGAAACCGCAGAACACTTACTATGTGGCTTCTGGCACAATAGTTCTCTCTGGTCGCAGTACCTATTCGCCATATGGGCGTGGTCACCAACTTGTTTAAAAAAAAATAAATAAAATCACTACATACCTTTTAAAAGTTACAAATTACATATTGGAAAACATTGGTGATCTATCCCACTGGTCAGAGGAGTAATTCGTAAAATGTTATACCTGCAGTTAAAGAATAACTTGCGCAGAACCGAAACTATACTCTAAGACCAAAAGAAGAGCATTGGTCCAACCCGATTTCTGCAACTGATCTCTTGAAGCGCTTTTGCACTAATTCTCATAGGAGGAAACCCGAAGCCTGTGTCTAAAAACGTAACTACATCCTAAGGCTCATTGGAAACAAATGGCAAAAAAAATTAATTTGCAGTTTCCTAAGGCCAGTAAAACTTTTTAGGTTTTACCTTGTCAATCGTCCGCTAGGATGATCATCACCGGCTCCAAAGAGGTATACAAACCTTAAGGTGCTACTACCCGCAAGAAGGCCATATCTCAGTGGTCCAGTCTAGGTACAGGACACTCCTCTATGCTCAATAATCTTGAATTCCATCCACAAGACACCGACTATGTACTTCCACAACTTCTGTTTAATAAAAACTTTGAAACCCGCATCCATTGACTTGAATGGGAAGAGCCATAGAAGTTTTGATACTAAGTTCGGTCTTCCTTATGACAGATCAACCAGACACTCTCAAAATTAATATAACCTTACCAATCCTACATCTTCTTCTTATGTCCTGTATCCCCTTGTGGGTCCTAGGGCCTCTACTACGCCTACGCGCCCTCGTGTACGGTTTCTGGCAATGTGTCTGAGTTCTACCCAACTTTTCCCTAACTGCCGTGCCTCCTTCTCGACTGTTCTGCGCCATGTTTTCCGCGGACAGCCAGGTCTTCTGCCATCCTGAGTTAGAGGGTTCCATTGCATAGCATGGTTCGCTATGGAGCTGTCACCCTTTCGGAACGTGTGACCGATCCACTGCCACTTCCGCCGTTGGATAGTTGTGCCTATTAGTTCCTGACCCGTTCTCTCGTAAAGGTGTTCGTTAGAGATACGATTGGGCCAGAAAATCCTTAAGATATTGCGCAGACACCTATTAACGAACGTTTGCAGCTTTCTGGTGATAGTAGTGGTCACTCTCCACGTGCTGCAACCATATAGCAGCACGGATTCAACGTTGGAGCGGAACAGTCTTATTTTGGTGCTCAAACTGATTGCATTGCTTCGCCATATTTTGGACAACATCTCGAACGCGGACTTTGCTTTGGCGATCCTGTTGGCTATATCCAGTTCGGTTCCACCATCGGTCGAGACAATACTCCCAAGATACTGGAAATCCTCTACTCTCTCTACCGGTTGTCCAGCAATGCATATTTGAGCCGATGAGTTAGTTCCAATGCTGATAATTTTAGTTTTTGCCGTATTAATTTTCACCCCGACGACGCCCGCCTCCCTCTCCACATCTGCTGTCATTTGGTGGAGGTCCATAATTCTGTGGGAGAGTAAGTATACATCGTCTGCGTAGTCAAGATGTTTCAGTCGAGATGTAAGAGTCCATCGAATTCCTCCGTTTCCCGTCGACAAAGCTGCATGAAGCACATCGCTAATCACCAATAGGAATAATATTGGTGAAAGGATACAGCCTTGTCTTACCCCACTTTGGATCTCAAATTCCTCAGACAACCTTCCCCTGTGCAGAACGTGACATTTGGAGCCTTCATATGTAGCTTTGATAATAGCAATTAGTTTATCGGGAATGCCTCTCCTGCGTAAGGCACGCCAAATAAATTCCCTGTTGACACTATCGAACGCCTTCTCAAAATCGATGAACAGCAGGTGCAGTGGCGATCGATATTCAACACACTGTTCGATGATAATCCGCAGGGTGTTTATGTGGTCGGCACAGGAGGATCCAGAGCGGAAACCTGCTTGTTCGGCATCGAGTGTGTCTTCGAGATGTTGTTTGATTCGCTCAAGGATGATTTTAGCTATTATCTTAGCTACAGCATTCAGCACGCAGATACCCCTCCAGTTTCCGCACTCCATTAAATTTCCTTTCTTAGGAAGCTTGACGATCATTCCCTTTTTCCACTCGTTAGGAAAGCTCTCAGCTTCCCAAGCTCTATCTATAAGTGGAAGCAGAAGCTCAGCCGATGTTGTTGGCGCTGCTCGTAAGAGCTCTGGTGGAATGCCGTCAAGTCCTACCGCCTTGTTGGTTTTGAGTGCCTTGATCGCGGTAATGATCTCATCTTTACTGTGAGTCGTGGTGCGTATTCGGGAACTTCTCACCTCGGGCATCTCAGTCTGATTTGGGAGCATATCGCTAGCGAATACACGGTTTAAAACCGTAGCAAAATGCTCTTTTCATCTCTTGAGCTGGTCCTCATCCGAAATGAGCAAGGAACCGTCTAGGCTTTTCACTGGGTGTTGGCTGGAGCTGCGGCCACCTGTCAGCTCTTTCGTGATTCTGTAGACAGTCCTGCTGTCGCATCTCCGTGCAGCTTCTTCTGCTTCTGTAGCCAGCGCGTTTATGTAGTTGTGCTTGTCACGTCGTACGCTACGCTGAACTTCTCTCATCTTCATGCGATATAGGGACTCTAGCTCGGTTCTCCCTGCTGCTGGGGTAGCTGCAACGCAAGCTTTTAGCTGTTTTCGTTGGTCAATCCGTCTCCAGGTATCCTCGGAAAGCCACGCCCTATGTCTTCCCTGCGATCGACCGACAATTCTTTCATCACCAGATGTAAAAACATTTTTCACAGCACACCAATGGTCTTGGATGGTTGCGGGCATTGAGCTGCTGATTGCTTCCACACCTTGCGAAAAGTGCTCCCTTAATTGTTGGCGCACTGAGGGATCACTAAGTCTATCGATGTTGAACCTGGGCATTCTTGTGTTGTCGTGGGATCTTCGAACAGCAGCAGTGCGTAGTTGGAGAGTAGCTATCATAAGATGGTGATCACGTACTATCCCCACATCTGCCCCTCGTCTGTTTCGGACGTCCAGGAGACTGCTTCTAAAGCGGCGGCTGATAGCAAAATGGTCAATTTGGTTGGAGGTTGCTTGCCTGTCGTTGGAAACCCAGCTGACTTTGTGGCAGGTCTTGTGCTCAAACATGGTGCCACCTATCACAAGGCGGTTGGCATTGCAGAAATCCACAAACCTTTCGCCGTTGTCATTGCGGTTGCTTAGTCCATGCTTCCCGATTACATGCTTGAGCCCTTCGTTGTCGCTGCCTACCTTGGCATTCAAATCCCGGCGCTTAAGAGATTGTAGAAGCTCTCCTTTTCGTCCTCAGACGAACTATTCGTTGGGGCGTAACACTGTATGATGGTGACGCGTCGTACTCTAGTCCGGAATCTGGCCGTCAAAATCCTATCACCATGAGGCTGCCAGGAAATCATGCCCTTGCGTGCTGTTGTTGTTAGCAGTAGTCCGACTCCATATTCCCGCGGACTTCCGGATGGTCTTCCAGAATAGAGTAGTACAGTGTTACGCGTTGGAGACTGGTACTCGCCCGCTTCTAACCATCTTACTTCACTTACCCCCAAAATGTCCAGTTTATATCGCATGAATTCCTTTTCCAGTTGGAGGAATCTGGCATTGTAAGGACCTTCTCTTCCCGAGTCGAGGAGCGTCTTTACATTCCAGAAACCTATCTTTGTCCGGGTACAATAGCCAAAAGTCGTCAACATGTGATCAGTCCTTATCCGAGGCATAGTGTCGGTTTCAGTAGCGAGCTGTTTTCAGTAACGCAGGTTGCTGGCCCACGCCTAGAATCAAGGCCCTAAACAACCCGCACTTACAATTTTGGCCTATACGTATAAGGGTTTATACGTATAGTTGCCCGGAGACCACCACTAGGAGGTAAAGTAAGCACTTCATCACGAACTTGATTGTTGCGCTACTGGCCCATTCCAAGTTTTGGGCAGTCAGTAGTTTCCCGATCAATCGCAATGCAGGTCCCCAAATCCTACATGATGTTTGTTTATATCCTTTAACCCCTCGGGGGGCATAGGGCGTCAACCACGGCTGCGCGCCATCGTGTTCGGAGTTCTGCAACGCGTTTGAGCTGCCTCCAACTCATTCCTAAAGAGCTCGATTCCTCCTCAACTGTTCTGCGCCACGTTTGCCTAGGGCGTCCCGCTATTATGCCTGCCTGGGTGAGCGGATTCCACTGCATAGCGTATTTCGCAATGGAGTTGTCTTCGCGCCGTAGGGTGTGTCCAATCCATTGCCACTTTCTTCATCGTATAGTAATGCTTATAGGTTCTTGGCCCGTTCTCAGATAAAGTTGTTCGTTGGAGATGCGATTCGGCCAAAAAATCCTCAAGATGATTCTTAAGCATTTGTTTACGAAGACTTGCAGCTTGCGTGTGTTAATGGTGTCCACCTTCCAGGTACTGCACCCATAAAGCAGCACTGATTCTACGTTGGAGCGGAACAGTCGTAGCTTGGTTCTTAAGCTAATAACATTGCTTCTCCAGATTTTGCACAGCATTCCGAACGCAGCTTTAGCCTTCCCGATTCTGCTGCACACATCCAGTTCGGTGCCACCGCGATCAGCCGAGACGACACTTCCTAAATATAGAAAGTTATCAACTTTCTCGACTTGCTTTCCGGCAATGTTAAGTTGAGCGCGGGTATTGGAAGTACTCAGGGCTTTTGTTTTGGGTGTGTTTATTTTTAGCCCCACTTTGTTTGCCTCAGCTTCTAGATTTTGGGCCATCAGATGAATATCCATTATCCGATGTGAAAATAGACAAACATCGTCAGCGTAATCTAGGTGTTTAAGGTAAGATGTCATAGTCCAACGAATTCCAGAATTAGCTTCCGTCAATGCTGCACGGAGTACATCGCTGATAACCACCAAGAACAATAGTGGGGACAGTATGCACCCTTGACGTACTCCACTTTGGACTTCAAAGTCCTCCGACACCTTACCATTGTGCACGACGTGACACTTGCCGCCCTCATATGTAGCCTTGATAATAGCTATGAGCTTTTCTGGAATGCCTCTCCTGCGCAAGGCCAACCAGATAGCATCTCGATTCAAGCTGTCGAAAGCCTTCTCGAAGTCGATAAACAGTAAGTGTAGCGGAGACCTATAATCAACGCATTGTTCGATTATGATCCGTAAGGTGTTTATGTGGTCCATGCAGGAGGATCCAGCGCGAAAGCCTGCCTGTTCGACATCGAGAGTTGAATCTAAATGATCTTTAATTCGTTCTAGAATTATTCTAGCTATTATTTTGGCTACAGCTGGAAGAACACATATACCTCTCCAGTTACCGCACTCCATCAAGTTACCTTCTTTGGAAGCTTAATGATCATCCCCCTTTTCCACTCCTGTGGAAATTGTTCACTATCCCAAGCTCTCCGTATTAGCGGATGTAGCAAATCTGCCGATGTATTTGACGCCGCTTGAAATAGCTCGGCAGGGATGCCATCAATACCCACCGCTTTGTTTTTCTTGAGGGACTTGATTGCTGTTATTATTTCAGTTTTACTGGGAGGTACGGTGCGAATTTGGGGAATTTGTTGCTTCGAACTGCTCATTCGAATTCGAGATCATACCGCCGTCGTCTAAGTGATTTAGCACTGCAGCAAAATGTTCTCTCCATCTAGTGAGCTGATCCTCATCCGAAATCAGAAGGTTACCGTCTAGACTCTTCACTGGATGTTGTTTGGAGTTTCGACCACCAATGAGCTCCTTAGTGATGTTGTAAACAGTCCTACTGTCGCACCTACTCGCTGCTTCTTCAGCCCTTGAGGCCAGTGAGTTGACATGTTGACGTTTGTCACGTCTCACACTACGCTGCACTTCTTTCTTCTTCGCACGGTATTGGGCTTCAAGCTCGGTTCTCTCTACTGCTGAGGCCGCTGCAGTCCGAGCCTAAATTGCTGTACGCTCATCGATCCGTCTCCAGGTGTCTATAGAAAGCCATGTGCGGTGGTGTTTCTGCTTTTTAGCGACATAGGTGCGTGCCCCAGTCGCAAAGCATTTTTCACAGCACTCCAGTGGTCATCCATGTTCTCTATGCTGCTGATTGCTTCTGCTTCTAAGGCAAGATGGTCCCTGAACTGTTGGCGCACTTGGGGAACCTTGAGCCTGTCGATATTAAACCTGGTGATGTTAAGTAGGTTTGAGCGGTTGCTGTTGACGGATGCAGTACGAAGGCGTAAATGAGCTACCATAAGATGGTGATCTCGTTCTTGTCCGACGTCAGCTCCACGTCTGTTTCGGACGTCCAGGAGACAATTTCTAAAGCGGCGATTGATCGCAATGTGGTCGATCTGGTTGGATGTTCGTTGCCTATCAGTAGAGACCCAACTGATTTTGTGGCAGGTGTTATGCTTGAACAGCGTACCTCCGATGACTAGGCGGTTGGTATTGCAGAAGTCCACAAACCGCTCACCATTGTCATTACGGTCTCCCACGCCGTGAACTCCCATCACGTGCTTAAGCATGGTGTTGTCGCTACCCACCTTGGCATTGAGATCTCCCATTACCATAACGATGTCCCCATTAGGCGTTTGGTTGTAGGCGGCGCCTAAGTGGCTATAAAAATTATCCTTTTCATCCTCAGTCGCGTCTAGAGTCGGAGCATAACACTGTATGATGGTGATTTTTCTAACTCTACTCTGGAACCTAGCCGTCAATATCCGGTCATTATGGGGTTTCCAGGATATGAGGCTACTACGTGCTGCTGGAATTAGCATGAGTCCTACTCCGGAACTCCGTGCACTTCCAGCTGGTTTCCCAGAGTAGAGCATGACAGTGTTTTTGGTTGGGGAGATGAATTCCCCAGCATCGAACCATCTTATCTCGCTCAGCCCTAAGATGTCTATTTTATACCTTGCGAATTCGCGTTCTAATTGGAGGAATCTGGCGTTATAAGGCCCTTCCTTGAGTGAGTCCAGGAGGGTCTTAACGTTCCAGAATCCGATCGTTGTCCGTGTCCGATAGCCAAAGGTCGTCATCAAATTATCCGTCCGTATCCGAGGCGTTGGTTTTCGTTTCGGAGCAGTAAAAGTTTTTACGGTTGCGGCTCGCTGGGCCACAGACCAACCGACACTTATCCTGTTTTTTGGCGCAGGAAGCTCGCCATTCGTCCTCTCCCGTTAGCAATTTCCGAAGAAATTCCCAGATGGCACCACGAGGAGGTGGGAGTAGGGCTTACTAACAGAGCTGCTAGGTTTTCGGCTGCAGTGGCTCCTACTCGTTACTTAGCGGACCAGCACCTATCGGGAGATGCTGCCCCTACGAGGCCTTTGTTAGTCGTTTGCCAATCCTACATGATAGTTCAGCATTACTCTTTCCATCGCTCATGAATAAGACTCCGAGATATTTAAACTGCTTCAATGGGACTCCACTAATGACCATCACTTCCATTTTGTTCACACTTGTCTTAATTCCAACATCATCACAGACGGCAACAAACCTTTCGATTGCGCGTCGAAATTCAGTTTGCCACAACTCATGGATCACCAAATCAGAAGAGCAAATGACATATCCTTAAACCTTCTAATTTGAGACGTTCTCCGCCACGGTTGCGCTGTAACATCCAATCTATGTATAAAATGAAACGGAGAGATGATAAAACGCACTCCTGGACGATTCCAAGGCTCAGAGTGAAATGTGAGCGGGTTAATGCTGTTTACCGTAACACAGCTTCTGTAGTTTGCATATAAAGAACGAATAGTTCTTAACAGGGAAACTCATACTCCTGCAGAATGCACCAGAGTTTGCTTCGAAGCTCGATATCTGGACGTAATACTAGATTCGAAACCAAACTGGAAGGATAACATTGTTGAACACATCAAAAAAACAAGCGTAGCTTTCTACTCCTGCAAAAAGGCATTCAGTAATACGTATGTATATCCAGTACACCACATAACTGCTGTGGTGTACTGGATATACACGGCGGTTGCAAGACCCATTCTTACATATGGTTTACTAGTATGGTAGATGGTACTTGAGAAGCAATACCAGCTATCAAACCTCACCAAAATTCAGAGGCAGCATGCCTTGGAGTCATGGAGTTAAAGAGAACAACACCAACAGTGGCAATGGAAATCATACTTAGTTTCATTCCGCTTGATATATACTGTAGCAGTCTGGCGGCCAAAACCGCTGTAAGACGGAGAAGGCCGATTGTGGTCATCGAGCCCTTATGGCCATGCCCCCATTTTGTCCCGATGCGGGCGACTAATGGATCAATGGAAACTGATCACATGAACGCGATGCTATCATTCGTAAGGAGATTTGCTACAAGAATTTCTGACAGAATGTACTGGGATAATCGAAAAACCATGAAGAAAAAGGAACTGGCCTTTTATGCCGACGGTTCTAAGATGGACGTTCGCGCGGGAGCCGGAGTTTATCGCGAAGTGCTAGGAATAAAGCGTGTTGGGAACACGATCACCCTCTATATAGATAGCCAGGCAGCCGTTAAGGCTCTGGGCTCTGCTGTAATTAGATCGTTACTTGCGAGGACTTGGAAATTACTTTAAAATAAAATATCTAGAGCTAATGCGGTGTCCCTCTGCTGGGTACCAGGGCATATGGATATCGAAGGGAATGAAAGGGCTGACGAGCTGCCTAAGTGGGTCGGCGCTGCACGTATCCCGGGCTCTCCCTTTTGTAGTAACCTCAATCAGTTCCTTACGGAAGAAAATAGAAGATGAAGCCACCGGTCGAGCAAGCAGACGCTGCCTTCGTCTGGACACATGCGTAACGGCCAGGGCGCTATGGCCGGTCTTTAGCAAGAAGAGATCAACCTCTCTGGTGAAAGTTAGTCGTCATAACGCACGGGTAATTTCCAGCATAATTACTGGTCACTGTGCAATTAGCACTTATGCGGAACGACTCGATGTACTGCACAACGAATATTGCAGCAATTGCAGGGACAAAGAAGAAATTGAATCTACATATTCGTCATCTATTGTGTGATTGTCTTGCCCTATCCGTCAGAAGAATGAAGACTTTTGGTAGTTACTTTTTCTCGGAGCTGGAGGACTTGAGTGACCTCCTGACCGTCTCTACAGTGTTTCTAGGATAAATTAATTGGTCACAATGGACCCATACTGTTGGTCTCAGTGAACAGTGAGTTTCACAAAGCACCCAATTACCTAACCCTAACCTTGCCTCAAAGAACCCTATCATAAGTCTTCTCTAAATTCGCAAAACAGCTGTAGACAGGTTTGGCATACTCACAGGTAGTGATGGGTGCATTCGAATGATATAATCGATTATAATCGATTCTTCTAATATCTCGAGACAGCAAGAGCCGCTGCTTCGTAGAAAGTAGGTATAGCAGATCATTTGAATAATTTTAAACAATGTCTCGAGATATTTACGCTTTCGAGATGTTTACCCTTTGCTCTCGTTCTAGGTTCTCGCGGCTTCGTAGGAAGTATTATAGATATAGTAAATCAGTCGAATGATTTTAGACGGGGTCTTGAAATAGCACTCATATCTCGAATGATCATTCGATTATACATATCGAGTACTAATGTATCGATTCTTTAAATCATTCGATTATGCCTATCATTACTCACACACCTTTTTAATTCAAAGACCATTTGCGAATGAATAACTGGTCGATAGCGCTGCTTCCAGTGGTGGGCAAAATCGCATCATCATCTCCACGCGGTGCCCGCTGGATAGCTATCTGATAGTGAACTAACGATGAGCGTATGCTCAGTCTGACGATATATGTGCAGCTGAACACTCAGACCTGCGTAAGCACATCTGGGTGAACTTCAGCGCGCATATGTCTAACCGGACGAGGCATCTCTTGTTGACCTGATCGGCTGAAATATGGTCCTCAGAAGAAGGACGTGCGGCGGACGAATTCTCTCGATGGAATCAACGGCGACGTCTACAGACCAGCGGATACCTTACTGGAGCTATTTCAACATATTTGGAACTGAGGTCTGTAAGGATTTGCAATACTACGTCAGGGTATTGAAAAAGAGATGGTGGCGGATGAACCCTTAATGGGCCAACGGCAGCGCTCATATCCCCGAAGTGGGTTACTGACATCGGTGTATCCGGCCTCTTGTCCTAGGGGTACAAAATAAAGGATCTGGCCCTCCAGGTTGGGGGTTGTGCCGTCGGGTTAACTTCCCTACCACGTAAAAAGCCTTTGGTTAGGAAGCAATCAACAGCCTCGGATATGGATGATCTTACTGTTGACGACCCATGCAAACGTAAAAAGGACAACGATCTTCGTGTCTGCACATGGAATGTTAGGTCCCTCTACAAACCACGTGCAGCCGAACAACTTGCGGAAGCTCTAGAGTGTCTCAAAGCAGACATTACCGCCATCCAAGAAGTTCGATGGGATGGGCCGGGCAAAAGGAGTATGAAAAACTGCGACATCTACTACGGCGATTGCTACAGACAAAAAGGACAGCGTCTATTCGGGTGCGGATTTGTCATTGGAGACAGACTTAGGCAAGAAATCTTGAGTTTCCGGCATGTGAACGAGCGCCTCATGACTATCCGTATCAAGGCTAAATTTGCCAACATTAGCCTAATATGCGTTCACGCCCCTCACGAGGAGAAGGACGACGCGACAAAGGATGACTTCTACCAGCTCTTGGACAAGACGTATGCACAATGCCCTAGCCACGACGTTAAAATTATCCTAGGCAACCTTAACGCAAAGCTTGGAAGAGAGGAAGTCTTTAGTAGCGTGGTCGGAAAGCACAGCCTGCACGTCAACACTTCCGGCAACGGACTCAGGCTAATCGACTTTGCGGCGGGGCGAAACTTTGTTGTTGCTAGTACGCGGTTCCCACGTCTCGATATTCACAAAGGAACATGGCTCTCCTTTGATCGAAAAATCGTCAACCAAATCGATCACATTGCGATCGACGCAAGGCACTCTTCCAGTATTCTGGGTGTCCGGACTTTCCGAGGAGCCAACGTGGACTCGGATCACTACCTTGTTGTAGCCAAGGTACGGATTGCGGATATCCACAACGGAGCGAAATCAACGAAATGCTGTGAGGAAATTTGACGTCGAAAAGCTACAATCGCAAGAGACCGTCAGAACCTTTGCCGATCGTGTTTCTTCTAATCTCAATCTTAGTCCTATGCCGCCAGCAGCAAATGCGGAAGACCAGTGGCAGCGTTGCCAAAAAGCCATCAGAGATGCCGCCTCTGATGTAGGTACTGGGTTTCTCTCGCCCACCACAACGAAACCCCTGGTTTGATGAGGAATGCCGGCAAGCACATGCAGCAAAACAAGAGGCGTACAAAGCGGCGCTGCATAGAAGGACTTTGCTCGCGAGCTCTACGTGCGCAGGAGAAAAGAGGAACATCGACTTCTCAGAAAGAAGAAAAAGGAGCATGAGAAGCGCTCGATCGAGGAGATTGAGAGACTTTATTGCAGGAATAATGTTCGAAAATTTTACCAAAGGGTAAAAAGAACATGCCAGGGTTTCAAAGCCAGAACAGAAGCCTGCAGGGACGAAAATGGCAACATAGTAGTAGAATCGCAGTCGGTGCTGAGGATATGGAAGGAACACGTCTGCAGACTGTTAAACGGCGATGATGATCAATATTCCGCTGTCAGGCAGAATGAGCCATTCAACTGTGACGATGGCAGTCAAGATTCCCGTCAACCCGATCATAATGAAGTGAGGATAGCGACATCTAAACTCAAATCCAACAAAGCTGCTGGAGCCGACGGCCTTGCCGCTGAACTTTTCAAGGCAGGAGAAGATGAGTTGGTAAGGAGCATGCACCAGCTCATCTGTAAAATCTGGTCGGACGAAAGTATGCCCGATGAATGGAGCCTCAGCATCGTTTGCCCGATCCTGAAGAAAGGAGACCCTCTGAACTGCGCCAACTACAGAGGTATAAGTCTCCTAAATATCGCATATAAGATCCTGTCTGCCGTACTATGTGAACGCCTAAAACCGATCGTCAACAACCTGATAGGTCCTTATCAGTGCGGTTTCAGGCCTGGAAAGTCCACCATTGACCAAATATTCACACTACGGCAGATCTTGGAAAAAACCCATGAATATAAAATCGATACCACCACGACCACCTCTTTATCGATTTCAAAGCTGCCTATGATAGCGTGTATAGAGATGAGTTATACAGAGCCATGTCTAGTCTTGGCATCCCTGCCAAGCTTGTCCGTTTGTGCAGAATGACGATGGAGAACTTTCGCTGCTCCATCAAACTCGGTAAGAACATCACCGAACCGATCGATGTCAGAAAAAGGTCTTAGACAAGGCGACGCGCTATCATGCGATCTCTTTAACATAGTACTTGAGAGAATTGTACGAAACTCACAAGCCAACCCCGGAGGTACAATCTTCTTCAAGTCTGTACAACTACTCGCTTATGCCGATGACATTGACATAATCGGAAGAACTCAGCGGGCCATCAATGGGGCATTTACGAGTATTGAGATCGAGGCAGCAAAGATGGGTCTAGCGGTCAATGAAAGCAAAACAAAATATATGCTGTCTACAAAAAAGGACACCCAACATCGGCGTCTTGGGCAGAACGCCACAATAGACAGATACAATTTTGAGGTAGTAAAGGATTTTGTCTACCTAGGCTCTATGGTCAGCTCCCCAAATGACATCAGCGGGGAGATCACACAAAGAATTACTCTTGCCAATCGTTTCTATGGGCTAAAACGGCAATTGAGTAGCAAAGCCCTATCTCGAACTACTAAGGTAACTCTTTATAAGACATTAATCATCCCAGTCCTGCTGTATGGCGCAGAGGCATGGGCTTTGAGAAAACCGGATGAGGATGCCCTTGGTTATTTCGAGAGAAAAGTTCTTCGAGCGATCTTTGGTCCCGTCTGCATAGACGGTGAGTGGAGGAGAAGGTACAATGCCAAACTATACGGCCTGTACAAGGACATCGACTTAGCCAGAAGAGTTCACATACAGCGACTAAGATGGCTGGGTCATTTAGAGCGGATGGAGCCCAACATTCCCGCTAAGAAAGTCTTCGAATCCACCCGGACGGACGGCGCAGTAGAGGACGACCTCGCGGTAGGTGGCGCAAACAAGTGGAGGGGGACCTCAACCAACTTGGCGTGCGCAACTGCAGGCAGCTGGCTCGTAATCGTGCTGGCTAGAGAGGTTTGTTTGTTGAGGCCCAGGTTCACCCTGGACTGTAGCGCCATCTAAGTAAGTAAGTGAGCGCTGCTTCCAGTGCAGAAGCCCCATTATTCATTCGTCACTGACCACTTAAGAAAATGAACTGAATTCATCCAAGTTTCGAAGATTCAAAGAACATCTAGTAGCATGATAGACGGCTGGTCAAACGGTAGTGCATGCGATCATATGAAAACACAAGCGTTTTCACTCAGCTGAGGCCTACCAACTCCTACTCTCAACCTCCACGCGGTGACAGCCGGGTGCCTAGTACCTTAATCCAAGAAATGGGTAACCAACCCCGTTTGGCGGATTCTTGGTGGCAGCAGATGAGAGAGGGGGGGAAGAGTGCTTTTCTCACTAGAGCGCTTCTTCCTGTTCCAGGCGGCAGCGGACGAATTCCCTAGACGGAGTCAACGGTGGCGTCTATAGTTCCAGTTAGGTTGAACTTAGTGAACACCTTGCGCGAGCTGCTTCGACGTATTCGGATCACAGGTCGGTAAGGAATTTCCAATGTTGGTCAGGACATTGGAATAGAGATGGTGGCGGAGGAGCCCTTAATGGGCCAACGGCAGCGCTCATACTCTCGTAGTGGACTACTGGCACCGGTGTACCCGGCCCCTCGTCCTAGGGGAATAATTAAGGAACTGGCCCTCCAGGTTGGGGTTGTGCCGTCGGGGTAACTTCCCTACCACGTAAAAAGCGCATGGTTCCGAAACAACCAAAAGCCTCGGATAAAGATGACTCAACTAATGACGACCCCAGCAAATGAAATAAGGACAGCGACCTTCGGATCTGTACGTGGAATGTTCTGTCCCTTTACAGACCACGTGCAGCCGAACAACTAGCAGAGGCCCTAGACTGCTATAAAGCAGATATTACCGCCATCCAGGAAGTGCGATGGGATGGGCCGGGCAAAAAAAGGATGAAAAACTGTGACATCTACTACGGTGATTGCTACAGAGGCAACAGGCAGCGCTTATTCGGATGCGGATTTGTCATACGCGGCAGACTTAGGCAAGAAGTCTTAAGCTTCCGACACGTTAGCGAGCGTATTATGACGATCCGGATCAAGGCTAAATTCGCTAACATAAGCGTAATATGTGTTCATGCCCCCACGGAAGAAAATGACCCTGCCACCAAAGAGTGTTTCTACGAGCTCCTCGACAAAACATACGAGCAATGTCCTAAATACGACGTTAAAATCGTATTGGGCGATTTTAACGCCAAAATGGGAAAGGATGACGTCTTTGGTAGGGCAGTCGGTAATCATAGCCTACACGACACCACGTCTGATAACGGACTAAGGCTAATTGATTTCGCTGTGGAGCGAAATGTCACCATAGCAAGCACATGGTTTCCTCATCTCGATATTCATAAGCAGACATGGCGGTCCAATGATCATGTAACGATCAACCAAATTGATCATATTGCGATCGACGCAAGGCATGCCTCCAGTATTCTGGATGTCCGGACCTTCCGAGGGGCCAACATAGACTCGGATCATTACCTTGTTGTAGCCAAGGTACGAATGCGGATATCCCAATCTGAGCAACAAAGAAGAATTACTGTGAGAAAATTTAACGTCGAAAAGCTACAATCGCAAGAGACCGCCAGACTCTTCGCTGAACGCGTATCCCGAAATCTCTCAATCACCCCTTTGCCGCCAGCATCAAGTACCGAAGACCAGTGGCAACGCTGCCAACATGCCATCAGAAACGCCGCGACTGATGTGCTGGGTCTCGCTCGACCACCACCGCGAAACCCGTGGTTTGACGAAGAATGCCGGCGAGTGCATGCAGCAAAACAAGAGGCATACAAAGCGGCGCTGCAAAGGAAGACGAGAGCTGCTCGTGAGCTCTACGAGCAAAAGAGACGGGAAGAATATCGGCTTCTCCAAAAGAAGAAGAAAGAGCATGAGAAGCGCGCGTTTGAGAATATCGAGAGTCTATACTCCAGGAACAATGTACGGAAGTTTTATCAAAAGGTAAAAAGAACGTGTCAGAGAAGTAATACCCGTACAGAAACCTGTAGAGATGAAAATGGAAACCTCGTAGCAGAATCACAGTCGGTGCTGAGAATATGGAAAAACTACTTCTGCAGACTGTATAACGGCAACGAAGACCAACATCCCGCTGTCAGGCAGAATGAACCATTCAACATAGACGATGATAGTCAAAATTTCCGTCCACCTGACCAAAACGAAGTGAGGATAGCAATATCCAAGCTAAAATCGAACAAGGCTGCTGGACCTGACGGCTTACCGGCCGAACTTTTCAAGGCAGCTGGGGATGAATTGGTAGAGTGCATACACCAACTCATTTCTAATATTTGGTCAGACGAGTGTATGCCTGATGAATGGAATCTCAGCATCGTTTGCCCGATCCACAAGAAAGGAGACCCCCTCAACTGCGCCAATTATAGAGGCATCAGTCTCCTCAACATCGCATACAAGATCTTTTCTGCGATATTGTGTGAACGCCTGAAACCCTTTATCAACAGCCTGATTGGACCCTATCAGTGCGGTTTCAGGCCAGGAAAGTCCACCATCGATCAAATCTTCACACTTCGGCAGATCCTGGAGAAAACCCAAGAATTCCAAATCGATACTCACCACCTCTTTATCGATTTCAAGGCCGCCTATGACAGCATCTATAGAGAAGAGCTTTATAGAGCCATGTCTAGTTTTGACATCCCTGCCAAACTTGTCCGTCTGTGCAGGCTGACGATGGAGAACGCTCGCTGCTCCATCAAGGTCGGTAATGACCTCACCGAGACCTTTGATGTCAAAAAAGGCTTTAGACAAGGTGACGCGCTGTCATGTGACTTCTTCAATATTGTACTTGAACGGATTGTGCGGAACTCACAAGCCAACACCGGAGGCACAATCTATTACAAGTCTGTACAACTGCTTGCATACGCCGACGATATAGACATTATCGGAAGATCTCAGCGGGCTGTCACCGGTGCTTTTGCAAGCATTGAGGCGGAAGCGGCCAAAATGGGTTTGGCGATAAACGAGGGCAAAACCAAGTATATGCTGTCAACTAGAAGGGAAAACCAACATCGACGAATTGGACAAAACGTCACAGTGGGCAGCTATAACTTCGAGGTAGTAAGGGACTTTGTCTACCTTGGCTCTGCTATAAATTCTACTAACAAAATCAGCGTAGAAATCAATCGAAGAATAACTCTTGCCAATCGCTGTTTTTTTGGGCTTATAAGGCAATTCAACAGTAAAGCCCTATCTCGAACAACTAAGGAGACTCTATATAAGACCTTGATCATCCCAGTCCTGCTTTACGCCGCTGAAACTTGGACTTTATTAAAAGAGGATGAAGATATCCTTGGTCGCTTCGAGAGAAAAATTCTTCGTAAGATTTTCGGTCCCGTTTGCGTTGACGGGTTTTGGAGGAGAAGATTCAATCACGAACTATACGAGCTGTACAGCGACATCGACCTAGTCAAAAAACTGCGTATTGGACGTCTGAGATGGATAGAACATGTAGAGCGAATGGACATCAACGCTCCGGCCCGCAGAGTCTTCGAATCTAACCCGGAGGGACGACGCAGTAGAGGGAATCATCGCCGTAGGTGGCGCGCACAAGTTCAAGGGGACCTCGACCAACATTGAGTGCGCAACTGGAGGCAATTAACTAAAGACCGAGCTAAATGGAGAGGCTTGTTGGTTGAGGCCCAGGTTCACCCCGAACTGTAGCGCCACCTAAGTAAGTAAGTAAGCATGATAGACAGTAGTAGACGGCACGAAGCCATGCTCCTACTATTTTTTTTTTTTTAAATCTTACCACAAACCCCTTCAACCAAAGTGACCACAAACTCTTACTCTTTACTGTGCATGCAACACCGTCCAAACGACATGCCACCAATCCAGCAATAAATAGAAGAAAACTCACTTATGATGGCACAAGTATATGCCGCATACTTTAGATGCTTTTATAGCCTCCTTGCACTATGCCAGATGTAGGCAGAGCATTAAATGCAGTACATTCCTTAGTCTCACATTAGGTACATATGAGTACGTCTACCGCAAACGACAACATGATTAAGTGTGTGCCTGCACTTAATACGTTTCGCACTCGAAACAGATGTTGCGATTATGTAAGCAAGTCTTGCTAAACTCTTGTTGCAACACACTTCGCTGCAACCTGCATGCGCAAACTACAATGCAATCGAATGGTATTCACAGATACATAACAGTATTTTATTTTGTGAAATAATTCATTTCCTCGCTGAATTTTGATTGACCTGTAGTGGTGATCTGATCACAATGCCATTCAAGGTTCACACTTGACCAAAATTCCAGTCGGTTGTACGCAAAACAAATAAAATTATTTTTAGGCCCCGAAGCGCAACACCGTATGATTATCCGGCGAATTAAAGTGATTAATTTGGGTATTTTCTGGCGGATACATAATATTTTTATATTTAAATTGCACACGTGAATCGGTAAAGTGGAGGTTTATTGACCCCGCCCTGTTATTTTTGGTCCAAAAGTAAGTAAGTGGCCAGAAAATTTGAATTCGCCGAGATGTTGATGGCGATGCGATGATGGTCAAGAGCTCTCAGTCGTTGGTTGGTTTATTTGTGGATTAATCATTGTTGCTTTGGTGTAACTGATGGAAAGCAATTAACGTTTGTTTGGTTGTTGATTTTTTATTTACGAATTTTAAGTGGGCCATCACACATAGTGAGAGAGATTGGACTCTTGGGAACACCAAACAATTGGAGTGGATTGGTAACAATATTTTTAGCAACTTTTTGTTTGTTGTGGTTTTAAGGAAGTTTTTTTTTTTTTTTTTTGGTTTTGTTTGGACAAAGGGCAATGATCGCGTTATTTGGTTGAGGATATGCATTGTTTTGCATCTGAATGAGGCTTTTAGAAAGGTTTAACTTTAACGAGTGGAAATATCAGAGTTGGTAGCTGCGATAAGCGGCAGTTTTGATGTCTGAAATGCCTTTTCGTATGTTTGCAAGAAGAATGCGGAAGGAGGCTGTTCATTTTTATTCATTTTTTTATGAATACCTCAGGGATACCCTTTTATATGTTTTTTTTAATCATTTTTTCTTTCTTTCAGGTAAGCTTCATAATGTCGCCATCAATGTGTGAAAAATGAAGGGGTAAGGTAATTATTTTTAAGTTCAAAGACAGTATCATAAGTTTAGAATACCAGGATCGCCAAGCTAGAACTCAAGAGAAAGTGGGAAGAACTCCACCGAAATGTCAATATCGACCCCTGGGGACTAGGGTACAAGGTAGTTATGCGCAAGTTGGGGCCGCATCCTGGCCAGCCCTGAGCGCGAAAAAGATGGATGTCATCGTGAATGCTCTGTTCCCGACACATCCAGTCAGGGATCGAGAAGAAATTCCAGCTCTACACTGTTCAGCGAAGAAAAGTTGGTCGTGGGCCCAAGCGCCATGCAAATTAGAAAAGCCCCTGGGTCTGACGGCAATGCCTTGCACTGATCAGCAAGGGAAAAGGCAATCCGGATACATTATCAGCGTATAGACCCTTATGTTTGCTGGACACGGCAGGAAAGCTCCTATAGAGATTGCTGAAGCCGCGACTCTACAGCCGTTCAAACATCAGGCGAAGTATCAGCGAGGCAGCATGGTTTCAGAAGGATCCATTCTACAATTGGAGCAGTAGAAGACGTGGTTACAGTAGTTCAATTGGCCCAACGGAAACCATTAATCCAGAAGGATCGTCTTGTTGGTAACATTAGATGTGAAAAACGCTTTCAACTTCTCCAGGTGGTGTGACATGTTGAACGCCCTACAAGACACCTTTAGGATACCGCAGTATCTCTTACGGATGGTAAAAGATTACCTTAGAGATCGAGAGCTAATGTACAACACCTCGGAGGGACCACGCAGAAAAATGATCACCGCTGGAGCCACCCAGGGCACAAATTTGGCCTATGGAATATCTTCTACGATAGGATTCTACGCATAAAGATGTCGGAAGACACCTTCTTAGTCGGTTACGCGGATGATATTGCTGCAGTTATTACTGCAAGGGACACCGAGGATGCCCAAAGAAGAATGAACCAAGTAAGGAGGTGGGTGCATCTCCGGATGAAAAACCGCGGATTAAATTAAGTAATGCTAAAGCAGTCGCGGAGTGGATTGTGCCAGGTTGAAAGGGGGTTGAAGGTGGTTTTTTAGTGAGCAGAAGTGCAAGTCCCACACTACTTGAAACATACTGGGACTGTTTCTCGTGCGCACCAGGGTTTTTCACTACCCCCTAGGCTAAAAAATCGTAAGGTTATGATAACAATAGATTCATTCTTAAGATTGACTCAATAGAGCAACACTGGTAGTGTTGCCGTAAATGAGACAGGATCGTAGTTTTCATTGGTAATTTAAAAAGTAACCCGCTGGCTGATTGGTTGGTTGGTTTGTTGGTTGGTTGGTTGGTTTTTGGTTGGTTGGTTGGTTGGTTGGTTGGTTGGTTGGTTGGTTGGTTGGTTGGTTGGTTGGTTGGTTGGTTGGTTGGTTGGTTGTTGGTTGGTTGGTTGTTGGTTGGTTGGTTGGTTGTTGGTTGGTTGGTTGTTGGTTGGTTGTTGGCTGGTTGGTTGGTTGGTTGTTGGTTGGTTGTTGGTTGGTTGGTTGTTGGTTAGTTGGTTGTTGATTGGTTGGTTGTTGGTTGGTTGTTGGCTGGTTGGTCGGTTGGTTGTTGGTTTTTGGTTGGTTGTTGGTTGGTTGTTGGTTGGTTGGTTGTTGGTTGGTTGTTGGCTGGTTGGTTGGTTGGTTGTTGGTTGGTTGTTGGTTGGTTGGTTGGTTGTTGGTTGGTTGCTGGTTGGTTGTTGGTTGGTTGGTTGTTGGTTGGTTGGTTGCTGGTTGGTTGTTGGCTGGTTGGTTGGTTGGTTGTTGGTTGGTTGTTGGTTGGTTGGTTGTTGGTTGGTTGGTTGGTTGTTGGTTGGTTGGTTGCTTGTTGGTTGGTTGTTGGCTGGTTGGTTGTTGGTTGTTTGGTTGGTTGGTTGTTGGTTGGTTGGTTGGTTGTTGGTTGGTTGGTTGGTTGTTGGTTGGTTGTTGGCTGGTTGGTCGGTTGGTTGTTGGTTGGTTGTTGGTTGGTTGTTGGTTGGTTGGTTGTTGGTTGGTTGTTGGCTGGTTGGTTGGTTGGTTGTTGGTTGGTTGTTGGTTGGTTGGTTGTTGGTTGGTTGGTGGTTGGTTGGTTGTTGGTTGGTTGGTTGGTTGTTGGTTGGTTGGTTGCTTGTTGGTTGGTTGTTGGCTGGTTGGTTGTTGGTTGTTTGGTTGGTTGGTTGTTGGTTGGTTGGTTGGTTGTTGGTTGGTTGGTTGGTTGTTGGTTGGTTGTTGGCTGGTTGGTCGGTTGGTTGTTGGTTGGTTGTTGGTTGGTTGTTGGTTGGTTGGTTGTTGGTTGGTTGTTGGCTGGTTGGTTGGTTGGTTGTTGGTTGGTTGTTGGTTGGTTGGTTGTTGGTTGGTTGGTTGTTGGTTGGTTGGTTGTTGGCTGGTTGGTCGGTTGGTTGTTGGTTGGTTGTTGGTTGGTTGTTGGTTGGTTGTTGGTTGGTTGGTTGTTGGTTGGTTGTTGGCTGGTTGGTTGTTGGTTGGTTGTTGGTTGGTTGGTTGTTGGTTGGTTGGTTGTTGGTTGTTGGTTGGTTGTTGGCTGGTTGGTCGGTTGGTTGTTGGTTGGTTGTTGGTTGGTTGTTGGTTGGTTGGTTGTTGGTTGGTTGTTGGCTGGTTGGTTGGTTGGTTGTTGGTTGGTTGTTGGTTGGTTGGTTGTTGGTTGGTTGGTTGTTGGTTGGTTGGTTGTTGGCTGGTTGGTCGGTTGGTTGTTGGTTGGTTGTTGGCTGGTTGTTGGTTGGTTGGTTGTTGGTTGGTTGTTGGCTGGTTGGTTGGTTGGTTGTTGGTTGGTTGTTGGTTGGTTGGTTGTTGGTTAGTTGGTTGTTGATTGGTTGGTTGTTGGTTGGTTGTTGGCTGGTTGGTCGGTTGGTTGTTGGTTTTTGGTTGGTTGTTGGTTGGTTGTTGGTTGGTTGGTTGTTGGTTGGTTGTTGGCTGGTTGGTTGGTTGGTTGTTGGTTGGTTGTTGGTTGGTTGGTTGGTTGTTGGTTGGTTGCTGGTTGGTTGTTGGTTGGTTGTTGGCTGGTTGGTTGGTTGGTTGTTGGTTGCTTGTTGGTTGGTTGTTGGTTGGTTGGTTGTTGGTTGGTTGGTTGTTTGTTGGTTGGTTGTTGGTTGGTTGTTGGCTGGTTGGTTGGTTGGTTGTTGGTTGGTTGTTGGTTGGTTGGTTGTTGGTTGGTTGGTCGGTTGGTTGTTGGTTTTTGGTTGGTTGTTGGTTGGTTGTTGGTTGGTTGGTTGTTGGTTGGTTGTTGGCTGGTTGGTTGGTTGGTTGTTGGTTGGTTGTTGGTTGGTTGGTTGGTTGTTGGTTGGTTGTTGGCTGGTTGGTCGGTTGGTTGTTGGTTGGTTGTTGGTTGGTTGTTGGTTGGTTGGTTGTTGGTTGGTTGTTGGCTGGTTGGTTGGTTGGTTGTTGGTTGGTTGTTGGTTGGTTGGTTGTTGGTTGGTTGGTTGTTGGTTGGTTGGTTGTTGGCTGGTTGGTCGGTTGGTTGTTGGTTGGTTGTTGGTTGGTTGTTGGTTGGTTGGTCGGTTGGTTGTTGGTTTTTGGTTGGTTGTTGGTTGGTTGGTTGTTGGTTGGTTGTTGGCTGGTTGGTTGGTTGGTTGTTGGTTGGTTGTTGGTTGGTTGGTTGGTTGTTGGTTGGTTGCTGATTGGTTGGTTGTTGGTTGGTTGTTGGCTGGTTGGTTGGTTGGTTGTTGGTTGCTTGTTGGTTGGTTGTTGGTTGGTTGGTTGTTGGTTGGTTGGTTGTTTGTTGGTTGGTTGTTGGTTGGTTGTTGGCTGGTTGGTTGGTTGGTTGTTGGTTGTTTGGTTGGCTGGTTGGTTGGTTTTTGGTTGGTTGGTTGGTTGGTTGGTTGGTTGTTGGTTGGTTGTTGGTTGGTTGGTTGTTGGTTGGTTGGTTGTTGGTTGGTTGTTGGCTGGTTGGTTGGTTGGTTGTTGGTTGGTTGTTGGTTGGTTGTTGGTTGGTTGTTGGTTGGTTGGTTGTTGGTTGGTTGGTTGTTGGTTGGTTGATTGTTGGTTGGTTGTTGGCTGGTTGGTTGGTTGGTTGTTGGTTGGTTGTTGGTTGGTTGTTGGTTGGTTGTTGGTTGGTTGTTGGTTGGTTGTTGGCTGGTTGGTTGGTTGGTTGTTGGTTGGTTGTTGGTTGGTTGTTGGTTGGTTGTTGGTTGTATTTTGGTTGGTTGTTGGTTGGTTGTTGGTTGTATGTTGGTTGGTTGTTGGTTGGTTGCTGGTTGTATGTTGATTGGTTGTTGGTTGGTTGGTTGGTTGTTAGTTGGTTGTTGGTTGGTTGGTTGTTGGTTGGTTGGTTGGTTGTTGGTTGGTTGTTGGTTGTTGGTTGGTTGTTGGTTGGTTGGTTGGTTGTTGGTTGGTTGGTTGTTGGTTGGTTGGTTGTTGGTTGTATTTTGGTTGGTTGTTGGTTGGTTGTTGGTTGTATGTTGGTTGGTTGTTGGTTGGTTGCTGGTTGTATGTTGATTGGTTGTTGGTTGGTTGGTTGGTTGTTAGTTGGTTGTTGGTTGGTTGGTTGTTGGTTGGTTGGTTGGTTGGTTGATTGTTGGTTGGTTGCTGGTTGGTTGTTGGTTGGTTGGTTGTTGGTTGGTTGTTGGTTGGTTGTTGGCTGGTTGGTTGGTTGGTTGTTGGTTGGTTGTTGGTTGGTTGTTGGTTGGTTGTTGGTTGTATTTTGGTTGGTTGTTGGTTGGTTGTTGGTTGTATGTTGGTTGGTTGTTGGTTGGTTGCTGGTTGTATGTTGATTGGTTGTTGGTTGGTTGGTTGGTTGTTAGTTGGTTGTTGGTTGGTTGGTTGTTGGTTGGTTGGTTGGTTGTTGGTTGGTTGTTGGTTGTTGGTTGGTTGTTGGTTGGTTGGTTGGTTGTTGGTTGGTTGGTTGTTGGTTGGTTGGTTGTTGGTTGGTTGTTGGTTGGTTGGTTGGTTGTTGGTTGATTGTTGGTTGGTTCGTTGGTTGTTGGTTGGTTGCTGGTTGGTTGTTGGTTGGTTGGTTGTTGGTTGGTTGGTTGTTGGTTGGTTGTTGGCTGGTTGGTTGGTTGGTTGTTGGTTGGTTGTTGGTTGGTTGGTTGTTGGTTGTTTGGTTGGTTGTTGGCTGGTTGGTTGGTTGGTTGTTGGTTGGTTGTTGGTTGGTTGGTTGGTTGTTGGTTGGTTGGTTGTTGGTTGGTTGGTTGTTGGTTGGTTGCTGGTTGTATGTTGATTTTTTGTTGGTTGGTTGGTTGGTTGTTGGTTGGTTGGTTGTTGGTTGATTGTTGGTTGGTTCGTTGGTTGTCGGTTGGTTGGTTGTTGGTTGGTTGGTTGTTGGTTGGTTAATTGTTGGTTGGTTGTTGGCTGGTTGGTTGGTCGTTGGTTGGTTGTTGGTTGTTTGGTTGGTTGTTGGCTGGTTGGTTGGTTGTTGGTTGGTTGTTGGTTGGTTGTTGGTTGGTTGGTTGTTGGTTGGTTGGTTGCTGGTTGGTTGTTGGTTGGTTGGTTGTTTGTTGGTTGGTTGTTGGTTGGTTGTTGGTTGGTTGGTTGTTTGGTTGTTGGTTGGTTGCTGGTTGGTTGTTGGCTGGTTGGTTGGTTGGTTGTTGGTTGGTTGTACGTTGGTTGGTTGTTGGTTGGTTGGTGGTTGGTTGTTGGTTGGTTGTTGGTTGGTTGGTTGGTTGTTGGTTGGTTGGTTGTTGGTTGGTTGTTGGCTGGTTGGTTGGTTGGTTGGTGGTTGGTTGTTGGTTGGTTGTTGGTTGTATGTTGGTTGTATTTTGGTTAGTTGTTGGTTGGTTGTTGGTTGTATGTTGGTTGTATGTTGGTTGGTTGTTGGATGGTTGCTGGTTGTATGTTGATTGGTTGTTGGTTGGTTGGTTGGTTGTTATTTTGTTGTTGGTTGGTTGGTTGTTGGTTGGTTGGTTGGTTGTTGGTTGGTTGGTTGGTTGGTTGTTGGTTGATTGTTGGTTGGTTCGTTGGTTGTTGGTTGGTTGCTGGTTGGTTGTTGGTTGGTTGGTTGTTGGTTGGTTGGTTGTTGGTTGGTTGGTTGTTGGTTGGTTGTTGGCTGGTTGGTTGGTTTTTTGTTGGTTGGTTGTTGGTTGGTTACTTTGTTGGTTGTTTGGTTGGTTGTTGGCTGGTTGGTTGGTTGGATGTTGGTTGGTTGTTGGTTGGTTGGTTGGTTGTTGGTTGGTTGTTGGTTGGTTCGTTGGTTGTTGGTTGGTTGCTGGTTGGTTGTTGGTTGGTTGGTTGTTGGTTGGTTGGTTGTTGGTTGGTTGGTTGTTGGTTGGTTGGTAGGTTGTTGGTTGGTTGGTTGTTGGTTGGTTGGTTGTTGGTTGGTTTTTGGTTGGTTGGTTGGTTGTTGGTTGATTGTTGGTTGGTTCGTTGGTTGTTGGTTGGTTGCTGGTTGGTTGTTGGTTGGTTGGTTGTTGGTTGGTTGGTTGTTGGTTGGTTGGTTGTTGGCTGGTTGTTGGCTGGTTGGTTGGTTGTTTGTTGGTTGGTTGTTGGTTGGTTTCTTTGTTGGTTGCTTGGTTGGTTGGTGGCTGGTTGGTTGGTTGGTTGTTGGTTGGTTGTTGGTTGGTTGGTTGTTGGTTTTTTGGTTGCTGGTTGGTTGTTGGCTGGTTGGTTGGTTGGTTGTTGGTTGGTTGTTGGTTGGTTGGTTGTTGGTTGGTTGGTTGCTGGTTGGGTGTTGGCTGGTTGGTTGGTTGTTGGTTGGTTGTTGGTTGGTTGGTTGTTGGTTGGTTGTTGGTTGGTTGGTTGTTGGTTGGTTGTTGGCTGGTTGGTTGGTTGGTTGGTGGTTGGTTGGTTGTTGGTTGGTTGGTTGTTGGTTGGTTGGTTGGTTGTTGGTTGATTGTTGGTTGGTTCGTTGGTTGTTGGTTGGTTGCTGGTTGGTTGTTGGTTGGTTGGTTGTTGGTTGGTTGGTTGTTGGTTGGTTGGTTGTTGGTTGGTTGGTTGTTGGTTGGTTGTTGGCTGGTTGGTTGGTTGGTTGTTGGTTGGTTGTTGGTTGGTTTCTTTGTTGGTTTTTTGGTTGGTTGTTGGTTGGTTGGTTGTTGGCTGGTTGGTTGGTTGGTTCGTTGGTTGTCGGTTGGTTGGTTGTTGGTTGGTTTGTTGTTGGTTGGTTGGTTGTTGGTTGGTTAATTATTGGTTGGTTGTTGGCTGGTTGGTTGGTCGTTGGTTGGTTGTTGGTTGGTTGGTTGTTGGCTGGTTGGTTGGTTGGTTGTTCGGTTGTCGGTTCGATGTCGGTCCGATGTTCTTCCGATGTCGGTCCGATGTCGGTTCGATGTCGGTCCGATGTTGATGTTGATGATTTTGGTTGGTTGTTGGTTGTATGTTGGTTGGTTGCTGGTTGTATGTTGATTGGTTGTTGGTTGGTTGGTTGGTTGTTGGTTGGTTGGTTGTTGGTTGGTTGGTTGGTTGTTGGTTGGTTGTTGGTTGGCTGTTGGTTGGTTGGTTGGTTGTTGGTTGGTTGGTTGTTGGTTGGTTGGTTGTTGGTTGGTTGATTGGTTGTTGGTTGATTGTTGGTTGGTTCGTTGGTTGTTGGTTGGTTGCTGGTTGGTTGTTGGTTGGTTGGTTGTTGGTTGGTTGGTTGTTGGTTGGTTGGTTGTTGGTTGGTTGGTTGTTGGTTGGTTGGTTGTTGGTTGGTTGGTTGTTGGTTGGTTGTTGGCTGGTTGGTTGGTTGGTTGTTGGTTGGTTGTTGGTTGGTTTCTTTGTTGGTTTTTTGGTTGGTTGTTGGTTGGTTGGTTGTTGGCTGGTTCGTTGGTTGTCGGTTGGTTGGTTGTTGGTTGGTTTGTTGTTGGTTGGTTGGTTGTTGGTTGGTTAATTGTTGGTTGGTTGTTGGCTGGTTGGTTGGTCGTTGGTTGGTTGTTGGTTGGTTAGTTGTTGGTTGTTTGGTTGGTTGTTGGCTGGTTGGTTGGTTGTTGGTTGGTTGTTGGTTGGTTGTTGGTTGGTTGGTTGTTGGTTGGTTGGTTGCTGGTTGGTTGTTGGCTGGTTGGTTGGTTGGTTGTTGGTTGGTTGTTGGTTGGTTGGTTGTTTGGTTGTTGGTTGGTTGCTGGTTGGTTGTTGGCTGGTTGGTTGGTTGGTTGTTGGTTGGTTGTTGGTTGGTTGGTTGTTGGTTGGTTGGTGGTTGGTTGTTGGTTGGTTGGTTGTTGGTTGGTTGGTTGTTGGTTGGTTGTTGGCTGGTTGGTTGGTTGGTGGTTGGTTGTTGGTTGGTTGTTGGTTGTATGTTGGTTGTATTTTGGTTGGTTGTTGGTTGGTTGTTGGTTGTATGTTGGTTGTATGTTGGTTGGTTGTTGGTTGGTTGCTGGTTGTATGTTGATTGGTTGTTGGTTGGTTGGTTGGTTGTTGGTTTGTTGTTGGTTGGTTGGTTGTTGGTTGGTTGGTTGGTTGTTGGTTGGTTGTTGGTTGGTTGGTTGGTTGGTTGTTGGTTGATTGTTGGTTGGTTCGTTGGTTGTTGGTTGGTTGCTGGTTGGTTGTTGGTTGGTTGGTTGTTGGTTGGTTGGTTGTTGGTTGGTTGTTGGCTGGTTGGTTGGTTGGTTGTTGGTTGGTTGTTGGTTGGTTACTTTGTTGGTTGTTTGGTTGGTTGTTGGCTGGTTGGTTGGTTGGTTGTTGGTTGGTTGTTGGTTGGTTGGTTGGTTGTTGGTTGATTGTTGGTTGGTTCGTTGGTTGTTGGTTGGTTGCTGGTTGGTTGTTGGTTGGTTGGTTGTTGGTTGGTTGGTTGTTGGTTGGTTGGTAGGTTGTTGGTTGGTTGGTTGTTGGTTGGTTGTTGGTTGGTTGTTGGTTGGTTGGTTGGTTGTTGGTTGATTGTTGGTTGGTTCGTTGGTTGTTGGTTGGTTGCTGGTTGGTTGTTGGTTGGTTGGTTGTTGGTTGGTTGGTTGTTGGTTGGTTGGTTGTTGGCTGGTTGTTGGCTGGTTGGTTGGTTGGTTGTTGGTTGGTTGTTGGTTGGTTTCTTTGTTGGTTGGTTGGTTGTTGGTTGGTTGTTGGTTGGTTGGTTGTTGGTTTTTTGGTTGCTGGTTGGTTGTTGGCTGGTTGGTTGGTTGGTTGTTGGTTGGTTGTTGGTTGGTTGGTTGTTGGTTGGTTGGTTGCTGGTTGGGTGTTGGCTGGTTGGTTGGTTGTTGGTTGGTTGTTGGTTGGTTGGTTGTTGGTTGGTTGTTGGTTGGTAGGTTGTTGGTTGGTTGTTGGCTGGTTGGTTGGTTGGTTGGTGGTTGGTTGTTGGTTGGTTGTTGGTTGGTTGGTTGTTGGTTGGTTGGTTGTTCGGTTGTCGGTTCGTTGTCGGTCCGATGTTCTTCCGATGTCGGTCCGATGTCGGTTCGATGTCGGTCCAATGTTGATGTTGATGATTTTGGTTGGTTGTTGGTTGTATGTTGGTTGGTTGCTGGTTGTATGTTGATTGGTTGTTGGTTGATTGGTTGTTGGTTGGTTGGTTGGTTGTTGGTTGGTTGGTTGTTGGTTGGTTGGTTGTTGGTTGGTTGGTTGGTTGTTGGTTGGTTGTTGGTTGGCTGTTGGTTGGTTGGTTGGTTGTTGGTTGGTTGGTTGTTGGTTGGTTGGTTGGTTGTTGGTTGATTGTTGGTTGGTTCGTTGGTTGTTGGTTGGTTGTTGGTTGGTTGGTTGTTGGTTGGTTGGTTGTTGGTTGGTTGGTTGTTGGTTGGTTGGTTGTTGGTTGGTTGTTGGCTGGTTGGTTGTTGATTGGTTGTTGGTTGGTTTCTTTGTTGGTTTTTTGGTTGGTTGTTGGTTGGTTGGTTGTTGGCTGGTTGGTTGGTTGGTTGTTCGGTTGTCGGTTCGATGTCCGATGTCGGTCCGATGTTGGTCCGATGTCGGTCCGATGTCGGTCCGATGTCGGTTCGATGTCGGTTCGATGTCGGTCCGATGTCGGTTCGATGTCGGTTCGATGTCGGTCCGATGTCGGTTCGATGTCGGTCCGATGTTGGTCCGATGTTGGTCCGATGTCGGTCCGATGTTGGTCCGATGTCGGTCCGATGTCGGTTCGATGTCGGTGCGATGTTGGTCCGATGTCGGTTCGATGTCGGGTCGGTCCGATGTTGGTCCGATGTCGGTCCGATGTCGGTTCGATGTCGGTCCGAAGTCGGTGCGATGTTGGTTCGATGTCGGTCCGATGTTGGTCCGATGTTGGTCCGATGTCGGTCCGATGTCGGTCCGATGTTGGTCCGATGTCGGTCCGATGTCGGTCCGATGTTGGTCCGATGTCGGTTCGATGTCGGTCCGATGTCGGTTCGATGTCGGTCCGATGTCGGTTCGATGTCGGTCCGATGTCGGTTCGATGTCGGTTCGATGTCGGTCCGATGTTGGTCCGATGTCGGTCCAATGTCGGTCCGATGTTGGTCCGATGTCGGTTCGATGTCGGTCCGATGTCGGTTCGATGTCGGTCCGATGTCGGTCCGATGTTGGTCCGATGTCGGTCCGATGTCGGTCCGATGTCGGTCCGATGTCGGTTCGATATCGGTCCGATGTCGGTTCGATGTCGGTCCGATGTCGGTCCGATGTCGGTTCGATGTCGGTCCGATGTCGGTCCGATGTTGGTCCGATGTCGGTCCGATGTCGGTCCGATGTTGGTCCGATGTCGGTCCGATGTCGGTTCGATATCGGTCCGATGTCGGTTCGATGTCGGTTCGATGTCGGTTCGATGTCGGTCCGATGTTGTTCCGATGTCGGTCCGATGTCGGTTCGATGTCGGTCCGATGTTGGTCCGATGTCGGTCCAATGTCGGTCCGATGTTGGTCCGATGTCGGTCCGATGTTGGTCCGATGTCGGTCCGATGTTGGTCCGATGTCGGTCCGATGTTGGTCCGATGTCGGTTCGATATCGGTCCGATGTCGGTCCGATGTCGGTTCGATGTCGGTTCGATGTCGGTCCGATGTTGGTCCGATGTCGGTCCAATGTCGGTCCGATGTTGGTCCGATGTCGGTTCGATGTCGGTCCGATGTCGGTCCGATGTTGGTCCGATGTCGGTCCGATGTCGGTCCGATGTCGGTTCGATGTCGGTCCGATGTCGGTTCGATGTCGGTCCGATGTTGGTCCGATGTCGGTCCGATGTCGGTCCGACGTTGGTCCGATGTTGGTCCGATGTTGGTTGGATGTTGGTTCGATGTTGGTTGGTCGTTGGTTGGTTGTTGGTTGGTTGTTGGTTGTTGGTTGGTTTGTTGGTTGGTTGGTTGTTGGTTGGTTGGTTGTTGGTTGGTTGGTTGTTGGTTGGTTGTTGGTTGGTTGTTGGTTGGTTTATTGGTTGGTTGGTTGTTGGTTGGTTGTTGGTTGGTTGGTTGTTGGTTGGTTGGTTGGTTGGTGGGTTGTTGGTTGGTTGGTTGTTGGTTGGTGGTTAGTTGGTCGGTTGGTTGGTTGTTGGTAGGTTGGTTGGTTGGTTGGTTGGTTGGTTGTTTTTTGGTTGGTTGGTTGGTTGGTTGGTTGGTTGGTTGGTTGGTTGGTTGGTTGGTTGTTGGTTGGTTGGTTGTTTGGTTGGTTGGTTGGTTGGTTGGTTGGTTGTTGGTAGGTTAGTTGGTTGGTTGGTTGTTGGTTGGTTTTTTGGTTGGTTGGTTGGTTGGTTGGTTGGTTGGTTGGTAGTGCTTCAAAAAGAGCACAATTTGCGCTATTGCGCCATTTGGATATCACAAAACTCGTGCACACCTGGTTGTACGATGGAGAATTCGGTTCAAGAAGATGGATATGCTAGACCCAGCCTGTCGGGTTTAGGTAAAGAATGAGAGCTCCAATCCTTTTGTCAGATATATCTCCCAAGTCGTCGCAGAAGGATTTACCTAGGGTACGCTGTCTGGTTCTCGCTAGGACTGGGCATCTGTAAAGAAAATGAAAATAGATTCTCTCTCATTAGAATTTCTGCAGAAGGTATTATGGGGGATGCCAAGCTTGACTGCACAGTCTCCTATCGGCCAATGACCTGTAATGATGGCTACGATTCTGGTAATATCTGGTCTTGATCTGCTAAGCAACTCATTTGATTTAAGTTTGTTATAGATGGGTCTTGTCTTTCTTGATATAACGCGGCTAGAAAGTTATTTCCGCCCATGGTTAGCTAGCTTTAAGAAGTGGTTGAGAATGTTACCTTTAACGACTCCCAGAGAGTCGCTAAGTGCTAACCCTTGCCTGGCCAGATCATCCGCTCTCTCATTTCCATCGAAGTTATTGTGTCCAGGGACCCTGATGAGTGCGATTTTCGATTGAGCAGTCCGGCACCCAAACTTTCTGAGCCTGAGTTTGTCTGGATTTATTACGAGGCCACAGCTCGTGGCCCATGAGTGCACTAGATCCAGACCCCTTTCCATGAGTTGGCTTATCACAGAAGGAAGGATTTTTCCTGATACTAAGACACCCAAGTCATTCGCGTACGCTACGTCATTAGTAGCTCTAAACTGCCGATCGTGTCTCGCGGAGATGGCTGATGAGTTCAATATTCACCTGTATTGGGTACCGGGGCATAGACACATTCCAGGGAATTGTAAGGCGAATGAATATACTCATCCTGCCGGATAAAGGCAACTTAGGTAGTATACCAATCGCTACTTGCGAACTCAAATTTAAGCTGGATGCTATCGAGAATACAAGACAGTTGTTAACAGAGTTGGACAAGTGTACCAACATGTCTAGCGACAAAACAGATTTGACCAAAGCTGGATCCAAAACGCTCTAAGAATTTGATTTCTCTCAATAGATTGCATATCGGCACTACAATAGATGTCATCCCTGGGCATTGTCTAATAGGCAAGCATGTTACAAGGGTGGGCCTCTTTGCAAACGACTTTTGTAGAAGCAGCATGGATGAAGAAGAGGAAGAAACTATTCCTCACCTTCTTTGTTTCTGCTCAGCTCTCTCCCGCAGAAGGAAGCTTCACTTAGGAGCCTTCTACTACAGCGATATAGGTGATCTGAAGACATTGATATTAAGACCCTCTTACCCTTCATAAGAAGTTTAAAATGGTTTAACGAGTAAGATCTCCTATGATCCACGTGGTATCACTATGGACCTATTGTTGGTCTAAGTGTGTTGGCGATTCTTAGTTGACAGCCACTTCAACCTAACCTAACCCAACCTATGTATTGTACTTTGTTTTGTCCTCGTTCATCGTTAGTCACATTCTTGACGCTTCTGTCTTAATACATATGAAGGCACCATTGACATCGCGTTCTTTTTCTCCGATTATGTTAGGGTTGTCGACTTTTGCGAGTAGTTGTGCAGACTTTTGATAGATTGCGGCTTTTACATTGGCTTGTAAGCTTAGCGCAATGCTTTAAAGAATAGTATTGAAAAATTTCATGACAGCGGATCGCCTTGTCTAAATCTTTTTGAAAACATCCAAGGTCTCAGTAATGACATATGCGATTTGATGGAGCAGCATGACTTCAACATCGTCATCCTACATAGGTTTACAAGCTTAGCAAGAATGCCAAAATCAGATACCCGTCTGCATAGACGCTGTCATAGGCGGCGCGTTAAAACCGACAAAAAGGTGCTGGGAATCGATTTTAAATTCTTAAGTTTTCTTCAAGATCCTCCGCAGTGTGAATATTTGATCGGTGGTGGACTTTCCTGGCTTAAGCCCTCACAGATACGGATCAAACAGGTTGGTGATAAATCGCTTTAAGTGCTCACACGAGATCGTAGATAATATTTAACGCTTGTTCATCCTCAGCACCGACTGTGATTTTACTGGTTTCCGCGTTCGTCTTTGCAGGCTTCTGTTCTGATTGGTAAAATTAAGAAGATTTTATGGTCATGAAATTTGGGTAGTGTTCGAAAGAATAAGATCGCGGATACAAGCTGCCGAAATGAGGTTCCTTCGCGGTGTTGCTGAAATAACTTATAGGGATCGAGTGCGTAACACCAGAGAATACCAAACAATGTTGAGCAGCTACTTCTCCGAGCGGAACGATCTATGCTTCAATGGTTTGGTCACGTAGTGTGTATGCTCCCAGACCGGCTTCTAAGGCGTGCCATGATTGCCGTGCCATCAAGTAGGCGACATCTTGGTAGGCCTAGAAATAGATGGTTGGATCAAGTCCGCCGTCTCTCCTGGAGCCATCTAGCATATCCCCCTGATGAGTTGGAGTCAATGGCCGATGATCCGGAAGGATGGAGAGTTCAACTGAACATCCTACCCCCGCGACCCTAACGAAGGATTAGCGACATTGAAAATGTATGTATGTATGTACGAGTATGTAAGAAGATTCAACCCTCGATGTCAAACAGGCAGGCTTTCGCATATATATGAGGGGGTAAGCCACATGTTTTGTACAATGGTAAGGTGTCGAAGGTCCAAAGCGGAGTATGGCGGGGGTGTATATTTTCACCGTTGTTATTCATGGTCATCAGCGATGTACTTCGGGCACTGACTGAAGGAAACCACAGAATCAAAGGGGCTATGACATCTTATCTAAAACATTTGGACTACGATTAAGACGTATGCCTGCATTCGGTTAAGATAATCGATCTGCATTTAATGGTTCAAACTCTGGAAGCAGAGGAAAAGAGAGTAGGGCTGAAGATAAATGTTTCAAAACAAAAGCCTTGAGCACTTCAAACTCCCACGCTTACGTCAACATTGCCGGACAGCCGATCGAGAAAATCGACTCCAATGTCGAATCAGTACTGTTAAACGGGCATAGTACTTGGAAGTTGTCTCACCCACCCTTATCTTAAGGATATTTTGGCCCAATTAGGAACAGGAACCAATAGGCATCACCAGACGGATCCGCGTGCCGTGTGAACCTCTGATAAAAACCGCCAAGTCATCACCATAACCGACAGTGGTGCAGCCTGATCTGTGAAGATCTACTAACAATTTGTCGATGACTATAGACCATAACAGGGGGGAAAGAACTCCTCCTTGAGGGCAGCCTTAGGCTGCAGTTATGGACACCGACACTCCGCCAGAGGAGGAAGTAATGAATCGACTTACCAGCATGGCCCTGATCCGTTGGTTGGTCGATTCTTCGATACCTCTGCTACTGATCGCCTTTGCGATCGAGTCGTAACCAGTGTTATCGAACACGCCCTCGATGTCAAGAAATGCACGCAAGGCTATCTCCCTTGAACTGAGTGTTCCCTCTATCTTTTTGACGAGATAGTGAAGGACACCTACTGTAGATTTGCCTTTCCTGTATGCGTACTGATTCGAGTGCAGAGGGTTAGACAGATCTAACCGGTCTCTAATATGGATATCTATGAGTCTCTCCATTGTCTTGAGGACGAATGATGTTAGACTTATAGGTCTGTATGATTTCGGCATCTCACTAGGCCTATTGTCCGGCTTGGGGATGAAAACCACATTAACCTGCCTCCAGGTGGGTGGTATGTATCTCCAATTGTAGCTGACTCTAAATAAAGCTGTCAACCCCGGCAGGATGAGGTCAATTGACTTTTGGAGAAGTGCTGGAAAGAGACTGTCACCGGCGGGGGCTTTAAAAGGTTTGAATGTGCCTACCGCCCATTCAACTTTCTCTGGACTGAATATTTTTCCAGATAAACTATTAACTCTACTGTCCACATAAACCCTGTGGTTAACTGTGTTCGAGTAAACATGAGACGTGTTAAGAGACGAGCCTGGGAAATGTAGCTGAAGTAAGGTTCTAAGTGTATCCACACGGTCCGTCGTGTAGGTTCCGTCATTCTTCTTCAGTAACCCTACACAGTTGATATGATCGTTTGCGAGCGATTTATGGATTCGTGCCGCTGTAGGTATGTCAGCGATTGTTTCGCAGCATTTCCTCTAAGCAGCTCGCTTAGATCGTCTCAATACTAGATTGTATTCTGTGAAAGCAAACCTGTATTCGTCCCACCTCTTCGTTCGCTTTGCAGAGTTGAAGAATTTTCTGACTTTCTTCCTAAGTTCGGCCAGTTGGTCATTCCACCAAAGCACTTTGCGTTTGCTAACATGTGTCTTTGGGACACAGCTGTCGTGGTAGGAATCAAGCAGTATATTGTTAAGCTGGTATGCAGCTTCATCCAAGTCTTCTATGGACTCGATAGATGTGAGAAGCATATCTTTTTTTGAGAACACTAGTTCACGATAGCGATGCCAATCCGTAGATTTGGGATCGTATCTATTAGAGACATATGAGAGTTGGCCAGGTATATCAAACCTGCTGTGCTGGTGGTCTGACAGAGAGGCCTCATCTGATACGTGCCAATTTTCAATAAAATTAGAAATAAATGGACTAGCGAGGGTGAGGTCAAGTACCTCCTCGCGAATCGCATTTATGAAGGTAGGTTTAGAGCCTTTGTTCAAAATATCTATTTGTCTACTTACAAAGTATTCTAAAAGACACTCACCCCTTCTGTTGATGTAGCTACTACCCCAGACCTCATGATGTGCGTTGGCATCCCAACCGATAATATAATGGAGGTTGTTCTCCTGACAGTAGTAGAGATACTCGATTCACAAAAGCTTCCTCAGAGTATTTCGTTCACTTACTATACGGACATTCAATGTACAAGTGCCTTGTCTATCGCAATTTGATCGATCTGGGTGACGGTTCTTCGATCAAACGAGACCCATATCCCCATGTGCATATTTAGACGTGGAAACCGCGTACTTGCTACGACAACGTTTCGACATCGCAAAATATGCTAGACTGAATTCGTTGTCGGATGATGTCACGTGCAGGTTATGTCTTCCGACTATGCTATCAAAGTCACTGACCATCCAAAAATATGTCGTTTAATATATGCGTGTCAGGATTTTGTATCTTCAACAAAATATAGAAAATCTTGTGTCGGGGCCCTGTTATTCCGTATCTTTTCTTGTTGTAGAAACTTTAAAATATCTCATTTAACAGATTAAAATCCAGTCGACGTCAGGCTACACCGAAAGTCCAACTCACTTCTGCCTGTCTATGTTGCGAGTGTAAACAATGCGGCAACTGTAGTTCGCACGTTCCTCAAATGAAGTCAAATGTCACGTAATTAGTCAATGTCATGACCAGTCTCGCTCTCCGTGATATTGGAGGAGTGTAACACGCAGATACCGTTTACTTCCAACTTTAAATAAAATTCAAATACATTATACCAGATCAGGAAAATAGGGCAACCATGCAATTACCTAGATCGGTGGTCGAAATTCCCCGACACTAAACGGTGCGGCGCGGGCACTATTTAGCCGCGACTACTTGTTGCCTAGGTCGGCGGTTAGGAATTTCGTGGAAAGTTCAGGCAAAATAAGCGGAAATCGTGAACTATCGATCAGAGAAATGAGAGAGAAAACATTTTTACTGCTGGTTGCCACCATAAATGGGCTCCCACGGGAGATTCCGTACTTAACTTGGACTTTAGAGGAAAAGGAAAGAAACGAAGTGAAAACAGATAATCACCAACATGGAGGAACTTCTATCTGACGGTTTTTCTTCTTCATTTCGACTCTTTTTTTTTTTTTTCTATTTCTAGGTAGCGCAAACGTTTTGTAGTGTGTTGTGCCTTTTCTTGTGTCTCTCGGGCGATTGATCTAAGCGAATTGAGTGCGCCGTGGGACTGCGCCAACAGATAAAACGCCAGCCAACCGTATGTACAACGTGAGAAGGGTGCACTGAACTTTTGTGTGCCACTTTTTGCTAATCGAATGAGAGATGACCGCGAAAAAGTAAACGAATTTTGATGGATTTAATTTTTATTCTTCTATTATTCCTCTTCTGTGTTGAGATGATTTGAAAAAGATAACTGTGGGTATACCTATTTGGTAGACTTCTTATGGATCACTTGAGACAGATGGGTTTTTGTTCGGTTCGTTTGATTAATAATGCATTTCGAGGATTTGTTGGAGAGCAGATGATTGCCAAATAATAAAATGAACAGTAAACCTATTTTACTTGTCAAAATTTGTGTCTGTCTGCCGGTACCCTTGTCCACAATAGATAAAACTGAGCATCTTCCCGTTGATTCTTTGACCGATCTTGGATTTCATACAATTCAATTCTAATAACATCATCCTTGAGGAACAAATATATATCCCTTAGACAGAAAGTTACGTATTGTGGTTTTTTTTTTCTTTGACATTTGTCGCATTGTTTCCAAATTAAGTGGTTGTGTCTGTAAATGATACCAGGCGTGGCAAAATTGCATCATCACCTCCCCGTGGTGCCCACTGGATAGCTATCTGATAGTGAACTAACGATGAGCGTATGCTGAGTCTGACGATATATGTGTAGCTGAACACTCGGACCTGCGTAAGCACATCTGGGTGAACTTCAGCGCGCATATGTTTAACCGGATGAGGTATCTCTTGTTGACCTGATCGACTGAAATATGCGTCTCAGAAGTCTAGCAAGAGCTCCTCAGAAGGAGGACGTGTGGCGGATGAATTCTCTAGATGGAATCAACGCTGACGTCTACAGACCAGCGGATACCTTACCGGAGCTACTTTGATATATTTGGAGCTGAGGTCTGTAAGGATTTTCAATACTACGTCAGGGTATTGAAAAAGAGATGTTGGCAGATGAACCCTTAATGGGCCAACGGCAGCGCTCATATCCCCGAAGTGGGTTACTGACATCGGTGTATCCGGCCATTTGTCCTAGGGGTTGCTAAAAAAGGATCTGGTCCTCCAGGTTGGGGGTTGTGCCGTCGGGTTAACTTCGCTACCACGTAAAAAGCCTTTGGTTACGAAGCAACCAACAGCTATGGATACGGATGATTTTACTGTTGACGACCCAAGCAAACGTAAAAAGGACAACGATCTTCGTGTCTGCACATGGAATGTTAGGTCCCTCTACAAACCACGCACAGCCGAACAACTTGCGGAGGCCCTAGAGTGTCTCAAAGCAGACATTACCGCCATCCAAGAAGTGCGATGGGATGGGCCGAGCAAAAGGAGTATGAAAAACTGCGTCATCTACTACGGCGATTGCTACAGACAACAAGGACAGCGTCTATTCGGGTGCGGATTTGTCATAGGAGACAGACTTAGGCAAGAAGTCTTGAGTTTCCGGCATGTGAACGAGCGCCTTATGACTATCCGTATACATTAGCCTAATATGCGTTCACGCCCCTCACGAGGAGAAGGACGACGCGACAAAGGATGACTTCTACCAGCTCTTGGACAAGACGTATGAGCAATGCGTTTGCCACGACGTTAAAATTATCCTAAGAGAGGACGTCTTTAGTACGGTGGTCGGAAAACACAGCCTGCACGACATCACATCCGGCAACGGACTCAGGCTAATCGACTTTGCGGCGGGGCGAAACTTTGTCGTAGCTAGTACGCGGTTCCCACGTCTCGACATTCACAAAGGAACATGGCTCACCTTTGATCGAAAAGCTGTCAACCAAATCGATCACATTGCGATCGACGCAAGGCACTCTTTCAGTATTCTGGGTGCCCGGACTTTCCGAGGAGCCAACGTGGACTCGGATCACTACCTAGTTGTAGCCAAGGTACGGATGCGGATATCCACAACGGAGCGAAATGCTGTGAGGAAATTTGACGTCGAAAAGCTACAATCGCAAGAGACCGTTAGAGCCTTTGCCGATCGAGTTTCTCTTAATCTTAATCTAAGTCCTATGCCGCCAGAGGCAAATGCGGAAGACCAGTGGCAGCGTTGCCAACAAGCCATCAGAGATGCCGCCTCTGATGTACTGGGTTTCTCTCGGCCACCACAACGAAACCCCTGGTTTGATGAGGAATGCCGGCAAGCACATGCAGCAAAACAAGAGGCATACGAAGCGGCGCTGCATAGAAGGACTAGAGCTGCTTACGAGCTCTACGTGTGCAGAAGAAAAGAGGAACATCGACTTCTCAGAAAGAAGAAAAAGGAGCATGAGAAGCGCTCGATTGAGGAGATTGAGAGACTATTGCAGGAATAATGTTCGAAAATTTTACCAAAGGATAAAAAGAACATGCCAGGGTTTCAAAGCCAGAACAGAAACCTGCAGGGACGAAAATGGCAATATAGTAGTAGAATCGCATTCGGTACTGAGGATATGGAACAAACAAGCAAAACAAAATGTATGCTGTCTACAAAAAAGGACACCCAACATCGGCGTCTTGGACAGAACGCCACAATAGACAGATACAATTTTGAGGTAGTAAAGGATTTTGTCTACCTAGGCTCTATGGTCAGCTCCCCAAATGACATCAGCGGGGAGATCACACAAAGAATTACTCTTGCCAATCGTTGTTTCTATGGGCTAAAACGGCAATTGAGTAGCAAAGCCCTATCTCGAACTACTAAGGTAACTCTTTATAAGACATTAATCATCCCAGTCCTGCTGTATGGCGCAGAGGCATGGGCTTTGAAAAAACCGGATGAGGATGCCCTTGGTTATTTCGAGAGAAAAGTTCTTCGAGCGATCTTTGGTCCCGTCTGCATAGACGGTGAGTGGAGGAGAAGGTACAATGCCAAACTTTACGGCCTGTACAAGGACATCGACTTAGCCAGAAGAGTTCACATACAGCGACTAAGATGGCTGGGTCATTTAGAGCGGATGGAGCCCAACCTTCCCGCTAAGAAAGTCTTCGAATCCACCCCGGACGGACGGCGCAGTAGAGGACGACCTCGCGGTAGGTGGCGCAAACAAGTGGAGGGGGACCTCAACCAACTTGGCGTGCGCAACTGGAGGCTGTTGGTTGAGGCCCAGGTCCACCCCGGACTGTAGCGCCATCTAAGTAAGTAAGTAAGTAAGTAAAAAGAACATGCTATTGTTTCAAAGCCAGAACAGAAGCCTGCAGGGACGAAAATGGCAACATAGTAGTAGAATCGCAGTCGGTGCTGAGGATATGGAGGGAACACTTCTGCAGACTGATAAACGGCGGTGATGACCAATATTCCGCTGTTAGGCAGAATGGGCCATTCAACAGGGACGATGGCAGTCAAGATTCCCGTCAACCCGATCAGAATGAAGTGAGGATAGCGATATCTAAACTCAAATCCAACAAAGCTGCTGGAGCCGACGGCCTTGCCGCTGAACTTTTCAAGGCAGAAGGAGATGAGTTGGTAAGGAGCATGCACCAGCTCATCTGTTAAATCTGGTCGGACGAAAGTATGCCCGATGAATCGAACCTCAGCATCGTTTGCCCGATCCTGAAGAAAGGAAACCCTCTGAACTGCGCCAACTACAGAGGTATAAGTCTCCTAAATATCGCATATAAGATCCTGTCTGCCGTACTATGTGAACGCCTAAAACCGATCGTCAAGAACCTGATAGGTCCTTATCAGTGCGGTTTCAGACCTGGAAAGTCCACCATTGACCAAATATTCACACTACTGCAGATCTTGGGAAAAACCCATAAATATAAAATCTATACGCACCACCTCTTCATCGATTTCAAAGTTGCCTATGATAGCGTGTATAGAGACGGTATACAGAGCCATGTCTAGTCTTAGCATCCTTGCCAAGCTCGTCTGTTTGTGCCGAATGACGATGGAGAACTCTCGCTGCTCCATCAAAGTCGGTAAAAACATTACCGAACCGATCGATGTCAGGAAAGGTCTTAGACAAGGCGACGCGCTATCATGCGATCTCTTTAACATAGTACTTGAGAGAATTGTACGAAACTCACAAGCCAACCCCGGAGGTACAATCTTCTTCAAGTCTGTACAACTACTCGCTTATGCCGATGACATTGACATAATCGGAAGAACTCAGCGGGCCGTCAATGTGGCATTTACGAGTATTGAGAACGTGGCAGCAAAGATGGGTCTAGCGGTCAATGAAAGCAAAACAAAATATATGCTGTCTACAAAAAAGGACACCCAACATCGGCGTCTTGGACAGAACGCCACAATAGACAGACACAATTTTGAGGTAGTAAAGGATTTTGTCTACCTAGGCTCTATGGTCAGCTCCCCAAATGACATAAGCGGGGAGATCACACAAAGAACTCTTACTCTTGCCAATCGTTGTTTCTATGGGCTAAAACGGCAATTGAGTAGCAAAGCCCTATCTCGAACTACTAAGGTCACTCTTTATAAGACATTAATCATCCCAGTCCTGCTGCATGGCGCAGAGGCATGGACTTTGACAAAACCAGATGAGGATGCCCTTGGTTATTTCGAGAGAAAAGTTCTTCGAGCGATCTTTGATCCCGTCTGCATAGACGGTGTGGCCTGTACAAGGACATCGACTTAGCCACAAGAGTTCACATACAGCGACTAAGATGGCTGGGTCATTTAGAGCGGATGGAGCCCAACATTCCCGCTGAGAAAGTCTTCGAATCCACCCCGGACGGACGGCGTAGTAGAGGACGATCTCGCGGTAGGTGGCGCAAACAAGTGGAGGGGGACCTCAACCAACTTGGCGTGCGCAACTGGAGGCAGCTGGCTCGTAACCGTGCTAGCTGGAGAGGTTTGTTGGTTGAGGCCCAGATCCACCCCGGACTGTAGCGCCATCTAAGTAAGTAAGTTGTGTGGGATTCGAACCTTGGTTTTCACTCCCATTAGCCCAACGCAGTAACCTGAGTGAAAAGTTTGTTTCAGCTTACTTCGAACACAGAGGCAAGCAAAACTAGGCAAATTGTCTTTATACATTCTGAAGTTTAAGAAAGATGCTAAGCGTAAGTACTAAAAAGTTTTCGCAGTTCATGAATCTTTCATACTTTGCCTCTGTCGTAAACATTCCCTATGAAAAGAAATACGGTGATATCTGCAAACAACACTCTTAGTGTGTGTTCTATCGTACGACATTATTTAAAACATGGTGCAACCGATGAATCAAATCAAAGGAATGTTATATTACCTACGAAATTCCTATTAATTTCCTAAAAAAAAAAAGCCATTGGCCTTGAAAAATCTCGGCCCCATTATCGTTACTTTCGCGCTTAAACTCGAAACGTATTTCTCGGCCCACTTACTCACATTCCAATGCCGTGAAACGTTTCAAATTTATGCAAGCCTTAATATTACCTAAGTATCGATAAGACACAACAATTTCCCCATACTGACTAACCTAATAGAAATCACATCTCAACCACATAAAAGTGATTCAATGATAACTTCCCCGAAAAAAAGGCAAAACACCATTACCACTTCCATGATCAATCACCGCGCCGTTTACCAGAGAATAAATATCTTAAACCTCCCTCACTATCACCGCATTTGACTACCGATTACCGATCATCGCACTTTAAGCTGTTCGAAACGAGCGGTATCTTGTATCTTATTCAAATGAACAACGGGATACAAAGGCATAAAAGGGGGATACGAGTACAAACTTGGTCATCTCCCTTTCCTGAGTATGTAGGTACGTACTCTGTGTGTACCATCACCACCTGATACCGAACTGCAAAAAAACGAGAAAAAGTATCTATAAGCCGTTGCTGCGGTCGTTGATCGTCATTGTAGTCGTTCCCTGTATTAACTGTGAGTGCACTGTTGGTTTGTATGCACATTTGCGGTAATATGTACCTTCTTCTGGTATCACGTTCGCCAACAGACTGCTACGGCGACTACGACAATGACGAAGATGATGATGATGATGGTGATGACGATGTCCGCTAGTGATGCATGCATTTATGCAGTACCTGTGTATTGGTTTGTTGTGAATAACGGTATTTAACCTAGAAACGGCGCATATTTTACTTATCCGTTGCCTTCGAGGTTATGCAATTTCCTCCTTCTGCCCCTGATTCGTGGTCTCTCTCTCTCTCTCTCTCTCTGGGCACGTTTCATCTATATCTGCGAAGTGCTGGCGTGCTGTGCAGGGCGAATGGTTCGTGGCATTGGGAATTCTTGCACCAGTTGTTATTGCAGAAATTGGTGCTCTAGTCATAGAACTGAGTGTGCACTCTACCTGTGGATACATTTTTTTTTTTTTTTTGTGATTAACTCCAAGGAATGAAATGATTTTTTTATGATTTGCATGGTGGGGACCGCAAGAGAAATGCTTTGCGGGGCAGTGGCGGTCTAACTTTTATTACTGTCATTTGGTCGTCGTAAATTTATCTAAAATAGAAATCTCATGAATTTGCTAAGACGAGATTAAGGGCACTTGAGTTGTGGAGAGCAACTGCAGCTGTTCGAGCTAGTGGTTCAATGAAACGGACCAGGGTGACTACAGTATGTGTGCCATAAAGCTGTCCCGTAGAATGTTCGTGTGATAACCACTGTTACCGGTGTTTAGGAATTATACTGATTTTTTTAAAAATCTCTTCACACAAAAAGTTACTAATTTTTCTTGTACTACACATTAGCAATTTATAAAAAAAAATCGATTTTCCTGTAAAATAATGCAAGTTTGGTACGATGCTCAAAAACATTCAACCTCACTATCGAACTTATTTTCAAGATTTATATATTTTTGTATTCTATCTCCAATAGTTCCCGAAAAGAATTAGGTTATGAGTGAGCTCCTAGGTTAGGTTAGGTTGAAGTGGCTGCCAGCTAAGAATCGCCAACACACTTAGACCAATAATAGGTCCATTGTGATACCACATGGATCATGGGAGAAATTAGTTAAATTACCTACTCGTTAAACCATTCTGAGCTTCTTACGAAGCGTAGGCGGCATTTAATATCGATGTTTTTCAGGTCGCCTATGTCGTTGTAATAGGGGGCTCCTAGGTGAAGCTTCCTTCTATGGGAGAGAGCTGGGCAGTGACAAAGAAGCGAGGAATAGTTTCTTCCTCTTCCTCATCCATGCAGCTTCTACAAAAGTCGTTCGCAAAAACGCCTGGCCTTGTGGCATGCTTGCCTATTAGACAGTGTTCAGTAATGACACCTATTAAAGCGCCGATATGCAATCTGTTGAGAGAAATCAAATTCTTAGAACGTTTTAGATGCAGCTTCGGCCAAATTTGTTTTGTCGCTAGACATGTGGGTCCACTTGTCCACCTAAGGTTCGTACTCTCGATAGCATCCAGCTTAAATTTGAGTTTGCAGGTAGCGATTGATATACCTACGGAGCCTTTGTCCAGCAGGATGGGTATAGTTGTTCCTATTCTGGCGAGTTCATCGGCCTTGCAATTCCCTGGAATATCTCTATGCCCCGGCACCCAACACAGTAGTAGTGTATATTGAACTGCTCAGCCAACTCCACGAGAGACGATCGGAAGTCTAGAGCTACTAAGGAATTTATAGAGGTCGATTCGAGGGATTTGATTTCTGCTTGCCTGTCTGAAAAGATGCGGATATCTCTAGCAGATATCACGTTTTTCTTAAGCCATCATAAGACTTCTTTAATCTCCATTATATCCGACAGGAACATGCTACAATGATTTGATAGACGGAAGGAGAGGTTAAGATTAAGTCTATCAGAGAAAACACCTCCACCAACCCCGTCCTTAGATTTTGAGCCGTCAGTGTAGAAGAGGATTGAATCAAACCGATTGACCCATCTTCTAAAAATTTATCATCATTTCAGAGTGATCTGGATGGGATGTTTTTTTTTTGTCGGGATAGGAAACACTCGACTGGAGCACTCAGACACAGCTGGTCCATTGTACTGCCAGAGAGCAAACCCTGATTTACCCATTTTATTGGAATTTTCTTGACTTTCGAAGAAAGCCAAGCAAGCACTTCAGTGATGAGGAGCTTACAGTACCAGCACTCACCACATCCGCACCGAAGATCTGCCACCTGATACGAGCAAAGGCCGGACACTCACACAGATAATTTTCCGCGGTGTCGTCGCTCTCTCCACAAGCGTCGCAGATTGTAGTGTCACTTAAGCCTAACACGTTAAGGTGCTTGGCAAAAGCAAAATGGCCTGTCAAGACGCCGATAAGTTGTCTACAGTCTTTTCTGCTGAGAGACAGCAAGAATGCCGCTGATTTCTTACAGACGTCCGGGAGCATGCGTTTAGTCAGCCTGCAACCTGGAGAGTCATGCCACACACAATTGTGCTCGTGAGAGACCCAGTCGTCAATGGAAGACCTAACCGAGGACGCTGGAAGACCCAATGCGGGTTCGGGACCTGAGAAAGCCTCCTCTGAGCCTTGTCTAGCAATCTCATCGGAGATCTCGTTCCCCAAGATCCCAGTGTGACCTGGGACCCAGATAAGAGACAGAGAATTCAGCCTTGCGACCGAGTTCAAAGAGTTTTTGGTTTCACGAACTATTTTGGAAGTGGTTAAAGGGTTAAGCAAGGCCTTAAGCGCAGTCTGACTGTCACTACAGACTGGAGGGGATGGTGACGAGGAAGTTCTTGTCAAAATTTAGACGTGGGATGGTGTAGTCCGTGTTTTCGGGAGAGATTTTGAGTTTATTCAAAATGGAAGCGTGGCCAAAGTCTCTTCTTGACCACTGTTGGGTAGCTTCGAGGCGAACGGCTGCATTCGCTGCCATTTGCTTGCTAAATATATCGAGGGGTACCAGATGAAACAAAATGTCCAGTGCCGCAGAGGGGGTTGTACGTAGTGCTCCGCCTATGTACAGACAAGCTGTGCGCTGGACCTTACTTAGATAATCGTGATTTACAGCTTTTTCTTAGGCCGTCCACCAGACAATGACCCCGTATGTGAGTATCGGTCTAATGACCGATATATAGAGCCAGTGAGTGATTCGGGGGTGGGCGCCATGGCGTAAGTGGTTAGTGTGTCGGATCACTACGCATGAGGTTCCAAGTTCGAATCCCAGAAAATACCAAAAAGTTTTTTCACGGTCCCACCTCTCACGAGCGTCTGACAAACATCCGAGAGTATTGTTGTCACGAAAAATCTTCTCAAATCGCCGTTTGGATTCGGCATTAAACTGTAGGTCCCTTCCATTCGTGTGGAAAATATAACGCACACAACATGAGTGGTTGCGAGAAGCTAGGCCCTGGCACTTTAAAGAGCTGTTGCGCCAAATATTTGTATTTTTTTTTGAGTGATTCGGGGTTGTAAACCCCATCTATTTCCAATAGCTTTTTTGCAAGAGAAGAGTGCTACTGTAGCTTTCTTTACTCTTTCTTGAATATTAGGTTACCAGCTTAATTTCTTATCCAGGATGAGAGCCAAATAGTTTGCTGTGTCAGAGAAAGTTAAGCTGATACGATTTAGAGAAGGGGGGTCGACTAACGGAATTTTATATTTCCTGAAGAAGAGTATAAGCTCAGTTTTGTAGGGGTTTACACCCAAACTACACCGAACTGCCCATCTAGTGAGCTTGTTTAAAGCGTTTTGTGGAAGTTCTTTTAGAGTATTTAGGTGCTTTCCTGAGACAGCCAAAGCAACTTCATCTGCATAAGCGATCGCCGTGCATCCCTCGCCTTCCATGATTATCAATAGTTCATTGATCTCCAAGTTCCACAAAAGGAGGATAAACACCACCTTGCGGTGGTCCCACCCAGCTTAGAGTTGATAATCCAACCTTTAAGCAGTAGATTAATCAGTTCGCAAAGTGAGCTGTCGGCCTTCAGGTCTGAGAGTGCATCTGCTATCGCTGATACATTGACATTGTTGAAAGCGTCTTCTATATCCAGAAAGGTAGTCCACTTTCCTGGCCTAAAACCGCACTGATAGGGTCCAATCAGGCTGTTGATGAAAAGTTTTAGGCATTCACAGAATATCGCAGAAAAGATCTTGCATGCACTTGAGGAGACCTTTATAATTGGCTCAGTTGAAGGGGTGTCCTTTCTCGTGAATCGGGCAAACAGTGCTGAGATTCCATTCATCAGGCATACACTTGTTTGACCAAATCTTTGAATTGGTTTACGCTCTATACTAATTCATCACCAGCTGCATTGAAAAGTTTGGCTGGTAAGTCGTCCGGTCCAGCAGCCTTGTTGGATTTCAATATGGATATTGCTATCCTCACTTCGCTTTGATCATGTCAACGAATATTTTGACTCTTGTCGTCTATGTTGAATGGTTCATTGTTCCTGACAGCGGGATGTTGATCTTCGTCGCCGCGTCGTTATACAGTCTGAAGTAGTTTTTCCATATTCTCAGCACCGACTGTGATTCTACTGCGAGGTTTCCATTTTCATCTCTACGGCTTTCTGTACGGGTTTGGCTTCTCTGACACGTTCTTGTCACCTTTTGGCAAAAATTCTGTACATTGTTTCTGGAGTATAATCTCTCAGTATTCTCGAGCGCGCGGTTCTCGTGCTCTTTCTTCTTCTTTTGGAGAAGTCGGTGATCTTCCCGTCTCTTTTTTTCGTAGAGCTCACGAGCAGCTCTCGTCTTCCTTTGCAGCGCCGCTTTATATGACTTTTGTTTTGCTCCATGCACTCGACTCTGGCGGTCTCTTGCGATTGTAGCTGTTCGACGTTGAATAATTCCTTTCTTAGCTTATCAGCGCCGTACTTTCTTTTTTCTCATAACCTACGAAACATGAAATTTCATCATCATAGCAAACATAGTCACAAGTGCAAGCATGGTTGGGAGCATACTAGGGCATTAAAGGGCCCGAACGGCCGGCTCCTGGTTAAATTTGGCATCTTAATAGACACCAGGTTCAAGTTATAAAAATGGTTTTCCAGATAAAATGTCAACACTTTAACAGAAATAGGAAGCCCCGCTTAAATCATCACCTTATTGCGATCACTGACATCTTTACATGCTGAAATATCGTGAGCATTACACTCCTTAACAAAATAAGAACGAATCCTCTGTTAAGAAAAAAAGCGCCAAGGATCAATACAATCAGAGAGGTACCATGGGGCAGTCGTGTCTGCTTCTTCCTGGCTATTTATGGTAAATCAAAAATAAGCTTTCAAGACTCCAGAATAAAGAAGTTCAGCTGATCGTATTTTCGTGAATTTGGTGTAAGTAGGATCCAGGGTTTACTGCTTTACTTTAGCTTCCATATAATACCTTGAACATGTACTTTTACTAAACGAAATGCCCAAAACTCCGCATAACATCAATACGACTCTTCGGTCTTACCATCCTTATCCGCAAAATGTATTTAACGCCCTACATCATTATCAACGGGTGACAACCAAAAACAGAAAGCTCAACCAACCGTGAATGTCACATAACATTCAATTAGCGAACTTATAGCAGCCAGCAAATTGAAAATAATAGGAAAATTGTTTTAAGAGGTTCTAATGGGATTCAAAGCTGCCCTCCTTCCCCTCCTCCATTCCTATCAATTGCTTTGCGAAAATGTTACACAAGTTCAACGAGATACCCCATTTGGTGTATCCAACCTTATCAGACTTCAAAACAAATCGCTGTCACTCCTCTTTTCCTCTCTCTAGTCGTCGTAGTCGATCGTGATTCATTTGTTTCTTGCCTAACAATGTCATCGGCTAGCAAATTGCCTTCACCTTGAGGGTTTCTGCCTCCAGGGTTTTCATTAAAAAAAAAAAATCATTGGAAAGGCGAAGGTTATGAACTTGTTGTAGGTACGTACTCGTATATGCTTGTAACTTGGGATGAATTTCAAGCATGCACTGGCAATTTGTCATCCTTATCACGTGCCAATGCGATCAGGGAGCCCACAAACATTCTTGCCTGTCATTTGAGTGATAATTATTCGTTAAACATGGGTAATCATTCAACACAGCTGCTGCTGCAAATCGAATGCCTGACTCCATTTGCTATGGAGTGGAACACATCACTGTCACGGTGGCAAACAATGTGACTGTTATGCGGGAGCGATTACGGTTGATAGTTGATTTGCATTTGAATATGGTCACATGGGTGTGGAAAGGTGGAACGCATTGCCGTTGTTCTTGTTTTGGGAAATATGTAATTAGAGATCGATAGCCCGCAGCAATAGAACAGTATTTGGTTACGGAGGTAAATGAATCAAATCACTCCGGTCGTCGGAGGAATGTCAATGAAATTTGTGAGCCGTCTTCGAAGTCATGATTCATTTCTTTTGAAGTTGTCATGAAAGTTTATATCGCATAAAGAAGCCCTTCTATTGTGCCACGATCACGGCCCATAGACTTTCGGCTTTCTAATTATGATCGCGCTGGTATGTTCGATAGGTTATGTGGTTTATGCGACGAGGAATAAGTTATCTTGTTCTTGAAATCCTGGCGACTTGACTTGCATCACGGTGTGCAAGAGCTATTTTTATCATCATTTTACCAATTAGGAAAGCTAACGGGGAATGAGCAAAAGAAGACAAAGAAAAAGCAGAATTATTTGCCGATCACTTAGAAGAAACGTTCAAGTCGTTCGATGGACAACCGTTGATCGAAGAACCGAATGATAATATGGCACCCGACAACTTTAAAGTAAAAACCGTATCCCTGTCCAAACTTCGAATGACAATAAAAAAATTGAAAAATAACAAGGCTCCGGGATATGATTTAATCACTGGCGAAATTTTGAAAGAGCTACCGAAAAAAGTGGTGGTTAAGTTGCTCTACATTATAAATGCTTCTTTAAGACTATTATATGTTCCAAGGCAATGGAAAGTCGCCGAAGTTATTATGGTTCCGAAACCGGGGAAATGTGCAAATGACAAGAAATCATATAGACCCATTTCACTTCTGCCAATAATATCTAAGGTCTTCGAGAAACTTCTGCTGAAACGATTGCAACCAGTAATTGAAGAAAGACACTTGATCCCGGATCATCAATTCGGCTTTCGGGTCAAACATTCCACAATCGATCAGGTGTATCGAATAACGAACGAAATTGAAAAAGCTCTAGAAGGGAAAAAAATATGCTCTAGCGCTTTTCTCGACGTATCGCAAGCGTTCGACAAGGTATGACACGAAGGCCTAAGGTATAAGCTAAGGGTAATCTTACCGGAAAAGTTGTACAGAATATTGGAATCTTATCTTGAAAACAGACTTTTCCGTGTTAGGCACGGGAGTGAATATTCGGATTTCAAAGAAATCTACGCCGGTGTTCCACAAGGAAGTGTTCTCGTTCCAATCCTGTTCCTGCTCTACACAAGAGATATACCACAAGATGAAGGGACCGTTGTAGCAACGTTCGCAGACGACACGGCTATTCTCGTAACGGATGAATCAGTCGAATCATCAAGGGGAAAACTTCAACGAACTTTGAACAAAGTATGCGAATGGACAAAAACCTGGCGAATAGTCCTCAATGAGACAAAATCAACGCATGTCAATTTTACGTTAAGAAAGATAAACATCTTACCTATATCCATTAACTCGGTGCAAATACCGTACGAAAACGAGGCAAAATATCTAGGAATGACCCTAGACGCAAAACTTAAGTGGAAACTACACGCTAAAAAGAAGCGCGAAGAGCTCGAAATCAGATCTAGAGAAATGTATTGGCTACTCGGAACATACTCGAAGTTAAGCGTATACAACAAACTGCTTCTGTATAAACAAGTGCTAAAACTGTCTTGGACATATGGCATACAACTTAGGGGTTGTACCAAACTAAGCAATATGGCTCTACTGCAAGCATTTCAAAACAAAATACTAAGAGCAATCGTGAATGCTCCTTGGTATGTAAGGAATAGTGATATTCACAGAGATCTAGGAATTGCTACCGTGAGGGACGAAGTAATAAACTTTGCTCGCAAACTTCGTACCCGTCTTCATGTTCACTGCAATAATGAAATAACCCGTACTATGGACGTGACAAACCTTGAGCGCCGACTACAAAGAACAAGACCTTTCGACCTAGCGCCGTAAGGAAAAAGCGCATGTAATGACGGTATTAGTAGGTGCCTTCACTGGAAAGCTACCTACCTAACGCGATTAACACTACAGAAGCGTAAGTTACTTGTTAAGGCAACTTAGTCGTAGTCATCACAAAAATGAAAAAAATGAGAGGGACGAATTTCCTACTGCTATGAGTACGCGCAGCCGGTTCACATAGTGCCTCTCTGATGGGTGACGTTTAGCCCGTAGGCATATACTGACTCGCACTAATGGCATTGTCAGATATATGAATCGGGCATAACCAATGGTACGGACTATTGGTATCTTTTGAAGATTCCTGCACCTCCAGGCGCAACCAAAAAAAAAAAATAAAAATTTACCAATTCTGATTCGATTTTAATATTTTGTTGGAGAAGAAATAAATCACCTGGAAGCGACGAAGCCGTAAATCATTCTCGTAGCAGTTGATTCTATGTCCTCTTTAAAGATTGATCAAAGACCAAACAGGGTAGATGGTACAACTTTGCACAACTTTTCCATTCCGTGACATCGTATAGCAACAGCGTGATGCCTTCTCAAGATCATCTCATTTGTGATAAGGACTCGACTTTATTATAGCCGAACTAACTCCCGAAAAAGTATGCTTTCAAACTGTCCTCCCAAGTCCGTTGTGATTCGCAAGGGTACACCTAATCGCGAAATCTATCCAGAATCGAATGCTCTCGCCACGGTTTCCGCCGATATGACTGGCAATGGAAAAGTCTCCGGCCACCGTGAAAACGATCGACTCGGGTTTCGTTACGTTTCTAAAAATTCGATTGTGTTTCATTTGACAAGCTGTACAATTTCGGGCGAATATAGCTACGAACTTGCGCGTATCGGGCCACTCAGCTGAGTTGTGCTGTTTTTTTTTTTTTTTTTTTTTCTTAAGAAAACTCAAATCCCAGAGAGTACTCAGATTCTCCGGTACATTGTACTACCAGGCAGGAACCGTTCTTTGGTACAGTGGTTGGAAATACTTAGATGTTATTCGTTTTCCTTTTTATAGTCCTGTGACTGATGATGAGGTGTGCTGTTGCTCTGTACTTACTTAGGTGGAGCTGCAGTTCGGGACGAACCTGGGCATTAATCAACAAGCATTTCCATTTAGCTCGGTCTTTAGCCTTCAGTTGCGCACTCCAAGTTGGTCGAGGTCCCCTTAAAAGATTACCTTAGAGATCGAGTGCTGATCTACAACACGTTGGTGGTCCACGCAGGAAGATAATCCCCACTGAAGCAGCGCAGGGCTCAATTTCGGGTCCCGGCCTATGGAACATCTCGTACGACAAGATTCTATGCATGGAAATGCCGGAAAAAACCTTCTTAGTCGGTTACGCAGATGAAATTGCTGCAGTTATCACTGCACGGGTCACCGAGGATGCCCAAAGAAAGTTGAATCAAGCAATGAGGCGGGTGCATCCCTGGATAGAAAACCACGGATTAAGCAGCGACTGAAAAAACGGAGATACTATTGCTAACAAAGAGAAGAATCCCCACTAATGTTGAGTCCACTCAACTAGCAAAAGAAGCAGTGAAGTATTTGGGAATAACATAACAAGAGACCAAACTCACTTTCTGGCAGCAGATTAAGTCCGCGTCGGACAGGGCGGCAAATATCACCGCAGCACTGAGTAGACTTATGGCGAACGTAGGAGGCCCAAAAATGAGCAAACGTAAACTTCTGTTGTCGACTGCGCACTCTATACTCTTGTATGGCTGTGGGTTTTGGGCTGACATACTCAATCAGGAAAAATACAGGAAGCGAATGGCAATATTACAGAGAAGAAGAGCTCTCCGAGTATCTAGTTCTTACCGCATAGTGTCTGAACCGGTCGTTCTTGTAGTTGCAGGAGTGACGTCCATTGATCTCCTAGCAGCAGAAAGGAAGTACGCCCACGACAAGAAAGCGGAAATTAGGGCGAAAACAGCAGCTACAGAAACGAAGCAACTCACAAAGCAGAAGTGATAAAACAGCTGGAACGCCGAAACGCGGGGAAAATGTACCTACCGGTTAATCAGAGACGTTTGGGGGTGGCAAAGGTGTAGTAGTATTATCGTCAATTGTCACGCTAACGGTTCATGGTTTGAATCCTGATGTCAGCAAGCATTTATTTATGATTCGCCTATGACATGGGTTATCAGAAAAAAAATACTGTGAATCAGAAGCAAAGACAAACAAAAAATAACAAAAATCCCTTCAGTTATCTAGACGCCACCCGCGGAGTTTCTCTGAAGCATAAACAACTAAGCTACAAGCCACTACACCAAATCTTTCTCTCTCTCTCTCTATCTATCCTTTCCAACGCCCACACTGTGTGTAAACATGTTAAGGGTGTTTATAACCCCTTGAGTTCGCCCAAGTTATAAAAAAAAAAATCAGAGACGTTGCTGCATGGATGAAGCGGAAGAACGGTGAAGTGAAGTTATATCACCCAGTTCCTTACCGGACATGGTTACTTCAACCAGGACTTACACAAAATGGGAAAAGTAGAGAGCGCAGTCTGCCAATACGGAGACTCTTTGGAAGACGATGCGCATCACACCTTTTTTACTTGCAATAGGTGGACAACAGAAAGGAAAAGTCTGGAGTCGGAGATAGGCAACTTTTCTTCAGAAAATGCCGTAAAGAAAATGGTCTCGAGTATCGACGTGTGGAAAAGATATCTTTATTCATTGAGAACGTACTCAGATTGGAAAAGGGAGAGGAGGAAGTAAACATACCCTCAGTAAGTTTACGAAATCGATTAAAACCTTACCGGCAAGATACTATAAACCCGCATCAGGAGATAAATGAAAAAGCTAGTGCCCAGAGGGAAAGAAAACGACACTCTGAAATACTCTCAAATAATGATAAAGCGGTCCCAGAGTGGATGGTGTCAGGTTGAAAAGGGGTGCAAGTCTCACACTACTTGAAACAGAGCGGGACCAGGCAATAAAAAAATAAATAAAAAATCAGTAAAGATAGCAGTACGAGTATTATAGGTCGATATTGAGCGATTTTTCCGTGTGCGACAAACCTCACCAATCTAAGGCACTGCCATTGTCCAATAGGCGAAATAAATCTACAGCCCGTATTTGAGTCGTCCGTCTAAAATTTAAGTTCTCCGTCACTTTCCCGTTCTTCCATTCTGCAACAATTTTTTGAAGCTTAGCGTCAGTTTTTCCTAATGCTTTGATAGATTCTGCTTATTTTTTTTGGTTTTAGTTTCCCAAAAGTTCCTTAGCCTGCCTCAGTTCAGTAATATCAATAATTGACCCATTACTTCTATTATCAGGTCTTCCCGTATTGTGTGCGATCCTAACCAACGAAAAGTTCTTGCTAGTGCATCAGCTGGTCATTTCATTGCATTCCCACATATCCTGGTAGTACAATATAAAGTTATTAACCTAGCCCTATCTATCGATTTTAGTAAGGCAATCCGATACTAGTCTGAATCTATTCTTGTATGAGTTCAGTACATCCGACTATCTGACAGTAAGCGAAGCCCTACCTGCCATATTTCCTGTCAATTTTGAGTGGGTCGAATCCTTCGATCGCATGAACCTATGCTTGGAAATAATTGGGTTAAGTCCCCAGAAATCTAGTCATGGGTCCGTACGCTAGTGCTCCAGTTCCATTTGAATGTATGCTGTTTAAATTAGCGCTTTTTGGATATCGTCTCCTGGCTAGTCAGAGTCGGCACGGATTTGGATATGATTTCTTGTTTCTTCTTTTGGATCCCTATTTGTAAAGCGGTGTGTCCTACAATCACCTCTAGTGCTGCTGTGACCGGTTCCCATAGTCCCCATAGTTATGCAGAATACTTGCCCTGTAGTTATGTGTGCTACATATGTAGAGTAGATGTAAGTACAAAAGAACAGAAAGGAAAGTTTTATGCACTTTAGATCTATCTTTTCCTGTCAACATGTTTATGAGAACTTTTAGCAGATAATTAGTTACATCACTGTATGTACAGAGAAAAAATCTCCCATCCGCTTCTAGTGCTGTCTTTAACCATCATTACCAAGTTAAGCATTAAAGATGCATATCGACAGCATTTAATTCCACGTTGCGATTACAGTGTAGGCCAATCTCTACTACCACCTAATAAATCATAAGTTACTACATTAATTGGCAGTACATTACCCACTCCCAACTCCTATTTTAATTACTCTATAGGCCTCATTTAGTTTCTGTTGTCGGCGTATAACTCACCCATAACTGCGCTCATCAATTGGCAACCTAAACATAATAACTTTTCCGCTACCTCCATTGTTTGCTAGACCCAAACAGTGGGCTTACATTCAAAAGATATATTCAAAGCCCACTACGTGATGATTTTTCTTTAAAAGAAAAAATTCTCTCCCACTTTACATGGGCACATGAGGGATGAGTGCCTCACCTCAGATAGATAGACAATTCCAAGCAACCGCCAAGGTTATATGTACCAAAGTTGACATCACTTAACAAAACACAAAAAAAAAAAAAATCAACAAATTTCAATTTCATTTCCAAGATTAGATCATCGCAGCCACCAGTAGCGCCGAAGATGCACCTTGTATTGCATCGAAGCAAATAAATTAGCACCACTCCATCAGTAGTGCGCTAATCGTGTAATTGCCTTCCATCCGACTGACTCAAACCTTCAATTTCATAATTTGTCAAAATTCGATTGTCTCTCTACAATTGAAGGGAATTAAGTTGATAAAATCTCTACGATCGTGGTGTGCACCTTTAATTATTTCTTAAGTAACAAAGGTGAGCAAATGAACTTCACTTTTATGTCTGAATGGTGATTATCAAAAAAGCATTTTTTTTTTATATTCAATGAGCTATCTGAGAGAGGAAATAACGCCGCGACAAATATCTGTTTGTAATTATTATTTTTGTGATAAGATAAAATGTAAAGCTTTGACAAATTGAAAAAATATCCGCAAAAAACACAAAAAGATACTCACGACTGTGGCAGAGGAAAAGCTTTGCAGGTAGTGTCAGTTTATCGCGAAGTGTTAGCAAAATCAGAAACGTTTCGGTGTAGATACATACATAAAAGTCAGTAATTAAATTTGAAGATATTTTATCTGTTAAAGTCGCAAAGGAAGTGAGTTATCCCCCAATCCGCAGTGCAGTGGTTTCAATCTGAAAAGGTGTGAGATATTTTCCAATAGTCTTAGATATCTACTCGTATTTAAAAAAAAACCTTCAAACTAATTGATGAATAAGTTATTGATTAGACAGATCAACTGTAACGAAAAAAAAAATGTTACGTATACGACATACGTCTCATGCGTAAACCTTTTTTCTTTTACGAAAAGTGAACAAAAAATTACGTACGCGTGTGTTAGATAATTTTGGAATTTATGGCAAAAAAAAGAACTACGCAGATTTTCTAATTATTTTTTTTTATGTTCTTACATGTGTATTCGTTTTTTTTATGAGAAATTCTTTAGGGAAGATAACGATGGAATGTGGTCTTTTATGAGACTAACTTTTGTGTTCCTAAAACAATAAAGATGTGTTGTGTGGTCTCTCTCACGTATACTTCTGAAGTGGCGCATTTCTTATATAATATACTTGGATATAAAGCAGTGCAATTGTTTTTGAGAAGCCACACCCAAAAAGTAGCTAACTCCAACGCTTTTCTGAATATTTTCAAGATGATTGTGGATCATAATCCTTTTACGGTTTTTATCGGAACTTTTAGTCATTAGAAGTCAATGTGTACTGCATTTGCATTCTACATAAGAACTGAGATTCTTAGTTTCGCAGAAAAACATCAATCATGAATGTGGATCTTTGCAACATTTCTGATTTCAGATGATTCGGATTAATTTGCCTGACTTTCGTCAAAACTTAACCCATTAGGGGAAATCCTAAAAATTGCTACAATGCATGAAACACATTCCAAACGCAAAATAAAACCAAACTTCAAATTATGAAGCTTCCTTATTTTATTTATTTATTTTCGATCTTAAACTTCAACAGCTCCAACGCTGTTTCATCTCGATAGTCTTTTTATTTTTTATTTTTTTGTCGGGATCGAAAACGCTTGACTGGAGCAACCGGTCTATTATACTATCAGAGAGAAAACCCTGGTTTACTAATTTTATTGGAATTTCCTTGTCTTTCTAAGAAAGCCGTTCGTGATGAGGGGCTTACAGTACCAACACTCACCACACCAGCACCGAGGATCTGCCGCCTGATACGAGCAAAGGCCGGATACTCGCGGAGATAATGTTCCGCAGTGTCGTTGCCCTCTCCACAAGCGGCACAGATTGTAATGTCACTTAAGCCCAAATGCCTTAAGGTTCCTGGCGAAAGCAAAGTGGCCTGTCAAGACGCCAATAAGTTGTTTGCAGTCTTTTCTGCTAAGAGAAAGTAAGAATGCCGCTGATTTCTTAAAGGCGTCTGGGAGCATTCGTTTAGTCAACCTGCATGCTGGAGAGTCATGCCACATACAATTGTGTTCGTGAGAGACCCAATCTTCAATGGAAACCCTTATCGAGGACCGAGGGAGACCCAACGCGGGTCCGGAGAAAGTCTCCTTTGTCATAGCTGTACGAATTCCGGGGGCTGGCATGTAAAGTAATGAAACAGTTTGGACGAAATTTGAGGGTCGCGAGTTGGAACGTTGGAAGCATGGCCGGTCGAAGTTACGAGCTGGAGGAGATGCTGAATATAAGGTGGATGGATATTTTGTATGTCCAAGAGACGAAATGGAAAAACCGGAAATTGGGGGCGTTAGGACAAAAGATTACAAGATGTTCTACTGCGGAACGGAAAAAGCTAGGAACGGAATCGATATCATCCTTGCGGCCGAGCTACTTGGTAACGTCTTGAGCATTTCGAAGTCCAGCGACCGTTTGATGTCTCTCAAACTAGTAATACAAGGAGAGGTGTGGAATATTGTCAGTGCATATGCTCCCCAAATTGGGTGCGATCAGAGGGATAAAGATGCATTTTGGCAAGATGTCCACAATTTCCTTAAGAACATCCCAAAGGAAGAGTTTCTGTTTGTTGAAGGAGATTTGAATGAACATGTCGGGAAGTCAAACAAAGACTACGAAGACTGCCGTGGAGGACTGGGATACGGCACCAGGGACCTCCTTGCTGAAGACACCCTAAGCATGTACAAATAACACGGTCTTATCGTGTTAAATACCTTGTTCATCGAACAAAGCCGACACCTGATCACTTACAGCAGTGGTGGAGATGAATCTCAGATTGACTACCATTTGGTAGCCAGTTTCATAATTCCTCGTGTAAAAGATTGCAAAGTTCTCCCGGGAGAGGCGATCGCTCAGAAATACCGTCTCCTGTTAACAGTTTATGAAGATACCAATAAACAACAAACAACAAGGGTCCCTGAGAAAATCAAGTGGTACAATCTGAACAAAGAAAAAGGCGAGGCTTTTGTTTTCGTGATGAAAATTACCTCTCTCACACCATCAACAGAGCTGAGGATGAAGAGCGCAGAGCACAAAATATGTGCGTAAGGTGATACGCGAAACTGTGATAACTACCGTTCAATCAAGCTGATGTCACACACCATGAAGATAGTTGAGTGGGTATTAGGTGGGCGACTGCGAAAAATAATACGGCTATCTGATGATCAGTGCAGGTTTGTCACGGATAAATCAACCACAGATGCAATCCAAAGAAAAACATCGTGATTCCTTAAAGCATTTGCATATTGTATCGGTTGACTTTGAAAAGGCATTCGACAGACAACCACGAGATCTGATATGGGTGGCGCCAAGACATTGAAGGGGTTCCCAATCAAAGTCGTTATGCATCAGGAAAGCGTCTTAAGTCCTTTGCTCTTTATTACAGTCCTTGACTTTGTGCTTGAAGGTAAAGTGACGGATCCCAAGGTACATCAATTATTCTTTGCTGACGATGGAGCCATTATAAGTGAGGATTCCACATCCCTGCAACGAGTACTTAATGTGTGGGTGGACATTTTGGAGGAAAATGGGTATAGTTAAAAAAAAAAGACAGAGTACTTGTGCTGCCTGTTGTCTGATCCACTCAGGCCTATTCCGACATTTATTTGAATGGACCTATGATCAATAGCAAAGAAACATGTAATGACCCCTGACGAATCGGACGATATTCTTGGCACTTTATACTTCGACACACCATACGAAAGTAATGTATCCTATTAGAGAGTACTGGCGAATGAACGCAGTCTCTGTCCATAACGACACAGATGGTTCTAAGACCAGAGAGGGCACGGGGTCAGGTATTTACTCGAGAGATACAAACCTACAGGCGCCCCTGAGACTTCCGGACGCATGCAGTGTGTTCCAAGCAGAGGTTCTAGCTGTACTTAAAGCTATGGAATTACTTGAGATAGGATCAATATCCGACAAGAATATCGCCATCTACATTGACAGTCAGGCTGCGCTAAAGGTGCTAGGGTCTTACGTCACGTAATCCGAGTTAATCAGGAATTGCCGCACAGTGCTTAAGGCATTATGTACGCAGAACCGAGTCAGGTTATGTTGGGTACCTCGACACTGCGATATCGAAGGCAACGAGCAAGCCGACGCGCTGGCCCAAAGAGGAGCGGGGCTTCCACATAGTGACATAATTGGTAGTTTTAAACCACCAGGGTTCGTGGATAAGGGAATTATTTGTGATAGAATGATAGAATCATCGACACGGCTAATCTAAGATGGTCAAACTTAGATGGTCACAGGGTGTCTAAGGCCTTGTGTCCTGTGTTACGCAGATTAGAAAGATCACGGCTAAGAGCAGCGATAGGAATACTCTCTGGCCACTGTTTTCTAAAGAAGCATGCTATGAGACTAGGATTATCTAACACGGAAGTTTGTAAGTACTGCAATGGCCTACATGTCTCAGAGGACATAACGCATACATATACTCTGTAAATGCCAAGGAATTGCCAGGACAAGGTTAAAACACCTTCGTAGATACTTCTTCGATCACCTAGAAGAGGTGAGGTCCTTGAACCACAACAAGGACATTTTCAAATTCTGTAGGGAGATTAATTGTATGGGGGAATTGGTTTACGTCTTTTGCCGTGAAGGTTCCCTAGGGATCGCGATGGGCCCACTTTGGTGCGTAGTGTTTTATGATAACCTCAAAACCCTACCTTACCTAACTTAACCTAACCTAACCTGCGATGACGACATCAATCATCGCGTAAGTGTAGGGTGGATGAAGTGGCGAGAAAACTCCGCTAACTTCTGTGCCCGAAAAATTTCCCCTAAGTTGAAAGGAAGGTTCTACACCGCAGTTGTGCGTCAAGCGCTCACATACGGTTCACAATATTGGACGAAGTACAAAAAGTATGAGACTAAATTAACGGCAGCTGAGATGAAGATGTTTCGCATGACAGCAGGAGTACCAAAGCTTGATCGAAAAAGAATTTCGAAGATCCATGAAAGCCTTTACGTCAAGGAAACCATCGTCAAAAAAATACAGCGCAACCGGCTCAGCTGGTATTGCCACGTTCAAAGAAGAGATCATTTTAACCCTGTTAAAAAGGCAATATCAATGCACGTTCCAAAGACATCGCGATGTAGGAAAGGCAGGCCCATAAACGCCTGGATCAGACAAATGCGACGACATCGGCATTTCATTGGCCTCAGTAACCGACTGATCCAAAATCGGCCGGCCTGCCGATATTTTCTGAGGTCAAATAGGCGGATCAGCAGAAATGTGGTGAAGTGGGAGAGTTACGTATATGATCACTTATTTTCGGATTATAACCTCGCTGATAAAAGGAAGAAGAAGAAAAAGAAAGAAGGGACCTACAGTTTAGTGCCGTATCCGAAGGGCAATTTGTTTTGAAAAGCTTTTTCGAGACAACAATACTCTCGGATGTTTGTCAGACGTTCTCTAAACTAGGTAGCGTCATAACCCGGGACTATGCTAAATGTGAGGAGGAGAACTTGACACATTTCATTTTCTAAAGTAAGTGAATACCTTCTCAAGGCAATCTCAGCAACGCCAGCAAGGCTACTATCAAAACTTTCGAAAAACAAATCGTTCCAGATGTAGGTGTAGTTAGGGACGTATGTGCACTACAATCTTAAATATTTATTGTGCTCCTCCCTTGTGATAGTTAAGCTTTTTTTCTAGCTTCAGGCTCTTATTCACCGTAGTTCCTACCAGAAACTTAAGGATGTGCATCAAGTCTAGGGATGGTGGATCTTTCTCCTTTATCTAGTGGGAATTTATACATTTCCCTTTGAGGCGGTTGTCGTTGCAGAATATGCAGATCCCATTGCCAGCTAAGCCTACCTTTCTGAGGTATTCTCGGAGACTGCAGTGTCCCATTAGAAAGGTTATAAGTTAGGTTATTATCTTTTTTGATATTAACTGGTAGGGAGTAGGCGATTATTTTTGCATTCGTTGAAGGGTTAGAGAAACCGTTGTGACTTCACACAGGCCTACGGGGCCCTTAGCGTTATCCTGATATACAATATAATAAAGAAAAAAGAGCCAGAATGGAAGTAGACGTTAGTTTTACTAATGTTGGGAGAGAGGGGAAGGGAGGATCAAAACTACGTCATTGGTTTGGAATAGGAATTTGTCCCCAACTCTGACTTGTCTCAGAACTTGAGGACGAATGTGAGAGGTACTCGTATGTCTACCTTAGTGTGCAATTCGCCGTACGATATGCTCCCAAAGAGAGGCCAGCGACATCGGTTTAGGCTGGGGCATTAAACCTCGACTGGATTTCACATTGACCACCACATCAGCTTTTTCCATTTCGATGAAGTCACTCTGTCCTGGCATCTATATAATTTAATCGCGATTCTGCCTACTCATAGCCATTAGTTCTGTGCGACAGTTCAAAAATTTCCGATTTTATAGTTATCGCTACCAATGCCTCAACGGCATCTCACCGAACTTATTGGGCATCTTCCATAATAGCTAAGATCTCTACTTGATAGACGCTGCACGGATCTGGAAGTCGACTGCATATGGAACTTCTCCGAGTATGCGTCCGCTCCATGTTCCATTCATCGCTAATTGCGGCCTTCGAGCTTGAGGCAACGGTAATTGATTACCATTCCTCCCTTTTAGGGATTCGGATGGAGTATTCCCGAATTAATTTTAAGTAGGCTTTTATCTTCAATATGCCACATTTGTAGGCGAACCCCACAGGCGGATCAGTAGAAATGCAGTGAAGTGGGAGCGTTATGATCCCTTATTTTCACCGCATTTCTACTGATCCGCCTGTGGTTTTCGCCTATTTGATCTCCGAAAATATCGGCAGGCCTCCCGATTTTGGATCACTCGATAACTAAGGCCAATGAAATGCCGATGTCGTCGCATTTGTGTGATCCAGGCGCTTATAGGCTTGCCTCTCCTGCCTCGTGCTTACTCAATAGCCGAATACACTTCGAGCACTTTAGAGCACCAAGCGCTTTGGAATTGTGTGCGCGAAAAGACCACATTTTAAAATGAAGTCGAAAGATAGAAAAGAGCTACTTTTTGGTGTGGTGGTTTGAAACTCAGGTTATGTTTGGTTTCAGTACGTGCCACCTCCCATAGAGGGTGGTGTCCGAACTAGTCAGGGAGAATTCGCTGTGATTTTTATATTCAGCTCTGATTTCTAGTATTTGATTCGAGCTCTTGTTAAGTTACTTTAAGTGAGAGATAAACACACCGTTTAGATTTATTACTAGAAAACTTGAATGAACATGATTGGTACTTGAAACCTACCACTTAAGAGTGGAACACATAACCACTTGCCAATGTTTTTTTTTTTTAAGTTTTCTCTTTTTATATTGACTGCACCTTAATCCAGGAGCTGTCAACTTATTTAGAGGCTTACAGATGACGATGAACAAGTGACCATGCCAATCATACGTCGCGGCGTATGTAAAATTTCACCGCGAATGCATACAAAAGAAATTATTTTACAAGTAAGGTACTTCCTGAAGAATTTTTTTCACTTGTTTCAGAACTGCGTTTCATTCTTTTTTTGTATCTTAAATCGAAGTACACGTCTTCCAAATTACTCACAAAACAAACAATTTCATCGAGATGACCAATTTCGCCGTAACACCTGTGACGTAGATTCGTTGTTCCGGCTGCCAATCGATTGAAAAATTTTAGCCACTGGGTGTCTTTTGTTTATTTGTTTATAATAAACATGAGTCAATGTTTATGATAATATTTTATCTTCATGTCGACGTACACGATCAACTCCAGAAAAAAAAAAAACGGATTTTATCAACAAACAAAATATCTCCGCCCTTACTCATGTATGTCCCCTCCACAAAGTTACTGTTCTTAATTCTATTATTATTTACAATATTTGCGAAAATACGGGTTTTCAATTGTCAGTGCAGTGATTAATTGATTAAACGTGTTACTATCTTCTTTTATACGTTTTATTGTTGCTATCTGCCGATGACACCTCTGTAAAAACGAAGAAACAATTCGTGTCTGGGCGTTTGAGGAAATTATATTTTTAAATTCATTATGACGGAATATCTCTGGAATTTGATTGAAAATTACATTTTTATATGTTTTTATCCAGTTTATAAACAACTAATTAACTATAAATATATTTCTTTTTATTTCAGGTAATGAAATCACTTTTTTCTTGGAAGACGATAACAAACAAAAGTAACTTGCGTAAGAGATGTTTATGTGTATTGTTTTGGCTCTAAAAAAATATAATACTTTTTTCCTTTTAAACAAAAGAATAAAAATTCTTATCTTGTATTAGTATTCTGTTAGTGTAAGAGGTGGCGAGCATATCACCATCAAGTGGTTTATAAAGATATATTTTTTCTATTGGCACAATTACACTTCGATTACCAAGCAAAGTTCACTAACTTCCTTCATTCTTAACATGTTCGGTGGTTTTCAAAATTCATTCATATCTTTGTATAGATATACTTGTACTTAGCTATTATTAACAACAATGCATATCTCATTTTAACATAATTTTGCTTAAATCTAATTAAGTTAGTCTCTGATTTCAAAGTTCTTAGAAGTGGAAGAAGTGTGTAGATCTTATCTCTTCTTTATATTATAATTGTACACATATCCTAAACCTATAAATATTTGAGTAACAATCTGTTTTCCATCTTAAATACAAACACTATAATAATATTCATAATTATTTGTTCACTAAAACTTAAACATGACTATTCGCCAATTACATCTTAATGTTATGTCTTCAAACATCGGATGGATACTACACTAGGGTGATAGCATTAGTATTGTATATTATCAAATATGAAAGAAGTTATATACATATATAATTAATTCAAAACAAACTTCTATCGCCATTGTCTAAGCTAGGTCAGTGGGGACTAGGAAGTTAAGCTTCCTAAACCTCTTAGACACGAAAGCAGGTCCATTACGATCCGTCTTTGAGCTATACATTCACATTCGCACATAATGGATCGTATGCAAAAGATGAGTTCTAGCTGTTTACTCACTTTTCTGAGATCTTTCTTAACATGGTATGCAAAAAAAAAAAAAAACGCACTGACCGAGTTAGACCTCATGTTGTGAGCTCGATCTCAAATAGGAATTGGTGAAGATATTGGTGTACATCAGTCACCTATGTATATCTAGAGTTACACAGCAAGTTGCAGAAGAAATCGCCAGTCATGCGAATGATTAGATCGTGTTCTCACAATTGGTACTCTCGATTGCACTCACATTCGTATAAAGAAACCACTAAATCCCTCTGTCAATCGGAAAGGATTCTATTCAATAAATGTACAAGGACATATAACGAAGAAAAAAAAACTTACCAGTGTTGACGTTTGTTAGCCAGGACCGGTTCACGACTTCCGTATTGAAAAAAAAAAATTGCTCTTTCTTATTTATTTCATTTAGCGTTGAATTACTTACTTACTTCTTACTTAGGTGTCGCTACAATTCGGGGTGAACCTGGGCCTCAACCAACAAGCCTCTCCATTTAGCTCGGTCTTTAGCTAATTGCCTCCAGTTGCGCACTCCAAGTTGGTCGAGGTCCCCTTGAACTTGTGCGCGCCACCTACGGCGATGATTCCCTCTACTGCGTCGTCCCTCGGGATTAGATTCGAAGACTCTGCGGGCCGGAGCGTTGGTGTCCATTCGCTCTACATGTCCTAGCCATCTCAGACATCCAATACGCAGTTTTATGACTAGGTCGATGTCGCTGTACAGCTCGTATAGTTCGTGATTGAATCTTCTCCTCCAAAACCCGTCAACGCAAACGGGACCGAAAATCTTACGAAGAATTTTTCTCTCGAAGCGACCAAGGATATCTTCATCCTCTTTTAATAAAGTCCATGTTTCAGCGCCGTAAAGCAGGAATGGGATGATCAAGGTCTTATATAGAGTCTCCTTAGTTGTTCGAGATAGGGCTTTACTGTTGAATTGCCTTATAAGCCCAAAAAAACAGCGATTGGCAAGAGTTATTCTTCGATTGATTTCTGCACTGATTTTGTTAGTAGAATTTATAGCAGAGCCAAGGTAGACAAAGTCCCTTACTACCTCGAAGTTATAGCTGCCCACGGTGACGTTTTGTCCAATTCGTCGGTGTTGGTTTTCCCTCCTAGTTGACAGCATATACTTGGTTTTGCCCTCGTTTATCGCCAAACCCATTTTGGCCGCTTCCGCCTCAATGCTTGCAAACGCACCGGTGACAGCCCGCTAAGATCTTCCGATAATGTCTATATCGTCGGCGTATGCAAGCAGTTGTACAGACTTGTAATAGATTGTGCCTCCGGTGTTGGCTTGTGAGTTCCGCACAATCCGTTCAAGTATAATATTGAAGAAGTCACATGACAGCGCGTCACCTTGTCTAAAGCCTTTTTTGACATCATAGGTCTCGGTGAGATCATTACCGACCTTGATGGAGCAGCGAGCGTTCTCCATCGTCAGCCTGCACAGACGGACAAGTTTGCCTTGAATTACTTTCCGAGGCTATTAAAATTACCAACACCATATCAGTCTTTAAGAATCTGTTTTTATTTCCGGTTTTGTTGTCATCACTATTTGGCTTTTTAAACAAGACATCATATTGGCCACTTTTTTATTTTTTTATTTTTCGTTTATGTCTTCACCAAATTGGTTTTTATAAGTAGCCTGCATCCCTCCTTCTCGCCTTAATTGGAAATTGTGATTTTCCGAGCAAAATTGTATTTTCCTTCAGTTCTTTACGCAAACATTTATTAAAGTGATCCAATTCACTGCTAAAAACCACACTCTCTTTTTCACTCTCAGAAGACATTTTTACTTTTTTCAATTTACTTGCCGCTAAGAAATTCTAATCACAAATAAATAAGACAGATGGCTTTGAGATCTGACTGAAATCCATCTATGTAGTCAAAACTTTTGACGATGACCTCATTCTTTTCCATATGAAACTGAGCCAGAGTTCCCCTTTGCACAATCGATCTCACATTTGAGTTCAATATCGTCAGTTCTGACTCTGAGATAATGCTCATCTTTTTGCATATGACCAAATATGGGATTGGGATTGGATTGGGTCTCTCACGAGCACAATTGTGTGTGGCATGACTCTCCAGGATGCAGGTTGACTAAACGCATGCTTCCGGACGCCTGTAAGAAATCAGCGGCATTCTTGCTGTCTCTCAGCAGAAAAGACTGTAGACAACTTATCGGCGTCTTGACAGGCCACTTCGCTTTTGCCAAGCACCTTAACGTGTTAGGCTTAAGTGACACTACAATCTGCGACGTTTGTGGTGAGAGCGACGACACCGTGGACCATTATCTCTGTGAGTGTCCGGCCTTTGCTTGTATCAGGTGACAGATCTTCGGCGGGGATGTGTTGAGTGCTGGTAGTGTAAGCTCCTCATCACTTCAGCTTGCTTGGCTTTCTTCGAAAGTCAAGGAAATTCCAATAAAATGGGTAAATCAGGGTTTGCTCTCTGGCAGTACAATGAACCAGTTGCGTCTGAGTGCTCCCGTCGAGTGTTTCCTATCCCGAAAAAAAAGTCATTGTAGCATTTGCACGTACATATATGAGTCTGTGAGTCCTAGACCAGACAGGATTCCTATTAGCATTCTTAACTATGACTTATCTGGTTTATTAATTCTTCTGGTTTTCTTCCGTCGGCTTTAGATACACTGTTCTTATATGTTCGATCCTGTTGGGCAGCCAATTTGGTTATATTGTCGAAGAAGATCGCCTTAGCCACACATGACTGTGATTGGACACTAATGACTGCTTCGCGAGTTAGTATACCTCCGTCCATTGCCAACTGATTGATAAGCTCATTTTCTTTATCCTGGAATGTCCAGCCACCAAGCATAAGTTTTGTTAGGTTAGGTTGAAGTGGATGCCAGCCTACGTCCACACACTTAGACCAGAGATAGGTCCGCTGTACCACATGGAATATGTTAACCCTGCCTACTCCTTTACGAAGAGGCTCCTAATAACTCTGTTTATCAGATCGCCTAGATTGCTCGTAAGTAAAGCTTCCTTCTGTAGGAGAGAGCTGGGCATGTACAAAAAAGGTGAGTAATAGTTTCTTCCTGTTCTTTGTCCATACAGCTTCTGCAAAAATCACCCAACATAGTCCTTCTCATTGTTCTCCACTACTCCAGATCTGATGATACTTGATTCTAAAGCTTTGAGTGTGGCAAACTCCCGTAACGGAAAAGAAAGGGAGATGAATCCGCCCCATATAATAAAATCTTTTTCTTTTATGTACCACGTCCTATCATCTCCCATAGTTTGTTTCTTTAAAACTGAATCACCCTGAATGTAGGTAATACTGCGAAATGGATTTATACACTCTTACCAGCTTATAACAATTCATCATCAACAAACAATTTCAACATCGCATGATTGTATTGGGCCTACAAAGGGCCTAAAAATAAATAAATGTTTGGCGCAACAGCTCTTTAAGTGCCTGGGCCTAACTTCTCGCAACCCCTCATGTTGTGTGCGTTATATTTTTCACACAAATGGAAGGGACCTACAGTTTAGTGCCATTTTTGAAGGGCAATTTGATTTGAGAAGCTTTCTCGAGACAATATACGTACTCTCGGATATTTGTCAGACGTACGCGATAGGTGGGATCGTGAAAAAATCTTTTTGGTGTTTTCTGGGATTAGAACGTGGAACCTCACGCGCAGTGATCCGACACACTAACCATTTACGCCATGGCGCCTTAAAGGGCCTATGTCATGGTATCATTTTTTAAAAAGCCCCTGCCCATCCGCACAAATTATTTCGGTATCCGTGAAAGGGCTTGTTGCGCCGAACTTGGCAACCTAGTCGGTCATTTCGTTATCCATATATGCAAGGATACAGTGTAGAAGACCATGCTTTTATTTTATAATTGTGAAAGCAATGTTACTGTTTCAATGACTAGCTTCATATCATAGCTTGTCCAACGCCCTTAATGTATTTTGACTGACAGTTAAAAGTGACAACTTTTTGTGCCAGAAATATAATTGAGTGTGTATGAATGGGATGACCGAGAAGTTAGCGCCGGAGGACACGCAAAAGATTCCATACCCAGATTCGCTGTCCATTTTGGATCTAGCCATATACTACACCAGTGTACTTACTTAACTTTTGTCCTTTATCCCCTTGTAGTCCTATGGCCTCTACTACGCCTACGCGCCATCGTGTATGGTTTCTGGCAATGTGTCTGAGTTCTCCCCAACTTTTCCCCAACTGCCGTGCCTCTTTCTCGACTGTTCTGCGCCATGTTCTTCTCGGATCGCCAGATCTTCTGCCATCCTGAGTTAAAGGGTTCCATTGCATAGCATGTGTCGCTATGGATCTGTCACCTTTTCAGAACGTGTGACCAATCTACTGCCACTTTCGTCGTTACATGATTGTGCCTATTGGTTCCTAACCCGTTCTCTCGTAAAGGTAATCGTTAGAGCTACGGTTGGGCCAGGAAATCCTTAAATATTACGCATCCACCTATTAACAAACGTTTGCAGCTTTCTAATGATGTTAGTGGTCACTCTTCATGTACTGCATCCATATAACAGCACGGAACAGTCTTATTTTGGTGTTAAAACTGATTGCATTGCTTCGCCATATTTTGGACAACATCCCGAACGTGGACTTCGCTACACCAGTGTGAAGGACGAAGTTTGAATTTTTCCCATTCTCCCTCCGAATGGCTAGGCTGCTGAGCAATTCAGGTTCTGAAAACATCTACATGCAGATAGAAATATGTATTTTTACAAGTGTTAACTTGTTCTGTACAAAAAGCAAAAAGAAGAACAGTACAGACATAAGTTTGCTGAACAACGGTGGATGCGAGATATTATATTCTTCGAGCTGTTCCTCACAGTAAACATTTGTTAACTGATTTGGAAAACAATGTATACGACGCAGCATAACATACTCTACGAAGAGCTATCTACTAAGCTGTTCTCAGATATATGAGTATCTACAGATGTGCGAGTACCTACTGTGCAGCAATGTTAAATGCCACACAGAATCTGAGAATTTTGATCTCGTTTGTTTGCCTATAACTCGGTAAACAGCGCAGATAGTCAAGTGAAAATGTTCACGGGATGGACTTCAAGTATTGAAGCATCTCCTGGCATCTTTAACACAACTTTGTCCTAACTCGACTCAGGCAGATACTCGTATGTATGTTTTCATCCATACTGCTGGACTACGTTTCTCATTGCAAGAGAAGTTGATTCCTCACTTGAGCAATGTCAGTTTCAAACATTTTAGAAATGACGCGGAATGTCTAACCCTCTCTTATGAATGTATGTTCGTCAGCAAGAAGATGTTCACCACCTCTTTTTCAACTAATTTCTCTTGACATTGTTCGCTTAGCGAGGTTACTTTTTCAACACTTTCAGAGCTAGATATCGTTCCTGGATTCACCTCCCCCGAAGAAACATTTCCTTAGTTCTTTCGGGACTAAGAAATCGGCTACGGGTTTCATTTAATTATCGCAAGTTCTTTCAATTCCCATTGTCCTTTTTCGACCATTAATACCGTGTCTTCAGGAGCCATATCTCACACAAACATTTATTTCAGACATACGAGTATGAAGCGAAGGGTACAATAATTGTCAACATTTAGTTAATGCCTCTTCACAAACCAATTTCACACAACATGAAGCTTGCAGTTCATTTTTCCAGATTCATGTCAGACATATGTACATGGATGGTTCTGATATAAATACGACTACTTAACGTTATGATTTGCTGTATGCGTTCTGCATGAGAGATTTATTCAGACGACAGTGACGACACGAGTAATTTATTTGCCACGACAGAATTGCAATCGTATTCTAGATGCTAAAATCACTGCTTGCATTTGGCATAACGCCGACGCAAGACGTCAATTAAGACGGCAGTAGTTAAAAATTGAGATTCGACAACGAGAATCGGTATGAGTCTAGTTCATAAAATTAAAGTATGCATATACTAGTACGAGTATATATTCTGTTTAAAATGCCTTAGGTGAATTAAATTAACAAAACGCCTGCTTCTGATCATCAGACCACGCATAGGTATACTAGTTGGATTGTTTACTATTATAGTCACTGCGTACAAGGCGGGCACACCGTGAGTCTTGGAATTTCAGCCAAAGACTTTTGTCTCAGCTGTATGTATGAAGAAGAGGAGGAATCCCCCTTTCACTTGCATTGCGGCTGCCCAGCTGGAAAACATACTTCCTTGAGGAACTTACAGATTTTGCCGACTCGGATATCAACAGCATCTGGAAATTAATCCAAAAATCAAATGGTACCAAGAGTAACGGAAATAACCGGCTCACGTGGTAACACAATGGACCTCATTTGATTTAAGTGAATCATAACGATGACTGCGTATAGCTACCTAACCTTACCTGGGATACGTTATAAATTGTTTTTTTTTTTCAACAAAAATAAGATGGCCGACGAATTGTTCGAGAAAGGAAGAGAACTACCACCGTGTAGAACAAGTATACTCGTAGAAGGGCATAGAGTATTTTAAACCCTTTGGCTGACACTGCGAATGGATTGTTGGAAAACTGGTGAAATTCTTAAACAAGAAAGGGAATGCGATGGGAATGCTGTCTGGTCACTACCTCTTACGAGGACTGTCGGACACGTGAGATGTAGGTAGGTAGACATGTCGTCGAAGAGAATAACGTTGAGTCCATTACAGTGCCCAAAGTTTTATGATATCTTCATAACCCTACTTAACCTAACTTATAACAATGTTCCTTTTTTTCTTTTGTATCACCCTATCTCTGTCTTTGTATACCTTTTCTTATCATTCAAATTCCATGTGCAACTGATAAATTGAAAATATTTCCACGGCCAATGGTAAAATTACTTAAGGCTACTTATGTATATTTATACGTATGTATGTAATGTATAATACACTTATCTTGGACTTTGAGCGGATCAAGAAAGATTCAGTTTTAGATTTTTGTTTTTATGAACAGTGGCATCTTGTGCCAGTAACTGGTTCTGATAAAGCAGTTGTGTGTCCATTTTTATTTCTCGAAACATCGTCTGACTGACCTTGAGTAGATGTGAATATGTTCTTTAGTAGAGGTGGGACCTCCCTACAATCTGACCTTCAGTTATGGCCTACATTCATTGTACAATGTTGGTATTGCTAAGCTCTTTTCTGTAGAATAATCTTACATATATACATGTTTGGTGCAACAGTCTATAAAGGGTCTATGCCTAGCTTCTCGCAATCACTCGTGTTGTGTGCGTTGTATTTTTCGCACGAATATAAAGGACCTACAGTGTTGTGCCGTATCCGAAGGGCAATTTTTATTTTGTTCTTGAGAACCTTTTTCGTAAAAACAATACTTTGGCCTTAGTAATCCAGTGATCCAAAATCGGGAGGCCTGGCGATATTTTTTGAGGTCAAATAGACGAACCCCACAGGTGAATCTTGTTTTCGGATCATAACCTCCCCATATGGGAAGAAATAGGAAGAAGAACAATTCTTTCGCGAGAAGTGGTGTTTTCTGGGATGCGAACATTGAACCTCAGCGCAGTGGTCCGACACAGAACTACAACGCCACGGCGGCACCTCACTTAGAATACTCTTGCTTGTATTTAAAAAACAAAAAGTAGTATCCAACAGATTGAAGCCTCTTCAAAGTTAAGAATGTTTTTGCAGATAAGAGCCAAAATATTGTTAGATACTGAGTGTAGGGACTGTCCCTAGTTTTGTGTATTTCGAGTAGAATCCCAGTTGGGATTTTGTCTACAGTAGGGTTCTATTTTCAAGAGCTTATTGTCTTGCTTCGGCTATGAATAGAGAATACGAAAAATATATTATGTATCTGTCACTACTGAACAAACCCGATTTTTGGTGAAAACATTTTCACGGGCTACATTGACAAAAGTATGCTAAAACAGCAGATATTTCTCTAAGCAAACGTTGGTTTTCATGGAGGTCTATTGACGGAGAGCCGAAAGAAGAATTTGGTTTTTGCGTTGTGGCATCAAGCACCTGCTAAGGAGAACCGAGATCTCTACAAACGGGCTAGAAACGACTGTTGCATCACCATAAAACGTGCGAAATTCTGCGAAGCCAAAGAGTGAGGCAAAAAATACTGCAATGTCCTCAAGGCAGTATGTAAATCTTTTTGGTCTTTCGTTTAAAGAATTAAAGGAACTGCCTAGGCGACCATCCCAGCTCTCTTGTTCAGAATGATAGAAATATCACGGACTCCCACGAGGATGCCAATCTGCTATTTGCAATATTTGCAAGGAATTCCTCCCCACCAGATACTTCTCTTCCTTCACCTATACTAAACACAGATCAATATTCATTAGGACAGTTAGAGTCCTTAACGACCTCAACCATAATATATCTTCCGGTCCAGGCGGAATTTCTCCGCTCGTTTTGAAGAGGTGTTCTTCTACCCTGGTAAAACCTCCATGCAAGCTCTTTCATCTGTCGTATTCCACAGGCATATTTACAGATAGATGGAAACTTGTACATGTCTATCCAGTTCCTAAAGAAGGCGATAAAACTTTATTTCCAACTATAGACCCATGGCTTTAACGCCAATGGTTTGCAAGGTCACGGAGTGCATTTTCAATTACCATCTTATGAAATATTATCTCTTAAATTACCGACAGTATGGTATCCGGCAACAACGTTCCAAAGGGGACCGTATCGTGTACCTGACCAAAAAAATGGAATCAATGCAATAGGCGCAATAGGCGCTGAATGTCGAGTAGTAGCTCTTGATATCTCCAAAACTTTTGATAGAGTGTGTCACAGTGCCCTAGTGATCGAACTTGTAGCTTATGGCGTTGGTAACATTTTTTCATCATGGATTGTGATTTTTTTTATGTAGTCGATCCATACAAATTGTATGTGGCGCATATATGATACTTCTACCCCCTTCTCAGCTAATGCTGGTGTACCCCAGGGTTCAGTCCTCTCTCCGGCCCTGTTTTTGATATCTATCAATGAGCTATCTCTCACTCGCGACTCAATTCATTGCTTCGCGCACGACAGCACTCTTGATTTCGCCTACTCATTAACATTTTCACGGCAAGTTGTGAAGTCCCAACCACAGCCAATGTCTACTGAGCTCAACTCTAATATCGATGCAGTTATCAATTGGGGTGCGCAAAACTGAATTGAGTTCAACTCGTCAAAAACCCAGTGCTCTCTCCTACCTTTGAACCAAGACACTACCGTAGCCAAACTAAATAGGAATGGAGTTGATATTGAGAAATTCAATGGATTGTCAGTGCTTGGTATAAATTTGAGCTCTGATCCTCGCTGGAATCAGCAGATTACCGATGCTGCATAAGGTGGTGCTAGATGCCTCGGATTGCTTATAAGATTCAAACGTTTCTTCTCTCCTAAAGACATGGCCACGATCTATAAAGCATTTATTCGCCCAAAACTTGAGTACAACTTGCTTGTTTGGGCGGCAGCTCTCGCAACATATCTGAGTTTACTAGCACGTGTTCAGCGACAGGCAGTCAATTTATAACCAAATTCCTTCGCTGGAACACCGCCTGAATATTGCGTAGTATTTCCAGAAACCTATAATCTAGCGCTTCTGTCCCGTTTTTTTCTTTTTCTTTAAACAGGTGTGGCGTGGCCACGCCCAAATGGCGTGTAGGCACTGCGACCAAGGAGATCTATTGTGCCATATGCCACTTTTAGGGCACAGTACTTCTACTCTCCTTATGAAAGCTATAATTACGGCTGCGGAGGAGTTTCTTAAATCTATTGGAGAAATGATCTCTTTAAGGAAAAAGCTTCTCCTAGTACTACACAGAGCTACACACTCACAGTATGTGTTCTGCGGTTTCGTCCTCTTCTAGGCAGAGGCGGCAGGTGATATCCTCCGAAATTCTCATTTTGGTAAGGTGGTAAAGAAATTGACAGTGACCGGAAGCTCACGTAGCCTTCTTATGTCATTTCTGCCGTATTTTAGGATATCAACTGCCTGTCTTTGGAAGGGTTGGACAGATCTTTTAGCCTGCCTGAGACCTTGGGAGTTATTCCAGTAAGAGATGCACATGCTGCGTTCCTAAATGTTTAGGGTATGTTTAAAGGCGGAATCGGATATTCCGCAGAAGGGTTCAGGTCCAGTGAACAACTCAGAGGAGCCCTTCCTAGCTAGCAGGTCTGCAGTTTCGTTGCCGTCAACGCCTACATGACCCGGTATCCACCACAATTTTAGTTTATTGTGTCGGGCCAGATTTTGTAAGCTGTCGAAGCAGCTTAGAACTGATTTTGAACTGATCAAATGGGAGATCAGTGCTTTGAGCGCCGCTTGGCTATCGGTGAGTATATGCCTTTAATGCCTGAGTGCAGGTTAATGTTAGCACAAGTTTCAATGGCGTAAATCTCGGGCTGGAAAACACTAGCACTCTTTCGGAGTGATTTCGAAATTTTATGGTTGGGTCCATACACACCGGCGCCGACTCCTGAATCCATTTTTGATCCATCGGTGTACCACACTATACCTTTTGGCTCAAGCGACGGTCCGCCATTATTCCATATATCACGGCTGGGATCACAATCTCAAACCTATTACCAAAGTGAGTGATTTGGGCGTAAAGTCGGCTGGGGGAAGTCGGACAATAGCTCCATGAAATCCACGTGATCCCGTGTACTATTAGCACCTGATTTTCTAAGACTAACTGCACTACGGATTGCCACTTTTTTTATAAATATGTGTAACGGAGTAAGTCCGACTATGGCTTCAATGGCTGTTGTAGGGCAAGTGTGCATAGTACCTGTGATACCGAGGCAAGCTAGTCTTTCAAGTTTTGTGAGTTTATTGATGGTTGTGACCTCTTTGGATTTCGTCCACCAGACTACGGACGCGTATGTCAGAATGGGTCTTACTTTGGAGACAGGCCCCAGGTCTTGCCGTACATACGGCGACAGGCCGACAAGGCAGTAATCGCCTTGGCAATTTTATGCTTAATATGGGAGTTCCAGTTAAGCTTCTTATCCAGGACAATTCCTAGATATTTGACCTAATCGGAAAAATTCAGCGTTCTTCTTCTTGTAAACGGTACAACGACTGCCTTCCTGAGGATAATCGATGGGCCCTCCCCAGCACACCAGTCCGAGACTACAAGGAGTGCATTTTCCATGAGTTGACACACATTGTCTTCATGTTTGCCTTTAATGATGATCACTAGATCATCTGCATAGCCTAAGGTTGTGAAACCTGAACTATTAAGTGTGTTCAATAAGTCATCCACCACGAGTGACCATAAGAGAGGCGAGAGGACGCCACCTTGGGGGCACCCTTTGGCTGCGGAGATCGTCACAGAGACCTCTCCAGATGAAGATGTTATTATGCGGCTATCGAGCCTGTTCCTAACCCATCTGGTAGTAGGTTCGTTTATTTCCCTCCGTCTCATAGCACTAGTGATGTATTCATAACCAGTGTTATTAAAAGCACCTTCTATGTCAAGGAAAGCACAAAGGGCAATTTCTTTGGAGTTCTGTACCGATACTTCCACCTCCATTATTCGGATAAAGTCTATAGTTGTGTCCCGTCCGTCTGTCAGTTCAATCGAAATACCCGTGCGGCATCTTCGGCACATCCCTACGTCATAGAACCTGTTTTCGGACACACCGTGAAATTCAGAAGTTCGGTTTTCTTAACGCGCAATACGAATGTGGAATGATTTGCCTTCCTCAGTATTCCCAGAAACCTGCAATCTACCAAGATTCAAAAATAGCACGCATCGTCAACTTTAACTCTCATCTATACCCTTTTCTTTCACTCCATTACTGTGTTTATAACTTTAAAGGACACTGTCATAAGTGGTGAAGAGCATTTAAAAAAAAAAAACCTTCTTATGTGTTAATATTTAGTTCAGAACAATGAAGCTAGTTCTGTGGGAGTATCATTGTCCAACTTCGCTTGAAACCTTGAACCTTAGTAAATCTCTCTGTTCCGCTAATGAATACATAAACTAATTACACACTAATAACGATATCAGTTCACATAGTTACCTACAATTACACCCATGGTGGGACCTCCCCAAGGCGCTGATTAAAAAACATAGTTGGAGGTAAAAATCTGTGCCTCTGATCTAAATTGGGTGGTTATATGACTGAAAAGTCATAATCTCTTCCACCTGGTCTTGGCATCTTCCTATATCTCTCTTGCGATCATTTGTAAGCATTATGTAAGCTAATTGCAGGGCATAGAGTTTATTTCTCCATTTTCCTATTCATCTTGCCAGTGGAAAATCCATTTTCCTCCCAATTCATGTTCTTTTGATGGGTAATTTCGAAGGAAGCAATTATAGATACATGAAGATGCAATGCGGCATGTTGGAAGCAGAAGTAATTAATCACGAAATGAAAACTGATGATGATAGCCAGGGGATAGCGTTGATGGGAGCCCAGAAGCAAGTGGTCTTTAAAGGATTTCGAAAACTAATTTCATGTCTAACTAACTATGAGTAAAATATTGCAGCTTATGGCGAGAAGCATCTCGTGTTTCCGCATTCCGTTTAAATTCTGTTTATTTTGTATGGTCGAGTACACATGGATCATCCATTTGTAGTCATTAAGTGATACGGTGAATGGTTGTAATGGCACTCTTAAGTCACGTTCGAAATTAAACCATCGTTCATAAATACACCACTTTTTTTTAAAGAAAATACATACAGAAAAGTTACAGTCCGCCTAAAATAGATCGTAGGATATCCTATCTATATATTCCTAACCCCTAATCCAACCTAGATGCAAAATCAGTTTTTAAGGAAAACGCCCTTAAAAAATAGGGGTGACTTAACATAAGGTGTAAACAAATTGCAGAGAAAATTAATTTGTGTTCATACATATATTCCGTGTGAGAAATATAATGCACACAACATGAGTGGTTGCGAGAAGCTAAGCTAGGCCCTGGCACTTGAAGAGCTGTTGCGCTAAATATTTATTTATTTTTGCATATATTCTGCTACGTAATTTTTTTCAATTTGGTGTAATGTTCATAAAGACGCGATATGTTTCGTCAAGTGATCGATTTCAATGAATTGTATGACCTTAGACCAGTATAGGTCCATTGTGAAACATCAAAGACCTGGATATTCTTCAGAACTATCCATAAAACCAATTGCAGCTTGTTATAAAGCACTGAAGCACCGATGTTATCGAAGAAGTTGACTCCTACTCGTAGGTATGTTTTTCTTCGAAACGTCGCCGAGCTCAAAGTAATAATCCAATAACAATGAGATCTGCAATCGCTAAACCCATTTTGGCCGTTTCCGCCTCAATGCTTGCAAACGCACCGGTGACAGCCCGCTGAGTTCTTCCGATAATGTCTATATCGTCGGCGTATGCCAGCAGTTGTACAGACTTGTAATAGATTGTGCCTCCGGTGTTGGCTTGTGAGTTCCGCACAATCCGTTCAAGGACAATATTAAAGAAGTTACATGACAGCGCGTCACCTTGTCTAAAACCTTTTTTGACATCAAAGGTCTCGGTGAGGTCATTACCGACCTTGATGGAGCAGCGAGCGTTCTCCATCGTCAGCCTGCACAGACGGACAAGTTTGGCAGGGATGTCAAAACTAGACATGGCTCTATAAAGCTCTTCTCTATAGATGCTGTCATAGGCGGTCTCAAAATCGGTAAAGAGGTGGTGAGTATCGATTTGGAATTCTTGGGTTTTCTCTAGGATCTGCCGAAGTGTGAAGATTTGATCGATGGTGGGCTTTCCTGGCCTGAAACCGCACTGATAGGGGTTAATCAGGCTGTTGATAAAATGTTTCAGGCGTTCACACAATATCGCAGAAAAGATCTTATATACAATGCTGGACAGACTGATGCCTCTATAATTGGCGCAGTTGAGGGGGGTCTCCTTTCTTGTGGATCGGGCAAACGATGCTGAGATTCCATTCATCAGGCATAAACTCGTCTGACCAAATCTTAGAGATAAGTTGGTGTATGCACTCTACCAATTCATCTCCAGCTGCCTTGAAAAGTTCGGCCGGTAAGCCGTCAGGTCCAGCAGCCTTGTTGGATTTTAGCTTGGATATTCCTATCCTCACTTCGTTTTGGTCAGGTGGACGGAAATTTTGATTATCATCGTCTATGTTGAATGGTTCATTCTGCCTGACAGCGGGATGTTGGTCTTCGTTGCCGTTATACAGTCTGCAGAAGTAGTTTTTCCATATTCTCAGCACCGACTGTGATTCTACTACGAGGTTTCCATTTTCATCTCTACAGGTTTCTGTACGGGTATTACTTCTCTGACACATTCTTTTTACCTTTTGGTAAAACTTCCGTACATTGTTCCTGGAGTATAAACACTTAATATCCTCGATTGCGCGCTTTTCATGCTCTTTCTTCTTCTTTTGGAGAAGCCGATGTTCTTCTCGTCTCTTTTGCTCGTAGAGCTCACGAGCAGCTCTCTCTATTCCTTTGCAGCGCCGCTTTGTATGCCTCTTGTTTTGCCGCATGCACTCGCCGGCATTCTTCGTCAAACCAGGGGTTTCGCGGTGGTGAGCGAGCGAGACCCAGTACATTAGTCGCGGCGTTTCTGATGGCATGTTGGCAGCGTTGCCACTGGTCTTCGTCACTTGATGCTGGCCGCATAGGGGTGATTGAGAGATTTCGGGATACTCGTTCAGCGAAGAGTCTGGCGGTCTCTTGCGATTGTAGCTTTTCGACGTTAAATTTTCTCACAGTGATTCTTCTTTGTTGGTCAGATTGGGATATCCGCATTTGTACCTTGGCTACAACAAGGTAATGATCCGAGTCTATGTTGGCCGCTCGGAAGGTCCGGACATCCAGAATACTGGAGGCATGCCTTGCGTCGATCGCAATATAACCGATTTGGTTGATCGTTACATGATCATTGGACCGCCATGTCTGCTTATGAATATCGAGATGAGGAAACCATTTGCTTGCTATGGTGACATTTCGCTCCACAGCGAAATCAATTAGCCTAAGTCCGTTATCAGACGTGGTGTCGTGTAGGCTATGCTTACCGACTGCCCTACCAAAGACGTCCTCCTCTTATACTCGTATACAGAATTTTATCGTCTTCGCTCAAAATTAAACGACGAAATACAGGACTGGCATGAGTGAATTGGTTGTTATTTAATAGAGACAAGTTGTGCCTGCGGCTCCGCGAATGATTCTCGTGATTCCGAATTATTAAGCCACTAACAGAGAGATATTTTGCATTTTATATTAGTATATAGAGCAGAGAAGAGAAGAAGACATATGAATTATAAAATAAAATTAAATTATCTTACTACTTGATATCTTTAATCTTTCTAAGAGCTCCCGTTCTATAAACTGTCTCTCAGGAAATACAAAGTCTCACTGAGGAAAGTGCAACGACGCTCCTTGAGACTTTTCTGTAACAGCATTGAAGTGGCCTCGGAAGCCTCAAGGTTGCAAAAATCCTCTCTAAAAGCACTTCAACACCCAGCTACCTTTTACATCCAGACGGTCACTAGACCACCTCTGCTAAGAAATCCATTGATATCTTACTGGACAGTCACATTCCTGGTAATTTCCCTGTTGCTGTTTCGCAATCGGAAGACACATCTTTTCCACGATAAAGCAACGCCTTTGTTATAGTACCTACAGAAAAGATCCATTGGGTCATACGCAGCTTCAAGCCCTTCAAGTCCCGAGGACTAGACGGTATTCCTGCAGAGATTCAGCAATGTGAGGACATTCTGCTTCCATGGCTCAAAGTCATCATGTCGGGCTGTCTTAATATAGTCTATATTCCCAAATTGTGGACCGAGGTTGAAGTCGTTTTTATACCTAAGGCAGGAAAGAATCGCATGTGGAAACAAAGGATCTCCGCCGTATCATTCTATCGTCTTTTCTACTGAAAACGTTAGAAAGGTTGATTGATATCCACCTTTGACAGAGCATTAGCCCGGCTTTGCTCTTGGCGTCCCAACTTGCGTACTGCAAAGGCAAATTGGTAGTGACAGCCTTACACTCGCTTGTCTGCATCATTGAAAAATCTCTGAACATTAAGGAATGCACAATGGTGGATTTCCTTGACATTTAGGGAGCTTTTAACAATGTCAAATCAAAGGCAATTACTGACTTTGAAGTCTGAAAGTGAATACTTCGTTCAAAGTGTTGATCAATCAATAAATTGCTTACATGCAGGATTATTAAAACACAGCTGGGCGGAGCATCGACCAGAAGACTTGCCTGCTGGGAACACCTCAAGGTGGAGTCTTGTCACCTGTTCTGTGGAATCAGGTAGTAAATGAGCTACTAGAGGACCTGGATAGGACAGGCTGTAGAGTAATTGCCTATGCTGATGACATTGCTATTGCTGCATCTGGCAAGCACCCAGACACTCTCAGGAAAATCCTCCAATATGCTCTCCTTCGGCTCACCAGATGGGCCTCCAAATGTAGACTGGAGGTTAACCCTCATAAAACAGAACTTTCGTTCATGTGATCACTTTCCGTCAATCCACTGATAGTCCTTCGTCGGGACAAAAAGGAGGCATGGTCGTAAGGGCTCGATAGCCACAATTGGCCTTCTCTCAGTTTTACAGCGGTCTTGGCCGCCAGACTGCTATAGTATATATACCAAGAGGAATGAAACTAAGCGTGGTTTCCATTGCCGTTGTTGGTGTTGTTCTCATTGATCTCATGACTCCGCTGCACGCTGCCCTCTGGATTTTAATGAAGCTGGAAAGCTGGTATTGCTTTTCAAGTACCATCTACCATACTCGTACTAGTGAATCATAAGTAAGAATGGGTCTTCCAACCGCCGTGTTTATCCTTACTTTGCCTTGGCAAGAATAGTTCACCATAGAGCTCTCTCTCCCAACCAGTTTCTTTTATGAATCTGACAACGGGAAGTGGGTCCATGGTTGGCATACCCTCATCTGATATTTGGTACTTGTCCAAGTATTTCAATCTTTTGTGGGTCAGTGCCCCACAAGGTTCCAGAAGGAGCTCCGGAGTCTCGCTTCACTCATTGCCTTCATTCGTTATCCTAGTTTCCGTAAATGCTCCCTGGGTTTGTAATGCCCCGTTAGGAAGGCTGTTAGGATTTTTTAAGTTTTTCTTGCTAAAGCAGATACAGGCTTCGAACCTTTTCCGGTTGTAACATCTCATTAGTTTCTTAGCTTGCCTCAGACCTGTAATGTTGTTCCAGGCTCTTGCCCTGTTTTATTTTTTTTTTTTTCTGAATTTTCCTACATTTTTCGCGTATGGTATGTTTCCTTTTTCCGCAGAATGGTCAGGTCCAATGAAGAGTTCCGCAGCTCCTTGTCTTACCAATGCGTCTGTCGCCTCATTGCCTTTTATCCCGAAATGACAGGGTATACAGTAAAGCGAAACTTTGTTGTTTCTACCAAATTCAATAAGTTTGTGTAGGCATTCCCACGCAAGTTTTGACTTAATGACATAGGAGTTAAGTGCTTTGATAGCTGTTTGACTGTCTGCCAGTATTGCTATGTCACAGTTGCTGTATCTTCTTTTGAGATTGAGTTCTATACATATATCTATAGAATATATTTCGGCTTGAAAGATGCTGGTACTCTTGCCCATGGATTCTGAGTACTTCGTCATTGGCCCAAGCACACCAAACTCCGTCTGAAAACCACTTTATCATGTGGTTGCCCGGTCCGTATATTGTTGATTCGTTGCTCCATTCTTTCTTGTTACGAGTACTTAACTTTGTACAAAGGACAATCACACAGCAGGCGACGACGAACAGTTTTCATCTGCTTGGTCTAATGCCGTAAAATATACGTGTATGATTGACCTTGTCCTTGACCATTGGTTCAATGTTGCAACATTCTTCCGAACAGTATTCTATTAACTAAACTCGCAACTAACTGTATAATCGATATCATAACAGTCATATGCATAAGTGCGGCTGAAATTATGTAAAAAATAATATATACTCCCTACGCGCATCTGAGAGCACAGATGCCGGTTGATTTTGATGTTGAATTGTAACATATTCTCAATAAAGATATGTCCACACGGTTGCCCGGTGTACATTGCAGTAATTACCTAGTTATACACCCAAACGTTGTCATCTGGATATGTGTTCGTATCATTTTACGCCGAAGTGTAACAGCAAGAAGAGGCGTTTTTTTTTTTTTTTTTTGTTTTTTTTTTTGGATTGCGCCAGGGATGTGTAATCTTCATAGATACTAATAGCCCGAGTGCTACTAGCATGCACGATTCGCAAACCTGAGTAATCGATTTCAGGAATACGCCTACGTACTAAACACACACCCTACACACTTCAACCACTCTCCCCGCGGGACTGCCGTTAGGTATTACTTCGCGGGGCTGGTTAGCAATTTATGCTATGCTTCTTGTGTCAGCTTCTTCCGCTGCTTCAGCTGCTCTTCTTAGCTCTTCTATTCTCCGCAGCTCTTTTTGTAGAGTTGTTACGAAGGAACATATTGCCATCCAATTCTCTTCCGACTGTAACATATGGTCGAGGAGTAGTGACGGACTTGGCAGAGTAATTCTCCATGCCGTGAAACGTGTGCAGTAAAACACTGCGTGCTCCGTATCTTCATCTTCACCTGGGCATTCCGGGCAGGATGGTGAGTTGTCATGTCCAAAACGGTGTAGATATTTGCGGTAGCCACCGTGGCCAGACAGGAACTGCGTTAGATGATAGTTGCAGTCTCCATGCTTTCGACTTATCCAGTCTTGGATTGTCGGTATAAGTTTATATGTCCATCTGCCTTTTGTTGTATTAGCCCAACGAGCTTGCCACATAGCTGCTGACGCTGCCTTTTCTTCGATTTTTATCACCTTGATACCAGTGGCGTCGTGATGACTCAATGCTCTTCTGTTATATATCCTCAGCATTTCATCTGCGAGAATATCGATGGGGATCATTCCAGCTATGACAAATGCAGCTTCGTCAGAGATGGTTCGAAAGCCGCTGATTGTCCGTAGCGCACAGAGTCTGTATGATGACGATAGTCTCCTTTTGGTCTCCTTCGTCCTCAGTGCCTCCGCCCAGACTGGGGCGGCATACAACAGAACTGAGGTGATAACTCTAGAGAGTAGAATCCTTCTAGCGTATCCAGGTCCACCGATGTTAGGCATGATACGCGAGAGAGCTCCCTGCATATGCGATGCTTTTTTGGCAACAAAATCAACATGCGTTTTAAACCGTAGCTTGTTGTCCAGCATTACTCCAAGGTATTTAACCGCCTCCTTCGACCTGATGGTTTGGTTACCAACCTGAAAGTTGGCAAATTCGACGGTTTTCCGGCTGGTTATAAGAACAGCTTCTGTCTTATGGTCAGCTAGTTCTAGTCCGGCGGATATTAGCCAATCTTTTATCCGGGCAATTGCTTCATTTGTAGCTTATTCTACTGCATGGATCTGTTTAGCTACTGTCACGACTGCAATGTCGTCGGCGAATCCAATTATCGTTACTCCGCCAGGTAGAGTTAATCGTAGGACTCCGTCGTACATGATGTTCCACAATAGTGGCCCTAAAACCGATCCCTGTGGAACTCCCGCAGTTACGTCGTAGTATTTTACCCCATCATCGGTGTTGTACCTCAGCTTCCTGTTGTTGAAGTAGTTCGTCACTATCCGTAGCAGGTAATATGGCGTATCCATCCTGGCAAGTGACCTTCTAATAAACGACCAGTCCGCAGAGTTAAATGCGTTTTTAACGTCCAGCGTTACTACTGCACAATACTCCTTTGTGCCATAGAGCCATCTTTCGCCTTCGATGGCACCTTTGGCGATATCAACTACCGCTCTTATGGCATCAACAGTAGATCGTTCTCTTCTGAAACCAAATTGGTGATCTGAGAGGGCTCCTTTCTCTTCTGCTACTGCGAGTAATCTATTATAGATTATCTTCTCGAGGATCTTTCCCATGGTGTCCAATAGGCATATTGGACGATAGGATGATGGTTCCCCTGGAGGCTTCTTTCCTTTTGGCAGTAGGACCAAATGCTGCGTCTTCCATTTTTCGGGAAAGGTTCCTTCTTCAAGGCATTTCTGCATTGTTGATATGAAGAGGTCTGGTATTTTTTTTACAGCTGCCTTTACTGCCTTATTCGGGATGCCGTCAGGTCCCGGCGCCTTGTTGTCACCTATCTTGCTGCATGCCCTTTGCAGCTCCTCGTGAGTAATTAAAGGAATATCTTCTGGATTGACTTCTCGTATAATATTGCACATAGTAGCAGGCCTTTGAGGGAAGAGGTGCTCTACTATGGATCTCAGCATTATCGGACATGTTATTTGAGGAGTCTTATAGCCCTTCAATTTCGTCATCGCCATTCTGTATGCCGAGCCCCATGGGTTAATGTCGGCTTCTTGACAGAGACGTTTAAAACACGCAGTTTTACTTTCCTTGATGGCTCTATTTAAGTTACGTCTCGCCAGTCTAAGGGCATCCAGGCATTGTTGGAAATCCGCCCTCCTTCTTGATCGTTGAACTTTGCGCCGGGCTTGTAGACATTTGGCCCGAAGTTCGCCTATTTCCTCGTTCCACCAGTAACACGGTGATGCCTTTCTGGTGTTTGTTCTCCTAGGCATTGATGCGTCGCACGCTGTGGTGATGGTGCCTGTGAGGTGGTGCGCGAGGGTCTCCGCTGTTCCGCTTGGAGTTTGATCACCGCTCAAAATCTCTTCGAATGCATCCTTATCGAAAGATCGGTCGTTCCATTTTGGGCCAGTAAGTTTTGGGAGCTGGACTGGTTTTTTCCCTTTTATTTCCAGTATTATCACCTGATGGTCGCTGTGTGAATATTCCTCACTGACCCTCCACTTTATGTTTTTCAGGATGGAGTTGCTCGCAAAGGTAATGTCAATGATGGAGCCTACTCCAGCCTTCCGGTAAGTATTTGCCCGGCCCTTATTAGCAATGCCTATTGCTAGGGGAGCGAATGTTTCCAATAAGGCCTGCCCTCTGGTGTTTGTGAGCCTGCTACCCCATTCTGTGGCCCACGCGTTGGAGTCTCCTCCTATAACCACTGGGGCTCTCTGGAGCGCATCCGCGGTTAGATGGTCCAGCATTAGTTGATATTCGCTGGTCGTCAAGCTGGGTCTTGCATAGCAGCTATAGAAATGGATTCCATTTATTTTCGCACGCACGAAGCCTTCTGTTTGGTCGTTAGTTTCTTGGAAGGCATGGGGTCCACATATCCATATTGCCACCTGTTTTGCTTTATCACAGATCCAGTTATTGTTCTGTTCGGGACATTTATAGGGCTCGCTGATCATAACAACGTCGGCTCTTTCGTCCTTGGCCGTTTGTGCCAGGATGTCCTGGGCTATTCTACAGTGATTAAGATTTATTTGTAGTATCTTCATGGTATTTTACTTGTAATAGCTCTCCTGAAGACCGGACATCTTCTGCTACCAGCTATATGATGCGCGTCGTCTGGGTGTTTTTTTTTGCAGAACATGCAGGATGGTTGCTTATCGCAATTTTTCGCTATGTGGCCCCCTTCACCACATCTCCTACATAGCTTCGAGCGATCTTCTTCGCTTCTGCATTGTGTGGCTAGATGACCATACTCCAGGCACTTGAAGCACGTTTTCAGCAGTGTCTTTTCACGAATTCGGCAGACTACCCACCCAATCTTAATTTTCCCGGCTTCTAACAGTTTTCTTACGTCTTCTACTGGAAGACTGATGGTTGCTGTCTGAGTCCCTCCGAATGCCTTTCGCAGGGATAAGATGTCTGCCGGTAAGACGTTCACTCCAAACTGGGTTCTAATTGCATCGATTATGTCAACCATTGTAGTGACCTCATCGATGTATTTGACCTCGAGAGTAGTGCGGTGCGTAAGTGTTCTTACACTCGCTTGCTCCGCTAAGGCTTCGCTGATCACGCCTTTAAAATCGGTGGTCTTTCCTCCTGTCTCCTTGAGTTGTATTAGGAGGTCTCCCTTCTGTGTCCTCCTAATTTTAGAAACCGCTTTTCCAACTGCTTCCAGTTTGGGATCTGCCTTTACTTTGCGTAGTATATCCGCGTAAGAAAGGGCTCCCGTAGCTTTGATTACAATGGCGTCAGGTTTCGTTCTTATGACCCCTTGCTGCTTCTTTTTGGCGTCCTTCTTCCTGCTGGCATTTAACCATTCGCCTTCTCCTGTCGCTTGCTTTTTGTTTGTGGTTGCACTTGTTCGCTGGGCTCTTGCTGGGGTCTCAGCGCCAGTTGCCACATCTTTCTCCTTGGTGTTTGCCAGAGGTGGATGTTTCATCTTCCGCTTTTTTTCCGGGCGTTTACTCACTGTAGCATCATTTGAAGGATGTTTCTCCTTCTGCTTTATCTCCGGGGGTTGACTCTCAGCAGCACCATTTGATGGAACCTGCTTCCGCTTTGGCTCCGGAGGTTCGGTGTCTGCAACGTGCCTTCTCTTGGGTTCTGTTGTTGGCTTTAGCCAGGGTGAAGTTTGCGAGGAGTTGTTCCGACGAATAACCTCCTTCGCTTTCTCATCGTGCAGCTGAATCGCCGAAAGCTCATAGAGAGCCCTGATGCTTTCAATGGCATCTCGCATCGCTTGGTGAATCGAACGCCTTTTGCCGTCTTCCAGCATTTCTACCAGCCCTCTAATCTGTTCCCCTAGCTTGAGAAAATCAGATTTCTGGTCGGTTGGTTCGACCGTCACCCTTCCTACTGCATGTGGCTCACGTCGTTCCGTGCATCTTTGTGGTGGTGCTGCTTGGCCAACTGGTGACCTCAGCATCCTTGAGCCCCCCTTGAAGGGGTTCTCCTCGTTCTCCTCAATTTTTCCTCCTGTGTTTTTATTTGTTTTGTTTGTAATCATTTCGGTTGGGTCCCCACTCAAAGCCGCTATCAATGCTCGGATGTGTAGTCACCCAAGGATCTCATGGTTATCTATGCAAGCAGTGAGGCCATGCGAGGGTTGGCATAAGCCCTTATGGGGTCTTATGTCAGAGCCAGATCGGTGCTAAACAGGAATATTACATCTGTACCTACACCACCAACTTAATGGTGACGAAACATTGAACGTACTTTGAGTCCTGCCAAGGTTTTAACGGGACGGGGGCGCTTGTAGCATTAGCCTGAAAGCCATTTCGACCAGATTTCACTCCAGCTTACTCAGGTAACAGAATACCACAAACGTCAGCCCTCATAGCTGTCATTCCAATTCGTTTTCCAGTATGCCATAATTAAGACCTTACTGGGCTCGGTCTTAATGTTTTAGGGTACTGATGACGAAGTCATCATATTTTAGATATTTAATTATAGTATTTAAATATAATATATATAGTATATATATAAATGCAGCCATCTTTCCAAGGTAAGAAGCTGCGCCTTTCGCGTTGTGGCGGGTACGTCCGGATCTCGCCAATTTTCTCCTTACTGTATCCCTCGTAGCCACCTTGTGAGGGGTGGGGAGCACCTATATGGAAGACGGTGCCTATTCGTCTTGTCGCAGAAAGTTCATAGGGGTTCCTTTGACCTTTTCAGCCAAGCCCTCCTTCTCTGCCGCTCTTGGTCGGGGACTGCTTATTTGGGTATTCGCAGTTAACCTGCATTCTACAGGCCGTTCACTATCCGCCACCTGTGACCCCGACAGTTGCCTGAGCTTAGCCCCACCAGCCCGTCCGACTTGGTGGCTGTGAAGAAGAAGCGTTGGATTGAGGTAAATGTTTGTTCGTCGCAAGTGTGTTATTTTTGATAAGCACTAGGTTTTCTTCGCATTAACCCTGATGGCAAGACAAAGCAAAATATGACACCTGGCAGGGTTGCTTTCTGTTACAATTCGATTCCGTAAAAGAATTAAACATCTGCTCTCTCTCTACTGTTCTAAATTTGCCCCAACTCGTACTTAATAATATTTACCTCAGATCATGTGCAATCTGAACACCTCATCCCCTGAAAATAACCCCCCAGAGCGCTCCGACTTATTGCCTCTATAAGCATTCCAAAAACCTCCTCGACCGCGACTTTATTGCTACCGACTTCCTCTCAGGTAATTAATTTCTAATCACGCCCGTTATATCTTTATCTTTATCCGAGACCGCACTCCAAATGTCCAGATACAATCTGCCCCGCAAAGAAATAACCTTCGCGCATGGTCATAGCACGAATTATGATTACGTGCACCTTGCAAATAGATTTTCCGGCAGTTTTGTATCTCAGCCTGGTTGCGCTGCACAGTCAGGTGTGCAATGCGCACTTGAAAAATACAATTTTCCATTCGGTTTTTCTTTTCTTTTGTTTTGCTTACACAGAAACAAACGCAAATCAAGCAGAATGCCGTGAGTGCAATTAATAAAAAAAAATATTTATATTCCAACACTTCCGGCTTCGTGGTACGAATTTGGCATTGAAACGCTCCAACGGATCCACATTTAGATCCGAATTTGACGAATCCGTCCAATGAACCTAAGTTTTGTTACACAAATATGGATCTATTTGGATTTAGATGGATTTTCCGGTCACGTTCCTGTATGTGCGCCACCAAAATTTGAGTCAATGCTACCGCCGCACGTACACAGATCATAATTGGAGTTATTTCAGCTCTTCTGTCGGATGGCAAGTTGGTTGGGTGGTATATCTTGATGGACGTTGCATGTTAATGTCTTGCCACTTCCTGCTGGAAGCGCGCGCAAATTATAATGTTATTTTGCTGATTTGGTTAGAAGGGCTCCGTTAACCGTAAACCCACATACGGCATGCGGCGTACATTTTATGGGATACGACAGGTTCGTGACCGATGGCAAAGCTTTAAACTCGAAAGGCAAACAAAAGTCTGATAAATGGTATGGAGGCACTAAGTGTTACATAACGAGAGCAGAATTGGGTGTGGAGTAGTTGGAGGTTAGACGTTTTGGGGTCGTGTCAGTGAACTTTTTCTACGCCATGAGTATCTGATGATCATGAGTGGAGATGGAGGTTGATGGTGTATTGAAAATTCTTAATTGCTGATTAATTAGCATGAAATGTTTTGTGGAATGCAGGTCTGATAGTGGCAACAGTTGGGTGGCAAACCGTGACTGATGTTACAACTATTTTGAAGCATTCTGTGAATATTTGTTTTGCCTTAGAATTGGGTCACTCACACAGGTGTTATGGGAGTACAATAGATAATTCGAAGGCTTTTAGACGTGAATATTTAACGAACAAATATTCTGTTTCAAAGGAAATTAGGGAGTTCACCTCTTTGAGACACGAACTATCGTCTCAGAACTCGGTTATTCGGAAAACCACTTTTAGTTCAATTAATGCGAAGCTTGGTTAACCCGATGCCACGTTCCTGTTCAGACTTAGATTGTTCCTCCAATTCAAACAACACACAATTAAATGCCACACAGACGGATCAAAAACATCTACTGGCACTGAGGCAGGAGTTTACGGGCGCAGGACTAGATACTCAGAATCACTGGGAATATTCTCCAGTATATTTCAAGCAGAAGTTCACGCGATCGAAAGATGCACGCATATCGCGGGCAGGACATCGCAATCAGACAGCCAAGGCGCTATTAAAGCATTGACCTCGCACGAGATCAGATCCAAACTGGTATGAGTATGACTCACCCGGATCAACAAACTGGGAGAAACAAACAATTCTCTATTGTGTACCAGGACATGTAGAAGTGGAGGGGAACGAAGCAGCTGATGAACTAGCAAGAAACGGGTCAGACGCCATTTCTTGCACCAGAACACTTTTGTGGGATAGGACCCGGCAAAATACAGGAAGACTTTAGGAAAGATGAAGAGAACAATTGGGTCAAGTATTGGGACGATATTCCCCAACTTAAACAGGCAAAAGAACTTCTGAGGAAATACAACCAGAAAAGAAGCAGAACCTGCCCCAAAGTTAGCAAGGATAGACTTCGCATCTTGAGGGGCATGTTAACGGGTCACTACCGACTCAAGGAGCACCTTAGGAAACCTTAGGAAACTGAGAAACACCAGCGCACGTTTTTACGGAATGCGAAGCACAGATCCACAAAAAAATAAATCACCTAGATAGGCACCTATCTGCTATCAGAAATGGATCTACCTTCGCTGAATCCACTCAAGATGCTCCGGTTCATAGTAGCAGTTGGACTGGAGGAAGTTCTCTAGACCGAGTATATCATTGACTAGAGCCTTAGTTTGGGGGACACAATAGATCTGATAATGGTCGCAATGCACTTGCATCTCACTACATTTGAATATCTATCTCTATCTAGTCTATTCCTGCCCAGACTCATAACAAGCATAGACTTTTTGAGTGACAGAGCAGTGGAAAAGGGAAAAAATTCTTGGAATATTTTTGGACTAATTTTGATTTCAACGCGTGTTGGTGTGCAGGTTTAAGCATACACAGTAGACGATGGGACAGATTTCTGCCTGAAGAATTGTGGAGTACTATGTATATTTGTCCAGGCTTACCGGAGTCATTTAACTAAATATGCCACAGTCTATTTAAGAACCATCTGTATGCCACACTAATGCGATTTAGTGGCTTACATTTTTCCCATTCATCCATTGGGGGATGACTACGATGTAATTTCGTTTGAACCATGTCATCCAATTGCATGCTGAATTCACTGCACTACTCAAGAGAGTTGAGTAGGCTAAGATGACGGTCACAGTGTACGTGCCAAGATTTTTTTTAAATGACAGCCCGTACAAGCTAAGTATGGCCACCGTAAAGGGGTTAATTAGGTCAAGGATAGCAATGAGAGCTTCAGTCGGCGTGGAGCAAAAACAATGCCTCATTCAGATTGCGTTAGAAACGTTCTAGTTTACTCACTGCCGCGACTTCAACTGTCTTAGTCCACCATACTACCACAACATACGGGTCGTATCGTATCGAACATAGAAAGATCCCTCCACTACAAGGAGTTCACTCTTGGGGCGTCCCTAGGCATTGAAGGGGCGTTCAGCAACGTAAGCTCAAACGCGATCCTGAACAGTCTACACAGAGCTCATCTCAACACCGGCCTCTGCAAATGGATTGCACAGATGCTTCAATCAAAGATTATACTTTCAACGCAAGGAGATGTAACCATTCGGAGAAGGGTCTGCAGAGGAACACCCCAAGGTGGAATTTTGTCCCCGCTAATATAGCTCCTTGTGGTGGATGAGATTTTGGTAATACTGAAGGAAAACGGCTTCAACGTGACGGCCAATCCGGACGATGTCGTTATCCTGGTTTCGGGAAAATTTCCTCCAGTCCTAAGTAAAAGGCTCAACTTCGCACTACAACTAGTGGATAACTGGGTCAGCAGCAAGGGGCTGGGAGTGAACCCTTCAAGGAAGGAGGTAGTTCTTTTTACTAAGAGGAGATCAATTCCTACCTTCAGACCCCCAAATATCGGTGGCATTGAACTAAGTATCTCAAGTTCAGCTCGATATCTGGGCTTAATTCTAGATTCCAAACTAAATTGGAAGGAAAATATTGCCGAACGTGTCGAAAAAGCAAGCGTAGCATTCTATTCCTGCAAAAAGGCATTCAGTAATACGTGGGGCTTCAAAGCATCTGTGGTGTACTGGATATACACGGCGGTTGTAAGACCCATTCTCACATATGGTTCACTAGTATGGTGGACGGTACTTGAGAAGCAATACTAGCTTTCAAACCTCACCAAAATCCAGAGGGCGGCGTGCATCGGAGTCATGGGATCAATGAGAACAACACCAACAGCGGCAATGGACACCATGCTTAGTTTAATTCCGCTTGACATATACTGCAACAGTCTGGCGGCTAAAACGTTGTAAGACGGAGAGAAAGTCGATTTTGGTAATCGAGCCTTCATGGCCATGCCTCCATTCTGTCCCGATGAGGAACCACCAGTGGATTGACGGAAACTGATCACATGAACCCGATGCTAGCATTTGAAAGCAGGTTCACTTCAAGAATTCCTGGCAGAATATACTGGAAGAGCCGGAAAACGGTTCTAAGATAGACGTTGGCACAGGAGCCGGAGTTTATTGAAACCACTCCTTTAGAATAAACAAAGACTGCAGCATCTTTCAAGCCGAGGTCACAGCCATTATACAGTCTGCTGAAATTATACGCGAGAGTAATATTGTTGGTAAAACGATCACTATCTATGTAGACAGCCAGGCTGCTGTAATTCGGTCGAGGCTAAATCTTAAACGAGATACCTAGAGCCAATGTGGTGACCCTCTGCTGGGTACCAGGGCATATAGATATCGAAGGTAACGAAAGGGCTGACGAGCTTCCTAGGAAAGGGTCTGTAGGGCTCTGTAGCAACCCCAATCAGTTCCTTACGGAAGAAAATAGAAGATGAAGCCACCGGTCGAGCAAACAGACGCTGGGTTCATCTGGAAACATGCGCAACTGCCAAGGCGCTATGGCCGGCCTACAGCAAGAAGAGGTCAACCTCTCTGGTAAAACTTAGTCGTTATAACTCACGGGTCATTTCTGGCATAATTACTGGACATTCTGCCATTGACGTTCACGCGGAGCGACTCGGTGTGCTGCACAATGACTATTACAGAGGTTGCAGGGGCGAAGAAGAAATTGAATTTTTTCGTCACCTATTGTGTGACTGTCCTGTCTTTTCCGTTAGAAAAATGAGGACTCTTGGTAGTTACTTCTTCTCGGAGCTGGAACGATCTTCTTCTTCCTTTTATCAGCGAGGTTATGATCCGAAAACAAGGGATCACAACCCTCCCACTTCACCGCATTTCTACTGATCCGCCTATTTGACCTCAGAAAATATCGGCAGGCCTGCCGATTTTGGATCACTCGGTTACTGAAGCCAATGAAATGTCGATGTCGTCGCATTTGTCTGATCCAGGCGTTTATAGGCCTGCCTTTCCTACATCGCGATGTCTTTGGAACGCGCATAGATATTGCCTTATTAACAGGGTTAAAATGATCTCTTCTTTGAACGTGGCAATACCAGCTGAGCCGGTCGCGCTCTATTTTTTGTACGATGGTTTCCTTGATGTGAAAGCTTCCACGGATCTTCGAACTTCTTATTCGATCAAGCTTGGTAACTCCTGCTGTCATGCGAAGCATCTTCATCTCAGCTGCCGTTAATTTACTCTCATACGTTTTGTCATACTGCGGTGTAGAGCCTTCCTTTCAACTTAGGTGGCATTTTTGTGTCAGAAAGGATAGCAGAATTTTCTCGTCACTTCATCCACCGTACACTTACGCGATGATTGATGTCGTCATCACAAGTTGCTTTGCTATTGATCATAGATCCCATAAATTTGAACGTTTCGATTCAAAAAGGTTTTCTTGAACGTTACTTAAATGTTTTTGAATTAATTAGAACACAATGCTTCTTAAATGTTTGTTTGGTGTGACATATGTACCTCTATAAACTGACACATAGTGATGGCGAGTTTTAATTCATTAAAGAAGGAAAGTTATGAGCATCATTCCACGTCTGAATATTTGTTCTAAAAACTTTACTAACTAGCAAAATTTTTCTTAATAGCTCGACTTGAATATCTTTCATCGATTTTTAACCAAGATATTGAGTAACACCGTTTCGATTTCATATCTTTCCTTCCGGAAGTATACATATTTTCCAAAATATTGATATTTATTCATATTGACACGATCTTTATTGTTCACAAATATGTTAAGTTCATTGTATTCGTATTCAAATTGCCCCGCCACAACGGCAATAAAACCCGATCACCGTCTATCTTGTCCGATGGCGCAGTCTTTAAAATATTCTTCGATTGAATGAATTCTTTTCAACGAAAGTTGACCTTTCAATCGTTTGTCTCTTGGGATGCGAGAATAAAATTATAAATTCAAATTTTCATAGCATAATATTCCAAGACAAGGTATAATAATTTATTTTATTTGATCGAAAATTTATGGATGCGATTAAGTGAATCTTACTGGGCACGCTGTGGATTTAGTGCGTTCTTGTGAAAGTGGAATAGCTAATCAAGCTAAGACTGTATGGTATACCATGCGAATATAATTGTTCATTAACGTCTGGGCGATAGGTATGCAATGCTATCGCGACATGATATCTCGTTCATGTTTGAATGGATCGTCGTCGTCGGGTGTATGGCGGCGTCGTATGGCGTCATTCGCATGTGCTTAATGGCTGCCTGGAATAATTGTAAAACAATTATCGTGCGATATCTTGCGACAAAAATTCCATTCTCCACTTGGTATTGCTTTTGATTGTTTGTTTGTCAACAACGTGTCGTTGGCAGGAGTATCTACGAGTGTGTGCTGTCGTACCACATTTAACTGATTTGCTAAGCAAACACAATTTTTTATTCCACCGTGATTGATGCGTAATTGTTGTGGATCAGCAATTTGTTGTAGACTCATGGAATGATTGAGTGGATTGCGTTGGTTGATGGAAGATGTGTTAATTTGTCTACAATTTGTGTAACTCCGTTCGTTAGCCTTGATACAGATAGTTACACTAGATAAAAGTGATTGTTTTCGACATGAAAAGAGAGTTGAAATCAACGGAATAAAAGTGTGCAATTACAAAGTGTAGTAGAGTGTACCGAAAGTGAAAAATTCTCTCACGATAAATAAGCTCGTGAGATTAGTTCTCGCAGGTGAACATCCTAGGGTCTTTATTGAGAAGATGGAAGCTCCATTCAAGGAACCTGCACGTCTTAGTTAGTTAGTAGTCTACAAACGTTTCACCTCAACTTAGGTCATCTGAGCCCTTATTCATCTTAGGACGTCTACCACGCCTTCGCGCCATCGTGTACGGTTCGTGGAAATGCACCTCAATTCGTGATTCGTCTTGGACAGTTCTTGGCCAAGCATTACGGGTTCAACCCATTTCCCGGCCTTTTTGAGTCAGTAGGTGACATTTTTGGTTCTGTTTAACCGCATCGTTTATTTGTTTATGCGCCGTTGGCCCGTTCTCCCATAAAGTTGTTTATTTGAAAAATGCTTTGGCCAGAACACTCACAATATGTTTCAAAGATACCGATTAACAAAGTTTGCATATGGCATTGCAGCCATAAAAACTTCACTGACTCCACGTTTGACTGGAGGAGTCGTAGCTATCCAAGTTCAGCTCCTCAATATCTTACACAACTTACCTACCGCAGCCTTAGCACACCCGTCAACCGAGACAATACTTCCAAGGTACTAGCAATTTTGTACTCTCTCGACCTGCTGCCCTGCAATATTTATTTGTGAGGTCGATGAGTTGTCAGTAAGACTGACCACTTCGAATATCAAATTCTTCCGACAGCATACGCCCATGAAACACGTAGCTCGTTGTGAGGGTATCTTTCTTCAAAGGGTGAGGTGGGCTCGCCGGTCCCAGGGTCAACCCAAAGGAACACCCTAGACTTTGGGAAAGAGGTACTTTTTTTCTCGGAATGGTTTAACAATAGTTGCTTTGAACAATTCTAGTAGGGTTTTTATAATTTCTTAACAATTTTTATACCTAACAATAGCAATGATAAGCTTACTACTATCATCGTCCTGCGGCTGGTTCTGGTACGGGCCGGGGTTATGCGTCCTGTTGTCTGACTCGGTTCGGTGCGTCGTCTCGAAGGAGTTTCATTCCGCACTTAGGGCAGGCTTAGAAGGTCGCAGTCCGTACTTAGGGCAGGCTTGCGATGACCCAGTCCGCACTTAGGGCAGGCTTGGGAGGGATCCAGTCCGCACTTAGGGCAGGCTTGGAAGGTATCAGTCCGCACTTAGGGCAGGCTTGCTGTGACCCAGTCCGCACTTAACGCAGGCTTAGGAGGGACCCAGTTCGCACTTAGGGCAGGCTTGGGAGGGATCCAGTCCGCACTTAGGGCAAGCTTGGAAGGTAGCAGTCCGCACTTAGGGCAGGCTTGCTGTGACCCAGTCCGCACTTAGGGCAGGCTTGGGAGGGATCCAGTCCGCACTTAGGGCAGGCTTGGAAGGTAGCAGTCCGCACTTAGGGCAGGCTTGCTGTGACGCTGTCCGCACTTAGGGCAGGGTTAGGAGGGACCCAGTCCGCACTTAGGGCAGGCTTGGGAGGGATCCAGTCCGCACTTAGGGCAGGCTTGGAAGGTATCAGTCCGCACTCAGGGCAGGCTTGCTGTGACCCAGTTCGCACTTAGGGCAGGCTTAGGAGGGACCCAGTCCGCACTTAGGACAGGCTTGGGAGGGATCCAGTCCGCACTTAGGGCAGGCTTGAAAGGTAGCAGTCCGCACTTAGGGCAGGCTTGCTGTGACCCAGTCTGTACTTAGGGCAGGTTTAGGAGGGACCCAGTCCGCACTTAGGGCAGGCTTAGGAGGGTCCGAGTCCGCACTTAGGGCAGGCTTGGGAGAGATACAGTCCGCACTTAGGGCAGGCTTGGAAGGTAGCAGTCCGCACTTAGGGCAGGCTTGCTGTGACCGTGTCCGCACTTAGGGCAGGCTTAGGAGGGATCCAGTCCGCACTTAGGGCAGGCTTGGGAGGGATCCAGTCCGCACTTAGGGCAGGCTTGCTGTGACCCAGTCCGCAATTAGGGCAGGCTTGCTGTGACCCAGTCTGTACTTAGGGCAGGTTTAGGAGGGACCCAGTCCGCACTTAGGGCAGGCTTGGAAGGGATCAAGTCCGCACTTAGGGCAGGCATGGAAGGAAGCTTAACAAAGGGGCGGCAAATCCGCTGTGGTTAAATCGGTTTGTTACTCTCAGGCGGGGAGAAACCTATCGGACGGACCGGCTATAGCTAGTAGCAGACCCGTGGGTTATTGTCCAGTCACCGAGGTGAAGGCAGAAAAAAATATCGGTCGAAAGTCGTAAGACCAATTCCTGGAGAGGCTGTCAAGAGTACTCTTGATTGGTACTACCACGCTTGAGCAGACTCTCCCGAATGACTCATCCACTCTGTGGATGATTCAATGTGAATCATGAGCCAATGCAAAATTTCCTCCACATTCTCGTCTGCGACCCTTGTATTTACTTCTTTCATGTTGTACTATCCTGCCTTTCCTCCGTTTCCTCTTGTTCGACTGAGGAGAATATTCGCGGTTTCGCTACCTGCCAACAGATGGCGGCCTCCGCATTAGGTGTTTAGTGAGGTGTGCGTAGAGTGTGGATGATCGCTGGTTTGTACTTCTGTGGCGGTGGAATATGTCACTTCGTTGCAACGTCGCACCACCTTTTTAACCGGAATGCGTCTCCTGCCTAACTCTCTTCTTCTTCCTCCTATTTCGGCGAGGTTATGATCCGAAAACAAGAGATCATAACCCTCCCACTTCACCGCATTTCTACTGATCCGCCTGTCTGGTTCGCTTATTTGACCTCAGAAAATATCTGCAGGCCTCCCGATTTTGGATCACTCGATTACTGAGGCCAATGAAATGCCGATGTCGTCGCATTTTTGTGATCCAGGCGTTTATAGGTCTGCCTCTCCTGCCTCGCGATGTCTTTGGAACGTTCATTGATATTGCCTTTTTAACAGGGTTCAAATGATCCCTTCTTTAAACGTGGCAATACCAGCTGAACCGGTCGAGCTCTATCTTTCATAAGATGGTTTCCTTGGCGTGAAAGCTTCCACGCATCTTTGAACTTCTCATTCGATCATGCTTTGTCACTCCTGCTATCATGCGAAACATCTGCAACTCAGCTGCCGTTAATTTACCCTCATACGTTTTGCACATTGCCCAACATTGTGAACCGTATGTGAGTGCTGGACGTACAACTGCGGTATAGGGCCTTCCATTCAACTTAGGTGGCAGTTTTCGGTCACAGAAGTTAGCGGAGTTTTCTCGCCACTTCATCCACCCTACGCTTATGTGATGATTGATGCCGTTATCACAGGCTGCTTTGCTATTGATCATAGATCCCAGATAGTTGAATTTTTCGCAGTTGGGTAGCACTGTTACGTTCAAATAAATGTCTGGAATAGGTCTGAGTGGATCAGAGAACAGGCAGCACAAGTACTTCGTCTATTTTGAACTAATGCGATACCCATTTCCCTCCAAAACGTTGCCACTGGTCTTCGGCACTGGATGCTGGCGGCATAGGGGTGATTGAGAGATTTCGGGATACGCGTTCAGCTAAGAGTATGGCGGTCTCTTGCGATTGTAGCTTTTCGACGTTAAATTTTCTCACAGTGATTCTTCTTTGTTGCTCAGATTGGGATATCCGCATTCGTACCTTGGCTACAACAAGGTAATGATCCGAGTCTATGTTGGTCGCTCGGAAGGTCCGGACATCCAGAATACTGGAGGCATGCCTTGCGTCGATCGCAATATGATCAATTTGGTTGATCGTTACATGATCATTGGACCGCCATGTCTGCTTATGAATATCAAGATGAGGAAACCATTTGCTTGCTATGGTGACATTTCGCTCCACTTTCGCTCCGTGGGGTTTCGACCTGGCTTTAAAGTACCTCATAACAAGTTATAAGAAATCAGAAATATGCAGTCCACCTCATTTAAAACAAAAATTCTCTTAGATACGCCAAACCAGACGGAAATAAGAGTGTAGATGAACATATTGCACCCTGTGGCACTCTTCTTGAAGTAAAAGCTCACCTTTGGAATCAACTGCAACACAGCACAACCTTTTGAGTCGCGAAAAATGGAATATATCAGTTTTTTTTTTTACATTTGGTAGCACTGAAATTTTGTAGCCTGGTACCGTGTTAAGAAGTCGTGACAAATTTCACTCGAATGTAAAAATCACTTTCAATTTAATTATTATTTTATATTTAATTAAAATTCACCACAAAGCAGAGCTTTAATTGAATCTAATAATACTCTGAACCACCTGCTGCGTGTATCCACTTATCACCACGATAACTGACCACACTGATAAATTCAGCCTCGATGATGAAATTTGCACATCAAATATTTTTCTGTCGATGAAAGTGACTCTCAAATCAGATTCGTTCAGCATGATTCAAAGGCAACATAGTCGTGTTTTATTGAGTTTTCACACCTTAAATGGCGTTTTAAACAAATACCTCACTCAAAACATCATCATAAGACACGCTTTGTATGCCCTTCCGTGTTGTGATCTAGACATTAAGGAAATGCGTACAGCATAGGCCCATAAAAGAGCCACAAAAATAGTTTAACACAATTTATGCACGCACAGTTTATCAATTAACAAAAAATCAAAATAAAAATCATCAACAAGCGAATCGTTTACCAATTACACACTTTTATAGTCGCTCTAATGACCATCGAATTTTACTACACAAAAAAAAATAATCTAAATGAACTAAATACGAGTACGTGTGCTCCTATGAATGGAAGTAAGGCCTAAGCTGAACGCCTTAGTAGCCCGAAGGGCGTTATTGAAACTTTTTTTTTTCAACAAAAAACCAAAAACCACTCAAGATCTTGATTAAATGTCAATCATGTATCATGGGGGTTGCCCAAATTTGATCGTCAAGCAAGAAAGTTTTAAATTTATTTTTTTTTTTTTTTTTGTGTTAACGTTTTTCCAACTTTTCTTATCAATGGCAGTGGAAACGAACGCATTGCAAGCAAATCGTCAGGCAGGCAATAAAAAAGCCGGTCGATCAGTGGTTTATGAGGTTTGACACACTCTGCTAGACATCGAATGACAGTCACGAGAATGATAAAATACTGTAATTGGTTTTAATTTATTGAATCCGGGCGTGATGGGTGTTGCCAAGTTGTATTGGATAAATGTGTTTTAAAAATAATGAATTCCATGTTGCTGACATTTGTTGGATATATTGTTTTACATCCTGTAGCTACATAAATACATACATTACATACTTAGGATAGATTTACAGGATAAAATCGCAGGTATAAATCTGCAATAAGCAATATGCAATGTGACGAAGTTACCACAAGCCTAAGCTTTGAAATTATGTTGGCCTACGAAACCAGCTGTCAAGCTAAGGCTATTACGTCTAACCGTGATGTTCCCTGGTGGACCAATGAGCTTGAAAGTCTAAAGTGCAAGATTAGAAAGCCCTTTAATAAATCAAAAGGCTCATGGAGTAAATACAAGATAACTCCCACCACCTACTTCTTCTTCTTCTTCCTATTTCGGCGAGGTTATGATCCGAAAACAAAGGATCATAACCGTCCCACTTTATCGCAGGCCTCCCGATTTGAGATCACTCGCTTACTGAGGCCAATGAAATGCCGATGTCGTCGCATTTGTGTGATCCAGGCGTCTATAGGCCTGCCTCTCCTGTCTAACGATGTCTTTGATATTAACAGAGAATGATAAAATACTGTAATTGGTTTTAATTTATTGAATCCGGGCGTGATGGGTGTTGCCAAGTTGTATTGGATAAATGTGTTTTAAAAATAATGAATTCCATGTTGCTGACATTTGTTGGATATATTGTTTTACATCCTGTAGCTACATAAATACATACATTACATACTTAGGATAGATTTACAGGATAAAATCGCAGGTATAAATCTGCAATAAGCAATATGCAATGTGACGAAGTTACCACAAGCCTAAGCTTTGAAATTATGTTGGCCTACGAAACCAGCTGTCAAGCTAAGGCTATTACGTCTAACCGTGATGTTCCCTGGTGGACCAATGAGCTTGAAAGTCTAAAGTGCAAGATTAGAAAGCCCTTTAATAAATCAAAAGGCTCATGGAGTAAATACAAGATAACTCCCACCACCTACTTCTTCTTCTTCTTCCTATTTCGGCGAGGTTATGATCCGAAAACAAAGGATCATAACCGTCCCACTTTATCGCAGGCCTCCCGATTTGAGATCACTCGCTTACTGAGGCCAATGAAATGCCGATGTCGTCGCATTTGTGTGATCCAGGCGTCTATAGGCCTGCCTCTCCTGTCTAACGATGTCTTTGATATTAACAGAGTTCAAATGATCTCTTCTTTGAACGTGATAATATCAGCTGAGCCGGTCGCGCCCTATCTTTCATAAGATGGTTTCCTTGACGTGCAGGCTTTCACGGATCTTCGAACTTCTTATTCGATCAAGCCTTGTCACTCCTGCTGTCATACGAAACTTCTTCAACTCAGCTGCCGTTAATTTACCCTCATACGTTTTGCACATTGCCCAACATTGTGAACCTTATGTGAGTACTGGACGCACAACTGCGGTGTAAGCCTTCGTTTCAACTTAGGTGGCATTTTTCGATCACAGAAGATAGCCGAGGTTTCTCGCCACTTCATCCACCCTACGCTTATGCGATGACTGATGTCGTCATCACAGGTTGCTTCCCTATTAATCATAGATTCCAGATATTTGAACTTTTCGCACTTGGGTAGCACTGTTCCATTCAAATAAATGTCTGGAATAGGCCTGAGTGGATCAGAGAACGGGCAGTACAAGTACTCTGCCTATTTTGAAGTAATGCGATACCCATTTCCCTCCAAAACGTCTACCCACACATCAAGTGCTCGTTGAGGGATCTAGGATCCTCACTTATGATGGCTCCTTCGTCAGCAAAGAATAACTGATGTACCTTGGGGTTCGTCACTTTACCTTCAAGCAGATAATCAAGGACTGTAATAAAGAGCGCCGAGTGGGCGCCGTGGCGTAAGTGGTTAGTGTGTCGGATCACTACGCATGAGGTTCCAAGTTGGAATCCCAGAAAATACCAAAAAGTTTTTTCACGGTCCCACCTCTCGCGAGCGTCTGACAAACATCCGAGAGTATTGTTGTCACGAAAAAGCTTCTCAAATCGCCGTTCGGATTCGGCATTAAACTGTAGGTCCCTTCCATTCGTGTGAAAAATCTATCGCACGCAACATGAGTGGCTGCGAGAAGCTAGGCCCTGGCACTTTAAAGAGCTGTTGCCAAATATATGTATTTTGTAATAAAGACCAAAGGGCTTAAGGCGCTTCCCTGGTGCACCCCGACTTTAATTGGGAATTCTTCGGTTACTTCAGCGGGGCACCTTACTTTTGTCTTTGTTCCTTCGTACATGTCCGTGATCATCTGTACATAGGTTTCTGGAACCACTCGATGTCTTAGAGCCACCCATATCAGATCTCGTGGTTGTCTATCGAATGCCTTTTCAAAGTCAACCAATACAATATGCAAATCCTTGTAAGGAATCGCGATGTTTTTCGATTACGATACTTACACTTAGGAGAAGGTAACTTCCCTCCATTGATTGAGCGTTAGATCACCTCTCATAAATTTGACGATGAGAATTCTGAGCCATCTAAACCAGATGTCTGCCATTTTTTTCCAGAACTCAGAGGGCATCTCGTCCGGCCCAACCGCTTTTCGTTTTTTTTTTGAGTATTTGACCGCCTCATTAACTTCTTCGACTGTAATGTCGGAAATGTCTTCAGAGTTAGGGGTGGCTCTTGGAAAATATAGCCGGGAAAACTGTTCATTCAAAAGTTATTCACAATACTGCCGCCACCTCTGCAGAATTTTGCCGTCATCCACAAGAAGCTGGCCATGAGCATTGTTAATGAACTTTCGAATCTCCTCGGAATTCTTCCTTCTTTGTGTGGCTATTTTCAATACTGTTGCGCCTTTGTTCATGTTTTGCTGTTGCAGCTCCTAGATAGCCTGGCTTGTATCAGTAACCGAGCAAGATATTTTATCCCGATACAGGCCCTCCAAACTCTCTGCTTGAAGCTAGGCGCACTTCTTCTTCGTTTTTTTCCTATATAATCTATATTCCACTTCGAGGCGAGCTTTTTCATCTCTATTATTAGAGGGGCACTTTGACCAAGCTTTGAAAGCCGCTTTCTTCTCATTTATCACTTCCTTAGCTTCATCACTCCACCACTATGTTTCTTTGGCGTGTTGGTGGTGGCTTTTTGAAGCTCCTAGCAGTGATTTGGCCTTCTTTAAGCAAGTTCGCTGTAGGGAATCCGACATATTTTGTGCTCTGCACTCTTCATCCTCTCACCACCTACAACTCAGTAATTAGAAGATCAAAAAGACACACCTGGAGATCGTTTTGCAAAAACAGCAATGGTCTCCCGTCAGCCATTAGGGTTCACAAGGCCCTCTCTAAAAACTATAGTAATGGCATTGGTCTTCTACAAAAACCTGATGTCAGTTACACTGATAACAGCACTGAAACGCTAAGTCTAGTCCCACAGACTCACTTTCCAGACTCTCAGACCATTGACGCATCCACATTACTAGTCTATGAACCCTTTCTTCACCATACAAATAGACTCACCAGAAGCCTATCTAGAAAACTCTTCTCTCCTAACTCTATCAGATGGGCCCTACAAGGCATCTGGTGGTGGGGATGATTTTTTCCCCGGTTTAGTTCAACACGGGATTGAAATCATCATATACACTGGTTTCTATCTTCAGAGCCAGTTTCGAACTAAACTACATTCCGTTTGTCTGGAGAAATGTCGATGTAGTTTTCACTCCCAAAACCGGCTACAGATCTCCCTCAGACCCACAATCTTCTAGACCGATTAGTCTAATAACGCTGGCTATCCAACTCAAGGTTATGCAGATGACCTAGTCATAATAATATGAGACAAGACAGAATCCATTATTTCTGAAAGAATGCAACATGCAAATCGAAAATAAACGTTTGGTTTCAGACAGAAGGATTAGAAGTCAATCCATCAAACACTGTCATCCCATTAACCAGGAGAAGAAATTTAAATCTCCAGACACTAACACTTAATGATGTCCAACTTAATCTTTCCAGTGAAGTCTATCTAGGGGTAACTCTAGACCAGGAACTCACCTGGAGGTTACAACTAGATAAAATAACATCAAAGGCGACTAAGGCCTCCTGGGCCTGCTCTAGACTCTTTGGCAAAAAAATGGGATCTCAAGCCCAAAATGATTCACTAGACGTACCTTACTATCGCCATTCCCATTATTATCTGTGCCTCACTAATACGGTGGGAAAGAATCGAGCTGGTTCATGCTCGAACTACCATTCAAAAGGTGCAAAAACTCGCCTGCGTAGGTATCACGGTTGCGATGTACACATGCCCGACAGCGGCACTGGAAGCCCTACTGGATCTCCCACATTTATACATAAACGAAAAGAAGACTGCTGCCGCCAGCGCTCTACAGCTTCATCTGCTCAGCAATGTGAAGGACTCTGATTTAACAGAGCATATGAAAACAAAATATCTAAACAAAATTTCGCTGCTTACGTCACCAGCAGTATATGTGTCTGACTTCATGATTTGAGTCTAAATTAGTTTGGAACTGTTTCATCACCCTCAAGTAGCTTACTGTACACAACAAAATCTCACTCACTTGCATTGCCGGCAATGAGACTGCGGATGAACTAGCCAGATCTGGTTGCAAACTTAAATTCACTGGTCCGGGACCTTTTTGCGGCCTACCTATAAGCCAAATCAAAATTGAGTTAGATCGTTGTGAACAACGCAAAAAGCGCTCATACTGGGACTCACAAACATATGATACCACCTTAAGAAAATTGGCATTAGTCAATCTGACACTTGCAGGCGCCCTCTTCATATGCACCGAAGCTGCCTCCGTAGTCCTACCCTTACTCACAGCAGTGGCGCCCAACGTGGGGCCCCAACCCACGACCCTGAGATTAAGAGTATGCTTGTGGTTGCTCAGCTCAGATCAGTCCGTAGGGCATGCGACTCTTAATATCAAGGTCGCGGGGTTGGCAATAGTCACCTCATCCGACGAGCTGAACCGAGCAACCACAAGCATGCTGCCGGCCTCTTCACCTGCACCGAAAGCACCCACCGTGCAAAAAGTTCGTGAGACTGGTATGCTAGTGGACAACACTCATGGTCCCCGTCGTCGTACGGTGCGCACAGACGAGCATGTGGCTGCTGTAGCCGAGAGTGTGAGACTCAATTCACGAACATCAACTCGTCATCGATCTCCACAGCTCAACATTTCACGCACTAGCCTGAGGAGAATTCTGCACAAAGATCTGGGATTATTCGCTTACAAGGTCCAATTGATTCAGCAATTGAAAGCACACGACCATTCGTTTCGTTATCGCTTCGCAGTTTGGGCCTTAGAGCAGCTTGAATTGGACAACGATTTTGGGCGAAAAATCATCTTTTCTGACGAGGCACATTTTCATCTTGGCGGCTACGTTAACAAACAAAACTGCCGCATCTGGGGCTCGGAAAACTCGCACGTTATTGTCGAGAAGCCAATGCATCCACAGAGAGTGACAGTTTGGTGCGGATTGTGGAGTGATGGCATCATTGGACCATTTTTCTTCGAAAATGAGGCTGGGAAGAACGTTTCGGTCAACGGTGGGCGTTACAGAGCCATGTTAACGACTTTTTTTTTTACTGAAATTGAAGACGTGGATTTGGACGACCTATGGTTCATGCAGGATGGCGGGCCATGCCACACAGCCCATGCCACAATCGGTCTTTTGCGCACCAAATTCCCAAATCGTGTTATCAGCTGTCTTGGCGATGTCAATTGGCCGCCTCGGAGAAATCGCAGCTCCGAAGACTTTTTTTGTGGGAAACCGTGAAGGACCGATGTTATGCCAATAATCCGGAAACGATTCAAGCACTTAAGGCCAATATCATCCAAGCAATCCGTGAGCCCGAAACCATCAACAAGGTCTTGGAAAATTGTAGTGATAGTATGCGCTACTGCGAAGCCAGCCGAGGCAGCCACTTGAACGACGTTGTGTTCCATAATTAATGGGAATGTTTGCTCTTACTAATAAAGCCATAATACATGGAAAAAATTTCATTTTGTTCATTTTATTGCATTTTTAAAAAAAAAACTTGTAGTTGGCCCACCCTGTATGTATGTTTTTTGCTGACATCTTCCCATAAAAAAATGCGAAGAACGATATAAAAGAATGCGCCTATGCAGGCGCAGGCATCTTCTCTTAACCGCTTGGTATCTCCTTGTCAGTTCGCCTTCCGAACTACAGCAGCGGGAGGATATCACCTTTTTCATCGACAGCCAGGCAGCAGTAAAAGCAATATCTGCTACAGAAATAAAATCGAAGCTTGTGAAGTGCTGTAGGGAAGAGCTCAGTTCTTGGAACACAGCACAAGGTAAAGTTCCGTTGAGTCCTTGGACATGAAGACTTATCAGGGAATAAGAAAGCCGATGAACTGGCTAGAGGAGGATCAGCACAAAAGTCGGACCAATCCGACTCCTCAGTGTGAATCCCACCTTGCTCACTCAAATTCGAAGCAGGAAACAGAGCTCTAACGGAGGCGAGCAATAGGTGGACCTCTCTAGATGCGAGTACTTGTATTACCACGAGGAAGCTATGACCTACAATCGACAGAAGAAGAACCAATAGACTTATGCAGAGGGATAGAAAATCCCTTTCTACTTCCATAGGAGTAATTACGAGGCATAACACTATGCGATACCATAGAAAAAGTTACATGTGACGAACGAAGGACCTTTGTAGGTGCTGTGGTGACGAGGAGGTTCCGGAGGACAATAACCACTTTATTGCCACTGCACAGTCCTCTACCATCTAAAAAATAAAATCCTTGGACAATACTTCCCTAAGGATTGAGAAAAAATCGAATTATAATTATTGTAAACTACATCGCAAAGTTGATTAAATTCTCTGGATAGTTTGTATCTCGGGCACAGTAAGTATTAAATTCTTTCTAATAGACTGTGTACAAGACGTTTATTTTTTCACGAGGACGGGTTTCGTTCTATCTTTCGTCCCCCTCATGGGTATTGAAATGAGGGTGGTGTAGAGGCTTTCTATCCCCTACACCAACCCACTTACCTGACTTATCTGTATTTGTTTCGAAGATCATATCATCCCTCCTTGTCAACTCCCAAAGTTCGATCGTCTGAAACTGAACCACCATGTATACATGCCAAACTGCAGCAGTTAAATTCTAGAGGGCAGTGCCTGTTAAAACAACTTCAACGTTAAAATTTGCTTACTCACTTATCGTATGCACCAACCATATAAATTGCTTTATGTGCACGGTATTGGCCGTCGTCAGTGCATACTTGAACCTGCAACTCAGATCGGTGTAGGTTCAAGTCTTTTATTCCGCCTTACTTTTGTGATCTTGAAAAACTCGCATCAAAGTATTTTTATACTCTAACCACATTCAGTAAATATTTCACTGTCATTCAAATTATCGTCAATTTCGCCCCCTTCCAGTCACCTATCTACCTCATCACATTTTGTTATGTTTACATAATTGCTGACTTTTAGAACTCTATTTTGATTCAAGTCAGGTGGATTGGTAGTAGGCAGCATAGCTTTGGGATTCAATAACTGTTTAGAATTTTAATTTAACATTTACGATCTGACAGGCGGGTTAAGTAGCCATAAAAACGATAGTAGCTCTGGCGTGCACTTACGGAATAGCAAACTTGAACCGCGTGCTCGTGCGATCTTTGAATTCCAATGCGCGACCGATTGACGCCGCAAACATTGTACTGATCGAAATGGAGTTCTATTATTAAAAGTAATATATATTAACAAAACAAAGTGGTAAAAGAAGGAGAACTAGCAGATAACACTGCCTGATGACACAATGCAAAAATATTTTGTTAACTTGGCGGCGCAGTTTATGTTTAGAGCTTGAAACTGTCATCGTCGCGTCGCGCATCTTGCTTGTGCAAATTTGTTCTGTTGAAATTGTTTTCTTTTTTTTTGGTTTAAATATGTTAAACAGGTGAACAAGTTTTTTTTTTTTTCATCAGTATACTGTATAATTTATTATCCTTGTTGACGTTTGTATGTGACATTGCGCGAGTTATCTCGACGTCGAAAGAGAGACACCAGCGAGTTTGTTTTCAATGAAAGGAGACCTGTTTGAGTTTGTTTTTCGTGTCAAGAGGGTGGCCTTGGGGGGAAAGTAAAAATTTCTATATCGGATTCTATCGGCGTAATAAATTTAGATTTCGAAATATCTAGTTAGCTTATCGAAAATATATTCGATGAGTATGGGGCCAGTAAGCAAAGTGACGTCGGTCGAAGTGGTATTGTTTTCAAGTTCGAAAAGGTTTTATTGACTTTTACTTAGATTGGTGTCGTTTAGGATATCATTTAATTCGGATTAAAGGGTGAAGGGTGAAATGAGAGTGAGCATTTTTTTTTTTTTTTTTATAACTGGTTTGGATGGAAGTCACTGTCACGTACGCGAATTTGATGTCTGCTCACGATGTTTAGCGGTGATGATTGAAGTTCGAAAAGTTCATTTTGAAGTTTAAGCTGTCAATAAGTATATTCATTTGATTTGTATAATGAATGTGATCTTGAGTTTGTAGTTTGACAGCTGAGGGTACGAATGTCATCATAATTCACGGGAACAATAATACTTTGAGTTTGAAAAATAATTTGAAGTGTCACAATAGAATGAATGTATAGGTAGTCTTGACATTCTGAATTAACTTTTGTGTTTAGCGTGGAGAAGTATCATGAGTGCGAATGTCAAAATAATTGACGATGTTTAGCGGTAATATTTCATGTTCGGAAATGTGTGTGTTTAGTTTTGAAATGTGTGCTGGCACACTAATCTTAGTTGTTGAATGAGTGTGAACTTGAGCTTGTGAATTAACTTCTTTGACTTTAGGTTACCAGTCCGATTAGTTTGAATGTCAACTCCATTATACAGAATGCGTGTGACCTATGTTCTAGTTCAAAGTGATGACAGATTTGTCATTTTAGTGTGACGGTTCCCTTAAATTAATGAGTTTGTTATTCAAAGAAAATATGATTTTAGCAGTGAGCCTTCTATGGTATGTCATTACCGATATTATTATAATATGGTTCAGCACTAAAAGTTGGAGCATTTATGTTTTCTCAAGTTTTAAGCTACTAATAGATAATTTAAACGTGATTGAAAATACACGTTCCAGACGTTGGTGTTTGTTCTTGGATTCCTAATATGATCCATTGAATATGCCTGACTGATCATTATTCACGTAGAATGATTGTGATTTGCATGTACTATCAATATTCATTGACATTTTTGGAAGACAGGTTGAGTGTGACTTGTATGCTAATAATGTATCTTAAAAATTTCCGTAGACTGGATTACGTCATACGGTAGCTAGAATTGCTTTTTCCATTCTTAAGTCTTGTTTTATGACAACTAGTATATTTGAATGTCCTTAGTTGTGCGATACATTGTAAGTTGCGTGTGTGTTTAAAATATTTTGCACGGCTTTCTGAGCACCGCGAGGGCTTTGATTTATTGTGATATAGTTTTGTGTTTGATTGAGGTCAAACAATTTAGATAGTCAGTGAACTAGATTGTATTGAGCAATAACGAAAGTCTCGATCCGATCTAAAGCTTAAGCTTAAAAATCCAAGTAATCAGTCTGAAATTGAGGCTAAAACCTAAGTAGCACACTAAAAGGGACATAAAAGTACGAGGGCAAGGTGAAAAGTTCTCGGCCTGACGCAGAGATAGCGTTCCAATCAGCAAAATTAATGTTTTCTGCCTGGGTGCACTTCTCATTAGTTCGTATGACAAGTTTCAATTTGTTCTCTCAAGTAGTTTGTTTACACGAATTTTTGCAGTAGACGTCTTGCGTGTTTTCGTTAAAATGGATAAACTTGAATATCGTGCGGTCATAAAATTCTTCGTTTTGGATAGGTTAACCTCTAAGAAAATGTATCCAAAGTTGACAAAAGTTTACGGGGACTCTGCTTCTTCCATGTCAACCGTTAAAAAGTGGGCAGCTGTATTTAAACGTGGTCGCACGTCCCTTGAAGATGACCCACGTGAAGGACGGCCAAAAACCGCAACCACACCCGAAACCATCGAAAAAGTGCATGATATCGAGTTGGACGATGGGCGAGTGAAGGTGAGTGAAATAGCTGAGGCTGTGTGTATATCGAAAGAGAGGGTGCGAAACATCTTGCACAAAAACTTAGGGATACGAAAACTCTGCGCAAGATGGGTGCCGCATTTGCTGAGTGCCGATCAAAAGTAAATGCGCAAACGATTTTCGCGGCAATCTTTGGATCGATTCAATAGGGATCCGACCGATTTTGTGCGGCGATTTGTCAGCATGGATGAGACGTGGGTCCACCACTACACGCCAGAAACGAAACAGCAGTCGAAGCAGTGGGTGGAAGCCGCTGGTTCAGCGCCAAAGAAAGCGAAGTCGATCGCATCTGCCGTAAAGGTCATGGCCAATGTGTTTTGGGATGCGAAAGGGATCCTGTTAATTGATTACCTTGAGAAAGGCAGAACAATTACAGGCGAATATTACTCCAACCTTCTTGACAAGCTGGATGCCAAAATTGGCGAGAAGAGGCGTGGCTCGAAGAAGAAAAAAAATTATCTTTCATCAGGACAATGCACCTGTACACAAGTGTGCGTTGGCGATGGGAAAACTGCGGGATTTGGGGTACGATTTGCTCGGCCATTCCCCCTATTCACCTGATTTGGCACCTTTAGACTTCCATCTGTTCCCAAACTTGAAGAAATTTGTTTCTGGGAAGCGCCTCGCATCCAATCCAGACGTTGAGAGGGCCGTAGATGAATATTTTCACAGCCTTCCAGACTCTCACTTTCGAGAAGGAATACTGATCTTGGAGAAACGCTGGACTAAGTGTGTTGAAGTCAAGGGAGATTATGTAGAAAAATAAAATCATTTTTTAACTGAAAATCGCAGTCTTTCATTGTCAGGCCGAGAACTTTTCACCTTGCCCTCGTACATGGCAATAGGATTCGATTCAACCGGATAATTGACTTTCCGAAAGTGAAGGAGGGGGCGAAGAGTTAAAGAGAAAGAGAGCAAACTGTATTTATTGACATCAAACTGTAGGCTATCAGCGCAGCAGAAATATTGGAATTAGAGGTCCCAGCAGTAAACTCTGTTATTTTTATAAGCCTTGATGTATCAGGTCATTCCGTAAAAAATGCGGGTTTTCGATTCCATCTAGTTTTCTTACTAAAGCGGGGTTTAGATGGGTCAATTTCCACCGTGCGGCTATTCACCAACCAAATCGCCGCACAGCCACACCATTTTCACAGTTGATATACAAGGTGCATTCAAAGTAAACAGAACTTTTTAAAAATAACAACAACAAAACGATTTTTGCCAAAACCGATTTATTTTATTCAAAATAGTCTCCTTCCAACTCAACACAGCGATTTGCACGGTGTAAAAGCATGCCGAATGAGTATTTTAGAACGTCAGCCGGGATGTCCTTCAGGATGTCGGTACAAGCCTTTTAGATGGCTTCTGTGTCCACAAAACGTTTTCCTTTCGGCAAATGCATTTTTCCGAGAAAGTAAAACTCGCACGGTGCCAAATCAAACGAATACGAAGAGTGGTTGACAGTTAAAATGCGATTTTTAGTCAAAAAATTGGTCACAAGTATCGATCGATGAGATGGCGCATTATCGTACAACAAACGCCAACTTCCTTCTGTACGATATCCTGCCGAATACGAATACGATGCACCAAACACTTCAAAACACCAAGATTGAATTGTGCATTAACGGTTTGCCCTGGTGGAACGAACTCTTCGTGGTCAATGCCCTTGGAATCGTAAAAGCAAATCAACATTTGTCTTCACTTTTGACTTCTCCAAACGAAATTTTTCGGGTTTTGGTTCGTCCGGTGCATTCCACTTGGCACTTTGACGCTCGGTTTCTCGATCATATTGAAAAAAACACGTTTCATCACCAATCAGAATGTTGCAAATGAAGATTTTGTTCTTTTTGGCCTCCTTGATGATGTCCTTCGAATATTAAATTCTGAGCAATTTTTGGTCGTCAGTCAACTTGGGCGGAACAAACCGTGCACACAATTTTCGGTAGCCCAAATGTTGGATCAAAATGCGATAAATTTATGTTTTTGAGATGATCAATTCCAATTCCATGAATATCAATGAAGATTTTGGCTGATCTTTGATGAATTCACGCACAGTTTTGATGAAATCTGCGGTGATCACGAATTTCGGTTAGTCAACATATTGCTCATCATTTATGTCCTCATGACCGTTTTTAAACCGCGTATACCACTCATAAATCCTGCCACGGGATAAACAATCATCATCGTAAACTTGGTTTATCAATTGAAACATTTCGGTAAAAGCTTTACGAAGTTTAAAACAAAACTTAATATTAGCTCTTTGCTCGATGCTCATTTTTGTACCGATGACACAAACAACCACTTCAGACGCAATAGCTCCGCTTCTACTCGTCCAAATGTCATGAATTATTGGCATTATGTCAATGGAGAATCCACCTTTTCGGTGCATGTAATTGCCAATAGATGGCCTCAGTAGAAGTACCTATGTTTAAGAAGTCCGGTCTACTTTGGAACGTACCTTATATACCGCACGGGACTAGTTCATTTTATTTGCAAATGTTGAGCAGTACAGATGTTCTACGTGGCGGTGTCGTAATAATTTTATTCACGACGATGATGCGACGGCGGAGCAACGCAGTGAAGTCGAAAGCTAGTCTAATTTGGCGCTTGCGATTTTAGTCACCTGCGGCCTTATCGAATTGCTATTGGCACAGTCGATTTTGGCCATGCGACCTAGTCGTGCGGCGGAAATAGACCGTGTAAACCCGAAAAAAATGAATATTGTGTGAAATATTAAGTGACCAAGGAGCATATTCGCCATGTTTGGTTTTGAGAATATTATAAAAACCATAATGCAACGTGAATTGTCTGAAGTCTATAGCAGAAAGGTCAAAAGTAAGAGCCAGTCCCAAAGTTTGGTTTAAAAAATTCCGAGAAGTAAATTATGGGCTTAAGGATTATCCGCTCTGGAAGACCAGTTGACTTGAATAATGATGCACTACGTAACACTCTGGATGAAATTCTATTCCCATCCGTTGAGATATTAGCCGAGAAGTTAAACTCTTCCAGTTCCATAGTGCATTGCATAGATATATATGTACCTAAAAGTGCTTAAAAGTCCTCTTAGTTCTAAAGTCTAAGATCGAAATCTGCAGCAATGAATAACAATGTGCTCTTTCTTTCTCTCTTGCTTAAATTTCTATCCGTTCCTCAACAAGATTGTTACTAGGGATGAGAAATTAGTTTCTTATGAAACCATTAAGAGTCACAGGCAGCGATTTCCCCCGAAAAGTACAGGGTGGGGCAAAAAAAACTCCCCCATTTGGGATGCTAATATAACTAAAAACAAACAAGATATCAAAGAGATAACTTTATTTCTAAATAATACACATAATGCAGTTTTTAAATTAAGTCTTAAAAATGATGTCACTCAAGTGGCGGCCTCCATTATCAATACACTGAGTAACCCTCTCTCGAAAGTTTTACATTACGCGGCGAGTCATTTCAGGCGGATTGTTAGCGACTTCTTGTGTTATTGCTTTCTTTAGAGCTTCCAAAGTTTGCAGACGATGTTTGTACACCTGGGCTTTAAGATATCCCCAGAGAAAGAAATCGCAAGGCGTCAAATCAGGCGAACGGGGTGGCCACCTGATTTCACCACGTAATGAGACAATATGCGCAGGAAACATTTCGATAGTTTTTTTAGGTTGCGCCAGGGATGTGTAATCTTCATAGATACTAATAGCATGCACGATTCGCAAACCTGAGTAATCGATTTCAGGAATACGCCTACGTACTAACACACACCCTACACACTTCGACCACTCTCCCCGCGGGACTGCCGTTAGGTATTACTTCGCGGGGCTGGTTAGCAATTTATGCTGTACTTTCTGCTTCTCGACGTATTCTTTCTTAAATTCGAAGATGCATTTGCACGTGCGTAATAAACGCGCAAATTTCCATCCATTTTTCCTCAGATTGTACCATATGATCTATGAGGAATGGAGGACTGGGAAGTTCGTTTCTCCAGTTTTCAAATCGCCTACAGTAGAAGACTGCATGCTCCGTATCTTCCTCCTGGTCTGAACATTCTGGACACAACGGAGAGCTATCGCGTCCAAACCGGTAAAGATATTTGCGATAACCTCCATGGCCAGACAGGAACTGCGTGAGGTGGTAGGTGCAGTTCCCATGTGCTCGGTTTATCCAAATGTCGATGGTGGGGATTAATTTGTAGGTCCATTTGCCTTTAACCGCATTATCCCATGGATCTTGCCACACAGCTCTTGAAGCTGCATTTTCTTCTTCTATAACCCTTCTTCTTTTGCTAGCCTCTTGATGGCTCGAGCCTCTCCGATTGTAGATTCTCTGCATCTCGTTCGCGAGGATGTCGATAGGAACCATTCCTGCTATGACAAAGGCTGCTTCGTCAGAGATAGTTCTAAAACCACTGATGGTCCTTATAGCGCAGAGTCTGTAGGCTGATGTAAGTTTCCTCCTTGTTTCTTTGGTCGCGAGAGCCCCCGCCCAAACCGGAGCCGCATAAAGAAGGACTGAGCTGACAACTCTGGATAGTAGGATCCTCCTAGCGTATCCAGGTCCTCCAATATTGGGCATTGAGAGTGCTGCCTGAAGTCGTGACGCTTTTTCGCTCGAATAATCAACATGCTGCTTAAACCGCAGTCTATTGTCGAGCATTACTCCTAGGTATTTGATTGCTTCTTTGAATCTGCTTCACTGATTTGTTTTGCTACTGTAACAACAGCGATGTCGTCAGCAAATCCAATTATATTCACTTTAGGTGGCAGTGATAGTCGTAAAACTCCGTCGTACATTATGTTCCATAGTAATGGGCCCAGCACCGATCCTTGCGGGACCCCAGCTGTAACATCGTAGTACTTCACTCCTTCGTCGGTATCAAACCTCAGTTTCCTGTTGGTAAAGTAGCTCGCCATTATCTGCAGCATGTAAGATGGTGTATCCATCCTAGCAAGAAATCTTCTTATAGTGGGCCAGTCTGCCGAATTAAACGCGTTTTTGACATCTAGCGTCACTACTGCGCAGTATTCCTTGGTGCCGTATCGCCATCTTTCACCTTCAATTGCTTCCGCTGCTATATTAACTACATCTTTAATGGCGTCAATTGTTGAGCGAGACTTTCGGAATTCGAATTGGTGGTTGGACAAAGCCCCTTTCTCCTCCGCTATTTTGAGCAATATGTTATAAATGATTCGCTCCAGGACCTTTCCCATTGTGTCCAGTAGGCATATCGGGCGATACGACGATGGGTCTCCTGGGGGTTTGTTTCCTTTTGGCAATAAAACGAGATGTTGCAGTTTCCATTGATTAGGGATTAGGCATTGTTGCAATAAAGATGTCTGGCCTTTTTTTGAACAGCGACTTTCACTGCTTTGTTAGGGATGCCGTCAGGTCCTGCCGTAAGAATCGCTAGTGACTGGCGAGATGTGTGAGCTGTTGCACACCATCTTGTTGGAACCACACATGTTCTTGTCAATGGTGATCGAATAGATCATGTAATTTAGGCCGGAGGAAATTCTCCAGCATTGCACACTATCGATCAGAAGTTCCAGTAACGGTAACACCGTTCTCTTCAAAAAAAAGTATGGACCCCATACACCAACATCAAAAACAGCACACCAAAACTGTAACCTTGGGACTATGAAGTGGTTGTTGGTGAATTTCCCTGGGATTATTTTGAGATCAATACCAGAAATTTTGCTTATTGACTGAGCCTGAAAGATGGAAATTAGCTTCGTCGGTACACATTAAAACATCTGTGCGGAGAATGTTCAGAAGGAGGTCTCGACACGCAACTGTACGGGTTTCCCAATCTCGTTCACTCAGTTCTTGCGCAACCATAATTTTGTAGAAATGCATTTTCAGCTCACGGTGAAGAATTGTGCGAACACTTCGATAAGCTCAATGCCGCCGCGTGTTTGCGTGCAGAACACCGTAGAGATTGCTATATGAAAGCCCTGACAGCGGCCACATTTTCCGCTCCTGTTTAAGTACGAGGTCGTACAGGAGACTTCTTTTTGAGTACAGAGCCGGTTTCTCTAAAGTTTGACACCCAAAGGCCTATTGTCAGGAACGGAATCACGTCGATCGAGTGTGAAGTGTATGCGAAAAGCAAGCTGCGTCGCAGTCGCCATTTTTAATGATTTCTTCGACAGCAAACGTACGGTGTACTCTCGTCCAAACCATTATGGCAACTGACAACCGCACGATTGTCGCTGTCTATCCCGCGTTTTGCTATCCCCACCCTAACCTTATCTACGTTCTCTTTAAATCGGGGAGTTCTTCCTGCCCCACCCTGTATAACGTTCTCTATCTGGTGGGATATACGTGATATTGTCCATTTTGAAATCTTTTACCCTGGCCAAACCAAATCACAAAAAAGTATTACAGTCAACAATTAGACCGACTGAAAGCAGCTCGAAGAAAAATGCCCGACATTGGTCAATCACAAAAGGCAGCTCTTCCACTAAGACAATGAGACAAATCCTGGCATTCCCCCTAAGGATTACCACCTTTCCAGAAGTTTGCCAAATCATTTATGCAATCGGAGAATGAGAAATCAGACCGTTGTCGAAAGTGTACTGAACTAGTTTTTTGACTTCTAAACCATTTTATAATATAAATGTGGCATAGAACAATTACCAGTATATTGGGATGCCATCATTATGAGCAACGGAAAATATTAAGATGACTGAAAACGATCCCATTTTAATTTTTTTATTTATTTTTTTTTTATTTAATGAAGTTCACGAAAAACCATATTATTTATGGGATGATCTAATACAAGCTTCCATGAGAGCGTTTTGAAAGCACGTGAAGAGAGCTTGAGAAACATCGTGGTACCTATATTGAAATGCGATCAGTTTTTAAAACCACTATCTGCCAAATGAACTTGGATCAATCAAAATGAAGTGAGCAGTCTTAACAAATAATTTAAAGGTGGTTGAAAAAGAGTACCCACTAACAGTAGCGCCTGGATCTTGTTACCAGGATGGTCCACAGTATTATGAATGCAATTTTGGCATTCCTTCGTAAAGGTCTCTCAGTCTAACTACCCGTATTACTATCAAGTCTTAAGTGTAAGTTATGTTAAGTTGAAGTGGCTGCTAGCTGAGAATCGCCAACACATTAAGACCAATAACAGGTCTATTGTGATACCACGTGGATCATGGGAGAACGTTTCTATCTACCTACCCGGAGGCTTTTGATATCGATATCTATCAGGCCGCCTGTAGGATGGCCAGTTAAGAACGATAGAAACAGAAATTTAAATAAAACAACAACGATGTGAGATATAAAATTGATTCTTGCTTTATTTTGAAGCTACATCATGCCATTATTTGTGGAATAGCACAGCATTTAAATGGCCGCCTCGGCTTCGCTGACGGTGCTTCAAGCGGTCGGTCCAATTTTTGATGATTCGGTCCAATATATATGGCTCTCGAGCTCTGGCCACAGAAGTCGGTTAATATCGCTCTATACCTGTGACCATTGACGGTAACGGTGTCTCTTTCCTTATTTCGAAAGAAATAAGCTCGGATGATGCCGCCATGCCATAAACCGCACCAAACAGTCAATCTTTGTGGATGCATTGATGCTTGGTCGAACACTTGTGGATTGTGTTCGCTACAATAACGACAATTCTGCCTGTTGACATAGCCGCTGAGCCAAAAATGGGCCTCGTCCGAGAAGATAATTTTTTGGTCAAAATCTAGATCTCCGGCCAACATTTCCAGCGCACAATTAACGAACTCACGGCGTGGTCTATGATCGTTCGGCTTCAATTCTTGCGTCAGCACAATCTTATATGGATATAGGCTCAAATCCAATCGCAAAATAAGCCGGGTTGACTCTGGCTGATCGGTGCCGAATCGACATTTCTGGGTGTTCTTCGATACTGGTCGCTACTGCGCCTAAATTTTCTTCATTTCGCACGAATCTCTTTCTGGTTGGTGGAGGAATAGTTTCTTCCTCTTCTTCATCCATGCAGATTCTACAAAGTCGTTCGCAAAAAAGACCCAGCTTTGTAGTCTTGCCTTGCCTAGTGATGACAATCCGACCGATTTTGTGCGGCGATTTGTCAGCATGGATGAGACGTGGGTCCACCACTACACGCCAGAAACGAAACAGCAGTCGAAGCAGTGGGTGGAAGCCGCTGGTTCAGCGCCAAAGAAAGCGAAGTCGATCGCATCTGCCGTAAAGGTCATGGCCAATGTGTTTTGGGATGCGAAAGGGATCCTGTTAATTGATTACCTTGAGAAAGGCAGAACAATTACAGGCGAATATTACTCCAACCTTCTTGACAAGCTGGATGCCAAAATTGGCGAGAAGAGGCGTGGCTCGAAGAAGAAAAAAAATTATCTTTCATCAGGACAATGCACCTGTACACAAGTGTGCGTTGGCGATGGGAAAACTGCGGGATTTGGGGTACGATTTGCTCGGCCATTCCCCCTATTCACCTGATTTGGCACCTTTAGACTTCCATCTGTTCCCAAACTTGAAGAAATTTGTTTCTGGGAAGCGCCTCGCATCCAATCCAGACGTTGAGAGGGCCGTAGATGAATATTTTCACAGCCTTCCAGACTCTCACTTTCGAGAAGGAATACTGATCTTGGAGAAACGCTGGACTAAGTGTGTTGAAGTCAAGGGAGATTATGTAGAAAAATAAAATCATTTTTTAACTGAAAATCGCAGTCTTTCATTGTCAGGCCGAGAACTTTTCACCTTGCCCTCGTACATGGCAATAGGATTCGATTCAACCGGATAATTGACTTTCCGAAAGTGAAGGAGGGGGCGAAGAGTTAAAGAGAAAGAGAGCAAACTGTATTTATTGACATCAAACTGTAGGCTATCAGCGCAGCAGAAATATTGGAATTAGAGGTCCCAGCAGTAAACTCTGTTATTTTTATAAGCCTTGATGTATCAGGTCATTCCGTAAAAAATGCGGGTTTTCGATTCCATCTAGTTTTCTTACTAAAGCGGGGTTTAGATGGGTCAATTTCCACCGTGCGGCTATTCACCAACCAAATCGCCGCACAGCCACACCATTTTCACAGTTGATATACAAGGTGCATTCAAAGTAAACAGAACTTTTTAAAAATAACAACAACAAAACGATTTTTGCCAAAACCGATTTATTTTATTCAAAATAGTCTCCTTCCAACTCAACACAGCGATTTGCACGGTGTAAAAGCATGCCGAATGAGTATTTTAGAACGTCAGCCGGGATGTCCTTCAGGATGTCGGTACAAGCCTTTTAGATGGCTTCTGTGTCCACAAAACGTTTTCCTTTCGGCAAATGCATTTTTCCGAGAAAGTAAAACTCGCACGGTGCCAAATCAAACGAATACGAAGAGTGGTTGACAGTTAAAATGCGATTTTTAGTCAAAAAATTGGTCACAAGTATCGATCGATGAGATGGCGCATTATCGTACAACAAACGCCAACTTCCTTCTGTACGATATCCTGCCGAATACGAATACGATGCACCAAACACTTCAAAACACCAAGATTGAATTGTGCATTAACGGTTTGCCCTGGTGGAACGAACTCTTCGTGGTCAATGCCCTTGGAATCGTAAAAGCAAATCAACATTTGTCTTCACTTTTGACTTCTCCAAACGAAATTTTTCGGGTTTTGGTTCGTCCGGTGCATTCCACTTGGCACTTTGACGCTCGGTTTCTCGATCATATTGAAAAAAACACGTTTCATCACCAATCAGAATGTTGCAAATGAAGATTTTGTTCTTTTTGGCCTCCTTGATGATGTCCTTCGAATATTAAATTCTGAGCAATTTTTGGTCGTCAGTCAACTTGGGCGGAACAAACCGTGCACACAATTTTCGGTAGCCCAAATGTTGGATCAAAATGCGATAAATTTATGTTTTTGAGATGATCAATTCCAATTCCATGAATATCAATGAAGATTTTGGCTGATCTTTGATGAATTCACGCACAGTTTTGATGAAATCTGCGGTGATCACGAATTTCGGTTAGTCAACATATTGCTCATCATTTATGTCCTCATGACCGTTTTTAAACCGCGTATACCACTCATAAATCCTGCCACGGGATAAACAATCATCATCGTAAACTTGGTTTATCAATTGAAACATTTCGGTAAAAGCTTTACGAAGTTTAAAACAAAACTTAATATTAGCTCTTTGCTCGATGCTCATTTTTGTACCGATGACACAAACAACCACTTCAGACGCAATAGCTCCGCTTCTACTCGTCCAAATGTCATGAATTATTGGCATTATGTCAATGGAGAATCCACCTTTTCGGTGCATGTAATTGCCAATAGATGGCCTCAGTAGAAGTACCTATGTTTAAGAAGTCCGGTCTACTTTGGAACGTACCTTATATACCGCACGGGACTAGTTCATTTTATTTGCAAATGTTGAGCAGTACAGATGTTCTACGTGGCGGTGTCGTAATAATTTTATTCACGACGATGATGCGACGGCGGAGCAACGCAGTGAAGTCGAAAGCTAGTCTAATTTGGCGCTTGCGATTTTAGTCACCTGCGGCCTTATCGAATTGCTATTGGCACAGTCGATTTTGGCCATGCGACCTAGTCGTGCGGCGGAAATAGACCGTGTAAACCCGAAAAAAATGAATATTGTGTGAAATATTAAGTGACTAAGGAGCATATTCGCCATGTTTGGTTTTGAGAATATTATAAAAACCATAATGCAACGTGAATTGTCTGAAGTCTATAGCAGAAAGGTCAAAAGTAAGAGCCAGTCCCAAAGTTTGGTTTAAAAAATTCCGAGAAGTAAATTATGGGCTTAAGGATTATCCGCTCTGGAAGACCAGTTGACTTGAATAATGATGCACTACGTAACACTCTGGATGAAATTCTATTCCCATCCGTTGAGATATTAGCCGAGAAGTTAAACTCTTCCAGTTCCATAGTGCATTGCATAGATATATATGTACCTAAAAGTGCTTAAAAGTCCTCTTAGTTCTAAAGTCTAAGATCGAAATCTGCAGCAATGAATAACAATGTGCTCTTTCTTTCTCTCTTGCTTAAATTTCTATCCGTTCCTCAACAAGATTGTTACTAGGGATGAGAAATTAGTTTCTTATGAAACCATTAAGAGTCACAGGCAGCGATTTCCCCCGAAAAGTACAGGGTGGGGCAAAAAAAACTCCCCCATTTGGGATGCTAATATAACTAAAAACAAACAAGATATCAAAGAGATAACTTTATTTCTAAATAATACACATAATGCAGTTTTTAAATTAAGTCTTAAAAATGATGTCACTCAAGTGGCGGCCTCCATTATCAATACACTGAGTAACCCTCTCTCGAAAGTTTTACATTACGCGGCGAGTCATTTCAGGCGGATTGTTAGCGACTTCTTGTGTTATTGCTTTCTTTAGAGCTTCCAAAGTTTGCAGACGATGTTTGTACACCTGGGCTTTAAGATATCCCCAGAGAAAGAAATCGCAAGGCGTCAAATCAGGCGAACGGGGTGGCCACCTGATTTCACCACGTAATGAGACAATATGCGCAGGAAACATTTCGATAGTTTTTTTAGGTTGCGCCAGGGATGTGTAATCTTCATAGATACTAATAGCATGCACGATTCGCAAACCTGAGTAATCGATTTCAGGAATACGCCTACGTACTAACACACACCCTACACACTTCGACCACTCTCCCCGCGGGACTGCCGTTAGGTATTACTTCGCGGGGCTGGTTAGCAATTTATGCTGTACTTTCTGCTTCTCGACGTATTCTTTCTTAAATTCGAAGATGCATTTGCACGTGCGTAATAAACGCGCAAATTTCCATCCATTTTTCCTCAGATTGTACCATATGATCTATGAGGAATGGAGGACTGGGAAGTTCGTTTCTCCAGTTTTCAAATCGCCTACAGTAGAAGACTGCATGCTCCGTATCTTCCTCCTGGTCTGAACATTCTGGACACAACGGAGAGCTATCGCGTCCAAACCGGTAAAGATATTTGCGATAACCTCCATGGCCAGACAGGAACTGCGTGAGGTGGTAGGTGCAGTTCCCATGTGCTCGGTTTATCCAAATGTCGATGGTGGGGATTAATTTGTAGGTCCATTTGCCTTTAACCGCATTATCCCATGGATCTTGCCACACAGCTCTTGAAGCTGCATTTTCTTCTTCTATAACCCTTCTTCTTTTGCTAGCCTCTTGATGGCTCGAGCCTCTCCGATTGTAGATTCTCTGCATCTCGTTCGCGAGGATGTCGATAGGAACCATTCCTGCTATGACAAAGGCTGCTTCGTCAGAGATAGTTCTAAAACCACTGATGGTCCTTATAGCGCAGAGTCTGTAGGCTGATGTAAGTTTCCTCCTTGTTTCTTTGGTCGCGAGAGCCCCCGCCCAAACCGGAGCCGCATAAAGAAGGACTGAGCTGACAACTCTGGATAGTAGGATCCTCCTAGCGTATCCAGGTCCTCCAATATTGGGCATTGAGAGTGCTGCCTGAAGTCGTGACGCTTTTTCGCTCGAATAATCAACATGCTGCTTAAACCGCAGTCTATTGTCGAGCATTACTCCTAGGTATTTGATTGCTTCTTTGAATCTGCTTCACTGATTTGTTTTGCTACTGTAACAACAGCGATGTCGTCAGCAAATCCAATTATATTCACTTTAGGTGGCAGTGATAGTCGTAAAACTCCGTCGTACATTATGTTCCATAGTAATGGGCCCAGCACCGATCCTTGCGGGACCCCAGCTGTAACATCGTAGTACTTCACTCCTTCGTCGGTATCAAACCTCAGTTTCCTGTTGGTAAAGTAGCTCGCCATTATCTGCAGCATGTAAGATGGTGTATCCATCCTAGCAAGAAATCTTCTTATAGTGGGCCAGTCTGCCGAATTAAACGCGTTTTTGACATCTAGCGTCACTACTGCGCAGTATTCCTTGGTGCCGTATCGCCATCTTTCACCTTCAATTGCTTCCGCTGCTATATTAACTACATCTTTAATGGCGTCAATTGTTGAGCGAGACTTTCGGAATTCGAATTGGTGGTTGGACAAAGCCCCTTTCTCCTCCGCTATTTTGAGCAATATGTTATAAATGATTCGCTCCAGGACCTTTCCCATTGTGTCCAGTAGGCATATCGGGCGATACGACGATGGGTCTCCTGGGGGTTTGTTTCCTTTTGGCAATAAAACGAGATGTTGCAGTTTCCATTGATTAGGGATTAGGCATTGTTGCAATAAAGATGTCTGGCCTTTTTTTGAACAGCGACTTTCACTGCTTTGTTAGGGATGCCGTCAGGTCCTGCCGTAAGAATCGCTAGTGACTGGCGAGATGTGTGAGCTGTTGCACACCATCTTGTTGGAACCACACATGTTCTTGTCAATGGTGATCGAATAGATCATGTAATTTAGGCCGGAGGAAATTCTCCAGCATTGCACACTATCGATCAGAAGTTCCAGTAACGGTAACACCGTTCTCTTCAAAAAAAAGTATGGACCCCATACACCAACATCAAAAACAGCACACCAAAACTGTAACCTTGGGACTATGAAGTGGTTGTTGGTGAATTTCCCTGGGATTATTTTGAGATCAATACCAGAAATTTTGCTTATTGACTGAGCCTGAAAGATGGAAATTAGCTTCGTCGGTACACATTAAAACATCTGTGCGGAGAATGTTCAGAAGGAGGTCTCGACACGCAACTGTACGGGTTTCCCAATCTCGTTCACTCAGTTCTTGCGCAACCATAATTTTGTAGAAATGCATTTTCAGCTCACGGTGAAGAATTGTGCGAACACTTCGATAAGCTCAATGCCGCCGCGTGTTTGCGTGCAGAACACCGTAGAGATTGCTATATGAAAGCCCTGACAGCGGCCACATTTTCCGCTCCTGTTTAAGTACGAGGTCGTACAGGAGACTTCTTTTTGAGTACAGAGCCGGTTTCTCTAAAGTTTGACACCCAAAGGCCTATTGTCAGGAACGGAATCACGTCGATCGAGTGTGAAGTGTATGCGAAAAGCAAGCTGCGTCGCAGTCGCCATTTTTAATGATTTCTTCGACAGCAAACGTACGGTGTACTCTCGTCCAAACCATTATGGCAACTGACAACCGCACGATTGTCGCTGTCTATCCCGCGTTTTGCTATCCCCACCCTAACCTTATCTACGTTCTCTTTAAATCGGGGAGTTCTTCCTGCCCCACCCTGTATAACGTTCTCTATCTGGTGGGATATACGTGATATTGTCCATTTTGAAATCTTTTACCCTGGCCAAACCAAATCACAAAAAAGTATTACAGTCAACAATTAGACCGACTGAAAGCAGCTCGAAGAAAAATGCCCGACATTGGTCAATCACAAAAGGCAGCTCTTCCACTAAGACAATGAGACAAATCCTGGCATTCCCCCTAAGGATTACCACCTTTCCAGAAGTTTGCCAAATCATTTATGCAATCGGAGAATGAGAAATCAGACCGTTGTCGAAAGTGTACTGAACTAGTTTTTTGACTTCTAAACCATTTTATAATATAAATGTGGCATAGAACAATTACCAGTATATTGGGATGCCATCATTATGAGCAACGGAAAATATTAAGATGACTGAAAACGATCCCATTTTAATTTTTTTATTTATTTTTTTTTTATTTAATGAAGTTCACGAAAAACCATATTATTTATGGGATGATCTAATACAAGCTTCCATGAGAGCGTTTTGAAAGCACGTGAAGAGAGCTTGAGAAACATCGTGGTACCTATATTGAAATGCGATCAGTTTTTAAAACCACTATCTGCCAAATGAACTTGGATCAATCAAAATGAAGTGAGCAGTCTTAACAAATAATTTAAAGGTGGTTGAAAAAGAGTACCCACTAACAGTAGCGCCTGGATCTTGTTACCAGGATGGTCCACAGTATTATGAATGCAATTTTGGCATTCCTTCGTAAAGGTCTCTCAGTCTAACTACCCGTATTACTATCAAGTCTTAAGTGTAAGTTATGTTAAGTTGAAGTGGCTGCTAGCTGAGAATCGCCAACACATTAAGACCAATAACAGGTCTATTGTGATACCACGTGGATCATGGGAGAACGTTTCTATCTACCTACCCGGAGGCTTTTGATATCGATATCTATCAGGCCGCCTGTAGGATGGCCAGTTAAGAACGATAGAAACAGAAATTTAAATAAAACAACAACGATGTGAGATATAAAATTGATTCTTGCTTTATTTTGAAGCTACATCATGCCATTATTTGTGGAATAGCACAGCATTTAAATGGCCGCCTCGGCTTCGCTGACGGTGCTTCAAGCGGTCGGTCCAATTTTTGATGATTCGGTCCAATATATATGGCTCTCGAGCTCTGGCCACAGAAGTCGGTTAATATCGCTCTATACCTGTGACCATTGACGGTAACGGTGTCTCTTTCCTTATTTCGAAAGAAATAAGCTCGGATGATGCCGCCATGCCATAAACCGCACCAAACAGTCAATCTTTGTGGATGCATTGATGCTTGGTCGAACACTTGTGGATTGTGTTCGCTACAATAACGACAATTCTGCCTGTTGACATAGCCGCTGAGCCAAAAATGGGCCTCGTCCGAGAAGATAATTTTTTGGTCAAAATCTAGATCTCCGGCCAACATTTCCAGCGCACAATTAACGAACTCACGGCGTGGTCTATGATCGTTCGGCTTCAATTCTTGCGTCAGCACAATCTTATATGGATATAGGCTCAAATCCAATCGCAAAATAAGCCGGGTTGACTCTGGCTGATCGGTGCCGAATCGACATTTCTGGGTGTTCTTCGATACTGGTCGCTACTGCGCCTAAATTTTCTTCATTTCGCACGAATCTCTTTCTGGTTGGTGGAGGAATAGTTTCTTCCTCTTCTTCATCCATGCAGATTCTACAAAGTCGTTCGCAAAAAAGACCCAGCTTTGTAGTCTTGCCTTGCCTAGTGATGACACTTATTGTAACGCAGACATACAATCTGTTGAGAGAAATCAAATACTTAGAGCGTTTTAGGGCTAGCTTCGGTCAAATCCGTTTTGTCGCTAGACATGTCCACTTGTCCACCTAAGATTTGTACTCTCGATAGCATACAGCTTAAGTTTGAGTTTACAAGTAGCGATTGGTATACCTAAGGAGCCTTTGTCCGGCAGGATGGGTATACTCGTAGTTGTTCCTATTCTGAGTTCATCTGCCTTACAATTCCCTGTAATGTCCCTATCCCCGGCATCCAACACAAGTGTATACTGAACTGCTCAGCCATCTCCGCGAGAGACAATCGGCAGTCTAGAGCTATTAAAGAATCTATGGAGGTCGATTCGAGGGATTTGATTGCTGCTTAGCTGTCTGAAAAGATGCGAATATCTCTAGCATATATCACGTTATTCTTTAGCCAACATAAGACTTCTCTAATCGCCATTATTTCCGCCTGGAACACGCTACAATGATTTGGTAGACGGAAGGAGAAGTTAAGATTAAACCTGTCAGAGAAAACACCTCCACCAACTTCGTCCTTAGTTTTTGAGCCATCAGTGTAGAGTCTAAAGTAGAAGCTATAAAAAAAAAAACTCTGTGCAGCTCCTCGGCATGGACGTCTTAAATTCAGGATGTTGCTCAAAGTTTTTGCTCACAGGTGTAGTGCTTTGCTGCAAATACATAGTCAAAATGTGGACTGTCCTCTCAGTTCTTTAATATGCAAAGACAAGCAAAGGATTGCTGTGGCTCGTGAAGATCTATGTAAATGTCTATTACAACTTTTTCTTCACAGATGACGCTACTTTCCTAGGAACAGTCAATAAATGAAAGAGTGTCTTTGTTTGATGAACCATAAATATAATGTGAAGTTAATCAGTACATTGCTTGGCTACCAATGATTAAGAGGCAGAGTGGGTTGCTGAAGACCACGTGATAGATAGCGCTTCCTTATGATTATTATGTGATGCATATGTCTCGTTTGATCTTGGCTTTTCAAAATAAGAAGCCGTTTAGTAGAGGAATAAAAAGAGCAAAGCATTGGCCATTGGCTGTATTCATACTACAGCAAATACATGTCTAGACAGCAAACCACTTATAGCTCTAGTCACTTTCATTCTTCGTGAAACTTATATCCATGACATAACTACGCCCAAGTACGTTATGTTACCTTATGTAATTTCTCAAGAAGTTTAAACGTTCTTAACGTTCTCTTCATAATCTCTAGCTGAACGTTATCGCATTGAGTTTGTAAACATTTTACAAAGCAGATTTAACGTGCTTCTTAATTAAACGAGAAAAACACAATGAAAATACTACGCTTCATCTCTTAAGCATGCCTTATCTTATCTATCTATTGATTCCAAAAATAACCACACACAACATAACACAAATAAACATCAAGATCGCACATTTTATAACAGAGTCACCAACTTTCCACTCACATTACTAACATTCTTTACCACATCCATCAACGTTCTAATCTTCAAGTACACACTCTTTGCAATCAACTCTGCAATAATGACTTCATTCCACTTACCTTGGGGCTACGAAGTTGATAAGACGCTCCAAGTTAGCTAACGCAACCGAGAGATACGCCTCAAGCTTCAAGTGCCACTTCGATTGCAACTTGTTATGAAAGCCTACTCACTGGTCCCCACTCTATCTATTTTTTTTTTTTTTTTTCAGAAGTAACAGAACTAGAACCACATCTTTGCCTATCGATGAATAACACACAGTCTTGACCTGAGCTACAATCAGGCAGAGAGAGGTAGAAGAAGAAGTCTAGAGTTTCATTTCAAACCGATTGCAATACGACTACTATGAACATGAAGAATGGATTCTCGACACTTAACCGATGGCTCGGCAAGAAGAGCAAATGTAAGTTTGTAGCCCTTAATCATAAGACATTTGCCCGTTTTATAGCATTTCTTGTTTCTCACCAGCCAATGGCAATTTGTCCAAATCAACGACCAATCTAAGCGTAACCACGTCCACCACAAACATGGATGTCTCTAGTCAAATGGAACAGAATAGGATAACACCGCTGCCGGTGGCAACTAGTAATGCCCCTTTCGAGCAGACCTTTCGTATTAAAGTCTTGCTGCCAAAGGATCAGCTGTATGTGGCACGATTGGGCGCCAGAGTAGAGCTGCAGAAGCTCCTAGAGCTGGTGTGCGAGAACAAACAAATGGATCCCGATAAGTACGAGTTTCGTCATCCAGGTGAGTTTTACTTGCATAGTATTCACTATAGCCCCTCTAATAATATTTTTATCTATCTCCCTAGCTGATCCTAGTCAAGTTTTCAGTTGTGACCTAACAATCGGCGCTGTGGGATTGTCCGAGATCCGTATGTGTCACAAGTCGGAGACCTATGACACATTCAACGCCGACGAGATCATAAAACTACATCGCACCACGGCTGGACGGGACTCAGTTTCCTCATCTGAGTTTAGCAGTCGAAACTCAAAGCACACCATTAAGACGCCGAGTCCGTATAGCTCGAGCAATTCACTGAATTCAATGGATTCTACCGGAATGAACTCAAACTACCGTCATTCCACACCAAAAGTGATTATCCAACAAGCAGCACCACCGGTAGCTCCGACGAGGAAGAAGCGATTGGCGCCGAGGCCTCCAAGTCAGAATTCTATACCAGAGAAGGGCGTACCTTCACCAGTAGCAACCATAAAGCCGCCATCCCCCGAAAAGGCAAAGTCTCCCAAAACAAACGGTCTGCAGCCCATTCCACGAAAGGACTTCCATGTCTCATCGCCGAACCTAAGTCAGACGCTGGAACTGAGTGTTCTCAGCACCCACGACTTCCACAAGAGCAACCTCTCGGTGGATTGTAATGGGAACACCAAAGGTAGTCCAAATAACAATAAGAGCTCTGTCGAACAAAATGGTCATCATGTGGAGGCGAATGGCGGGGTTGGCTTGAAGAGACCAATGTCGTTGCATATTCTAAGCAAGAAGGACGCGGTTAACTCTGCCAAGTGCAATGGCGAGGTGGCAGTGAAAAACGCTCGCAACTCTTACAACAGCGTTCAAAATCTATCAACCATCGGCACGCCTGATCTGCCAGAGCCGTCGCCTCGGAAGAAGGTGGTGAAAGCTAAGAAAGCTCCAGCACCTCCACCAAGGTCCCTGCAAAGTCCAACGGAGACAATCGAGGAATCACTTCCAACTCCCGAGGATGAGGAGCCACCACCTCTTCCGACGTTGGAGCCACCACGCCCGGTCGCCCTTCCAAGATCCTCGACGGGCCGATCGACACCAGAACCCACGGAGTTGTTAGTTGTGGGCAACACCCAAAATGTTTCCAAAACTATGCTAAATCGCAGTCTAACTCCAGAACCACGAGGGCTATCGGGCGCAGAAGTTTCAGCAGCGACACCGGACGATGGCTCCGATACTCAATCTAAACAAGCTGATTCCGGGATTGGAGAGCCTCTCGCACCATCACCGATGCCCTCATCCGTGCAGAACTCTCCAACGCAATGCAAGTCACCCTTTGAATCCAGCTCCGATGATGATGAGATGATCAAGGTCTACAACCTGAAGCTCGGCAAAACGATCGTGAAGACATTGTCGGACCACAAAACGTTCGAAGATCTTACGGTTTTATCCACAGACGAGTCGGAGCTAACAGATCAGACACGCACTCCAGCCGAGACTTGTTCAATTAAATCGGAGACAGCTTCGTGGTCGAATTTTACGATTCCGGCTCCGGCGAACTTTGCTGATACCTCTAAAGGGGAAGCTCTGCCAGATACACCAATCACACCAATAATTAAGGAACGCCCAGCATTGGATTTCACGTCTTTGACATTGGAGCAGACAACAATCAGTCCTGTGGAAAGCCCAGAACCGCCTATGATAAAGGTGGTCGAAGAGAAGAAGCTAAGTAATTCCGACATTGAGGACGGATTTAAAGGTCAAAAGAAGGATAACAACAAAAATGATGCGACCATAACTGAAAAGAAGACGATCATTAGGGACGAATATGATCCCGAAGATCACCACAAACCAACAGTGATCGTGGAGAAGCGATCGATCATCACACAGCACACGCCATCGATCACCGATCCCGATGGCATAGGAGAACAAGAAGCCAAAGTGATAAACGAAATGGACACCATCATCAATAGCATTGAAACGATCATACAACAGCAACCCTTGATAAGCACTCTGGAACGATTGGGAGTCACTGAAGAGGAAGAGGAGGACCTCAGGGATACCAAGATCTATAAGAAACGCAGTAGCATCACTTTGAACACGAACATCCTCAAGCATCGTCGTAGTATCACACGGTCAGACTCATTCCACTCGACCCGTCAGCAGCAGGTTGAGGAAGTCACACTACGCACAGAGAATGGTTTGCCCACTCGCAGTTCATCATTCCTTTCGCTGGCTAAATTTGGCTCTGAAAATCAGCACAGTCCTCCCGCGGATGACAACCTCGGTCGCCGACGATCTTCAAGTGAACTGAGCATTGGAGAGTCGCCCAGCCTTCAAAGCGTTCAAGTAATGAAATCAATTCTGAACTCCCGCAAGAACAGCTTGACCAGCCAGAGCAGCACCGAAGAACCGAAGACCCCTCCCTCATGTGATACTAGCCATTCCACGGAACAATCATCACCAAAGAGTAAACTTTTAAGAAACCAACTCTCAAAGGCAACCGAAGAGAAGATCTACCGATATTCAGGGCCACCCAGTATCAATTTTTCGACTTGGAGCGAACGCCCTAAAGTCCAAGTGTCGATAAAGAACGAGGGAGACTACATATTTGGCGGCAAGACCAGTGGGGGACACAATGCCACCACGACAGCCACGGTAAACTTAGTTCAGCAGAGAAACTACCGAAATTCCACACCAGACCCGGCGGTGAACCGACTGCCATTTGTAAGAAGCGTGGAGTACAAGAAGACCACGTCCGTCATGGCACCTCTAAGGGAGACCAACTCAAGATATTCCATTGCAAAGGAACCGGTGACTCCACCGCCAACACCACAGCCGCAGACTTCATCGCCGCCAACGACGATACCAAAGCCAAAGTTCATCCTCGGTGGCCGGATGTCCAACCCCTCGCCGGTAGTCAGAGGTTTCGCACAAACGACAACGCCAGCACCACAATCAATCAATAGCAGCACACTTCCACGAAGTCATACCCCTTCCACCGTGTCCCTTCTCCGATCGACATCAGTGACACAGGCCGACATGAAACCCAAACCTGCAGCGGAGCCTTCTCAGCCTGCTTTTGGACAGGGCACACTGCGCAAGACCGGTTTGAAGGAGAAAATTCTAGCCGCACAAGAGAGCGAGACTCCCAAACCAACACCGACTGTCCTCACTACTCCAGAAAGTGCCAAAATCGAGCTTAAGATCACCAAAACTTACATCCCCGAGAAGACTCACAGTCCCGTGGAATACTCACCGCTAAAGACAGTGCCTGCAGCGCCTCCACCACCGCCCATCATTCGAGCGGTTGTCACCAAGCAGAACTCAAACGGTGCACCAACTTCGCTAACTATTGATCCCAGAGATCAACTGCTCTCAGCGATAAGGGGCTTCAAGCGGGACGAGCTTAAGAGGATATAAATGCATCCCCAACAGTGGATAGAGTCACAAAAGATATTAAGAGGTGCCCCACATGGCACGAATGTCTAAAATAAAAATTCTAATAATTATTATTATTATATGAAATGTTGTTAACATACTTAGTAATGAATTTATTTATACGAGAGAAGTATATATTTGTGTATATTTTGTTAACCTTTGTCCCGGCTCTGGGGAGGATTAAATCTGCAGCCAGCCGGGGATAGTAACCTAACCTACTTATTGAGAAGGAGTTTTATTATTTTTTTTTTTTTTTTGTAAATTTCATTGGATTTGTAATTTTATTAGCTTGTAAATGATTATTATTTTTGTTTTATACATAAATATTATTTTAAATAAAAAAAAAAAATAAATAAATAAATAAAAACAAATTAATGGAGATTTGTGGCGGTTTTTTCATGGCTCGTGGCAAGTGCTCTTGCTCTTGAGTGGGTTAGTACACTCATACCTTACTATACGGCGGCTCTTTATACTACCTTTCGCTATAACGGCGTTTTTTTAAGTCTCTGTTTCCGTTTTACGGTCAATATTTTTCGTGATAACGGCCTTAAAAAAAATTTAAAACGCAATATCATTTTTCTTGTGCAGTCGAATCGAGAGACTTATACAGGATATCTCTCTTTTTGGTACCGAACCACAAAACATAGAAAAACAAAAAAAAAAAAACGTTAGATACCCGGAAATCCGTTTTGGTGTAATTAGGCAATATTTCGTCGAATGGGTGCAATGGGTTGCTAATTGAAAGCGAATTGAACCTTTATTTCAAACGACGAAAAATCTGCATCAGGATATAAGGTGTCAAAAGAACATTTGACTCTTCTTGGTGCTAACGCTGCAAGCTTAAGCCGCTATTGGTGTACTTGTCTGAAAATCCGAGAGCTTTCAAGGGACTGAACAAGAAAGATTTGCCAGTCACTTGGAAATCGAACAAAAAGGCTTGGATGACAAAAGCACTCTTTGAAGATTGGTTTAAGAATTATGGTAAACTGGGGCACATTCGTCATCGGGGCACATTCGTCATTGCAGATTTTACTAAGATCGTCGAGGTGTAAACCAATCATTTAAACGCCGAAGGCATCCTACGGCGAACATATGGGATGCTATGTAGTTTGGCACCTCTAGTTAGCTGGGAAAAAAAAGTTACGACTGGTTGTTTATTTTTTTTGCTCCTGCTTGTAATTTCTCACTTCAGGTAAGTAAGCATTTTTTTATGTTGTTTTTGTGTAAATAGAAGTGAAATCTTGTAAATAGTATTATTTAACATTGAATTTTAAGTTAAGTCAACTAAATCAACTTTGGCTTTTATTTTTATTTTTTTAGAAAATATATTAAAAAAAGGAAATGTAAGACACTGGGATACATTCGGCATTTGTTGAAGGGGCACATTTGGCAAATGCTTAATGTACCCCTAAGTTTAATAATAAGACGTAGCTTACCTACATACATAGTCTTCAACCGGTTGACATTGCAGTATTTGGCCCTTTCAAGAAACTCTGCCGAACATCGGGCTCTCATCTGACAGCCGCATCTACGTAAACGAAAGCTTAACATCTTGTAATCACTTGATTCTACTGAAGCGACAAAGAACCATTTCGAGTGTGTTTACCAGAGGTGGACAAGTTTACGTGCGAGCCAGTGCAGCAGAACCAATGCTTTTGATTACCTCACTGGAAAGCTTGAGATCTATTGCCGATGATACAATGTCCAATGGAGATGATCGAGATGAATAATTGTAAGCTGAGTTCGATGCAGTGTTATTTCACTTCTTTCTTTGATTTTTTATTCTATTTTTTTATTCTCATAGGCCAAATCTCTGAATGTTGTGCTCATCTTACTTGTGTCTCGTTTTCTATCTGTCTTAGGGGTGATTTTTATTTTGCGTTCTTTGAAAATGATTAACAACAATGTTACTGCAGTTGATGACATAAACTTAAATTTGCGTGTAATGGTTGATATTTTGTGTAATCAAGTTAGTGGTCTTCGCGTATGCCACATTAACGCTCAAAGTTTATACCCAAAAATAGACGAATTTCGACATGTCTTTAGAGGGTCAAGTATTGACATGATATGTGTGACGGAGACTTGGTTTCAAACCGATTTTTCTGATACTTTGTGTAGCTTGGATGGCTACAAACTGATTCGCACTGATAGGAGTGATAGAATTGGAGGTGGAATAGCTACTTACGTGCGTAACTGCATTAAAGTTAAGCGTATTGTTTGGTCGGATGCTGCGTCTCCAATCGAATATAGTTATAGTATTGACATTTTTAACGGTGAGAGTAAATGTTTACTTGGAGTTGTATATATGCCTAATAAAAATGTTGACCTGTCACCTTTCTTTTCTACTCTTGAAAATATCTCCTGACTATATAAATAAATTATTATATGCGGTGACTTCAACTGTAACCTACTTAACAGGGAGACGTCAATGTCACTTATAGAAAGAATGACCATTCTTGGCTTAACTACCCTTAATTCTAACAATCCAACTCACTTTATGGGCTCCGCGGCTACTTTGCTAGATTTGTTTTTTGTGAATAATCCCCAAGACTCCTTCCTTTACTCCCAGTTATCAGCGCCTGCATTTTCAAAACATGACCTCATTTTTGCGACTTTTAAAATGAACGTACAAAATACGCCTATCGTGTACGAGTATAGAGATTTTCGAAGATTCGACTTGAATCGATTGGAAGAACATATTTTTCGTGTGAATTTGCAGCAAATTTACCTTATGACCTCTCCTAATGACCAGGTCAATTTTCTACAAAATTCTGTCAAATACTTGTTTAACACACATGTGCCACTTAAGTCAAAATATATTCAAAGTGATAGAAGTGCATGGTTTTCACATGAAATTTACGGAATAATTAAGCAACGAGATATGGCGTACAAACGTTGGAAACGTTTTAAGCTCCCCGAATTGTATAATTCATTTCGTGTTTTAAGAAACAGAGTCTGCATTAAGATTAGGAAAGCTAAAACTCGACTCTACTCAACACGTCTTAGCAGAAATTTGCAGGCAAAAACTTTGTGGAAAAACATACGGGAGCTTGGTGTTAGTTGCCTAAAAGAACTGTGTTCTGAAACATTAGTCCAGATACACTTAATGCTGAATTTGCCAAAGTTCAATATGCCTCACCAAATCTTTTTGTTTCGCAATCAGCTGATACCGACATTAACTCTGGTGGTGATAGGTTTCAATTTACTAGAATATTTGAGACAGATGTCATAAGAGCTATTCTGAAAATAAAATCTAAATCTATAGGCTTCGATGATATGCACCCACTATTCGTTAAGATAATTTTGCCTCATATATGCACTTCCTATTCGTACTCACATTTTTAATTCTATTATTTTAACTAGTTCTTTTCCAGTAGCCTGGAAGATCGCCAAGGTGATACCCGTAGTGAAAAAGTCTGCTACTCGCTCATCTCCCTCCGACTTCAGACCAATATCAATACTTCCCTATTTATCTAAAGTATTGGAAAAGCTCCTGCATGAGCAAATATCCAATTTTATTTTAAAGCAACCAACTTTTGAACAGTCGCCAGTCGGGTTTCAGGAAAAAATACAGCTGTGTTTCAGCCATTTTAAAAGTTACGGACGACCTCAGATGCGCTATTGACTCTGAATTGGTGTCATTTTTAGGACTGCTTGACTTCTCGAAGGCTTTCGACACGGTGAATCACAACGTATATTCAAAATGAAGAACTCCTTTCGGTTTTCTGATTCGGCTGCTAATTTAATATTTTCTCACCTCTCCGGAAGGAGTCAAGCCGTCGTCGTAGGCAGGAAGTCATCAGGTTTCATTAACTTATCGTCCGGAGTACCTCAAGGCTCAATACTTGGGCCTTTATTATTTTCTTTTTTCATAAATGACCTCCCACTTGCTCTATATAAGCTGTAAACTAGGTATGATTGTAGACGCGGCTGATAAACTAAACAGCGACCTTAAAAGTATTATGTATTGGTCAAAAACAAATAAGCTTTTTTTAAACCCAAACAAATGCAAGTGCTTAGTTATTTATAAAAATAAACTCGACTTAAGCTATTTTCCAGTTATTTACTTGAACAACCCTGAAATAGAATATGGTATGTCGATAAAGCTAGGAACTTAGGAATTTGGTTCAACTCCACGGTTAGTTGGGACTATCACGTTCAGTTGTCAATTGGCAAGATATATGGCTGCTTACGAAGCTTATCCTTATCCAAATACTTCACACCGCAACATATCAGACTGAAGCTAGCAAAAACTATAATTCTTCTGGTTCTACTCTACGGATGTGAAGTTTTTTGCAGTCTCAATTAAGAAACGAAGAGAAACCTTACCGTGGCTTTTAACAATGTTGTTAGATAGGTATGTCTACAACCTAAAGCGTTTTGATCATATATCGAACTTTTCCAGAACCATTTTAGGATGTAGTCTTCATATTTATATTAAATACTGTGCCCTTAAGACATTCAATGTCGTGCTAATTACCAAAGAACCGCGTTATCTGTATGAGAAAATTGAACTGTCAATGTCTAATCGTTCCATTATAATCATACAACCGAGGTTCACATGCACAAATTCTGAACGCCAATTTTTTGTTTATGTTATCAAGCAGTGGAACTCCTTACCCCTAGACATAAGAAAACTCCGTGGCACAAAGCATTTTGAGATGGCTCTATTCCGGTATTTGGCAGATGGATCTTAATTTAAAATCAATTTTTGTACTTTTATAAAATCAAATCAAATTAAATAATTCTTCTTTGATATTCTCCTATAATATTGTATTTAAAATTTTGTTATCTGAAGTAATATATGTATAACATTAACTTTTGCGCTTAAAGACTATAAGTTCATTGTAAAAGATGTTGAAGTAATAAATATATGAAATAAAATATAAAAATAAATAAACATCCTTCAATGCGCCAACTAAGGGAAACAAATAACTATTTATGATGTGGCCAAACTGACTGCCTTTCCAGAAGTCATTTTCATCGCAAATGGTGGGTTTAGAGCAACTGGAATATATCACCCTTGATTCGCAGGTACTTCAAGAAAAAGAATTTGCCTTGGAATTGGTAACGGAAAATGATTCAAACATTCAGGTCAATGCAAACGTTACCGCATTAGAACCTTTGCCACCAGAACAAATGCAGCCAATGCCGCTTGCAAGCATTCAAGCAAAAATAACGCGTGAAATGATTCACCCAATTCATCGCTTACATGCAGCCAAGCAACAGAAAGGAGCGGATCTTCTCGGATCTTAACAAGCTCCACGGAAAAGCGCAGAGCAGAGGACAATGATGCCAGAACAGTCCAAACCGAAGCAAGTCTTAAAAGCGATTCAACTTACAACATAAGCTTTCTTCGAAGAGCTAATATTTCAACTTGGGTGTTTTTTATTTTTGTTTGTGGGCGCCGTGGCGTAAGTGGTTAGTGCGTCGGATCACTACGCATGAGGTTACAAGTTCGAATCCCAGAAAACACCAAAAAGTTTTTTCACGGTCCCACCTCTCGCGAGCGTCTGACAAACATCCGAGAGTACCGTTGTCATGAAAAAGCTTCTCAAATCGCCGTTCGGAGTCGGCATTAAACGGTAGGTCCCTTCCATTCGTGTGAAAAATAAAACGCACACAACATGAATGGTTGCGAGAAGCTAGGCCCTGGCACTTTAAAGAGCTGTTGCGCCAAATATTTGTATTTGTATTTTGTTTTTAAAACCCCTAATTGAAGGCATTTCTGTAACTCTGAAAAGTGAAATAAAATTGAAAATACCTAATCCTACGAACAAAATATTGTTTTATTGAGGGTCACGGGGGTAGGATGCTCAGGTGGACCCTCCATCCTTCTCGATCCTCCGCCATCGACTCCAACTCGTCAGAAGGAATCCCTAGACGGCTCCAGGAGAGATGCCGGACTTGGTCCAATCATCTATTTCTAGGCCTACCGCGGGGTCGCCTACTTGATGCCACGGCTACCATGGCACGTCTTGGAAGCCGGTCTGGGGGCATACGCACTACGTGACCAAACCATCGAAGCATAGATCGTTCCGTTCGGAGAAGTAGCTGCTCAACATTGAGCGCCTTGCGTACTCTGGTGTTGCGCACTCGATCCCTACGAGTTATTCCAGCAACACCGCGAAGGAACCTCATTTCGGCAGCTTGTACCCGCGATCTTATTCTTTCGGTCACTACCCAAATTTCATGACCATAGGTGAGAGTTGGAACATACACCGAGTTAAAAACCGAAAGCTTAGCTTGAACACTAAGTTCAGGCTTCCTTATAACAGATTGGCCAAGCTCTCTCAAAATTGATCTAGCCTGACCAATTTTAACCAATTCTACAGGATAACTCGGCATTGCTCCTCCCATCACTCGTGAATAGGACCCCGAGGTACTTAAACTTATCCACCTGCTTCAGTGGAACTCCACTAACATGCAAAGTGCACTGAATGGGTTTTTTGGAAACGACCATTACTTCTGACTTGTTCACGTTGATCTTCATTCCAGCATCACCACAAACGGCTAAAAGCCTTTCGAGTGCGCGCTGAAGTTCGGCTTGAGAGCACCCAAGGATGACCAAATCATCCGCAAAGAGCAGATGACTAATCCTTAGGTCTCCCACTTCGAAACATTCCCCGCCACGGCTGCGCTGCAACATCCAATCCATATATACAATGAAGAGGAGAGGTGACAAAACGCACCCCTGGCGGAGTCCAACGCCCACAGTGAAAGGTATTGATTTAACACCGTTTATCCGAACACAGCTTCTACAGTTTGTATATAAAGACTGAATCGCCCTTAACAGAGAATCATCAATTCCATACTCCTGCAGAACACTCCAGAGTTTGCGTCGAGGAACCCTATCATATGCTTTTTCCAAATCTACAAAACAAGTGTAGACAGGTTTGGCATACTCCCAGGCCTTCTCAAGAACCATTCTGAGAGTGAATAACTGGTCGGTTGTGCTTCTACCGGGACGAAAACCACACTGCTCAACCCCCAAACTGTCCTCAACCACTGCTCTGGAACGCGTTTCTAGCACCTTAGCGAAGACTTTTCCAGGGAGACTTAAAAGGGACATACCCCTATAGTTGGCGGAATCTCTTTTGTCCCCTTTTTTAAAAAGAGGAACTATCACTCCCATTTACCAATCACCAGGTGTTTCACCGCATTCCCAGGCCACTTTAATGACACGCGAGAGCCATTGCACTCCCTCTTTACCTAAAGCCTTGAGCATTTCTGGCCGAATTTCATCCACACCAGCAGATTTGCCAACCTTTAGCGCTTTGATCGCCAAAGTTACTTCCTCTACCGTAGGACTACTTTCCGCCCAACTCTCGACAATAGGTCTATTATCTTCGGTGCCCTGTTCGGGATTGAGCAATTCTGAAAAGTGCTCGCTCCATCTGCGTAAGATGTCTTTCTCATTGGAAAGGAGTGAACAGTCTTCTTCTTCTTCTTCCTTTTATCAGCGAGGCCATGATCCGAAAACAAGGGATCACAACCCTCCCACTTCACCGCATTTCAGGAGTGAACAGTCTTTGGATTTAACTCTTTCAACGATATTCAACTTTTTTCCTCTGAGTCAGCGGAACAGCCAGAACATCTTATTTGCAGATCTGTGGTCACGTTCCAATTTTTCGCCAAACTCCTTCCAAGACTGTTCTTTCGCTGTTTTCACAGCTAACTTCTTCGCGCCTTAGTGTGCCGATTTCGAGAATCGGAGTTCCCCAAGTGAACCTTTATTTCAAACAACGGAAAATCTGCATCAGGATATAAGATGCCAAAAGAACGTTTGACTCTTCTTCTTGGTGTTAACGCAGTGGGGGGATTTCAAGCCTAAGCCGCTATAGGTGTACCTGTCTGAAAATCCAAGAGCTTTCAAGGGACTGAACAAGAAAAAAGTCAATCCAGTCAATCGAACAAAAAGGCTTGGATGACTAAAGCTCTCTTTGAAGATTGGTTTAAGAATAACTTCTGCCCTGAAGTCAAAAGCTACCTGGAAAAGAAGAATTAAGGCAATAAATTCTTGTTTATATTGGATAATTCTCCGGGGCATCGGTTAATTTACGTGAGTTATCTGAAAATGTAAGAGTTGAGTATCCCAAAAACACAATGGCCCTTAATCAGTCTATGGATCAGGGTGCAATAGCCACTTTTAAGACGTATTATTTGCGAAGAACTTTTCGAAAGCTTCTTAATGAAATGGATGGAAAATCCTTTATTAAACAATTTTGGAAGAAATACAACATCAAAGATGCCGTTTACAACATGAGTTAGTCTTGGAATGAATTAAAACCAACAACGATGAATCATATTTAAAAGAAACTATGGCTGGAATACACTACCAATGGTCGATCGAACGCAACATTTTAAACCTGGCAATTTTTTGCCCCGTCCCGAGGACGCAGGGACGCCCAACGAGGGTTCGGGACCTGAGAAAGCCTCCTCTGAGCTTTGTCTAGCAATCTCATCGGAGATCTCGTTCCCCAAGATTCCAGTGTGACCTGGGACCCAGATAAGAGAGAGAATTCAGCCTTGCGACCGAGTTCAAAAAAGTTTTGGTATCACTAACTACTTTAGAAGTGGTTAAAGGGTTAAGCAAGGCCTTAAGCGCAGCCTGATTGTCACTACAGACACAATGCTACGTCCCTTCCACCTGCTCTTCACAACATATTTCATGGTCATTAGGATTGCCTAAGTTTCCGCTTGGAAAACAGACGCATATTTGCCTAACGAGAAAACAAGTCTAATGTTATCGACTTCCACGAAGACACCAGCCCCTGACGCTTTACTGGTCTTGGAACCATCCGTGAAAATGTAACTACATTCAGTTCCCGGCTCAGACTCTGGCCAAAGCCAGTCCTGAACAGAAGGAAAGTCGACTCTGAATTTGCGCATCAGCTGGAGTTCTGGTGTCATTGCATCAGACGGTATATCCATAAGACAGGAGTCGTAAGATAAGTGTCGCGCAAGTTCATTAAAATTCCAGTGTGGAGTATACCAAAAAACCGTCCCGCCTAAAACAATGGATGGCTTTGATAGTGCAACCCATGATATAAGTATTGAGGGGAGGTACGTTCAGCAAAGCGTCTAGAGCAGAGCCAGGCGTACTCGGAAAAGCTCCCGTGCAGCCGAGACAAGCCGTTCTTTGGAGTTTCGCGCAAAAGGCAACCAGATATTTACACGAGAGCCCCTTCCTCCAAACAACCGACGCATATGCGAGGAATGGTCTTATCGTAGATCCAGATAGCCTTATTCGGTGACAAGCCCCATGTCTTGCCAAAAGCATCCTTACACTGCCAGAAGACTGAGAACGCTTTGGATGTTTTCGACTCGACGTGTTTAGAACAATGAAGTTTCTAATCTAAAATCACTCCCAGGTATATGGCTTCATAGGAAATGCGGATAGTGACGCCTTTTAGCACTGGCTGAGTCAGACCGGTCAAAATCCTCTTTCTCGTAAAGAACAGCCTCAGTTTTAAGAGGATTCACCGAAAGCCCACTCCTAGTACACCATTCATTGATCATGTTCAGCGCCGCCTGCGCGTTAGCACAGACCGTCGCCAGGCATGGCCCCGCAGAAAGTACAGCGACATCATCCGCATATGCCTGAGCGTAGACGTTAGAACTATTTAGAGTGTTCAACAGAGAGTCGACCACCATGCACCATAACAATGGAGACAGAACGCCACCTTGCGGACAACCCCTGTCATAACATAACGTCCGCAATCCGCATCCACTACCAAAGTTCTGTTCATTAGCATTGCTTTAATCCTCAACACTAATGTTTGTTCTACCCCGTGTTGTCCGGCCGAGTCGCACATGCAGTCAAAAGTCGCATTGTCAACAGCACCCTCAATGTCGATGAAGATACCCATCGCGTATTCTTTACTATCAAGAGCCCATTCAATTCTGGCCACTAGATTCTGAAGTGCGGTCTCGCAGGATTTCCACTCTGATAAGCATGCTGCAACTCCGATAGTGGATGCAGCTTCAAAACAACTTTGCGCACGTGAAATTCGATCAGTCTCTCCATACTTTTCAGTAAGAAGGAGGTCAAACTTATGGGTCTGAAACTCTTGGGGAGCGAATAGTCCTCGTTACCAATTTTCGGTATGAAATCTACTCTCTACTTCCGCCAAGGTGTAGGAATATATGCCAGCGCCAAGCAAGCGGTGAAAATTCTTTTCAGAGTTGGCAACAACTGACCTATACCCTGTTGCAGCATAGCTGGATATATTCCAACGGTGCCCGGCGATTTGAAACCATCAAAAGATGCCACAGCATATTTGATGGCCTTAACTCTTACCACGGCTGATGCAGTATACCAGCTGCGCCGAGTTTTCTGACTTAGATCAAGTTAAGCCTGGGTAAGCGGGCCAAGCTGCGACCTAGTGATTATCTGATTGCCAGGAAAGTGAGTCTCCAACAGAAGACTAAAAGTTTACGCTTTCGTCTCACTAAACTTGCCATCAGACTTTCTGAGTGACTCCGGTTTGGTCGGCTTACCCCTTTTGAGGACTTTAAGCAACCTGCTGGTTTCACCGAGTGTCTCGATCTTTTCACAAAAATCTCTATACGAAGCACTTTTCGACAACCGAATTAACTTCTTATTGTCTTTTTGCTTCGATCTAAAAAGATCCCAGTCACCTTCTTAATTTGTCTTGAGTGACCTATTTAGAAGATTTCTGGATTCTTCCTAAGTCGCTGCAGTTCTGGGCTCCACCAGGGAATTGGCATTCTGCAGGAGTTTTTTTGTTATTGGGCACGTCAGTTCAAAACAGTTGGTAGGAACACTAGTCAGGTTTTGAACAGCATCCTCAACTTTTCGTTTCGTTCTGAGTTTAGTTGGAGTTTTCATAGATCTGTCTAGCTCTTCCCTAAACCGCACCCAGTTGGTTTTCCTCGGATTTCTTCTCTCCTGCAAAGTTATAGCTTCGCATTCGATTTGAAAAACGATGTATCTATGGTCTGATAAGGACACCTCCGGCAGTACCCTCCAGTTAGTAATCGACTTGAAGTACCTATTAGATATAGTCAAGTGAATTACCTCCTGCCTCCTTGCCGTAACAAAAGTTGGCTGGGAGCCAAAATTATTTATTGCCATACCAGATGCTGTCTAGAAGAGGATTTTTTCATATGTTGCATTTGCTGCTGCCTACTGCATTCTGAGCATTAGCATCGCAACATATGACAGTCCCATCTCTCGAGTGTCACAATGCCCCTGATTGTCGTTGACGTTTGTCGCTTTTCGACGATTGTCGTTTTATTCTTCAGATGTAGCACGAATCCATTTTCATAACTTTTTCACTGTGAAAGAGTTGTAATAGCATTCTGCACGACAAACAAATTGCTTAGTAATGTTTAAGGGACAGCAGGTCGTTGCTATGAATAAAACGACAATCGTCGAAAAGTGACAAACGCCAACGACAATCAGGGTGAATATTTTATGAGTTCCACCGAGGGCGGTGGAAGCATTACCGAATCATAAGGGAAATAAGCTGACGCAACGACGAAAGTTTTCCAACTTCCGTTCGTTGAGGGAGCTTGAGAACGTTAACTGTGAAAGTAGACTTAATTACAGCAACCTGTTAATCAAGTTACAGATAATTTTAAACTACCTAAAGAAATTTATTATTTATTTTTTTTTTATAACGTGCGCGTGCCAAAGGGCTTATTAATACCCTTATACTGGTTCTTAGGGCACGGTCGGGTGGGAAAAGGGAGGAGAGGAACAGAGGAGATGCCGGTTTGCGTTGGCTTTAAATGTTTGAAGGTGGTGGTGATTAGGAAATACAGAGGCTGGTAGATCGTTCCACAAACGTGCTGTTAGGCTTATAAACGAATCCTTATATTTGACAGTAGGTCCGAAGTTGGGCTTGAGGGTGAACTGACGTGCATTCGAAGGATGATGGGTATTGCGGGTGAAGTTTTGAAGGGGAGGAATGCAACTGGCTTTTACGCTGGAGCATTTTTTATAAAAAAAAACAATAAAATAAGAAAAGAGACAAGACATTTCTACGATGTTCGAGTGAGACTATGGAGTTTATAATGTCTCTATCACCTACAAGTTTTAACGCGCGTTTCTGTACCCCATCTAGAATGTGCAGAACGGTCTTGGGTGCACCAGACCAGATGTGGGCGTTATATTGCAGCTTTGGGCGGATGAATGTCTTACAGATGGAGGCCAGATCACATGGTCTAAAATATTTTTTGCACCGCTTAAGGAATCCTAGACATTTTGCAGCATTTTTGGCGACTTCGAATATGTAATCGTTCCATCAAAGACGGTTTTTGATGCACATACCGAGAATAGCAAGTCTTTTGGATTTAGCGATACAAGTACCATTCATGGATAATGGTTAAGGGTCTTGGTTTCGCTTGAGAAACAGAAGACATCATTGAGTTTTGGATACATTAAATTCCACTCTATTGATTGAATCCCATTTGGTAATGCTGTCCAGGTCAGAATTTAATGTGTTTAACATACGTTGTCTTTCCGTTTCTACGGCCGAAAAGCAGGGACGCGAGTTAGGGAACGAATATGAAAAACTGAGGGTACTGTCATCAGCGAAGGAATGGATTGGATTAAAAGTTGCAGACAAGAGGTCATTTATAAAAATGAGAAAGAGAGTCGGAGACAAAACGGACGCCTGGGGAACATCAGCATTTATATGGTGAATTGCAGACTTGAAGCCGTCCAAGACAACTTGTATTGAACGGCCCGAAAGGTACTTTCTAATCCATTGAAGAAGAGACTCATCGATGCCATATGCAACCCCAAGTGGTGGTTTTTGACGGTTATATGGCTTGCGCCAATGGGTTCTGCATCTCCGTAGGGGCTAAAAATATAAAAAAAAATTATTGAAGGTTAGTTTTTAGTGCCTTTTGTTATTGTCGCGTGCAGATTTGTACTTCTGCCGTCTGCTCCGTGCTGGGTCTCATACCAGATGGTGTTCCTTCTAACGTTTACTCCACGTGCAGAAAAAGTTGAAACCCTTCACGATATACTTTTGAAAGATTCTTGGCTAGAAATGAAGCTAAAAGAACTGTCTTACCCTTCCAAAAAATGGCAGTTGATATCCTAAAATACGGCAGAAACGACATAAGAAGGCTTGTGAGCTTCCTTACTGATCACTCTCAATTACTATACCACCTCAACAAAATAAGGATCTCGGAGAATATCATCTGCCGCTTATGCCCAGAAGAGAACGAAACCGCTGAACATATACTATGTGAGTGTGCAGCTCTGTGTAGACTTAGAAGCGTTTTCCTTAAGATCATATCTCCAAGCGGATCATCGTTATTTATTAAAGACTGCATCGAACAATCCGAAGACCTAAAGATAGAACTTGAAACTTTGCAACTGTCCACGATTCGAGTTAAAAATAGTCAGCGTACTCTTAAAATCTCATCTATCTACTGTCCACCGCGTTCCGCGCTTGAAAAATTTTACTAACTTATTTGAATCGCTGAAACCTAATTTTATCATCGGCGGTGATTTTAATGCGAAACATACGTTCTGGGGCTCAAGATACAGCTCGAAAAAAGGTAGAATGCTCTATGGGGCAGGTATGGAGTACAGTTGTGATTTCCATTCGACGGGTAAACCGACTTACTGGCCAACTGATACTTCGAAAATACCTGACCTGATCGATTTTTTCGTAGTGAAAGGAATATCTACCAATCACATAAAAGTCGTAGACAACTTTGATCTGTCGTCTGATCATTCCCCGGTTATTTTAACAATCAGCGAAAAACTAGTCTATAACCTAGAGCCCCAGCGAGATTAACTGGTCGAACAACTAACTGGGAAGGCTTTAGGATCGAAATTGAAGATAATGTTGAACTAAGCGTTCCACTTACGACACCCTATGAACTTGAGGTTGAAGTTGATCGCTTCGTTGAGATCGTACTGCTCGCCTCTTGGAATAATACGCCCAATCCAAGGAAAACGCCGGATAGATACGGCATATCCTCCGGAAATAAAAGAATTGGTCAAGGAAAAAAGAAAAGCGCGTAAAAAATGGCAACAGAGTCGTGCTCCGCAACATAAAGCACACTTGAATCGTCTGTGCAATTTGTTGAAGAAGACTATTAAGGATTTTAAGAATCGTGCAATAGCCTCTTACCTTGAAAGTTTAACAGCGAAAAAAGATGCCAATTATTCACTTTGGAAAGCTGCAAAAGGCACCAAAAGGCCCAAAGTCCCCGCGCCGCCAATCAAATTAAATCAAAATGAATGGGCGAGGGAAGATAAAGAAAAAGCGGACGTCTTTGCGGCGCACCTGGAAGAAACCTTTAAACCGTACGATGGTCAAGTGGTTTACGATAACCGCAATAAGCTGGATTTACCATCTGCCGATTTGACGCTCACAAGTGCAACGCTAAGGGAACTCAAACATGACCTAAGAAATCTCCTGGTTATGATTTGATTAGCGGAGAAATTCTCAAAGTTTTACCTAGAAAAGCATTGATTAAGCTTCTCCATATTGTAAATGCTGCACTCAGATTAAAACACGTGCCGAGCCAATGGAAAGTATTGGTTTTAAAACCAGGAAAACCGCCAAATGAGGTAAAATCGTATAAACCAATTTCCCTTCTTCCAATGATATCGAAAATTTTTGAGAGGATATTACTAAGGCGTCTCCAATCGCTTATAGAAGAAAATAATCTTATTCCTGACCACCAGTTTGGGCTCAGAAGCAAGCATTCGACGATTGACCACGTGCATAGAATTACTGACGTAATCAAGAAAGCACTTGAAGAAAAAAAGATTTGCTCAAGCCTATTTCTTGACGTCTCGCAAGCCTTTGATAAGGTGTGGCATGATGGCTTGAAATTCAAACTACGACAACTTCTCCCTGTATGCTTATTCGATATTCTAGAATCATATCTCGGGAATAGAATCTTTCGTGTTAGACATGGAGTCGAATACTCCGAGCTCAAGGAAATTTCGCCCGGCGTACCGCAAGGAAGCTATTTACTATATACTCGTGATATACCGATCGAAGATGGCACTATCCTTGCTACGTTTGCCGATGACACCGCTATCTTAGCAGTAGATAAAACAATCGAGGAAACGACTGCAAAACTGCAAAACGCACTGAATAATGTAAATGAATGGACGAGGGACTGGCGGATCGCCCTCAACGAATCTAAATCTGTTCAGGTGAATTTCACTTACAAGAAAACTAATGACTTGCCAATTTTCCTAAACTCGGCCCGAATACCCTTTGCAAACGAGGCCAAATACCTGGAAATGGAATTCGCACGTGAAAATAAAACGAAAAGAACTCGAAATCAAATATAGAGAAATGTATTGGTTACTCGGAAAACATTCCCAGCTCAGTACTGAGAACAAACTGCTTTTATACAAGCAAGTGCTAAAGCCGGTGTGGACCTACGGTATACAACTTTGGGGTTGTACCAAGAAAACAAATGCAAATATTTTACAAGCTTTTCAAAATAAAGTGCTAAGAGAAATTGTCCAAGCACCGTGGTATAGTAGAAACGACGATATCCACAGGGATCTCGGAATTCCGACAATCGAAGCTGAAACTAGAAGCTTCGCGAGAAAGCATAGAAACCGACTAATCGGACATGTCAATAATACAGTCCTACAAATTTTGGATGAGAGCAATTTATTGCGCCGACTACAAAGGACGAAACCTTTCGACTTGGCGAGATAATGATTAACCGCGTCTAGATTGCGGAATATGCAGGATCCTTCAGCGGAAAGTAGCCTGCCAAACGTTTTTATTTCGTGATAGAAAAATTGCTTGATAAGTTAATACTTAGTTGCGATATCTAACAAATTTATATCGAAGGGTGGTGTTTTTTTAGTCAGTAAGACTCTGACACTACTATGAGCACGCGCTTGCTATTCTCATAGTGTCTATGGAAGATTTTTCACCTATCCTCGGAAAAAAAAAAAAAAAATAAATAAATATCTCCAACAGACTAAAGGAACTCATCTGCAGCAGTAATTATCGCTTTCATAAGGAGAGTAGAAGTACTGCTGTCTTAAAAGTTGGCGCCTGGCACAATAGATCTTTCTGGTCGCAGTGCCTATACGCCATATGGACGTGGCCACAAACTTGTACAAAAAAAAAAATTATCACAGTCCTTACAGTCTAAATCAGCTGTAGAGCAAGGTTAAGCAGTTGGTAAGGGACGTCGTCGTTTTCACTCTCCTAGAGGGTTCTATGGATCTTCCTTTGAGATATCCATGCTGAGATTTGGATAGTAATGTTTCCTCCATTATACCTCGAAGATGGTTATCTAGAACGCGTTCGAGAGCCTTCAGTACGAAGGAGGTTAAATCTTTTTCATAACATCCCGAGGAATCTATGATTCTCCTTAAGAAAATGACTGGACACTGGGTGTGTATCATTCAAACTATTGAAGCTGCCGATTGACCCACGATTGAACTACGCATGATTCTGGACGAACCTATTCAACTACCGGACTACCACCGGATTTCTAAAGTAAAACTCTTCTTTCTCTTGGAAATCACTGAGTTCTGGCGGTCGTAGCGCACCCATCTCACCTCATATCTTTATTTGAACCAATTTATCTAACAAATTCAACATCTTAAGCTCCGCCATCGCGCAATGGTACCTTGGTCTTCGTTAATAGGCCAGTGTCACCCATGTCCTCGTTATATCCCGGGCGATATTTCATTCCGGGAGCCTGCAATGCAGAATGCTATATATAACACCCCCAGGTTCAATTCCACAAATTTACTCACACTCTCGAGCACATCACGCCAGATCTTGCCCTCCTCGGCGTCGCGTAGCAGTTCTGGAACATCAATACGCGGCACGTTGAAGTAGTTCATCAGAGTGTACTTCTCGTTGCAGTACTTGATCCTAGCCTCACACCATTCCACCTCCAATGGGAAGCGCCAGTCCTTCATCTTCTTGTTGTAGAAGTACTCCTCGAATTGGTCAAAGTTGATTCGTTCGATATCTTCGATGACGACTTCGGTTTCGCCCTCAGCGGTCCAATCATAAATGAGGATCTCGGCGTGAGTGCTGATGTCCTTAAGGAAGTGCTGCTTGTAGTAGGTCTCCATGTCAGAGAGGTAGGCGTCTGTGAAGACCTTCGACTGCACTTCGTAGTCAAGGTTGCGTGCCTTGATGCGTTTCTAGAGACACGAGAACGGTCATGGCTTGCGTTTGTACTGTTCTGTGCTGCTACTTACCTTGACAACATCGACGGGACAGTCTAGGTAGATGACTAAATGCGGCTTGAGCAGCTCGTTGATGGTGTTCTGCTTGATCTCGTGGTAGACGCTGTGGGCTCCCTTCGAGATGTACCCGTTCTTGTGCATCGCCTCGAGGAATACGAAGTCCGAATACACAGAACGATCAAGGACGACACCCTGGCCGGTGGACAGAACATGCGCCAATGCGTCGATGTACTGGGAGTAGCGGATCATGTACATGCGGATCTGGAACTGCGCTGCCAGCGGGTGGTTGGGGTCGCGGCAGAAGTTCTTCTCGTCATAGCTGCGACACATCTCTGGCAATTGGGGATCCAATTTACGCAGATCGTAGCCGTAGGAGTTCACAAAAACGGTGTCCATGTTGGCGTGTGGCACGTACAACATGTCCAGCTCTGCGGCGAGTTCCTTGGCCAGCTTGGTCTTGCCCGAAGCAACTGGGCCATCAACCACGATCACTTTGGAGTTCTCGTCCATGCGCCAGCTGGTCTTGTCGAACATCGCCTGGAGCACACCGTACTTCTTCTCTTCGTAGGGCCATGGCTTTCCCTTGGGGATGCGGGGCCCGCCACGCATCGACTTGCTCGAGATGTTGCACGACTGGGCTACAGCTGGCAGCGAGGTGCTCTGCAGGAGGCCGACGGATGGGCGAGCGCCCACCAAACGAACGAATCCGACTCGGAATACGGATGCCATTCTTCTGAAAGCAAAGAAAGTGTTGTTACATCACATAACCTGAGTGGAGGAGGTTTTTGTTTGGGCGGCGAGTTTTCTGGTGATTGGCTGGGGAATCGTGGCAGGGCAGTGGGAATTGCAATGAGCTACAGTTGGGGCTAGGAATTTCTGGGATTTACCTCGTCTTTTGCTGTAGAATTCAAGTATTTCTCGACTAGTTTTCGGAAATTTTCACACGAACATCAGCAGAAGAAAATGACATCCGATGACATTTGCTTGATACGACAGATATGTCAGTTGTTCGGCTCGGGTTTGAGGGCTGAATGCGTTTATTTTGTGCGCGCCATCTGTGCTTTCGAAAGGTGACTAACTGGAACGACAACAGTGGGTAAGAATGTGCTTATGCAGCGCTAAAACGATATGTTTACTGTTGTATCGATTTTTACCCTTAGAACGTGTTTTATGGGCTTAACATTATCAAATTTGTTTGACAAGCACGGCATGATGAATGTTTGATGGATGAAAAACATTAGCGTTTACATTTGTCAAACGTGATTGCTGCTGCATTTATGTACGTTAAGTGAACATTCAGAGGGAATCCAAAAAAATTGACAGAAAAAAAAAAAACAAAACAGGCTTTGGTAAAACAAAGTTTATATCTTCAGTAAAAAAATTATTTCTTCTTCTTCTTCTTCCTTTAATCAGCGAAGTTGTGATCCGAAAATAAGGGATCACAACCCTCCCACTTCACAGCATTTCTACTGATCCGCCTGTGGGGTGCGCCTATTTGACCTCAGAAAATATCAGCAGGCCTGCCGATCCTGTATCACTCGGTTACTGAGGCCAATCAAATGTCGATATCGTCGCATTTGTCTGATCCAGGCGTTTATAGGCCTGCCTTTCCTACATCGCGATGTCTTTGGAACGTGCATTGATATTGCCTTTTTAACAGGGTTCAAATGATCTCTACTTTGAACGTGGCAATACCAGCTGAGCCGATCGCGCTCTATTTTTTGTACGATGGTTTCCTTGATGTGAAAGCTTCCATGGATCTTCGAACTTCTTATTCGATCAAGCTTTGTCAGTCCTGCTGTCATGCGAAGCATCTTCATCTCAGCTGCCGTTAATTTACTCTCATACTTTTTGTATATCGTCCAACATTGTGAACCGTATGCGAGCGCTAGACGCACAACTGCGGTGTAGAGCCTTCCTTTCAACTCAGGGGGAATTTTTTGGTCACAGAAGATAGTGGCGTTTTCTCGCCGCTTTATCCACCCTACGCTTATCCGATGATTGATGTCGTCATCACAGGTTGCTTTGCTGTTGATCACAGATCTCAGATATTTGAACATTTCGCACTTGGGAAGCACTGTTCCATTCAAATAAATGTCTGGAATAGGCCTGAGTGGATCAGAGAACGAGCAGCACAAGTACTCTGTCTTTTTTGCCAGAGATAACATAATTGATAGATATGGCAGAAAATTTATATAAATGTGTGAGTCAGTTGTTCTAAATGGTCGTTCCAAAAGTGACGTGAAAGGTAATTTAAAGTTTCTCAGAGGTATTGCTTGCTCGACAATAGATTACTGCCTTGTGCGTGAAAACTGGCTGAAGTTTGTTGCCGATTTGAATATTAACGAACGGATTTACTCTGATCATCTACCATTGTCAGTTATGATGTCCTTTGATATGTGCACTGAATCTGCCGCTCTGGAATTACGCTTATTACCTAAACTTCAATGGAAGGAAAGCTACTCGCTTAATTATAAACAACATCTGAATCGTAATCTCAAGGATATAGATGATAGCGAAATTAACTCAAGTCGTTGTGCGGATGCTTTGGTTTCTTGTATTACGCTTGCTGCAAGAGGTCTCCAACCGAGAGCAAATCTTAAAAAAAGCAAATGTGGTATGACTGGGAGTGTGTTGCAGCGAGGAAAAAGTCTTTCGCCTGTCTACGTTTAGTCCGACAAACAAACAGTAACGTTGCAAAAGACATGTATCCGCAGGCTAACAAGGCATACAAAGACTTCTGCAAGGATAAACAAACAATATTTTTTCAACAGCTGACGAGAACATTGGATGGCGCCAAAGATAGTAGCGCATTTTGGAAGATTGGCAGAGCACTTTATGGTATGCCGTTCATGCGAGGCATCCAAGTGGAACTGTCTGCATTAGCGGATCATTTTAAACAGTTGCTAAACCCGCCATGCAATGCCTGGTGAAGACAGTATCCCATATGAATTCTTTAAGTCTGCCTCAGTAGAACTCTTAGAAAAGCTCACACAAGTATATAACTACATATTCGTCTCAGGAGAAGTGCCCGAATGCTTTAGAAAGTGTATAATACTTCCGTTATTCAAAAAAGGAGATGTGACTGACCCAGCGAATTACAGAGGAATTTCTTTTATGAATTCAATAATGAAAATATTTGCTGGAGTTATCCTAGACCGTTTGACGGATTGGGTGCGAGAAATGATCTTGTAAGCGAATTCCAAGCGGGGTTCAGAAAAGGTTACTCCACAGTAGACAACATTTTCACATTGACAAGCATCGCCCGGTCATACCTTGATAAAGACAAAAAAAATGTATGCGTTCTTTGTTAATTTTAAGGCAGCCTTCGACACTATTGACAGAAACGCGCTGTTCTACAAGCTGAGTAACTTAGGGGTATCTTCAAAGGTCCTAAGGGTCATACAAAGTCTTTATGAAAATATGTTTGGGATGGACACAACCTGTCCAACTGGTTTAAGTCTCAAATGGGAGTGAAGCAAGGTTGTCTCATGAGTCCACTTCTATTTGCAATATTTCTGGATGATCTTGTGACCTTTTTTAACAGGTGGAATTGTGTTCAACGGACTGCAAATAAAGCTGCTTTTATACGCAGATGATTTGGGGGGTGGTAATGGTGTAGTGGTAACATCGTCAATTGCCACGCTAAAGGTTCATGGTTCAAATCCTGATGTCAGCAAGCATTTATTTATTTCTGATGAAATATACGAAGTCAGTCCGATCATTTGCGAAAGCTTGTGTGAACACTACTGCGAAGGCATAACACTGGCAGTAGCTTGATCATGTGGTTGGAAAAATTGTTCGCTCTGTTGATGATGATTTGCCCTTGACATCGATTATCGGGAAAAAAGTACTGTGAATCAGAAGCAATGACTATAGTAACAAAAATCTCCCCAGTTATCTGGACGCCACCCCCGGAGAATAGCTGAAGCATGAACAACTGAGCTTCAAGAACCACTACACCAAAAATCTTTCTCTCTCTCTCTCTCTACCCATCCTTTCCAACGCCCGCACTGTGTGTAAACATGTTAATGGTATTCATAACCCTTTGAGTGCGCGCAAATTATAAAAAAAAAAATATCGCCATTCTATCAGAAACTCCAATGATGTTGCAGATGATGATAAATAAGCTCAAAAACTACTGCAATTTATGCAACCTGAAAGTGAACACCGCTAAGTCCAAAGTAATGGTTTTTAGAAACGGGTTTGGACGATACTCAAGGCAAGAAAGATGGACTTGGCAAAACCAGGAACTTGAAGTTGTTAAGGAGTATATATATCTCGGAGTTTTAATTACATCTCAAGTATCCTTCATCCTGGCTGGTCAAACGGTAGTGCATGCGATCATATGAAAACACAAGCGTTTTCACTCAGCTGAGGCCTACCAACTCCTACTCTCAACCTCCACGCGATGACAGCCGGGTGCCTAGTACCTTAATCCAAGAAATGGGCAACCAACCCCGTTTGGCGGATTCTTGGTGGCAGCAGATGAGAGAGGGGGGAAGAGTGCTTTTCTCACTAGAGCGCTTCTTCCTGTTCCAGGCGGCAGCGGACGAATTCCCTAGACGGAGTCAACGGTGGCGTCTATAGTTCCAGTTAGGTTGAACTTAGTAAATACCTTGCGCGAGCTGCTTCGACGTATTCGGATCACAGGTCGGTAAGGAATTTTCAATGTTGGTCAGGACATTGGAATAGAGATGGTGGCGGAGGAGCCCTTAATGGGCCAACGGCAGCGCTCATACTCCCGTAGTGGACTACTGGCACCGGTGTACCCGGCCCCTCGTCCTAGGGGAATAATTAAGGAACTGGCCCTCCAGGTTGGGGGTTGTGCCGTCGGGGTAATTTCCCTACCACGTAAAAACCCCATGGTTCCGAAACAACCAAAAGCCTCGGATAAGGATGACTCAACTAATGACGACCCCAGCAAACGAAATAAGGACAACGACCTTCGGATCTGTACGTGGAATGTTCTGTCCCTTTACAGACCACGTGCAGCCGAACAACTAGCAGAGGCCCTAGACTGCTATAAAGCAGATATTACTGCCATCCAGGAAGTGCGATGGGATGGGCCGGGCAAAAAGAGGATGAAAAACTGTGACATCTACTACGGTGATTGCTACAGAGGCAACAGGCAACGCTTATTCGGATGCGGATTTGTCATACGCGGCAGACTTAGGCAAGAAGTCTTAAGCTTCCGACACGTGAGCGAGCGTATTATGACGATCCGGATCAAGGCTAAATTCGCTAACATAAGCCTAATATGTGTTCATGCCCCCACAGAAGAAAAGGACCCTGCCACCAAAGAGTGTTTCTACGAGCTCCTCGACAAAACATACGAGCAATGTCCTAAATACGACGTTAAAATCGTATTGGGCGATTTTAACGCCAAAATAGGAAAGGAGGACGTCTTTGGTAGGGCAGTCGGTAAGCATAGCCTACACGACACCACGTCTGATAACGGACTAAGGCTAATTGGTTTCGCTGTGGAGCGAAATGTCACCATAGCAAGCACATGGTTTCCTCATCTCGATATTCATAAGCAGACATGGCGGTCCAATGATCATGTAACGATCAACCAAATTGATCATATTGCGATCGACGCAAGGCATGCCTCCAGTATTCTGGATGTCCGGACCTTCCGAGCGGCCAACATAGACTCGGATCATTACCTTGTTGTAGCCAAGGTACGAATGCGGATATCCCAATCTGAGCAACAAAGAAGAATTACTGTGAGAAAATTTAACGTCGAAAAGCTACAATCGCAAGAGACCGCCAGACTCTTCGCTGAACGCGTATCCCGAAATCTCTCAATCACCCCTATACCGCCAGCATCAAGTGCCGAAGACCAGTGGCAACGCTGCCAACATGCCATCAGAAACGCCGCGACTGATGTGCTGGGTCTCGCTCGCCCACCACCGCGAAACCCCTGGTTTGACGAAGAATGCCGGCGAGTGCATGCAGCAAAACAAGAGGCACACAAAGCGGCGCTGCAAAGGAAGACGAGAGCTGCTCGTGAGCTCTACGAGCAAAAGAGACGGGAAGAACATCAGCTTCTCCAAAAGAAGAAGAAAGAGCATGAGAAGCGCGCGTTTGAGAATATCGAGAGTCTATACTCCAGGAACAATGTACGGAAGTTTTACCAAAAGGTAAAAAGAACGTGTCAGAGAAGTAATACCCGTACAGAAACCTGTAGAGATGAAAATGGAAACCTCGTAGTAGAATCAAGGTCGGTGCTGAGAATATGGAAAAACTACATCTGCAGACTGTATAACGGCGACAAAGACCAACATCCCGCTGTCAGGCAGAATGAACCATTCAACATAGACGATGATAGTCAAAATTTCTGTCCACCTGACCAAAACGAAGTGAGGATAGCAATATCCAAGCTAAAATCCAACAAGGCTGCTGGACCTGACGGCTTACCGGCCGAACTTTCAAGGCAGCTGGGGATGAATTGGTAGAGTGCATACACCAACTCATTTCTAATATTTGGTCAGACGAGTGTATGCCTGATGAATGGAATCTCAGCATCGTTTGCCCGATCCACAAGAAAGGAGACCCCCTCAACTGCGCCAATTATAGAGGCATCAGTCTCCTCAACATCGCATACAAGATCTTTTCTGCGATATTGTGTGAACGCCTGAAACCCTTTATCAACAGCCTGATTGGACCCTATCAGTGCGGTTTCAGGCCAGGAAAGTCCACCATCGATCAAATCTTCACACTTCGGCAGATCCTGGAGAAAACCCAAGAATTCCAAATCGATACTCACCACCTCTTTATCGATTTCAAGGCCGCCTATGACAGCATCTATAGAGAAGAGCTTTATAGAGCCATGTCTAGTTTTGACATCCCTGCCAAACTTGTCCGTCTGTGCAGGCTGACGATGGAGAACGCTCGCTGCTCCATCAAGGTCGGTAATGACCTCACCAAGACCTTTGATGTCAAAAAAGGCTTTAGACAAGGTGACGCGCTGTCATGTGACTTCTTCAATATTATACTTGAACGGATTGTGCGGAACTCACAAGCCAACACCGGAGGCACAATCTACTACAAGTCTGTACAACTGCTTGCATACGCCGACGATATCGACATTATCGGAAGAACTCAGCGGGCTGTCACCGGTGCGTTTGCAAGCATTGAGGCGGAAGCGGCCAAAACGGGTTTGGCGATAAACGAGGGCAAAACCAAGTATATGCTGTCAACTAGAAGGGAAAACCAACACCGACGAATTGGACAAAACGTCACCGTGGGCAGCTATAACTTCGAGGTAGTAAGGGACTTTGTCTACCTTGGCTCTGCTATAAATTCTACTAACAAAATCAGCGTAGAAATCAATCGAAGAATATCTCTTGCCAATCGCTGTTTTTTTGGGCTTATAAGGCAATTCAACAGTAAAGCCCTATCTCGAACAACTAAGGAGACTCTATATAAGACCTTGATCATCCCAGTCCTGCTTTACGGCGCTGAAACATGGACTTTATTAAAAGAGGATGAAGATATCCTTGGTCGCTTCGAGAGAAAAATTCTTCGTAAGATTTTCGGTCCCGTTTGTGTTGATGGGTTTTGGAGGAGAAGATTCAATCACGAACTATACGAGCTGTACAGCGACATCGACCTAGTCAAAAAACTGCGTATTGGACGTCTGAGATGGCTAGGACATGTAGAGCGAATGGACACCAACGCTCCGGCCCGCAGAGTCTTCGAATCTAACCCGGAGGGACGACGCAGTAGAGGGAATCATTGCCGTAGGTGGCGCGCACAAGTTCAAGGGGACCTCGACCAACTTGGAGTGCGCAACTGGAGGCAATTAGCTAAAGACCGAGCTAAATGGAGAGGCTTGTTGGTTGAGGCCCAGGTTCACCCCGAACTGTAGCGCCACCTAAGTAAGTAAGTAAGTATCCTTCAAGGTCCACCTGGGAGAAAAACTAAAGGTATCCTTGGTAGGAAAAACGTTCCATCGAGCAGCAAATTTAAGGCTTTCGAAGCGGCTATGGGGTCAATCATGTGCTATGCTGCACAAGTTTGGGGTATATTCGAGTACGAAGAGGTTGAAAAACTTTTAAGATATTTCTTAAAAAAAATCTTTAGATTACCCGAAAACGCACCGACATACATGTTGCACCTTGAAACTGGTTTATCTCCTCTCTACATCTTTACATTAAGATTGCACTTTTTCTACATTCTGAAAGTAATGGAACTCCCAAACTACCGCCTTCCACACACAGTCGCAAAATATTTGGTGCAGCGGAAGCTGCAATTCTTTAACGAATGGTCGAGGCTTAGCAGCGAACATAGTATGCAGCTAACGCACTATAATGCAGAATCTTGGCGACGTTCTCTGAACCATCTGTTATCCATTATTGAAGAGTCTACCCGTGCAAAGTTTAGATTGAAAGCGCAACAAAGTGAGACCAGGTGTACGTATCCCTTACTCAACCATGATCTGGCTGCGAAAAATTATTTCCACTATTGGTTCAGCGTTGATGTAATCTCTATCATCTTTAAGGCGAAAGGCGAACTACTTCGGCTGAACTTCAGGCCTCATATAAGCGACGGGAATGCGGAATGCAACTTATGCAACCTTCGAACAAAGGAAGACGTTTTTCATTTTATTGGAGCTTGCCCAATATTGAAAGAAATCCGACGAGCGTACTGGGGTAAAGAGGCACTATCAATGGCTGAATTCATCAGAACTCTAGATGGTGAGGACTGGAACATGCTGGCTAGCTATCTTAAAGCTGCATTAAAATACCGACAGCAAATAATGAACGAAGCATTTTAAATCACTACATTTGCTTAAAACTTTAGTCCAATTCTCTCTTTTCTTCGGCTGACGGCAATGGCCAAAGTCTTTTATTGTAAATTATTGTAAAAAATTGAATATGAAGTTTAAAAAATAAAACTTTCTTTACTACTTTACATAGATTGAAATAGTTTTCATTCAACTCCACATCATAACACTTGTTGTTTTCGAACAGTCTCTTACTTACTTACTTACTTACTTACTTACTTACTTACTTACTTACTTAGGTGGCGCTACAGTCCGGGGTGGACCTGGGCCTCAACCAACAAACCTCTCCAACCAGCTGCCTCCAGTTGCGTACGCCAATTTGGCGGAGATCCTCGTCCAACATTGTGAACTGTATGTTAGCGCTGGACGCACAACTGCGGCATAAGCCTTCATTTCAACTTAGGTGGCCCTTTTCGGTTACAGAAGATAGCAGAGTTTTCTCGCCTCTTTATCCAGCTTTACGCGATGATTGATGTCGACATCACAGGTTGCTTCGCTATTAATCATAGATCCCAGATATTTCAACTTTTCGCACTTGGGTAGCACTGTTCCATCAATGAACAGAGATCAGAGAACAAGTACTCTGTCTTTTTTGAAATAATGCGATACCCATTTCCCTCCAAAACGTTCACCCATACATCAAGTGAATCCTCACTTGTGACGGATCCATCATCAGCAAAGAATAATTGATGTACCTTGGGGTCCATCACTTTACCTTTAAGCAGATAATAAAGGACTACAATAAAGAGCAAAGGACTTAAGACGCTTCCCTGGTGCACCCCGATTTTGATTGGGAACTCTCCAGCGGGGCATCATACTCTTATCTTTGCTCCTTCCTACATGTCGCTGACCATCTGCACTTAGGTTTCTGGAACCCCTCGATGTCTTGGCGGCACCCATATCAGATCTCGTGGTTGTCTGTCGAATGCCTTTTCAAAGTCAACCAATACAATATGCAAATCCCTCAAGGAATCACGATGTTTTTCCATTATGATCCTTATACTTTGGATTGCATCTGTGGTTGATTTACCCGAGACAAACCCGCACTGATCATCAGATAGCCGTATTATTTCTCGCAGTCGGTCACCTAATACCCGCTCAACGATCTTCATGTTGTGTGACATCAGCTTGATTGAACGGTAGTTATCACAGTTTCGTGTATCACCCTTCCCTTTGTACACATGAAGAAGATAACTTTACATCCATTGATTCGATAGTGGATTCTCTCTCATAAATTTGAAGATCAGAATTCTGAGCCATCTGAACCCCATGTCTCCTATCTTTTTCCAGAACTCAGAGGGCATCTTGTCTGACCCAACCGCTTGTCGTTTTTTTTTTTTTGAGTATTTGACCGCCTCACTAACTTCTTTGACTGTAATGTCGGGTATTTCTTCGCAGTTAGGGGTGGCTCTTGGAAAGTATAGCCAGAGAAACTGTTCATTCAAAAGTTCTTCACAATACTGCCGCCAATTCTGCAGAATTTTGTCGTCATCCACGGGAAGCCGCCCATGAGCATTGTTAATGAACTTTGGCGAACGAATCTCCTCAGCATTACTCGTTCTTTGGGCTGCTATTTTGAAGATGGTTGGGCATTTGTTCATATTGTTACAATTTTAACTAATCTTTATTTTAAAATAACTCGAATTACAAAGTTAAGGAGCAATCCTAATTCGTGCCAACTCGCCTGACAGCACTGAAGAACGTGGTTTTTGGCGCGCTCCGTTGCCAGCAGTCGTTGACAGCTGTCATCTGGTTTCACAATCGTTAGGGTTGTGCGATAACCTGTGTGAGGAGGTTAAAGTATTTCCTCTAACTCCCGATACAGGCCCTCTGTATTCGCTGCTTGAATCTGGGCGCACTTCTTCTTCGCTTGTCTCTTGCAACATCTGTATTCCACTTCGAAGCTGTTATTAGAGGGGCCCTTTTGCCAAGCTTTGAAAGCCGCTTACTTCTTATTTATCACTTCTTGAGCTTTTGAAGCTCCTACCAGTGATTTACCCTTCTTTAAGCAAGTTCGGTGTAGGGAATCCCACATATTTTATGCTCTGCACTCTTCATCTTAAGCTCCGTTGACGGTGTCAGAGAGGTAATTTTTCACCATGAAAACAAAAGCCTCGTCTCTTTCTTTGTACAGATTGTACCACTTGATTTTCTCAGGGACATTTGTGTTTTGCTTTTCTTTGGTGTCTTCATAAAAATTTCTGTTAGCAGGATACGGCGTTGCTGAGCGATCGCCTCTCCCAGGATCACTTTTCAATCTTTTACCCGAGGCTTCTTGAAACTGGTTACTAAATAGTAGTCAATATGGATTTCACTTACATCACTGCTGTAAGTGATCAAGTGTCTGCTTTGTTTGATGAACATGGTATTTAACATGATAAGACCGTGTGACCTGCGCATGCTTAGGATATCTTCACCTGGAAGGTCCCTGTTGCCGCATCCCATTCTTCCATAACAATCTTCATAGTCTTCGTTTAACTTCCCGACTTGTCCGTTCAAATCTCCTCCAACAAGCAGAAACTTTTCCTTTGGGATCTTCTTTAGGAGATTGTGAAAATCAAGCCAAAATCAAGGGAAAAAGACGTTCCTATGATCGCGCCCGCTATCTGTCGAATTATTTATTTTCTTTCGTATTATGAAAGTTATACGAGTACAACGCTACAATTACAAGAGCTCAAAGTCTCGGATTTCTGCAAACACGAGTAAGAGAAGATGAACTCTTACAGAGGTGAGTACAATTGAAAGCCACAATTTGCTGGGTGTGGCCAACCTAACCGTACATTGTGAGATTTTTGATCGCACCCACTATGGGGAGTATATGCACTGAGAATATTCCCCACCTCTCCTTGCATCACCAGTTTGAGAGATATCAAACGATCGTTGGACTTCGAAATGGACGAGTCGTTATCAAGCAGATCTGCCGCAAGGATGGCACCGATTCCGTTCCTACCCAGTTCCGTTTTACTGTTACTTAGCCCTAAAAATCACTTCTCCTTCTCTGTTTAGGAGCCAACCACGTGGAGGTGCAAATAAAATTAGACCGACTCCAATATTGGCTCTATCCCTCTGCTTTGGAGGACTAACTTCTATAGGGGGATGGTCATTTGTGGTACTTAAACAAATCTGCTTCAGAGATATACCCAACTTAAACGTTCCAAAGTTTAATAAATTGCAGAAGATCTAAAAATTTAATTTTCAACTTTTTATTTCCTTCAACAAAAATGCCAATAATAAATAAAGTCTCCAAGCATAAATATAAATAAGCCCAATCGTTAATAACTTGCTATCCATCCACCCTTGCAGCAGATTAGGTTCACGCTTCATTGTTACTTTCATCCTCATCACTGTCGTCCTCTTCGTCGTCTTCCTCATCCTCGTCGTCGTACTCTTCTTCATCATCATTCGCATCCGTAGCATCCTTTACGGGTTCATTAACTTTGCTCGCAGCTGTTGCCGTTGTTGGTACAATTCGTTCTGTAGTCGTCATCGTCGACGTCGTTGTCATCGTTAGATTGTTCGCTGAACTAGATTCCGTCAAAAATGTTGTCCCATTCCTAGGAACAGTGGATAATGTTTCCTTCGTAGTACTCTGTACAGCCTCCGAGGACAGCAACGATGGCGGCAGCGGTGGTGGTGTTATTTCTGGAACTGCTGTCGTGGTGGTGGTCGACATTGCTGACAGCAACAAATGCTCATCGGTTTCGATTTCGCAGTTCTTCCCGCGATATCCATCCGGACAGATGCATCGGAAAAGACCATCATCCTTAGTTAGAGAAATGCATTTGCCCTCGTTCTGGCAAGTGGTCGGATTCTCTGAACAATACGTCAAAGCTGCAATAGATACAAGTAATTGATAGTTGATGGATACCCATGGTATCGTTATGCGTATACCAACCTTCATTGCAGAGCATTCCACCCCAACCGGACTTACAATTGCACTCCCACGGGCGCTCACAATCGCCGTTATCACATCCAGGGTATGGGTGACATTTGTCGCAGTTCTGACCCATCCAACCGACTTTACAACTAAAAAAAAAAAAAAAAAAACAACGAAATGGATGCCACTGTGTGGAAGACTTTTTATATATTTTTTGTTGCTTACCGACATTCACCAGGCTTGCGGCAGTATCCGTGTTGCTTGTGGCACTCATCCGAGCATATTGCTGCAAGAACTCCACCAAATAACATTTACATGAGATCACAGATATGTTTCCCACTCACCCGTCTGGCACAGCAGTCCCACATATCCAGGCATACAGATACACTCTAATGGTTTGTTGCAGGTACCATGCTGGCAACCAGGCAGTACCTGACAGTCGTGACATGTCGCACCGGCCCATCCAATGCGACATCGGCATTCTCCCGGAGTGTCACAGTAGCCCCGTGTTGAATGGCATCCTGTTTTGCAAGTTGCTGCAGAACGGTTTAACAAGAATGAAAAAAATAAATTTTAATAATGCAAGGATGCGAGAAAAATATTTGCAAAACAAGGATATGCTGTTCATTGAGATGACTTACGCTCGGAACAAAAAAGTCCATCCCAGCCGGGTCTGCATGAACATTCAAAAGGTTTTGTACAATCGCCATGCTGACAACCTGGCAACGGTATACACCTATCACATAGTTCCCCATAGTAACCAATTTTACATCGACATTCGTTTGGACGTTGGCAGTAACCTAGGAGAGGAAAGGAGCTCGAGATTAGGTTAAAGTTATGTAGGAGTAAACCAAAAAAAAAACTGACAAGCGTGCAGAATTTGTCATATTACAGGAGTTTAAGTTGTATAGAACCTCGAGACCGATCAAAGTCATCTACTGCGCTTATAAATGAGAAACACTAATTTCTGTTTGCGATGAACTCCCAAGCCACTGAATCAATTCTGATGCGGAGAGGTGCGGAGCAATAGAGGATCAACTAGAGCAAAGCTGGGTACCGCAGCTGGTTATTTTTTAGTGAAGTATTTAGTCTAAAACCAATAAACCTTCATACAGTTTCACTGATCTCTGTGTCAAGTATTTTTAAGCCGGTTGGTGGCTACTAGATTTGTTTGTGGGACATCTCTCATCCGCCATTTTGTTTATGCTGGACTAGACGAGCCCAAAGAATCTAGTTCAACCTCAAACCACAATTTTACTTACTTGGATGGTAAACGACTAACAAAGGCCTCGTAGGAGCAGCATCTCCCGATAGGTGTTGGTCCAATAAATAACGAGAAAATGCCACTGCAGCCGAACAACTTGCAGCTCTCTTAGTAAGTCCTACTTCCACCTCCTCGTGGTGCCATCTGGTAATTTCTCTGAAAATTGGGAACGGAAGAGGACGAATGGCGAGCCCCGTGCGCCACAAAACAGGAGTAGTGTCGGTTGATCTGTGGCCCAGCGAGCCGCAACCGTAAAAAAAGCAATTGCTCCGAAACGGAAACTAACGCCTCGGATACGGACAGATAATTTGATGACGACCTTTGGCTATCGAACATGGACAACGATCGGATTCTGGAACTTTCAGATCCTCCTGGACTCACTTCAGGAAAGGCCATATAACGCCAGATTCCTCCAAATGGAACGAGAATTCGCACATTATAAAATAGACATCTTAGGGCGGAGTGAGATAAGATGGTTCGATGTTGGCGAATACATCTCTCCAACAAAAAGCACTGTCATGCTTTACTCTGGTAAACTAGCTGGAAGTGCACAGGTGTCCGGAGTAGGACTGGTGCTAACCCCAGCAGCACGAGAAAGCCTCATATCCTGGATACCTTACAGTGACCGGATATTGATGGCTAGGTTCCACAGTAGAACAAGAAAAATTATCATCATACAGTGCTATGCTCTGACTCAGGACGCGACTGAGGATGAAAAGGACAATTTTTATAGCCAGTTAGGCGCCGTCTACAACCAAACGCCTAATGGGGACATCGTAATGGTGATGGGGGATCTGAATGCCGAGGTAGATAGCGACAACACTATGCTTAAACACATAATGGGAGTTCACGGCGTTGGAGACCGTAATGATAACAGTGAGCGGTTTGTGGGCTTCTGCAATACTAACCGCTTAGTCATTGGAGGTACGCTGTTTAAGCATAACACCTGCCACAAGATCAGTTGGGTCTCTACTGACAGGCAGCTAACATCCAACCCGATTGACCACATTGCGATCAGCCGTCGCTTTAGAAATTATCTCCTGGACGTCCGACGTGGAGCTGACATCGGACTAGAACGAGATCACCATCTCATGTTAGATCATACACGCCTTCGTACTGCATCCGCCAACAACAACCGCTTAAACTTACTCAATATCGCCAGGTTTAATATCAACAGGCCCACGGTTCCCCAAGTGCGCCAAAAGTTCAGGGACCACCTTGCCTTAGAAGCAGAAGCAATCAGCAGCACAATGCATTAGAGCATGGATGACCACTGGAATGCTGTGAAAAATGCTTTTACGGGTGGGGCATGCACCTATGTTGGCAAAAGGCAGAAAAACCATCGATGAGCATACAGCAATCAAGGCTCGGATTGCAGAAGCCTCAGCAGTAGAGAGAACTGAGGTAGAAGCCCAATACCGTGCGAAGAAGAAAGAAATGCAGCATAGTGTGAGACGTGACAAACGTCAGCACATCAACTCACTGGATTCAAGGGCTGAAGAAGCAGCGAGCCGGTGTGACAGTAGGAACTTTTATAGCATCATTAATGAGCCCACTGGTGGTCTGAACTCCAAACAACACCCAATGAAGAGCCTAGACGGTAACCTTCTGATCTCGGATGAGGACCAGCTCGCTAGATGGAGAGAACATTTCGCTACAGTGCTAAACCACTTGGACGATAGCGGTATGATCTCGAATTCGAATGAGCAGTTCAAAGTAACAAATTCCCGAATTCGTACCGACCTCCCAGCAAAACCGAAATAATAACAGCAATCAAGTCCCTCAAGAAGAACAAGGCGGTAGGTATTGATGGCATCCCTTCCGAACTATTTCAAGCGGCGCCAAATAGATAGGCAGATCTGCTGCACCCTCTAATACGGAGAGCTTGGGATAGTGAACAATTTCCGCAGGAGTGGAAAAGGGTGATGATGATCATTAAACTTACAAAAAGAGGAAACTTGACGGAATGCGAAAACTGGAGAGGTATTTGCGTTCATCCACCCGTAGCCAAATAACAGCTAGAATAATTCTGGAACCAATCAAAGAGCATTTAGATTCAACTCTCGACGTCAAACAGACAGGCTTTCTTGCTGGATCCTCCTGCATTGACCACATAAACACCTTACAGATCATAATCGAGTAATGCGTTAAGTACAGGTCTCCGCTACAGGTCTCCTTTCTCCGCATTTGCTGTTTATCGACTTCGAGAAGGCTTTCGACAGGTTGAATTGAGATGGTATCTTGTTGGCCTTGCGCAGGAGAGGCATCCCAGAAAACTTATAGCTATTATCAAGGCTACATACGAGGGTGGTAAGTGCCACGTTTTACACAATGGTAAGGTGTAGGAGGATTTTGAAGTCCAAAGTGGAGTACGTCAAGGGTGTAAACTGTGGCCACTATTGTTCTTGGTAATTATCAGTGATGCACTCTGTGAAACATTGACGGAAGGTAATTATGGAATTCGTTGGACTATGACATCTAACCTTAAACACCTAGATTACGCTGACGATGTTTGTCTACTTTCACATCGGATAATGCACATTAATTTGATGGCTCACAATCACAAAGAAGCTGAGGCAAACAAAGTGGGGCTAAAAATAAACACAACCAAAACAAAAGCCCTGAGCACTTCTAATACCCGCGCTCAACTTAAAATTGCCGGACAGGAAGTCGAGAAAGTTGATAACTTTCTTTATTTAGGAAGAGTGGTCTCGGCTAATCGCGGTGGCACCGAACTGAATGTATGCAATAGAATCGGGAAGGCTAAAGCTGCGTTCGGAATGCTATCCAAAATCTGGAGAAGCATTGTTATCAGCTTAAGAACCAAGCTGCGACTATTCCGCTCCAACGTAGAATCGGTGCTGCTTTATGGGTGCAGTACTGGGATGGTGGACACCATTAACACACGCAAGCTGTAAGTCTTCGTAAACAAATGTTTGAGGATCATCTTGAGGATTTTCTGGCCGAACCGTATCTCCAACGAACAACTTTGTACGAGAACGGGCCAAGAACCTATAAGCATTACTATACGAAGAAGAAAGTGGCAATGGATTGGACTCACCCTACGGCGCGAAGACAACTCCATTGCGAAATATGCCATGCAGTGAAATCCGCTCACTCAGGCAGGCAGAATAGCGGGACGCCCTAGGCAAACATGGCGCAGAACAATTGAAGAAGAATCGAGCTATTTAGTAATGAGTTGGAGGCAGCTCAAACGCGTTGCAGAACTCCGAACAAGATGGCGCCCAGGCGTGGTTGTCGCCCTATGCCCCCCGATGGGTTAAAGGAATTAACTTTAACTCTTAGGTGGCGCTACAGTTTGGGGTGAACCTGGGCCTCAACCAAAGAGCGTCTCCATTAAGCTTTTTCTTTAGTTTATTGCCTCCAGTTGCGCACTCAAAGTTAGTTGAGGTCCCGTTGAACTTGTGCGCGCCACCTATGTTGAGAAGGCCCTCTATCATGTCGTTCCTCTGGGATTGGAAGAGTTTTTTTTTTTTACGGTGCGCCAGAGAGGTGTAATCTTCATAGATACTAATAGCCCGAGTGCTACTAGAATGCACGATTCGCAAACCTGAGTAATCGATTCCAGGAATACGCCTACGTACTAAACACACACCCTACACACTTCGACCACTCTCCCCGCGGGACTGCCGTTAGGTATTACTTCGCGGGGCTGGTTAGCAATTTATGCTGTACTTTCTGCTTCTCGACGTATTCTTTCTTGAATTCGAAGCTGCAATTGCACGTGCGTAATAACCGCTCAAATTTCCATCCATTTTTCCTCAGATTGTACCATATGATCTATGAGGAATGGAGGACTGGGAAGTTCGTTTCTCCAGTTTTCAAACCGCCTACAGTAGAAGACTGTAAGCTCCGTATCTTCCTCCTGGTCTGGACATTCTGGACACAACGGAGAGCTATCGTGTCCAAACCGGTAAAGATATTTGCGATAACCTCCATGGCCAGACAGAAACTGCGTGAGGTGGTAGGTGCAGTTCTCATGTGCTCGGTTTATCCAAATGTCGATGGTGGGGATTAATTTATAGGTCCATCTGCATTTAACCGCATTATCCCATCGATCTTGCCACACAGCTCTTGAAGCTGCTTTTTCTTCTTCTATAACCCTTCTTCTTTCGCTAGCCTCTTGATGGGTCGAGCCTCTCCGATTGTAGATTCTCCGCATCTCATTCGCGAGGATGTCGATAGGAACCATTCCTGCTACGACAAAGGCCGCTTCGTCAGAGATAGTTCTAAAACCACTGATGGTCCTTATAGCGCAGAGTCTGTAGGCTGATGTTAGTTTCCTCCTTGTTCCTTTGGTCGCGAGAGCCCCCGCCTAAACCGGAGCCGCATAAAGAAGGACTGCGCTGACAACTCTGCATAGTAGGATCCTCCTAGCGTATCCAGGTCCTCCAATGTTGGGCGTTATCCTTGAGAGTGCTGCCTGAAGTCGTGACGCTTTTTTGCTCGAATAATCAACATGCTGTTTAAACCGCAGTCTATTGTCGAGCATTACTCCTAGGTATTTGATTGCTTCTTTGGATCTGATGATTTGGGTTCCAACCTGGACATTCATATATTCCACAGATTTCCGACTGGTTATTAGAACAGCTTCAGTTTTGTGGTCAGCTAATTCTAAGACGGCGGATCCTAGCCAGCTTTTGATTTGACTGATTGCCACATTTGTAGCTGATTCTACATCACTGATTTGTTTTGCTATTGTAACAACAGCGATGTCGTCAGCAAATCCAATTATATTCACTTTAGGTGGCAGTGGTAGTCGTAAAACTCCGTCGTACATTATGTTAGATAGTAATGGGCCCAGCACCGATCCCTGCGGGACCCCAGTACATCGTAGTACTTCACTCCTTCGTCGGTATCATACGTCAGTTTCCTGTTGGTAAAGTAGCTCGCCATTATCTGCAGCAAGTAAGATGGTGTATCCATCCTAGCAAGAGATCTTCTTATAGTGGGCCAGTCTGCCGAATTAAACGCGTTTTTGACATCTAGCGTCACTACTGCGCAGTATTCCTTGGTGCCGTATCGCCATCTTTCACCTTCAATTGCTTCCGCTGCTATATTAACTACAGCTTTAATGGCGTCAATTGTTGAGCGAGACTTTCGGAATCCGAATTGGTGGTTGGACAAAGCCCCTTTCTCCTCCGCTATTGTGAGCAATCTGTTGTAAATGATTCGCTCCAGGATCTTTCCCATTGTGTCCAGTAGGCATATCGGGCGATACAACGATGAGTCTCCTGGGGGTTTGTTTCCTTTTCCATTGATTATGGAAAATTCCTTCTTCTAGGCACTTTTGCATTGTTGCAATAAAGATATCTGGCCTTTTTTGAATAGCGGCTTTCACTGCTTTGTTAGGGATGCCATCAGGTCCGGGAGTCTTGTTGACACCTATCTTTCTGGATGCGATTGTTAATTCCTCTATTGTAATCAGTGGAATTAGCTCTGTAAAGTTTTCTCTGGTGATTGCGCACATAGTAGATGCTCTCCTTGGAAAAAGTGGTCTACTATTGACTTCAGCATTATCGGGGATGTTATATGCGGGGAGTTGCCGCCCTTAAGCTTTGTCATCACCATCCTATACGCCGTGCCCCAAGGGTCTACGTTGGCTTCAACGCAGAGTTGTCTAAAACATCTTGCTTTGCTCTCCTTGATAGGTAGTCCTGAAAGTTGGGTTTGTTTCGCGATCTTTGTACTTTGCGTCTTGCCCGTAGACACTCTGCTCTAAGTACCCTGATCTCGTCGTTCCACCAGTAGCAAGACAGGCGTCTTCTACTTGGGGCCCTCCTGGGCATTGATGCATCGCACGCCATGTTGATGGACTGGGTGAGGTGGCGAGCTGAATTTTCTGACGGTTGGAAGAGTGTGTGGGCCGGAGCGTTGGTGTCCGTTCGCCCTACATGTCGTAGACATCTCAGACGTCTAATACGCAGTTTTCTTTTGACTAGGTTGATGACGCTGTATAGCTCGTATAGTGCGTCATTGAATCTTATCCTCTAAAACCCGTCAACGCAAACGGGACCGAAAATCTTACGAAATTATGTATCGAAGCGACCAAGGATATCTTCATCCGCTTTCAATGAAGTCCATGTTTCAGCACCGTAAAGTTGGGCTGGGATGATCAGGGTTATACAGTCAGTTATACAGAATCTCCTTAGTTGTTCGAGATAGGGCTTTACTGTTGAATTGCTTATTAGCAAAAAGAAAAAAAGCAGTGATTGGCAAGAGTTCGATTTTGCTTGATTTCTGCGCTGACAAAGATGAGGTCCCTTACTACCTCGAAGTCGTAGCGACGTTCTGTCGAATTCTTCGCTGTTGATTGTTCCTTCTTGTTGATAGCATATCTTCGGTTTTGCCCTCGTTTATAGTTAAACCCACTTTGGCTGCTTCTGCTTCAATGCTTACAAACGCAGCGATGACAGCCCGCTGAGCTCTTCCGATAAGATCAATATCGTCGGCGTATGCAAGCAGTTGCACGGACTTTTGATAGATTGTGCCTCCGGTATTCCGCACAGTCTGTTCATGGATAATATTAAAGAAATCCCATGACAGCGCGTCACCTTGTCTAAGACCTTTGTTGTCATCAAAGTTCTCGGTAAGGTCATTACCGACCTTGATGGAGCAGCGAGCATTCTTCATCGTCATCCTGCACAGATGGACAAGTTTGGCAGGGATGTCAAAACTAGACATGACTCTATAAAGCTCTTCTCTATAGATACTGTAATAGGCGACCTTGAAATCGATAAAGAGGTGGTGAGTATCGATTTGGACCTCTTGGGTTTTTCGCGGGATCTATCGAAGTGTGAAGATTTGATCGATGTTGGGCTTTGCTGGTTTGAAACCGCACTGATAGGTGTCAATCAGGTTGTTAATAAAAGGTAACACGCGTTCCCCCACATATCGTAGAGTAGATCTTGTATGAGATTTTGAGGAAACTGATGCCTCTATAATGGGTGCAGTTGAGGGGGTCCCCTGTCTTGTGGATCGGGCAAATGATGCTGAGATTCCATTCATCAGGCATACATTCGTCTGACCAAATTTTGAAGATGAGTTGGTGTTTGCTCTCTACCAATTCATCACCAGCTGCCTTGAAATGTTCGGCTAGTAAGCCATCAGATCCAACAGCCTTGTTAGACTTCAGCTTGGATTTGTTATCCTCACTTCGATTTGGACGGAAATTTTGGCTATCATCGTGTTGAATTGTTCACCACCATCTAAGTTTTTAAGAAACTATATTATGTGTACCTGTTGTCCTAAAGGAATCTGGCCGATGTCAAAGGAGTCAAGACTTTGCATGAAGACCTTTGTCTTCTAAAAATCTGTTTGTCAAGACTCTGCTCTCTAAGTAGCTTCAAAGGTAGCCCAGCTCCACTACAGAGTCATAAAACCCCTCGCAAATTATAGTACCTTTGTGTTATCGTGTCAAAGCTGTAAAGACATATTGTACTGCTCGTTGCGCCTTAATAGAATGAGTCAATAGTACTGTAAGCCAAATGCAGTCATGAATACGGCCTATTTAGTAAAAATGGAACACATCCGGTAAAAGCTTCAAAAGAAAATGCATTTGATATGCGTGTGGCTTAAAATGCACCCTTAAGATCCTTGAGAAGTGCCATACACACTTCAAACGCACAGACTTCCCGCTTCCATAATTTTTATAAAAAAAAAAAAACAGAACATTCCACTTACCATTCATAGGGTCACACCCCTTGCGGCACATTGGCACCTGACACAGATCTCCTTGCCAGCCGGGTAGGCACTTGACGTCGCCTTTCTCGTCGCAGATATAGTGTGAGTTCTGCCTGGTTTGTTTCGGCTTTTCACATGCCTAAAAGGGAACAATGCACTTGACTCGATTGCACTTGCCTTTGCAGCATCACAGAAACTCACCCTCTGCTTCCATGCGGGAATATACCTCGCATCATAGTTACGTTTCATGCCACCACAAGATCCGAAGGCGAACAATAGCAGCCATATTAAGCACTGTCTGGACATGGTACCTATATACCTAAAATTGGAAGCACATTTCACTTATTAAGGAACAATTGAAGGTATCAAATGGGTATGATGCTGTAAATTGCTCCTTGAACTTTGGTTCGCTCCCAGCGAGGCCTGCTTCAAGGATCAGCAGCTTTGCTTGAAATGATGATGAAGGTGAAACAACACGTTTGAGTGTCGTTCAACTTTGATTCGATTGGGCGGGTATTTCTCTTTAGTTGAAGAAAAATCCTTCGGGATATAACTTGAAGGGATAAAGAAGGATTTTCCTTCGTCTGACTCGAGGCGAACAAAGCACATGCAGTCAGTCAAAATACCCGGTTTATGTGGAGTAACTTTGAAATGGTTCGTTTGTGTTTGCAGGATGGATAAACGCAGAAAAGTAAAGAAAAAAGGATTCCTAATGGAAAAATTGATTTCGCCTAGAAGTAATCTCTTTTGTAACTCATGGAGGAAGATGTGGAGGAATGCGAACGAAGATGGACTCGAAAAAAGCGAAGGGGATTCGCATAAACGAAAAAGGATTGTGTGAGTCGAAAAAGTGTTCGGTCTGTCGAGAGTTAAATTAAATTCTGTATAACTAGGATGAACAGATGGAGTTCGTTAAATTTTGTTGGGTAACGATTTTTTCTTATTGGGATTTGTTAACATCTGGTAGATGGCGAGACGAAAGGTTAACCGCCTCTTAAGTAAAGGCACTCAGATGTCAGATGCAATATAATAATTCCCCGGATTTGTTGTTGAATCCGATTACGAGTATAAATTCTTTTGTGTTATTCTGTTACATATTGTTCAGTTTAATGATGTACATTACCACCATCCAAGAAGTGTGATAGGATGGGTCGGGCAAAAGGAGTATGAAAAACTGTGACATATACTACGGCGATTGGTACAGATAACAAGGACAGCATCTATTTGGGTGAGGATTTGTCATTGGAGGTAGACTTAGGCAAGAAGTCTTGAATTTCCGGCATGTGAACGAGCGCCTCATGACTATCCGTATTAAGGCTAAATTGGCTAGCATTAGCCTAACAAGCGCCTACGCCCCTCACGAGAAGATGGACGACTCGACGAAGGATGACTTCTACCAGCTCTTGGACAAAACGTATGAGCAGTGGCCTAGCTACGACATTAAATTTATGCTAGATGATTTTAGCGCGAAGCCAGGAAAAGAGGACATCATTAGTAGTGTGGTCGGAAAGCACAGCCTGCACGATGAAACGTTGTCGTAGCTAGTACGCGGTTCAAACGTCTCGATATTTACAAGGAAACATGGCTCTCCTTTAATCGAAAAGCTGCCAACCAAATCGATCACATTGCGATCGACGCAAGGCACTCTTCTGGTTGTCCTGACTTTCCGAGGAGCCAACGTGGACTCGGATCACTACCTAGTTGTAGCCAAGGTACGGATGCGGATATCCAGAACGGAGCGTAATCAACAAAATACTGTGAGGAAGTTTGACGTCGGGTGGCTACAATCGCAAGAGACCACCACAAACTTCGCCGATCGAGTTTCTTTTAAGCTTAATCTAAGTCCTATGCACCCAGCAGCAAATGCGGAAGACCAGTGGCAGCATTGCCAACAAGCCCTCAGCGATGCCGCCTCTGATGTACTGGGTTTCTTTCAGCCACCACAACGAAACCCCTGGTTTGATGAGGAATGCCGGTAAGCATGTGCAGCAAAACAAGAGGCGCACAAAGTGGCGCTGCATAGAAGGATTAAAGCTGCTCGTAAGCTCTACGAGAGGAGGAACATTGACTTCTCAGAAATAAGAAAAAGCAGCATGAGATGCGCTTGATCGAGGACATTAAGAGACTTTATTGCAGGAAAGATATTCGAAAATTTTACCAAAGGTAAAAAAATAGGCAGAACAGAAGCCTGCAGGGACGAAAATGGAAACGTAATAGTAGAATCGCAATCGGTTCTAAGGATGTGGAAGGAACACTTCTGCAGACTGCTAAACGGCGATGATGATCAATATTCCGCTGTCAGACAGAATAAGCCATTCAACAGTGACGATGACAGTCAAGATTCCCGTCAACCCGATCAGAATGAAGTGAGGATAGCGATATCTAAACTTAAATCCAACAAAGCTGCTGGAACCGATGGTCTTGTCGCCGAACTTTTCAAGGCAGGAGGAGATAAAGTATCTGGTCGGACGAGAGTATTCCCGATGAATGGAAGCTCAGCGTCGTTTGCCTGACTCTGAAGAAAGAAGATCCTGTTAACTGCACCAACTACAGAGGTATAAGTCTCCTCAACATTGCATATAAGATCCTGTCTACCGTATTATGTGAACGCATAAACTGATCATCAACAACCTGATAGGTCCTTGTCAGTGCGGTTTCAGGCCGGGAAAGTCCACCATTGACCAAATATTCACCCTACGGTAGATCTTGGAAAAAACCCATGAATATAAAATCGATACGCACCACCTCTTCATCGATTTCAAAGTTGCCTATGATATCGTGTATAGAGACGAGTTACACATAGCCATGTCTAGTCTTGATATCCCTGCGAAGGTCGTCCGTTTGCTCTGTCCATCTACTCCTCCATCAAAGTCGGTTAGAACATCACCGAACCGTTCGATGTCAGGAAAGGTCATAGACAAGGTGATGCGCTATCATGCGATCTCCTTAACATACTCGTAATACCTATACTTTAGAGAATTGTACGAAACTCACAAGCCGACAGAACGCCACTATTTTTAAAATTTTTTTTTTTGCCTAGGTAGAAGCGAGAAACAGTCCCACTCTGTTTCAAGAAGTGTAGAACTTCTACTCCTTCTACTCACTAAAACCAACTTTTAACTCCTTTTCAACCTGACATTATGCACTCCGGAACCGCTTTAGCATTATTTCGTAGTGGTGTCGTTTTCTTTCCCCTCTGGGGACCGGCTTTTTCACATTTTTCTCTTGGTGCGGGTTTATAATATCTTGCCGGTAAGGCTTTCATCAATTAGGTAAACTTACTGAGGGTATATTTACTTCCTCCTCTCTCTTTTTCTACGTGGCGATGCTCGGACAGAACGCCGCAATAGACAGATATAATTTTGAGGTAGTAAATGACTTTGTTTACCTAAACTATATGGTGAGCTCCGCAAATGGCACAAGTGGGGAGATCAAACGATTACTCTTGCCAATCTCTGTTTCTATGGGCTATGAGCCAATTGAATAACAAAGCCATATCTCAAACTACTAAGGTAACTCTGTATAAGACACTAATCATCGAAGTCCTGGCGCAGAAGCACTTTGTCAAAATCGGGTGAGGATGCCCTTGGTTACTTTAAGAGAAAAGTTCTTCGAGTGATTTTTGGTCCCGTATGCATAGATGGCGAGTGGAGGAGAATGTATAATACCGAACTACACGACCTATACAAGGGCATCGACATAATTAGAAGAGTTTACATGCAGCGACTAAGATGGCCATGGGTCATGTAGAGCGGATGGAGCCGAACGTTCCCGCCGAGAGAGTCTTCGAATCCACCCCAGATGGACGGCGCAGTAGAGGACGACCTCAACCCAATTGGCGTGCGCAACTGCAGGCAGCTGGCTCGTAACCGGGCTGGCTGGAGAGGTCTGTTGGTTGAGCCCCAGGTCTACCCCGGACTGTAAAAAATATCGGCATTTATCCTATTATGATATTTATAATACAACAACACTTAAAAATGAGAAGTACAATTTTTTGTTTGTTTTGCCTATTCACGTTTAACTCCCAAACCACTCAACCTATCCTGAAGCGCTTTCCACGAATGCATAGATAAATATTTAAGAAATGCCTTAGGCTAAGTATCATAAGAATCTGAAATAAAGGTGCAAAGCAGTAGACCATCCGCCTGACCCACAGCTAGTGTATCGTACATTATATAGATAAAAGACAAAGTGTAGTGACGTCAACATTTTTGTATCTTGCCGTATAGACCATACCAAAAATGTGGGTGTTTTAATTGATTTGAAACAAAACCTTGCACCTTGCTGCAATATTCAGAACGAATTCCTCTTGACAACAAGAATATAACGTTGGAGTCAGCTGTTGGAAAGATGAACTGAGGGTGTTTTAGACAAAAGGTTAGTTGAAGTGGTGGCCAGCTAAAGCCAACACACTTAGACTAATCATACCTACACATATCTCAACTGAACATCGGCTTCTGCAACTGGATTACACAGATGCTTCTCTCGAGAATAATGTATTCAACGCTGGGAGATGCAACCATCCGGAGAAGAGTCTGCAGAGGAACCCCCCAGGGAGGAGTTTTGTCTCCTCTAATATGGCTTCTTGTAGTGGATGGGAGGTAGTATTGAAGGAAAACGGCTTCAACCCGACGGTCTAAGCCGATGTAGTTATCTTGGTTTCGACGAAATAACTAAGTCAGTAGCAAAGGGCTGCGAGTGAAACCCACAAAGACGGAGGTAGTTCTTTTCTCTAAGAAGAGGTCGATCCCTACCTTCACACCTCCAAATATCGGTGGTGTTGAACTAAGTATCTCAAGTTCAGCTTGATACCTGAGCATAGTTCTAAAATCCACACTAAAATGGAAGGATAACATTGTCGAACGCATGAAAAACACAAGCGTAGCTTCCTATTCTCGCAAAAAGGTATTCAGAAATACGTTGGGCTTCAATGCATATCCAGTACAACACACGGCGATTGTAAGACCCATTCTCACTAGTACGGTGGAAGGTACTTGAGAAGCAATACAAGCTTTCAAACCTCACCAAAACCCATAGGGCAACGTGCATCGGAGTCATGGGATCAATGAAAACAACACAAACACCGGCAATAGAAACCGTTCTTAGTTTGATTCCGCTTGATATAAACTGTAGCAGTCTGGCGGCCAAAACCGCTGTAAGACTGAGAGAAGGCCGATTGTGGTCATCGAGCCCTTAAGGGGATGCCTCCATTTCGTACCGAGAGGGACTACCAGCGAATCGATAGAAACTGATCCCATGAGCCCGATGCTAGCATTTGAAAGGAAATTCACTACAAGAATTCCTGACGAAGAAGAACCGAAGAACCATGAAGAAAAAGGAACTGGCGTTCTATACCGACTGTTCTAAGATGCACGTTGGCACGGGAGCCGGAGTTTATTGTGAAGCCCTAGAAATAAACCACTTCTTTAGAATAAGCGACGATTGCAGCGTCCTTCAGACCGAAGTCACAGCCATTATACAGGCTGCTGAAATTATACGCGAGAGAAATATCGTTGGTGTGGGGCACCATGTTGTAAGTGGATAGTGAGGTCCCAAGTTCGAATCCCAGAAAACACCAAAAAGTTTTTTTCACGGTCCCACCTCTCGCGAACGTCTGATAAACATCCGAAAGTATTGTTGTCACGAAAAGCTTCTCAAAACAAATTGCCCTTCGGATATGGCACTTAACTGTATGTCCCTTCCATTCGTGTGAAGTATATAACGCACACACAACATGAGTGGTTGCGAGAAGGCCCTGGCACTTAAAGATCTGTTGTGCCAAATATTTATTTTTATTTTTTTAACGTTCTCCTTTTGTTTCAATTTTCCATTGAAATTATTATAACAAATTAAAAATCCACCCGTTAACTAGGTGAAAGAAATCATCATCATCATCACCATCTCGCATCAGTTTTCCTGATCGATCACACAAACGCAAAAAAAATACGATTTATCACCTTTTTCACGTTTCTCCACGTTGTTTTCACTGAAACTGATCGTTTGTTTATTTATTTTTCTTTTGCTGTCGGGAATACCAAAGACTCACTAAGCTCCCTCTGAGTCAGAAAGTGAGAAAGTGCACTACCGAATTGGAAAACTTTTAAGATGTTGTATCTTCTACGCGAGCACTACGGCGTACCGTTCGTAGTATGACTGATCGTGTCAACAGGCGGCCTTCGAAGAAAGTAACATACTGCTCGGAGCTTCATAGAACCACAGTTGACAAAGATACGAAAGAAGAGAAATTCTCAATCACCGCGCCGGTCTTAAACAGTGGCTCCCCACTTGGACAGAAAATTTGCTATGCACGGCAGCAATATCTCATGGATGTGGGTCAACTGGTGTGACGTTGAACACTGAGTGGAACATTGTCTACCGATATTTTCTTTTTCTTGGCGCTTCTGGCAGTTGTCCAGTGGTACATTGAACTTGCAATGAATTGCGAAACTCCTCATAGTCATGATCAGTATCATCATGGCAAGTAGAACTGTGTATTTAAAGAAGTTTAATTGGTCTTGGGAGGTATGTGTGTGGAGTGGTGGTCATGGTCGTAAGTGTTTAGCGGTACATAAAAAGTGGTAAAGACTTGTTTTATAACAATTTCTTCGTCATGGAACTTTGTGGATCTAAGAGCTGTTGCATAATTGGAACTCAATAGAAATTCCACCGAATAGATGTTCCGACAGTGATGTGTAGATTTCGAAAAAAACCGCATTTAACTGGTGCTATCTAGTATGTAAACTGGACTTGGTGGCGATCGTGTGGACACTGTTATGGCTTGACATAATTTTCATTTTTGTTATCCTTATATAGTTTTATTTTTTAGCCTTAATTATTTTAATTTATTATTTACATGTTCTTTATTTATCTTAACTTCACATTTTTCAAAACACAGTATCTGTTTTATAATTATGAAAAGAACCTACGACAATGAACGAACAGAGTTTAGATGCATTTCTATTTAGTCTAGTTGCATTAAGTTGAATTAAATCACAGCGAGCCTTAAAAATCCAAGTTATATCTTGTTGCGTTTTATAGTCTAACAAATATAGATGTCCCCTTGAATGGTTTGACTTTTGGTAAAATCGATTTGTCTCTGTTGCTCTGCGTATTCTTTTTTGAAAGCATGAATACCTTAGACTATGTAACAATTCCTTTCTTTTTATTTCCCATACATTCCTGTTTAAATCTTCCTCACCCCATCTCAAATTGTACTCTTCTCCAAGTATATTTAGTTCATTTACCCAAAAAATTTGTTTTTTGCTACAACTTTTTTCGTCAGTATATGTGGTAATCGTTGACCGCAAGCTAATTTGAAAAGAGAATGTCATCGAACGGGGCAGGAAATCGCTGGCCGCCCTATACATCTGCAAGAAAGCAGTAGGCTCCACCTGGGGCCTTAAAGCAAGCATCATGCACTGGCTATACACGTCGGTCATTAAACCGATTCTCATGTATGGAGTATTGGTATGGTGGCCCGCCTTGGAGAAGAAATCCAACCTATCCATAATGGAAAAAACTCAGCGAGTTGCTTGTCTCAGTATTACCGGTGCACTGAGAACTTCTCCCACAGCGGCGCTCCAAACCATACTCCACCTGCTTCCGATTGACATCGTCAGTAAACAATTGGCTGTCAGCACGGCAATAAGACTGAGAGGCTCCAAGCAGTGGAAGGAGCAACACACGGGACATGCCAATATACTTTCGATGCACCGTCATCTTCCCAATTCCACTGACCATCTGCCCACTGAATATGATTTTGACAAGGGCTTCACGCACTCGACACCGGACAGAAGTGAGTGGACGCAAAGCAATGTCCTTTACAACGAATCGCTGTCAATTTTCACGGACGGGTCCAAAACCAAGGACGGAGTCGGTGCCGGAATTTTCTCCGAAGATCTGGACATACACCTCTCCTTTAACCTTCCAGACTACTGCAGCGTTTTTCAAGCCGAAATCACCGCAGTTCGCAAAGCTGCTAACTGGCTGGCGGCTAGAACACTATCAACACCTGATATTGTTATTTATGTCGACAGTCAGGCAACCATCAAATCCCTCGCATCCAGCACTATGAGATCTAAGGCAGTGAAAGACTGTCGCATATCTCTTAACGAGATAGCTGGTCAGTACAACCTCACCCTTTGCTGGGCACCAGGTCACTGTGACATACCGGGGAATTCTGCAGCCGACGAACTAGCACGACAAGGCTCCTCTGGTACAGATAGCATAAGCATCACCGACATCGAAGCGCCAGCGTCTTATGTTAAGTGCCTTATTCAAATTGATGCCGAGAAAGTAGCCAATCATCGATGGCAACATCTAGACCAAAGTCATACCGCCAGACAGCTCTAGCCGACACTCAATAAATCCAGGTCCATCGGACTCTTGAAGCACAAGAGAGGAACCCTCTCAAATGTCCTCACTGGACACTGCGTCATAGAAAGACATGCCCAAGGATTAGGTATCCCTCATAACGATTTCTGCAGAAGCTGCAGAGATGAAGAGGAAGAAGAGACCATCAGTCATCTCCTGTGCGCCTGTCCTGCGCTCGCCAACATCAGGAAGGCCACTCTGGGTGAATACTTCTACAATGATCTTTATGATCTCGGCAACGCCTGCACGGCTAAAATTCACGACTTCATTCAACGAAGCAAATGGTTCCAAGAGTAAGAGGGTGATCCACTCGCCTTACACAACGGCAATGGACGTACAATGGACCTACTTTCTGGTCTAAGTACATCCTTATCGAGGGCCGATCCTAACCTAACCTAACCTAATCGTTGGTTGCTATACTCAAACAACACTTTCAAAGAATATCTGAGGTGCAAGATTAGTGTGTACATATGGCTGTCTTCAATTCCAGTCTCCAGCATCAATATATAAGTTGGTGTACAGTTAGGCAGTTTCAATATCTTTTTTATAAAGAAACGCTGCAGTTTGTCTACTTCGTCAAACAATTTATAGCCTCAAACCTGCGCACCGTAGGTCTGTATTGCTCTACAAACCGCCAGAAAGAGCCTCCACGTAGCTGAGAGTGAAACGTTTGCTTTACTCAAAAAGTTATTCGCCGAGTGGTTTCTCTTTTCGACTAGCTTCCCTAAATTCATCTGAGGCGTAAGTATAACTCGCAAATAGCAATACTGCGACACAACTTTGATTGGAGTGCCCTTAAATATCTAATTTTCTCGGCCAGATATTCGTCCGCCTTTTCTGAAGATCATCATTTCTGACTTGTTCATGTTTACTTCTAGATTCCACAGTCTGCAATAGTGTTCCAATCTACCTATCATACTCTGCATTATATGGGTGTCATCCGCGAGAATCACTATGTCATCAGCATATAAAAGCAGTCTTACATTTGTTTTTTCCACGTTTACACCCCTCTCCAGGTGATCGTGTAGATCGTTCAAGTAGAGTGCAAACGATAAAGGCGATAATAGACATCCTTGCTTTACACCCGATAGCGTATCGAAGTCCTCCGATAGCTCCTCTCCAGACCATACAGCAGGTTTTGTATTGCTGTATATGGTTTCTATAAACTTTACCAGTTTGAAGGATATACGCAGCTCATGCAGTTTATAAATTAGCGCCTTTCGTGATACTTTGTCAAATGCTGCTTTGAAATCGACAAAAAAAAAGCATAGACTCTCTTCTTCTTCCATGAATTTCCAGTGCACAATTGCTGCCAAGCTGTATATATGTATTATCTGACGTGGAGTAGCCTTTTCTAAAACCCGCTTGGTATTCGTTTAATATGTTGTGTTTTTCTACCCACTTATATAGCCTATCATTTATAATGCCCATCATTATCTTTGCTATGCAGTTCATAAAAGATACGCCTCGTTAGTTATTAGGTTGTTTGCTGTCGCCTTTTTTATATAGTATATGGGGAAAATAATGCTGGTCACAAATGTCTTTTCAAGTTTTCCACTGTTATATAGGTTATTGTATGCTGTTCCCAATTCTATCAGAAACCCATCCTGTGCATTTTTAATAAATTCATATGGTATCCGATCTTCTCCAGGTGCTTTGTTAAGTTTTACTTTTGCCAAGATTTGTTTTATTTCTGCCACCGTTATTATTCCATCTAAATCATCGTCTTCTTGTGGCATTATGGCATATTGCATATCCTGTGATAATTGAGGCGGGTTTAGTAAGTTACTAAAATATTCTCTAAACTCCGATTCGGTTATATCTATAGCCATTTGGCTACCTTGTATTTGCCGAACAAGCCTCCACCATTCCTTGTTAGTATTAATTGAGTTTACCGTGTTAACTATGTTTTGATAATATTGCGATTTTTGCACAGCGCATACTTTTTTATAATATTAGAGCGCACGCAAGTAGTTTTGCTTATTTTCCCAGCCGCCTATTCTTTTATATGGTACTTATATAACTGATTAAATGACTTCTTTCGGGCATTATAGCATTTAGCGTTGAATCATCCATTCTTTGGTGTATAAAAAGGTGTTGTTAAAGTCGATTGACTTAAATTGTGTAGCCTTAAATATTTGTCCAAATGCATGACAATTTATAAGCATGTACAAGTGCGTAGGACTTGACGGTATTCCCGCAGTGCTCTTGCGAACAGCACCAAAAACATCGGCTGAGCTTTTGCTTCCACTTACAGAGAGAGCTTGGGAAGCTGAAAACCTTCCTAACGAGTGAAAAAGGAGGAATGATCATCAAGCTTCCTAAGAAAGGAAATTTAATGGAGTGCGGAAACTGGAGGGGTATCTGCGTGCTGCCTGCTGTAGCTAAGATAATAGCTAAAATCATCCTTGGGCGAATTAAACAACATATCGAAGACGCACTCTAAGCCGAACAAGCAGGTTTCCGCTCTGGATTCTCCTGTGTCGACCACATCAACACCCGGTGGATTATCATCGAACAGTGCGTTGAATATCGGTCGCCACCCCACCTGCTATTCATCGATTTTGAGAAGGCGTTCGATAGTGTCATACCTTACGCAGGATAGGTATTCCCGATAAACAAAATGTTATTATCAAAGCTACATATGAAGGCTCCAAGTGTCACGTTCTGACAGAGGAAGATTGTCTGAGAAATTTGAAATCCAAAGTGGGGTAAGACAAGGCTGCATCCTTTCACCAATACTTTTCCTATTGGTGATTAGCGATGTGTTTCTCGCAGCTTTGTCGACGGGAAACGATGGAATTCGATGGACTCTTACATCCCAACTGAAACACCTTGAATAATCTGACGATGTATGCTTACTTTCTCACAGAATTATGGACCTCGGCCAAATGACAGCAGATGTGGAGAGGGAGCCAGGCGTCGTCAGGCTGAACAGTCGTATCTCTAACGAACACCTTTACGAGAGAATGTGTCAGGAACCAATAGATACAACCATGCAACGACCGAAGTGGCAGTGGATTGGTCACACGTTCCGAAAGGGTGACAGTTCCAAAGCGAACCATGCTATGCAATGGAACCCTTTAACTCAGGATGGCAGAAGACCTGGAGGTTCCAGAAGAACATGGCGCAGAACAGTCGAGAAGGAGGCACGGCAATTGGGGAAAATTTGGGTGGAGCTGAGATACATTGCCAGAAACCGTACACAATGGCGCGTAGGCGTAGTAGAGGCCCTAGGTCCCACAAGGGGATACAGGACATAAACAAAGTGCATTTCTACTCTTTCCCTATGGATTCATGTATGTAACTGATGCTTTTAAAATCTGTGTGAACCATAGACCAGGATGCGGCAATCACCATAACAACTAAGCTCTTAGTTGTTATAAAGAAAAATACTTTTTCATTGCCACGCGCGTTTATTTAACAACCCCCATCGAAATCACTACATACAATATAGATGAACACACTCGGAAGGGTTTAAGCCTCAAGGCCGCATCAGTCTGGATTACTTTTTGAATAAATTCTGAATATCCCAATAGGTCGGTGTAGATATAAGGAAGACTGTCGGTTCTTGAGGTTACATCGAACTTGAATGATAGGACTGCAATTGGTTGGCCATTGAGTAGGAGGATTGCACTCTCACCACAGTGATCAAACTCTTGATCTAGCAGCTCTAAGAGAGAATCGGGACTTAGATTAGCATCTAGATGATTCTAAATATGAAACTACTTACCAATACACAACTGCTTCGGACTGATATGAACACCCCATCTGAGATAAGCTGATTCGCATCTATATTTGCTGATTAATCTGGCAGCCATTCGTTCAGTTATGGCGGTACGAAGAGTTTCATTCTAGTTTCAAAGAAATTGGAAGTACTTAAGCAAACAAATCTACTTTTTGAGGAAAAATATTTAATGAGAGTAACATATGTTTTTTTGTATACAAAAATTATTCGTTTCTGTAGATCACGGTTTTATTTTTTGGGCAGACATTGGTCGTATCTTAGACACACACATACGATATACCCTAGATCAATCCCTTCTATCCAAATCTCAGTATGCGTACACTAAGGGGCGTTCGACAAAGACGACGCTCCACGAAGTTGTGCGTACGCTAGAAAGGACAATTCACTACAAACAATATACCCTAGCTACCTCCTTAGGCGCTTTCAATAACGTTAGCACTGAATCGATTCAGCAAGCTCTGATCCAACTGTGTGTGGAAGAGTTTATTAGCAAGTGGATCCCGAGTATGCTCAAAACTAGAATCATTCAGTCAACCCTCGGTAACAGAACATCCACCATATCTGTCGTTGGATTAAAGATGGTGGCGGAGGAGCCCTTAATGGGCTAACGGCAGGGCTCACACTCTTGTAGTGGACTGTTGGCACCGGTGTACCCGGCCCCTCGTCCTAGAGGCATAACTAAAGGAACTGGTCCTCCACGTTGCAGGTTGCGCCGTCGGGGTAATTTCCCTACCACGTAAAAAACGAATGGTTCCGAAACAACCAAAAGCCGCGGATAAGGACGACTCAACTGATGACGACCCCAGCAAAGAAAATAAGGACACCGACCTTCGGATCTGTACGTGCAATGTTCTGTCCCTTTACAGACTACGTGCAGCCGAACAACTAGCAGAGGCCCCTAGACCGCCATCCAGGAAGTGCGATGGGATGAGCCGGGCAAAAAGAGGATGAAAAACGGTGATTGCTACAGAGGCAACAGGCAACGCTTATTCGGATGCGGATTTGTCATACGCGGCAGACTTAGGCAAGAAGTCTTAAGCTTCCGACATGTAACCGAGCGTATTATGACTTTCCGGATCAAGGCTTAATTCACTACCATAAGCCTAATATGTGTTCATGCCCACACGGAAGAAAAGGACCCTGCCACCAAAGATTGTTTCTACGAGCTCCTCGACAAAACATACGAGCAATGTCCTAAATACGACGTTAAAATCGTATTGGGCGATTTTAACGCCAAAATCGGAAAGGAGGACGTCTTTGGTAGGGCAGTCGGTAAGCATAGCCTACATGACACCATGTCTGATAACGGACTAAGGCTAATTGATCTCGCTGTGGAGCGAAACGTCACCATAACAAGCACATGGTTTCCTCACCTCAATATTCATAAGCACACATGGCGGTCCAATGATCATGTAACGATCAACCAAATTGATCATATTGCGATCGACGCAAGGTATGCCTCCAGTATTCTGGATGTCCGGACCTTCCGAGCGGCCAAGAGGCCTTGTTGTAGCCAAGGCACGAATGCGGATATCACAATCTGCGCAACAAAGAAGAATCACTGTGAGAAAATTTAACGGCGAAAAGCTACAATCGCAAGAGATCGCCAGACTCTTCGCTGAACGCGTATCCCGAAATCACTCAATCACCCCTATGCCGCCAGCAACAAGTGGCGAAGACCAGTGGCAACGCTGCCAACATGCCATCAGAAAAGCAGCGACTGATGTGCTGGGTCTCGCTCGCCCACCGCCACGAAACCCCTGGTTTGACGAAAAATGCCAGCGAGTGTATGTAGCAAAACAAGAGGCATACAAAGCGGCGCTGCAAAGGAAGACGAGAGCTGCTCGTGAGATCTACGAGAAAAAGAGACGGGAAGAACATCGGTTTCTCCAGAAGAAGAAGAAAGAGCTTGAGAAGCGCATACGGAAGTTTTACCATAAGGTAACAATAACGCGTCAGAGAAGCAATACCCGTACAGAAACCTGTAGAGATGAAAATGGAAACCTCGTAGTAGAATCACAGTCGGTGCTGAGAATATGGAAAAACTACTCCTGCAGACTGTATAACGGCGACGAAGACCAACATCCCGCTGTCAGGCAGAATGAAACATTCAACGTGGACGATGATAGTCAAAATTTCCGTCCACCTGATCAAAACGAAGTGAGGATAGCAATATTCAAGCTAAAATCGAACAAGGCTGCTGGACCTGACGGCTTACCGGCCGAGCTTTTTAGGGATGAATTGGTAGAGTGCATACACCAACTCATCTCTAAGATTTGGTCAGACGAGTGTACGCCTGATGAATGGAACCTCAGCATCGTTTGCCCGATCCACAAGAAAGGAGACCCCCTCAACTGCGTCAATTATAGAGGTCTTGTGTGAACGCCTGAAACCTTTTATCAACAGCCTGATTGGAGCCTATCAGTGTGGTTTCAGGCCAGGAAAGTCCACCATCGATCAAATCTTCACACTTCGGTAGATCCTGGAGAAAACCCAAGAATTCCAAATCGATACTCACCACCTCTTTATCGATTTTGAGACCGCCTATGACAGCATCTATAGAGAAGAGCTTTATAGAGCCATGTCTAGTTTTGACATCCCTGCCAAACTTGTCCGTCTGTGCAGGCTGACGATGGAGAACGCTCGCTGCTCCATCAAGGTCGGTAATGACCTCACCGAGACCTTTGATGTCAAAAAAGGCTTTAGACAAGGTGACGCGCTGTCATGTGACTTCTTTAACATTGTACTTGAACGGATTGTACGGAACTCACAAGCCAACACCGGAGGCACAATCTATTACAAGTCTGTACAACTGCTTGCATACTCCGACGATATAGACATTATCGGACGAAGTCAGCGAGCTGTCACCGGTGCGTTTGCAAGCATTGAGTCGGAAGCGGCCAAAATGGGTTTAGCGATAAACGAGGGCAAAACCAAGTATATGGTGTCAACAAGAAGGGAAAACCAACACCGACGAATTGGACAAAACGTCACAGTGGGCAGCTATAACTTCGAGGTAGTAAGGGACTTTGTCTACCTTGGCTCTGCTATAAATTCTACAAACAACGTTAGCGCAGAAATCAAGCGAAGAATAATTCTTGCCAATCGCTGTTTTTTTGGGCTTATAAGGCAATTCAACAGTAAAGCCTTATCTCGAACAACTAAGGAGACTCTGTATAAGACCCTGATCATCCCAGTCCTGCTGTACGGCGCTGAAACATGGACTTTATTAAAAGAGGATGAAGATATCCTTGGTCGCTTCGAGAGAAAAATTCTTCGTAAGATTTTCGGTCCCGTTTGCGTTGACGGGTTTTGGAGGAGAAGATTCAATCACGAACTATACGAGGCATGTTGGTTGAGACCCAGGCGCACCCTGAACTGTAGCGCCACCTAAATAAGTCTTAAGTAAGTCTTCGTCGGGTTAACGGAGAGGCCGCATTTGTAGGCCGACCTAAGCAGTTCGTTGTTGGCAGATTGCATGATATCGGCCAGTGTCTGTGGGTATTTGCCTGTTATTAGGCATCATATACGTAGGCAATATCCTTTGAACTTTGTAGGCGAACTCCAGAGGCGGATCAGTAGAAATGCGGTGAAGTGGGAGGGCTGTGATCCCTTATTTTTCCATCATAACCTCGCTGAAAAAGGAAGAAGATGCGTAGGCAATAACCTTAAATCCAGTTTTTTCGATTTTTAGAAGGGCTTCGTTGAGCACTAAATTCCATAGTAGTGGAGACAGTACACTCTCTTGAGGACTGTCCCAGGTTGTTACTAAGTACGGGCTCAGTTTTTTCTTTTCTTCTTTTAGGGATTTCCCAAAAAAAAAAAAAAAAACTGATGGAACCTTAAACTGCTCAAACTTTTGAGAGTAAGCCCATAATAACTAAACGATATGCCCTTCTATCTAAATGCAAGATTGTAGAGGAGCCGGGCTTTGATGCTCACTTCTAATTCTACATGCTTAAGGCTGACATCGCAAAGTCCATTAGACTCGAGCTCTTGACTCGCTTTTCTACCATATCTAGTAATTTTTAAAAGTATTATCTGGAAATACTAACCTCAATAGAAAATACCAACATCTCCAACTGCGCGCCGACCTTCCACCTTTCATTCAGTGGTTGTAGTTGCGTTACCATCACAGCGCTTCCATCCTTCACATTGTTTTTCAGTCGAATCGCTCCAATATCATTAATTCTTCTATTATCCTTATAATTCGGATGGGCTATCATTAACTCTGCCGAAGGACCCACCATTGTGACACTCTGATAAACACCGGCATGTCCGTACACCACTCGAAACCTGTTCGGATACCTCCTGTACAAGCCACTGTATGAACATGAAACTATTAGCAAAATCAATTGATATGTATGCATCTGTGTGTGGCAGTAGCATCAACTTAAAGAAGCAAATTACAAACTCAACTGTGTATCGTAAAAACAATGAGCTGCCGTAATGACAATCCTTGGCGAAACCAATATCCCTGCACAAATGTCAGACAGCGAGAAACTCTGAGAAAACCATTTCACCACGAGGACCTGCAAGCAAGAGATTGAATGGGCGGTAGTGTTGCACAAAAAGATGTCCTCTCTCTGCCACAGGGACATACATTTTGGCAAATGTCACTTTTGCTTAATTAAAAATGTTACCGCTATTTCGGTGTGATTGGATTGGGAGTTTGTTGTTGGTATCACTGATGTTGTTGTTGGCATTGGGACGATTTCCTTTATTTGTTCAGATATTATGGTTGGATTTTCATTAATTCTGGACGAGATGTTCGTTTGCCTATTGAATGGCGTAGAGGAGCATGACAGGACTAGTAGCAGAAGGGGGGAAAGAGTTCTTGAGAAAATTAAATTCATTTGAATTGTCGATTTTGGCGTGACACATTACAAAAGACGTTTTGCTTGATGGAAATCGAAAATAGATTTGAACAGGTAGTAAGCATCCTGTGTCAGATGTTTTGAAAGGAGGATTCGATTTCTGGTTGCAAATGTATTCTGTATTTAACCCCAAAATTGCTGTTCCTATGGTATCACACTGTCATCCGAAGAGGCATTCATGGACAATCTTCTTCTTCTTCTTCCTTTTATCAGCGAGGTTATGATCCGAAAACAAGGGATCACAACCCTCCCACTTCACCGCATTTCTACTGATCCGCCTGTGGGGTTCGCCCATTCATGGACAATCATGGTGCGATTATATGAGATATTCTTGCAACATCTAGGTACTTGATTTGTGTGGTCCTCAATTGCTTGCCTTAAAAAGTGTTGCCATTGAATTTTGTTAAGTTATGATAACTTATGAGTTCCGCACAAATAATTTGGAATCCGAGTTACACGAGTAATTTTTTGTCGGGATAGGAAATGCTCCACTGGAGCATTCAGATGCAAAACTCTTCTTTATCCATTTTACTGGAATTTCTTTGTCTTTCGTAAAAGTAAATGCTTCAGTGATGAGCGGCTTACGATATCAGCACTTACCAGATCAGCACTGAGGATCTGTGACTTGGCACAAGCCAAGACTGGGCAATCACTCCGGCGTCACGGAATATAGGGTCTCCTAAGACTAGCACAATAAGCTTTGCTTTGCAAAAGCGTAGTTCCTTACAAGAACACAAATAAGTTGGCTGCAGAGACAGCAAGAATGCCGTGGATTTCTTACAGGTGGCCGAAAGCATCCTTTTAACCTGACTGCATCCTAGAGAGTTATGCCACACACAATTATGTTTATGAGAAACCCAGCCGTCAATGGAAGCACTGACTGAAGACGTAGGGACACACAACTCAGGATCGGGTCATGAAAAATCCTTCACTGGCCTTGGCTAGCTATTTTGGAAGTGAAAACAGGGAAGAGCAAGGCCTTAAGCGTAGGTTAACTATCCCTTCAGGAACAAATACTCTATCTTACCACCTATTGCTCACAATATAGTTCATGACAATAAGGATTGCAAAACTCTCGTTTTGGAAAACAGACGCTTATTTGTCTATCGACGAGTGAATCCTAATGTTGTCATCTTGCGCAAAGACATCAGCACCAGACCCTTGATTGATTTTGGAGTTATCCGTGAAAATTCGACTACATTTCATTCCGGGCTCAGGCTCTGGCCGGGATCCGTCCTAAATACGAGGAACGTGGACTTTGAATTTGTCCAACAGGCGAAGTTATTGAGATATTGCGTCAGACACCATCCGGAGTTGTAGTTTAAGCACCGCACAAGGTTGTTTTAAATTCAGTGCGGCTTTGGTAGTACAGCGTATGACAAAAGTATCAAGAGGTTCCATAATGCATCTAGAGCACAGCCACACGTAATCGAGAAAATTTCTGTGCAGCCGACACAAGCACGCACTCAAGGGGTTATGCATTCCCTTTTAATATTTTTTTTTAAATTAAACTGGAAACTTCATATAGACAGAACCACTGATAAGGCAACTAAAGCCTTCTGGGCCTGTTCTAGATTTTTCAGAAAAAATTGGAGATTCAATTCAAAAATGACTCACTGGACCTATACCACAATCATCATCCCGATAATATCCTATGCTTCGCTAGTATGGCGGGATAAACTTAATCAAACCCTCACTCGCCTCCCACTCCAGAAGGTGAAAAAACTAGCCAGTGTAAGTATTACGGGCGCAGTGCGTACCTGTCCAACAGCTGCGCTGGAAGTTCTCTTAACTCTTCCACCCCTACATATAAATATTATGAAGACTGCGGCTGCCAGTGCTCTAAAGCTTCTCCTTTTATGCAACAACGCAAATTCCGAATTAGTTGGACATATGAAGATCCTTGAGAAAATTTCGCTGCTTACTTCTCCAGCAGTATGCATCTCAGACTTCATGCCTAAAAAAATCCATCTCAACCACCCCTACTCGAATTATCCTCAATTCCCTCAATCAACATCCCAAAGCAACTGTCACACTGACGGCTCAAAAATGTTAAATGGGACAGGAGCTGGTATCTTTGGCCTCAACTATAAACTCTTTACACCACTAGGTCAATCACTACTATATTCTAAGAAGAGGTCTATGCTATCGAGCTCTTCGCCAGAGAATGTATTAGAAGAAACCTCCAAATATCACATATTAATATAATGTCAAATAGCCAAGCAGTACTCATGGCTCTCACGTCCTTTGACTATAAGTCTAAGCTGGTTTGGAACTGCCTCCAGACTCCGACTTGCTGCACGTACATTGTTCCTGAACCCTTCTGTGGATTACTTACTAGCCAGATTAAAATAGAGCTATTTCGTTGGGAACGCGAACAAATGCTTTCGCGTTGGAATGCACAACCTGGCCTAAGGCATTCCAAGAAATTTATTAATTTCTCAAAAAAAAAAAAAACTAGGCACATTCTGTCAATGAGCAAACAGAATGCTAAGATCCTTACTGACTTCCTACTTGGACACTGCTCTCTTAACTACCATCTAAAGAGAATGAGCCGTGTTCAATCGAAAACCTGCCGTCTCTATCTTGAAGATACGGAAGCAGCCCGTCACATACTCTGTGATTGCCGGCCATAGCCCGACTGCGGCTAAAGCACTTTACCAAAGGCGTCACCTCTTCCTCAGCTTGAACTATCCTTAGCTTCATTAATGAACTGGATTTCAGATAGTTGACAACTACAACTCAAATAACCAACCAGGGGATAGACCGAAAAATCTTTTTAGATCGGAGTGCTCCGGGGGTTGTTCTCTGCCCTTCCTCCCCCTCTACCTAAAAACTGTTTTTTTTTTACATAGCGCGGGCTTTAGAAAGGATGTACATATAGAGAGGGAGAAAAACTCCAGGGGTGGCGTTCAGATAACTGGGGAGATTTTTTGTTATTCTTGCCTTTGTTTCTGATTCACAATATTTTTTTCGCAACCACCGACGTCACAGGCATATCAATCATCTGACAGAAGGAACAATTTTTCAGCCGTCATATGGCAAGCTACTGCCAGTGGTATGCCTTCGTAGCAGTGTTCAGATAAGCTTTCGCAATTGACGATGTTACTAATATACCATTGCCACCTATTGGAGTCTGGCTCAGAGATAGTCACATATTTACGCGAAAATCTCTTCCATCCGAGGAATCGAAGCATATGCGAGGAATGATCTTATCATAGCCGTATTGATCCAGAGGACTTTATTCGCTGATAAACCCCAAGTCTTGCCAAAAGCACCCTTACACTGCTAGGAAACTGAGAATGCCTTGGGTGTTCTTAACTCGACATATTTAGACCGAAGAAGTTTTTTTTGTCCAAAATCACTCTTAGGTATTCGGCTTCATTAGGAATGCGGATAGAGTGACCCTTTAGAACTTGATGAGTTAGAGCGGTCAGGATTCTCCTTCTCGTAAAGAGAACAACCTCAGTTTAAGAGGATTGACCGAAAGCCGATTACTAGTGCTCAGTTATCGATTATGTCTAACACCTGTGCGTTAGCACAGACAGGCGCTAGGCGTGGCTCGATAGCAGTATGGCAATATCATTCTAGAGATCCTGACTGTAGACGTTAGAACTGTTTAGATTAACAGGGAATCGACAATTGTGTACCACAGTAGTGGAGACAGACCGCCACCTTGCTGACAGCCCCTATTGAGCTCTGCCATTACATATCTACCACAATCCGAAAAACATGCAGCCACAAGTTGCATTACCGAAAGCACGCTCAGTGTCGATAAAAGTACCCATCACGTGTTACCTCCCAACAAGCCCATGTTTAGCTATATTTCGGAGCGCAGTCTAGCAGGATTTTCCTATAAACATCATTTCGCAGATGTTCATTCAGAGTCTATTGATTCATTTTACCTTGAAGTTCTCCTATTTCTAATTCGAAGTAGGTTTGGGTGCACTGCGGCTATAATCACTACTTACGTAGACCAATACTTGGGGTCCATTAGTTGTTACCCTGAAAACTTAAAAGGATACGACCGGCGCTCTCCTCCAGCTTCCTGATTCCACCCACCGTCACTCTGTCAAACCGGTAGCTCAGAGAGCAGTTTTGAGCTTCTAAAGACTCTTGGTCGATTCCGAGAGCCAGTATCTGCCCAGTCCCCTCGTTGCGACCATACAAACCCTTCCATGCCTTGATGTTCAGGCCATCATTCTGCGCTTCTAGGATTGCCAAAGAGGTTTGATAATTCTGATTCACGCTGCGTGGTAGGAAGACGGTGATGGAATGGGCACGTGGTATTTCCGCACTGCCGCATGCAGTAAGGCCCAACCCTTTCCAACCCTTCAGTTTGGGAGTTACCGTCTTTAGCCATTCCACCGTTTGTGGAGTCTCGCAGTCGACCAGTAGCCATGCCATTCTTGAAATGAACGCCATGGAGCTTGAGCTTATGCTCCCATCCCAGGATCATTTTCTCCACGATGGCGTTCTCGAGTGCTTTGAGGTCCTCAGCATCAAGCATTTCCTGTGGGTAATTCACAGGAAGTACTGCAACCTGCTCAGCCTTTGCGGCCTCAGCATGTCTTTCACCAGCCGGAGCTGCCCCAGCAGCCACAGCATAGCTTCTACCAGCTGAGACAGCGCTAGCATTCGCAGGCTCTGCCTGGGGCCTCTTAGCGCTCTCCTCGGTCCTCAGCCTTTTCTGCACATTACATGCAGGAGGTGTTATGGCATTACTGCCCCTCTTGGCTGATGGCACATCGGTGGAGTCGGGCTTTGCCCTATGCTCCTCCGCCTTTTTCCTGGCATCCTCAGGTGCAAGGCCGTTTTCGAGGTAGCGCAGGTACCATCGAGATCCCGCACCGCTCAGACCCTTTCTCAGGGGGTCATCTTTGCCTCCCGGTTGCCCAGGTGGCGGCATCGGCAGGCAAGCTCGCTTCCTCTTGGTCGGTGCGGCATTGGATTGAGGAACTGTAGGTGTCCTAGCTATGCCCGAACTCCTTGCCTCATTATCCGCCTTAACCACTTTGCCCAAGGGTCGGGGGGCTAGAGCTTGGCCCCCACCCTCCGTTCTGGCACGTTCCAAGCGTGCTGCTGTTTTTGACGGCTCAGAAATTTTCCTTGAGGACATAGCGGCTGTTTGGCTGGTGCTTGGTTGCACTCGCCTAAAGCCTCCCTCACGGCTTGTTCCTGGCCGACTTCCACCCACTAGGTCGTCTACACAGAGTCTTTGCTCCATCCGACCCGCTAGCATAGAAGCGGTACCACCCCGCATTCTATCTAGGTTGTTTTTTATTTTTATTTTTTGCTTTTGTTTTTTGTTTTGATACATATTCCCATGAGTAGCGCGGGAATGAAAAGCCAGCTGCGCCAGAGCCCCGCATTAGCGCAGTAAGATCGTGGTTACTCCCTGAGGCGATCCTGGTTCAGAGAGGCTCCGTTATAATACACCCGGTATACCCCCTGGCTGCAAACCATCCAATAGGCACGGGTCGCGTAACACCTTGGATTAGGGGGGGGCAGATCTTGGTTCGTTACTCATCAGTCAGCTCATCCGAGAGCTAGGCTCCCAGGGCTGAGTGAGTCCTTGCAACTTAAGCTCTCGCACCACGTCAAGGTGTCTGCCAAGCGAGTGAGAGGTACCCCAAGAGGTTGCGCTTGAATACCTACATCACAGAATGTATGAAGCTTAGTTCCCAATAGTCGACCACTGACTCAATTATTTACTAGCAAAAGTATATAGCCACGGACTTCGCTCATAACTTTTTGAAACTTACACAACGCAATTATGACTTCGTCATTTTAAGGTCATCCATCTACCATGAGAAGCCCTATTAGTGGCGAAAGAATATCTCCTTGAGGGGTGCCTGCTTTTTTCATAGCTACCTCTACTGAAGTAGACACGGTAGAGGGAGGAGATATAAGAGTGAGTGGTTGACTGAAGTATACTTAATGCGGGAAAACTTAGTTGCCAAATTGTACAAGTATTCGCACACGCCGACGAAATTGACATAACCGGAAGAAGAGGGCTTAATATTGATGATAATGATAAACGAGGACAAAATAAATTAAACGCTGTCAAAAAAAACGGGCAGAATGTCACAATAGGCAACTTCAACTTTGAGGTAGTTAGGGACATAGGCTTCACTATAAGCTCAAGAAACTACACAAGCACAGAAAAATCAATTTTGCGAATTACTGTTTCCGTGGTCTAAGGAAACAATTGAGCAACAAAGCCGTTTCTCAACCAACTAAGGCACAAGACTATAATCATCCCGGTTCTGCTTATAGTGCAAATGCATGGACCTTATTAAAAGCGGATGAGGATATCGTTGGTTACTGATGAAGCAATTATATTTGGTGCCCTCTGTATAGAATGAGAGTGAATTAGAAGATACAGTAATGAATTGTATTGCTTGTACAACAAGTGCACTCAGGATGGACGACGCAGTATAGGTAGTCGAAAGCAATCTCAACCTTTTTCTTCTTCTTCCTATTTCGGCGAGGTAATGATCTTAAAACAAGGGATCATAACCCTCCTACTTCAACGCATTTCTACTGATCCTCCTGTGGGATTCGCCCATTTGACCTCAGAAAATATCGACAGGCCTCCCAATTTTGGATCACTCGGTTACTGAGGCCAATGACATGCCGATGTCGTCGCATTTGTGTGATCCAGGCGTTTATAGGCCTGCCTCGCGATGTCTTTGGAACGTTCATTGATATTGCTTTTTTAACAGTGTTCAAATTATCTCTTTTTTGAACGTGACAGTAAAAGCTGAGCCGGTCGTGTTCTATTTTTCGTAAAATGGTTTTCACGGATTTTCGAACTTCTTATTCGATCAAGCTTTGTCACTCCCGCTGTCATGTGAAGCATCTTTATTTCTGCTACCGTTAATTTACTCTTCCCGTCAACCCGATCATAATGAAGTGAGGATAGCGATATCTAAACTCAAATCCAACAAAGCTGCTGGAGCCGACGGCCTTGCCGCTGAATTTTTCAAGGCAGGAGGAGATGAGTTGGTAAGGAGCATGCACCAGCTCATCTGTAAAATCTGGTCGGACGAAAGTATGCCCGATGAATGGAACCTCAGCATCGTTTGCCCGATCCTGAAGAAAGGAGACCCTCTGAACTGCGCCAACTACAGAGGTATAAGTCTCCTAAATATCGCATATAAGATCCTGTCTGCCGTACTATGTGAACGCCTAAAACCGATCGTCAACAACCTGATAGGTCCTTATCAGTGCGGTTTCAGGACTGGAAAGTCCACCATTTACCAAATATTCACACTACGGCAGATCTTGGAAAAAACCCATGAATATAAAATCGATACGCACCACCTTTTCATCGATTTCAAAGTTGCCTATGATAGCGTGTATAGAGACGAGTTATACAGAGCCATGTCTAGTCTTGGCATCCCTGCCAAGCTCGTCCGTTTGTGCAGAATGACGATGGAGAACTCTCGCTGCTCCATCAAGGTCGGTAAGAACATCACCGAACCGTTCGATGTCAGGAAAGGTCTTAGACAAGGCGACGCGCTATCATGCGATCTCTTTAACATAGTACTTGAGAGAATGGTACGAAACTCACAAGCCAACCCCGGAGGTACAATCTTCTTCAAGTCTGTACAACTACTCGCTTATGCCGATGACATTGACATAATCGGAAGAACTCAGCGGGCCGTCAATGGGGCATTTACGAGTATTGAGATCGAGGCAGCAAAGATGGGTCTAGCGGTCAATGAAAGCAAAACAAAATATATGCTGTCTACAAAAAAGGACACCCAACATGACAGAACGCCACAAAAGACAGATACAATTTTGAGGTAGTAAAAGATTTTGTCTACCTAGGCTCTATGGTCAGCTCCGCAAATGACATGAGTGGAGAGATCACACGGAGAATTACTCTTTCCAATCGTTGTTTCTATGGGCTAAAACGGCAATTGAGTAGCAAAGCCCTATCTCGAACTACCCATGCAGAGGCATGGGCTTTGAAAAAACCGGATGAGGATGCCCTTGGTTATTTCGAGAGAAAAGTTCTTCGAGCGATCTTTGATCCCGTCTGCATTGACGGTGAGTGGAGGAGAAGGTACAATGCCGAACTATACGGCCTGTACAAGGACATCGACTTAGCCAGAAGAATTCACATACAGCGACTAAGATGGCTGGGTCATTTAGAGCGGATGAAGCCCAACCTTCCCACTAAGAAAGTCTTCGAATCCACCCCGGACGGACGCCGCAGTAGAGGACGACCTCGCGGTAGGTGGCGCAAACAAGTGGAGGGGGACCTCAACCAACTTGGCGTGCGCAACTGGAGGCAGCTGGCTCGTAACCGTGCTGGCTGGAGAGGTTTGTTTGTTGAGGCCCAGGTCCACCCCGGACTGTAGCGCCATCTAAGTAAGTAAGTAAGTAATTTACTCTCATACTTTTTATACATTTTCCAACATTGTGAACCGTAATGTGAGCGCTGGACGCACAACTGGAGTGTAGAGCCTTCCTTTCAACTTACGGGCCACTTATCTGTCACAGAAGATAAAGGAGTTTTCTCGCCACTTCATCCACCCTACGCTTACGCGATGATTGATGTCGTCATCACAGGTTGCTTTGCTTTTAACCATAGATTCCAAATATGTGAACTTTTTCACTTGACTCTGTTCCATTCAAATAAATGTCTGGAATAGGATTAGAATAGTGGATCAGAGAACGGGCAGCACAAGTACTCTGTCTATTTTGAAGTAATGCGATACCCATTTCCCTCCAAAACGTCCACCCACACATCATGTGCTCGTTGCAGGGATGTAGGATCCTCACTTATGATGGCTCCATCGTCAGCAAAGAATAATTGATGTACCTTGGCGTCAGTCACTTTACCATCAAGCAGATAGTCAAGGACTGTAATAAAGAGCAAAGGAATTAAGACGCTTCTCTGGTGCATCCTGATTTTAACTGGGAACTCTTCGGTTACTCCAGCGGAGCATCTTACTCTTGTCTTTGCTCCTTCGTACATGTCCATGATCATCTGTACATGGGTTTCTGGAATCTCTTAATGTCTTAGCGCCACCCATATCAGATCCCGTGGTTGTCTTTCGAATGCCTTTTCAAACTCAACCAATATAATATGCAAATCCTTCAAGGAATCACAATGCTTTTCCATTATGATCCTTATACTTTGGATTGCATCTGTGCTTGATTTACCCGAGACAAACCAGCACTGATCGTCAGATAGCCGTATTATTTTTCGCAGTCGGCCACCTAATACCCGCTCAACGATCTTCATTGTGTGTGAGATCAGCTGGAGCGAACAGTAGTTATCACAGTTTCGCGTATCACCCTTCCCTTTGTATACAGGGAGAAGGTAGCATCCCCTCCATTGATTCGGCATTGGATCACCTCTCATAAATTTGGAGATGAGATTTCTGAGCCACCTGAACCTGATGTCTCCCATATTTTTCCAGAACTCAGAGGGCATCTCGTCTGGCCCTACCGCTTTTCGTTTTTCGGAGTATTTGACCACCACACTAACTTCTTCGACTGTAATGTCGGGTATTTCTTCACAGTTAAGGGTGGCTCTTGAAAAGTATAGCCGGGGAAATTGTTCATTCAAATGTTGTTCACAATACTGCCGCCACCTCTGCAGGATTTGGTCGTCATCCACGGGAAGCTGGCCATGAGCATTGTTAAGGAAGTTTGGCGAACGAATCTTCTGAGCATTCCTCCTTCTTTGGGCGGCTATTTTAAAGATGGTTGCACTCCTGTTCATATTGTGTCGTCGCAGCTCCTGGTTTGCATCAGCAACCGAGGAAGATATTTTTTCCTGCTCCCAATACAGGTTCTCCGTACTCTCTGCTTGAAGCTGGGCGCACTTCTTCTTTCTTGCAACATCTGTATTCCACTTCGAGGCGAGCGTTCTCGTCTCTATTATTAGAGGTACACTTTGAAACCGTTTTTTTTCTCATTTATCACTTCCTCATCTTCATCACTCCACCACCATGTTTCTTTTACGCGTTGGTGGTGGCCTTTTGAAGCTCCTAGTAGTGATTTCGCCTTCTTTAAGCAAGTTCGCAGTTCATCCTCAGCTCCGTTGATGGTGTGAGAGAGTTAATGTTTCACCATGAAAACAAAAGCCTCGCCTTTTTCTTTGTCCAGATTGTACCACTTGATTTCCTCAGGGAATCTTGTTTGTTTGCTTTTCATTGGTATCTTCATAAACATTTCTGTTAGCAGGAGACGGCGTTGCTGAGCGATCGCCTCTCTCAGGATCACTTTGCAATCTTTTACCCGAGGCTTCATGAAACTGGCTACCAAATGGTAGTCAATCTGGATTTCACTTCCACCACTGCTGTAAGTGATCAAGTGTGGGCTTTGTTTCATGAACATGGTATTTAACAGGACGAGACCGTGTGATTTGCACATGCGTATGATGTCTTCACCAGGAAGGTCCCTGTTGCCGTATCCCAGTCCTCCATGGCAGCATTCATAGCCTTCGTTTCCCGACTTCCGGATATGTCCATTCAAATCTCCTCCAACAAGAACAACAACAGAAACTCTTCCTTTGGAATGTTCTTAAGGAGGTTGTGAAAATCTTGCCAAAATGCATCTTTATTCCTCTGCTCGCAGCCAATTTGGAGAGCATATGCACTGACAATATTCCACACCTCTCCTTGTATTACTATGTAGTTTGAGAGACATCAAACGGTCGCTGGACTTCGAAATGCTCAAAACGTTACCAAGTAGCTCTGACGCAAGGATAATACCGATTAGCCTTTTCCATTCCGTAGTATAACATCCTGTAATCTTTTGTCCTAACCTAGCAACATCAACCTTGCTGTATATAATTGGAGACAGCTAGCTAATTTTGTTTCCACAAATTGCTTAATTTTCACCTTAAGTGGTAGCAAATTCATACTATTTACGTTCTGAAACTATTCTTACCTAAAGACATGTTTTCATAAAGCTATCATTGGTGTTTTCATTTGCCAATAATCTATTCCGTATATATCTAGTTACAGGACAACATATTGTACAATTTCATCCACATTATTACCCCTCAGAGAACAATATTGCCCGGTACAGCAGTATCCGACCCAAACACTCATTCATGTTCCATTCAGAGTTCATAAGCAAGTCATTGCCCACAACTTTAACACCCAAATTGTCCCTTACACCCACTATCTGCAACAGAATCAAAAATCAATTTACCATCAGGATATTCGAATTCAAATTCACTCACAACTATCAAGCAAACATCGACACAAGTTAAAGGATAACTGACCTGTTTTCCTCTCTATCCATCGGTCGCCACATCCGGTTTCATTGCCATCTAAACTCATTAAATGGAAATGGGAATTTTGTAAACATCCCAATGACATCCGACGCGCCAAAGTGTTCAAAAGATAGATAGCTAGACCAAAGAATGAGGGTCCTGATGGCGAAATGAAGTGACACAGGAAATAATTTCATTACGTTTCCTTTCTTTGTCCCCTTCCATCGTGTACCCCAAACAAAATTCTCTGACGTAAAGTGTCCTTTTATTGCATCCGGTGTTAGATGGATGATGTGCCATTGACTGTCACTCCTCCCCCTTTTTTGAGAATGGACTAGGATGGTTCCGCTGTAGAAAGGGACAGATTTTCAGCCTTTATTTGTTAGATAATGTTCTTTGACGAAATGAAACTAATTTGAAAAGTATCCTTTCCGCTTTGAGATGATGATATTTCTTGTTGGTTATCTTAAAAATCTTAAGGTGTGTCTATGGAATCGTTTAAAGTGTTAACCTGACGAGGTCTTGGTCTTGAAGTCAACTCAGTCATTAAAGCAAGAACTGTATAACAACCGAAACAAACCATTCACAACAAACTGAACAAATGAGCTTAAGTCCAACATGAAGCAACAAACTTGTTGTTGTTCTTTGCTCTGCAACAGAATGAATCTCATTCTAACCACGTATAGCTCTAGTTAAAGTAGTTTTAACATTCGTATTCACCGCTCAATGCTATGCAGGTGACCTAGTCATACCTATCAGAGGCAATCATGAAGCAACTTTGACTGACCTAATGCAATCTTCTCCAAGGAAGACTGGGATTGGTGCCAACTCGAACGGCTAAGCGCTAACCCAAGCAAAATAATAATTATTTACTTCACCAAAGGAGAATCCTTAAACTCTCGTCTAAAAGAAGCTCAAATTCAAAATCAAAATCTCGAATGGAGCCCTCACAAAAGATAAAGAAATCAGTAAAGCCGCGTCAGCTCTTTGGACTTGCTCTAGACTTTTTTTTAATCAAAAATGGGGCCTCAAGTCAAAAATGATTTACTTACTTACTTAGGTGGCGCTACAGTTCGGGGTGAACCTGGGCCTCAACCAACAAGCCTCTCCATTTAGCTCGGTCTGTAGCTAATTGCCTCCAGTTGGGCACTCCAAGTTGGTCGAGGTCCCCTTGAACTTGTGCGCGACACCTACGGCGATGATTCCCTCTACTGCGTCGTCCCTCGTTGTTAGATTCGAAGACTCTGCGGGCCGGAGCGTTGGTGTCCATTCGCTCTACATGTCCTAGCCATCTCAGACGTCCAATACGCAGTTTTTTGACTAGGTCGATGTCGCTGTACAGCTCGCATAGTTCGTGATTGAATCTTCTCCTCCAAAACCCGTCAACGCAAACGGGACCGAAAATCTTACGAAGAATTTTTCTCTCGAAGCGACCAAGGATATCTTCATCCTCTTTTAATAAAGTCCATGTTTCAGCGCCGTAAAGCAGGACTGGGATGATCAAGGTCTTATATAGAGTCTCCTTAGTTGTTCGAGATAGGGCTTTACTGTTGAATTGCCTTATAAGCCCAAAAAAACAGCGATTGGCTAGAGTTATTCTTCGCTTGATTTCTGCACTGATTTTGTTTGCCGAATTTATAGCAGAGCCAAGGTAGACAAAGTCCCTTACTACCTCGAAGTTATAGCTGCCCACGGTGAGGTTTTGTCCAATTCGTCGGTGTTGGTTTTCTCTTCTTGTTGACAGCATATACTTGGTTTTGCCCTCGTTTATCGCTAAACCCATTTTGGCCGCTTCCGCCTCAATGCTTGCAAACGCACCGGTGACAGCCCGCTGAGTTCTTCCGATAATGTCGATATCGTCGGCGTATGCAAGCAGTTGTACAGACTTGTAGTAGATTGTGCCTCCGGTGTTGGCTTGTGAGTTCCGCACAATCCGTTCAAGTATAATATTGAAGAAGTCACATGACAGCGCGTCACCTTGTCTAAAGCCTTTTTTGACATCAAAGGTCTTGGTGAGGTCATTACCGACCTTGATGGAGCAGTGAGCGTTCTCCATCGTCAGCCTGCACAGACGGACAAGTTTGGTAGGGATGTCAAAACTAGACATGGCTCTATAAAGCTCCTCTCTATAGATGCTGTCATAGGCGGCCTTGAAATCGATAAAGAGGTGGTGAGTATCGATTTGGAATTCTTGGGTTTTCTCCAGGATCTGCCGAAGTGTGAAGATTTGATCGATGGTGGACTTTCCTGACCTGAAACCGCACTGATAGGGTCCAATCAGGCTGTTGATAAAAGGTTTCAGGCGTTCACACAATATCGCAGAAAAGATCTTGTATGCGATGTTGAGGAGACTGATGCCTCCATAATTGGCGCAATTGAGGGGGTCTCCTTTCTTGAGGATCGGGCAAAGGATGCTGAGATTCCATTCATCAGGCATACACTCGTCTGACCAAATGTTAGAAATGAGTTGATGTATGCACTCTACCAATTCATCCCCTGCTGCCTTGAAGAGTTCGGCCGGTAAGCCGTCAGGTCCAGCAGCCTTGTTGGATTTTAGTTTGAATATTGCTATCCTCACTTCGTTTTGGTCAGGTGGACGGAAATTTTGACTATCATCGTCTATGTTGAATGGTTCATTCTGCCTGACAGCGGGATGTTGGTCTTCGTCGCCGTTATACAGTCTGCAGAAGTAGTTTTTCCATATTCTCAGCACCGACTGTGGTTCTACTACGAGGTTTCCATTTTCATCTCTACAGGTTTCTGTACGGGTATTACTTCTCTGACACGTTCTTTTTACCTTTTGGTAAAACTTCCGTACATTGTTCCTGGAGTATAAACTCTCGATATTCACAAACGCGCGCTTCTCATGCTCTTTCTTCTTCTTTTGGAGAAGCCGATGTTCTTCCCGTCTCTTTTGCTCGTAGAGCTCACGAGCAGCTCTCGTCTTCCTTTGCAGCGCCGCTTTATATGCCTCTTGTTTTGCTGCATGCACTCGCCGGCATTCTTCGTCAAACCAGGGGTTTCGCGGTGGTGGGCGAGCGAGACCCAGCACATCAGTCGCGGCGTTTCTGATGGCATGTTGGCAGCGTTGCCACTGGTCTTCGGTACTTGATGCTGGTGGCAAAGGGGTGATTGAGAGATTTCGGGATACGCGTTCAGCGAAGAGTCTGGCGGTCTCTTGCGATTGTAGCTTTTCGACGTTAAATTTTCTCACAGTGATTCTTCTTTGTTGCTCAGATTGGGATATCCGCATTCGTACCTTGGCTACAACAAGGTAATGATCCGAGTCTATGTTGGCCGCTCGGAAGGTCCGGACATCCAGAATACTGGAGGCATGCCTTGCGTCGATCGCAATATGATCAATTTGGTTGATCGTTACATGATCATTAGACCGCCATGTCTGCTTATGAATATCGAGATGAGGAAACCATGTGCTTGCTATGGTGACATTTCGCTCCACAGCGAAATCAATTAGCCTTAGTCCGTTATCAGACGTGGTGTCGTGTAGGCTATGCTTAGCGACTGCCCTACCAAAGACGTCCTCCTTTCCTATTTTGGCGTTAAAATCGCCCAATACGATTTTAACGTCGTATTTAGGACATTGCTCGTATGTTTTGTCGAGGAGCTCGTAGAAACACTCTTTGGTGGCAGGGTCCTTTTCTTCCGTGGGAGCATGAACACATATTAGGCTTATGTTAGCGAATTTAGCCTTGATCCGGATAGTCATAATACGCTCGCTAACGTGTCGGAAGCTTAAGACTTCTTGCCTAAGTCTGCCGCGTATGACAAATCCGCATCCGAATAAGCGTTGTCTGTTGCCTCTGTAGCAATCACCGTAGTAGATGTCACAGTTTTTCATCTCCTTTTTGCCTGGCCTATCCCATCGCACTTCCTGGATGGCGGTAATATCTGCTTTATAGCAGTCTAGGGCCTCTGCTAGTTGTTCGGCTGCACGTAGTCTGTAAAGGGACAGAACATTCCACGTACAGATCCGAAGGTCGTTGTCCTTATTTCGTTTGCTGGGGTCGTCATTAGTTGAGTCATCCTTATCCGAGGCTTTTGGTTGTTTCTGAATCAGTAGTTTTTTACGTGGTAGGGAAGTTACCCCGACGGCACAACCCCCAATCTGGAGGGCGGGTGTGCTCGTCAAAGCCCTTTTGTTTGCGGGCGATGTTGTTCTGTTGGCATACTCCCCAGATTCCTTGCAATTCATGATCAATCGTTTGCATGAGTACATCAATTTATGGAAGCTAGTGGTCAACCTTAACAAGTCCAAAATTATGATTTTCAAGGAAGGTGGTGGCCGAAATTGATCCAACGAAAAATTGCACTTTGATGAGGGAGCAATCAAAATTGTTAAGGAGTACAAGTATCTCGGGGCTTACATAACTAAAAATATGAGCATGGAATGGCATCTCAAGGAAAAATTAATAAAATCTAAAACGGCCATCAATGTAGCTTGGAAAAATTGTTTCAACTGCAAATATGTTAATCACAGCAGCAAATTCAGGGTTTTTGAAGCGGTGTCCGAGTCGATCCTGTATGCGGCGCAAGTATGGGGCGGAAGGCAGTTCGAAACGGTGGAGAAGCTACTAAGATTTGATGTGAAAAGAATATTCCGCCTTCCACCGAATACACCTAACTACATGCTTATGCTCGAAACAGGCTTATCGCCTTTATTTATTAAGTCATTCAAGCTACAGGTAGATTATATACTAAAAGCTCTAAATATGCCAGCCCACCGTCTCCCAAGAAAAGTAGTTCTGAATGCTGTGCAAACAAAAACTGGTTGGTACAGGGAATGGCTGGATCTGGCTAATATATGTGGGCACGAACTGAACACCAAATTGTACGAGCTCATTATAAAGTTAGACGAGCAGGCCAGAGCGAGATATGCTGAAGAGGCAACTGGATCAGTACATACGGCAATCTACAGTAAGCTCAACCACAACTTGCAGAGTAACAATTATTTCCATGATAATTACAAGATAGAAGAAATAACTATGATACTAAGACTGCGTGGTGAACTCTTGAACCTGAACTACGTACCCCACATGGAGAACTTGCCTTTTTTATGCAACATGTGCAAATTAGTGGAGAGAGAAGATGTATTCCATTTTATGGGAACATGCCCAATCCTACGAGAAACAAGAAGGCATGTATTTGGATATGACGTCTTGACTGTGATGCAAGTGGTTTCCCTCCTTAATGAAGCGGATGTAAACAGGTATTGCAAAATTGCTCTAACGTATCGACAGCAAATTATAAATGAAAGCTTTTAACAAACTATCCCTTTTATTTTGTGTAGTTTACTATAGAAGTTAAAATTACTATTTTATTTTTACTTGTGAATATTAATAAATCAACCAGGCAGACGGCAAAGCCATGATAAATTTTGATTTTGTACTGTATTAGAAAATATTATATGAATAAATAAAATCTTTTAATCTAAAAAAAAATTAAAAAAAAAAAAAACCATCGCGACTGAATTCTCAGAGGGAATATTACGATATCCATGGCGGCACGATGTTTTGATGTTTTCTAATAGAACCCGACCCACTGAACAAAAAATAATAAGAAGCATTTTTTTATATCTGGTTTAGTTTTCGAGATATCGAACTTTGAAAATTGGCTTTTGACAACCGATATTTCAATAGCCTTAATACCCGGTGCATTTCGGGTACTAAGTGAATAAAAAAAACTAATTTCAGTGTTGCCAGCCATTGACGATATGTACTTATAGATCTCTGTTACAAAAAGGGGATAAAGGACACTTAGACTTAGCCCCAGGCGCCTGCCTGACAGTTGTTGACATACTCTTAGCGGAGCGACGAAGTCGCGTGAGCGGCTAAACCCCTCCGGAAAGCGGAGTTTAAATTAATGAATCGGGCGAAGCGCGCCACTTACCAACTGTTGGCAACACTGGACGTAGTTTCTACTGAAATATTGCAGTTGAGGATGTGTAGACATTTTTATATAATAATTTGTAACTTTTAACTTTGTAACAGAAATTGTATTGCTATAAAAAGTGCGCTCGCTTTAACCGACCTTGTAGTTATCAATCAATATGCAAACAAATAAATGGTAGATATGTACCTGGATTATTGATTACTCCTAAAAGTATGCCTACATTTTCATTCAGATTTATGCATGTAGGTTTCATATTGACACTTCTAAAGTTATGCAACATCATGTTATCCCAAAAATGTTCATACATAAAACTATGCAAACAAAATTCTGTCCCATATGCTAAAAAAAATAATATTCTATGAGAAATCCCATAGAAAAAAATAAACTTTTAAACCTTAATATCTCCTAAACTAGGCAAAAACCAGAATTTTGGTACTTTATATTTTTTTGCTTATTTCATCGAGAAAAAAAAATTGCGTCTTCAAAACGTGTTTCAACGGAAATCGTAATCGTGCTCGTTCGGATGTTTCATCCTCCTCTAAACAGAACCGACAGTCATTCTCTTGGCGGGAGATACCATCTAGACCAGCGGATTTGTTTATGTTGAGATCTTTGAGTACTTCTGAACTGTACGAGTGCGAAAGTGGACTTGTACCATTGAAAATTCGAAGCTCTTAAGTACAGGCGGAGACAAAGCACTATGTGGCACTTCGCTGCAAAGTGAACAGCAAGCAGATTGGCCTTGTCTAAGGAGCTGGCAGCTGGAATTTTTTTTTTTTTTTTTTTTCCTAGGGTAGGTGAAAATCTTCAAGAAGACACTATGAGGATCGACAGCGCGTGCTCATAGTAGTGTGGGATTCTGACCCACTAAAAAACCTCCCTTCAAAACAGACTTGTTTTAATTTTTTACTACAACTAAGTATTCGACTTATCAAGTAGTTTTCATTTCACGAAATAATGACGTTTTGCAGGTGCCTTCCCATTAGAAGTTCCTGCTAGTTCCGCAGTTTGGACGCGGTTACTTATCGCGGTAAGTCTAAAGGTTTGGTTCTTTGTAGACGGCGTAGTAAATTTCTTTCATCCAAAACTTGAAGGACTGTAATATTTACGTGACTTTCTAGTCGACTTTTATGTTTTCTCGCGTAGTTTTTGATTTCGTCTTCTATAGTTTTAATGCCAAGATCTCTGTGGATATCGCTGTTTCTGATATACCACGGCGCATTAATAATACCTCTTAGTACTTTGTTTTGAAAAGTTTGTAAAATTTTAATATTACTTATTTTGGTACAACCCCAGAGTTGTATACCATATGTCCATACGGACTTTAGCTTATATAAAAGCAGTTTGTTCTCTATATTAAGTTTGGAATATTTTCCAAGTAACCAATACATTTCTCTATATTTATTATCTAGTTCTTGGCGTTTTTTCTTAACGTGCGTTTTCCATTTCAGCTTTGCATCAAGTATCATTCCAAGATACTTAGCCTCGTTTGCAAACGGAATTTGAGCCGAGTTTGAAAAGATCGGCAAATTATTTATTTTCCTATAAGTAAAATTTACATGAACAGATTTGGTCTCATTAAGCGCGATTCGCCAAACCTTTGTCCATTCATTTACTCTATCCAAAGCTTCTTGCAGTTTTTCTGTACTATCTTCGACCGTTTTACCTACTGCCAAGATGGCAGTGTCGTCGGCAAATGTAGCTAGCTCAGTGCCTTCTACTTGCGGTATATCACGGGTGTATAATAGATACAAGACTGGGCCAAGAACGCTTCCTTGCGACACTCCAGCCATTATCTCCCTGAAATCCGAATATTCATTTCCACATTTGACGCGGAATAGTCTATTCGTAAGGTAGTTCTTCAAAATATTATATAGGTGCTCTGGCAGAACTTGTCGTAATTTAAACTTTAAGCCTTCATGCCAGACCTTGTCAAAGGCTTGAGAGACGTCAAGGAATACGCTTGAACAAATCCTTTTTTCTTCAAGAGATTTTTCGATTACATGAGTTATTCTATGCACTTGGTCAACTGTAGAATGCTTACTTCTGAATCCGAATTGATGATCCGGAATGAGATGCCTCTCTTCTATAACCGGCTGTATTCGCCTAATCAAAATTCTCTCGAACACTTTGGATATGATTGAAAGAAGCGAAATCGGTCTATAAGACGTTTTTTCATTCGGCGGTTTTCCGGGCTTAAGGACCATTATAACTTCGGCCACTTTCCATTGACTGGGAACATATTCTAGTCTAAGCGCGGCGTTTATAATGAACAGAAGCTTAATTAGAGTTTTTCTCGGAAGTGCTTTAAGAACCTTTCCCGTGATTAGGTCGTATCCAGGAGCTTTCTTAGGTTTAAGTTTCTTTATTTCTTCCTTAAGTTCGGTTAGTGTTGCATTTCTTATTATACGATTGTCAATATACGAGGTATTTATATTTTGAATAAGAGCCTGTCCATCAAGCGGTTTGAAAGTTTCTTCCAGGTGGGCGGCAAAAACTTGCGCTCTCTCTTTATCATGCCTGGCCCATTCGTCTTGATGTTTCCTAATTGGGGCGGCTTGAATTTGAGGTTTTTTAATACCTTTTATAGCTTTCCAAAGCGAATAATTAGAATCTTTTTCTGCCGTTAAGCTTTCTAGGTGAGTTTGTATTTCATTATTCTTAAGGTCTTTAATAGATCTTTCTTACACAAACGGTTAAGATGTGCTTTATGTTGCGGAGCCCGACTTTGTTGCCATTTTTTGCACGCTTTCCTCTTCTCCTTAATCATCTGATTTATTTCCTGCGGATAATTTTGAATGTAGCTGGCCGGCGTTTTCTTAGGTTTCGGAGTATTCTTCCATGCGGCATTCTGTAGGATTTCGACGAAGCGATCAACTTCAACTTCAAGTTCATAGGGCGTTTTAAGTGATACCCTCAGCTCAGTATTTGATTCAATATCTTTTTTGAAGCCATCCCAATTCGTTTTCGCGCTGGTTAATCTGGCTGGACCTACTTTTTTAATCAGAGCATCGCTTATCGTCATAATGATTGGAGAATGATCAGAGGAGAGATCAAAGCTTTCTTCAACTTTTATACAGTTGCCAGATATACCTTTAACAATAAAGAAATCGATCAGATCTGGTATCTTATTTCTATCAGTCGGCCAATATGTTGGTTTACCCGTCGAGTGAAAATCACAACTGTATTGCATACCCGCATTATAAAGCTTTCTATCTTTCTGAGAGGCGTACCTTGAACCCCAGAAGGGGTGTTTCGCGTTGAAATCGCCACCAATAATAAAATTTGATTTAAGGAAGTCGAAGATGTTTGTGAAATCACTTCCTTCAAGTTTACATCGCAGTGGACAATATATAGACAAAATGTTGAAAGCAAAATGTCTATTTCTAACGCGTACCGTGCTTACTTGCATTGTTTCTAATTCAATCTTTACTTCCGCTAAGTGTTCGATACATCCTTTTATAAACAAAGATGATCCGCCCCTGGCTCTTTCCGATGGGAGGAAGGCGTGATACACGCTATATCCCCTTATCTTAACATTCGATTGCTTTGTCAGATGAGTTTCACAGACCAAGCATATATCAATGTCTTTTTCTCGCATAAGTATTTCTAACTCGTCGAGTCGTCGTATGAGCCCGTTGGCGTCCCATGTAAGAATTTTAAGCGTTTCTTTCATATACTGGTTGAAGTGCGCGTGTTATGAATGTTGGTTTCTAGTGCAACTAGTCTCTCGAAAATAAGTTTGTTTGTTGTGCATTGCTCTTCAAGTTTCGCAAGAATTAGGGAAAAAACATTGGATACATGAACTTGTGAGCTACCTCTAACAATGTTTTCCAATGTCGCAGCTTGAGCAGGAGTCTTTACGTTAAAGCTTGGAGTATTTCTTGCTTTGATCTCCCGTGAGCTGTGGGTCTTGTACTTGCCATTAACTGTCATCACCGCTTGAGCATAAGACTGCGCGCCAATATTCGAAGATTGAGTTCCTGTTACATTTTCTCTACTACGATTGGGTTTTTCTTCGTTACCTGATCTTAAGGGAATATTGACCGATTTTTTGTCATTCGCTGCTTTTTTCGTAACTATTTTGGGTCTAATTTTAGTTGGTTTTGGATTCATGCCCATGGATATTTTGAGCGTATAGCAGATTGGCCTTGTCTAAGGAGCTGGCAGCTGGAATGTCATTATAAATGAGCGTTAGGATAGCAGTTGAGGCAGAATTTTTAATATTTTTGATGAATGGCCAAACATTTTTATTACCTTGGGACATTGTAGAATTTGTTTGCCTCAATTTTTAGTTATGGAAGAATTTTACACGTCGAATGTGAGCTGAGCATTGCAGTCATTTCTGGCTTGTTTAGAAAACTTACCTCTTTTAACCTTTTGCAGCTCTGGTTAAACCGCGAGTTTATCTTAGGTTTAATGCTCTTTAATCTGTTAGGACTACTAATAAATAAAAAACTCGTAGGGCCCCAGGTAAGGTTAGGTTAAAGGGGCTAGCTGCATCGAAATCGTGCTCCCCTGACCTGGAAACCCTGAAAAGTTAGAAAAAAACAACAAATTAGCTAGAGTTCTGTGATATTGGAGCGGCCCCTCGAAATCATTCTGAAAAAGTTATGAATTTCAGGATGGTGGTTGGGGGACGTTTTTCTGGTGTTGCAGAGACTAGCGCATTTACATAGGAAATTATCCGTATCCTCTTCTGCGTCTGTGTTGCCGCAGCCTCTGCAGAGTTCTGTACTTAGCCGCATTCTTTTTCGGTGGGCTGCCAATAAGTTGTGGCCTGTAATGATTCCTATGAAAAGCGCCAAGTTTTGTCTACTTTGAGTGAGGATGCTTGAGTGAGGAGCTTGGTTTTAACCTTGTTGTGTTTACCCAGATGTTTCTGGAGACCCGGCATGATGGAAGTACTCTCTATCTTCCGTCTGCTTGTCATTTGAAGTCAAGTGCTATGCTAACAAGTTGCTAACAAATTCTAGGAGAGGAAGGACTGAGTTTTGGACCATTGACAGGTCTTTTTCTGATCCTTAGTTCGTCTGTCATTCCATTTGCTGGAATTCCTTTGTGTCCTGGGACCCAACAGAGTGTAACATGGTGGCTATCGGCGATCGTTTTACAGCTCACGGCGGCAGCGTTTTACTAACTTTGATTTTATTACCGCGGATGAGATGGCTTTTATAGCAGCTGGACTATCTAGCATATGTAAATGTCAATCTCTTTTCTGCTAACATGCTTGACGGAAAGTTTGCATGCCACTTCTAATATCGCTAGGACTTCCGCTTGGAACACATTGCCGTGGTTCGAAAGTCTTAGTGATATTGCAATATCGGGTGCTGCTAAGTAGATACCCGAACCATCGTTTGTTTTGGACCCGTCAGTGAAGACGACGTTTAAGCTGAAGTCGAGGGATGGCGGAAGATAGTCTGTGGTGGCGTCCAGGTGAGCCAACCTTGCAATAGCACGGTGGCCCATGTGCCCCTTTCTCCACAAGTTGGATTCTTTTAGGTGTAGGGCACTCATCGCGGCTGATTTCTTAACGTATAAGTCCAGTAGAATCAGTGCGAGAATTGTTTCAAGGGCTGCGGTCGGGGTGGTTTTGATAGCGCCAGTGGATGCTATGCAAGCAAGCCTCTGGATTTTTGTTAGTTCTTTGAGATGTGTGACCTTCTGTGCTATTGGCCATCAGACAATGCATCCATATGTGAATAGGTCCCATATGTGGATAGGTACATCCAGTTGGTGATGACAGGTTTGGGTCTCCATTTTTTACCAAAGATCCTACTGCAATGCACGCTTTCTTCATTCTTTCATTTGTATTGTCCCTCCAGCTCAGTTTGCGGTCAAGTTTTCTCTAAATTTCGGGCTCTGCCCGAGACTTGGATGGCTTATGGAAGGTGTCTAGGGCCGATTGTAGAAATTCGGTGATTGTGTCGGCGAATTTGCCGGACATTAATAGAACGATGTCATCTGCACAAGCAACAACTTTTACTCAGCTATGTCCTAATTTCATAAGGACCTTGTTGGTGACTAGAGTCCATAGTAGAGGAGATCGGACCCATCCTTGCGGGGTTCCCATAGAGCCCAGTGCTTATACTTGGCTATCACCCAACTCCGAGTTGATGTGTCTCGTCTTGTGCATACATTCTATCCAGTCGGAGAGTGTGGAATCTACTCTGAATCGTTTTAGTGATAGTCTTTTCGATTCAGTTTTCACATTGTTAAAGGCTCCTTCAACATCTAAAAAGGCCGCTAGTGTGTATTCTTCGTGGTAGAGTGATTGCTCGATTGCTTGCGTAGTGCCCTAGGCCTCACAAATTCAAACCAAGCGACCTTACTAGGAACCTAAGGATTCCAAATCTTGCCTCCTCACAAGACAGGCGTAAGAAAAGTTTCACGCAAAAACGGAAATTTCCACCATCAATTCTAAATCTCCTAGTCCGACTGCAGAGCATGGGAAATTGAAACTGCAATATGCCGTCACTCAAGATCAGCGCGGTAAACAGATGGTTCCAGAATTGAATACTGACTTGATTCGGCAACTCCAATGTAGCTTCCCCTATCGAATGTTGAGCTTCCAAGCAGAGGTATATGTATTTGAGCTCTGTGTCAGAGCCTTAGCTTCCGACTAGGTCGATTCCATACTAGTACGGAGCCGCGTTAGCTCTTTGAAACAGCTTGATATCTCCAACAAAGTCTTTCTTCATGAGTACCCAAAAATTGGTGCATCGAAGGCAACTTTCAAGACAATGATATCAAACTTTTTTCATTGTTCCTGAACCCTTGTATTGACTATCCACCAGAAACTTGAGATCGGAGCTCAATTTCTGGGAGCTGCAAGAGCATGTGCAGGAATCGAACTCCACTCAAGTTCTTTATCGCGGCAAGAAACTTATTACACTCCGCGGCAAAAAAAAGTAGATTCCGAAGTAAAGGTAAGCTAAAACTCCTTCCGGACTTCCTCATCGGCTAAGAAGAAGAGACTGCATAATACGTTTTATATAAGTGCTTTCTTATTCCCCGTTGGTGACTTAATCTTCTTCGCAGCTCTATAAAGGAACGTACGATGACCTGTTTTTCTATGTGAGTTCATATAATACTTATTTTAAGGAATGCTCCCTCAGTTATATTCATCACTCTCCTTCTCTGTCGCTTCTCTATCTATCTCTATTTGAATGCTCTGTGCAGTAATGAACCCAAATCCCCTTTATGCCACAACCCATTGAAATCCAAGAATCAACATTCCTTAGACGGCGAAAATTCCACGTAAATAGAATTTGGCCACCCACTGAGGATAACCTTATTGAACTACCGCCACCATAAGTCTCTCTCACTCTACTCGACTTTCGAAGGATACTCCTTTTGATGTCGCATCTCTCCCAGGTGTTACACGTTCACATTAGCATCAGCGCCAGTTGAGATGGGATAACAAGCAAAGTGTAAGCAAACGAAAGAGAAGCGTTACTTCGTCGGTGTGTCTAATTAGGAGCATTTTATATTTGCATGGCGATACGACATGGCATTCCTTAGAGATGGGTTATTTCATTGAAGATAGCTTGCCGTGAAGCGATACCAAGAATACTATGATCTAATTGATGCAAGAAAGAGTTCACATCTTGCTCTTCGGCTGATGATGGTGTTGTGGATGTTGATGTCGTAGGTGTTAAACAGGAAACTGAACTTGCCAAAAGGATATGTTAGAGTTAATCGAAAGGAAATCTCATTTATGTGGGTAAACTGTGTCAACTTTAATTGCAAATGAGCTCTATTTGTTCGGTTGGATAGTATGTGTGCGAAATGAACACTGCCATTAAGAAGACGGTTTGAGGTGTTTTAATCAAATGAGAACTGAAATATCCTGATGCCTTGCAGACGTCAAGGAAATTTAATTTAAAATACTTTCTAGAAGCTATGCGGTAAAAGGATATTAGGTTTGCATCAAAGGCGTTCTGAGTGATTTATCTATTGGTAATCTATCTCCGATGGCAAAGGGAAACTTAAGTAGACTGAATGCACTCCTAGTCATCCTCAAATTTTTAAACAAATTTTTCTTTACTTAGACTTTGATGAGGATCGCCAACCTACATTACAAGTCAGTGAAGAATAATGTGACGTTTCTTAACCCCTTAGAGACCCAAGAGAGGTACTTCGTAAATATAATGTCAATATTAGATAATAATCGCCAAGGAGAATACAATTTTCTACAAAAAGGTTTCGATAGTATTTTTCGTAACATTAATCTTCTTTGAGAAAGAGCTGGTAAATGTCTTTGACTTTCATGTGGATAGAATGCTCAGATGGGCTCTCTATTCCTTTCAATCTTCCGCCACCAACTCCAACTCCTCATGAGGAATCTATCTATTCTTAAGCCTACTAAGGCGTCGCTTACCCGATGGTATGGCAATCATGACACGTCTTGGAAGCAGATTTGAGACAAGTGCATTTAGTGTCCAAACTATCATAGATCCTTGCTTTCAGAGAAGTAACTACTTAAAGTCGAGTTCCGCGACTACTCTGGTGGTTCTTACTCCATCTCTGTGAGTCATTCCAACAACATCGTGAATAATCTCATTTCAGCAGCATCCCCGAACTCATTCTTTCGGTCACTTTCAGAGTTGGAACAAGTACCGAGTTAAGGATCGATCCAGTCTTTACCAACACTTCAGGATAACTCACCATTCCTTTTGCCACCACTCATCAACAAGACCCAGATGTACTTAAAATTCTCACGTGCGTTCTGAAAACAACCATCATAGACAGCTACAAGCATCTGGATTGCCCATTGAAGTTGGGTTTTCGAGGACTCAAGGATAACTGCATTATCTGTAAAAAATAGATGAATAATCCTTGAGTCTCCTTATTTTTATATATTCCCCACCGACTACGCTGTAGCATCCAGTCCAAATACAGGTCTTAGCAGTGGCAACAGCCGCCCGTGAGTCTGCGGTAAGGGCAATACCGCCAGAAGGTATCACCATCTTTATCGACAGCCAGGCAGCTATAAAAGCGATTACTGCCATAGAAATTAAATCGAAGCTTGTGAAGTGTTGTCGAGAAGAGCTCAGGGTTCTTGGAACACAGCACAAGGTATCGCTCTGTTGGGTCCCTGGACACGAGGGTATCCCAGGCAATGAGAAAGCCGACGAGCTGGCGAGAATCGGCTCAGCAGCCCCAACAGAACAAGTTGACCCCCCTGTGTGTATCCCGCCTTGCACACTCAAGCTCGCTGCAGGGAATAAAGCCACTGAACAGGCGAACACAAGATGGAACTCCATGGAAACTTGCGCCATCACTAGGAAGCTATGGCCATCTTTCGACAAAGCAAAGACCGAGAGAATCATCCTTAAAGATAGGAAATCCCTTTCCACCCTCGTGGGCATCATCACGGGGCACAACACTCTGCCGTACCACTTGAAGAAACTACGCCTGACGGAGGAGGAACTCTGTAGAGGCTGTGGTGACGAGGAAGATTTGAGGACACAACCCACTTCCTGTGCCACTGTCCGAGTCTTCAACACTCCAGGAAAAAGTTCCTTAGTAAATATTTCTTCCAGGATCTCAAGGAACTCTCCGGCGTTTCAACAGAAAAGATGTTGAACTTCATCAAATCATCAGGGTGGTAGCCTTGAAACGCATTTCTATCTTAGCAAAAACTTTCCTAGGGACACTTATTAATCTATTAATCCGACAGAGATCGTACTGGCTCTCTTTACTAAACAAAGGAAAGTAAACAGAGGAAGAACTTGTCTTCCCTAAACTGAATGGAACTCTTCTTAAACTCTCTCCAACAGCAAAATACCTCTGATTCAAAGCTTACCTGGAAGAAGAACATAGAATAAAGAATAAAGAAAGCGCATTATACGCTTGTAAGAAAACTTTTGGTAAATAATGGGACCTGAGCATGTCCATAATCAACTGGATGTATACAATTGCCAGACCTATACTAACCTACAGTATCATTGTATGGTGGAATGCAACCGACAAGATCAGCTATCTAGTTAACCTAACTAAGGTACAACGGCATGCATAAACGTAACAGGAGTACAGATATCAACACCTCAAGCAGGCTTGTAGGTGATGCTAACCCTCTTCCCTCTGGATGAGTACACTCGAAGCACAGCTGCTAAGAGCGTGATTCATCTCAAACAATTGGGCGCGTGGAAGCAAAGCTTCTATGGACATGGATATCACAAAGGACCTTCACTGGTCTAATTGTGTCTGCATTCTCGTGTGGACAGCCAACCTAACCTATGCTATGGACATGGATCTATAATACACAGGTATAAAACAGATCTCGATAGAACAACTGACTGTCATGCCCTACATAGACTTCTATAAGAAATATTCTACGTTTATTCCCGAGAGACAAGAGTGGGACTCCAATACATTAACCAATGAACAGATCATTCAGCTCTACACGGGAGGGTTTAAAATGGATATATGCACTGGTTCTGGAGTTTTCTGTGAGGCACTCAAAATCAACGACTCACACAAACTCCCGGACGACTGTAGTCTCTTTCAAGCAAAAACCATTCACAGAAAGAAAGTCAACCCTTCCAAGATTACAAGGTCAAAAGCAGTTTCCAGATGCCGAAATTCCCTGATCAATGTACATATGCAACACCCATAAAGTAACTCTCTGCTGGGCTCCCGGACATAGCACTATAGAAGGGAATGAGATACCATATGAACTAGCCAAAAAGGGATCAGTATTAGATATAGAACATACTCAGACATCAATAGAAGTTCCTATTGGCGTACCAAAAAGGACAATCGACCTCAAAACAACTGATCAACTCTGCATGGATTACCAGAGGTGAATGTATCATGCCTCGCAGGTTATGGCCGGTATTGAATGAAGGCAGAACCAAAAGCCTGCTGGCAATGAGCAAAAAGAAGTACGCATTTTGATAGATGCTCTACAGACACTGCGCGATAGGGGGAATCGCCGAAAGACTAGGCATTAACTCACCCGACTATTGCAGGAGCTGTCAAGATGCAGAAGAGATAGAAAGTATCAAACATTTGCTGTGTGACTGCCCAAATCTGCAAAACGGCCGCCTGCACCGTATGGGTAACAGGTTTTTTGACGAACTAAGTAATCTTGTGCAAGTTCCACTAAAGAACATGATACGATTCATAAAGAGCTCAGGTTGGTTCGCTACTGGACCGACAGAAAGACAAAGAGTTTACAGGTTCCACAAACAAACAGGGAAACACAATGGACCCAATGGCCCCCGTGAGAAGCACCTACATGGGTACAACCAACCTAAGGTCTTAATCATTTTTGATCGGATTTTATTCACAACAGCAGATTTGCTTCTAAAGTTTTGATCGTTAAAATGACTTTCTGTACTGTGGGACTATTTTTCGCACTACTCACGAGCTGTAAGTCTTTCATATTCTAGTTGCCCTGTTCGGGATTGAGCAGTTCTGAAAAGTGCTCGTTTTGCACCAAAAACCATCTACGTCATTTAACTCCTTCCTCTGAATTGGTAGATGGCTTGCCCGAATATTTTATATTATTGCGTTGCAATCTCTCCCCCGTCGCAATCATATTCTCCCATGTTAAGATGCATACACTCAAGTGAGCACTCAAGTCAAGTCCCCCATTAGAACAAAATAATCCATATCTGCAAACTTGTCAAGTGCAGTATCTTCTTTATTTAAACAAGTCGCACACTTCAACTTAAGTTTCTGTATATACACGAGTACCTAGCCCAGGGTCAATCTTTAAAGATTAATTGTTAATATCAAAACTTTCCCTCCTAATAACATCCTTTCCAATACTATGTCTGCCAACCTGGGACTTGAGAGTATCCCTATTCTCGTCTGAGCAGACATTGAGGGTGCGACTTTTGGCAGAAAGACCTTCAATCTATGTGAAAGGGCCACCGTTTTAGAGCCTCTTTACATTTTTGAAGAGACATATACCACATCTAGCCAATATTTAGCAAGCTCCTCAGTAACTTTCAGGCCTTTTCCTGTGAGTGATGAGACGTTCCACGTGTCTTTCCAAAGTCGATGCAATTATGGAAATTTAGGAATTTCACCTATGCCTCAATCGGCTGTGTGTAATGAAGGTAAGAAACCAACTTTTATAAATTCCATTCGAGAAGTGGTACTTGATCTCACTATCTCGAGTCCTTTTATTTCCAATTCTGTAGTCAATTGGGATGTGTCAAATGAATCTTCACTATCTGATCATCAGCATATCAGATTTAACATCTCAGGTGGGGTTAAACATAATCGAGCGCATTACGTACCAAAACGAAATAATTGGGCACTTTTTCGCGAAAATCTCGCCTCATCATCTAAATGTGATGTTGATGTGGCAGCCTGCCAATTAAATGACTTCATAATCTCTTCCTTCAGGAGTAGCTGTGTCCCGAAAAATGACAATACATGTAAACGGAGCGTACCGTGCTGGAATGACCAGCTACAGATACTCTGCAAAAGGGTTAGAAAACTTTTCAACACCGCAAAACGTAATAAAAATTGGGACGAATATAGGTCCACTTTGACTAAGTTCAACATACTCGTAGAGTTGAGGAAATCCAAGAGAACGGCATGGAGAATCGCAGCTCGTAGCAGCTCGTCTCCAAAAGGCTATCTCAAAGGATTATTCCAATGGGGTGGGATTCCTCATCAAACCTGATGGCACCTACACCGTCAGTTGAAGGGAAACCCTAGAAACTCTGCTCGAGGTTCACTTCCCTGGCTCTATAATTCTAGGTGATCACACACTTGTTGCTCCTGAAGACTCCACATGCGGCATCTCCAGAAGAGTCAACAGCTTGTCTGGAAATCTGTTCAGTCAAGAAAAAATTAAATGGGCAATAGGTTCATTTAAACCCTTTAAGGCACCTGGTAGTGATGGTATTTTTCCAGCCCTCATCCAGAAAGGTCTGGATTACCTGCCTGCCTTACTTAGATCCTTTAACCCATCGGGGGCATAGGGCGTCAACCACGCCTGCGCGCCATCTTGTTCGAAGTTCTGCAACGCGTTTGAGCTGCCTCCAACTCATTCCTAAAGAACTCGATTCCTCCTCAACTGTTCTGCACCACGTTTGCCTAGGGCGTCCCGCTATTCTGCCTGCCTGGGTGAGCGGATTCCACTACATGGCGTATTTCGCAATGGAATTGTCTTCGCGCCGTAGGGTGTGTCCAATCCATTGCCACTTTCTTCTTCGTATAGTAATGCTTATAGGTTCTTGGCCCGTTCTCAGATAAAGTTGTTCGTTAGAGATGCGGTTCGACCAAAAAACCCTCAAGATGATTCTTAAGCATTTGTTTACGAAGACTTGTAGCTTGCGTGTGTTAATGGTGTTCACCTTCCAAGTACTGCACCCATAAAGCAGTACTGATTCTACGTTGGAGCGGAACAGTCGCAGCTTGGTTCTTAAGCTGATAACATTACTTCTTCAGATTTGAGATAGCATTCCGAACGCAGCTTTAGCCTTCCCGATTCTCCTGCACACATCTAGTTCGGTGCCACCGCGATTAGCCGAGACCACACTTCCTAAATAAAGAAAGTTATCAACTTTCTCGACTTCCTGTCCGGCAATTTTAAGTTGAGCGCGGGTATTAGAAGTGCTCAGGGCTTTTGTTTTGGGTGTGTTTATTTTTAGCCCCACTTTGTTTGCCTCAGCTTTTAGATTTTGGGCCATCAGATGAAGATCCATTATCCGATGTGAAAGTAGACAAACATCGTCAGCGTAATCTAGGTGTTTAAGGTAAGATGTCATAGTCCAACGAATTCCATAGTTGCCTTCCGTCAATGCTGCACGGAGTACATCGCTGATAACCACCAAAAACAATAGTGGTGACAGTATGCACCCTTGACGCACTCCACTTTGGACTTCAAAATCCTCCGACACCTTACCATTGTGCACGACGTGACACTTACCGCCCTCGTATGTAGCCTTGATAATAGCTATAAGTTTTTCTGGGATGCCTCTCCTGCGCAAGGCCAACCAGATAGCATCTCGATTCAACCTGTCGAAAGCCTTCTCGAAGTCGATAAACAGTAAATGTAGCGGATACCTATACTCAACGCATTGCTCGATAATGATCCGTGAGGTGTTTATGTGGTCGATGCAGGAGGATCCAGCGCGAAAGCCTGCCTGTTCGACATCGAGAGTTGAATCTAAATGTTCCTTAATTCGTTCTAGAATTATTTTAGCTATTATTTTAGCCACGGCTGGAAGAACGCATATGCCTCTCCAGTTACCTCAATCCATCAAGTTTCCCTTCCTTGGAAGTTTAATGATCATCCCCCTTTTCCACTCCTGTGGTAATTGTTCGCTATCCCAAGCTCTCCGTATTAGGGGATGCAGCAAATCTGCCGATGTATTTGGCGCCGCTTGAAATAGCTCGGCAGGGATACCATCAATGCCCACCGCCTTGTTCTTCTTGAGGCACTTGATTGCTGTTATTATCTCGGTTTGACTGGGAGGTGCGGTGCGAATTCGGAAATTTGTTGCTTCGAACTGCTCATTTGAATTCGAGATCATACCGCCATCGTCGAAGTGATTTAGCACTGTAGCAAAATGTTCTCTCCATCTAGTGAGCTAATCCTCATCCGAAATCAGAAGGTTACCATCTAGACTCTTCACTGGATGTTGTTTGGAGCTTCGACCACCGATAAGCTGCTTAGTGATGCTATAAACAGTCCTACTGTCGCACCTACTCGCTGCTTCTTCTGCCCTTGAGGCCAGTGAGTTGACATATTGACGTTTGTCACGTCTCACACTACGCTGCATTTCTTTCTTCTTCGCACGGTATTGGGTTTCAAGCTCGGTTCTCTCTACTGCTGAGGCCGCTGCAATCCGAGCCTTGATTGCTATACGCTCATCGATCCGTCTCCAGGTGTCTGTAGAAAGCCATGCACGGTGGTGTTTCTGCTTTTTAGCGACATACGTGCGTGCCCCAGTCGCAAAAGCATTTTTCACAGCACTCCAGTGATCAACCATGTTCTCTATGCTGTTGATTGCTTCTGCTTCTAAGGCAAGATGGTCCCTGAACTGTTGGTGCACTTGGGTAACCTTGAGCCTGTCGATATTAAACCTGGTGATGTTAAGTAGGTTTGAGCGGTTGCTGTTGACGGATGCAGTACGAAGGCGTAAATGAGCTACCATAAGATGGTGATCTCGTTCTAGTCCGACGTCAGCTCCACGTCTGTTTCGGATGGCCAGGAGAAAATTTCTAAAGCGGCAACTGATCGCAATGTGGTCGATCTGGTTGGATGTTCGTTGCCTATCAGTAGAGACCCAACTGATTTTGTGGCAGATGATATGCTTAAACAGCGTACCTCCGATGACTAGGCGGTTGGTATTGCAGAAGTCCACAAACCGCTCACCGCTATCACGCCGTGAACTCCCATCACGTGCTTAAGCATGGTGTTGTCGCTACCCACCTTGGCAGTGAGATCTCTCATCACCATTACGATGCCCCCATTAGGCGTTTGGTTGTAGGCGGCGCCTAACTGGCCATAAAAATCATCCTTTTTATCCTCAGTCGCGTCTAGAGTCGGAGCATAACACTGTATGATGGTAATTTTTCTAACTCTACTCTGGAACCTAGCCGTCAATATCCGGTCACTATGGGGTTTCCAGGATATGAGGCTACTACGTGCTGCTGGAGTTAGCATGAGTCCTACTCCGGAACTCCGTGCACTTCCAGCTGGTTTGCCAGAGTAGAGCGTGACAGTGCTTTTTGTTGGGGAGATGTATTCCCCAGCATCGAACCATCTTATCTCGCTCAGCCCTAAGATGTCTATTTTATACCGTGCGATTTCGCGTTCTTATTGGAGGAATCTGGCGTTATGAGGCCCTTCCTTGAGTGAGTCCAGGAGGGTCTTAACGTTCCAGAATCCGATCGTTGTCCGTGTCCGATAGCCAAAGGTCGTCATCAAATTATCCGTCCATATCCGAGGCGTTGGTTTCCGTTTCGGAGCAAGATTTGTTTTTGCGGTTGCGGCTCGCTGGGCCACAGACCAACCGACACTTATCCTGTTTTTTGGCGCAGGAAGCTCGTCATTCGTCCTCTCCCGTTAGCAATTTCCGAAGAAATCCCCAGATGGCACCACGAGGAGGTGGGAGTAGGGCTTACTAACAGAGCTGCTAGGTTTTCGGCTGCAGTGGCTCTTTCTCGCTAGGCCCTGGCACTTTAAAGAGCTGTTGCGCCAAATATTTGTATTTGTATTTTTGGCTCTTTCTCGTTACTTAGCGGACCAACACCTATCGGGAGATGCTGCCCCTACGAGGCCTTTGTTAGTCGTTTGCCCGCCTTGGTAGCTCTATTTAGAACAAGCTTCAACCTGAGATACATTCCACTAACTTGGTGGGAGGTAAATGTGGTGTTTATCGCTAAGCTAGGTAACAAACCCAGCGAGCTACCCACATTCTACCGTCCAATCAGCTTGACATCGATTTTCTTGAAAACCATGGAAAGATTGCTAGACTTGCACATTGGAGGCATTCTTGAAAAGACTATACCTCTGCACTCTAGTCAATATGCATACAGGAAAGGTCGATCTACGAAAGGCGCCATTCACTATCTCGTCACATTGATCAAAGCTGCCTACCGCTCCAAAGAAATTACCCTTTGTGCATTCCTTGACATAGAAGGTGCTTTTGATAACACTGGTTATGAATCCATCACTAGTGCTATGAGACACAGGGGAATAGACGAACCTGCTACCAGATGGGTTAGGAACATGCTCGATAGCCGCATAATAACATCTTCCTCAGGAGAGGTCTTTGTGACGGTCTCTGCGGTCAAATGCTGGCCCCAAGGCGGCGTCGTCTCGCCTCTCTTATGGTCACTCGTGGTGGATGACTTATTGAATAGACTTACTAGTTCAGGATTCACAACTATAGGCTATGCAGATGATCTTGTGATCATCATCTAGGGTAAACATGAAGACAATGTGTGTCAGCTCATGCAAAATGCACTCCTTGTAGTCTCGGACTGGTGTGCTATTGATTAACCCCAGCGAGGCAGTCGTTGTACCATTTACAAGAAGAAGAACCCTGAACATTGGCTCAGTGACTCTAAACGGCACAACCATCAACTTTTCCGATGAGGTTAAATATCTAGGAATTGTCCTGGACAAGAAGCTTAACTGGAACTCCCACATAAAGCATAAAATTGCCAAGGCGACTACTGCCTTGTGGGCCTGTCGCTGTATGTATAGCAAGACCTGGGTTTTGTCCCCAAAGGGCATTTTCTGGTAATATACCACGGTTGTAAGACCCATTCTGACATACGCGTCCGTTTTCTGGTGGACGAAAACCAAAGAGGTCACAACCATTAACAAACTCACTAAACTTCAAAGACTAGCTTGCCTCGGTATCACAGGTACTATGCATACTTGTCCCACAGCAGCCATTGAAGCCATAATCGGACTCACTGCGCTACATATATTTATAAAAAAAGTGGCAATTCGGAGTGCAGTTAGTCTTCGAAAGTCAGGTGCTAATAGCACACGGGATCACGTGGATCTATTACCCGAATTCCCCGAGCTAGACATGCTCAGCACGGTCTCCGACTTTACGCCTAAATCACTCTACTTTGGTAGAAGGTTTGATATTGTGATCCCAAGCCGTGATATGTGGAATAATGGCGGAGCGTCGCTTGATCCAAAAGGTATAGTGTGGTACACCGATGGATAAAAAATGGATTCAGGAGTTGGCGCCGGTCTGTATGGACCCAACTATAAAATTTCGAAATCACTCGGAAAGAGTCCTAGTGTTTTCCAGGCCGAGCTTAACGCCATTGAAACTTGTGCTAACATTAACCTGCACTCAGGCATCTAAGGTGCCTCTATCCACATACTCACCAATAGTCAAGCAGCGCTCAAAGCACTGATCTCCCATTTGATCAGTTCAAAATCAGTTCTAAGCTGCTTCGACAGCTTACAAAACTTGGCTTGACACAATAAAGTAAAATTGTGGTGGGTACCGGGTAATGTAGGCGTTGACGGCAACGAAACTGCAGACCTGCTAGCTAGGAAAGGCTCCTCTGAGTTCTTCACTGGACCTGAATCCTTCTGCGGAATATCTGATTTCGCCTTTAAACTGATCTTAAACATTTGGGAACGCAACATGTGCATCTCCCTTTGGAATAACTCCTAAGGACTCGGACAGGCTAAAAGAGCTGTCCAACCCTTCCAAAGACAGGCAGTTGATATCCTAAAATACTGCAGAAATGACATAGGAAGGCTTGTGAGCTTCCTTACCGGTCACTGTCAATTTCTTTACCACCTTAACAAAATGAAAATTTCGGAGGATATCACCTGCCGCCTCTGCCTAGAAGAGGACGAAACCGCAGAACACATACTATGTTAGTGTGTAGCTCTGCGTAGTACTAGGAGAAGCTTTTTCCTTAAAGAAATCATATCTCCAATAGATTTAAGGAACTCCTCCGTAGCCGTAATTACAGCTTTCATAATTAGAGTAGAAGTACTGCTGCCCTAAAAGTGGCCTCTGGCACAATAGATCTTCTAGGTCGCAGTGCCTATACGCCATTTGGGCGTGGTCACACACCTGTTTAAAAAAAAAAGCCTCCATCGGTGTATAGCGCATTTTTGGTCCCCAATCCGCTAATGGTTTATGCTACAATTGATGAGAAGCTCGTTATCGTTTCGAGTTATACTGTACTGACATCTTTTAGGGCTGACTCCAAAGAGTGCCCTGTATTTCCAGGCTTAGCAGTATCCGAGACCATCTTCTGCCTTTTTGTCATCGTTTGGGGTTACACTTTGTTAGCCATGTCTAGACAGTGCGAATAGCACTAACTACTGAAGTTATTCCATCCGAACATCCTTGTCATATTACTCAGCCCAACCAAGGAGGTCGTCTGCCGGAAGGGCAAAGCTTATTTACGAGTTTTGATTTTTCATGCGATCGAGTTACATGGACTCTTGTGTCCGCTGAACCAGGGCCCTAACGGCTGTTTAACGGTTTGCGTAAGTTCTCCTTCCATATGTCCAATGCTTTGCACCGCTTCGTGTTTGTAAATTGCTACATATCTCAGAATCAGAGATGATGGTGGTAAATGCCTATTATTCCCTACTAACTATTCTTACTGATTATATACTTACTATTAATTTCCATGTAAGGGATTACATAGTCAGTTAATATATCGATATAAGATGTCGAATGCAATTTGTCCTGCCTTGAAGCTGACAGCATTATTCGCCTTAATATATACTTAGATGTAGAATGATTTCTAGTGCTGCAGTTGAGCTTGAACTTAGAGCGCCGGTTGTAGCTAGATAGCTAACTATCCTTGCTCTTTGAATTTTTGATATTAGCTGGCAATTTTTAAGCTGCACGTGTGTATTTTTCTCTATAGATCCTGCTACAGGCGTATATGACCTGATAGCATTAGGCCATATGTTTTTAAAAAATTGTAATGCACTGAGAGAAACTTTTTAAATTCGTTTTTAATGAGTATTTTACTGAAGGCGAAACTACATGGGGCTCTTCTAGTGCTAAAAGTGATTCCTAGTCGTACCACACACAGGATTTTCTAATTCGATTGAAAACAACTTGCGGTTTCTTCCTCCTTCCAACCACAAGACCTTCATAAGATTTCTCATCCACATGTGACTGAGTTTTCCACTTTCTGCGGAAAACACAGTCAATCCATTAGCGCTCAAAAATCCTTCAACGAATGTGGTTTTCTTCTTTAATAAACCCATTCACTCATGACTGTCGTGGCAGTCGCAGCTGTTCCACATCTCTCTGATCCAAGGACACAGGAAGAAAATCTTTGAAAAGCCAACGGCTCAATTAGAGCAATTAAAAAATTACTTAACCCAACGCCACACTCACTGGATCATGAATCGTGGAATTCCTTGCTCATGATTTAAAGAAAAAAAAAATCCACGAAGAGCACCATATTCCTTTCTTTCAGGACCTTCGTGCGACCCCCTGCAAAACCACAGCATTTTATGATTAAATTATAAGTGAAGAAAACGGCGCTTCGTTAAAGTTCTAGTCCTTGTCGCTAACGTTGTCGTTGTCCTTGGTGTTGGCGGTGTCCTTGCTTCTCTGACTTTTCCTTACTTTCTGGCTATGCTTTGAATAATTAATTTTCTGGTGGTTACCAGGGAGCGAAAGACGAAGAACCCTGAATTTGAATATGGTCGCGATGAGTAAACTTTGTGATAACCGCCCTCTCACACAGGACACCAAAGACTTAAGGAGCAGCAGACACAGTCTGTATAAGGGAAAAGATCCCTGAATGATGGCAATGAATGAAGCTGAGATTTGAGTAAAATAAAAGGATAAACCGAGGATGGCGTACAAAAAGGATTATGAAATGATATTAAGTTTCTTTAAGTTTTGTTTACCACTCTCTTGATGAGCACAACTTGGTTCGGATGCAGTAAGTTGGAAATCGCCTTGGCGTGGTGGCATATTTTGGTGGATAAATAGCGAGGGCGGTCTTAAGTAAGCACATTCAGTGTAAGTGTTTCCTTTTTGTAGCTTTTTGATTTCTAGGGTTCTTAAATTCTTAATGAATGGATTTTTGCTGTTTACTTAGAGAATTAATTGCGCGTCGGCAAAAGGGATGAACAGAATGACAGTTGACTAATATGAGGAGAGAAAGGGCGGAGAAAGTGCTAAAAGTGTGGGATCCATTTAGTTTTCTTCTAAAGCTGGCATTTCAACACTTGTTGGAGGATTTCAAAGACAAAATACCTGAGATTTCACGTTTCAAAACAAATTTTATCATGAACGGTTATTTAAGCCAAACAATGATAAATAAAAAAATGAATTAAGGTTACATTTTGTTTGAACATAAAAGAGATAATAGTTATCAGTATGTAATAGAGCGCATTTCGTTAGCAAAAAAGACCCTAAAATTCAGACGGTTAGATACGGGGTATAAACATGTAATTTATCGTATGGATCTCGTAAATTGTTTGAGATATAAGTCAGATTTATTTGTCTTCATCAATAGGGTTGCCATTCAGCAGAGTACCTCCTTCATTAGATTCAGAAAATTACATACCGGACCAAATAAATTAAGTCGACTAACATACATACATATGTGCAGGTTAGGTTAGGTAGATGGATGCCTTGTGACAAAAAGAGTCATTGTTCACTTAGACGAATAGTACAAAAAATAGAGCGCGACCGGCTCAGCTGGTATTGCCACGTTCAAAGAAGAGATTATTTGAACCCGGTTAAAAAGGCAATATCAATGCACGTTCCAAAGACATCGCGATGTAGGAAAGGCAGGCCTAGAAACGCCTGGATAAACGATGTAGGAAATCGGCAGGCCTGCCGATATTTTCTGAGGTCAAATAGGCGAACCCCACAGGCGGATCAGTAGAAATGCGGTGAAGTGGGAGGGTTGTGATCCCTTCTTTTCGGATCATAACCTCGCTGATAAAAGGAAGAAGAAGAAGAAGACGAATAGTTCGGGTTAATTGAGCCCAATTATTTAACCCTGGAAACGCTGCAGTGATGGTCCGCTGTTTGAACCGCCCAGATAGTGATATAAATCTCTGGAGGCTCATCAGCTCAATATTACTTAAGTCCTACAGCTCCGAGAAGAAGAAACTACCAAGGGTCCTAATTCTTCTGACGGACAATCACACAACAGGTGACGAACAGATTCTATTTCTTCTTCGTCCCTGCAACTTCTACTAAATAAGTCTATTCGTATGCGGATTTGTCATTAAAGGCAAACGTAGGCAAGAATTCGTGAGTTTCCGGAATGTGAATTAAGATATTAAGGCTAAATTCGCCAACATTAGCCTAATATGCGCTTATGCCCCTCACGAGAAGATGGACGACGCGACAAAGGATGACTTCTATTATCCCTTGGGCAACACGTATGAGCAGTGCTCTAGCCACGACGTTAAAATTGTCCTGCGTGATTTTAACGCCAAGCTAAGAAGTTCGGACTTTCTGAGTAGCCAACGTGGGCTCTCATCAAAGTACTGATGCGGATATTCAGAATGGAGCGAAATCAACGAAACACAACGTCGGACGGCTACAATCGTAAGAGACCGACAGAGCATTTGCCTTTCGAACTTACTTACTTACTTAGGTGGTGCTACAGTTCGGGTTGAATCTGGGCCTCAACTAACAAGCCCCTCCAATTATCTCGGTCTTTAGCTAATTGCCTCCAGTTGCGCACCCCAAGTTGGTCGAGGTCCCCTTGAACTTGTGCGCCCCACCTACGGCGATGATTCCCTCTACTGCGTCGTCCCTCGGGATTCGATTCGAAGACTCTGCGGTCCAGAGAGTTGGTGTCCATTCACTCTACATGTCCTAGCCATCTCAGACGTCCAATACGCAGTTTCTTGACTAGGTCGATGTTGCTGTACAGCTCGTATAGTTCATGATTGAATCTTCTCCTCCAAAACCCGTCAACGCAAACGGGACCGAAAATCTTACGAAGAATTTTTCTCTCGAAGCGACCAAGGATATGTTCATCCTCTTTTAATAAAGTCGGTGTTTCAGCGCCGTAAAGCACGACTGGGATGATCAAGGTCTTATATAGAGTCTCCTTAGTTGTAGGAGATAGGGCTTCACTGTTGAATTGCCTTATAAGCCCAAAAAAACAGCGATTGGCAAGAGTTATTCTTCGCTTGATTTCTGCGCTGATCTCGTTCGCAGAATTTATAGCAGAGCCAAGGTAGACAAAGTCCCTTACTACCTCGAAGTTTTAGCTGATCACTGTGACGTTCTGCCCAATTCGTCGGTGTTGGCTGTCCCTCCTTACAGTATATACTCGGTTTTGCCATCGTTTATTGCTAAACCCATTTTGGCCGCTTCCGCCTCAATGCTTGCAAACGCACCAGTGACAGCCCGCTGAGTTCTTCCGATAATGTCTATATCGTCGGCGTATGCAAGCAGTTGTACAGACTTGTAATAGATTGTGCCTCCGGTGTTGGCTTGTGAGTTCCGCACAATCCGTTCAAGTCGCATGACAGCGCGTCACCTTGTCTAAAACCTTTTTTGACATCAAAGGTCTTGGTGAGGTCATTACCGACCTTGATGGAGCAGCGAGCGTTCTCCATCGTCAGCCTGCACAGACGGACTAGTTTGGCAGGGATGTTAAAACTAGACATGGCTCTATAAAGCTCTTCTCTATAGATGCTGTCATAGGCGGCCTTGAAATCGATAAAGAGGTGATGAGTATCGATTTGAGCTTCTTGGGTTTTCTCCAGGATCTGCCGAAGTGTGAAGATTTGATCGATGGTGGACTTTCCTGGCCAGAAACCGCACTGATGGGGTCCAATCAGGCTGTTGATAAAGGGTTTTAGGCCTGTATAATTGGCGCAATTGAGGGGATCTCCTTTCTTGTGGATCGGGCAAACGATGCTGAGATTCCATTCATCAGGCATACACTCATCTGACCAAATCTTAGAGATGAGTTGGTGTATGCACTCTACCAATTCATCGACAGCTGCCTTGGAAAGTTCGGCCGGTAAGCCGTCAGGTCCAGCAGCCTTGTTGGATTTTAGCTTAGATATTGCTGTCCTCACTTCGTTTTGGTCAGGTGGACAGAAATTTTGACTATCATCGTCCATGTTGAATGGTTCATTCTGCCTGACAGCGGGATGTTGGTCTTCGTCGCCGTTATACAGTCTGTAGAAGTAGTTTTTCCATATTCTCAGCACCGACTGTGATTCAACTACGAGGTTTCCATTTTCATCTCTACAGGTTTCTGTACGGGTATTGCTCCTCTGACACGTTGTTTTTACCTTTTGGTAAAACTTCCGTACATTGTTCCTGGAGTATAAACTCTCGATGTTCTCAAACGCGCGCTTCTCATGCTCTTTCTTCTTCTTTTGGAGAAGCCGATGTTCTTCCCGTCTCTTTTGCTCGTAGAGCTCACGAGCAGCTCTCGTCTTCCTTTGCAGCGCCGCTTTGTATGCCTCTTGTTTTGCTGCATGCACTCGCCGGCATTCTTCGTCAAACCAGTGGTTTCGCGGTGGTGGGCGAGCGAGACCCAGCACATCAGTCGCGGCATTTCTGATGGCATGTTGGCAGCGTTGCCACTCGTCTTCGGCACTTGATGCTGGCGGCATAGGGGTGATTGAGAGATTTCGGGAAACACGTTCAGCGAAGAGTCTGGCGATCTCTTGCGATTGTAGCTTTTCGACGTTAAATTTTCTCCCAGTGATTCTTCTTTGTTGCTCAGATTGGGATATCCGCATTCGTACCTTGGCTACAACAAGGTAATGATCCGAGTCTATGTTGGTCGCTCGGAAGGTCCGGACATCCAGAATACTGGAGGCATGCCTTGCGTCGATTGCAATATGATCAATTTGGTTGATCGTTACATGATCATTAGACCGCCATGTCTGCTTATGAATATCGAGATGAGGAAACCATGTGCTTGTTTTGGTGACATTTTGCTTCACAGCGAAATCAATTAGCCGTAGTCCGTTATCAGACGTGGTGTCGTGTAGGCTATGCTTACCGACTGCCCAACCAAAGGCATCCTCCTTTCCTATTTTGCCGTTAAAATCGCCCAATACGATTTTTGCCTATCGAAGCTCCTTTAATTTCAATTTAAGCCTTATCCCGCCAACAGCAAACGCGGAAGACCAGTGGCAGCTTTGCCAACAAGCAATTAGAGATGCTGGCTCTGTTGTACTGGATTTCTCTCGGCCACCACAATGAAACCCATGGTTTGATGAGGAATGCTGGCAAGCACATGTAGCAAAACAAGAGGCGTATAAGGCCTCTGCTGCTCACTTTGGGAAAGCTGTAACGTTAGTTAATGGAAAAGTAAATTCCATTTCTTTAGGAATCCATGCGAAACAGCTAAAATATCATTTTATGAATCTCCTTATCTCACTATTATTCCAATTTGCAACTCCTTTCACTCTAGATGAATTCCTGGATGCAAGAATCACACAGAAGAACGTGGAAACTGCCATCAAAAACTCAAAAAATTGCAAGGCACCAGGAGACGACCGTATTCCTTTCGAGTTCTATAAGAACTGTACACCAGCTTTCCTGACGACGCTTTCAATAGAATATTTGAAATAGCGGATGTCCCAAGAAGCTTCCAAAAGGCAATCATATTTCCGCTACACAAAAAGGGTGATTATGGCGATCCATAAATTTACAGCGGTATATCTTTTTTAAATACAGCAGCCAAGTTGTTTGCAACAGTGCTCTTTAATCGTCTTACATAATGGGTAAAAAGTCTGGGATGGAAACCACCTGTCGGATGAATTTGGAGTTAAGATGGGAGTAAAGCAAGGATGCATCCTCAGTACATTATTGTTCATTTTGTTCATTAATGATATAACAGAAGAAGTTAGAGGAGGAATCCAATTTAATCGGAGAAACATTCCCACTCTCTTATTTGCAGACGATATTGTGTTCCTAGCAGATACAGTGGAATCCATGCAATGTATGATCAATCGACTTCAAAAATACTGCACAACATGGAACCTTTCTGTGAACCTAACAAAATCAAAGATGATGATAATCAGAAATGGAGGCGGAAGGTACTCCCGTTCCGAGAAATGGGTATTTCAATGAGAGCAAATAGAAATCGTGCGAGAGTACAAGTATCTATTAGCCTTAATCACCCCTAACTTATGCATGCGAAAGCACCTGCGAGCTAAACTGTCTGAAGCAAAGATAACTATTTGCTCAATTTGGCGTAGTTGCGTCAACAATAAAAACATTACGCATACTGCGAAACAAAAGGTATTCCGTGCAACTGCCCAATCAATTATTTTATACGGAGCTCAGGTCTGGGGTTACTGTCCATTCGAAGAGGTGGAACAATTCCTTCGATATTTTATTAGGCGAACTTTTAGATTGCCGAGTAGATCACCTAACTACATGTTGTACCTAGAGACAGGAGTAGCACCTCTTTTTTTGCAAACTTTGAAGTTGCATCTAAGCTACATATGTAGTAAGAGTAATGGATATGGATGAAGAGAGATTACCCAGGTTAGTACTTACTCGTATGCTGCAGTCTAGGGCAGGGTGCGTACAAGAGTGGGAGAGATTAGCATCGGAATGCGGTTTTAGCTTATCACTTGCTCTAAGCGAGACGCCCACTTCGATAAAACAAAAATTTAAAACTTTTCTGGAAAAAACTGGAAGCCCAGTCATCATAGCATAGTGCATACTATAGCCGGGTGAACCACTTCCTGAACAAAGATACTTATTTCTTGAACAGCTATAGGACAGAAGTTATAAGCACCATATTCAAAATAAGAGGCGAACTCATAAACCTAAATTATATACCGCACCGCCCCGAACTTCCAGTCCTATGTGATCTGAGTAATCTTAGAGAACGAGAGGATGTGTTTCATTTCATCGCAAGATATCCTGTTCTAAAGAAGTTTCGCCTTCAGTTCTTTGGAGTGTGTGCCTTGGAGTTACAGGAAACGATAAATATTCTAAACGGCAGACGAAACTGGGATTTATTGTACAAGTTCACCGTAAATGCACTAAACTACAGAACCCGTATAGTTGAAGAACTCTTTTGAAAAAAACAATAACGCTACGTACATGCTTGCAAATTTTATATTGAATTTAAATTGAACTTCTGTTGAATACGCCAATGTTTAAAAAAAATTGTAATTGATAAATATGTAAATGTCAATCTGGTAGACGGCCTTCAGCCAAACCATAACTGACTATTTGTTAATTTAGAAAAATTTGTTAATTTTAGGAATTGAAACAAAATTGTATTCACTGGAAAATGTAATAAACTTTCATTTTTCATGAAATAAAAGTCATATGAACTTAACATTAACTTAAACTAATGAAAGCAAATCAAAACATATGCTGTCTACAAAAAAGGACACCTTACATCGACGTCTTGGACAGAACGCCACAATGGACAGACATCATTTTAAGGTAGTAGAGGACTTTGTCTACATGGGCTCTATGGCGAACTCCACATGCGACATCAGTGCGGAGATCAAACGGAGAATTACTCTCGCCAATCGGTGTTTTTCTGGGCTATGACGGCAATTGAGTAACAAAGCCCTATTTCGAAATACTGACGATGTAGTCCTTATGGGTTTTATTATGACTTTTTCAAGTACTGTCCATCAGACTAAGATTATGTACGCGAGTATCATCCTTACTATCGAAGTAGTAGTAGAACGGACACCCCACATATGCCTAAGACTATATCTGTCAGTCTACTCGACTAACTTTGACAGATCTTATTCTATCGGATCTCGTAGCGTCGTAGGGTATTTACCGCTGATTGCTGTAGAAAATGCCTGAATTCAGCAATTTTACAAAATTATAATCCCGGTGGCACGTTAATCGAAAAAATGGCAAATGGCCACTAAAGCGGCAATGATGACCGGAACTACAGAGAACGACAACCCATATTACAGGTGTGGAGGGTAAGCTCAATGTATGTAATAAAGAGATACGTGTTGCCCTTGACAAGCATTGTAATTAAAACTAATTAGCATCGTCCTTATATATAAAATGTGTGCACTTACATACAATATACGAGGGCAAGGTGAAAAGTTCTCAGCCTGACAATGAAAGACTGCGATTTTCAGTTAAAAAATAATTTTATTTTTCTACGTAATCTTCCTTGACTTCAAAACACTTAGTCCAGCGTTTCTCCAACATCAGTATTCCTTCTCGGCAGTGAGAGTCTGGAAGGCTGTGAAAATATTCATCTCTCAACTTCTGCATTGGATGCGAAGCGCTTCCCAGAAACAAATTTCTTCAAGTTTGGGAACAGATGGAAGTCTGAGGGTGCCAAATCAGGTGAATATGGAGGATGGCCGAGCAAATCGTACCCCAAATCCCGCCGTTTTCCCATCGCCAACGCACACTTGTGTGCAGGTGCATTGTCCTGGTGAAAGATGATTTTTTTCTTCTTCAAGCCAGGCCTCTTTTCGCGAATTTTGGCATCCAGCTGGTCAAGAAGGTTGGAGTAATATTTGCCTGTAATTGTTCTGCCTTTCTCAAGGTTATCAATTAACAGGATCCTTTTCGCATCCCAAAACACACTGGCCATGACCTTTCCGGCAGATGCGATCGACTTCGCTTTCTTTGGCGCTGAACCACCGGCTTCCACCCACTGCTTCGACCGCTGTTTCGTTTCTGGCGTGTAGTGGTGGACCCATGTCTCATCCATGGTGACAAATCGCCGCACAAAATCGGTGGGATCCCTATTGAGTCGGTCCAAAGATTGCCACGAAAATCGTTTGCGCATTTGCTTTTGATCGGCATTCAGCAAATGGGGCACCCATCGTGCGCAGAGCTTTCGCTTCCCTAAGTTTTTGTGTAAGATGTTTCGCACCCTCTCTTCCGATATACACACAGCCTCAGCTATCTCACTCACCTTCACTCGCCTATCGTCCAACACGATAGCATGTACTTTTTCGAATGTTTCGGGTGTGGTTGCATGGGTCATCTTCGAGGGATGTGCGACCACGTTTACGGTTGACATAGAAGGAGCAGAGTCCCCGTAAACTTCGTTAACTTTGGGTGAATTTCCTTAGGGGTTAACCCATCCAAAACGAAGAATTTTATGACCGCACAATATTCAAGTTCATCCATTTTAATGAAAAACACGCAAGACGTCTACTTCAAAAATTCGTGTAAGCAAACTATATACTTGAGAGTTGAAACTTGTCATACGAACTAATAAGAAGTGCACCCAGGCAGGAAACATATTTTTTTGCTGATTGGAACGCTATCTCTGCGTCAGGCCGAGAACTTTTCACCTTGCCCTCGTACATACGAGGGGCGGCCGGTAATTTCTCGGCTTGAGATACTCAACAACGAGTCATCTGCTCATTATAATAAACACCACCATGTCAGGCGAAATCGGAAAGTCTCACAATTTTGAGCACCGCCCCGCGATAAAGTACCTCATGAAAAAAGAGAAAATCGCCTAAAGAAGTTTTCGAAGACATCATGGACTCTTCAGGATTGTGTGCTTTCGTATACCATAGTCAAAAAATGGGCGAGCTAATTTCAACAAGGGTGAGAAAGCTGTGAAGACGACCCTCGCCCAGGGCGTCCTGAGTCAGTGGTCACTGAAGAAAACGTCGAAAAAGTGGAAAAATTATATCGAAGAATAAAAATGTGGCAGATAGCGGACGAGTTGCACATCAGCAAGGTCATGTTACGTACCAGTAGCATGGAGGGAAGTGCGGGTTATATTCATACCCAAAGCAGGTAAACCAACCCACACTTCAGCGAAAGACTTAGACCCATAAGTCTCTCGTCATTCCTCTGCAAGATACTTGAAGTCAGCTGGGTTTCCAATGACAGGCAAGCAACTTCTAACCAAATTGACCATTTTGCTATCAGCCGCCGCTTTAGAAGTAGTCTGCTGGACGTCCGAAACAGGCGAGTGGCAGAAGTGGGGATAGTACGTGATCACCATCTTATGATAGCTACTCTCCAACTACGCACTGCTGCATTTCGAAGATCCCACGACAACACAAGAATGCCCAGGTTCAACATCGATAGACTTAGTGACCCCTCAGTGCGCCAACAATTAAGGGAGCACTTTTCGCAAGGTGTGGAGGCAATCAGCAGCTCAATGCCCGCAACCATCCAAGACCATTGGTGTGCTGTGAAAAATGTTTTTACATCTGGCGCTGAAAGAATTGTCGGTCGATCGCAGGGAAGACATAGGGAGTGGCTTTCCGAGGATACCTGGAGACCGATTGACGAACGAAAACAGCTGAAAGCTCGCGTTGCAGCTACCCCAGCAGTAGGGAGAAGCGAGCTAGAGTCCTTATATCGCATGAAGATGAGAGAAGTTCAGCGTAGCGTACGAAGTGACAAGTGCAACTACATCAACGCGCTGGCTACAGAAGCAGAACAAGCTGCACGGAGGTGCGACAGCAGGACCGTCTACAGAATCACGAAAGAGCTGACAGGTGGTTGCAGCTCTAGCTAACACCCAGTGAAAAGCCTAGACGGCTCCTTGCTCATTTCGGATGAGGACCAGCTCAAGAGATGGAAAGAGCATTTTGCTACGGTTTTAAACCGTGTATTCGCTAGCGATATGCTCCTAAATCAGACTGAGATGCCCGAGATGAGAAGTTCCCGAATACGCACCACGACTCAGCACGTGGAGAGTGACCACTACTATCACCAGAAAGCTGCAAACGTTCGTTAATAGGTGTCTGCGCAATATCTTAAGGATTTTGTGGCCCAATCGTATCTCTAACGAACACCTTTACGAGAGAACAGGTCAGGAACTAATAGGCACAACTATCCAACGGCGGAAGTGGCAGTGGATTGGTCACACGTTCCGAAAGGGTGACAGCTCCATAGCGAACCATGCTATGCAATGGAACCCTCTAACTCAGGATGGCAGAAGACCTGGCGGTCCGAGGAGAACATGGCGCAGAACAGTCGAGAAGGAGGCGCGGCAGTTAGGGAAAAGTTGGGTAGAACTCAGACACATTGCCAGAAACCGTACACGATGGCGCGTAGGCGTAGTAGAGGCCCTAGGACCCACAAGGGGATACAGGACATAAGTAAAAAAAGTAAGTAAGTAAGATACTTGAAAGACTTCTTGATATTCACATCAGAAGTAAGTGTTGTAAAGCTCAACATGCATATGTAAAGGGGAAATTGGTGGAAACAGCTTCGCATGACATAGCAGGGAAAATAGAAGCTGGCCTCCACCATAAGGAATTTGTGCTAGCAGCGTTCCTTGACATAGAAGGTGCTTTCAATAATGTAGAAGAAAGGTCCGTCAAACAGGCCCTAGAATCTATGAATGTCGAGCATAAAATTACCAATTGACTCTGCAATATGCTCGGCACTAGAAACATTAACTCCACTACAGGAAATAGTTCAATAAGAAAATCCGTTACGAGGGGGACTCCCCAGGAAGGCGTTATCTCACACCTCCTCTGGGTTCTAGTCATCGATGGGATACTTAAAGAACTAAGCAATACAGGCATAAGCGTCACTGCTTAGGCGGACGACTTGGTGATTTTAGTTCAGGGCAAATTCCTTGACACATTAAGTGAAATGATTGAATCAGCCCTTAACAGTCTCGAAAAATGGGGTAGAGTGTGTGGACTGCACGTCAACCCCTATAAAACAGAATTGATACTAAAAAAAAACAAAAATTTGGCGCAACAGCTCTTTAAAGTGTCAGGGCCTAGCTTCTCGCAACCACTCATGTTGTGTGCGTTATATTTTTCACACGAATCGAAGGGACCTACAGTTTTTAATGCCCAATCCGAACGGCGATTTGAGAAGCTTTTTCGTGACAACAATACTCTCGGATGTTTGTCAGACGCTCGCTAGAGGTGGGACCGTGAAAAAACTTTTTGGTAATTTCTGGGATTCGAACTTGGAACCTCATGCGTAGTGATCCGACACGAATTGATACTCTTCATCAGAAAATACAAGATACCACCATTCATACTGCCTAAGCTAGTAGGGGTGGAGCTTTCCTTTTCGGATCGCGCTAGATATCTTGGTATAATGCTAGATAGGAAACTAAATTCGAAACTCAACATACAGGAAAGAGTTCGCAAGTTTTATATTCATCTGTAAGAGGACCACAGGGAAAAAATAGGGCCTGAAGCCCGCAATGATGCACTGGCTATTCATCATGATAGTCAGACCCATCTTTACGTATGGAGTTCTTGTGTGGTGAAAGGCAACGAATACGAAAAACACACGGGAAATATTGGCCATGGTACAAAAAACAGCCTGCATTGCCATCATGGGTGATCTATGCCCATCACCTACGGCTGCAGTCGCAATCTTGCTGTGTCTTTTACCACTAGACCTACAAATTAAATTTCAAGGGGTCAAAACTGCGCTTCGGCTCACTAACATTGGTCTCTTCAAGACTAATAACATAGGACATAGCTCCATTCTCAAGGAATCATTTCCCGAAATCCCTGGCGAATCGGACAATATTCTTGGCACTTTAGACTTCGACACACCATACGAAGTAAGGTATCCTATTAGAGAGGACTGGCAAAGAAAGATAGTCTATAAAGAGATTGCAATATACACAGATGGTTCTAAGACCAGAGGGGGCACGTGGTCAGGTATTTATTCGAGAGATACGAGCCTACAGGTGGCCCTGAGACTTCCGCACAGATGCAGAGTGTTACAAGCAGAGCTTCTAGCTGTACTTAAAGCTGTGGAATTATTTGAGATGAGATCAATATCCGATAAGAATATCGCCATCTACATTAACAGCCAGGCTGCGCTAAATGTGCTAGAGTCTTATGTCACCAAATCTGAGATAGTCAGGAATTGCCGCACAATGTCTAGGGCATTATGTACGCAGAACCGAGTCAGATTATGTTGGGTACCTGGACACTGCGATATCGAAGGCAACAAGCAAGCCGACGCGCTGCCCAACAGAGGAGTGGTGCTCCCACATGGTGACATAGTTGGTAGTATTAAACCCTCAGGGTGTGTGGCTCATCGACACGGCTAATCTAAGATGGTCAAATTAAAATGGTCACATGGTGTCTAATGCTTTGTGGCGTGTGTTAGACCGCAGAAAAGATGGGGAGATCATAGAATTAGAAAGACTACGACTAAAAACAGCGATAGGAATACTCTCTGCAAACTGTCTCCTAAGGAGGTATGCTATGAGACTGGGATTATCTAACACGGATGTTTGTAGGTACTACAGTGATCTACATGTCGCAGAGGACATAATACATATACTCTGTGAGTGCCAAGGCATTGCCAAGACAAGGCTAAAGCATCTTGGTAGATACTTCTTCGATAACCTAGAAGACGTGAGGTCCTTGAACCACAACAAGGACCTTTTCAAATTCTGTAGGGAAATTAATTATATGGGAGAATTGGTTTAGGTCTTTTGCCGTGAAAGTTCCCTAGGGATCTCGATGGGCTCATTTTGGTGCCTAATGTTTTATGATAACCTCATAACCCTACCTAACCTAACCTAACCTGCACATCAGCACGGAACGAACTGGATAAATTTTGCATAAGCATTTAAACACGAAAAAAATGTGTGCGCGCTGGGTACCGAAAATGCTCACGCCGTTCGAAAAGCAACGACGACTTGAGTGCAGGACACAGGTTTTTCAATAATAGACCACCAACCCTACAGCCCAGACTTGGCCCCGAGAGAGCCTTTTTCTTTTTTTTTCCCCTCGTATGTATGCTACCTCAGCTCGGTTATTATTTGGCTCCATTAGTGGAATACACCTACTTAGTTTTATATACCACAGCGCTGAACCACATGGAATGACGAATGAGCGACTAACCATAACAAGACTGAAAACGAAATCGATAATTCCCCCAGACGTACAAACAAGCCTTTATGCGTTCAACTAACAAACTAGATACTTCTTTATAAGTATAAACATAACTTTGCCTATATAACCGTGAGTTTGTCTTCAAAAATTGTCATTCTTTCTAAAACATTTGTAAATACTTTAAAAAATAAAATCTTTATTCATAGCATCAGTGCTTTCGTTTTGGAGAATATACGCAGTACAAATTTCCCTCTTCACTTACTCCACTATCTTAGTCAATCTAACACAATACACTTCGAATACACACAACAAATCAATCAAGGACACATCTCAAAGTATGTCATTCTCCTGATAATATGACGAACCATCTGGTCGCTTGCACTTGAATCTCTGCTTACAACATTCCGGATACGGTTTATCCACATTCATCCTTTCGCCGCGATTGCAGTTCTGCAGGCGAATTTTTCCACAACTGTTTCGGAAAGGAAACAAGCAAAAAATTAAATTAAATTCCACCAAGCCCACCCAACAAATCTCACCCTTCGACCAGCACCGTTCCATCTTCGTTGCATGTCAACCGCTGACATGGCAGCGGTCCAACGCTAACACCCAATTTAAGCTCCTCACTGCGATAGATGCATTTTCCAGGATTACCTGTGAAAATCACACAGAAACCAAATAGATAGATGAACCGATAGATCCTTTACCAACCTTCTCACTCACTTGGATCCGGTGCAATGATTCCCGAATAGCCTTCCCCGAAGGATGTTAGAATCGTTAAAACCACAAAAATTGCACCTACAACGAGTACTTGAATTCTAGATGCGTCCATCGCTTACGCTGGAAATTTTCTAGAAACAATTCGGGAGTTCTATTTAAAGGCGACTGTGTGGGCCACCGAGAGATACACAGGGGGAGGGAGTGGCAGTATATGTTTACTGTATGATTGGAATGTTTTGGTAAATTTTGCTATTTTTATTTGTTTTCATGCGCGGCACAGGGTCGCCAGGGGTTATCAACGACCACGACGTTTTAAAAACCGCGAATTGAGAGATATCTGTGCACCGCACCCAAATCGCTCGAGGAAGGAACCACCGCAATAGAAATAAAGTTGTCGATAGAATCTTATTCGCAATGTTTGGCACGGGGGTGGGGAAGCGTTTCTTTTTTTTTTTTTTGTATTATGTGGTCGCGTCTACGCCCGAAGCACTGAGAATGTTGAATGAGATGAGTAGTTTGGTTTGAGGAAGGCCCGACGGTCAGTCGCGAACTAGACTTATCATCGTCAGAGATCTCGGTGTTAGATGCTGGAGCGGGCAAACACACACAGAGAACCACTCGGCGGGAAGCTGATTATGCTGAATGTGGCTAAATGAAGTTATCAACGAGTAGCATGTGCGTTAGAGGCATAGACGTGGGCGGACTAGGGGGACTACTCGTAATTCAATTTGTTTACTCTAATTGATGTGCGGAGAGGGATGTGACCTATTGGATTCTTAGAACTGTAGGTAATTAGAAGCAGCGGATATTTCTATCGAGTAGAATGTTGCTAGAAATGTTAGGTACACTGAGGAAAGTTGTGTCTGTATCTGTGTTGTATCGCGGATAATTTTATAGTTGCGTCTAGTATTGAGAGAATATTTATTGATGCTAAGGTTTCAACAAGTATATTAGCTTAAATATAGGTCGTAAGTTGGATGACTAGAAGCCTATTTTTTATATAGGCTTTCAATGGGTTAGACATGTAATGTGGTCGATAGGTTGCTCTACGTGCTCACTGCGATTTAATTGGTAAATTGTGGAGCTACAAATTCTTAACTGGTGGAACAACGAAAGTACCATCTCAGGGAAAGGTAGGTAGGTAGGTGTGGTGGTTCTTCTAAGAAAAGAGAAAAACCCAATTACCACTAGGTGCCGTTTTAATACCACAAAACTCGTGTACCTGGATATAAAAGGTGTGTTGGTGCTGATTCTCTAGATCCAGCCTGTGGAGTTTAAAAAGATTATTAAATCTTCAATGTTTCTCTCTGAGACTTTCTCAAAGGAATCGAAAAAGGGTTTTCCTAAAGATCGCTGTCAGGCCCTAGCTAGTGCCGGACAGGCGCATAAAAAGTGGATAAGGGTTTCTTTTTCAGTAGCGACATGGCAACTGCGACAGTGTGTGTTGTGTGGGATGCCTAGTTTCACTGCATGGTCTCCTATAGGCCAGTAACCCATTGTGGTTACTGTTATTTTGGCGATGTCCCTACGCGTTCTGTTTAAGAAGTCGGTTGTTAGCCTAGTCTATCTGAGGTTGACTCGGGCAAGGAATTTTGAGGATATTTCTGTTTTGACTGCTTTAAGCGGAAACAAATTAAGTGATTCTGCAAGAGAGCTATGGAGGGCCTTGCCTAGCAAGTTCATCCGTAAGTGCATTCCCATAAACGTTACTGTGCCCTGGAACCCAAATCAGGGTTACCTGGAATTGACTATCTAGCGAAGCTAGCTCATTTTGGCATTCAAGCACCAGCTTGGAGGATGTAATAACCGATGCAATGGCTTTGATGGCTGCTTGGCTATCAATAAAAATAGCGATCTTTTCCCTCGGCGTTATATTGGTGTGTGTTTGATCTGATGACAAGCTTCTCGGACAGCGAGTAATTCTGCCTGGAACACACTGGCAGAATCCGGAAGCCTATATGATTTAGAGATGTTTCGGAATTTGGAAAACACAGCCGCACCGACTCCACGGTCCATCTTTGAACCGTCTGTGTAGATTGTTACGTCGAAATCCTTAATCACCTGTTCATCTTACCACTCTGATCTTGTGGGGAATTGAACGTCGAAGCGCTTTATGAAATTCAATTTGGGTATCATGTAATCTGTTGGCAAAATGAGTTCTCTCGGCAGAGAGTTTAAAATGTTACTATGCCCATAGGGTCTCATAATCCACCACTCAAACTCCCTGAGCCTAGGAGCTAGGATAGCTCCTAAATACTGGACGATAAGGACGATAAGGAGAGCGGTTGGCCATTTAGCCGAGGAAGTGCGAAGACAGGTATTTTAGTTTTAGTGGTGAAGAGCAGCAGTTCAGTTTTCCTCGAGTTAACACCGAGACCACACTTTTTGGCTCAAGCGCTTACTTTGCTTAGAGCATTTTCCGTGATTTCGCTTAGGACGGAGAGAAACTTTCCTGACACCAGTATCACCATATCGTCTGCATACCCGACTACCTTGATTCTTTCTCTATCTAATATTAAAAGGACTTTATTCAGGACTATCAGCCATAGTAGAGATGAGATAACACTGCCCTGGGGTGTTTCCCTACTGGCAAATTTGGTTATATTGCCTAGCATAGAAACGAAAATAGATTGCTTTCTATTCTCAGCTCCGTAAGGGACTCTAGAATTGCTCCAGTGTGTACATTATTAAAAGCTCCTTCTATGTATAGGAAGGTAGCTAGGGTACATTCTTTGTAGTGTATGGAGTTTTCTATAGTGCGCACTACCTCGTGAAGAGCTGTCTCTGTTGATCAACCTTTGAGGTATGCGTTCTGAGCTTTGCAAGAGAGGTATGGTTCGTAAATGGCTGTCCAGGAGTCGCTCGAGGGTCTTCAGTACAAAGGGAGTTAGACTGATTGGTCTGAAACCTTGCGAGTTTTCATGATCGCGTCTGCCTACCTCTGAGATGAAAACCACTCTCACTCGTTTCCATGAAGCGGGTACGTGGTTGTTGAGTAAAGAACTCCTGAAAATTGACGTGAGCCATGGAATTGCTAGGTTTTGCGGCTTCTGTAGCATAATGGGTAAAATGCCAAACAGGCCCGGGGAGTTATAGAGAACGAAACTTTTTAAGGCCCAGGAAATTGTTTCCTGTGTAATAATGGGTATAAAGTTTTCCCAGGAATTAGATTGTGTGCGCTGAGAGTTTGTAGGCTGTGCACTATTATCTGTGCATCCTGGAAAATAGGTGTTTATCAGAAGTTCTAGAGATTCTGCTGTTGACTTAGTCCATTCCCCATCCATCTTTCTAAGAAGGGATCGATTGGAGTGTTTTTCGATAGAATTTTACTGAGTCTTGCAGAGTCCTTAAGGGTCTCAATGGATTGGCAGTAATCTATCCATGACTGTCTTTTAGCCACTCTAACAGATTGTTTATAATTTCTAAGGCAGTTTTTAAAAGGCTGCTAGTATTTACAGCTCTGGCAGATATTGAAGGGCTCTCTCGTCAACTTTCTAAGACGTGAGACTTCCTCGTTCCACCAAGGTGGGAATATTTTCTTGCTGTATTTGACTGGACACGAGACTTTATATGGCGTATTAAAAGCTTTTTCGAAATTCTCTGCTTTGTTGTCGAGCTCTGTAATTGTAATTGTAATTTCAGGGAAAACTTGATCTAAGAAGTTTGAATTTTCGACATGTTAACACACAACACAACCCAGACTGCCTTCTATGCGTTCTTCAAGAATTTCTTTGATCAATGCTGGCTAATGCAAGGATCCAAGCACCAATGGCATAAAGGTCAAAAAAGAAAACATGTATAGCTATAGCGAAAGCAGATAAGAACATCTACTACATATACAAGCCTATAAAGCCTTATGGTTAAAAATTAGCACCAGTAAAATAAAAGAACTACTAGGTTAGTTTAGGTTGAAGTGGTTGTTAGCCAAAGCCAATACATTTATGGATCATGGAAAAATGTTTCCGTACCTACTCGTTGAACCAATTCTTCTGATGAAGCGTAGGAGACTTTTAATATCGGTTTTATCAGATCACTTATGTAGATCGCTATAGTAGAAGTCTTCATAGTGAGAGAGAGCAGGGTTGGTACAGAGAAGGTGAAGAATAGTTTCCTCCTCCTCTTCGCCCATACAGCTTCTTTAGAAATCTTTTAAATTAACACCAAACACCTACGTTGGTAAAAAGCAGGATAACTACCGCACACGGCTATCGGCAGACACCTGGAGACGGATTGATGAGCGTAAAGCAATCAAGGCCCGGATTGCAGCGGCCTCAGCAGTGGAGAGTACCGAGCTAGAAGCCCAATATCGCGTGAAAAGGAGAGAATTGCAGCGTAGTGTAAGACGGGACAAACGTCAGTACATCGACTCACTTGCCTCAAGGGCTGCAGAAACAGCGAGCAGGTGCGACAGTAGGTCTGTCTATATCATCGCCAATGAGCTCATTTGTGGTCGTAACTCCAAACAGCATCCAATGAAGAGTTTAGATGGTAACCTTTTGATTCCAGATGGGGATCAGCTCACTAGATGGAGAGATAATTTCGCTACAGTCCAACAATTTAGACGATGGTGCTATGATCTCGAACCCGAATGAGTCTTCCTAACAACAAATTCCCGAATTTTCACCGGGCCTCCTAGTAAAACTGAAATAATAGCAGCAATCAAGTCCCTTAAGGAAAACAAAGCGGTGGGTATCGATGGCATCCCTGCCGAACTATTCCAAGTGGCGCCAAACACATCAGCGGAACTGGTACACGTGCTCATATGAAGAGCGTTGCAAAATGAACAATTTCCCCAGTAGTGCAAAAGAGGGATGATCGTCAAGCTTCGAAAAAGGGAAATCTGATGGATTGTGAAAACTGGAGAGGTATATGCGTTCTACCGGCCGTATCCAAGATAATAGCTAGAATCATATTGCAACGCATTAAGGAACAGTTAGATTTAACTCTCCACGTCGAACAGGCTAGCTTTCGCGCTGGATCCTCCTGCATCGACCACATAAACACCATGCGCATCATAATAAAGCAATGCGGCGAGTATAGGTCTCCACTACATCTACTGCTTATCGACTTCGAGAAGGCTTTCGACAGCAAAATGCTGTCTGGTTGGCCTTGCGCAGGAGAGGCAACCCAGAAAAACGTATAGCTATTATCAAAGCTATATACGAAGGCGGTATGTGTCACGTCTTATACAACGGTAAGGGATTTTGAAGTCCAAAGTGGAGTACGTCAAGGGTATATACTGTTGCTACTATTGTTCTTGGTAGTTGTCAGCGATGTACTCCATGCAGCATTGACGGAAGGTAACAAATGAATTCGATGGACTATGACAACTTATCTTAACCACCTCGACTACGCTGACGATGTTTGATTGCTCTTTTATAACGGCTAAAGGACCTTCAGTTGATGGCTCAAAATCTAGAAGCTGAGGCAAATAAAGTGGGGCTTAAGATAAACATAGCCAAAACAAAACCCATGAGCACTTCTAATACCCGCGCATAACTTAACATTGCCGGACAGGAAGTCGATAAAGTTGATAACTTTCTATATTTAGGAAGTGTGGTCTCGGCTAATCGCGGTGGCTCTGAACTGGATGTGTGCAGCAGAATTGGGAAAGCAAAAGCTGCATTCGGAATGCTATCGAAAGTCTGGAGAAGCAATGTTCTCAGCTTAAGAAATAAACTGCTACTGTTCCACTCCAACGTAGGATCGGTGCTGCTGTATTGGAGCTGTACTTACAAGGTGGATACCACTATCACACGCAAGCTGCAAACCTTCATAAACAAAGGTCTAGGAATCATCTTGGGGATATTTTAGCACAATCGCATCTCCAACGAACAACTTTATCTGAGAACGGGACAAGATCCTATAGACATTACTGTGCGAAGTAGAAAGTGGCAGTGGATCGGACACACCCTACAGCGCGAAGACAATTCCATTGCGAAATACGCCATGTAGTGGAATCCGCTTAGCCAGGCAGGCAAAACAGCGGGATGCCCTAGGCAAACGTGGCGCAGAAAAGTTGAGGAGGAATCGAGCTCTTTAGAAATGAGTTGGAGGTAGCTCAAACGCGTTACAGAACTCCGAACAAGATGGCGCGCAGGCGTGGTTGATGCCGTATGCCCTTCGAGAGGATCAAGGATTTAAATCTTATATCAAGCCTTGTTGTATGCTTGTCTATTAGACAGTGCCTAGTGATGACACTATTGTAGTGCTATTATGTACAATTTTGAGAGAAATCAAATTGCGTTTCCGATCCAGCTTATGTCAAATCTGTTTTGTCGCTAAGCACGTTGCACCACTTGTCCTTATAAGATTTGTTCTTTCGATAGCATTTAGTTTAAATTAGCATAAAGCGATTGAATCGATACCTAAGATACCTTTTCCTGCTAAAAGGGGTATTGTTATTTCATGTCTGGCGAGTTCACCAGCCTTGAAATTCCCTGTAGTATCTCTATGCCACCCAACAAAGTTGAATATTAAACTGCTCTGCCAACTTGGAGAGGCGATCGGCAATCTAGAGCTACATTTGAATTAAGAGAAAAAGATTCAAAAGACTTGATTGCTGATTGGCCGAAAAGATGTGGATATTAGGGTTTTCTTAAGGCTATATTAGACTTCTGTAATCGCCATTAGTTGTTGTTAGTTGTAAGTTTTTTATCCGGCGTCGGTGTAAAAGTGAAAAAGAAAGAAAACGGCTGCTAACTCTTAACTGATTTTCCATATCAGTAGCAACCAGAGCGACACACAAAGTATTAAGCAAACACTCAAGATCGAAACGAATTAGGGATTCGTCCGTGGTGTTGCTGGAAGTACAAGCAAAAATCGTATGCGCAACACTAGAGTACGTGACTCGCTCAATGTTGAGCAGCTATTTTTCCAAATAGAATGTTCTATTCTTTGATGGCTTGGTCACGCAGTACGCATACTCAGAGTACGACGCGTCACCATTATTCAGTGTTATACCCCGACGGATGGCTTAGCTGAGGACGAGAAGGAGAGCTCCTACAATCACTTAAGCGCCGTCTCCAACACAACACCAAATAGAGACATTGTCCTAGTGATCGGGGATGTGAATGCCAAGGCAGACTACGACAACGAAGGGCTCAAACATGTAATTAGGTAGCACGGACTAGGCAATTGTAATGACAACGGTGAGAAGTTTGCGAATTTCTGCAATGCCAACCGCCTTGTGATAGCTGGCACCATATTTGAGCACAAGAGTCTGCCACAAAGTCAGTTGGGTCTTCAATGACACGCAAGCAACCTCCAATCAAATTGACCATTTTGCCATCAGCCGCCGCTTTAGGAGTAGTTGCCTGAACGTCCAAAACATGCAAAGCGCAGATGTGGGGATAGTACGAGATCATCATCTTATGATTGCTACTTTCCAACTACGCACTGCTGCAGTTCGAAGATCCCATGACAACATAGGAATGCCCAGGTTCAACATCGACAGACTAAGTGATCCCTCAGTGCGCCAACAATTAAGGGAGGAAGGTGTGGAAGTAATCAGCAGTTCAGTGTTTGCAAAGATCCAAGACCCTTAGTGTGCTGTGATAAACGTTTTTTACATCTAAAGCTGAAAGAATTGTCGGTCGATCACAGGAAAGACATAGGCCGTGGCTTTCCGTGGATACCTGGAGATGGATTGACGAACGAAAACAGCTGAAAGCTCGCATTCTCCACTCCAGCAGCAGGGAGAAGCGAGCTATAGTCGCTATATCGCATGAAGATGAGAGAAGTTTAGCATAGCGTGCGACGTGACAGGCGCAACTATCAACGCGCTAGCTAGAGAAGCAGAAGAAGCTGCACGGAAGTACGACAGTAGGACCGCTTACAGAATCACCAAGCGCTGACAGGTGGCGGCAGCTTCAGTCAACACCCAGTGAAAAGCTTAGACGGTTCCTTGCTCATTTCGGACGAGAACCAGCACAAGAAATTAAAAGATCATTTTTCCTACGGTTTTGAAGCGCGTATTCGCTAGCAATATGCTCCAAAATCAGACTGAGGTGCCTGAAGTGAGAAATGCCCAAATACGCACCACGACTCTCAGTAATGATGCGATTACTAATGCGATCAAGGCATTCAAGACCAACAAGGCCGTATGGCTTCACGGTATTCACGTAGAACTCTTACGAGCAGCGCCAACAACATAGACTGAGCTTCTGCTTCCACTTATAGAAAGAGCTTGGGAAGCTTTTCTGCCAATTGGAAGAAAGGAATGACCGTCAAGCTACCTAAGAAAGGAAATTTTGTTGGAGTGCTGCCTGCTGTAGATAATAACTAAAATTATCCTAAAGAAAATCAAACAGCTTGAAGACACTCTCGATGCCCAATAAGCAGGTGTCGACCACATCAACACCCTGCGAATCATCACCGAGCAATGCGTTGAATATCAATCGTCATTTCACCTTATGTATGTATGTATGCTACATAGTCGAAATTAGGGCTAGAGTCTTTCACGGTCCTACATTTCGCGAAAGACTCACAAAAATCCACGAGCGTGATGACAAAGGTTACCAGTGAATAAGAAAGCCGACGAACTGGTTAGAGGAGGTTCAGCACTAAACTCGAACCAATCCGACCTCTCAGTATACATCCCACCTTGCACAATCAAACTCGAAGCAGGGAAAAGCTCCAACGGAAGCAAACATTCGGCGGACCTCTTGAGATACTTGTATTACCACGAGGAAGCTATGGCCTATATTCGTGAAAGCAATAACCAATAGACTTATGCAGTGGGATAGAAAGTCCCTCTCTACTCTTATAGAAGTCATGACGGGGCACAATACTAGGCGGTACCAGATGAAAAAGTTACGTGTGACGTACGAAGACCTTTGTAGGGACTGTGGTGACGAGGAGGCTTTGGAGGTCACTACTTACTTTCTTTTAGAACTTGGAAGAATTGTCCCACAGACCGGTAAACGAAAAATTAAATCCTCTGAATGGCTTGTGCCTGGGGCACAGTAAGTTGTAAATGCTTTCTACTATACTTACTTACTTAGATCCTTTAACCCCTCGGGGGGCAACGCGTTTGAGCTGCCTCCAACTCATTCCTAAAGAGCTCGATTCCTCCTCAACTGTTCTGCGCCACGTTTGCCTAGGGCGTCCCGCTATTCTGCTTGCCTGGGTGAGCGGATTCCACTACATGACGTATTTCGCAATGGAGTTATCTTCGCGCCGTAGGGTGTGTCCAATCCATTGCCACTTTCTTCTTCGTATAGTAATGCTTATAGGTTCTTGGCCCGTTCTCAGATAAAGTTGTTCGTTAGAGATGCGGTTCGGCCAAAAAATCCTCAAGATGATTCTTAAGCATTTGTTTACAAAGACTTGCAGCTTCCGTGTGTTAATGGTGTCCACCTTCCAAGTACTGCACCCATAAAGCAGCACTGATTCTACGTTGGAGCGGAACAGTCGCAGCTTGGTTCTTAAGCTGATAACATTGCTTCTCCAGATTTTAGATAGCATTCCGAACGCAGCTTTAGCCTTCCCGATTCTGCTGCACACATCCAGTTCGGTGCCACCACGATTAGCCGAGACCACACTTCCTAAATAAAGAAAGTTATCAACTTTCTCGACTTCCTGTCCGGCAATGTTAAGTTGAGCGCGGTTGTTAGAAGAAGTGCTCAGGGCTTTTGTTTTGGGTGTGTTTATTTTTAGCCCCACTTTGTTTGCCTCAGCTTCTAGATTTTGGGCCATCAGATGAAGATCCATTATCCGATGTGAAAGTAGACAAACATCGTCAGCGTAATCTAGGTGTTTAAGGTAAGATGTCATAGTCCAACGAAGTCCATAGTTGCCTTCCGTCAATGCTGCACGGAGTACATCGCTGATAACCACCAAAAACAATAGTGGTGACAGTATGCACCCTTGACGTACTCCACTTTGGACTTCAAAATCCTCCGACACCTTACCATTGTGCACGACGTGACACTTACCGCCCTCGTATGTAGCCTTGATAATAGCTATAAGTTTTTCTGGGATGCCTCTCCTGCGCAAGGCCAACCAGATAGCATCTCGATTCAATCTGTCGAAAGCTTTCTCGAAGTCGATAAACAGTAAATGTAGCGGAGACCTATACTCAACGCATTGCTCGATAATGATCCGTAAGGTGTTTATGTGGTCGATGCAGGACGATCCAGCGCGAAAGCCTTCCTGTTCGACATCGAGAGTTAAATCTAAATGTTCTTTAATTCGTTCTAGAATTATTTTAGCTATTATTTTAGCCACGGCTGGAAGAACGCATATACCTCTCCAGTTACCGCAATCCATCAAGTTTCCCTTCTTTGGAATTTTAATGATCATCCCCCTTTTCCACTCCTGTGGAAATTGTTCACTATCCCAAGCTCTCCGTATTAGGGGATGCAGCAAATCTGCCGATGTATTTGGCGCCGCTTGAAATAGCTCGGCAGGGATGCCATCAATACCCACCGCCTTGTTCTTCTTGAGGCACTTGATTGCTGTTATTATCTCGGTTTTACTGGGAGGTGCGGTGCGAATTCGGGAATTTGTTGCTTCGAACTGCTCATTCGAATTCGAGATCATACCGCCATCGTCTATGTGATTTAGCACTGTAGCAAAATGTTCTCTCCATCTAGTGAGCTGATCCTCATCCGAAATCAGAAGGTTACCGTCTAGACTCTTCACTGGATGTTGTTTGGAGTTTCGACCACCGATGAGCTCCTTAGTGATGCTATACACAGTCCTACTGTCGCACCTACTCGCTGCTTCTTCAGCCCTTGAGGCCAGTGAGTTGATATATTGACGTTTGTCACGTCTCACACTACGCTGCACTTCTTTCTTCTTCGCACGGTATTGGGCTTCAAGCTCGGTTCTCTCTACTAATGAGGCCGCTGCAATCCGAGCCTTGATTGCTGTACGCTCATCGATCTGTCTCCAGGTGTCTGTAGAAAGCCATGTGCGGTGGTGTTTCTGCTTTTTACCGACATACGTGCGTGCCCCAGTCGCAAAGCATTTTTCACAGCACTCCAGTGGTCATCCATGTTCTCTATGTTGCTGATTGCTTCTGCTTCTAAGGCAAGATGGTCCCTGAACTGTTGGCGCACTTGGGGAACCTTGAGCCTGTCGATATTAAACCTGGTGATGTTAAGTAGGTTTGAGCGGTTGCTGTTGACGGGTGCAGTACGAAGGCGTAAATGAGCTACCATAAGATGGTGATCTCGTTCTAGTCCGACGTCAGCTCCACGTCTGTTTCGGACGTCCAGGAAACAATTTCTAAAGCGGCGACTGATCGCAATGTGGTCGATCTGGTTGGATGTTCGTTGCCTATCAGTAGAGACCCAACTGATTTTGTGGCAGGTGTTATGCTTAAACAGCGTACCTCCGATGACTAGACGGTTGGTATTGCAGAAGTCCACAAACCGCTCACCGTTATCATTACGGTCTCCCACGCCGTGAACTCCCATCACGTGCTTAAGCATGGTGTTGTCGCTACCCACCTTGGCATTGAAATCTCCCATCACCATTACGATGTCCCCATTATTCGTTTGGTTGTAGTCGGCGCCTAAGTGGCTATAAAAATCATCCTTTTCGTCCTCAGTCGTGTCTAGAGTCGGAGCATAACACTGTATGATGGTAATTTTTCTAACTCTACTCTGGAACCTAGCCGTCAATATCCGGTCATTATGGGGTTTCCAGGATATGAGGCTACTACGTGCTGCTGGAGTTAGCATGAGTCCTACTCCGGAACTCCGTGCACTTCCAGCTGGTTTCCCAGAGTAGAGCATGACAGTGTTTTTGGTTGGGGAGATGAATTCCCCAGCATCGAACCATCTTATCTCGCTCAGCCCTAAGATGTCTATTTTATACCTTGCGAATTCGCGTTCTAATTGGAGGAATCTGGCGTTATAAGGCCCTTCCTTGAGTGAGTCCAGGAGGGTCTTAACGTTCCAGAATCCGATCGTTGTCCGTGTCCGATTGCCAAACGTCGTCATCAAATTATCCGTCCGTATCCGAGGCGTTGGTTTTCGTTTCGGAGCAGTAAAAGTTTTTACGGCTGCGGCTCGCTGGGCCACAGACCAACCGACACTTATCCTGTTTTTTGGCGCAGGAAGCTCGCCATTCGTTCTCTCCCGTTAGCAATTTCCGAAGAAATCCCCAGATGGCACCACGAGGAGGTGGGAGTAGGGCTTGCTAACAGAGCTGCTAGGTTTTCGGCTGCAGTGGATCTTTCTCGTTACTTAGCGGACCAACACCTATCGGGAGATGCTGCCCCTACGAGGCCTTTGTTAGTCGTTTGCCATCCAAAGCTTTCTACTATACTATCTTTATATACGTTTATTGCTTAGCTTTCCCCACATGGGTTTCACAATGGGTCTATATTGACTGAGTGTGGTGTAGAGAATTTTTACCCCCTACGCCAACCCACTTACCTAACCTAACCTAAGCTTCCGCAAACACTGAGCCCTAGCCGGTGAATTAGCTGTTTGTTTTTCCTGGACCATCAAGTTTCTAAAACATTTCTTACAAAGGATCTTCCACTTCGATTATTATGACTTGGAAGACAGATTCCCAATTTCATTCACTTGCCTATTACAAGAGGCCAGATTAGTACAAAGAATTCTCCGAATCCATAAATAGCCCACTGGTTGGTAAAAAGAACAAAGTTAGCTTAGGCACAGGCATTGAATGCCCTTGAAATCTGAATGACTATTTATTTATGTTTTAAACCCCTAGGAGGTTTTGCTGGGATTTTACTGCATTTCGATATAAATCAAGCATCCTCTGTATCTTTCTCATCTTCATCTGCTTGGTCTCTCCTTTTCTCCATATCTACCTGTTTCGATTTTTCAAGTTGATCTGCTTGATCCTTCATCTTATTTTTCTTATCGTCACCTGCTTGGTCTGCCTTATTTTCTGCACCGACCTGCTCGACGTTTTCCAATTGATCCGCTTGATCCACCACTTCATCAGTGTTCGTTCCCATTTTCTGTTTAAGCTGATTCCACTGCTTGGTGACCATATCTCCGTCATCGTTCTTACATCGATAGGTCATCTCACAACAATCAGGATATGGCTTATCCAAATTTGCTGGTTCCAACAATGTGCATTTATGTAGATTCAATCGTCCACATCTATCGGAAAATTTTACAAGAACATCGCCTTTTCTTAAGCAATCAGGCCTTACCCTTCCACCAAGATCGAACCGTCGTCATTACATCTCATATTCTGACAGGCTGTCGGCATCTGATTGTCACCCTTTGGAAGCAAATGTCCATTGAAAAAGCAAATGCCAGGATGCTCTAAACAAATGCAAACGTTAGTCAATACAATTCATCGTTGTATCCTGTACTCACTCATGCTGGCTGGAATAATGTATGAATATCCATAGCAGTTGGCCATAATGGCGAACAGCAGAGTTACAGCGAATACTTTCATAGTTGAGATCAGTCTTGTGTGTGCTTCGAAGAAATCGTAGAATGTTGTAGTCCACCGTCAACTCTAGCGTTTTTATAGGTGCAGATTGTGTTGCAACTTGCTTTTCGAAAACAATTCCGTTATCGTATTTTGGTTAATGGGTGCGTCAGCCTTCATTGGAAAACAGATAAGGAGCTTGAATTGTGTCAGAATGCAATCTTCGAGGGGGTTGAATCAATGTTAAGGGAGAGATAAGCGTCTTATCCTAATGAACAGCATCGGCTGGTGTAATGGAATTTTTTCTTCCCCTAGGTTCGGTGCTAAACTTGATATATCACCTTTGCCTCATAATGAATGCAAAGCAGCACGCTGCTTAATCGAAATCTGTCACTCTGTCTATAGTCGTGCGGATAAGCCTCTTTAGATAAACCACACCGATGATATCCTATTCATTCAACAAAAAACCTATTAATCATAAATCAAACATATCAACGTATCCTACAAGACAATCTGACAACTATAGACGATAACGCCTCCAGTAGAAATTTCTCTTAACCCGAAAAAAATTACAGGATGACATACGCACATATTTGGTGCACCCCGTGGCAGAAGGTACTGCTTCAAATCAGAAATCGATTTAGATAAGAGGAGAACTGAAGGACTTCAATTGTAATTCATTGCAATTCGCTCCAACACATTACCACTGCTGGTGTCAGCATCCTTTGAAAAAAAAAAAAAACCCTCCGGTATAATGGAATGTACAAAAATAGACTTTGAACATAAATCCAGGAGGGTGGCGACACAAAAGGATCTGTTCAATTCCATCGATTGACACTCATTCGTATTGCCATCATTTTTCAGAGATGAAGGAGCTACCCCCACTACGAATTCCAGTCAATAAATACAAATTAGATGAGATTTTCATATTTTATGCAGTCTTTTCGTCCAGGGGGTGCCTACAAACAGGCTCTCAGGACACAATGAACCATGTCAAGCGGAGGTATTTGCCATATTTATTGGAAAATGATTTCTCTAAAGAAGCGTATTATTTTCACCTTATTTAGGGGTTCATTGCGTGGGCTTGATAGAAGGGATGTTTTCGCGGGAAATGAGGCTTTCAATGACGAGGGTTGGGTTGATGCCACAATAAATTTTAAGGGTTGCTTAATGGGATCGGGGAAAATTAAAAGATTGTTGTTAGTGTCGATGGATGCTGCTAAAACAACTTTGACAGCATTAATGATGGCTATTAGAAGGAAGATGTTAAACCGGATATATGGTGGCAGATGTAATCACTTGACAGAATGAAGGGAAAACATAAAACGCAAAAGGATTGAAAGACAGCATTTAGACTGACAGACATTCAAAGCAATAACGTGGGCGTATGGACAATTCAGTTCCTTACCGTAAGCTTTCGAAATTAATTCAGAATTTTGATGAGTGACAGCCTTCTGATACATGCGATGGCCAAAATCAAAGCTCTTTCATTGCCACGCAAGGTTCTTAATTTTAATTTTTCAAGCCGCAAAGTTGGAAGCCTGCGCCTCAAGAGGTACTCCTCAAGGATGGGTTATATCCCCACTGCTGAGGGTAATTGTCCTAAATGAAGTTCTTCTAAAACTCAGAAATAGCGGCATCAAAACCATAGCTTACGCGGACGACTTCATGCTGCTGGCAACAGGAAAATTCCTCCCGACGCTGAGCGAGCAAATCGAAGGGGCACTAAGATCCATTGACTCCTGGACACAAGTATGTGGTTTAGCGGTCAATCCCCAGAAAATGGAATTAGTACTATTCACGAACAAAAGAATAATTCCACAGTTCGTAGCACCTTCTGTAAGGGGCACCCCCTTAATTATCTTAAGCAGTGCGAGATACCTGGGCCTGGTGCTCGACCGAAAACTGAATTGGAGACTGAACATTAATGATAGAGTCAAAAAGCCACGATAGCCTTCTCGTGTAACAGAATATTCGGAAAAACTTCGAGACCGAACCCCAAAATAGTCCTATGGATGTATACAGCTATAGTAAGGCCCATACTAACTTATGGCAGTCTTGTATGGTGGCAAGCTGCCTGCAAAACTAACAACCTAGCTACCATTACAAAATTACAAAGAATAGCGTGCATTGGCACGACCACTGCAATGAGAACCACACCTACAGCAGGACTCGAAGCCATCCTCAACTTGCTTCCACTAGACATCTTTATATTGTACAAGCATCGGCGGCTATTAGCGCCATAAGGTTAAGCCAAACATATGGCTGAAGACCAAACGCAATGGATAATATTATAATTCTACGCAGATACCTGGGCAATGTAACTAGTACAGACTACACAACGTCACACCTAGATTTCACAAGACCATTTTCAAGTACCTTCCCGAGCAGAGAAGAATGCAAAACAGGCAGAACGCCCAACCAGAGAACCATAGCCGTGTACACCGATGGATCCAAAATGGAAACGGGTGTCGGCGCAGGCATCTTCTCTGAAACGCTTGGCATCTCCTAGTCAGTCAAGCTTCCGAACTACAGCAGCGTTTTCCAGGCGGAAGTCCTAGCAGTGACAATAGCGGCCCGCGAGGCTGCTATGAGGGCAATACCACGTGATGATATCACCTTTTTTATCGACAGCCAGGCAGCGATAAAAACAATATCTGCTACAGAAGTAAAATCGAAGCTTGTGAAGTGTTGTAGAGAAAAGCTCAAAGTTCTTGTAACACAGCACAAGGTAGAGCTCTGCTGGGTCTCTGGGCATGAAGGCATACCAGGGAATGAGAAAGCTGACGAACTAGCTAGAGGACGTTCGGCACTAAACTCGGACCAATCCGATCCCTCAGTGTACATCCCGCCTTGCATACTCAAACTCGAGGCAGGGAACAAAGTTGTAACGGAGGCAAACAACAGATGGTCCTCTCTTGACACTGGTTGCATCACGAGGAGGCTATGGTCTACATTTGACAGTGCAAAAACCAATAAACTCATGCAGAGGGCTACGAAATCACTCTCTACTCTCATAGCAATTATTACAGGGCACAACACTATGCGATACCATATGAGACTGAAGTTACGTGTGACGAACGAGGACCTTTGTAGGGGCTGCGGCGACGAGGAGGTTCACGAGGACACTACCCACTTTCCCTGCCACTGCTCAGGCCTCTTAGAAATAGATATCTTGGGCAATACTTCTTTAAGAATTTAGAAGAATTGTCCAACAGACCGATCAACAACATCGCAAACTTCATCAAATACTCTGGATGGTTTGCATCTCGGGGACAGTAAGTACTATATGCGTTCTAATAGGCTACGTACAGAGACGTTTATTTTCTTCACGAGGAAGCGATTTTTCTTTTTCTATCTTCTTTTCCCCCATGGGCATCACAATGGGTCTATACTGACCTGAGTATGGTGTAGAGGACTTCCGTCCCTACACCAGCCCACTAACCTAACCTAACCCAAGCCGCTCTTGTTAAAAAAAAAAAAAATTCAAATATTTGAAGTCCTTGCTTTTTTTGATATGTCAAGGTGTCCAAAAGAGGGGCAACCAAACAATTTTGTTTTGTCGCTATCTTGTGCAGACACAACCGCTATTTTCTCCGGAATTCTAAAACTTACTTTAACATTGAATTGGTCAAGTTAGAAACAATAAAAGAAGGAGATGGAGAACGTAGACAAAAAGTGAACTATCAGTCCACTTTTGAAGTTTCAAGCTTACGAATCGAGAATTCTGACTTCACAATGAACTTTAGGGATTGCCCAACACACTTGTGAAAGAAATGATCACAAGTGATCCCACTTCATCGCATTTCTACTGATCCGCACGTGTGGTTCGCCTGTTTGACATCAGAAAATATCGGCAGGCCCCCGATTTTTAATCACTTCATTACTGAGGCAAATCGAATGCTGGTGTCGTCGCATTTGTGTGATCCAGGCGCTTATAGGCCTGCCCTTCCTTCGCGATATTTTTGGTCCGTTCATTGCTATTGCCTTTTTAACAGGGTTCAAAGGATCTCTTCTTTGAACGTGGCAGCCAACTGAGCCTGACTAGGTAACAAATCAGATCTAGGCAATATAACACCCAAGCGAGCCTAGCGACACATATGCTACTTTAAAAACCCTCCCACAAGTGTGCATGCGAGTCCGTGGATTGACACGACTGGAGATCACCGGTGTCATAGAAGAAAGATCAAACAATACTAAAACAGGAGCATGTACGTGTCAAACAACAAACACAATCTCAATATGGTAATATTGCAAAACTGTATCATTATGGTAATACTTGCTAAAAGGAAAGGCACTACCCCGTCAGGCACTACCACTGCTGTGCATGGTACTGATCCTGGACCGAGCAGAAATAATCGAGTCGTAACTATACGGATCCCGGGGCTAGCAAAATAATAAAACAGTTTGGAAGAAATTTGAGCGTCGCAATTTGGAACGTAGGAAGCATGACCGGTGTTACGAGCTGGAAGAGATGATGAATAGAAGGCGGGTGGATATCTTGTGTCCAAGAGACGAAATGGAAAAACACCGGAAATCGGGCGCGTTTCTTGGACGTTAGGACAAAAGATAACAAGATGTTCTACTACGGAATGGAAAAGGCTAAGAACGGAATCGGTATCATCCTTGCGGCAGAGTTACTTGGTAACGTCTTGAGCATTTCGAAGTCCAGCGACCGTTTGATGTCTCTCAAACTACATAGTAATACAAGGAGAGGTGTGGAATATTGTCAGTGCATATGTTCCCCGAAATGGGTGCAATCAGGGAGATAAAGATGCATTTTGGGTAGATTTCCACAATCTCCTTAAGAACATCCCAAAGGAAGAGTTTCTGTTTGTTGGAGGAGATTTGAATGGACATGTCGGGAAGTCAAACGAAGACTATGAACACTGCCATGGAGGACATCCTAAGCATGTGCAAATCACATGGTCTTATCGTGTTAAATACCATGTTCATAAAAAAAAGCCGACACCTGATCACTTACAGCAGTGGTGGAGATGAAACTCAGATTGACTACCATTTGATAGCCAGTTTCATGAAGACCTCGGGAAAAAGATTGCAAAGTGATCCTGGGAGAGGCAATCGTTCGGCAACACCGTCTCCTGCTAACAGAAATTTTTATGAAAACACCGAAGAAAAGCAAACAAACAAGGGTCTCTGAGAAAATCAAGTGGTACAATCTGGACGAGGAAAAAGGCGAGGCTTTTGTTTTCGTAATGAAAAATTACCTCTCTCACACCATCAACGGAGCTGAGGATGAAGAGTGCAGAGCACAAGATATGTGAGATTCCCCACTGCTAGGAGCTTCAAAAGACCACCATCAACACGCCAAAGAAACATGGTGGTGGAGTGATGAAGCTAAGAAGGTGATAAATGAGAAGAAAGCGGCTTTCAAAGCTTGGTCAAAGTGCACCTCTAATAATAGTGACGAAAAAGTTCTCTTCGAAATGGAATACAGAGGTTGCAAGAAAAAAGCGAAGAAGAAGTGCGCCCAGCTTCAAGCAGAGAGTACGGAGGACCTGTATCGGGAGCTGGAGAAAATATCTTCCCTGGTTGTTGATGCAAACCAGGCTATCCAGAAGCTGCGAAGACACAATATGAACAAGAGCGCAACCATCTTCAAAATAGACGCCCAAAGAAGGAGCAATGCTCAGGAGATTCGTTCGCCAAAGTTCATAAACAATGCTCATGGCCAGCTTCTTGTGGATGACGACAAAATTCTGCAGAGGTGGCGGCAGTATTGTGAACAACTTTTGAATGAACAGTTTCCCCGGCTATACTTTTCAAGAGCCACCTTTAACTGTGAAGAAATACTCGACATTACAGTCGAAAAAGTTAGTGTGGTGGTCAAATACCAAAAAAAAAAACAAAAAGCGGTTGGGCCAGACGAGATGCCCTCTGAGGTCTGGAAAAAGATGAGAGACATCGGGTTCAGGTGGCTCAGAAATCTCATCTCCAAATTTATGAGAGGTGATCCAATGCCGAATCAATGGAGGGGAAGCTACCTTCTTCCTGTATATAAAGGGAAGGGTGATACGCGAAACTGTAATAACTACTGTTCGCTCAAGCTGATGTCCCACACCATGAAGCCCGTTAAGCGGGTATTAGGTGGCCGACTGCGAAAAATAATACGGCTATCGGATGATTAGTGTGGGTTTGTCTCGGGTAAATCAACCACAGATGCAATCCAAAGTATAATGATCATAATGGAAAAACATCGTGATTCCTTAAAGGCTTTACATATTATATTGGTTGACTTTGAAAAGGTATTCGACAGACAACCACGAGATCTGATATGGGTGGCGCTAAGACATCGAGGGGTTCCAGAAACCTATGTACAGATGATCATGGATATGGACATGGACATCCGCTATCTTCTGTGACAGAAAAAATGCCACCTATGCCAGTTGAAGGGAAGGCTCTACACCGCAGTTGTGCGTCCAGCACTCACATACGGCTCACAGTGTTGGACGATGTGCAAAACGTATCAGAGTAAATTAACGGCAGCTGAGATGGAGATGCTTCGCATGACAGCCGGAGTGACAAAGCTTGATCGAATAAGAAGTTCGAAGATCCGTGGAAGCTTTTACATCAAGGAAATAGAGCGCTACCGGCTCAGCTGGTATTGCCACGTTCAAAGAAGTGATCATTTGAACCCGGTTAAAAGGCAATATCAATGCACGTTCCAAAGACATCGCGATGTAGGAAAGGCAGGCCTATAAACGCCTGGATCAGACAAATGCGACGACATCGGCATTTCATTGGCCTCAGTAACCGAGTGATCCAAAATCGGCCGGCCTGCCGATATTTTCTGAGGTCAAATAGGCGAACCCCACAGGCGGATCAGTAGAAATGCGGTGAAGTGGGAGGGTTGTGATCCCTTATTTTCGGATAATAACTTCGCTGATAAAAGGAAGAAGAAGAAGAAGAATGGGAAAGTTTTAGAACGATAAAGAGAAAATTTGGAAAGAATCGGTGCACTGATTTTAAGGACTATGGCTGGTATTCCGTCGGGCTAAGTGGCTTTTTTGCAGTCAAGGTTTCTTTAACATAATGCTTGAAAGAATTGTACCAAACTCACAAGCCAACACCATCTTGTAAAAGGATCTCGAAAGTGCATTGAATTATGAGTTACAAACCCCATCATGGAACTGGCTTTATAAATAATATAATCAACGTGTGCAGAAAAACTAAGCTGTATATCAAAAATTACACTAAGGTCTTTTTGGTTAAAGACCCTTTTCAGTTTGTAGTCAAGAATCAATTACTATAGTTAATCGTATTCAAAGTTAAGATGCAACTGTGCACTTATTGGTAATAAAATGTAAGCCATTGGCTATACATCAACGTGTTATATTTTATCGATGCATTTCTGAAGTTGTAGTGCATCAGAAACTGTACATTTTTAAACCATCTGCGTATAAAAGACAGCTGGAGCTACAATACAAATATTTGAAGGTAAATCGTTTATAAAATGTCTACCCTGTGGAACTCTAGAAACATATTGAATTTCCTTTCAAATTACGTAGCCGACCTTAACAAATTGCTTACGGTTGGTTGAGTAATTACTTATCCAGCTTAAGATATTTAACTGAAATTCAATCAATTCCAATTTGTCTACAAGGAAATTATGTCGCCTGAAAATATGTTTATGGGCTAAGAACCCAATTCAGTAATAAGTCCCTATCTCGACCTGCTAAGGTAACTCTGTATAAAACACTAATCACCCCAGTCCTGCTGTATGGCGCAGATGCCTGAATTTTATGAAAATCGGATGAGGATGCCATTGGTTACCTTAAGAGAAAAGTTATTCGAGTGATCTTTGGTCCCGTCTGCATAGGCAGCGAGTGAGGAAGAATGTACAACGCCGAATTATACGGCATATATAGTGACATCGACTTAGCCAGAAGAGTTCACATACAGCGTCTAAGATGGCTGGGTCATGTAGAGCGAATGGAGCCCAATATCCCCGACAAGAAGTTTTCGAATCCGCCCCGGATGGACGGCGGAATAAATAACGACCTCCCGGCAGAAGGTGCAAATAGGTGGAGGTGGAACGCAACAAACCGGGCTAGCTGGAGTGGTTTGTTGGTTGAGGCCCAGGTCCACACCGGACTGTGGTGTCACCTAAGTAAGTAAGGTTTTGGGGACCTGCATTGCGATTGATCGGGAAACTACTGACTGCCCAAAACTTGGCTTGGGCCAGTAGCGCAACAATAAAGTTCGTGATGAAGTGCTTACTTTACCTCCTAGTGGTGGTCCCCGGGCAACTATACGTATAAACCCTTATACGTATAGGCCAAAATTGTAAGTGCGGGTTGTCTAGGGCCTTGATTCTAGGCTAGGTAACGTGGGCCAGCAACCTGCGTTACCGAATATTGCCCGCTACGGAAACCGACACTATGCCTCGGATAAGGAATGATCACATGTTGACGACTTTTGGCTATTGTACCCGGACAAAGATAGGTTTCTGGAATGTAAAGACGCTCCTCGACTCGGGAAGAGAAGGTCCTTACAATGCCAGATTCCTCCAATTGGAAAACGAATTCGTGCGATATAAACTGGACATTTTGGGGGTAAGTGAAGTAAGATGGTTAGAAGCGGGCGAGTACCAGTCTCCAACGCGTAACACTGTACTACTCTATTCTGGAAGACCATCCGGAAACCCGCGGGAATATGGAGTCGGACTGCTGCTAAGAACAACAGCACGCAAGGGCCTAATTTCCTGGCAGCCTCATGGTGATAGGATTTTGACGGCCAGATTCCGGACTAGAGTACGACGCGTCACCATCATACAGTGTTACGCCCCAACGAATAGTTCGTCTGAGGACGAAAAGGAGAGCTTCTACAATCTCTTAAGCGCCGTCTTCAACACAACACCAAATGGAGACATTGTCATAGTGATGGGGGATTTGAATGCCAAGGTAGGCAGCGACAACGAAGGGCTCAAACATGTAATCGGGAAGCATGGACTAGGCAACCGCAATGACAACGGCGAAAGGTTTGTGGATTTCTGCAATGCCAACCGCCTTGTGATAGGTGGCACCATGTTTGAGCACAAGACCTGCCACAAAGTCAGCTGGGTTTCCAATGATAGGCAAGCAACCTCCAACCAAATTGACCATTTTGCTATCAGCCGCCACTTTAGAAGTAGTCTCCTGGACGTCCGAAACAGGCGAGGGGCAGATGTGGGGATAGTACGTGATCACCATCTTATGATAGCTACTCTCCAACTACGCACTGCTGCAGTTCGAAGATCCCACGACAACACAAGAATGCCCAGGTTCAACATCGATAGACTTAGTGATCCCTCAGTGCGCCAACAATTAAGGGAGCACTTTTCGCAAGGTGTGGAAGCAATCAGCAGCTCAATGCCCGCAACCATCCAAGACCATTGGTGTGCTGTGAAAAATGTTTTTACATCTGGTGCTGAAAGAATTTTCGGTCGATCGCAGGGAAGACATAGGGCGTGGCTTCCGAGGATACCTGGAGACGGATTGACGAACGAAAACAGCTAAAAACTCGCGTTGCAGCTACCCCAGCAGCAGGGAGAAGCGAGCTAGAGTCCCTATATCGCATGAAGATGAGAGAAGTTCAGCGTAGCGTACGACGTGACAAGCGCAACTACATCAACGCGCTGGCTACAGAAGCAGAAGAAGCTGCACGGAGGTGCGACAGCAGGACCGTCTACAGAATCACGAAGGAGCTGACAGGTGGTCGCAGCTCCAGCCAACACCCAGTGAAAAGCCTAGACGGCTCCTTGCACATTTCGGATGAGGACCAGCTCAAGAGATGGAAAGAACATTTTGCTACGGTTTTGAACCGTGTATTCGCTAGCGATATGCTCCCAAATCAGACTGAGATGCCCGAGGTGAGAAGTACCCGAATACGCACCACGACTCCCAGTAAAGATGAGATTATTACCGCGATCAAGGCACTCAAAACCAACAAGGCGGTAGGACTTGACGGTATTCCAGCAGAGCTCTTACGAGCAACGCCAACAACATCGGCTGAGCTTCTGCTTCCACTTATAGATAGAGCTTGGGAAGCTGAGAGCTTTCCTAACGAGTGGAAAAAGGGAATGATCGTCAAGCTTCCTAAGAAAGGAAATTTAATGGAGTGCGGAAACTGGAGGGGTATCTGCGTGCTTCCTGCTGCAGCTAAGATAATAGCTAAAATCATCCTTGAGCGAATCAAACAACATCTCGAAGACACACTCGATGCCGAACAAGCAGGTTTCCGCTCTGGATCCTCCTGTGCCGACCACATCAACACCCTGCGGATTATCATCGAACAGTGTGTTGAATATCGATCGCCACTGCACCTGCTGTTCATCGATTTTGAGAAGGCGTTCGATAGTGTCAACAGGGAGTTTATTTGGCGTGCCTTACGCAGGAGAGGCATCCCCGATAAACTAATTGCTATTATCAAAGCTACATATGAAGGCTCCAAATGTCACGTTCTGCACAGGGGAATGTTGTCTGAGGAATTTGAGATCCAAAGTGGGGTAAGACAAGGCTGTATCCTTTCACCAATATTATTCCTATTGGTGATTAGCGATGTGCTTCATGCAGCTTTGTCGACGGGAAACGGAGGAATTCGATGGACTCTTACATCTCAACTGAAGCATCTTGACTACGCAGACGATGTATGCTTACTCTCCCACAGAATTATGGATCTCCACCAAATGACAGCAGATGTGGAGAGGGAGGCAGGTGTCGTCGGGCTGAAAATTAATACGGCAAAAACTAAAATTATCAGCCTTGGAACAAACTCATCAGCTCAAATATGCATTGCTGGACAACCGGTAGAGAGAGTAGAGGATTTCCAGTATCTTGGTAGTATTGTCTCGACCGATGGTGGAACCGAACTGGATATAGCCAACAGGATCGCCAAAGCAAAGTCCGCGTTCGGGATGTTGTCCAAAATATGGCGAAGCAATGCAATCAGTTTGAGCACCAAAATAAGACTGTTCCGCTCCAACGTTGAATCCGTGCTGCTATATGGTTGCAGCACGTGGAGAGTGACCACTACTATCACCAGAAAGCTGCAAACGTTTGTTAATAGGTGTCTGCGCAATATCTTAAGGATTTTCTGGCATCTCTAACGAACACCTTTACGAGAGAACGGGTCAGGAACCAATAGTCACAACTATCCAACGGCGGAAGTGGCAGTGGATTGGTCACACGTTCCGAAAGGGTGACAGCTCCATAGCGAACCATGCTATGCAATGGAACCCTCAAACTCAGGATGGCAGAAGACCTGGCGGTCCGAGAAGAACATGGCGCAGAACAGTCGAGAAGGAGGCACAGCAGTTAGGGAAAAGTTGGGGAGAACTCAGACACATTGCCAGAAACCGTACACGATGGCGCGTAGGCGTAGTAGAGGCCCTAGGTCCCACAAGGGGATACAGGACATAAGTAGGTAAGTAGTAAGTAAGGTTTTAAGGGTGCACTGAATCACACGAGACCCAAATTTCACCTCAAGCATAATTGTCTTGACAGGTGGTATAATTGGTGGATCTACTTGAGCCGGATCTAGTGTCGAATTGCTTGAAACATGTTTGCAATCAGATCAACTTTTTCTTTGCGTGTTGTTGCTAGTAATCCGTCCTCTCTTACTAAAGGAGGGAAAAAAGAGAAACAGAAGTTGTTGCACTTTTGCGATTGTCTGTTCGTGATTTACTTTCAAGCCGCTTAACCAATTCAACTGCGGTTTTCTCCAATAGATAGTCAATCATTTCCAAAAGGCTAAGTATTATAAGATTTTGCCGCACTGCAGGATACTGCAGTTTGCATAACATACCCATTAATAAAGCGCATTGATTTAAAAACAAAATGTAATTCACACATTGTACTTATCTTCGAGAACATTTATTTTTAACGATGCTTCCAGAATGTTAAATCTGCATAATTTGCAACCGAGCACCTGATATAAAGATGCAAGTACATCCGACATATTTATGCCCTTTATTCACATTACAGACCATTCGTTATGTATTCGTTAGCATACCGCTTGGGTAGAAGAAATTCTTTTGAAATTTAAGGCTCCCAGGTATTTGCGCACACAACAAAGTTTACCAACTTTTTTAATTCAAGGTTATGCTACACCAAAACCAAAGTTCCTTTCCCTCAATTTGCTTTTGAATAGCAAGGCAATTAACGTAGAATTTGAAAAGCATCGTGTTCCATTTACCCAATGATGAAACATTCAAGGATAACTGCCGGTGCATTCTTTTCTCAACAAAGTTTGGAGCAAAACTTCTTTGGCTACGAACGCTTTTAAAATGCAGAACCGCAGCGGTTTATCTGTTTCTACAAAATAAAAACTTCAAAACCCTACCAAAGAGATAACAAACCGAAAAAAAACCTCTATGAAGTGAAAATCGCAACATTCTCTGAAATGCAAATGAGTTTTTGCCCCCACATCTCATTAGAACATAATTTATTTCTTCTGAAAGGTTTTCTCTACTTTTGTCCTTATGTCCTTTTTCAAATTGAAAAACATTCTCAATCTATTTCGTCAAGCCAAACGTAACCACATTTTCCATTACACAGTGTCTGGACAAAATGAGTGAAGAAAGTTAAATAAAGTCAATCGGTAATCATCCGTAAACTAATTAAGGAACAACTTTAACTACAGTCCACTCGAAGACACACCATCCGTCCACCCATATGACGAGCGAGAGAATGGCTTTACTCTGGACATGAGCATGAGCATGGACAATTTTCCTAAATACTTGCGGCCAACTGTAACTAATTAAGTTCACTTTTTGGGAGGACACTACATGTGGTCCGGTATTGTGGGTTAAGTTGTTTAGTTGTTGAACGAAAGTTTTTATTATTTACCCCCTGTAATAGAGAAACCTGATTGGGGAGATTTTACTTCCATTTTGTACATTTAGTTAATAGGAGAGATTTGTCCTGAAAGGAGTAGTGGAAAGGTTGATGTACTGAAGTCTGAGATGAACAGACAGTCTTTGAAGTGCATTTGCCTTGATTGAAGCATTGAATTTTAGTTCACATAAACATTTTTTTTGTAGGGATAGGAAAAGCTCGACTGGTGCACTCAGACGCAACTGGTCCATTGTATTACCATAGAGCAAACCTTGATTTACCCATTTTATTGGAATTTCCTTGTCTTTCTAAGAAAGTCAAGCAAGCACTTCAGTGATGAGGAGCTCATAGTACCAGCACTCGCCACATCAGCACTCTGCCATCTGATGCGAGTAAAGGCCGGACACTCACAGAAACTCACAGACACTCACACACTCTCTCCACAAGCGCCGCAAATTGTAGTGTCACTCAAGTCCAGTACGTTAAGATGCTTGGCGAAAGGGAAGTGGCCTGTCAAGACGCCAATAAGTTGTCTACAGTCTTTTCTGCTGAGAGACAGCAAGAATGCCGCTGATCTCTTACAGATTTCCGGGAGCATTCGTTTAGTCAACCTGCATCCTGAAGAGTCATGCCTAACACAATTGTATTCGTGGGAGACCCAATCGTCCTACCCAATCGACCCTATCGTTGCGATAGAGTTCAAAGAGTTTTTGGGTTCACGTACTATTTTGGAAGTGGTTAAAGGGTTAAGCAAGGCCTTAACCGTAGCCTGACTGTCACTACAGACACAAATACTGAGGCCCTTCTACCTATTCTTCACAACATAGTTCATGGTTTTGCATAATTTTCCGCTTGGAAAATATACGCATATTTGCCTAACGAGAAAAGAAGTCTAATGTTGTCGACTTCAACAAAGACAACAGCACCAGACCCTTGACTGGTTTTGGAACCGTCCGTGAATATACGACTGCATTCAATTCCTCACTCAGTCTCTAGCCGAAGACAGTCCTGAACAGACGGCATATCCATAAGACCGGAGTCGTAAGATAAGTGACAAGCAAGTTCACCAAAGTTCCAGTGTGGAGTATACCAAAAACCGCCCCGCCTAAGACGATGGATGGTTTTGATAGTGCAACCCAAGATATAAGTATCGACGGAGGTAAGTTCAGCAAAGCGTCTAGAGCAGAACGTGGTGTACTCGGAAAAGCTCCCGTGCAACCGAGACAAGCCGTTCTTTGGAGTTTGGCACAAAAAGCAACCACATATTTACGCGAGAGCCGCTTCCACCAAATAACCGACGCATATTGGAGGAATGGTCTTATCATAGCCGTGTAGATCCAGAGAACCTTATTCGGTGACAAGCCCAATGTCTTGCCAAAAGCACCCTTACCCTGCCAGAAGATGGAGAGCACCTCGGATGTTTTCGACTCGACGTGTTTAGACCAATGAAGTTTCTTATCTAAAATCACTCCCAGATATTTGGCTTCATTGGAAATGCGGATGGTGACGCCTTTTAGCACTAGCTGAGTCAGACCGGTCAGAGTCCTCCTTCTCGCAAAGAGAACAACCTCAGTTTTAAGAGCATTCACCGAAAGCCCACTCCTAGTGCACCATTCATCGATCATGTCCAGCGCCGCCTGCGCGTTAGCACAGACCGTCGCCAGGCATGGCCCGACAGAAAGTACAGCGACATCATCCGCATATGCCTGACCGTAGACGTTAGAATTATTCAGAGTGTTCAACAGAGAGCCGACCACCATGCACCATAACAATGGGGACAGAACGCCACCTTGCGGACAGCCCCTGTTTACCCCTCTCATAACATATCGGCCACAATTCGCATCCACTACCAAAGTTCTATTCATTAGTCCACAGCACTCATATTTAATCTACCCCGTGTTGTCTGGCAGAGTCGCACATGCAGTCAAAAGTCGCATTGTCAAAAGCACCCTTAATGTCGATGAAGATACCCATCGCGTATTCTCTCCTATCAAGCGTGCATTCAATTCTGGCCAGTGCAATCTCACAGGATTTCCCACGCTGATAGGCATGCTGCATCTCCGATAGTGGATGCAGCTTCAAAGCAACTTTTCGCACGTGAAATTCTACCAGTCTCTCCATACTTCTCAGTAAGAAGGATGTCAAACTTATAGGTCTGAAACTCTTGGGAATATATGCCAGCGCCAAGCCAGCGATGAAAATTCTTTTCAGAGTTGGCAGCAGCTGATCTACACCCTGTTGCAGCATAGCTGGATATATTCCATCAGTGCCAGGCGATTTGATACCATCAAAAGATGCCACAGGATATTTGATGGCTTCAACTGTTACCACGGCTGATGCAGTATACCAGCTGCGCCGAGTTTTCTGGCTTAGATTAAGCTCAGCCTGGGTAAGGGGGCCAAGCTGCGACCTAGAAGTTATCTGACTGCCAGGAATGTAAGTCTCTCCAAAAGTTTCCGTTTTCGCTCTGTGAACTTAGCATCAGAGTGTCTGATTGACTCCGGTTTGGTCGGCTCGCTCCTTTTGAGGACTTTAACCAACCTGCTGGTTTCACCGAGTGTCTCGATCTTTTCACAAAAATCTCTATAAGAAGCTCTTTTCGACAACCGAATTAACTTCTTATAGTATTTTTGCTTCGATCTAAAAAGATCCGAGTCACCATCTAAATTTGTCATGCGTGACCTATTTAGAAGTTTTCTGGATTCTTTCCTAAGTCGCTGCAGTTCTGGGCTCCACCAGGAAACCGGCGTTCTGCAGAAGTTTTTGGTATTGGGTATGTCAGTTCAAAATATTTTTTAAGGACGCTAGTCAGGTTTTGAATAGCACCCTCAACCTTTCGTTTCGTTCTGAGTTTAGTTGAAGTTTTGACAGATCTGTCTAGCTCTTCCCTAAGCCGCACCCAGTTGGTTTTCGTCGGATTCCTTCTCTCCTACAAAGTTATGGTCTCGCATTCGATTTAGAAAGTGATGTGTCTATGGTCTGATAAGGACACCTCCTGCAGTACCCTCCAGTTTGTAATCGACTTGAAATACCTATCAGAGAGAGTCAAGTCAATTACCTCCTGCCTCCTTGCCATAACAAAAGATGGCTGGGAGCAAACATTGTTAATTACTATGATAGATGATACAATAAAGTCTAAAAGATGGTTTCCTCATATGTTACATTTGCTGACGCCCCAGACTGTATTCTGAGCATCAACGTCGCAACACATGACTAGTCCCATCTCCAGAGTGACACAGTACTTTATGAGATCGGCAACCGCCTTCGGTGGTGGATGCATTACTGAATCATAACACGGTGTCTCCACGAGCCATGACTCCTGCATAGGGACATATGTCTTGTCTTCAAAATGTCTCATGGAGACCGCATTATGTCTTCATGTTTGTATGCCCTGACATAGATGCATGTTTGGATTTATGGCTTGCCATCCACGCCTACCAAGAAGTTGGGCATGCGCTGTCACTTTGAACAAAATTGAGTCATGACCGAGTGGAAAACGTAAGATTTACCCAGAATCGACTTTTTCATTGTTTTAGTTTTTTTTCTTTGTTTTGCAGTTGCTATACAGCTTTGAGTTCAAAAATCTTCAATAAAATGTTCAGACATGAAGTGCCCACCCATTAAAATATGGTAGCTGCTAGGGCATCGTCTGACAGATGTCCGACATATGCCAAAATATGGAGGCACCGTGTAAGGGAAGTAAACCAATACAATAACGAAGGTTTTCCAACTTCCGGTAGTTTCGTAGCTTACAGCTGCAGCAACCAGGTCCTGTCCACAGAACTGTCCAAGCTTGGTTACTGAGGGGAAATTCGGCACAATTAGACAAGCTCTCGGTCTTTCAGATCGCTCATCACATAGCACCGTTACTCCACGAACACCTCCAAAGCCACATATGCGCTTGTTCCGCACGTATGTCTCCTGGATAGATGCTATGCGGGGTTTTGTATGCATCATATAAACATACTTAGATGCAGTTCCATATTTAAATTTGAAAAAATAAATGTGTTCTTTCATTACTGTACTTGGTTGATAGAATTCAAGTAGCACTCTTTTAGGCGCTAATTTTTCTTCAGTTTATAAATCAAGTCGAAAAAATGGCTAGGTGCTAGGTAATCAAATAGCAGATTTGCTAAGCTTCATTACGGAATGAAACAATGTGCACCATGACATAGGTAAGGCGGCTAGTAAGTGCTATTCGTCTGGCGAGCTAACAACGGAAGCACGCATAAAGAGACCGAAGACAATAGGCCAACAAAGCCAACAAAGGTATGTGGATATTCTTCGGAAGGTCAAGAGCGATCTCGGACTTAAAGAATTGGGCTAAAGGAGACCTTCTTATTGAACTCAAAGGAACTGCGGACCTAAAGACTCCCCAATTCCAAAACCAAGTCGAGAAGATCCTGCAACAGCAAGCGAAAGTGAAGACGCTAGCGCATGAAGTGGTATTAGAAGTAAAAGATCTCGAAGAAATAATAACCAAAGAATAAGTCTGTGATGCGCTCACGGATCAGCTGGAGAAAGCTTACCAGCTGGATGTATTTGTGATTAAGTCGCTACGGAAAGTTTATAGTGGTACACAGACGACAGCAGTTAGACTACCGGCGGAGGCAGCAAGTGAACTTATCTCTACCTTCAAAGCTACTTGCAAAGCTGTCAATGTGGCTGGAAGTCTCTGGAGCATTTGACGCCCGTTTAAGGCTAGTCACACACAACATAGATTGCTAAATTTATAGGGCTATTATAACAAGTAGATCCAGCGTTATACATACATAGTTATCTGCAATACCATATCTTTTGCTTTGTAAACTTAAACCAGTCACCAATGATACTGGCATATGTCTGCACTTAGTATTCTGAACGTATCCTGATACTTTTTTTTTTGCACTAAAGGATCAAAGTGTATTTAAATACTGATCACAAGCTCCATAGGGAACGCAAAAGAATATGCAAATAACATTGTCCTCGTCGTTCTTCTATAACTCAAATGACTTTCTTTTTCCCCGGACATCGTACAAAGTACGAATAGAACAAAAAAAAAAAAAAAAAATAAAAAAAATATATAATTCCAAGTAAATTACCATCACTAGGGAAAATGGAAAGAAAAATCATTCTCACTGAAATTGCATAGAAAATCTGTCTTCTCCTCTGGTTTTATCCGTTCGAAAAGCATCGTTTGCATCCGTCCTTTTATCCAAAAGTTAAGTCCTCTGAATTATGCTAACTATCCTGTGTTTAAATATAGAGCGAAAGTCTTTTCTTTATTTTTATTAGAAACCCTGCACCGTAAGTCATGCGATCATTCAATTTACTTGTTGGTTACTTTGCACACGAGGATATCTTCTCAAATCCACGACAGGATACATTGTGCTGCATGTGAGATGCAGCACAACCGGTGGCGTGCACACGATGGTCTCCTCCGGTAAATGTCTCAGACAGCTTGGTATACGAACAAAGAAAGAAGACCTGAATCAATTTTGATGAGAAAAGTTTTTGTCGTCACCCTCGTGCTGTATGCAAGGGTGAAAGCAGACATCCTTGCTAAAGCCATATTGTAATTTCGTTCCTTATATCACGGTGTCGGGATAGCAGGAAAAATAGAAAAATACTCAAGGCAGGGAAGAATTTATTTATAATTTGGGATACACCGCGATGAAGATAATGGACAACGTAAATGCAATATAAAAATTGCACGGACTTTAAAAAAAAAAAACTGGATTGATGATTCTACCGCTTCAGTTCCACCGTCAGCGGAAGCAATACTCTCTTGATACGAGTACTAGGAAATGTTGTATCTATTCCCACTACTGGCTGTCTATCTTAAGAGCTTATAAACCTCCCTTGCAACTTTGGTCCGTTCGACCTAAAAACTTGACAGTTTTGGTAAACATAAAGGATCTTCAATAGGGACGGGAATATTTTGATAGTTCATGGCGGCCATGTTGTTTTATCTGTTATTAATTTTCCTGTTTTTTATTTTCCAGACACTAAAGACAAATCAACATGGCAAGTTATAGCGTCGAGCAACATGTGCAAATGATCGCTGACTGGGTTCTGAAGCTGTTGGAAGCGGACTCCGATTTCAGTAAAAAAATCATCTTCAGCGATGAGGCCCATTTCTGGAGGAACGAGCAAAATTGCCGGATTTGGGACAATGCCAATCCACGGCACCATTACGATATCCGTGGCCCCACAATGTCTTCATGTTTTCTAATAGACCTCGACGCACTGAGCAAACAATACAAAATAACATTTTTTGATATCTGGCTTAGTTTTCGAGATATCGAACTTTGAAAATTGACTTTTGACAACCAATATTTCAGAAGAAACTACCTTCAGTGCTGCCAACAGTGGGTAAGTGGCGCGCTTCGTGTCTTTCAACTCCTCTTTCCGCAGGGGTTTAGCCGCTCAAGCAACTTCGTCGCGCCGTGGCGTAAGTGGTTAGTGTGTCGGATCACTACGCATGAGGTTCTAAGTTCGAATCCCAGAAAACACCAAAAAAGTTTTTTCACGGTCCCACCTCTCGCGAGCGTCTGACAAACATCCGAGAGTATTGTTGTCACGAATAAGCTTCTCAAATCGCCGTTCGGAGTCGGCATTAAACTGTAGGTCCCTTCCATTCGTGTGAAAAATATAACGCACACAACATGAGTGGTTGTGAGAAGCTAGGCCCTGGCACTTTAAAGAGCTGTTGCGCCAAATATATATATATATAACTTCGTCGCTCCGCTAAGGGTATGTCAACAACTGTCAGGCAGGCGTCTGGGGCTAAGTGTCTAAGACTAAGAGTGTCTAAGTGTCCTACTTACTTATTTACTTACTTAGATACGGTCCGAGGTGGACCTGGGCCTCAACCAACAAACCTCTCCAGCTAGCACGATTACAAGCCAGCTGCCACCAGTTGCGCACACCAAGTTGGTTGAGGTCCCCCTCCACTTGTTTGCGCCACCTACCGCGAGGTCGTCCTCTACTGCGTCGTCCATCCGGGGTGGATTCGAAAACTTTCTTAGCGGGAACGTTGGGCTCCATCCGCTCTAAATGACCCAGCCATCTTAGTCGCTGTATGTGAACTCTTCTGGCTAAGTCGATGTCCTTGTACAGGCTGTATGGCTCGGCATCGTACCTTCTCCTCCACTCACCGTCTATGCAGACGGGACCAAAGATCGCTCGAAGAACTTTTCTCTCGAAATAACCAAGGGCATCCTCATCCGGTTTGGACAAAGCCCATGTCTCTGCGCCGTACAGCAGGACAGGGATGATTAGTGTCTTATAAAGAGTAACATTAGTAGTTCGAGATAGGGCTTTGCTACTCAATTGCCGTTTTAGCCCATAGAAACAACGAATGGCAAAAGTAATTCTTCGTGTAATCTCCCTACTGATGTCATTTGCGGAGTTCACCATAGAGCCTAGGTAGACAAAATCCTTTACTACCTCAAAATTATATCTGTCTATTGTGGCGTTCTGTCCAAGACGCCGATGTTGGGTGTCCTTCTTTTGTAGACAGCGTATATTTTGTTTTGCTTTCATTGACCGCTGGACCCATCTTTGCTGCCTCGATCTCAATACTCGTAAATGCCCCATTGACTGCCCGCTGAGTTCTTCCGATTATGTCAATATCATCGGCATAAGCGAGTAGTTGTACAGACTTGGAAAAGATTGTACCTCCGGTGTTGGCTTGTGAGTTTCGTACAATTCCCTCAAGTACTATATTAAAGAGATCGCATGATAGCGCGTCAACTTGTCTAAGACCTTTCCTGACATCGAACGGTTCGGTGATGTTCTTACCGACTTTGATGGAGCAGCGAGAGTTCTCCATTGTGATTCTGCACAAACGGACGAGCTCTGTATAAATCGTCTCTATACACGCTATCATAGGCAACTTTGAAATCGATAAAGAGGTGGTGCGTATCGATTTTATATTCATGGGTTTTTTCCAAGATCTGCCGTAGTGTGAATATTTGGTCAATGGTGGACTTTCCCGGCCTGAAACTGCACTGATAAGGACCTATCAGGTAATTGACGATCGGTTTCAGGTTTTCACATAATACGGCAGACAGGATCTTATATGCGATGTTGAGGAGACTTTTACCTCTGTAATTGGAGCAGTTCAAAAGGTCTCCTTTCGGGCTGACGATGCTGAGGTTCTATTCATCGGGCATACTTTCGTCCGAACAGATTTTACAGATGAGCTGGTGCATGCTCCTTACATACTTATCTCCTCCTGCCTTGAAAAGTTCAGCGGCAAGGCCGTCGGCTCCAGCAGCTTTGTTGGATTTGAATTTAGATATCGCTATCCTCACTTCATTCTGGTCGGGTTGACGGGAATCTTGACTGCCATCGTCACTGTTGAATGGCTCATTCTGCCTGACAGCGGAATATTGGTCATAATCGCCGTTTAACAGTCTGCAGAAGTGTTCCTTCCATATCCTCAGCACCGACTGCGATTCTACAACTATGTTACCATTTTCGTCCCTGCAGGCTTCTGTTCTAGCTTTGAAACCCTGGCATGTTCTTTTTACCCTTTGGTAACATTTTCGAACATTATTCCTGCAATAAAGTCTCCCAATCTCTTCGATCGAGCGCTTCTCATGCTCCTTTTTCTTCTTTCTGAGAAGTCCCCTTTTCTCCCGCTCACGTAGAGCTCATAAGCAGCTCTAGTCCTTCTATGCAGCGCCGCTTTGTACGCCTCTTGATTAGCTGCATGTTCTTGCCGGTATTCCTCATCAAACCAGGGGTTTCGTTGTGGTGGCTGAGAGAAACCCAGTACAGCAAAGGCGGCATCTCTGATGGCTTGTTGGCAACGCTGCCACTGGTCTTCCGCATTTGCTGCTGGCGGCATAGGCCTTAGATTGAGATTAGAAGAAACACGATCGGCAAAGGCTCTGGCGGTCTATTGCGATTGTAGCTTTTCGACGTAAAATTTCCTCACAGTATTTCGTTGATTTCGCTCCGTTCTGGATTTCCGCATCCGTATCTTGGCTACAACTAGGTAGTGATCCGGGTCCACGTTGGCTCCTCCGAAAGTCCGGACACCCAGAATACTGGAAGAGTGCCTTGCGTCGATCGCAATGTGATCGATTTGGTTGACAGATTTTCGATCAAAGGAGAACCATGTTCCTTTGTGAATGTCGAGACGTGAGAACCGCGTACTAGCTACGACAAAGTTTCGCCCCGCTGCAAAGTCGATTAACCTGAGTCCGTTGTCGGATGTGATGTCGTGCAGGCTGTGTTTTCCGACCACGCTACTAAAGACGTCCTCTCTTCCTAGCTTTGCGTTAAAATCACCTAGGATAATTTTAACGCCGTGGTAAGGGCATTGCTCATACGTTTTGTCCAAGAGCTGGTAGAAGTCATCTTTGTCGCGTCATCCTTCTCCTCATGAGGGGCGTGAACGCATATTAGGCTTATGTTGGCAAATTTAGCCTTGATATGGATAGTCATAATGCGCTCGTTCACATGCCGGAAACTCAAGACTTCTTGCCTTAGACTGCCTTCAATGACAAATCCGCACCCGAATAGACGCTGTCCTTTTTGTCTATAGCAATCGCCGTAGTAGATGTCGCAGTATTTCATACTCCTTCTGCCCGGCCCATCCCATCGCACTTCTTGGATGGCGGTAATGTCTGCTTTGAGACATTCTAGGGCTTCCGCAAGTTGTTCGGCTGCACGTGGTTTGTAGAGGGACTTAACATTCTATGTCCAGACACGAAGATCGTTGTCCTTTTTACGTTTGCTTGGGTCGTCAACAGTAAATTCATCCGTATCCGAGGCTGTTGGTTGCTTCGTAACCAAAGGTTTTTTACGTGGAAGGGAAGTTAACCCGAACGCAGAACCCCCAAACCTTGAGGACCAGATCCTTTTTTTAGCAACCCCTAGGACGAGGGGCCGGATACACCGATGTCAGTAACCCACTTCGGGGATATGAGCGCTGCCGTTGGCCTATTAAGAGTTCATCCTCCACCATCTCTTTTTCAATACCCTGACGTAGTATTAAAAATCCTTACAGACCTCAGCTTCAAATATGTCGAAGTAGCTCCGGTAAGGTATTCGCTGGTCTGTAGACGTCACCATTGATTCCATCGAGAGAATTCATCCGCCGCACGCCCTCCTTCTGAGAACCGCTTGCTAAACTTGTGAGACGCATATTTCAGCCAATCAGGTCAACAAGAGATGCCTCGTCCAGTTAAACATATGCGCGCTGAAGTTCACCCAGATGTGCTTACGCAGGTCCGAGTGTTCAGCTACACATATATCGTCAGACTCAGCATACGCTCATCGTTAGTTCACTATCAGATAGCTATCCAGCGGGCACCACGGGGAGGTGATGATGCCATTTTGCCCACTGTCTAAGTGTCCTATATTCCCTTTTTTTTGTAACAAAGATCTATAAGAAAATATCGTGAATGGCTGGCAGCACTGAAATTTGTTTTTTTTATGCACTTCATACCCTCAAAAGTCAATTTTCAAAGTTCGATTTCTCGAAAACTAGGCCAGATATAACAAAAAATGTGCTTAGTATCTTTTGTTCAGTGGATCGAGATCTATTAGAAAACATTAAAACATCGTGGCGCCACGGATATCGTAATATCCCCCAATCCACATGAGGTCCGCCAAGTGACAATGCATCCACAGAAGGTCACTGTTTGGTGTGGATTGTGGGCCAGCGGCCTCATTAGTCCGTTCTTCTTCGAAAACGACGATGGCATTGCCTTCACCATCAACGGAGAGCGCTACCGATCGATGATAATCAATTTCTTTTTGACCCAAATTGGATGATATTGATTCTAACGACAGGACAGCGCTCCTTGCCACACAGCTGATGCCACAATGGACATTCTGCACAAGCGATTTAAGGACATGGTTATCTCACGCAGATGTGACGTGAACTGGCCATGGAGATGGTGCGATTTGACCCCGGTGACATTTTCTTGTGGGGTTTTCTTATGTCGCAGGTCTATGCAAATAAGCCGCAAACGACTGGTTTCCCCAAAGTCAACATAACCTGTGCCATCGCTCAAATTCAGCTTGATCTATGTGCCACAGTCATCGAAAATTGGACCTCTCGGATGCGCGCCACCCATCGAAGGCACGGTGGCCATTTGGACGATCTCATATTCCACACATAATGTCATTGACATGTTTTTCAAATAAAATAAAAAAATTCGTTGATATCTCACACACAACTTGTGTCATCCAATTTTAACATCTACCCACGAAAAACGCTTTCTATCTATTTGTAGTGGCGCAGTGGCGCAATTGGTTACTGTTTCGGACCACTGCGCGTGAGGTTTCAAGTTCGAATCCCAGAAAACACCAAAAAGTTTTTTTTTACGGTCCCACCTCTCGCAAACGTCGGACAAATATCTGAGAGCATAGGTAGGTAGGTAGAAATGGTTGTGTCAACAACCATGCCGATACTTAATTAGCGCAGACGCGCCGTTTTAATACCACAACTTAAGTGACCTATCGGATGTAAAAGGACATTAACGACTAGGGAAAAGGAAAAGAAGCAGGGGTAAGGATTATTCAAATCCACCGCGTTACATTGAGGAAACTGATGATATCCCCAATGCTTATCTCAGCTAGCTCTATTAGGTTGTCGAAAAAGGGTTTACATAAGGTGTGCTGTCTGGCCTTGCCTAAAGCCGGGCACTTGCAGAGGAAGTGTAAGTGTAAGATTGTTTCTATCTCGTCAGCAGCATTGCAGCTGCGATAGCGTGCAATAAATGTAATGCATATTCTGGCCGCATGAACCCCGATGGGCCAGTGGCCAGTTCTAACTGCCAGAACTCTTGCGATATCTGCACGGTTTCTGCTTAGTAGATCTTGCGTTTTTTTCCGGGATGGCACCCCCTGCCATCTGCTATCAGCCTTTAATGTCTACAATACCATGTTACATTTGTGGAGAAACCTCAAAAAATTTTAATAACTTGAAGAAGGAAACTATGAAAAATCCAACATCTTGTGGTGTAGACGATTTATCCGAGGAACGCACCAGCGCTAACGTCACATAACCTTACATCATATTACGTCTGTTATTTAAGAAAAGAAAACAAGAAAAGGAGAAAGAAAGTTCGTCCATAGATATACGCGCCTGTTTTTACTTCGAGCTGTCGACACACGCGGATTGAGGAAAAGAAGTTTGTCAAGTAGAATTTTCATTTAATTAATAAAGTTAAAGTAGTTATTTATATGTGGATCGGAGTCTTTATTTACCGCCTCTACATAATTGGTGACCCCGATAGTCGATATAAATTTTCCCAGACGACAACGTGCTTTCTTCAGTCTAACCGCAAAAACGATGACTACTCCGGTGAAAGAAACCATAGCACCGGGCTCGCCAGGCTTTATAAATGAGCCTAGCGCAGCGCCGCGTGAAAAAGCTAGAGTTTCGATCAAAATTCCACCTTTTTGGAGCGCAAAGCCCCAGCTGTGGTTCGCACAAGTGGAATCTCAGTTCTTTGCTAGTGAAATTACGGAAGACGGACTAAGTACCACACCGTTGTCGCTGCGATAAAAAGCAACGTACTATCACTGACATCATTTTAAAACCACCCGCATCAGACATGTAAACGACTCTCAAGAAAAGACTCATTGAGCAATTCGCGGACTCCGAACAAGAGCGAATCAAGAAACTACTCCAAGACGCTGAACTCGGCGACATGCAACCATCTCAGCTACTACGCGACATGCGCGAATTGGCCGAAAAGAATATAAACGACGAGATGCTTAAATCAATTTGGTTCCAACGTTTACCATCCAATGTTCGCAGCATTCTTTCCATAAGCAGCGAAGGCCTGCAGCAATTGGCGACATTAGCAGACAAAATACTTGAGATTAGCGATTTCTCCCAAGTATCCGAGTGCTCTGCACCTGCAACGCCACGCCAGCCCGCTTCTTTGGAAAAGCAAATTACCGAGTTGTCACGTCAGCTTGCAGAAATAAAGGCATCGCTACTTAACAACATGCGGGAGCGCAGTAGTTCAAGAGCTCGAAGGCGTTCAATATCCAGTCGGCGCATTGATCCTGGCAACCGTCCGTCGGAGTTTTGTTCGTACCACGAGAAATATGGGGACCATGCACGGAAATGCCGACATCCATGCAAGCGAAATTGGGAAAACTAAAACCTCTGTCATCAGTGGCGGTAGCTGACAGAGAATTTGCAAAAACCCACCGCTTATTTATCACAGATAAAACGTCAAACTTCAAATTTCTCGTCGACACCGGCGCCGACATTTCTGTGATACCCCCCACTCGTGGCCAACGCTGTCAACCGGAGCACCGAAATTTTCTTTATACACCAAACAAAACCCAAATAAAAACATTCGGAGAAAAACGACAAATCCTTAATCTTGGACTCAGACGCCCATTTCAATGGCTCTTCATAAATGCGGATGAATCTCAGCCAATCCTCGGAGCTGAATTTTTCGAGTATTACCATCTTCAAGTCAACCTCGGAGAGCGGAAACTAGTGGACTCGACGCTGACGATATCGCATCGCAATAGATAAGTACGTAAACGAGGTGGAGTCTGCCACGGATGAGGCAGTTATAAGAATAATGGAATGGCTGGAGTCTACCGGTCTGGAACTAGTTGCCCACAAGACCGAAGCTGTCCTAATAACCAGCCGCAAAAGGTGAAATATGCCAGCTTCCGGGTCGGAAACCAGACAATCAGGTCCAAAGAATCCTTAAAGTACCTTGGAGTTATGCTCGACAACAGGCTGTGCTTCAAAGCCTACGTCGAGTATTCTAGTAAGAAAGAATCGCTGATGCAGGCAGCACTCTCCCGAATGCTCCCGAACATCGGCGGGCCTGGATACGCCCGCAGGATTCTGCTGTCCAGAGTGGTCAACTCGGTACTTCTATACGCTGCCCCAATATGGGCAGGTGCACTGGCGACAAATGAGCGCAGGAAGAAGCCATCATCAGCTCACAGGCTCTGCGCAATCAGAGTGATCAGCGGCTTCCGAACTATCTCCGACGATGCAGCCTGCGTTTTAGCTGGGATGGTCCCAATCGACATCCTCGCTGATGAGATGCAGAGGGTATACCTTAAACGTCCCTCGAACCGGCAAGAGGCAAAAAGGATGAAGGAGAAGGAAAGGGCAGCATCAGCAACGCTGTGGCAAACCAGGTGGGACAGCTCTACAAAAGGCAGGTAGACCCACATGCTTATTCCCACTATAAAATCATGGACAGAGAGAGCTCACACAGTTCCTGTCCGGACATGGTGGCTACCGGAAATACCTCCATAAATTTGGACACAATAGTTCCCCCCTGTGTCCAGAATGTTCAAACGAAGAGGAGGACGTGGAGCATGCAGTGTCTTACTGCAGACGCTTTGCAGAAGATAGAGCAAACCTGCCAAGTCCAGAAAATCTTGTAAGTCACATGACACGATCAGAGGGCGAGTGGATGGAGATCTGCTCATTCATAGTATGTGTGCAGAACGCGCTGCGAAGAGCAGAAGCCCTAAGAAGAGCCCAAGAGGCGGCCTCGGAGACTAGAGCATAATTGCTAACCAGCCCCACGAAGAAATACCTAACGGCAGTACCGCGGGGAGAGTGTGTGTTTAGTACGTAGCCTGGAATCAGGTTGCTAGTAGCACTTGGGCTACTAGTTTCTATGAAGATTATACATCCTTGGCGCAACCAAAAAAAAAAAAAAAAAAAAACGTACCCGATGACAACAACAGTGCACACAATTTTGTGTCATGGTGCCTAGTCATTGAACATGCAATATTACCAATATGTCAACTGTCAGAGGAAGCGACTGGATCAAGAAATAAACATTTCCACCTTTACAGACAATATTTTGGAAGGAAATTTTCCCGACAGAATTCAACAAAGACGTGCTTAGCAGACTCCTGCTAACGTCTGACCCTTACTTGACTAGCAACAGACCAAAATCAAAAACGAAAAGCAAGCCGTTTTCTAGAAAAGATTTAGAAATTCTCGTTAAAAATTGTTTTTCATGTTTTAAATAATGGCACACCCTGTTTGCAAATTGTTTTTTTTTTTTTTCATTTATATGGCTTGCTGCACTCTCTTATGTTATCTTTTGCTTACAGTTTTGATACTCTCTAATGTAAAAGTACATTGAACTCAAAGATTAAGTATTTACTGATTTACCGTATTTTTCCTATCATTCTATTGTTAACTAGAACTTATTAAAATACAGTTCCTTTCGAAGTATTGAACCAAATGGTCAATTTTATTGCAACAATTCGCTTCCGGAAAAAAAGGAAATTGATATGAATGATGATATTATGGGGACAGTTTGAAGAAGAAATTGAAGAATAATAATTGAAATCAACTATACATTTTTATTATTTTTATTCAAATAAACAATAAAAACAATTAGATTAACATTTGAAAACTTATTGTAATTTAATAATCCGGCAGTTGTAACAACAAAGAAATGAAATATTTTTGGCCAGGTTTTTTCATGAAATTACTCCTATGTGTGGCGCTATTGATTGCTGCTGTTGACTTCATCCAATGTAAATGTTTTTACAATTTGCAAAAAAAAGTAAATGCATAGATACATGTTTCACTCTTCATTCAATTTTTGTATGCGGGTATTCCTAACTAATGCCCACATCCATGGCTCCAACTCTTTGTTGCCGTTTATCGCCCATCTAAACTTTTGCCATTGTGTACATTTTTATGCAATCAAATTGAACACGGCTTCTATTGTCAGTTATGGCTCGCTTTCGTTATTACACAAAAGAGGATAAAATGCCAAACAATGCTAAAATATTGCATTCATGCTTGTATGTCATGTTTTTTGACAGAATGATCCCTATTCGAATGGTAGTGGCTTTCAATGTGAATAAATAATTATTTTTTTATTTACTTTTAGTGGAAATATTAAATTTTACTACAGAACTGCCAGGGTATTAAAATGTGTTAAGCCAAGGGTGCATCTGTTACGTAAAAAGCCCGAAGTTGTACCATCCTAGGATGGTACAGCCAATTTGTATATAATGTCCGAAATTCTCGTACAAAAATTTTGGACACTGTGAGTTCCGCACAATCCGTTCAAGTACAATATTAAAGAAGTCACATGACAGCGCGTCACCTTGTCTAACACATTTTTTGACATCAAATTTCTCAGTGAGGTCATTACCGACCTTGATGGAGCAGCGAGCGTTCTTCATCGTCATCCTGCATAGACGAACAAGTTTGGCAGGGATGTCAAAACTAGACCTGGCTCTATATAGCTCTTCTCTGAAGATGCTGTTATAGGCAGCCTTGAAATCGAGAGATGGTAGGACTAAGTATCAATTTGGACTTCTTGGGTTTTCTCCACGATCTGCCGAAGTGTGAAGATTTGATCGATGGTAGACTGAAACCACACTGATAAGGCTGTTGATAACATGTTGCAGGCGTTCACAGAATATCGCAGAAAATATATTATATAAGATGTTGAGCAGATTGATGCCTCTATAATTGGCGCAGTTGAGAGGGTCTCCTTTCTTTTGGATCGGACCAACGATGCTGATGTTCCATTCATCAGGCAGACACTCGTCTGACCAAATCTTAGAGATGAGTTGGTGTATGCATTCTACTAGTCCATCACCAGCTGCCTTAAAAAGTTCGGCCGGTAGGCCGTCAGGTTCAGCAGTCTTGTTGGATTTCAGCTTGGATATTGCTATCCTCACTTATGGTTGGTCAGGTGGACGGAAATTTTGACTATCTTCGTCTATGTTGAATGGTTCACGCTACCTGACAGTGGGATGTTGCTCTTCGTCGCCCTTATACAGTCTGCAGAAGTAGTTTTTCCATATTCTCAGCACCGACTGTGATTCTCTACGAGGTTTCCATTTTCATCTCTACAGGTTTCTGTACGGGTATTGCTTCTCTGACCCGTTCTTTTTACCTTTTGGTAAAACTTCCGTACATTGTTCCTGGAGTATAAACTCTCGATATTCACGACCGCGCGCTTCTCATGCTCTTTCTTCTTCTTTTGGAGAAGCCGATGTACTTCTCGTCTCTTTTGCTCATAGAGCTCATGAGCAGCTCTCGCCTTTCTTTGCAGCACCGCTTTATATTCCTCTTGTTTTGCTGCACGCACTCGCCGGCATTCTTCATCGTACCAGAAGTTTCGCGGTTGTGGGCGAGCGAGACCCAGCAAATCAGTCGCGGCGTTTCAAATGGCATGCTGGCAGCATTGCCACTCGTCTTCGGCACTTGATGCTGGCGGCATAGGGGTGATTGTGAAATTTCGGGATACGCATTCAGCGAAGACTGGCGTTCTCTTGCGATTGTAGGTTTTCGACCTTAAATATTCTCACAGTGATTCTTCTTTGTTGGTCAGTTTGGGATATCCGTAGTAAGTGCCACGCAGTAGCTCTACCAATCTCCATTACGTTTCTCCTTGTTGAACAAATTGCGTGTATCAGAACGTAATTTTCTCAGATTGCTGCTCCACCATGGCGCATCCTTCCCACGTAAAGTGTAAGCAGTACCATTTTCTTTGCCTTGTCATCTCTCGCTTGGCAGACACCTTGACGCGGTGCGAGAGCTTAAGTTGCAAGGACTCACTCAACCACGGGAGCTTTGCTCACGGATGAGCTGACTGAGGAGTAACGTACCCCCCCCCCCCCCCCGCCCCTCCTAATCCAGGGTGTTAAGTGAGACCGTGCCTATTGAATGGTTTGCAGGCAGGGGGTTCACCGACTGTATTCGAACGGAGCCTTCCTGATACCAGGTCGCCTCAGGGAGCATTCATGGCCCGGCCATATCATGTGTTGCTCTGATGTGGCAGATGAATATTTCCCTAGAATGAACATGAATAAAGAAAAGATAAAAAAAAAAAATACAGCGGGATATCACAGCCACAGAAATGGCAAGTCGTCTGAAGAGAGACCTCCGAGACGAAGACTACGGCAGGCCTAGCATGAGTCGCCTCCAGCGCGCAGATTTAGCCATAGGCGCAAACACCTCCAGCGCGCAGAGTCAGCTCTAGGTGCAGGATGAGCACGGAGCACCAAAGGGGCAGAGACATTGAAGCTCCAGGAAGACAGTGGCCTACAGGCACCTAAAAGCAAAGAAGGAATACACTTCCCGGGAGGCGAGAAGGCCAGCAGAGAGTAGAAGACCCAGAGAGCGGCTGCATGAACCTCCCACGCTACCAGGCAGGGGTAAGCTCGGTGGTCTGGATCACCCGTCGAGAAAGGCCTCAGTGGAGCGGGTGCAAAGTGGTACCTGCGCTTCCTAGCCCAAGGTTTCGAACCTGAAGATGCAAGGAAGCTAACCGCGGAAAGAAAAAAGGAGGTAACTGACACTCCAGTAGCACAGGGACACCTAAAAAGAGGAAGGGATAACACCACCCCCCCCCCCCGGAGAAACCTGATAGCAAGCGATTTAAAGCTACCAGTAGCGTCAGCTCGGCGGGCCCAATCACCGTCTCAGCGGAGAGGAGACGCAGAGTAGACCCAGGCACCAGCTATGCAGGCATAGTGAGAAACCTGCGAGTGGCAGTGCTCCCAAAGAACTACCCGGTGACAACGCTAAGCACCGAGGAGCAAACGGCGTTTGAGGACGCCATTATTGAAGAAGTAGCCCTAGGCTGGAAGAGCTAGCTTCAGTTTGAAGGTATACACTTCAGACTGGGCTAACTACTTGTTGACTGTTAAAACGAGGACACAGCTCAATGGCTACTGCAAGCAGGAGCGAGACTAACTGCGTGGAAGGGGGTCAAATTGACGGCGTGTTTGGGAGAAGATATTCCCAAAATCGACACCATCACCGTCTTCTTCCCAAGGAGCTCTGGGCACGAGCAGAAGAAATCGCTAGACCTCATCGAAGCACAGAACGAGGCGCTTAACACCCACCTGTGGAAAGCGACCAGTAGTCGAGAAGAAGGCAAAGGAAGAGTGGTAACCTTTCTCATTGACGACCAATCGGCAGAGACGAATGCCAAGCAGGACTACATGATCCGGTATAGGTTCGGAAAAATAAATGTCTGCGGACTGCGGAAGCAGGTAGCCGAAGCAGCCAAAACCAACGCGGGGGAGGACGGAGCACCCGTAGCCAACCAAGAATCAGTAGCTCAAGAAGAGAAAACTGCAAATCCAGCTGACTCCAGCAAAGTAGCAACAGCACCAGCAAAGGCCGAGGAGATCCCCCCGAGTGAGGAAGACACTGAAAGTGTCGACATAGCTGGACTCAACATGGAGGATCTAGTCATTCCTCTAACAGAGAGGAAGAAGAGATGGAGGTGGGCACCTGCCCCTCTCCGAATTTCTTCTAAACGCCCATTGTCTGAAAAGGCAAAATGGCAGCTATACCGAAGATGAAGAGCAGAGGGCCCTTGTACTATTAGAGACGCACTTCCCGGGTAGCTCAATCTACAGCAGCACAGATGTACTAGGAACACATAAAAGGCCCAAGAGAGAAAACTGGGCGATGGCAAGAGACATCTGCATGAATCAAAGGCTAAGTTGGGCTTTGAATACCTTCCAGCCGTTTAAAGCACCGGAAGCGGATGGAATATTTCCTGCCCTACTACAACAAGGCCAGGAAATTATTATGCCATACCTCATAGGACTATTGAGAAGCAGCGTTGCACTTGGGAATATACCAAGAATATGGAGAAGGGCAAAGGTCATATTCATTCCGAAAGTGGGAAAAAGAGACACCACTTCACCAAAATCCTTTAGACCCATCAGCTTGACCTCATTCATGTTAAAGGCGCTAGAAAAGGTCATAGATAATCACCTAAGAATGGCTGTGCTGGAAAGAATACCTCTCCACCACAATCAACACGCCTACAGAGCAGGAAGATCCGCCGAAACTGCGCTCTACCAGCTAACAAGTTGGGTTCACGATACACCGGAGAGCAAGGAAACGGCAGTATGCGCATTTCTAGACATCGAAGGAGCCTTCGATAACACCTCCCATGAAGCAATTAGAAGGGGTGTTGAAATAAAAGGAGTAAATTACACCACAAGTAACTGGATATGTGAGATTCTAAGAACTAGGACTGCTGAGATAGAGGTGGGACAAAAAGCCATCACAATAAGCACCACTAGAGGCTGTCCACAAGGAGGGGTAATATCACCATTGATGTGGAGCCTCGTAGTAGATGAACTACTGCAGAAATTGACAGATGCCGGCATTACGTGCCAGTGGTACGTCGACCATATAGTCATTGTCGCAAGAGGAACATTTTAAGAAACGCTGTGCGAAATTATTCAAATGGGCCTACGAATCACACAGAAGTGGTGTAAAACGGTAGAAACTGTGGTAACCAAAGCCACCAGAGCACTTATGGTGTGGAGGAACATTTCAGGAAAAACCTGGGGTTACAGCCCAGCCACACTGAGATGGATATACCTGATGATAGTAAGACCCATCATCACTTACGGGGCAGTGGCATGGGTAAACAGAACTAGGCTAACCACGACGAGGACATCCCTCAGCAAAGTGCAAAGATTAGCCTGTATATGGAATGTATAACAGGAGCCATGCGAACCTGTCCCACAGCAGCACTAGAACTGATCGTAGGTATACCTCTACTACACATAGTGCTAGAGCGATACGCCAAGGAGACCTTTTAAGAATCAGCAAAGAGGGCATCGGGAAAGAAACATGCATCGCAAATAAAGAGCGAGTAACCCTATCCAAATCGGTGCCGCTTCTGGACTGGCCCATAGATGATATGGTCAAGAAATACTGCTTTGAAAGGAAATTTGACTCAAAGCTGAGCAACAAAAGAGATTGGAGCAGCGAATCCGATAAATACTAACTCAAACAACACACAATTAAATGGTACACAGACAGAGCGAAAACATCTACTGGCACTGGGGCAGGAGTGTACAGGCCCAGGACTAGATACTCAGAATCACTGGGAACATTCCCCAGTATATTTCAAGACGAAGTTCACGCGATCGAAAAATGGGCGAAATTCAACCTAGACAGAAAATATCGCGGGCAGAACATCGCAATACTGTCAGACAGCGAAGTCGCTATTAAAGCACTGCCCTCGCACGAGATCAGATCCAAACTGCTATGGGAATGTATCACCAGGATCAACAAACTGCGAGAAACAAACAAAGTAACTCTCTACTCGGTACCAGGACATGTAGGAGTGGGGGGAACGAAGCAGCTGATGAACTAGCTAGAAACGGATCAGACATGCCGTTCCTTAGACGAGAACCCTTCTGTGGGATAGGACCCCACAAAATAAGGGAACACCTAAGGAAAGTGGAAGAGAACAAATGGGCCAAACATTGGGACGATATCCTCCAAATAAGACAGGCAAAGGAACTTCTGGGGAAATACAACCAGAAAAGAAGCAGAGCCTGCCTAAGAGTTAGTAAGAATCGGCTTCGCATCTTGGTTAACAGGTCACTGCAGACTGAAGGAGCACCTTAGGAAACTGGGATTTGAGGTGGAAATCATGGCGATTAAGGAAGCCCTGTCTTGGCAGAAATGTAATGTATTATCTGTCAGCGATATTAGCATTTTCACTGACAGTCAAGCGGCTATCAAGTCCTTGGAATCGTGATCGTTTACTTCAAAGACCGTCTTAGACTGCCGTTTGTCTCTTACAGAGATGACAGAGCAGTTCAACATTCACCTATGCTGGGTGCCAGGTCACAGAGACATTCCAGGAAACTGTAGGGTGGATGAACTCGATAGACAGGGTACTACTCTAAGGATTCTGCCAGATAGGCAAGCCCTTGGTATGCCCCTCGCTACATGTAAGCATCTACTGAAGCTGAACGCTATTAGCAAGATCAACCTTAGGTGGGATAGTGGCTCTACGTGTCACATTTCGAGGCAGATCTGGCCTAAGCTGGACCAGAAACGTAGTGCCGAGTTGGTTAAACTAAAGCGATTACAGATTAGCTGCGTTATCAGTGTCATCACCGGACCCTGTCTAATCGGCCAACATGCCAAAAGACTTGGCCTCTTTTCAAATGACTTTTGCAGGAGCTGTAGGGACGAGGAGGAGGAGGAAACCATTCTTCATTTCCTGTGCACATGTCCTGCTCTATCACGCAAAAGAATGCTCCATCTAGGAGCTCCCTTCCTTGACGACCTCAGCGATTTGGCGTCCTTAGACGTCATGAACATCCATCGCTTCATCAAAAGCTCCGGTTGGTTTTATTAGTCCATGAGTGGTCTAATGGTAGATCCTTGGCATCACAATGGATCTTTACTGGTCTAAGTGTGTCTGCATCGTGGTGCAGACAGCCAATCTAACCTAACCTAACCTAGGAAACTGGGAATAGAGGGAGACGGACGCTGTAGATTCTGCAGGGACTTCGCAGAAACACCAGCGCACCTTCTTATGGAATGCGAAGCACTGATCTACAAATGAAGAGATCACATAGGTGCCTACCTCCTATCAGAAACGGATTTACCTTCGCTGGATCCACTGAAGATACTCCGATTTGCTGTAGCAGTTAGTCTGGAGGAAGTGCTCTAGACCAAGTATATCATCGGCTAGAGCCGTAGTATGGGGGGCACAATAGATCTTTTGTACCTACACCTCACAATAATATACATCTACATCTACATCTTGCCTTATCATGGGTATAATGAGAATTCCGATAGAAAATTCTGATCTTACATTGCAGTATGTATAGCGGTTTTCAAGCCTAAAATCAAATACCTCTCACTGAAGGTCCTGATACAACTGCCACACATTTCTCTCACTAAAACTAAACAAAAATAACGATTGCATTCATAACCCAATTTAAATTTAGGGTTCTTTCACTCCTGTCACTTCGACTTTTAATCCCCCAAACGGTGTAATTACCGTCAAAGGCATGTGTTTTCTTAGAATTCTCCACAGGTTATTGAATGGAATGGAAAAGCGTAGAATGAGGGGCCCAAATCCTGTGGGTTATATAATTAATTTTAATGAATGCAGCCGCGGAATATTACCTTGGAATTATTTATGTCAACACGCGAATGTGTTCTGGCGGATAACAAGGACATTATGCAGAAAAGGAACGAGGTCCATTCATGGGACCGTGTGAATGTAAATTAAATACGAAATTCCTGAATTTCCAAACTAAGGTAGTACAAGTAGTTCTCTACTTTTGCTTGTATTTGCAAATAAAATAGAACTGTGGGGTGTCCTGGCATCTATAGCAATGGAATTCTGTTTAGTTTACTTTGATTATTTGCACTGCTGGGTAATATTCAATTCGGAGATGTTAAATTGGGCCTTGTGTTGGCTGGTGTTAGGGGACTGGTAAATATTTGCTCTGGTGATTATCGGATTACCACGGATTTGTGGTCCTTGAGCATTTATGGTTTTGAGGTCAATAAGTGCCTCATTAAGTCGAATAATCCTTGAGTCAAATTTACACCCGCCTCGTAGTGAAACATAATTCCAATGAAAAGGACAAAACTTATTCATAGTCCGAGAGGAATTTATCTCGTTCAATTTCGGTGCAAATCACGTCTATAAATTTGATTAGACACCAAAATTGCACGCTTTTCATTTTTCACTTTCCCATAAAGATGGTAAATCCTGCGAATAAATCATACGTGGTTGAGGGAAAGTGAATGGTTTTCCTTTTCTTTTTCTTTTCTGTAAGCATCAGCATAGAACATGAATTTTCCTTAAAATCCTTGGCATAGAGCTGCCAATTTCTCATAGAAATGTTGTCAATGGAAATTCATTTAAAATCATGCATATCTCTTCTTATACAGACTTTGCTGTTTGCGATATGTGGTACATACGAAAGACAAGGACGTCATGTTCATGGATGATAATTTATTCAATAAGGATGTCACACGATTCGTTCGATGTGAGTGGACGATTTGAGGCATTGGTGGCAAGTATTTTGGCAGATACATACGAGTATGTAAGTTGGAGATTATTTCTGAATAATAATTCAAATTCCAGCTAATTGTACCGATGCCAAACGATGTAATTTTGAATACGTGAAGCTTAAATGGAAGCAAGTCCTGCTATGACCAACAGAGTTATAATTTGAACGTCTGGGAAAGTCCCCCTGCTAGCTGACCTTCTCGCGGTGGGAGACGGGCAACGTGACTGGGATGTGGAGATGGAGTAACTGAAATAGTTAGTCCCATTCATACAATCCAGTCACGGCTAACAACGCGCACACCCCATGATGACAAGAAGACGTAAAGGGTCCTCGGATATTACCAAACCTGGTAAGCCAGGGCAGCCTTTGGAGCCAGGCGTTTGGTCGGCCGTCTCGCTCGGCAGCCGGCGGATATAACCCGAAATGGCCACGAGCTTCCTGCCAATGGTCTCGCGAATCATTACGGGGGTCAAGGGGTGACCGCGTTGTGTTCCGAAAGGGGCACAGATGGATTCTCTGAATTTCGACAACGGCATCGACATAGGATATGCACATGAAACGTCTCATCGCTCACAGGGAAGAACCTTGAGCTTTTTGGGGAGGCTGTTAAAAGTTCTAAAAGCAGAGAGGTTCTAAAACTGTGGACCTTTCAAATAGGTGGAAGCTCCTTCTGTCAGGAGTCACACCCATAATGTCTGCTCTGGCAGGAGCGGGGATACTCACAAGTTCCAGGTTGACAGACAGAGCATTGGAGTGGATACAATTAAGAGGGAAAGTTGCGATCTTAAAGCTCAAGCTTGAAAGAGCAACTCTGGCATTAGTGCAGGTGTTTGTACCGAACCTTCAGTCAGAGCATGCTGCTTTCTTAGATGAAGTTGATGCTGCCCTTGAAAAGGTTGCAAATATGGATTCTTTTGTCCTGATGGGTGACTTCAATGCTCATGTGGGTGTAGATGTTATGACATGGGGGAGTGTGAATGGGAGGAACGGCGATCCTGATCAAAATGCGAACGGAGAGATGTTGTTGGATTTTTGTTGTGAAAATGGCTTATCTATCATGAACACTATCTTTCCACACAAAGACATTCACAAATACACGTGGTACCGTCAGAGTCTTCAACAGGAGTTGCTGATAGATTTCTTCGTGTCTGGAGAGAATGGTTTGTGATATTCGAGCATTGAGAGGGGCCGAACGGTCAACTTAGTGCTGTGCAAATTGTATCTTAGCGAGAGAGTGCCTCCCCTACCAAAGCGTAAACCAAGGATGGTTACACGCATATGATGGAAGAGGCTACAGGACGACGAGATACGGGAGACATTTCCGGGGCAAATATCTGATTGCTCTCTCCAATCTTTCACTTATGATGCGCTCCAGTATTTTCCCCACGGTGCCTGACATGCATAGAGGTCTACACGGTGAGGGATCCTACGGTGACTTATTACCTTTTGGTAGAAGGAGCAGTCTTTGTTTCTTCCATTGGTCGGGGAATACTCCTCCTTTGAGGCAGGTATTGTTTTCTTCTGCAAAGATGTGTGGGTGCCAATTGATTGCTGCTTTTAAGGCAATATTGGGGATTCCATCGACACCAGGAGCTTATTGTTCCTTGATTTTGGTACATACTTGCAGGACATCTTCTGCGATGATAAGGGGTAATGGTAATGCCTCCGTCGAATTTCTTCTCTCCGTTTGTTCCTCTATCTATTTCATGTTGTTTTAAGAAAAAGTACCGCGACCATGTTTTCGAGAAACACTGGGGACGTGGGCGAGGGTTTTCGACCACCTTTAAACTTCAACATTACCACCTTTCCCCAAGAATTAGATCAGTTTCGATGGACAGTTCGACGAAGCTTCTCTTTTTAGGGTTCTGCGGGCAGTTATGAATCTCTCGTGGAGTTCTCTGTGGCTACTGTATTCGCTGGTACAGGCCCTCCATTGGCTGTTGCGCCAAATATATATTTATGTGTGTATGTGTGCATGGGAGGATAGCGCTTCGACTGCGGCTAGACTGTCGGAGAGGTCTATTCTGGCCCAGATCTCAATGGCATGTATCTCAGCTTGGAACCCAGTAGGACATAAACCAAGTAGTACCGAGATTTTGGTGTTGAGTCAAACAACTTAAGCACGAACCCCCGTTTCCATTTTTAACACGTATGTGAACAACACTAGACTCCTACGGTCCAATGATGGTCGCGTTTTTTTTTTTTTTTTTTTTTCTTTGTTGATACGGTGGTAGGGGTAAAGATCCTTTATGTGGCTCGTGCTACGAGCTATGCCCACTCCATGCTCTTGCATGGTTACGTGCTAATAAAAACCCTCCGCTTTCTCTGCCCAGTTGTTCCCCTGTAGCACCGCCAGTCAAGGCATTACTTCGCAGGGGCAAGTTTGACATTTCGTCACTTCTTTTTAGCTGCCAGAGCTGGCAGGATCTTCGTTTCTCGTGTTTCACGTTACTTACTTACTTAGGTGGCGCTACAGTTCGGTGTGAACCTGGGCCTCAACCAACAAGCCTCTCCATTTAGCTCGGTCTTTAGCTAATTGCCTTCAGTTGCGCACTCCAAGTTAGTCGAGGTCCCCTTGAACTTGTGCGCGCCACCTACGGCGATGATTCCCTCTACTGCGTCGTCCCTCGGGGTTAGATTCGAAGACTCTGCGGGCCGGAGCGTTGGTGTCCATTCGCTCTACATGTGCTTGCGATCTCAAACGTCCAATACGCAGTTTTTTGACTAGGTCGATGTCGCTGTACAGCTCGTATAGTTCGTGATTGAATCTTCTCCTCCAAAACCCGTCAACGCAAACGTGACCGAATATCTTACGAAGAATTTTTCTCTCGAAGCGACCAAGAATATCTTCATCCTCTTTTAATAAAGTCCATGTTTCAGCGTCATAAAGCAGGGCTGGGATGATCAGGGTCTTATACAGAGTTAGAGTAAGAGTCGCGTTTCTCGTTGCTTATTCCTCTATACGCAGTTGCTGCATCATACTCGTGATTACTTCATTTGCAGTCTCACAGCCTTCGCTCCTCGCCAACATAAATGAGGTCAGGCTTCTTGGGGTCACTTGCCCGCCAATTGCTCTTTCAAGGGTGTTCCTAGCCCAGGTATAATTTTGGTATTTCATCAGCACATGCTCTGTGATCTGCACTTTTCCTTCACAGTGCTGGCAGAATGGGTCACCCGCGTGCTTGTACTTATAGAGATACTCTCAGAGCATCTGTGGCCGATAAATTGATGATGTCTACTTCGTTCGGCGTTTGTGTTCCTAGAATGCTATCGTACATTATGTTCCACAGAATTGGTCCCACCCTTGTGGAACTCCTCCCGTGATTTTGTACCTCCTTGGTCCCTCTTCTATGTCATAGTAAATGGTTCTGCGGTAGTTCACAATCATCCGCAGTAGGTAGTTTGGTACCTGCAGGTCACTCAGTGTTTTTAGTATACAGCTCCAGTCGGCTGAATCGAACGCGTTCTTGACATCAAGTGTCATCACAACAGTACTGTTTTCTTCCACGGAGCCATCTTTCTCCCATCTGATGGCCGCGTACTAAATAATGGATCTGACCATTATGACGTATGGCCAGTGAATATAGTGCGAGTTGCTAAATTAGTTTCAAAAAAACGAAAGAAAATATACATACGAGTATGTAGCAAGTTACAATTGAGCGAGACTCGTGGACTCGCTGCGTCATAATTTCGAAAAATCAAAAAAAATCTCGCGGCGAGACGGCGCGGCGTTGAGTTTATTAATGTGTGCACTTTCAAATAGTTCCGCTCGTTTTAGGGGTTCTCTTTTTTCAATTTCGATACAATACAACAACAACAACACAAATTAGCGACGCACAGTGTTCATTGTGCATTGACAGACGATTTTACAACGAGAACGAGACGACACCGCGGTTTTCGCCGCGCTTTCGTCTCGTTCTCATCTCGCTTTCTCGCTACATTGTGAGGCGGGCATTTTCATTTTCAATGTATTTTTATTTTAGAATTCAGAATAATATCTTACGTGCTAACAAAAAAAAAAAACGCTTAAAACTAGCTTAATTAACTTAACTATCTTATAATAACTTACTGACCCCATGCGGGCGCTCTAAGCTGATCCTAACACTTAATCTATGTCTTTCGACGTAACCTAACTTATTTTATTTAATATCTATATTAACTATCTAAGAAATTGAAAAACTAAGAAAAATGTTTTATTGTGGAAAAAAAAAACTTAGTATATGGACTTATTTTTTGTAAATATAAGTAAAACTTAAAAACTACCTTAAAATAATCTTAAGCTAACTTAACTACGTTGTGTAATTAAATACACACTTTTTTTTTTCTAAGCCAAGTGCTGTGCCATTTTTTTTTTTTTTTTTTTTTTTTTTTTTTTTATTTATTAGCCAAGTGCTGTGGCTGTTTTTTTTTTTTTTAATTACTAAAAACTACAAACTTAAGACTACCTTAAAACTATGTAAGCCAGCCATTGCTATTGTAGAACAAACAAATAGACGACCCACTCTGCCTCCGTTACGGCTAACCCGGATTAGGGGGAAACGAAGACGGTGTTCCCTCTTCTTCATAAAGCCACCAAAATTGATTGTGCTGCCTACTAACCTCTTCAATATCGCGGACTGAAACCGCCCTGCTGAACCGGAGACGATCTACACTATCCTGTGCGACGTCTCGGTCGTAGTTGAGTCGCCTATCCACAGCTTTTCTGGCGACGTGGAAGATTAGCGGTACCGCTAACTTATCCTGGATCAGACCTCTCTGATCAAGGTATAGGAACGCTTCTGGAGGGATAAAGCCGTTAAGGCGCACACTCTCGTGATAGAGATTGTTGGGGTAATAAGCCCCAAAGATCAGGCTATTCATCGAGGTCATTGCTCTTGCAATGTGCCTTCGAATCAACTTGATTAAGAAATTATCCACTCTGATTAAATTCGTCCTGTTGTACAGGACCTCATTACGATAGAATTTTATGTACTCAGATTCTGGTGTTCTATACAAACGAAGGCAAGCTCTAAGGCAAGCCCTCTCAAACACCCGCATCTTTTCCAACAAGCTTGGCCCCACGTTGAACCACACGGGACACCCATATGCGAGCATAGGCCGAATGAGGGCCATGTAGCAGATTACCTTCACCCTCGCATCGAGTTGGCTGCTATAAAACAGTTTCTTTGTGAGGGCAAAAGCAACTTTGGCTCTGGCCAGAGCAGCATCTATATGTTTGTTAAAATATAGATATTGATCTAGCCAGACCCCAAGGTATCTGACTACACTTCGACTCGCAAGTGGCTGCCCCTGCTGTCCCACGATAGAGAACTTTCGCCAATTCTTTCTGGTATCCCTAGAGGCCCCAGACAACGGCGTTCTGAACAGGATGGTCTCCGATTTCTGAAAGTTGATTTTCAGCTTCCAGTCGTCGCAGTATCTCTTAATCTTATCGAAGTCACGCTGCAAAAGTAATGTAATGACCTCGATCTTAGGCCCTGACCTGTACGCGACCAAGTCGTCTGCGTACGCTATGGCATGGTGAAGTGAACCTATGAGATCGCTCGTGTAAATATTGAATAGGATCGGCGAATTAACCGCGCCCTGTTGCAGACCATTTTTTACTTCAAAAGTTCCAGCAGACGTCACATTGCCATTTTTCACAATGAACTTCTTACTGGTGAGCATGTCATAAAGTATGTACAGCAGTGGTTTACTTATGCCCAGCCTGGTAAGCTTGTAGAAGAGCCCTTCTAACCATACAGTATCGAAGGCCTTCTCCAAGTCAACCAGGCATGCACCCGTGCATTGCTTCTTGCTTTTATTCCATTGGATATCTGATACCAGCTTGGACGCGGCATGTATAGTATCATGCCCAGCCTTGAAACCGAATTGGTTATCCGGAATTATATGACTGTCCTCAACCCACTTAGTCAAGGCTCTATGGATCACTTTTTCAAATACCTTGCTGATGTTCGGAAGGAGACTTATAGATCGGAGATTACCCGGGTTGGAGCTATCTTTATTTTTCTTTGGAATGGGCTGCACCACCGCTGTTTTCCAATGCACTGGATAATGGGCATTATTCATTGCATTATTAAACAGGATGGTGTAAATGTTCACCACTTCTGGAGGAAGATGTCTAAGTACAACGTTGGGTATACCATCGATTCCCACGGATTTCTTTTTTCTCAATGATTCGAAGATCGCTTGGAGCTCTGCCTTCGAAATGAACGGGGGATGTACCCTTTCATCGGCGACGGCATTGTTTGCCATATTTCTTTCATTGAACACGGTGAAACCAGTGCTCTCAGATCGCCAGTGCTCCATGTCATTTCGAAAGCAGAAGTTGTGCATAAGGACCTGATTTTCCAGGTCGTGGTTCGGGCAAACACTATCATTCACCTTATACACGTCCTGTAAAGTCGCTCCTATAGCCTCTACCTTCTCCTGCGGATCTTCGATCACAAAGAAATTGTCATCCTCAGCTGCGTTATCTGGATCTATACCTGCTGTCACTAGTATTTGTGCATTGTTCGTAGTTCGGGGGAGTTTAAGACGCGGAAGATCGTTTTGATTATTCCTCCGAAAGATCTTGTTTATTTGCGGAAACATACTGGGGTTGTTGGATTTTACAGCCCGAATTTTCCTGCCCCAGTGCAAATTTACAGAAAGTCTGTAATTTTCTTTAATTAATTTCGAGAGGTTTTTAATCAACGACTTCAGCGTCCTAACCTCCTCTGAATTCTGTCTGTCAGTAAACTGTCTGTACAAGGTTTTTAATCTCGACAGCAGTCTACTTTTATGTTCGTGCAGTGCGTCGATCGTTGCATTGCGGTATATGTCCACGTTGCTAGTATGTTGATACCGAGGTATCGTACTGTCCATCGTTCGTTTTATTGTCTCGTCCATTTGTTTTAGGTATCTATCAATCTCCTCGTTTGACAGATTCCTATCGGACGGTAGGTCGAGCATGTTCGGGGAGAGTGCTCTTGTCAACTGTCTGGAGAAGCGAGTCCAACGCGTTCTACTGTAATTGTAGGCGTGCAATTGGACAAACTCCTCCAATTCCGCAATTTCGTTGGGAATAGTTATTTCGGCACTGAGTCCGCAATGGTCACTGTCATACACAAAAGTGTGTAAGCAGTTTATTGTTTGTCGTTCCCTGTCGGTCAGTTGTAACCGTACGTCGAACAGCATTAGATCCAGATAAGATCCGCTTCTAGGATACGACGGACTATCCGTCGCTTTTAAATCAAGTCGATACTCAACACTGTGCCGACCCCACCAATTGAATAGTAGGTTCCCTCTAGAATTTGGTGTGGTATTTCCCCAATCTCTATGTTTGGCGTTTAGATCACCGGCTAAAATGTAAAAGTTCTCTTCCGACTCCAGCCTAAGTATTCGAAAAAGTGTCTCGAGCTCTGAAATAAAACAAGTGGGTTGAGTAGCTTCAGGAGCATAGACTGCGACCATATTCATCCTCTTTCCACTATGGAGAGGGATATACACGATACATGCTTCCAGCTCCTGGAATCTACGCACTTCACCGCAGTACACTACTTTATGACGCAACTCTTTTCTAATGAAGATTGCGACACCACCTCCTTGTATAGAGTTGGGTCGGTCTCTTCTTATAATATTATAACTACTGTGCCTCAACTTGTGTTTCTGGGATAGCTTAGTTTCGCTAACCAAAAGCACATCGGGAGAATGGTCCTCAAGCAACTTGAAAAGTACGGCTCTACGTTCAATCCTAATCAGTGAATTCACGTTCACCGCAAGGATCTTTAAGGGTTGCTCCGCCATGTTCGTACCCATTACGATTGGTGGTGCGTTAGGCCCGGCAGAAGCGCGTAGATCTGGTCCACCCGTTTCGCCTGCTCCTGAATTTGTCGCTGAAGTTGGCCCATCTGCCCCTGTATAGAGAGCAAGATAGCCAACAGATCAGGTTCAGCCTCCGGTGCTCTCGGCTTTGGGGCCTGCGAAACAACCTTTGGCTGCGACTGTACCGTATTCCCCCGGCCAGACGCCATTTGGGCGTAGGTCACTTGGGGAGTGACGGATTGTGCAGGAACACTTGGAACGGGCGGACGCTTCACTTCCACCTTCTGCTGACGAGCCAGATTTACTTTTTTAATGTATTGGAACTTAGGGCGACCCCGATAGTTTGCGGTGTGCCCCGTGTTCCTACATAACGCACACGAGAGCTGACTTTTTTCAGTCGCGCCGTCCCTACCTAGCGCGCATTCCTCTGCTTTGTGGTCTTTTCCACATTTCACGCATCGAGGCTGCATATCGCAGTTCGACGCGGCGTGCCCAAAACTTTGACAGCGAACGCATTGTAACATGCCTTCGCTCCTCTTTACTCTTTCCCAGGTGACAACCTGGTAGTCTAGGACTTTAATGCTCCTTAGACCATCCAGTTTACTGTTGGGTGACAGCTGAACCAGGAAGAACGGTAATTTCCGCTTCTCCCTCTTGGCCTTAGCTGTAGTGAACGGCTTGACCCCTACGAAAATGAGATCGCCGCACTCTTTCTCTTTTAATAGCTTTAAGAGCTCCTCCGGGTCGGTGGACGGTTCCATCCCCTTCAGCAGCATGGTTTGCAGCTTTTCCCCCTTCGGGGTGAAGGAGAAGAACTCCGTCGTCGAGTCCCTCAATAATTTTTTTATTTTATTGTGCTGCTCCACTGTATTGCAGTGGATAGCATGCCTATCTGCGCTAAGCCGCTTAATGTAAAAGTTATTACCAATGGCAGACTTACAAAGTTCTATGGTGTCCTTGAACTCCATCTTAAAGGTGTTGATAGGTGGCACCCTTTGCTTCGCCTTCTGCTGAGGCTGTTGTTGCTGCTGCTGCTGCTGCTGTTGCTGTTGTTGTTGTTGTTGTTGTTGTTGTTGTTGGTGCTGCTGCTGTTGTTGCTGCTGCTGCTGCTGTTGCTGCTGCTGCTGCTGTTGCTGCTGCTGATGTTGCGGCTGCTGTTGTTTTTGTTGCTGCGATTTCTGCAGCTGTTCGGATTGTGCTTTTTGCAGCTGTTGCGGTAGCTGCGTTTTCCGCTGCTGTATTTGCAGCTGTTGTTTCTGTTGCTGCTGCAGCTGCTTCTTTGCTTTCGCCTGCCGTTGTGGTTTTGGCTGTGGTTGTTGCTGTTATTCTGGCTGCTGTTGTTGCTGTTGCTGCACAGTTTGATTATCCAGCTGTCGCTCTTTCTGCCTCCTGGCCGTTTGTTTGGCCTTGATGGCATTGATCCTATCACGAATCTGTTTAATGCTGCTACTCAGTGCTTGTATTTCTTCCTCCTCATCCTCTGATTCGGAGGTCGCCAATTCAGCAAAGCTATTGTCTCCTTTGAGAAAGTGGCCCTCCTGACCGTCGGAGACGTAGACCATTTTTTCAGTTGTCTGACGCTGTTTTGCTGCTGCTACTGTTGCTTTAGTTGGCGCCCCTCCCTTCACTCCAACTGGCAGCTTTTCGGCTGAAGCTGAAAGTAAGGGGCGCTTTACCAAGTTAGGAGTCGGCCTTAGCCTCCTCCTTCTCTTCGAAGTGCCATCAGCCGACCCTGTGGCTTGATGGTCTGACGATTCGACTTCGTCATCGGCAGATGCTGTGTGGTCCGTTGGTCCCGTAAGTGGGAGAGCGAACCGCTCATCAGACTCCATCGCCCGATGTTATTTACCACTTTACACTTATTATTATTGTAGCGGATTTTTAATTTAAAAAAAAAGAAAAAAAAAAAGTTTTAGACCTGGCCGGGACTTGAGCCAGTGTCCCTGGCTTAACTGCCCGCAACCGCTTTCACTAGGCTAACTCGCCTCTTATCTTTTTACCGTCTGATAGTCTTCTTAATATAGCCACTACTATCTTAGAAGAAGCCGAAACATGTGCTTATACCGCGGAGGTCTGATAAACACTGAGTGAGGCGGGCATATCGCTAGTCAGATTCCCTTCACTACAGTGAAAACGATAAGTGTTCCCAAGAATTTTGTGAAATAATTCCCAGAAAGTCGGCATTTGAACGTTCTGGTTCTTGTTAACCTGTCCGTTGTACGAAACATCCCATTTTTTTTTAAAGAACAAGCAATATTGGAACTCATTTTGGTGGCGAAATTGTCCGAAAATTCAAAAACAAAATCAACGATCATCTCTGTAGATGCTCCAGCATTTTTGCTTCCTCTCTGCAAGAAGATCATATAGATCAATTCAGAACCATTTCCCCACCCACTGAGGTTCAATCCAACTAAGCAACTACCAAAGGATTCTAAATCACCCAAAATGACGAAGTAACACTGAATATCCTTGTTCAGATGAAGCAGATGTCTATTGTAGCAAAATCATATTATGTTGTTTCAACGAATCTCAACCAACTCGCAAGCACTCACCATTGTCCCTTTTAACTTCAATAACTTTTGCAATTTATTTCCTTGAAAAGGTAACTCCTGCTGCTGCACTCTACCATCCGTCCTCCTTGCTGTCAACGCAGGAACTTTTGTTCTGCGTTCTTCTTTCCTAATATGACATGGAATTCAATTTATTTTTTTTTTATTTTTGCTTTCTTCGTCCTGCAGTTCCTTGGGATTTTTTTTTTAATGTGAAAGTTATGTTTGCCGGAAAATAATTTTCGTCCTGAAGACACACACAAACATTCGCGCATACATATGTGAAAGCGAATTTTGTCTGTGCACGCTAACGATTTGTTCGTCTCCGCTCCGCACAAATGTGTTTTTAAGCATGTTTCGCACACGGATGACGGTGGGCTAGTGGGTGGATAGGAAAAAAAAAAAAAAACTTGAGTAATGCAGTTGCACGAAGGAGGTAAAAAAGTTTCTTTAAAGTGATTTGGTCCTTTTTGTGTTGCACTAAGCACCCGTGGGTAAACCTTCAATTAATAGAAAGTTTAACTTTTCGCAGGATGCGAATATTTCACATTTTTTGCTATGTTTGCCACACATAAATTCTATCCGAAGGACCAAGAGTATAGTACCTCTGGTAGGGAGGAAAAAATATCCTGCAGATTCAAAAGTCATAAATCCGCTCAGAAGAGAGAGAGAGAGAGAGAATTTTTCTTCTCAGGTATTTCTCGAAGGACATTCGGATTATCGCATGCTACAACCTGCAGGAGGGTTTGGAGTAAGATGAGAATATTGTTGCCCAGATAAGCTGATGTGGGAAAAGCGGATCTAGGATGAGTGCAACCTTCACTAAAATATATTTATTGCAGTCGAAGGATTTTATTTCGCACGAAAGTGCACCGTAAGAGGATTGATTTAAAAGGAACACAGAAGGATTTCTATTGGCTGCGTGGTTGTCAACTTGCACATATTTTTTTGGAGAGGAGTTGAACTTTGCTTGGGGATTTGATGAAATGTATTTCAGAAGATATTTTTGATCTGGTGACAACAAGAAAAGACTGGCTGACACAAAGGATCTCTTTAACATTGACAGGAACGTTAACAGGTTAGAGCAGCAATCTATGTTGAGCTTTGTAGCACAACAATCTTTTTAAGGAAAGCGTAGACTAGAATTTAGCTCGTATTTCTTATTTCTTTATGCATCTTATGCAAATATTGTAGAAACCAATTTGTTTAATTATTGAGTTGGGTTCCAATGTCACAGTTTCCAGAAGAATTTCTGTTCGGCTTCTGCTAAGCCACAAGGGATTGGTTTTTCATTTCGCTATGAAGTTGATGGTACAATTTCCTTACCCTTCCTAGATAGTGCCGTTTAAGAGGAACGTGTTGGCTGAAACTTCTAGCTTTGGTTATGGGCTCACAAGACTAAACTAGGGTTTTGCCTTTGTTGTTGTGTACAAAGATGGGTGGCATCGGCCTTATACAGGCTCTATAACTCGTAAAAGTTAATGTATTGGGCTTCCAAAGTTAAAGGGTGTAACTTTCCGACTCACCACTAATGTCAAACATCTAGGAGTAACAGGTTTGGGAATAAAAAATCCCCTGGATCGGATGGGATCCCAAACATAGCTCTGAAAGCGGCGAATTGACTTGTTTGTGGACGTTTATAACGCCTGCCTGAGTGATGGAGTCTTTCCTGATCAATGGAAGAAGCAGAGGCTCATGCAACTGCCCAAGTGAGGTAAACCCGCAGGAGATCCATCAGTCTACCTCCCGCTCTGTATGTTGGACACGACGGGAAAAGTACTGGAGCGCATCGTCGGCAACAGGTTGGAAGAAGGTACGGAATTCTAAAGGCACGCTCGACTGTTGATGCCATTAAGGAAGTGGTTGATACAACGAAAATGGCCATAGAAGAACGACGATAAAGAAGAGCCCAAGGCAGTACTGTTACGTCATAACACTGGACATTAAGAACGCGTTCAACATCGAGAGCTGGAAAAATAAACTTTAACTTCAAACGTTTTGAAGTATGCGCATACCAACTAGCATCAGGAATATTTTGAGAAACTACTTCCGGCAAAAGGTGCTGCTCTATGAGACGGAGGATGGTATGAAAGAATACGCAGGTACTGGAGGAGTCCCTCAGGGCTCGGTTCTGAGACCAACACTATGGAACCTCATGTCCTTCGTCTTAAAATACCAGCTGAGGCTAAAATCGTGGGGCATCGCTATAGTTGTAACTACAAAACAATTAGAATAAGTTGTTTAAATTAGCAACGAAACCACCTCAGTTGTTCGACGGAGCCTAACATCAGTCGGCCTCATGCTAGCAGAACACAAAATGGAAACGGTACTTATTACTAGTAGAAAACAACTGGAAACCATCACGCCCACAGTAGGTGGGCGTGAGATAGTATCCAAGCCAGCTATTAAATATCTTGGCGTTATGATTGACTTAAGGCCCAAAATTAAAAAAAACTCTGGAGTACGTAAACAACAAATCCTCTCGCGTGAGGGCCGCCATTGCCCGGATTATTCCGAATATAGGAGGGCCAAGATACAGCCGAATACTACTCTTAGCTAAAGTAGTCATATCTGTAGTTCTATACGGATCACCAGTTTGGGCCGGAGGTATGAAAGTGACTTCATACAAAAGAAGAATCATAGCAATAAATCGACTATGTGCACTAAGAGTGAGTAGTGCTTTCTGATCAACCTCGTACCACGCAGCATGCGTTATCGCAGGAATGTTCCTCATTGATATACTGACGGAAGAACTGCAGAAATAGTTTTTAGAGGGCAGACACGAGGGGAAGCTAACTTACGGTGAAGCGGACACCACAGTAAAAAGCACAAGTTTAATAGTGTGGCAGCAATACTGGAGTCTTTCTTCCAAGGACCGTTGGACTTACCGGCTTATTCCGACTTTATAGGCTTGGATAAAGCACAGGCATGGTGAAATGAACTTCTATTTAACACACTTCTAATTAACAGACATGGTTGTTTTTGGCCACATCTGTACCAGTATATGAACGATGACTCCCCCGCTTGCCCATCGTGCAGTGACATACCCGAAAACGTGCCTTATGTTTTCTTTTACTGTCCACGTTTCCAGCTGCAAAGTGAAGTACTACAAACAGTACTGGGAGAAACACAAACTCCGGAGAATTTAGTAAATCACATGCTAGAATCGGAAAACAGCTGGAACTCAGTGAGCTCTTATGCTAAAGATGTATGCCAAGAGTTTAGGAGACTTGAGCGAGAAGCAACAGAATGGAAGCGAGTGGGTGCGCAGCTCTCCATCAAAATATACCTACGCAGAAGCAAAGACAGGCGGATATAGGTACGCGCATATGAATGCGGCCACAATGCATTCAAACGCGTAACCATCATCATGAGCCAACTAAAACTACATGACAGAAAAGAGTCCAAAAGGACTAACATGAATCCAGATGACAACTAAGTCAGAAACCCCCCGTACGATGAAAAATGCCAAACAGGCGATATCGTAGGGATAAGGGTAAGAAAGGAGAAGGGGTTAGTGGGTAAGAATCACACGCTGTTACTGGGTACGGACTCAGTTTCGTTTTTTAAAGATTACCACCTCCCAGCGAAAAAAAAAAAAAAAAAACATCTAGGAGTAATCTTAGATACTAAGACGAACAGGCATAAGACACGTTGAGCTAAAACTGACTCCAGGTCTCAACATTTTCTGAGTGTGTTGAAAAGCTTTCGATAAGATCTGGGATCCTAAGGCCTGCTGTGGTGCACTGGCTGTGCATGCCTATTATCATAACGGTTTCCGCCTATGCGTCTTCAGTATGGCCTTCAGAACGGTTGCCACGGACGTAGGTTAAACCCGCCTGTTCTATACTAACCAGATTGCAAAGAGAAATCTGCTTTAGAGTTACTAGCACCATGCGTACTACTTCTAGCGACTAGCCGGAAGACCTAGACTGTATTTGGCACCAATGACATGACATTGAGCATAAGCACTATTTTATGCTGTCAGCTTTTCGAAAAAGTATCGCTAACTGTACAAATCCTTGGCATTGTAAAATATTTCTTACCTACTTAGGCGGCTCTACATTCCGGGCTGGACCTGGCTCTTAACCAACAAACCTATCCAACCAGTCCGGTCAGGAGCCAGCTGCCTCCAGATCCCGCTCCACTTGTTTGCGGCACTTGCCGCGAGGTCGTTCTCTACTGTGCTGTCCATCCGGTGTGGTTTCGAAGATTTTCCGGGCTGGAACGTTACGCTATATCCGGTTTACATGACCTAGCCATCTTAGTTGCTGTATGTGAACTCTTTTGACTAAGTCGATGCCCTTGTATAGGCCATATAGCTCGGCATTATACCTTCTCCTCCACTCGCCGTCTAAGTAGAGCTTTTCTCCCGAAGTAACCAAGGGCATCCTGATCCGATTTTGATAAACTCCATGCCTCTGCGCTATACAACAGGACTGGGATTATTAATGTCTTATATAGAGTTACCTTAGTACAATAGTTCGAGATAGGGCTTTGTTACCCACTTCCCACTATGCCAATTTTATCGGCGTAAGATCTGTATAGTTCCTACTATATGGTACATATATGCTATCATAATAATAAGCGGGGTTCGCATTACACGATTTGCTTGACGACCAAATACGAGTATTGCTTAGAGTTACATGCTTAATACACTTCATTTGTGAAGTGCCTACCTACCCCTTCGGGTAGGGGTTAGAATATACTCGAGGTAGGAATGCCTGTCGTAAGATTTGACTAAAATCCACCCTCCGTATACCGAGCGTAGTGTATACACAAAATGCAATGAACAAAACAAAACGATTAATTACCCCAGGTGGCAGCCCAGGTTCACTGGAAAATCCACCCTCTTCGGAAGTCGGCTCTACGGATTCTGGGGAGAGCCAGTTATTGCAGTTAATAAATCCCTTCTTAAAAAGTGCAAAGGTATGTCGATCTCCTCCACCAAGATCGAATAACTCCGGGAAAAGAAGTCCACCAGAAGCGCCAGCGCGCGAAATTCAGGACTCAGCGAAATATAAAAGTCTTGAGGAAGAAAATAAAACACTCCGAATCAAGCTTAACGAAATGGATCTACTCTATCAAGATCTTAGGAAAGAGATAGACTTATTAAAAGAAGAGAATAAGGTCCTAAAGAACACGCATATCGAGAGAGAACGCGAATGTACTCCAGCACGCTTAGCTAGTGTGGAATATCATACAGACGAAGAAGAGCTAGCACGCGAAACGTATCGGGTCTCCAAGAAAAGACCTAGTAAAAAACGGAGAGCCGGTTCATCGCCCGAAGTCGAGCCCGTGAAACAAGAAAATCACAAAGAACCGCAAGAAAAGCAACGTCGAGCGCAACTTCGTCCACCCCAACCAATAAACATCGTCGGGATAACGGAATACAATAAGTTGCAAAGCCTCCTTAAAGGAATAATAACATCCAAGTATAAGGTTACATCTTTGAGGGATAATGCGTGGAAAATCAACGTCGACGACTACAATGACTTCCGAGCTGTGTCCCAAAAGCTAAATACCGAAAAGACTCAGTGGTATACTTTCGAAATCAAGTCAGAAAGGCCACATCGTGTCGTTGCAAGGGGACTCCACCCCTCATGCACCAAAGAAGAGGTTATGACGGACCTTCAAGCCAAAGGCTTCAAAATTCTTGATGCCGTTAATATCATCAAGAAGGAGAAGCAACAAACGGAAATAGATAAAGACGTCTTGGTAAGGCGTGGACTTCCGCTTTTTATGCTTACCTTCGATAAATCGGATAATATCGACGATATCTACCGAATTAGAGCCATACTAAATATCGTGGTCAAAATCGAGCCCATGCGTAGAAATTTAAGGATGATTCCACAGGTTGCCAAGGATTTAACCATACGCAAATGTACTGTAAAAAAGAACCGCGATGTGTGAAATGCGCTGGAAATCACTTCTCCCAAGTCTGTGGAGTAAATAAACAAACCTCTGCAACATGTGCTAATTGTAAGGGAAAGCACCCGGCAAATTATAGAGGCTGTGAAGTAGCTAAGGAGTTGCAAAAACGGAGAGATGTGCTCCTTAAGCCTACTTACTTACTTACTTAGGTGGCGCTACAGTTCGGGGTGAACCTGGGCCTCAACCAACAAGCCTCTCCATTTAGCTCGGTCTTTAGCTAATTGCCTCCAGTTGCGCACTCCAAGTTGGTCGAGGTCCACTTGAACTTGTGCGCGCCACCTACGGCGATGATTCCCTCTACTGCGTCGTCCCTCCGGGCTAGATTCGAAGACTCTGCGGGCCGGAGCGTTGGTGTCCATTCGCTCTACATGTCCTAGCCATCTCAGACGTCCAATACGCAGTTTTTTGACTAGGTCGATGTCGCTGTACAGCTCGTATAGTTCGTGATTGAATCTTCTCCTCCAAAACCCGTCAACACAAACGGGACCGAAAATCTTACGAAGAATTTTTCTCTCGAAGCGACCAAGGATATCTTCATCATCTTTTAATAAAGTCCATGTTTCAGCGCCGTAAAGCAGGACTGGGATGATCAAGGTCTTATATAGAGTCCCCCTAGTTGTTCGAGATAGGTCTTTACTGTTGAATTGCCTTATAAGCCCAAAAAACAGCGATTGGGAAGAGTTATTCTTCGATTGATTTCTACTCTGATTTTGTTAGAAGAAATTTATAGCAGAGCCAAGGTAGACAAAGTCCCTTACTACCTCGAAGTTATAGCTGCCCACGGTGACGTTTTGTCCAATTCGTCGGTGTTGGTTTTCCCTTCTAGTTGACAGCATATACTTGGTTTTGCCCTCGTTTATCGCCAAACCCATTTTGGCCGCTTCCGCCTCAATGCTTGCAAAAGCACCGGTGACAGCCCGCTGAGATCTTCCGATAATGTCTATATCGTCGGCGTATGCAAGCAGTTGTACAGACTTGTAATAGATTGTGCCTCCGGTGTTGGCTTGTGAGTTCCGCACAATCCGTTCAAGTACAATATTGAAGAAGTCACATGACAGCGCGTCACCTTGTCTAAAGCCTTTTTTGACATCAAAGGTCTCGGTGAGGTCATTAGTGTGCGTCATGAGCGTTCTCCATCGTCAGCCTGCACAGGCGGACAAGTTTGGCAGGGATGTCAAAACTAGACATGGCTCTATAAAGCTCTTCTCTATAGATGCTGTCATAGGCGGCCTTGAAATCGATAAAGAGGTGGTGAGTATCGATTTGGAATTCTTGGGTTTTCTCCAGGATCTGCCGAAGTGTCAAGATTTGATCGATGGTGGACTTTCCTGGCCTGAAACCGCACTGATAGGGTCCAATCAGGCTGTTGATAAAAGGTTTCAGGCGTTCACACAATATCGCAGAAAAGATCTTGTATGCGATGTTGAGGAGACTGATGCCTCTATAATTGGCGCAGTTGAGGGGGTCTCCTTTCTTGTGGATCGGGCAAACGATGCTGAGATTCCATTCATCAGGCATACACTCGTCTGACCAAATATTAGAAATGAGTTGGTGTATGCACTCTACCAATTCATCCCCAGCTGCCTTGAAAAGTTCGGCCGGTAAGCCGTCAGGTCCAGCAGACTTGTTCGATTTTAGCTTGGATATTGCTATCCTCACTTCGTTTTGGTCAGGTGGACGGAAATTTTGACTATCATCGTCTATGTTGAATGTTTCATTCTGCCTGACAGCGGGATGTTGGTCTTCGTCGCCGTTATACAGTCTGCAGAAGTAGTTTTTCCATATTCTCAGCACCGACTGTGATTCTACTACGAGGTTTCCATTTTCATCTCTACAGGTTTCTGTACGGGTATTACTTCTCTGACACGTTCTTTTTACCTTTTGGTAAAACTTCCGTACATTGTTCCTGGAGTATAAATTGTCGATATTCTCAAACGCGCGCTTCTCATGCTCTTTCTTCTTCTTTTGGAGAAGCCGATGTTCTTCCCGTCTCTTTTGCTCGTAGAGCTCACGAGCAGCTCTCGTCTTCCTTTGCAGCGCCGCTTTGTATGCCTCTTGTTTTGCTGCATGCACTCGCCGGCATTCTTCGTCAAACCAGGGGTTTCGCGGTGGTGGGCGAGCGAGACCCAACACATCAGTAGCGGCGTTTCTGATTTCATGTTGGCAGCGTTGCCACTGGTCTTCGGTACTTGATGCTGGCGGCAAAGGGGTGATTGAGAAATTTCGGGATACGCGTTCAGCGAAGAGTCTGGCGGTCTCTTGCGATTGTAGCTTTTCGACGTTAAATTTTCTCACAGTAATTCTTCTTTGTTGCTCAGATTGGGATATCCGCATTCGTACCTTGGCTACAACAAGGTAATGATCCGAGTCTATGTTGGCCGCTCGGAAGGTCCGGACATGCAGAATACTGGAGGTATGCCTTGCGTCGATCGCAATATGATCAATTTGGTTGATCGTTACATGATCATTGGACCGCCATGTCTGCTTATGAATATCGAGATGAGGAAACCATGTGCTTGCTATGGTGACATTTCGCTCCACAGCGAAATCAATTAGCCTTAGTCCGTTATCAGACGTGGTGTCGTGTAGGCTATGCTTACCGACTGCCCTACCAAAGACGTCCTCCTTTCCTATTTTGGCGTTAAAATCGCCCAATACGATTTTAACGTCGTATTTAGGACATTGCTCGTATGTTTTGTCGAGGAGCTCGTAGAAACACTCTTTGGTGGCAGGGTCCTTTTCTTCTGTGGCGGCATGAACACATATTAGGCTTATGTTAGCGAATTTAGTCTTGATCCGGATAGTCATAATACGCTCGCTCACGTGTCGGAAGCTTAAGACTTCTTGCCTAAGTCTGCCGCATATGACAAATCCGCATCCGAATAAGCGTTGCCTGTTGCCTCTGTAGCAATAACCGTAGTAGATGTCACAGTTTTTCATCCTCTTTTTGCCCGGCCCATCCCATCGCACTTCCTGGATGGCGGTAATATCTGCTTTATAGCAGTCTAGGGCCTCTGCTAGTTGTTCGGCTGCCCGTGGTCTGTAAAGGGACAGAACATTCCACGTACAGATCCGAAGGTCGTTGTCCTTATTTCGTTTGCTAGGGTCGTCATTAGTTGAGTCATCCTTATCCGAGGCTTTTGGTTGTTTCGGAACCATAGGCTTTTTACGTGGTAGGGAAGTTACCCCGACGGCACAACCCCCAACCTGGAGGGCCAGTTCGTTAATTATTCCCCTAGGACGAGGGGCCGGGTACACCGGTGCCAGTAGTCCACTACGGGAGTATGAGCGCTGCCGTTGGCCCATTAAGGGCTCCTCCGCCACCACCTCTATTCCAATGTCCTGACCAACATTGGAAATTCCTTACCGACCTGTGATCCGAATACGTCGAAGCAGCTCGCGCAAGGTGTTCACTAAGTTCAACCTAACTGGAACTATAGACGCCACCGTTGACTCCGTCTAGGGAATTCGTCCGCTGCCGCCTGGAACAGGAAGAAGCGCTCTAGTGAGAAAAGCACTCTTCCCCTCCTCTCTCATCTGCTGCCACCAAGAATCCGCCAAACGGGGTTGGTTACCCGTTTCTTGGATTAAGGCACTAGGCACCCGGCTGTCACCGCGTGGAGGTTGAGAGTAGGAGTTGGTAGGCCTCAGCTGAGTGAAAACGCTTGTGTTTTCATATGATCGCATGCACTACCGTTTGACCAGCTCCTTAAGCCCCTAAATGCAAAATTTAAGCTGCAAACTAAGCCAAAGCGTAAGAATGCACAGGAGAAACTAGCTAAACTAAAACTACCGGGTTCAGAGTGCAAAAAAGTGAGGGAAAGAGTGACAACAGAAAAGTCCTCGACCTCAGTTCTTAAAAGAAACGGTACTGAAAAGCTAACATCGAAAAAGCCGCCAGGTAATGGCTCTCGGACAGCAGGAGTGCAGACTTACGCTCAGGCCACGGCATCCGAAAAACCAAAAAACCTTGAAATTTCGACGGACCCTGTCTCTCACGTTTTGTCGGTTATTCTCGAAAAATTCCAAGAACAAAGCAAAATAAATAAAATTATTCTTGATAGGCTGGTTAAACTTGAAAATAATTCTCAGAAAATGCGTACTTCAACTAGAATATGAATGACAAACGAATGTTAAAAATATGTACTTGGAATGCAAACGGACTTTTGCAAAAACTCGAGGAATTGGAAATTTTCATGCGTGAAAAAGATATTGATATTTGCTTGATTTCTGAAACCCACATAAAAAAGGAATCGCATTTAAAAATAAAAGGCTATAATGATTACCACTGCATCGAACAATCCGAAGACCTAAAGATAGAGCTTGAAACTTTGCAACTCTGCACGATTCGAGTTAAAAATAATCAGCGTACTCTTAAAATCTCATCTATCTACTGTCCACCGCGTTCCGCGCTTGAAAAATCTGATTTTACTAACTTGTTTGAATCGCTGAAACCTAATTTTATCATCGGCGGCGACTTTAACGCGAAACATACGTTCTGGGGCTCAAGATACAGCTCGAAAAAAGGTAGAATGCTTTATGGGGCAGGTATGGAGTACAGTTGTGATTTCTATTCGACGGGTAAACCGACTTACTGGCCAACTGATACTTCGAAAATACCTGACCTCATCGATTTTTTCGTTGTGAAAGGAATATCTACCAACCACATAAAAGTCGAAGACAGCTTTGATCTGTCGTCTGACCATTCCCCGGTTATTTTAACAATCAGCGAAAAACTAATCTATAACCTAGAGCCAGCGAGATTAACTGGTCGAACAACTAACTGGGAAGGCTTTAGGAACGAAATTGAAAATAATGTTGAACTGAGCGTTCCACTTACGACACCCTATGAACTTGAGGTTGAAGTTGATCGCTTCGTCGAGATCGTACAGCTCGCTTCGTCGAGATCGTAATACGCCCAATCCAAGGAAAACGCCGGACAGATACGGTTTGCGATATCCTCCGGAAATAAAAGAATTGGTCAAGGAAAAAAGAAAAGCTCGTAAAAAATGGCAACAGAGTCGTGCTCCGCAGCATAAAGCAGACTTGAATCGTCTGTGCAATTTGTTGAAGAAGACTATTAAGGATTTTAAGAATCGTGCAATAGGCTCTTACCTTGAAAGTTTAACAGCGAAAAAAGATTCCAATTATTCACTTTGGAAAGCTGTAAAAGGCACCAAACGGCCCAAGGTTTCCGCGCCGCCAATCAAATTAAATCAAAATGAATGGGCGAGGGAAGATAAAGAAAAGGCGGACGTCTTTGCGGCGCACCTGGAAGAGACCTTTAAACCGTACGATGGTCAAGTGGTTAACGACAACCGCAATAGGCTGGATTTACCATCTGACGATGTGACGCTCACAAGTGCAATGCTAAGGGAACTCAAACATGAGATCGAGAATCTAAAACCTAAGAAATCTCCTGGTTATGATTTGATTACCGGAGAAATTCTCAAAGTTTTACCTAGAAAAGCATTGATTAAGCTTCTCCATATTGTAAATGCTGCACTCAGATTAAAACACGTTCCGAGCCAACGGAAAGTTGCGGAAGTCATAATGGTTTTAAAACCAAGAAAACCGCCAAATGAAGTAAAATCGTATAGACCAATTTCGCTTCTTCCAATCATATCGAAAATTTTCGAGAGGATATTATTAAGGCATCTCCAACCGGTTATAGAAGAAAATAATCTTATCCCTGACCACCAATTTGGGTTCAGAAGCAAGCATTCGACGATTGACCAGGTGCATAGAATTACTGACGTAATCAAGAAAGCACTTGAAGAAAAAAAGATTTGCTCAAGCGTATTTCTTGACGTCTCGCAAGCATTTGATAAGGTGTGGCATGATGGCATGAAATACAAACTACGACAAGTTATCCCAGTATGCTTATACGATATTCTAGAATCATATCTCGGGAATAGACTCTTTCGTGTTAGAAATGGAGTCGAATACTCCGAGTTCAAGGAAATTTCGGCCGGCGTACAGCAAGGAAGCGTTCTTGGGCCGCTTCTCTATTTGCTATATACTCGTGATATACCGAACGAAGATGGCACTATCCTTGCTACGTTTGCCGATGACACCGCTATCCTAGCAGTAGGTAAAACAATCGAAGAAACGACTGCAAAATTGCAAAACATACTGAATAATGCAAATGAATGGACGAGGGACTGGCGGATCGCCCTCAACGAATCTAAATCTGTTCACGTGAATTTCACTTACAAGAAAATTAATGACTTGCCAATTTTCCTAAACTCGGCCCGAATACCTTTTGCAAACGAGGCCAAATACCTGGGAATGACACTCGACGCAAGGCTGAAATGGAATTCGCACGTGAAAATGAAACGTAAAGAACTCGAAATCAAATATAGAGAAATGTACTGGTTACTCGGAAAACATTCCCAGCTCAGTACTGAGAACAAACTGCTTTTATACAAGCAAGTGCTAAAGCCGGTGTGGACCTACGGTATACATTTTTGGGGTTTACAAGCTTTTCAAAATAACGTGCTTAGAGAAATTGTCCAAGCACCGTGGTATATTAGAAACGACGATATCCACAGGGATCACGGAATTCCGACAATCGAAGCTGAAACTAGAAGCTTCGCGAGAAAGCATAGAAACCGACTAATCGGACATGTCAACAATACAGTCCTACAAATTTTGGATGAGAGCAATTTATTGCGCCGATTACAAAGGACGAAACCTTTCGACTTGGCGAGATATTGATTAACCGCGTCTAGATTGCAGAATATGCAGGATCCTTCAGTGGAAAGTAACCTGCCAAACGTTTTTATTTCATGATAGAAAAATTGCTTGATAAGTTATTACTTAGTTGCGATATCTAACAAATTTATATCGAAGGGTGGTGTTTTTTTAGTCAGTAAGAATCTGACACTACTATGAGCACGCGCTTGCTATTCTCATAGTGTCTATGGAAGATTTTTCACCTACCCTCGGGAAAAAAAAAATTTGTGATATAGATTTCGAACTGTGAACATGGCGGCGGATGTTTTAGTTGTGGCTCTTGTTATTGACGAGATATTGGGAATTTAGGAAAATAAGAGAAATCACTGAAAACGTAAAATACCTGGGTCTTATTTTGGACAGAAAATTAAACTGGAAAGCTAAAGCGTACGGAAAGTCAATGCAGCTCTCTATTCCTGTAAAAAGCCTATATGTAGGAGTTGGGGTATGAAACCTCAAAACACTCGTTGGCTGTACGTGTCCGTTATCAGGCCTATACTGCTCTGTGGCGTGATCGTATGGCGGTCTGTTCTTAGGGCTGTCCACCTCAATCAACTAGCTAAGACGCAAACATCTGCATGCATGTGCATCAGTGGTGTAATCAGAAATGCTCCCTCTACGGCACTGGACATTTTGTTCCATCTGCTGCCCTTAGATATTTTTGGCAAACAGATTGCTGCCGGTGCGGTCATCCGTTTAAAAGCCTCCTTGCAGTGGTCTGGTCTAGTTATCACACTGGCCTTGGTCTTCTCAACTTCACATATGAAAATACGGACTACACCCCACTAAAACTGAGATTTGACCATAACTTCCGTACGAATATCCCTGAACGGGATGAATGGGACAACTCTCCTCTAGCTGATGGCAGTTCGGTTCACTTCTTCACAGATGGCTCTAAGACCGTGTTGTGGTGTTTTCTCCGAAAGGCTTAACTTGAGCATCTCGTTCACCGCCTATGCGCATGTCCAGCTCTATCGCGCAAAAGAATACTCCGTCTAGGGGCCCCCTTCCTTGATGACCTCGGCGATTTGGCGTCCTTAGGCGTCATGAGCATCCATCGCTTTATCAAAAGCTCTGGTTGGTTTAATTAGTCCCTAATGGTAAATCCATGGCATCACAAAGGCCCTTTACTGGTCAAAGTATATCTGCACGAGAGTGCCAACCTAGCCTAAACTAGTTCAAAAAACTCCTGCCAAAACTATTTGTCTGCTCTCGACACCATATTTTTATATTAAGCTTCGATGTTTTCTCATCGAAATGAAAAATGAAAAATGCTCTGAAGTTGTACGACAAGCGTTCACATTGAACGATATGCCTGTCAGGCAAAGCAAAAAGTTGAAAAATTTGAAAAACCGTACTACAAATTGGATGACTTGCTTGGTGAGTGTTCAAATTGTCAAAATTGGTCGGTCGTCAAGCACATCGATCAAGCAAATCGTATAATGTGAACCCCGCTATAGGCAACTTTTAAATTGATAAAGAGGTGATCGAGGGTGGACCTTCCTGGCCTAAAACCGCACTGATAGGGGCTAATCAAGCTGTTGATGAAAGGTTTTAGGCATTCAAATAACATCGCAGAAAAGATCGTGTATGCAATGTTGAGGAGACTGATGCCGCCATGATAGGCGCAGGTCAGTGGGTCTCCTTTTTTTTGGATCCGACAAACTATGCAAAGATTTCATTCATCAGACATACACTCGTCTGACCAAATCATAGAAGTGAGTTGGTATACGCTCTCTACGAATTCGTCACCAGCTGTCTTAAAAGTTCGCCTGGTAACCCGTCAGGTCCAGCAGCCTTATTGGATATTGTTGTTTTAGCTTGGATATTCCTGTCCTCACTTTGCTTTGATCGGATGAATGGAGATTTTGACTATCATCGTCTATGTTAAAAGGATCATTCTGCCTAACAGCAAAATGTTGGTCTTTGTCACCGTTATACAGCATCAGGTGACTTCTCAAGATCCTTTTCAAAACTCCTGGAGACTTGAATGACTCAAAATTGTGGAATGTAACTTTATATTTCTTTTCTAAGAATCCAGATGAAGCTGCGAGTCAACCAGAAAAAGAAGCTTAAAGTTGGATACCTTAGCACGCTAGAAGAAGCCAGAGTCTACAGAGAGCACATGTCTGAGAAACGTTCTGCAGTGCATTCACCGACTACAAACACAAAAAACCAGTGGACCAAATACCGCAGCATGATCAAGGATGTGGCCGTGAATACCCTTGGCTACCATTTACCACCAAAAAGCAACCCTTGGTACGATAATGAGTGCGTTCAACGGAAAAAATGTGGTAGTAGATGCACATAAAAAAAACGCTGCAACGCAAGACAAGAGCAGCGAGAGAGGATTACCAGATCAGAAAAAGGGAAGAGAAGAAAATTCAGCGTAAAAAGAAAAGGGACCACACAACACAGCCTCCCAGCTCAAGGATATCGAAGAGTCTCGCGATTGCAACTACATTCGGAATTCTTACCGAAAAGCCAAGCAGCTCGCAGCTGGCTTCAAACCCGGAACACAGGCTCTTCCTAACAGTGAAGGCAACCTAGTCACCGAAACACGGGACATTATTGGTGTGTTTAAGCAACACTTCCAGCATTTGCCTGGGGCAGCAAACTGAGGGAGTAATAGGGTAAGGGAACCCACTTCCAGTCAATGACGGACCAATACTACCAATTAGTATTGAAGAAATTAGTGCAGCCATCAGAAAACTGAAAAACACCAAAGCCGCTGGCTCTTATGGCCTCTGGGCTGAACTTTTTAAATACGGAGGTGATTTCTAGGTAGAGCGCATGCACCAAGTCATCAGCCAAGTATGGATAGAGGAAAGCATGTCCGAGTACACTGGAGTATCAACGCTATATGCCACCTTTTCAAAAAAAGGCCATCATATGTCTTGTAAGAACTATCGAGGCAAATCCCTGCTAAATGTCGCATACAAGATCCTATCGAACGTATTGTATGAACGTCTAAAAACTGTCTGCAAAACATTAATCGGCACGTTCCAGTGTGACTTACGGCCCGGCAGATCGACAATAGACCAAATTTTCACACTAAAGCAAATCTTGGAAAAGCCAACAAATATCAAGTCGAAACTCATCACTTTTTCATCGAGTTTAAAGCCGCTGAACTCTACCAAGCAATGGCCCAATTCAGCATACATCCAGATGTGTCGCGTAACGCTGGAAAACAAGCGATGCTCTGTGCAACTGCGAAATAGCTCTTCCGAACTCTTTCAAACATGCACCGAATTCCGGCAAGGAGATGCGCTGTCATATGACTTCTTCAATAGTGTGTAGGGCAAGTGTATACATGAAAGGCACTATCTTCCACAAATTCATCCAGCCGCTGGGACATGCGGACGATATTGACATCATCGGAAGATCCAGACAAGCTGTTGTAAAGGCACTTACGGCATTGAAGAGCAGGGTAAATGAGTGGGTCTTGAAGTAAATGAGGACAATACTAAGTACATGATGTCAACAAACAAAAAATGATGTACTCAAAACCTTGGACAGAACGTCACTGTTGATGACTACAACTTCGAGGTAGTTAAGGAGTTTACCTACCTCGGAGCAAACATAAACCCCACAAATGATACCTTCGTGGAGATCCGATGAAGAATAACCCTAGCAAACCGCTGCTACCGGTTTGGCAAGACTTCTAACTCGACGGTCCAAATGAATGCTCTATAGTGCGCCGAGTGCTGCACGATAAGTGAGAAAGCAGAGCAAATATTGTGTACCTTTGAACGAAAAATACTTCGCCGGATATTTGGTCACATATGCGAGGAGGGCGCGAACTCTGTGAGTTGTACCAGGATGCGGATGTAGTCGGAAAAGCCAAGACACGCCGACTACATTGGCTCGGCCATATCGAGCGAATGGACAGCAACGCTCCAGACAAGAGAATCTTTGAAACTCAGCTTCCAGGTTCAAGACGTCGAAAAAGACCGAACCTCCGGAATAAAGACCAAGCTGTCGCGGATGCTAGAAAACTTGGGCTTTACAACTGGAAGCAGCGTGCTCTCGACCGCAGTGGATGGAAGGCAGCCGTGTCTCTTCAAGGGTTGGGAGCCCTTTGAGTAAGTAGTACTAATCCTAACCCACCTGCGAATAATCGCCCAAGGGAATATCTGGCCTGAAGCTGTTGGCTGCGTAACGCCTAAAATCACATAAGCTGTTTTTAAAATAGGATTTAGCTCGAGGCACCTGCCAGATAGTTGTTGACATAGCCTTAGCGGAGCGACGAAGTTGCGTTGGCGACTAAATCCAGCGGAGAAAAGCGTGAAATACTTTCAAGCTGTGAAAATCTTCTATTAATTCCGCTTATTCTTAATGGTTGGGAATAACTTCACAAAATTTGTGGTTGAATTATTATATTTCCACCTCACATACGGTTCACAACGTTGGACGATGTATAAAAAGTATGAAAGTAAATTAACGGTGGCTGGGATGAAGGTGCTACGCATGATAGCAAGAGTAACAAAGCTTAACCGAATAAGAAGTTCGAAGATCCGTGGAAGCCTTCACGTCGAAGAAACTATCTTACGAAAGATAGAGCACGACCGGCTCCGCTGGTATTGCCACGTTTAAAGAAAAGTTCAAGGATCTGTTCCTCCAGGTTGGCTGTTGTGCCGTCGGGTTAACTTCCCTACCACGTAAAAAACCTTCGGTTACGAAGCAACCAACAGTCTCGGATACGTATGATTTAACTATTGACGACCCAAGCAAACGTAAAAAGGACAACGATCTTCGTGTCTGCACGTGGAATGTTAGGTCCCTCTACAAACCACGTGCAGACGTTACCGCTATCCAAGAAGTGCGATGGGTTGGGCCGGGCAAAAGGACAAAGACATTAGCCTCTCACAAGAATATGGACGACGCCACCAAGGATGACTTCTACCAGCTCTTGGACAAGACGTATGAGCAATGCCCTTGCCACGACGTTAAAATTATTCTAGGTGATTTTAACGCAAAGCTAGGAAGAGAAGACGTCTTTAGTAGCGTGGTCGGAAAGCACAGCCTGCACGACATCACTTCCGGCAACGGACTCAGGCTAATCGACTTTGCGGCGGGGCGGAACTTTGTCATAGCTAATACGCGGTCCCACGTCTTGATATTTACAAGGGAACACGGCTCTCCTTTGATCGAAAAACTGTCGACCAAATCAATCACTTTGCGATTGACGCAAGGTACTCTTCCAATATTCTGGGTGTCCGGACTTTCCGAGGAGCCAACGTGGACTCGGATCACTACCTAGTTGTAGCCAAGGTACGGATGCGGATATCCACAACGGAGCGAAATCAACGAAATACTGTGAGGAAATTTGACATCGGGTGGCTACAATCGCAAGAGACCACCATAGACTTCGCCGATCGAGTTTCTTTTAATCTTAATCTAAGTCCTATGCCGCCAGCAGCAAATGCGGAAGACCAGTGGCAGCGTTGCCATCAATCCATCACAGATGCCGCCTCTGATGTACTGGGTTTCTCTCGACCACCACAACGAAGCCCCTTGTTTGATGAGGAATACCGGCAAGCACATGCAGCAAAACAAGAGGCGTACAAAGCGGCGCTGCATAGAAGGACTAGAGCTGCTTACGAGCTCTACGTGCGCAGGACAAAAGAGGAACATCGACTTCTCAGAAAGAAGAAAAAGGAATGAAAAGCGTTCGATCGAGGCGATTGAGGGACTTTATTGCAATTTTGCCAAATGGTTAAAAGAACATGCCAGGGCTTCAAATCCAAAACAGAAGCCTGCAGGGATGAAAATGGTAGTATAGTAGTAGAATCGCAGTCGGTGCTGAGGATATGGAAGGAATACTTCTGCAGACTGTTAAAGGGCGATGATGCCCAATATTCCGCTGTCAGGCAGAATGAGCCATTCAACAGTGACGACGATAGTCAAGATTCCTGTAAACCGATCAGAATGAAGTTAGGATAGCGATATCTAAATTAAATCCAACAAAGCTGCTGGAGCCGATGGCCTTGCCGCCGAAGTTTTCAAGATTTCTATAAAATCTGGTCGGAGGAAAGTATGTCCAATGAATGGAACCTCAGCATCGAAACTATACGGGCTATATAAGGACATCGAATTAGCCAGAAGAGTTCACATACAGCGACTAAGATGGATAGGTGATTTAGAGCGAATGAAGCCCGACGTTCCCGCCAAGAAAGCCTTCGAATCCACCCAGGATGGACGGCGCAGTAGAGGAAGACCTCGTGGTATGTGGCACAAACAAGTGGATTGGTACATCAACCAACTTGGCGTGCCCAACTGCATTCAGCTGGCTTGTAACCATGCTGGCTGGAGAGGTTTGTTGGTTGAGGCCCAGGTCCACCCCGGACTGTAGCGCCACCTAAGTAAGTAGAATCATATTCATTTTGAGAGATGTTCTCTTTTGCTTTGTTGAATGATTTCAATGATTTGCAAGTTAGCTTGGTTGCCTACGAGATGGTTCTCTTGTAAAGTCGGGTGACACATTGTGACATATTTGACATTTTATTTTCGATTGCAACTCTTTTACCTTGACCTTTTGTATGTCCTTATATGGGTACCATGGGTCTTAAAATTTGATTGCTTGGCAAAAGTACTCCGTTCAATTATAGGGAATTGATAAACTTCCGACTGTAAGAACTTTTCTTAAAGCGAGGTCTAATATCGATGTAGCAAAAGTTTCCATGGCATTCTATTTATATCCACATCTCTTCTGAGTCACTGGACACCACTTTGTTCATCTCATGTTTATCGCCTATTTAGTATCAACTTACACGCAAATTAACTGCAGCAATTCACTTACAAAAGGTCAATCCCTTTGGACGGCAGATACTCCAGCCAGCTGGTGCACATTTCAGTTTAGTTTCATGACAGAGGGCATGATGGTACAGAACGCAGTTAATAATGGAAATTTATGGTCATTGCTGGACCTGGGACAATACAATTTATATCACCCTCATGCGCCTTATTGTCTCACCGAGACAACAAGAGTCCTTGGCATTGGAGAAATGCTGCTACAATTATTAATTAATTAAAAGAACCAACGAAGCGAATGTTGTTTTATGACAGATATAAGATCATAAATGTCATGTTCACCCAGACAGTCAGGGGAGTGGGTGTCTGAGGGTAAGTCTTCAACCAAAGTAGATAAAAAAAGAATTTCAGTTTGTCTTTAATTGTTTTTGACGTTTCGAGGAAACTTTTTATGGAACAAAGACTTTCAAGAGGAATTTATGTGAAGACACTGCTACATCTTGAATGAGTAGCTGTCTGGGAAAGAGATTATGACTTTCGCTTTGGGAATTTGTTAAGAAAATTATTTAACTACGAAAAAGTGGTGGGGAGTTGAACAAACAGCCAGTTAGTGGACTGTGAGATCTAAGATATTTTGATGTTGATGATTTTGTTTGAGCTGTTATCCATGAGCTGCTATGATTTTTCAACTTAAGTACAGAGGGGGGGTTTACATAAAAACCTTAATATTATTTGCTAATAATTAAATCTAAGGCTGTACATGCCCTTTCCAAGAAGTCCTCGAACATATCTCTGTAATGATGGCTAGTGACAGTTATGAAGAAGGTTCACTTGAACTTGTGCGCGCCACCGATGATTCCCTCTACTGCGTCGTCCGTCAGGATTAGATTCGAAGACTCTGCGGGCCGGAGCGTTGGTGTCCATTTGCTCTACTTGTCCTAGCCATCTCAGGCGTCCAATACGCAGTTTTTTGACTAGGTCGATGTCGCTGTACAACTCGTATAGTTCGGGATTGAATCTTCTTCTCCAAAACCCGTCAACGCAAACGGGACCGAAAATGTTGCGAAGAATTTTTCTCTCGAAGCGACCAAGGATATCTTCATCCTCTGTTTGTGAATTTTATGTATATATGTGTATGAATGTGTAATTAATTATAAAGTTTTGATATCACCCAAAATTGTGTCTCCTTGTGTGTAATGTTGTTTTGTGTAGACAAAAAATATTGTGTAATGTGTGTTGTGTGTTTTATTGGTGTTACAATGAATTATTCTCAAATAATATTATAAGTGTTTTAGAACAATGTGTAAATGTACTGTATAAAGTGTTTAAGAAAAAAAAGCATTAATAAATGTAACGAAGCTAACCGATATCGTTGGCGATACAAGGCAGAATGAAAGAATAGTTATAGAGAAAAATTACAGCAAAAAAGACAACAGTTGTCAATTAAAATATTTAACGTTAACAAATATATAATGAAGAGAATGAATGAGTGAGAAAATGTAATTGTATAATTTGAGTGAAAAAATAAAATAAGGTGCTTTATGGTGTGTTTGGCGATTGATGCATTTTGAAATGTTCAGTTATTCTCCAACATCCTCTTTTAATAAAGTCCATGTTTCAGCGCCGTAAAGCAGGACTGGGATGATCAGGGTCTTATACAGAGTCTCCTTAGTTGTTTGTTCGAGATAGGGCTTAACTATTGCATTGCCTTATAAGCCAAACACAGCGATTGGCAAGAGCTATTCTTCGATTGATTTCTGCGCTGATCTTGTTTGTAGACTTTATACCAGAGCCAAGGTAGACAAAGTCCCTTACTACCTCGAGGTTATAGTTGCCCACGGTGACGTTTTGTCCAATTCGTTTTGTCCCTTCTTGTTAACAGCATATACTTGGTTCATATCACTTTCTGGGTGGTTCTAACAGCGGATTTTCTTTACAGCGTTTCCAGGGTTAAATGATTCGGTACAATGGACCTGTACTGTTGGTCTGAGTGAGCAGTGACTCTTCGTCACAAAGCACCCATCTACCTAACCTAACCTAACTACCACGAAGTTGTAATCTTGAACAGTGACGTTCTGTATAAGGTTTTGAGGAGATAATTTATTATTTGTTGATAACATGTACATTGTATTTTCCTCATTTACTTCAAGACCTACTCGTGTCACCGCCTGTTCAATTGCCGTAAATGCCTCTACAATTGCATGCCGGGATTTTCCGATGATGTCAACATCGTCCGCGTATCCCAGCATTTGCATGGATTTGTGAAAGATAGTCCCTTCCGTGCTTACACCTGCCCTACGCACTATCTGCTCCAGCACAATATTGAAGAGTCACATGACAGCTGATGTCCTTGCCGGAATTCGGTGCATGTTTGAAAGAGCTCGGAAGAGCTATTTCCCAATTGCACAGAGCATCGGGTATTTCAAAGCGTTACACGACATGCCTAGATAAGTTTTGACGGTATCCCGAATTGGGCCGGTAGAGTGTAAGACGACGAATGGTGTCATAAGTTGGACTTGATGGTCGTTGGTCTTTTCCAGGATTTGCTTCAGTATGAAGATTTGGTCTATTGTCGATCCGTCGGGCCGCAAGTCACATTGGTACGTGCCGATAAGTGTCTTGCAGAAAGGTTTTAGACATTCACACAGTACGTTGGATCGGATCTTATATGCTTCGATAGTTCTTACAAAGCTTAGGATTGCCTTTTTGAAGATGAAGCAGGTAGAGCTGATACTTCAGTTCGGTTAGCGTAATCAGCGACAAACATTAGACTTTTATTTAAGAATTTCGCAAAGGCGTCACAATTTCCACCGTATCCCATATTCCCATCATTTCCTGTATTCCTATCCCTGTATTTAATGTTGAGCCTCCTTCTGATATTCCGTATTCTTTAGACTCCTGTGGTACCACAATTTGAAAATTTCTTTTTTTATTTGTATTTTGATACTTGCGGGTACCCGGCGAGCATTGCTGCGCCTAACAAAAAAACAAAAAAAAAAAAAAAACAACTGTCAGGCAGCCGCCTGGGGCTAAGTCTTTTAGAGAACAGTCTTGTACTGGCCAACAGTGGGTAAGTGGTCCAACTTTAAATACATATATCAAGATATTTTTAGTACTAAGGTACTATAATACTAAAGTTGTAGGCAAACTGATGGACCGATAATACCCGGCGTGCTTTGCTGCGATCAACAAAAAAGTTTTTTTTTTAGTACTAAAGTACGATAATACTAAATTAGTGTGCCGATTTTGACCAAACTTTACAGGAACACTCTCGTGCCAATACCAAAGATTGTCTGAATATTTGAGCTCAATGCGTTACGTGGTTTCGGATTCCATAGCACACAAACATAGGTACACACATTTTTTCCCATGAAAAAAAAACACTTTCAGTTTTTCCCAAATTTTCCGATTTTCGGGCAACTTTTCCAATTTTTCTTTCCATAAGAACCTTATTCGGACTATTACGAATATTTAAAAAAAAACTTAGGCCAATCGGTTTAGCCGTTCTCAAGTGATGTGATGACCAACAAACAGCATTTCATTTTTATTTATATAGAAGATATTTTTTAGAGTGGAGAGAGAGAGTGAAAGCGGCAAGTCGTGGTTTTTAAAAGCTAAAGTAAAAATACAAATTTGCATCATTTTGTGGAAAAATAATTGCACCTGTCATACAAAAACTCGAAGAAAGTGCTTCAGCATAAACAGAACATCAAAAAATTGAAGGTGAGTCGCTATTTTTTACACCACTGGAAGAAAAATCATAACAGCCGCAACATGCCAATGCAACGGACACCCTCCAAAAGCACCGGAGTTAATACCACACAGAAATCAACTTCTGTAGCTAAACGTTCTCTTGCGGAAACTTCCCCGGATTTTCCTCCACATAAAGCAAATAAAGATGAAATGGAAAACATGCATGATCACCTACTTTTATCAGTAACAGTAAATTTACAAATATCTGCAATGATTTGGGTTCCTGAACCTCGGTTACTACCTAAGTTGCAATGGAAGGACATTTGTTCTTTTGACTACAATAGAAACCTGAACCGCATACTCAATGCTATAATTGGAAGTGACTTCGAATCTGATCGTGGTATGGATGTTTTTGTTTCTTGTATCACAGATGCTGCACGACCTTATCAACATTCTGGCAGACGCATGGGAAAACAAATATGGTACGACCCGGAGTGTGCGACAGCTAAGAGAAGATCGTTTGCTTATCTACGTTTAGTCAGGGAAACAGGCTCAATTTATGCAAAAAGGATGTATCAAGAGGCGAACAAAGTATTCAAAAAGATGTGCCGGTATAAACAGTCACGGTATATACATCAGCTGATGAGGACACCAGGAGCTGTAACAGAAAGTCACGCTTTTTGGAATTTGGTCATAACTCTTAATGGATGGACGTTTGGTCGAAGTATCCAAGTCGAAACGTCAGTACTAGCTGAGCATTTTGAGCAATTATTAAATCTACCAAGTAGCGGGCTGGTCAAACGGTAGTGCATGCGATCATATGAAAACACAAGCGTTTTCACTCAGCTGAGGCCTACCAACTCCTACTCTCAACCTCCTCGCGGTGACAGCCGGGTGCCTAGTACCTTAATCCAAGAAGTGGGTAACCAACCCCGTTTGGCGGATTCTTGGTGGCAGCAGATGAGTGAGGGGGGGAAGAGTGCTTTCCCACTAGAGCACTTCTTCCTGTTCCAGGCGGCAGCGGACGAATTCCCTAGACGGAGTCAACGGTGGCGTCTATAGTTCCAGTTAGGTTGAACTTAGTGAATACCTTGCGCGAGCTGCTTCGACGTATTCGGATCACAGGTCGGTAAGGAATTTCCAATGTTGGTCAGGACATTGGAATAGAGATGGTGGCGGAGGAGCTCTTAATGGGCCAACGGCAGCGCTCATACTCCCGTAGTGGACTACTGGCACCGGTGTACTCGGCACCTCGTCCTAGGGGAATAATTAAGGAACTGGCCCTCCAGGTTGGGGGTTGTGCCGTCGGGGTAACTTCCCTACCACGTAAAAAACTCATGGTTCCGAAACAACCAAAAGCCTCGGATAAGGATGACTCAACTAATGACGACCCCGGCAAACGAAATAAGGACAACGGATCTGTACGTGGAATGTTCTGTCCCTTTACAGACCACGTGCAGCCGAACAACTAGCAGAGGCCCTAGACTGCTATAAAGCAGATATTACCACCATCCAGGAGTGCGATGGGATGGGCCGGGCAAAAAGAGGATGAAAAACTGTGACATCTACTACGGTGATTGCTACAGAGGCAACAGGCAACGCTTATTCGGATGCGGATTTGTCATATGCGGCAGACTTAGGCAAGAAGTCTTAAGCTTCCGACACGTGAGCGAGCGTATTATGACTATCCGGATCAAGACTAAATTCGCTAACATAAGCCTAATATGTGTTCATGCGCCCACGGAAGAAAAGGACCCTGCCACCAAAGAGTGTTTCTATGAGCTCATTGACAAAACATACGAGCAATGCCCTAAATACGACGTTAAAATCGTATTGGGCGATTTTAACGCCAAAGTAGGAAAGGAGGACGTCTTTGGTAGGGCAGTCGACAAGCAAAGCCTACACGACACCACGTCTGATAACGGACTAAGGCTAATTGATTTCGCTGTGGAGCGAAATGTCACCATAGCAAGCACATGGTTTCCTCATCTCGATATTCATAAGCAGACATGGCGGTCCAATGATCATGTCACGATCAACCAAATTGATCATATTGCGATCGACGCAAGGCATGCCTCCAGTATTCTGGATGTCCGGACCTTCCGAGCGGCCAACATAGACTCAGATCATTACCTTGTTGTAGCCAAGGTACGAATGCGGATATCCCAATCAGATCAACAAAGAAGAATTACTGTGAGAAAATTTAACGTCGAAAAGCTACAATCGCAAGAGACCGCCAGACTCTTCGCTGAACGCGTATCCCGAAATCTCTCAATCACCCCTTTGCCGCCAGCATCAAGTACCGAAGACCAGTGGCAACGCTGCCAAAATGCCATCAGAAACGCTGCGACTGATGTGCTGGGTCTCGCTCGACCACCACCGCGAAACCCCTGGTTTGACGAAGAATGCCGGCGAGTGCATGCAGCAAAATAAGAGGCATACAAAGCGGCGCTGCAAAGGAAGACGGGAGCTGCTCGTGAGCTCTACGAGCAAAAGAGACGGGAAGAACATCGGCTTCTCCAAAAGAAGAAGAAAGAGTATGAGAAGCGCACGTTTGAGAATATCGAGAGTTTGTACTCCAGGAATAATGTACGGAAGTTTTACCAAAAGGTAAAAAGAACGTGTCAGAGAAGTAATACCCGTACAGAAACCTGTAGAGATGAAAATGAAAATGGAAACCTCGTAGTAGAATCACAGTCGGTGCTGAGAATATGGAAAAACTACTTCTGCAGACTGTATAACGGCGACGAAGACCAACATCCCGCTGTCAGGCAGAATGAACCATTCAACATAGACGATGATAGTCAAAATTTCCGTCCACCTGACCAAAACGAAGTGAGGATAGCAATATCCAAGCTAAAATCGAACAAGGCTGCTGGACCTGACGGCTTACCGGCCGAACTTTTCAAGGCAGCTGGGGATGAATTGGTAGAGTACGTACACCAACTCATCTCTAAGATTTGGTCAGACGAGTGAATGCCTGATGAATAGAATCTCAGCATCGTTTGCCCGATCCACAAGAAAGGAGACCCCCTCAACTGCGCCAATTATAGAGGCATCAGTCTCCTCAACATCGCATATAAGATCTTTTCTGCGATATTGTGTGAACGCCTGAAACCTTTTATGAACAGCCTGATTGGACCATATCAGTGCGGTTTCAGGCCAGGAAAGTCCACCATCGATTAAATCTTTACACTTCGCAGATCGTGGAGAAAACCCAAGACGTCCAAATCGATACTCACCATCTGCTTATCGATTTCAAGGCTGCCTGTGGCAGCATCTATAGAGAAGAGCATTATAGAGCCATGTCTAGTTTTGACATCCCTGCCAAACTTGTCCGTCTGTGCAGGCTGACGATGGAGAACGCTCGCTGCTCCATCAAGGTCGGTAATGACCTCACCGAGACTTTTGATGTCAAGAAAGGCTTGAGACAAGGTGACGCGCTGTCATGTGACTTCTTTAATATTATACTTGAATGGATGTGCGGAACTCACAAGCCAACACCGGAGGCACAATCTATTAAAAGTCTGTACAACTGCTTGCATACGCCGACGATATAGACATTATCGGTAGAACTCAGCGGGCTGTCACCGGTGCGTTTGAAGCATTGAGCCAAAATGGGTTTAGCGATAAACGAGGGCAAAACCAAGTATATGCTGTCAGCAAGAAAGGAAAACCAACTCCGATGAATTGAACAAAACGTCACCGTGGGCAGTTATAACTTCGAGGTAGTAAGGGACTTTGTCTACCTTGGCTCTGGTATAAAGTCTACAAACAACATCAGCGCAGAAATCAATCGAAGAATAGCTCTTGCCAATCGCTGTTTTTTGGGCTTATAAGGCAATTCAACAGTAAAGCCCTATCTCGAACAACTAAGGAGACTCTGTATAAGACCCTGATCATCCCAGTCCTGCTTTACGGCGCTGAAACATGGACTTTATTAAAAGAGGATGAAGATATCCTTGGTCGCTTCGAGAGAAAAATTCTTCGAAAGATATTCGGTCCCGTTTGCGTTGACGGGTTTTGGAGGAGAAGATTCAATCACGAACTATACGAGCTGTACAGCGACATCGACCTAGTCAAAAAACTGCGTATTGGACGTCTGAGATGGCTAGGACATGTAGAGCGAATGGACACCAACGCTCCGGCCCGCAGAGTCTTCGAATCTAACCTCGAGGGACGACGCAGTGGAGGTAATCATCACCGTAGGTGGCGCGCACAAGTTCAAGGGGACCTCGACCAATTTGAAGTGCGCAACTGGGGGCAATTAGCTAAAGACCGAGCTAAATGGAGAGGCTTGTTGGTTGAGGCCCAGGTTCACCCCGAACTGTAGCGCCACCTAAGTAAGTAAGTTCCTTGTGGCCTCATTTAGAGTGCCATTATTGAGCTATTGGCTTCCTCTACCCCCAAATGTGCGGAAAAGCTAATATTTTGACCATACGTGGTCTCCCTATAGATCGCAGTTTCCAAATTGTAATTCATAGTATGCCCACTCGGTACGTGGTCTAAATGCATTTTGTTCAACTCGTTTGTTGTAACTTTCCTGAGCTAAAATGTCAGTCTGCTTATAAGCTGTTGAACCGGACTAATCCTAACCTATAAAGATTGTTTGCTTCTTTGACATGAAGCGATGTAGCGTTAGCAAAACTAATACTTCTCTTAATTAAAGTCCATGTTTCATTGTACAAACCATTCATTTCTGACAGAATTCCCCAGTGACCGTCTCCATGGCAAAAACTCACCACAAATACGTTGTTGCAACCAAATTAGCTATCTCATCTTCGCCAACAATTGCCAGCTCCTCTTTGGTTTATTGCTTAAAAGTCAAAACTATCTGCCATAGAGTTTGCAATTTCATTAAGTCGGTAAACAATGGCACGGATTTATAGCCAAACAGAGCCTCACTATCGACTGTGGTGCTATGGAGAATTTCATTTCGCAAAAATTTCCCAAATTTCTCTCTCGAACTCCAGGTGATGCTACTGTTTTGAACTTTATTTCCATTCATCGAATGCTGACGCATAATATCTATGCGCGGACCCCTATCTGAATGTATCTGGTCATATCCATGGACCACCACCACCTGCATTCTGCACATGAATAAGATTCATGTTCAAACAATGCACTGTGAGGTTCTGCTTTGTATCCACCCTGCTCCCTGGTGCGTTGTATATCCTTCATCTGATTGCAGCATGCAGATTGTGAGTTGTTGCTTAGTGCAGCAGAGCAAGTTCTTTTGTTTTTGACCATACTTGTGGAAAGTGCGATAAATCTTTTGATTTTGCAGCAGCTACCTTGTCTGTGTCACTGGGGAGCACAAATAATATAAATTAGCATTTAAATGGATACCTAGGAATTGGTGTATCTGAAAGGACAATAGACATTACATAGCAAGTCCTCGTTAAACACCTTTTAATTGCAAATTAAGTGAGATAAGTTAATTAAGTTGTAATCAAAAGCATCACATGTCCTGCATGTCCTGCGTTTCGTTATCAGCGAAATCGGAGATGCACGTGCACATCCTTCCAATTGATTGTTAGTCTGATGGAATTAATTAATGAGGTTAATTAAGTGACGCATCATCTCAGTGATTGAAGCTAAATGGTATTTAAATTACGGTATTTGGGCGAAAGGATTGCGATTAAATGTTATTGATGTGAATAGTGGGTGACGTTGGATTGCTCGTATCGAGTGTTAAATAGCGAAGTCAGAGAGCAGAAGGTGCCGAATATACGCTCCAACTTACGCATGTATTTACGGGAGCACTTACGTGCGTATTTACGTGTACGTTAATGAGTGCATTTAAGTACAAGTTACGTATATATGTATATACATATATAGTGAATCTCAGAGTTGAGATAACTTAGAGCCAAGACCAGAAAGCTTTTCAATAGGGCTAAGGCCAGTAAGAGAATAGACGACTGGAACTCTTGTAGATCCAGTTTTGAAGAGTTCAAATATGGAACAAGAATGGCGAAACAAAGATCATGGCAAATTTTTCATGAGTCTTTAGAAGATAAACGCGAAGCCGACAGATTTCGAAAGGTATCATCCAAAGACCGTTGTATACCCGGGTACATACAGAAGTCCGATGGGCAGAATTTAGTCAGGAATATCTAGAGCTGCTAACGGAAATTGTCTTCCCTTATTTATTTATTTAAGCTTAATACAAGCACGAACTTAAGGCTAGCTTAAATCTAACAAAGGATACTTAACCTAACTTAATTTTTATTTATTTTGTTTTTTTTTGTGCTGGGCCCCGAAGGGCCCACAAATTTCAATCTAGAAACCTTACACTAGAACTTAAACACTAGCAGTTTATGGGTCAGGAGGAGGAATTAATGGAACGAGGGGCATTTCTTAGGGAGGCTTTACTATTATGAAAGTCGAAAGCGGTTTGAATGAGATTGGCTCTGCAGAGCATTCTGGATATTGGTTCGTTATATCCATAATTGTGGGCGCCGTGGCGTAAGTGGTTAGTGCGTCGGAGGTTCCAAGTTCGAATCCCAGAAAACACCAAAAAGTTTTTTCACTGCCCCACCTCTCGCGAGCGTCTGACAAACATCCGAGAGTATTGTTGTCTCAAATCGCCGTTCGGATTCGGCATTAAATTGTAGATCCCTTCCATTCGTGTGAAAAATATAACGCACACAACATGAGTGATTGCGAGAAGCTTGGCCCTGGCACTTTAAAGAGCTGTTGGGCCAAATATTTGTATTTTTTGTATTTGAGGAATAGGACGAAAGAGGGGTAAGGACCTGAGGTTACGTGGGTTCTTGTTAAAAGAAATCATATGCAGTAGCGCGGGGGAATCAATGTTGCCAGCTAATAGTTGATGAATAAACAAGATGTCTGCAACTTCGTGCCGTTTGTAGAGAGACCGTAAATTTATTAGTTTCAACCGGTCCGTGTATGGGGGTAAGTTGTAGCTATCAGCCCAAGAAAGACCACGTAAGGCAAAGCGGATGAACCTTTGCTGAACAGCTTCGATTCGCAAGATATGGATTCCATAATAGCGTGACCATACCTGGTAAGCATACTCAAGGAGGGGTCTGACGAAAGTGATGTATAAGGATTTTGTAACGTAAGGGTTTGAGAATTCCTTAGACCATCGCTTGACGAAACCGAGCGCAGAGTTAGCTTTATTGATAATATTATCGATATGAGAACGGAAGTTGAGCTCCCTATCACAGGTAACTCCCAAATCGCGGAGTGAAGAGACGGAGCGAATAGGCTCACCAGAAATGGAGTACACTCTAGCGGATGGTCGGATACGCTTACGAGAGAATGTGATAGCTTGACGCTTTCTGACGTTGAGCTCTAAGAAATTACTATGGCCAGACTGAAAATGGGTTCAGATCATTTTGCAGTGAGTGAGAGTCGGCAGGGGATGATATTGGCCTGAAGATTTTCATATCATGAGCGTATACCATATAGAAAGGTTGGAATCATTGATGATACAATCAACAACGTTAATTGTCAGGATGAAGATCATTGGACCAAGATGGCTGCCTTGAGGGACTCCCGAAGTGGCTTTAATGGGATCAGAAATTGAAGATCTGAAGAGGACTCTATACTGGCGATTTTCCAAGTAAGATTCAATCCATGAGATGAACCCCCGTTGAAAATCAAGAGCTTTAAATTTGAGAAGAATGATAGCATGCGAAATTTTGTCGAATGCTTTGCTGAAGTCGGTGGCAACTACGACGACTTCATTACCATCTTCCAAAACGCACAGAGTGCTAGACACAAACTCAGTAAGGTTGGTGGTTGTTAATTTGCCTTTAAGGAATCCATGCTGGTTCGGTGAAAGGATAGTCCTGCAGTGGAAAAACATTGTGTCATAAACAATGCTTTCAAATAGCTAAGGTATGCAGGACAGTTTAGCGATGGGCCGGTAGTTGGATATTTCACTTTTACAACCTTTTTTGTGGGTGGGGATTATGTATGAATTTTTCCAAATTTCGGAGAAAACTCCCTGCGAAATAGATAAACGGAAAAGAGTAGAGAGGGGTTGGACTAGGTGATTGACGCATTTTTTGAGAACTATAGCGGGAAGGCCATCAGGACCGGGGAGTATTCGTCCTTTAGTTTCTTAATCTTTTCTAATAAGGACGCCGAAGCTATATTAATTGTACCTAAGGAGGTTTGAGGACAGTGTTCTAGGTAGCGGAAGTAGTTATAATCAGGTTGAGTAACGTGATCCGTAAACGATTGACTGAAGAAATAAGCGAAAAGATTTGCAATTGTTTTAGGGTCTGACGAAGATTTATTAGCAAATTTCAAAGTGGATGGATAGCTATCAGATTTACGTTTGGCATTAATGAAGTGGTAGAAACATTTGGGGTCACTGATTAGCGTATCCTTACTGTAAGGACAGCGATAGCATTACTCTCTGGCCAATGTCTTCTAAGGAAGCATGCTATGACACTAGGTTTATCAAATGCGGATGTTTGTAGGTACTGAAATGACCTGTATGTCTCAGACGATATAACACATATACTTTGTGAATGCTAAGGTATTGCCAGGATAAGGCTAAAGTACATTGGGAACTACTACCTAGAAGAGGTAATGGGAGAATTAGTTTAAGTCTCTTTGAAGGTTCCCTAGGAATCGCGATGGGCCCACCTTGATGCCTAGTATCTTATAATAACCTACTCAACCTAACCTAACCTAACCTAACTGTAAGGACTTTGGAAGTGCCACCCCACACATAGCAGCAGTTTCCTTAGATCAAATGGATGGGACTAGAGGAAATACTCTAGACCGAGTATATAATCGACTAAAGCCCTAGTATGAGGGATACAATATATCTGTAAAAGGTTGCATTACACTTGCACCCCACTAAAATTAAATCTGAATCTAGACCAAATGGATGTGAAAGTGATTTCAATGATTATTAAAGACACATGGTATGTGCTGTAGAGATTTTCAAACCCCACAAACCCGCAGAAGTCGATGAAATTATACCACCAATGCTGAAACAGTCTCTACACAAGCTTGTGCCATACCGCGTAAACATTCTTTTTCCAGATAGTGTAAGCACATACCTAGCAAATGTGAAGAGGTAATCTGGTTTTCATTCTTAAAATACGAAAAGCTTACCACTTTATTGCAGAAGATTACATGCCAATCAGTCTCTCGTCGTTTTTACTTAAAACCCTAGGATTGCCAATTGACCTGCAAATCAGTGGAACGATCAATTCCTAAAGCCTATGCGAAGCTCAACACTCGTACTATAAAGGTAAATCAGTGGAAAGCACTTTGCACAATGCGTGGTACATACGCGGGTGGATATGCACGCACATACGCTCACATTTATCTGCAAAAAAAAAAACGCGCGCACCTACGCTAACTTTCCCAAACGACTACTGGGCACAATACTGCCCCTACCTTTCACGATATGAATCATATCGATAGCCGAGAAGAAGAATCTCTTCTTCGTCTCGAAAATAGCAACGTAGGCGCCGACACTGAGAGCGGGTTTCTGAATGAACCAAAAACCGACAAGACAACACGGAAGCCACCTGCAAACCCAAAATCCGAGTGGACACGTAACTACATTAAGCTATATCTTCTTCTTCTTCCTATTTCGGCGAGGTTACGATCCGTAAACAAGGCATCATAACCCTCTCACTTCACCGCATTTCTACTGATCCGCCTGTGAGGTTTGCCTATTTGACCGCAGAAAATATCGGCATGCCTCCCGATTTTCAATCACTCGGTTACTGAGGCCAATGAAATGCTAATTTTGTCGCATTTGTGTGATCCAGGCGTTTAAAGGCCTGTCTCTCCTGCCTCGCGGTGTCTTTGGAACGTTTATTGATATTGCCTTTTCAACAGGGTTCAAATGATGCCTTCCTTGAACGTGGCAATACTAGCTTAGCAAGTCGCACTGTATCTTTCGTAAGATGGTTTCCTTAACGTGAAGACTTCCACGAATCTTCGAATTTCTTATTCGATCAAGTTTTGTCACTCCTGCTGTGATGCGAAGCATCTTCATCTCAGCTGCCGTTAACTGACTCTAATACTTTTTGTACATTGTGCGCTGGACGCACGACTGCGGTGTAGATCCGTCCTTTCAGCTTAGGTGGCAGTTTTCTGTCACAGAAGATAGCCGAGTTTTCTCGCCACTTCATCCACCCTACTCCTACTCGATGATTGATGTCTTCATCACAGGTTGCTTGCTGCTGATCATAGATCCCAGATATTTGAACTTTTCGCACTTGAGAAGCACTGTTCCATTCAAATAAATCAAAATAGGCCTGAGTGGATCAGAGAACGGGCAGCACAAGTACTCTGTCTTTTCTGAACTAATGCGATACCCATTTCCCTCCAAAACGTCCACAAATACGTCAATTGCTCACCTGTGATGGCTCCATCGTCAGCAAAGAATAATTGATGTACCTTGGCGTCCGTCACTTTGCCTTCAAGCAGATAGTCGTGTACTGTAATAAAGAGAAAAGGACTTAAGACGGTCCCTGGTGCACCCCGGCTTTGATTGAGAACTCTTCGTTTACTCCAGAGGGGCATCTTACTCTTGTCTTTGCTCTTTCTTACATGTCCATCATTATCTGTACATATGTAGGTTTCCGAAACACCTCGATGTTTTGGCGCCGCCCATATTTGATTTGCGGTTGTCTTTCGAATTCCTTTTCAAAGTCAACCAATACAATATGCAAATCTAAATAGGATAAGCAAAAATAACTAAGCCTCCCTCACAAAGAGAGACAATGCACTGATCAGGAAATACAGGAAGTCAATTAAAAGCTGCAAATGCACACAACGTTCCTGAAATCACTGTAGGAGCAACTCCATCTACAAAGGAAACTGTAAACAAAATAACTATACCTATCAAACGAGCACAACTCACTATGTCTGGACCGATCCCTGAAAGATCAACTATGAACAAGCGGGTACACTCAATCAAAAAGGCTGGAATGAGCAACAGACAACAGCTGCATTACGTAGCTAAGTCGTTTCCGAAGAAGATCGTTTGGGAACAGATTAAGAAAATCTCTGCGTCTTTGACTCCAGGCACCTCGAATATAATCCCACAGAGACAAAGACTGGAAGATGAAATGCATGGCCACAACTCAAAATGAAATAAGCCGACCTCATTGGAATCTACCTCAAGAGAACTTGAGTTTGTCATTGTGGATCTAGATCAAGCAAGATCGCTCTGAAGAACTAACTACTGGTTGAGAATGAGATTCTCAAAGTTATGTTAGCAAACGTCGAATGTAATGATCCAATAGAGTTCAAATTCGATGGCACAGGATTGTTTGAAGGTGTCAAGATCGAAGGTTATGGTGTTGCACCTAAGTTTCGCCTCATTGAGCTCTCGAGCAGCAATCGTCCTTATCTGCAGTGCTGCTTTGTGTCTATGTCTCTTGCTTTGCTGCGTGCACTTGACGCCATTCTTCGTCAAACTAGGGGTGTTTTTGGTGGTGAACCCCAGCACATGAGATGCGGCTTCCCTGATATCTTGTTGGCAGCGTTGCGATTGAGCCTCGGCATTTCGTACGGGTAGCGTTGGAATTATCGTAATATTGCGTGATACACGAACGGCAAAGATTCTGGCAGACCTTTGCGATAACAGTTTTTCGACGTCATATTTTCAAGCCGTCGCTTTCATTTCGTTGGTATGACGCTTGGGATATTTATTTTCGTACCTTGGCTGCAACAAAGTAGTGTTCCGAATCTATATTGCCTACTCGGAAGGTTCAGGAATCCGGAGCGAGAAATAGTCAATTTGGTAGACAGTTTGTTCATCGAAAAGAAACCGCGTATCGGCTATAGCGACTCGCAAACAAAACAATTAGCCAAAGTCCGTTTCAAGACATGATGTTATGTAGGCTGTACCTATACAAAGCTGCATACTTTCGCCACTACTATTCTTGGTGGAAATTGGAACAGTAATGATTGGAAAAATAGTGGGATACGATGGACTACGATTTCTTATGTTAAGCACCAAATGACGCCAAATTAATAGAGTAAGGCAAGTAAAGTAGGCAGTCTTTCAGCATTTTTCATAAGAACCCTCATATTAACATTAAATCTTAGTCAGCAGATAGCAAATATTATCTTAGCAGCTTTCTTTAATACGACAACGGATCCAGACTGGATGTAGACAACAGAGGAAAAGCAGAGTATTCAAAGTACTACTACTATAAACGGCACGGTTGTAAGACCCATTCTCATATATGGTTCATAGAGTATGATGGATGGAACTCGGGAAGCAATACCAGCTTTCAAACCCACCAAAATCCAGAGGCCAGTGTGCATCGGAGTCATGGGATCAATGAGAATAACACCAACAGCGCCAATGGAAACCTTGCTTAGTTTCAATCTGATTGTATCAGTCACCCTACCTAGCCAAACCAATTCCCAGAGTTCAACTGCATATTAGTGCAAGGTTTGATTGTATCAGTCACTTCGCCTTCTATTATGCACTAAACTATTTCCACGGTCCACCTAGGTACGGGTTTGATTGAAACAGTCACCCTACCTAGTCAACACCTTATGCACAGCAGTACTTAGAGTTTTATTGAATCAGTCACTCTATTACGCTTATGCATCTCACCACCTGCACAGTTCAACCAGGCCCATAACTGCCTATATAACTTACACAACAGTGTAGGGGGTTCGATTGAATCAATCATTACGAATACTTGTTTGTACACTATACCTACCCGGTATACCTTGACTTTGGGTTGATTAAGTCACTCACCCTTTCTAGCCACTTCAGGCACAACTATTCTCAGCCAGTACCGTCCTGAGAAAGGTTAAGATTCCCCCGGTAACCGGTGATACCTCCGGTCCCAGCTCTATGTGATATCACAACGGAACCAAGTGGTCTAAGTGTGTCCGGACCCTGTCAGGACAGCCACCTTACCTAACCTCACCTTCATTCCGGTTGATATATACTCGTACTGCAGCAGGCTGGCGGCCAAAGCCGCTGTAAGACTGAGAGGAGGCCGATTGTGGTCGTCGAGCCTCTATGGCCTTGCCTCCATTCTGTCCCTGTGGGGGACTACAACTGGATGGACGGAAACTGATCGCATGAACCCGATGCTAGGAATGTAAAGCAGATTCACTGCACGTATCCGTGACAGAATGTCAGGAATAAACCACTCCTTTAGAAGAAGCGATGACTGCAGCGTCTTTCAGGCCAAAGTCACAGTCATTATACACTAGAGTAGTATCGTTGGTAAAACAATATAGTAACGACTATTGCAGAAGTTATTGGGACGAAGAAGAAATGGAATCTGTTCGTCACCTGGTGTATCGATGTTCTGCCCTATCCATCAGAAGGATAGGGCCCTGACACTTTAAAGAGCTGTTGCGCCAAATATTTATTTATTTATTTTTTATACATCAGAAGAATAAGTACTCTTTGTAGTTACTTCTTTCTCGGAGCTGGAGGACTTAGGCAATGTAAAGCTGATGTACCTCCTGAGATTCATATCACTATCTTACTTACTTAGGTGGCGCTATAGTTCGGGGTGAACCTGGGCCTCAACCAACAAGCCTCTCCATTTATCTCGGTCTTTAGCTAATTGCCTCCAGTTGCGCACTCCAAGTTGGTCGAGGTCCCCTTGAACTTGTGCGCGCCACCTACGGCGATGATTCCCTCTACTGCGTCGTCCCTCGGGATTAGATTCGAAGACTCTAAGGGCCGGAGCGAGCCATCTCAGACGTCCAATACGCAGTTTTTTGACTAGGTCGATGTCACTGTAGAGCTCGTATAGATCGTGATTGAATATTCTCCTCCAAAACCCGTCAACGCAAATGGGACCGAATATCTTACGAAGAATTTTTCTCTCGAAGTGACCAAGGATATCTTCATCCTCTTTTAATAAATTCCATGTTTCAGCGCCGTAAAGCAGGAGTAGGATGATCAGAGTCTTATATAAAGTCTCCTTAGTTGTTCGAGATAGGGGTTTACTAGTGAATTGCCTTATAAGCCCAAAAAACAGCGATTGGCAAGAGTTCTCAGAGTTTATATCAGAGCCAAGGTAGACAAAGCCCTTACTACCTCGAAGTTATAGCTGCCCACTGTGACGTTCTGTCCAATTCGTCGGTGTTGGCTGTCCCTTCTTGTTGACAGCATATACTTGGTTTTGCCCTCGTTTATCGATAAACCCATTTTGACGGCTTCCGCCTCACTGCTTGCAAACGCGCCGGTGACAGCCCACTGAGCTCTTCCAATAACGTCTATATCGTCGGCGTATGCAAGCAGATGTACAGACTTGTAATAGATTGTGCCTCCGGTGTTGGCTTGTGAGTTCCGCACAATCCGTTCAAATACAATATTAAAGAAGTCACATGACAGCGCGTCACCTTGTCTAAAACCTTTTTTGACATCAAAGGTCTCGGTGAGGTCATTACCGACCTTGATGGAGCAGCGAGTGTTCTCCATTGTCAGCCTGCACAGACGGACAAGTTTGGCAGGGATGTCAAAACTAGTCATAGCTCTATAAAGCTCTTCTCTAGAGATGCTGTCATAGGCGATGGTGAGTGTCGATTTGGAATTCTTGGGCTTTCTCCAGGATCTGTCGAAGTGTGAAGATTTGATTGATGGTGGACTTTCCTGGCCTGAAACCGCACTGATAGGGTCCAATCAGGCTGTTAAAAACGGTTTCAGGTGTTCACACAATATCGCAGAAAAGATCTTGTATGAGACTGATGCCTCTATAATTGGCGCAGCTGAGGGTTCTCCTTTCTTGTGAATCGGGCAAACGATGCTGAGGTTCCATTCATCAGGCATACACTCGTCTGACCAAATCTTAGAGATGAGTTGGTGTATGCACTCTACCAATTCATCACCAGCTGCCTTAAAAAGTTTTTCCGGTAAGCCGTCAGGTCCAGCAGCCTTGTTGGATTTTAGCTTGGGTATTGCTATCCTCACTTCGTTTTAGTCAGGTGGACGGACATTTTGACTGTCATTGTCTATGTTGGATGGTTCATGCTACCTGACAGTGGGACGTTGGTCTTCGTCGCTGTTATAAAGTCTGCAGAAGTAGTTTTTCCATATTCTCAGCACCGACTGTGATTCTATCTATATCATCTATATCACTGTCTGGGTGGTTCTAATAGCGGACTATCTCTACATCGTTTCCAGGGTTAAATAATTGGATACAATGGACCTGACTGTTGGTCTAAGTGAGCAGTGGCCACTTTTGTTTTAAGGCACCCATCTACCTAAGCTAACCTAAACTGCGACCCATCCGCTTCACTGTTGAGTCAGTACTATTTTTACTGTTTGGTTTTGTGTAGTCGTAGGAATAGCCGGATATTGTGAACATCTTGTATCCCACAAGGAGTGGCAGGACCTATGTAAGAAGCAGTATTGCGAGGCAGCTTAGTTGAATCTGTAGGGAAGAATAATTTTTGGAACCATTATACCTCCGTTCGACACCAAACGCTTGATAATTTTAAAAACTGGCTTTGAGGTGACACTCTGATAGCAATGTTTCAACTTTCCTCTGCTAGGCAAAATTGCGAGACACAGCATCATAGACTCATCTGCAAACCAAACCAAAGCATTCCCGTACATACGAACACTGAGTTAATGAACAATTTCAAGGGCCATTGCCAGCTGCAGCCATGCATATGCGCCTACTTTAGAGGTCTTGCCATCCCCTACCTCTCGTAATAATTTGAGGTAAACACTACGCAGTACTTTCGTATCGCAACCCAGTGTGTCATCCTAAATCATCGCGATAATCATCAGCCTCACCATAAGCATCGTTAGAAAAATCAACAAAAGTAAATTTGAATCTGAGTTTCGTAATAAAATTGCGGCCCCGAAGAGAGTTGATGTAGTTGGTTACACCCTCTGGCTACAGAGCGCACACAGGGGTGATTTATTGAGTGTCAAGTGCAATTGTTGCCCCCGGTGTGAACATCACAGTGTTTGCCCTCATCTAATTCAGTACTACGACTCGGTTGGCCTGCACGTTCCCCAATAATGTCATGTTATGATGAATTTCCTCACTTGGCGCGCAAATTTATGGCGAAAGTAGAAGAGGGTGATGTGGCAGCCCTTACCATGAAAAGCTCACTGATCCACCTAGGCAACTTTTCCTTAAATACCCCACCAACGGGTAGATAATTAACAAACTCAATCAAAATCAAGTTCAACGAGTACCACTGATGTCCCGTCCGCCACGCACCCGCACTGGAATGTACCAATTCACACCCAACCGCGGTTATGTCACAGCAATCAATCTCGATTCTCACTCCATAACCATCTCAGTTGTATTCTTTGTTTTTTTTTCGTGCAGCGCTTTAGTACCGAGTAACATTCTGTACCGTCAAGTATCGCGTTGATGGCTAGATACACCATCATGTTCACGTACTGGACAATCGTGCTCCTAGTTGCTGCGGCAACCACAACCAATGGATTTCTTTCGCATGGATATTCCGCATCCTCATCCCTGCCAGCGGATGACATGAACAATAATGTTCTGCGTATGTTCTCCGCATCCTGGTTTGTTTGTATAGTCCGGAATCTGAAATTCATTTCTTTCCTCGTTCACAGGAACATACCGACGCTGTATGTGGGAGCAATCGAAACTTCTACCCCGTCGCTTGGTTTTGCTGTCCTTGTGTTCGAATTTGTTCTGCGAGAATAATCAACTGGTTCCGCGATCAAGGTCTATTTTTGTAGTGGAAAAAGTCGCTAGGCAAAATGAGTAGATACAGTTTTTTTTTATAGTTTTAGATACGTTTTTTTATTTTACTTTTGTGTGGAATGGGTTCTACTTCATAAATTTTTTCCTTTTTTGTGAATAAAATTCAATTTAGTTGCTTGGACATGTTGCCGGACCAATGCATTCAAGGCGACGAGGACGATTTGATGTACAAACCATTCCCGGACTGCTGTCCAGTGTACTGTAATTTGAAGCGAAGGCTGAATCGTTTGAAGTCGATGTTGTTTAGACATCGGATATTGAGTATGCCATCACAGAGTGTCGTCCTGAATGATTTGAGCTGAGAGATGACTGCGGTTGCCGTATAGAGTGTCACTTGCTCGACGACGAAGGAAGGAAGACAAATTTTTTTTTTCTACTCAAAATTTGATATTTTTTGTGTTTTTTTTTTTGTAATAAAAGTGAACAAATTTTCATGTGATGTGGTGGAGGGTTTTTTTTCTTTTTAAAGGAGGGAAGGAGAATATTTCTGTGGACACATGTATCGAACTTATGGATAATAGTAAGTCCACGTAAATGTATTACATGCTCTTCACATTCGTTATGATGCAAGAACTCCAACTTCACCGTTTCTGAGTTTTTGTATGTTAAAATCGAAAACTTTTCATTGCGTGCTGCTAGATTCGTGATCAACCTGCTCGAGGATACCAACTGGCTGTAGATGCCAGACTCTATTTTCTCATGCGACGCCCACAATTACTATCTTACCTGAGTAACCGCCTACTTCCCGTTTTGGAACACTATCAACCTTCTCTATCTCTTGTCGTTTCTAACGATCATAATATCATCATCATTAGCTCCAGGACCCCCTGACCCCCAGTCCAGTTGATGGCTTGTTCTAAAAAAATGCATAAACGTCATTACGTAGCTCCTTTGAGCACCCCATACGATAAGCGTTGTCACGACCGCACTTGGTGGATAGGTCGAAGTGGATTAGTATGTTGTAAATAATGATCCTAAAATAAGAATGTGGTTCCCCTTAAGACATTCTTCAGTATCCGAACAGCAGCGGAGGAATTTCATAGACTAGACGAAGTAATCCGTGATGCCCACTGTTCCAGTTAGGCCTTAGCACTTGATGAATACCTTATATGCGCTACTTTGACGTATTTAGATCATAGGCCAATGAGAAACCGATTATCCAACCCCTTCAGCTTAACAGCTTCAGCAAGGAGCCTGACTCCCAAGTTGATGGTTGGCATGGGGTTAATTGCCCCACCGGTAATGGAGCAACCAAGAACCTCGGATATGGATGAATTTACTGTTGACGAACCTGCAAAACAAAGGAAAAAGGACAATGACTTTCGGATCCGTAATGTGGTATTTTCGTACCTTCAACAAGCCGCGTTCAGCCGGCCGAACAATTAGCAAAAGTCCTAGCAGACCTAACCGCCACTCAGTAAAATTGATGGAATGGGTTAAGGAAAAGGAGGATGGAAAAATATCTTACAAAAATTGGTATCAAGGTTAAATTCGCAAACATAAGTCGTATACTTGGTCACGTCTTCTAGAGAAAAATAACGGTGGTACCAAAGAGTGGTTCCACGAGAGAGAACGTTTTCCAAGCGGACTGGGGCTACTACCTTTTTTGCAGGCAAGGTACGAATGTCACAACATTCTGCGAGAATACGTAACGACGAAAAGCTACAATCGCTACAGACTGCCACAACATTTTCTGATCATGTTTCCCATAATCCCTCGATAATTCTAATAAACACTAAATGTCAAAAACCAATGGCAACACTCTCAATAAGCCACCAGGGAAGTCACACCTGAACACATTTGCGTACAAAGGGTGGTTGCAGCTATGGGCGAGAGACGTCCGCGAAATCTACAAGCAGAAGAAATGGGTTGAACATCCACCTTCTGAAAAAGAAATGAAAAGGCATGGGAGAAGATCAAATGCATTCGAAGGTGGTACTCTAGAAATAATGTTCGAAAGTTTTACCAAAGTTAAAAAGGACATGCTATGGCAATAAAGCCCGAACAGAGAGTCGGTGGACAAACTACACTTTCAGATTGTTTAACGACGACAAACACCAGCATTGCATGTAGTTTTAATCCAGGAAAGTCCAAAATCTACCAAATCTACACTTCGGCAGATCCTAAAGAAAACCAGAATGTCCAAGTCAATACCCAATATCTCTTTATCGGTTTTAAAGCCACCTGTACCAGCAATTATAGAGACGAGCTGTATAGAGATTTATTGGCGTCCTTGCCAAACTCGATGGAAAATGCTTGCTGCTCCATCAAAGTCGATGACTACTTCACCGAGACGTTTCATGTCAAAAATGGATTTAGAGAGGGCGAAGCGCTGTCATATTCCATATCGCACTTGCTAGAATTGTGAGAAATTCTTACAAGTGCCAGAGGCACAATTTTCCAAAAGTATGTACATTTTAGAAGCAGCGGCAACAATCCCATCTGGGATCCCGAACTTCGTGCTAAAAAAAAACTATTAAAGCAAGGCGAGAGATCTTCACACGCCTTTATACGACATGCCTAACGGAAGGCAAATTCCCAATCCAATGGAAAAAGCAACGGCTAGTCCTCATCCCAACGGGAAACAAACCACCTGAGCAACCATTGCGTCGTCGTACAGGTCTTCGTTTCTTTCTAAAGCGGTACTGCCGAGGAGATAGCCCCAGTCGCCTTCCGTGTATGGCTCTAGCCTTGTGCGTATTATTTTTTCTTGACCTTTCCCCAGTGTGTCAGCATGCACAGTGTCCTGTACGATGAAAAATAATACGCACAAGGCTAGAGCCATACACGGAAGGAGACTCGGGGCTCTCTACTCTGCAGTACGGCTTTAGAAAGAAACGTAGCACTATACGGGCGATAAGGGTAGTGTGCGATATTGCACGCGAAGCTATCGCGGGATAAAAATGGTTAGGAAAAAGAAAAAAACAGTTTTGTGCTGTCGTAACACTTCACGTCAAAAACGTATTCAATTCAGCCAGCTGGAACTGCATAGTTAGAGCGCTAGGCAACCTGCATATACCTAACTAACTGCTGAGAAAAATAAGCAGTTACTTAAGTAAGAGAACCCTTCATTGTAAGTCAGTGACAGGCCCAGCCCTGTTGAATATAATGTATGATGGCATACTAAGAACGCCAAGGCCGAGCGGAGTAAAAATCATCGGCTACGCTGACGACATTGCAGTAATAGCAGTCATAGCAAAAACACTAAAACAAGTGTCCGAAAACTGCAGCCAAACAATAAGGAACGTGAGGGCATGGTTATAGGTATCAGGTCTGTAGCTGGCAGATCATAAGACAGAAACAATGCTAATAAGTAGCAGAACAAAAGTAAAACATCTCACTATACGGGTCGGAGAGCAAACCATCACGTCGCGTCCACACATCTAGTACCTAGGAGTGCTGCTGGACCACAGGTCAAACTTCAAAGAGCAAGACTATGCAGGCGAGAGAGTTTCCAGGGCAGTAGCGGCACTATCAAGATTAATGCCAAACATTGGAGGATCCAGGCAGCCAGTGTTTTTTTTTTTTTTTTTTCGAGATAGGAAACGCTCGACTGGAGCACTCAGACGCAACTGGTCCATTGTATTACCAGAGAGCAAACATTGATTTACCCATTTTATTGGAATTTCTTTGTCTTTGAGTGATGAGGTACCAGCACTCACCACATCAGGACCGAGGATTCGCTGACGATCTGAGTAAAGGCCGGATACTCACAGAGGTAATGCTCCACGGTGTCGTCGCTCTCTGCACAAACGTCGCAGATTGTAGTGTAACTTAAGCCCAACACGTTAAGGTGCTGGGCAAAAGCAAAGTGACCTATCAAAACGCCAATAAGTTGTCGATAGTCTTTTCTGCTGAGAGACAGCAAGAATGCCGCTGATTTATTACAGAAGTCCGGGAGAATGCGTTTAGTCAACCTGCATCCTGGAGAGTCATGACACATACAATTGTGCTTGTGAGAGACCCAATCCTCAATGGAAGCCCTAACCGAGGACGCTGGGAGACTCAACGCGATTTCGGGACCTGAGAAAGCCTCCTCTGAGCCTTGTCTAGCAATCTCATCGGAGATCTCGTTCCCCAAGATATCAGTATGACCTGGGACCCAGATAAGAGACAGAGAATTCAGCCTTGCGACCGAGTTCAAAGAGTTTTTGGTTTCACGAACTATTTTGAAAGTGGTAGAAGGGTTAAGCAAGGCCTTAAGCGCAGCTTCACTGTCACTACAGACACAAATACTACATCCCTTCCACCTGTTCTTCACAACATAGTTCATGGCCATTAGGATTGCATAAGTTTCCGCTTGGAAAACAGACGCATATTTGCCTAACGAAAAGTGAAGTCTAATGTTGTCGACTTCCACGAAGACACCAGCACCAGACCCTTGACTGGTTTTGGAACCATCCGTGAAAATACGACTACATTCCATTCCCGGCTCAGACTCTGACCGAAGCCAGTCCTAGATACAAGGAAAGTCGATTTTGAATTTGCGCATCAGCTGAAGTTCTGGTGTCATTGCATCAGACGGCATATCCATAAGACAGGAGTCGTAGGATAAGTGTCCCGCAAGTTCATCAAAGTTCCAGTGTGGAGTATACCAAAAACCGCCCTATCTAAGACGATGGATGGCTTTGCTAGTGCAACCCATGATATAAGTATCGAGGGAAGGTAAGTTCAGCAAAGAACCTAGAGCAGAGCCAGGCGTACTCGGAAAAGCTTCCGTGCAGCCGAGACAAGCCGTTCTTTGGAGTTTCACACAAAAAGCAACCACATTATTACGCGAGAGCCCCTTCCACCAAACAACCGACGCATATGCGAGGAATGGTCTTATCATAGCCGTGAGAGTCTTATTTGGTGACAAGCCCCATGTCTTGCCAAAAGCCCCCTCACACTGCCAGAAGACTGAGAGCGCTTTGGACGTTTTCGACTCGAAGTGTTTAGACCAATGAACTTTTTTATCTAAAATCACTCCCAGATATTTGGCTTCATTGGAAATGCGAATGGTGACGGCTTTTAGCACTGGCTGAGTCAGACCGGTCAAAGTCCTCCTTCTCGTAAAAAGGACAACCTTAGTTTCAAGAGGATTCACCGAAAGCCCACTCCTAGTACACCATTCATCGATCATGTCCAGCGCCGCCTGCGTAGACGTTAGAACTATTAAGAATGTTAAACAGAAAGTCGACCACCATGCACCATAACAATGGGGACAAACGCCACCTTGCGGACAACCCCTGTTTATCCATTCCCGCCTTATATCGGCCACAATCCGCATCCACTAGGTAGCCAGTTAGAAAGCAGCTTGCAATGATAACCAATTCGATCCTTATGTACGCGTCCCCAATATGGTTAGTGTAATCCCCGGTCGAATGCCAATCGATTTGGAAATAAAAAAGTCCGCCGCAATAAACGAGAACGAGTCGATAGGCACGAGAACTACCAGCTATCCTGTACAAGCAGAATGGCAGCACAGGTGGAACATCACACTCAAATGAAAATTGACCCATACGCTGATCCCCAACGTAGAGGAATGGATCAACAGAAAATACGGAGAAGTAAACTTCTACATGACACAGTTTCTATCAGGGCACGGATGCTTTCGGGAATATCTCCACAAATACAAACACGTGGATGACCCATACTGTCCGCACTGTGAACGCAAAATCCAGAACGCGGAACATGTTTTGATGGAATGCCGGATGTACTCGTATACGACGGCCAGAAATATATTAGAGAGAGAAACTGGCGGACAAGTGACTCCGCGAGGACTAATAACATTCATGCTAATGAAGAATGCAGCCTGGAATACGGCGAACGAAATCATAACTAGCATGATGCAGCAACTACAACTGAACAAGCAGCGGCGAGAAATGAGGATCCTATAACAACTGGAAGGTAGATTAACTTACACAAATACGCCCACATACACATGTAACACAAGTGACAAGCTTATACACATAATCACATCACGCGGTAACAGAAATTGGACAGAAATTGGAATGTGCAAATTGAACTGCTGCAAAGCAGAAGAAGCAGCAACAGCTCATGCAAGATGAACAGCATGATATGTTTACCAGCTCCGCGAATTAATACCTAACGGCAGTCCCACAGAGAGAGCGGTAGAAGTGTACAGGGTGTGGATTAGTAGGCGCACTCCTGGCATCGATTATTCGGGTTTGCGAATCGTGCATGTTATTAGCCCGGGCCATTAGCTAAGTACCGGGTTCAGCGGGGAAGCTTATTGGTTGAGGCCCAGATTCACCTCGAACTGTAATTGATCTCTTTGTCGGAGTTCTAGTTATCCCATCGCTAGCAATTGATATATTTAAAGCTTAACATATACAGATTTCGGATGTCTAGTCCCAATGTGAAGATTGATCAGTTTGCCTTTTGAACTTTATCAAGAGTTTTTCCTTCGTAATATCTGCACCTAACCCCTAAACAGAGCTTCGCCGGTACTCGAGCCTTCTTCGGATCTTAATAATCTTAATAATACTCGAGCTAAGTCTTACCTACCTACCTGGGATGGCACACGACTAACAAAGGCCTCGTAGGGTCAGCATCTCCCGATAGGTGTTGGTCCGCTAAGTAACGAGAAAGAGCCACTGCAGCCGAAAACCTAGCAGCTCTGTTAGTAAGCCCTACTCCCACCTCCTCGTGGTGCCATCTGGGGATTTCTTCGGAAATTGCTAACGGGAGAGGACGAATGGCGAGCTTCCTGCGCCCACGGCGTGGGAGACCGTAATGATAACGGTGAGCGGTTTGTGGACTTCTGCAATACTAACCGCCTAGTCATCGGAGGTACGCTGTTTAAGCATAACACCTGCCACAAAATCAGTTGGGTCTCTACTGATAGGCAACGAACATCCAACCAGATCGACCACATTGCGATCAGTCGCCGCTTTAGAAATTGTTTCCTGGACGTCCGAAACAGACGTGGAGCTGACGTCGGACTAGAACGAGATCACCATCTTATGGTAGCTCATTTACGCCTTCGTACTGCATCCGTCAACAGCAACCGCTCAAACCTACTTAACATCACCAGGTTTAATATCGACAGGCTCAAGGTTCCCCAAGTGCGCCAACAGTTCAGGGACCATCTTGCCTTAGAAGCAGAAGCAATCAGCAGCATAGAGAACATGGATGACCACTGGACTGCTGTGAAAAATGCTTTTGCGACTGGGGCACGCACGTATGTCGGTAAAAAGCAGAAACACCACCGCACATGGCTTTCTACAGACACCTGGAGACGGATCGATGAGCGTACAGCAATCAAGGCTCGGATTGCAGCGGCCTCAGCAGTAGAGAGAACCGAGCTTGAAGCCCAATACCGTGCGAAGAAGAAAGAAGTGCAGCGTAGTGTGAGACGTGACAAACGTCAATATATCAACTCACTGGCTTCAAGGGCTGAAGAAGCAGCGAGTAGGTGCGACAGTAGGACTGTGTATAGCATCACTAAGGAGCTCATCGGTGGTCGAAACTCCAAACAACATCCAGTGAAGAGTCTAGACGGTAACCTTCTGATTTCGGATGAGGATCAGCTCACTAGATGGAGATAACATTTTGCTACAGTGCTAAATTACATAGACGATGGCGGTATGATCTCGAATTCGAATGAGCAGTTCGAAGCAACAAATTCCCGAATTCGCACCGCACCTCCCAGTAAAACCGAGATAATAACAGCAATCAAGTCCCTCAAGAAGAACAAAGCGGTGGGTATTGATGGCATCCCTGCCGAGCTATTTCAAGCGGCGCTAAATACATCGGCAGATTTGCTGCATCCCCTAATACGGAGAGCTTGGGATAGCGAACAATTTCCACAGGAGTGGAAAAGGGGGATGATCATTAAACTTCCAAAGAAGGGAAACTTGACGGATTGCGGTAACTGGAGAGGTATATGCGTTCTTCCAGCCGTGGCTAAAATAATAGCTAAAATAATTCTAATTCTGTTCCTGCATTGACCACATAAACACCTTACGGATCATTATCGAGCAATGCGTTGAGTATAGGTCTCCGCTACATTTAATGTTTATCGACTTCGAGAAAGCTTTCGACAGATTGAATCGAGATGCTATCTGGTTGGCTTTGCGCAGGAGAGGCATCCCAGAAAAACTTATAGCTATTATCAAGGCTACATACGAGGGCGGTAAGTGTCACGTCGTGCACAATGGTAAGGTGTCGGAGGATTTTGAAGTCCAAAGTGGAGTACGTCAAGGGTGCATACTGTCACCTCTATTGTTTTTGGTGGTTATCAGCGATGTACTCCGTGCAGCATTGACGGAAGCTAATTCTGGAATTCGTTGGACTATGACATCTTACCTTAAACACCTAGATTACGCTGACGATGTTTGTCTACTTTCACATCGGATAATGGATCTTCATCTGATGGCCCAAAATCTAGAAGCTGAGGCAAACAAAGTGGGGCTAAAAATAAACACAGCCAAAACAAAAGCCCTGAGCACTTCTTCTAACAACCGCGCTCAACTTAACATTGCCGGACAGGAAGTCGAGAAAGTTGATAACTTTATATATTTAGGAAGTGTGGTCTCGGCTAATCGCGGTGGCACCGAACTGGATGTGTGCAGCAGAATCGGGAAGGCTAAAGCTACGTTCGGAATGCTATCTAAAATCTGGAGAAGCAATGTTATCAGCTTAAGAACCAAGCTACGACTGATCCGCTCCAACGTAGAATCAGTGCTGCTTTGTGGGTGCAGTACTTGGAAGGTGGACACCATTAACACACGCAAGCTGCAAGTCTTCGTAAACAAATGCTTAAGAATCATCTTGAGGATTTTTTGGCCGAACCGCATCTCTAACGAACAACTTTATCTGAGAACGGGCCAAGAACCTATAAGCATTACTATACGAAGAAGAAAGTGGCAATGGATTGGACACACCCTACGGCGCGAAGACAACTCCATTGCGAAATACGCCATGCAGTGGAATCCGCTCACCCAGGCGGGACGCCCTAGGCAAACGTGGTGCAGAACAGTTGAGGAAGAATCGAGCTCTTTAGGAATGAGTTGGAGGCAACTCAAACGCGTTGCAGAACTTCGAACACGATGGCGCGCAGGCGTGGTTGACGCCCTATGCCCCCCGAGGGGTTAAAGGATCTAAGTAAAAGTAAGTCTTACCTAACTATCCTGCAGTGCAATGTCACGACCAGCAGAGTATAACTTAATCCTTCTAATCCGGCAAATTCCGCGACACAACTTCTGCAATCGGTCCTAAATACCGTCCATAACTGAGCGAAAGGATGTAGACCGAACGTCAACCCAGCGAAAACAGAAGGGGTCTTCTTTCGGACCCCTACGACTCGATGGTGCTCCACTTTAAGTCTCGGACAAAACACGATATTTAGGGTGCATACTTGACCGCAAACTGAGCTGGAAAGGTAATAAAAATGAAAGAATATATGTGGAAAGTGTATATTGCATTCTATGCTTGCAGCAGGATTTTTGGAACAAAATGGTGAGCCCAACCTGTCATCATTCACTGAATGTACAAAGCCATAGTCAGACCAATTCTACAGTAACATCTGGCTGCATTATCTGCTGGCCAATAGCAGAGAAATTCACACATCTCAAGGAACTGATTTTAAAAATCCAGAGACTTGGTTGCATAGCATCCATCAGAACCATCCCAACCGCAGCCCTTGAAACAATCCTCACATTGACTTTGTTAAGAAATTAGCAGCGGTGAGTGCCCTGCGCCTAAAAGAATAGAACTTGTGCAGAAAGGGCCATATGGGTAACCGTAATATTGCAAGATGGGCTCACCTATAAGCAACCACAGACTCCCTTCCGCCATTATCCGACTTCAGCATAAACATCAGAACGGTCGTCTCATCAAGGGAACAGTGGACAGACGGTGGGCCATCAATCCTCATGGTACTTCAGTTTTCACTGACGGGTCCAAAACAAATGAAGGAGTGGGTTTTGGTATTTACTTACTTACTTACTTACTTAGGCGGCGCTACAGTTCGGGGTGAGCCTGGGCCTCAACCAACAAGTCTCTACACTTAGCTCGGTCCTTAGCTAGCTTCAAGGTCTCCTTGGACTTGTGCGCGCCACCTACGGCGAGGAGGTCCTCTACTGCGTCGTCCCTCGGGGTTAGATTCGAAGACTCTGCAGGCCGAAGCGTTGGTGTCCGTTCGCTCTACATGTCCTAGCCATCTCAGGCGTCCAATATGTACTTTTCTGACTAGGTCGATGTCGCTGTACAGGTCGTATAGTTCGTTATTGAATCTTCTCCTCCAAAACCCGTCAACGCGAACGGGACCGATAACCCTACGAAGAATTTTTCTCTCGAAGCGACCATGAATATCTTCATCTTCTTTTAATAAAGTCCATGTTTCAGCACCGTAAAGCAGGACTGGGATGATCAGGGTCTTACACAGAGTCTCCTTAGTTGTTCGAGATAGGGCTTTACTGTTGAACTGCCTTGTAAGCCCAAAAAACAGCGATTGGCAAGAGTTATTCTTAGCTTGATTTCTGCGCTAATGTTGCTCTCAGAGTTTATAGCAGAGCCAAGGTAGACAAAGTCCCTTACTACCTCGAGGTTATAGCTGCCCACTGTGATGTTCTGTCCAATTCGTCGGTGTTGGTTATCCCTTCTTGTTGACAGCATACCATATACTTGGTTTTGCCCTCATTTATCGCTAAACCCATTTTGGCCGCTTCTGCTTCAATGCTTGCAAACGCACCGGTGACAGCCCGCTAATTCTTCCAATAATGTCAATATCGTCGGCGTATGCAAGCAGTTGTACGGACTTATGATAGACTGTACCTCTGGTGTTGCCTTGTGAGTTCCGCACAATCCGTTCAAGTACAATATTAAAGAAGTAACATGACAGCGCGTCACCTTGTCTAAAACCTTTTTTGACATCAAAGGTCTCGGTGAGGTCATTACCGACTTTGATAGAGCAGCGAGTGTTCTCCATCATCATCATGCACAGACGGACAAGTTTGGCAGGGATGTCAAAACTAGACGCGGTCTCCCATGGGCCGAAAACTATATCTTACCCCCCTACGAAAATCGGCTAAAATTGATTAACCTGCAAACCCTTACAAAACGTCGTGAGGTTGCCGACATACTCTTCGTGCACCAATTATTAACTGGATCGATCGATTCCCCCGCTCTACTAGAAATGATTTCCCTTCGCACAAACCCTCGTAACCTTAGGACTGTACCCCTCTTTCGTCTTCCTTACCACCGCACCAACTACGGCCACTTCGAACCAATCACCAGAATGTTACGTCTTGCCAACAACGCACAGAACACCCTAGACTTTCATTGCAGTCTATCCTCCCTTAGAAAATCCCTCCACACCTCATGACCTCATGACCTTCTTCCTCCCTAGCATTTAAGATAGTTTTTAAGAGATTAGTTAAAAAAAAAATAAAAAAAAAAAACAATTATTTGCGTTTCACCTACCCCTTTTCACGCCCTCTACCTCCTCCCTTCTCTCCAAAATGCTGTTAGTTTAAGTTTTAGTTTCTAAGTTTTTTTGCCGCTAGTTGTAAGTTTAGATTGTTTAAGTTTTCTTTTTTGAGCTTGTATTAAGCTAATAATAAATAAATAAATAAATAAATATAAAGCTCTTCTCTATAGATGCTGTCACAGGCGGCCTTGAAATCGAAAAGCAGATGGTGAGTATCGATTTGGACTTCTTGGGTTTTCTCCATGATCTGCCGAAGTGTGAGGATTTAATCGATGGTGGACTTTCCTGGCTTGAAACTGTACTGATAGGGGCCAATCAGGCTGTTAATAAAAGGTTTCAGGCGTTCACACAATATCGCAGAAGCCATCTTATATGCGATTTTGAGGAAACTGATGCCTCCATAATTGGTGCAGTTGAGAGGGTCTTCTTTCTTGTGGATCGGGCAAACGATGCTGAGATTCCATTCATCAGGCATACATTCGTCTGACCAAATCTTAGAGATGAGTTGGTGTATGTACTCTACCAATTCATCACCAGCTGGTTTAAAAACTTCGGCAGGCAAGCCGTCAGGCAAGCCGTCAGGTCCAGCAGCCTTGTTGGATTTTAGCTTGGGTATTGTTATTCTCACTTCTTTTGGTCAGGTGGACGGAAATTTTGACTATCGTCGTCTATGTTGGATGGTTCGTTCTGCCTGACAATGAGATGTTGATCTTTGTCGCCGTTATACAGTCTGCAGAAGTAGTTTTCCATATTCTCAGCACCAACTGTGATTCTACTACGAGGTTTCCATTTTCATCTCTACAGGTTTCTGTACGGGTTCAGGAAACCATGTCAAGGAAACCATCGTACAAAATATAAAGCGCGTCTGGTATTGCCACGTTCAAAGAAGAGATCATTTGAACCCTCTTAAAAAGACAATATCAATGCACGTTCCAGAGACATCGCGATGTAGGAAAGGCAGGCCTATAAACACCTGGGTCAGACAAATGCGACGACATCGGCACTTCATTGGCCTCAGTAACCGAGTGATCCAAAATCGGCAGGCCTGCCGATATTTGCTGAGGTCAAATAGGCGAACCCCACAGGCGGATCAGTAGAAATGCGGTGAAGTGGGAGGGTTATGATCCCTTATTTTCGGATCAGAACCTCACAGAAAAGGGAAGAAGAAGAAGAAGGTTCCTGTACGGGTATTGCTTCTCTGACAAGTTCTTTTAACCTCTCTATCTACTCAGCAGAACACGATATTGCAATATCGCTGAGAATTCCGAACCACGTCAGTGTGTTCCAAGTGGAAGTCCTAGCGGTAGCAGTGGCGGCAAGTGAATTATCCACAAAACTTGTTGCCAGAAAAGATATTGGCATTTACACAGATAGTCCAGCTGCTCTAAAAGCCGTTTCATCCGAGGTAGTTAAACCGAAGCTAATAAAACGCTCACACGAGGAGCTTAAAACGCTCACCGATAGCGAATATTTTACACTCTGGTGGGTTCCAGGACATAAAGGAACTTCAGGAAATGAAATGGCAGATGAAACTGGAAAGCAAGAGAACACAACAAGAGCTATCAATGGTACAAAATTTAGTCCTTCCAAAGAATTTGTTAAATCTAGCATAGCACTTGACTTCAAATGCCTAGCGGACGAAAAGTGGAGAGCACTTCCATCATATTGCCTCTCCAGAAACACCTGGACAAAACACGACAAGGTTAAAACCAAGATTATCCTCACTCAATGTAGACAAAACTTGGCGTTTTTCATAGGAATCATTACGAATCACAATCTATTGGCGGTCAATCGAAAAAGAATGCGGCTAAATACAGAACTTTGCAGAGGCTGCGGCAACACAGACGCAGATGAGGATACGGACTACTTTCTATGCAAATTCAATTATCTGGGCGACCTGTCTGAAAAGCCTCCAAACACCATACTGAAATTCATAACTTCTTCAGGACGGTTTCGAGGAGGCCGCTTCAATACCACAGAACTCTAGTCACTTTGTTTGTTTTTTATCTTTTCAGTGTTTCAGCCAGAGAATTCCACGTTAAGGGAGCACAATGGATTCTTTTGAGATCCGAGTGCAGGGTGAACCCATTCTATGCAGCTAACCTAACCCAATCCTTACTTCAAGGCAGGAAACAAGCTATAAGCTGCACAGTCGACGAAAGGGGCATTTTTCATTCTTGCTGATTTCTAACAACCATCGAACCCAGACCGGAAGCTCTTAAACATACTCGTAAATCTCTTCCAAAGACTTTCCCCTAATCTCTCTAAACGTCAGTTCCAATTAAATCTGTTATCATCTCTAAATACACGAACTATGTGAAAGTTTCCTCTTTGCACTAAATTTTGGCATCGAAATTTCGTTGCCATAAATCCCATTCAAAATTTCTGTTGAAACTTCGCCATTCACAAAGTTCGCCATAATCGACACATATTCATTAGCCCCATTCCAGTCTCTGTATAGAATTTTACAACGGAGTTCATGAGAAACTGCTTGAAAAGGCAGCACAGACTAGAAGAGTGGGAACTCTGTTAAGTAAATAACTCCCAGTTAAATCATATTTGCGGGCACTTCACTACCGGATTTAGCCGGTCCCTCCACTCGAGAACCAAAAGTCAAAAGTTTATTCATCGAATTTTAGAAACTTTTGCACCTAATACCAGAAGGGGAGGCTGTAATACTCGTACTACAGTAGACATGACGAATCTATGGAATATTTCTTCAATGAGCTAGAGGTTATCCTTTGAATGTGTATATCACTGTGCTGAGGGTTTTATTGAATTCATTTCTTTTTTTTCTTTTTTTTTGCCTGTGGAAACTTTCAACGAAGCCGGGGCTAATTGCTGTGCACTGTGAACGTTTGTACGGATTCAATGATTCATTTAGCATTTGGCGGATGAGCGAAAAAAGCGCTTCTGACTGTGCCTTGGGCGCTGTGGGAACTGCAACAGTTTCGAGCCAGTTAATTAGTAACAATTTTAAATTAGCGCTAACGGCTTATCATCTGGCATGGGTGTGCAATAGACGAGGAAGTGTAGTGCGCCATGTACATGGGTCAATTATTGCATCCTCAACTGAGTTTTGCCTTTTAAACTGACGGAGGAACAGTGAATTGGTGTTAAGGGAATTTGAATTTATTTCGCAGCAGCGGATCACTGGAGTACTAATTGGAGTTAATTTGCTTGGTGGGAGAATAATGGAGAGGTTTCTTACATTTTTTTAGGAGTTTTTGATGAAAACGAGTTTTGAGAATAAAATTGCAGAGAAGAAGTACAGACGGGGCTGATAGTTCAACATTTACAGCGCTGGTGTTACACCTACAAGAAGCGCGATAGTAAAAGTTGGAAATTCGATTTAACTTCCTTTCAGACGGTGGGCTTACGCAACCTATTCAATAGCCGGAATACCTCAATATTGTATTTTTTTTGTCGGGATAGGAAACACTCGACTGGAGCACTCAGACACAACTGGTCCATTGTACTGCCAGAGAGCAAAGCCCATTTTATTGGAATTTCCTTGACTTTCGAAGAAAACCAAGCAAGCACTTCAGTGATGAGGAGCTTACAGTACCAGCACTCACCACATCCCCGCCGAAGATCTGCCACCTGATAGGAGCAAAGGCCGGACACTCACAGAGATAATGTTCCGCGGTGTCGTCGCTCTCTCCACAAGCGTCGCACATTGTAATGTCACTTAAGCCTAACACGTTAAGGTGCTTGGCAAAAGCGAAGTGGCCTATCAAGACGCCAATAAGTTGTCTACAGTCTTTTCTGCTGAGAGACATCAAGAATGCCGCTTAGTTCTTACAGACGTCCGGGAGCATGCGCTTAGTCAACCTGTATCCTGGAGAGTCATGCCACACATAATTGTGCTCGTGAGAGACCCAATCGTCAATGGAAGCCCTAACCGAGGACGCTGGGAGACCCAACGCGGGTTCAGAAACTGAGAAAGCCTCCTCTGAGCTTTGTCTAGCAATCTCATCGGAGATCTCGTCCCCCAAGATTCCAGTGTGACCTGGGACCCAGATAAGAGACACAGAATTCAGTCTTGCGACCGAGTTCAAAGAGTTTTTGGTTTCACGAATTATTTTGGAAGTGGTTAAAGGGTTAAGCAAGGCCTTAAGGGCAGCCTGACTGTCGTTACAGACAAAAGTGCTACGGCCCTTTCACCTATTCTTCACAACATAGTTCATGGCCAATAACATTGCATAAGTGTCCGCTTGGAAAACAGACGCATATTTGCCTAACGAGAAAAGAAGTCTAATGTTGTCGACTTCTACGAAGACACCAGCACCAGACCCTTGACTGGTTTTGGAACCATCCGTGAAAATACGACTGTATTCCATTCCCGGCTCAGACTCTGACCGAAGCCAGTCCTAGACACAAGGAAAGTCGACTCTGAATTTGCGCATCAGCTGAAGTTCTGGTGTCATTGCATCAGACGGCATATCCATAAGACAGGAGTCGTAGCATAAGTGTCCCGCAAGTTCATCAAAGTTCCAGTGTGGAGTATATCAAAAACCGCCCCGCCTAAGACGATGGATGGCTTGATAGTGCAACCCATGAAATAAGTATCAAGGGGAGGTAAGTTCAGCAAAGCGTCTAGAGCAGCCAGGCGTACTCAAAAAAGCTCCCGAGCACCCGAGACAAGCCGTTCTTTGGAGTTTCGCGCAGAAGTCAGGCACATATTTACGCGAGAGCCCCTTCCATCAAACAACCGACGCATATGCGAGGAATGGTCTTAACATAGCCGTGTAGATCCAGAGAACCTTATTCGGTGATAAGCCCCATGTCTTGCCAAAATCACCCCTACACTGCCAGAAGACTGAGAGCGCCTTGAATGTTTTCGACTCGACGTGTTTAGACCAATGAAGTTTCTTATCTAAAATCACTCCCAGATATTTGGCTTCATTGGAAATGCGAATGGTGACGCCATTTAGCACTGGGTGAGTCAGACCGGTCAAAATTATCCTTCTCGTAAAAAGAACAACCTCAGTTTTAAGAGGATTCACCGAAAGCCCATTCCTAGTACACCATTCATCGATCATGTCCAGCGCCGCCTGGGCGTTAGCACAGACAGTCGCCAGGCATGGCCCGACAGAAAGTACGGCGACATCATCCGCATATGCGTAGACGTATGCATATGCATGAGCCTAGACGTTAGAACTATTTAGGGTGTTCAATAGAGAGTCGACCACCATGCACCATAACAATGGAGGCAGAATGCCACCTTGCGGACAGCCCGTGTTTACCCCTGTCATAACATATTGACCACAATCCGCATCTACTACCAAAGTTCTATTCATTAGCATTGCTTTAATCCACAACACTAATGTTTCATCTACCCAGTGTTGGCTGGCAGAGTCCCACATGCAGTCAAAAGTCGCATTGTCAAAAGCACCCTCAATGTCGATGAAGTTACCCATCGCGTACTCTCTCCTATCAAGCGTGCATTCAATTCTGGCCTCTAGATTTTGAAGTGCGGTTTCACAGGATTTCCCACTCTGATAGGCATGCTGCATCTCCGATAGTGGATGCAGTTTCGAAGCAACTTTGCGCACGTGAAATTCTACCAGTCTCTCCATACCTTTCAGTAAGAACGAGGTCAAGCTTATAGGTCTGAAACTCTTGGGGAGCGAATAGTCTTCCTTACCAATTTTCGGTATGAAAGCTACTCTGACTGCCCGCCAAGGTGTAGGAATATATGCCAGCGCCAAGCCAGCGGTGAAAATTCTTTTCAGTGTTGGCAGCAACTGGTCTATACCCTCTTGCAGCCAGCTGGATATAATCCATCAGTGCCAGGCGATTTGAAACCATCAAAAGATGCCACAGCATATTTGATGGCCTCAACTGTTACCACGGCTGATGCAGTATACCAGCTGCGCCGAGTTTTCTGACTTAGATCAAGCTCAGCCTGGGTAAGCGGGCCAATCTGCGACCTAGTGATTATCTGATTGCTAGGAAAGTGAGTCTCCAGCAGAAGACTTAAGGTTTCCGCTTTCGTCTCAGTAAACTTGCCATCAAACCGTCTGAGTGACTCCGGTTTGGTCGGCTTACCTCTTTTGAGGACTTTAACCAACCTACTGGTTTCACCGAGTGTCTCGATTTTTTCACAAAAAACTGTATAAGAAACACTTTTCGACAACCGAATTAACTTCTTATAGTCTTTTTGCTTCGATCTAAAGAGATCCCAGTCACCTTCTAAATTTTTCTTAAGAGACCTATTCAGAAGTTTTCTGGATTCTTTCCTAAGCCGCTGCAGTTCCGGGCTCCACCAGGGAGCCGGCGTTCTGCAGGAGTTTTCTGTCATTGGACACGCCAGTTCAAAACAGTTGGTAAGGACACTGGTCAGGTTTTGAACAGCATCCTCAACCTTTCGTTTCGTTCTGAGTTTAGTTGGAGTCTTGACAGATTTATCTAGCTCTTTCCTAAACCGCACCCAGTTGGTTTTCCTCGGATTCCTCCTCTCCTGCAAAGTTAAAGCTTCGCATTCGATTTGGAAAACGATGTATCTATGATCTGATAAGGACACTTCCGGCAGTACCCTCCAGTTAGTAATCGACTTGAAGTATCTATTAGATAAAGTCAAGTCAATTACCTCCTGCCTCCTTGCCGTAACAAAAGTTGGCTGGGAGCCAACATTGTTTATTGCCATACCAGATGATAGTATAAAGTCTAGGAGATGGTTTCCTCGTATGTTGCATTTGCTGCTGCCCCAGACGGTATTCTGAGCATTAGCATCGCAGCATATGACTAGTCCCGTCTCCCGAGTGTCACAATACTTTATGAGTTCGGCAACCGCCTTCGGTGGTGGAGGCATTACCGAATCATAAGGGAAATAAGCCGACGCAACGACGAAGGTTTTCCAACTTCCGTTTGTTTCGTAGCTTACAGCTGCAGCAACCAAGTCCTGACCACAAAATTGTCCAAGCTTGGTTACTGAGAGGAAATTCGGCACAATTAGACAAGCTATCGGTCTTTCAGATCGCTCGTCATATAGCACCGTTCCTCGACGAACGCCTCCAAATCCACATATGCGCTTGTTCCGCACATGTGGTTCCTGGATAGATGTTATGTGGGGTTTTGTACGCACCACGGAAAGTCTACTACTTAAGAGAGCGGTAGCAGCCTTGGAGTGATGCAGGTTGATCTGCGAAAATGTCATTGATATAGTCTGTAGTTCTCGCCCATTACTTGCACTCATTTGGAAATTAAGCGGAAATGAATCCTTCCAAGATGCAGGTAAGGACGCATGTCACACCTAGACTTCAAGACCTCCACAGAGCCAAGATCTAAACCCACAACAAGCGAAGAGCCTTCCACATTTTCCCGATTCTTGCACTTGCCGTGAGAGTAGACGAACCATTCGCTCGTGTCGAGGCCAGGATTCTGGGTGCGGAGACGCGTCAGCACATCCGCCGTTTTCCTGAGTTTTCCCGGGATAAAGCAAATTGCGCGCGTTCTTTTGATAGGCATTAGAACCACAAAAGAAGTGGTCCCCAAGGGTGGTATTTTCGAGACCGCATTGCTTAGCCATTCAAGGGTTTGCTGCGAGGAGCACTTCACCTTGAAGGTTCCGCTCTTTAACGCACAGTCCTCCACTTAAATGCAGGCATTTGCTACCGTAGCTAGCTTCCACAAACGATCTTCGCAGTGTTTGCACTCCGCGTTGGTCATCTTGTGATCATTGCCAGCTCTTGCGATTCCTAACGTAAGAGCGGAGGAAGCAGTTTCACCATACAGAATCTGCTCCCCTCGCTCCTTCGATCCAGATTGCTTCTTACCGAGGGTCTTATCCGCGTCAGCCAATTTCTGTCCGCAGGTGCTAGAGCTTTTAGAAGTTCCAGCACGCGCATCACCCAGATTTTGTGCGTGGGTAATACCTCTGGTTTGAGGCTTCTTGGTAGAAGGGCGAGCACCTGATGCACCCACGTTTTCGCCGAGACGAGCACCCTTACCCGTGGCTTTGCCTGCGTCTGCCATTTTCTGTCCGCTAGTGCTGGGACCTTTAGGGGTAGCAGCACCAGCATCACTCAGATTTTGGGCGCAGATAACGCCACCGGTAAGAGTGTGCCCAGCAGAGGGGCGCGCATCAGATGCGCACACGCTTTCACCGATGAAAGTAGGCGAAACTTGCTTCGTCCGCTTTGACCTGTTCGAGCTAACAGAAGGGTAGCCGGCGTTGGGTCCGAGGGATAGATCGACTCCAGTTGGAGTACTTTCTGTCGACCTAGGCCTCTTTCTCGCCTCCATTGAGGGATGACTGCTACCGGCGCTCGCGCCTTCAGCTGACTCTGCATCCGCTTTACACCGCGCCATCGCCGCCTTCCTTCTTCTCCTCTTCAACTGACTCTTAGTCAAGAGCTCATCGGAGTGCGCCGTTTCAGGAGCTCGTTCACCTTTTTCGGTATCCCGAGTCAAACCATCACCAACACAACTTCGACCAGCTGCCTGACTATTAAAACAGAGATTAGACGTTCCAACCGAAGCCTTTCCGCCACTTTCTCCGTCATTCCAGCCCAGTCTACCAAATTAGTCGGAGACAGAGCTGCAGGATTCTTCAGAAGTAAGCATCGCTACTACTTCCGAGTCAACGCCAGAGGCGGGGGGTATGAGTATGTTGGTTGGGACCTCCAGAATCCTTGTCCCGACCGAGGTCGAAAAGACCACGGGTGGATTGCCACTTGCGCGAGTACCACCTGGAGTAAATACCGTAAATGTTTCTTCCATCATACTGTCAACAGGTTTTGCGTCACAATCAAGACGTCTTCAGCCTTTAGTTCGATGTCTCACCTGAGGTCCTTTCGGACACTTAGGGTCATTGACTCTTAAGCCGTTCCACCACGTCAAGGCAGCTGAAGAATGGGAACGGTAAAACATCACTATATTTAAACGTAACTGTAAGTAGGCTATGAAAATGTTGTATGTATGTGCTTTACGAATAAATTGTGACAAATATTATTGCTCAAAAGATGCTATTCATCTTGCCTCCGACCGCCTTCAAATTTCTAGATCCGTCATGGTGGAATGACTTCAAAACATAACCTTGGGTGGATGCTTAGGGGCTTGGATAGTATGTCCGGGTCGGAGTCGTCCATTGTCATGGTAAATGAGTAACAAAGGCCAGGTAGGAGCAGCATCTCGTGAAAATTGTTGGTCCGCTAAATAACGAGAAAGAGCCACTGCATGCGAACAAATTGTAGCTCTGTTAGTAAGCTATACTTGCACCTCTGGGAATTTGTCTGGAAAGCCAGCTCGCTCTTCAAAACCAGCTAGAAAAACTTTGTCATTCTACACTGGATGCCCGCACACGAAGACCACAAAGGCTAGATTGGTGCAGCATCCCCATTCAATTACCCTGAACTCTTCTGTGGCATGAGCGGAGGTCTTTTCAAAGACTACCCCATTAGACAGACACGAACCAAGTCTAATTCGGTCTGGACTTACACCCCAGGCCAGAATTGCTCCAAATTCCTCTTCCCTGTCAATATTCTAGTGAATCTGGGCAGAAATCCTCTTAGAATTTATTATAACTAATACCGTCAGCGGCCACTAGCTCCTAAAGAATCTCCACAAACTCAATATAGGATTGGACTTATCTGTAGACTATGCTTAGAGAGCGACAAAATCTTTGTCCATGTAATCACAGAATGTCCCGCTCCTATCGAAGTGAGAATGCAGTCTCTTCTCAGCGAATTCATAGCCTTACTGCGATATACCAGAAGAAGCTAATTAACTAACAACAACATACGAGTACTTTAGAATCTATTGGGCTGGCGGCTTATCTCCTCCTCAATAAAATAAAGAACCAGAAGACTTGTATGATTCAAAATTTCTAATAATCTTGTCAACTCTTCGATATTTACTATATCAGCGGTTGAGTAACCCCGTACTTACGTAAGTTAACAAAAAAATCATTTAAATCCTTGTACACCTAGACATTATTTGAAATGAGCTTCATGAGCTGATTTCACTGGCCTCACGAGCTCGTTGCATGTTGTTTGCGAGGGTTACAAGATTATTCATGGATTCCACGCACTTGTTGTTAGGTAGACATGCCACTAGAATGGGAGTCGCAGCAAATGATTTTTGTAGAAGCTGCATAGATGAAGAGGAGGAAGAGAACAGTCTCCACGTCCTCGGCAAATGCTACTCTGAGGAAGCAATTATTAGGTGAATACTTCTTTGAAGACCTAAGTGACCTGTCTAATATAGACATCATAAATTTATATAGACTCATATTAAAATCTAATTGGTTTAACTAAAAGAAGAGCTTACACTCCCCCTCCTCCCCCCCTGAACCTGTCACCAACCCACCCCATACCGTATTGGCTACTATCGGCCCTCAAGATGTGTTTTAACAGACACCCCTCCAAGATCGATAGTTAATACTAGTAAATACAGATAACACGACTGCATACGAGTAACAGAGATTGATTGAGTCAATCAACTCTATTACTCCCATGCACCCCACCTACACGGTGCAACTAGGTACTAAGGGTTCGATTGATTCAGTCACCTTACCTAGCCAAACCAATTACCCATGGTTCGACTGCATAATAGTACAAGGTTAGATTTTATCAGTCACTTCGTTTTCTCTTACGCACCCCCATCTACTTCCACGGTCCACCTAGGTATGAAGGATTCGATTGAAACAGTCACCCTACCTAGTCAACACCTTATACTCGTACATATTAGTACTTAGAGTTCGATTGAATCAGTCACTCTATTACGCTTATGCATCTTCACACCTGCACGGTTCACCTAGGCCCATACCTACCTATATAACTTGCACACAACAGTGCAGGGGGTTCGATTGAATCGATCACCCCCAATACTTATTTGTACACTATACCCACCCGGTACACCTTGACTTTAGGGTTGATTGAGTCAGTCACCCTTTCTAGCCACTTCAGGCACAGCTATTCTTAGCCAGTACCCTCCTGAGAAAGGTTAAGGTTCCCCAGTAACCGGTGATTCCTCCGGTCCTAACTCTACGTGGTATCATAATGAACCCAAGTGTTCTAAGTGACAAGGTCAGGACAGCCACCTAACTTTAGCCTATGAACCTAATCTCACTGCGTATCTTAAACCGGTTGCGATGCTTCATTCGAAAATACAGTATTTGATCACGTCATCAGTTTGCTCGCTAGATAGATGAACCCGTTTATTCAACTCCCACTATAGCCCGAGGCTCAACTGTGTCGTCTTGCTTATATTCAATATATAAATGAATTGAAATGAAAATGGTACAGTGGATAGTGTATTTGCTCGTTAGCCGATGTGCACAAGTCCAAGTCACAGTGGGTAGCAGCAATCCTCAGGCAACTACTTACAGCACCAAAGAAAGGTTCCTGCCTAGTATTACAATGTACCGGAGAGACTAAGTGCTCTGGAATTCGGGTTTCCTTTTTTATTTAAAAAAAAAAAAAACAAGATACATTATCAGCCTTAACCAAAACCACAGAGACCATCAATTAAATTATTGCATGTCTGCTAATAGCACAAACATACTCGTATAACAAAAGCACTTTTAATTAAATCAATTTCTAATCCAGTGGTAGGCCAAACTTTTCCACCCCAACAGGCACTTTATTCGTATCTACGTATCTCTACTCCCTATCTGTGTTCTTTTCCTAATTCACAACACGGTAATTTAATATTTCACCATACATCACTAATACTGCAGCACCACCAGAGCTATTTTCATCCATGGCCGTCAATGGATACGAGTAATAGATACATTTTCAAGCCACAGCCCATGCAATGAGAGTCAAAAGAACGATGCCCTGAATGGAGGGGGCGAGCGGGCGAGATGGACGACTATCTGTGGCTGCTATCAAAAGTGACAAATAGGGTTACTCAAAAAGTTTTCCATCCCTGTCCATGCATAGAGGGGGAGAATGAACACAGTAACGCGACCGACCCTAGGGAGCACACATGATAATTTATTTACTTACACAGAAACCTACCGCCCGTTAAAACGAATTGGGCGGATAGCAAACTACGCCGTACACATTGTTCTTGTTTTAGCAGGAAAGTAAGGAAGCTATATGAAGTAAGGGGTGATTCATGGAAAAACGATGGCATGTACGTGGGTGGGAAAGTGTAAAAGGTGAACTTTTTCTTGACGCATTTCCTGAGATCTCTGACATTCATTAACGTTGCAACAGATGATGGAGGTTATGTGTGCGGAAGTCTAACACCTTATCCTGGGTAAGGATATTCTAGGAGAGGAAGCAGCTTTTATGCTCTGGTGTTAGGGAGAGAAATTCGAGAGACGGAAATAATAGTTCACGGTAATGAGGACGAAAAGCTTTATACCCTTGGTTTTATAAATGCAATATGGCTGTCAATTAGGATGAGGTGAGAGTTAGAAAGCAGTACGTCGTACTTGGGGACCTGTATTGCGATCGATCGGGAAACTACTGACTGCTCAAAACTTGGCTTGGGCCAGTAGCGCAACAATCAAGTTCGTGATGAAGTACTTGCTTTACCTCCTAGTGGTGGTCCCCGGGCAAATTGCAAGTGCGGGTTGTCTAGGGCGTTTATTCTAGACTAGGTAACGTGGGCCAGCAACCTGCGTTACTGAAACCAGGACTGATCACATGTTGACGACTTTTGGCTATTGTACTCGGACAAAGATAGGTTTCAGGAATGTAAAGACGCTCCTCGACTCGGGAAGCGAAGGTCCTTACAATGCCAGATTCTTTCAATTGGAAAAAGAATTCATCCGATATCAATTGGACATTTTGGGGATAAGAGAAATAAGATTGTTAGAAGCGACGAGTACCAGTCCCCAACGCGTAACGCTGTACTACTCTATTCTGGAAGACCATCCGGAAGTCTGTGGGAATATGGAGTCGGACTTCTGTTAACAACAACAGCACGTAAGGGGCTAATTCCCTGGCAGCCTCATGGTGATAGCATTATGACGGCCAGGTTCCGGACTAGAGTACGACGCGTCACCATCATACAGTGTTACGCCCCAATGAATAGTTCGTCTGAGGACGAAAAGGAGAGCTCCTACATTCCCTTAAGTGCCGCCTTCAACACAACACCAAATGTCATTGGTGATGGGGGATTTGAATGCCAAGGTAGGCAATGACAATGAGGGGCTCAAAGATGTAATCGGGAAGCATGGACGAGGCAACCGCAATGACAACGGCGAAAGGTTTGTGGATTTCTGCAGTGCCAACCGCCTTGTGATAGGTGGCACCATGTTTGACCATGTTTGAGCACAAGACCTGCTACAAAGTAAGTTGGGTTTCCAACGACAGGCAAGCAACCTCCAACCAAATTGACAATTTTGCCATCAGCCACCGCTTTACAAGTAGTCTCCTGGACGTCCGAAACAGGCAAGGGCAGATGTGTGGATAGTACGAAATCACCATCTTATGATAGCTACTCTCCAACTACGCACTGCTGCAGTTCGAAGATCCCACGACAACACAAGAACGCCCAGGTTCAATATCGATAGACATAGTGATCCCTCAGTGCACCACCAATGAAGGGAGCACTTTTTGCAAGGTGTGGAAGCAATCAGCAGCTCAATGTCCGCAACCATCCAAGACCATTGGTGTGCTGTGAAAAATGTTTCTACATCTGGTGTTGAAAGAATTGTCGGTCGATCGCAGGGAAAACATAGGGCGTGGCTTTCCGAGGATACCTGGAGATGGATTGATGATCGAAATAGAACGAATAGCTACTCCAGCAGCCAGGAGAAGCGAGCTAGGGTCCCTATATCGCATGAAGATGAGAGATGTTCAGCGTAGCGTGTGACGTGACAGGCGCAACTATAATATATCAACACGCTGGCCACAAAAGCAGAAGAAGCTGCACGGAGGTGTGGCAGCAGAACTGTCTACAGAATCAAAAAAGAGCTGACAGGTGGTCACAGCTCCAGCCAACACCCAGTGAAAAGCCTAGACGGCTCCTAGTCGGAGGAATTCGATGGACTTTTGATCTCAACTGAAACATTTTGACTACGCTAGGTTAGGTTAGGTAAGAGGGCTGGTGGGATAGAAAACCTCCACACCACACTCAGGTCAATATAGACCCATTGTAATACCCATGGGGGGAAAGGGTATAGAATAGAGAATCCCTTCCTCGTGGAAAAATACCGTCTTTGTAAATATCCTAAAGAAAGAATTTAGTACTTACTGTGCCCGAGATACAAACCATCCAGAGGATTTGATGAAGTTTGCGATGTCATTTATTGGTCTATTGGACAACTCTTCTAGATCCTCAAAGAAGTGTTGTCCAAGGAGCTTATTTTTCAAATGATAGAGGCCTGGGCAATGACAGAGAAAGTGGGCGATGTCCCGTTTAGCCTCCTCGTCGCCGCAGCTTCTACAAACGTCTTCGTTAGTCACACGTAGTTTTTTCATGTGGTACCGCATGGTATTATGCCCCGTAATGACTCCTTTTAGAGTAGAGAGGGTTTTCTATGCCTCTGTATGAGTCTATTGGTTCTTACTCTGTCAAATGCAGGGACCCAGCTGAGCTTTACCTCGTGCTGTGTTCCAAGAACCTTGAGCTCTTCTCCACAACACTTCACAAGCTTCGATTTTATTTCTATAGCAGATATTGCTTTTATCGCTGCCTGGGTGTCGATGAAAACGGTGATATCCTCTTGTGGTATTGCCCTCATCCCAGTCTCACGAGCTGCTATTGTAACTGCTAGGACCTCCGTCTGGAAAACGCTGCTGTAGTTCGGAAGCCGAGCTGACATGGAGAGGCCAAGCGTTTCAGAGAAGATGCCTGCGCCTACACCTATTTCCATTTTGGATCCATCAGTGTAAACAGCTAAGGATCGCTCGTTAGGCGTTCTGTCATTTTTCCAGTCTTCCCTGCTCGGATAGGTGCTAGAAAATGGTCTTATGAAGTCTATGTAAGGCGTTAAGTAGTCTGTATTAGATACACTGCCTAGATATCTCTGCAGGATCGTGGTGTGACTAATTGCATTTGGTCTCCAGCTATCTGTTTGGCTTAATCTTACGGCACTATGAGCTGCCGATACTTGTGTAAAGATGTCTAGCGGAAGCAGATTGAGAATGGCCTCGAGTCCTGCTGTAGGTGTCGTTCTCATTGTACTGGTTGTGGCGATGCACGCTAGTCTTTGTACTTTTGTGATAGTCTTTGTACTTTTATTTTGCTGGCTGCCTACCACCATACAAGGCTGCCATACGTTAATATTGGCCTTACTATAGCTGTATCCATCCATAGGATGATTTTGGGGTTCGGCCCCCAGGTCTTCCCGAATATTCTATTGCACGAGTAAAAAGCTATCGTTGCTTTTTTGACTCTTTCGTTGATGTTTAGTCTCCAGTTCAGTTTCCTATCGAGCACCAGGCCAAGGTATCTCGCACTACTGGAGATACTCAGGGAAGTACCCCTTACGGAAGGTGTTACGAATTGTGGAATTATTCTTTTGTTAATGAAAAGTAGTAACTCTGTCTTCTGGGGATTAACCGCCAGCCCACAACTCTCCGTCCAGGAGTCAATGATTTCCAGCGCCCCTTCGATTTGTTCGCTCAGGGTCGAGAGAAATTTACCTGTTGCTAGCACCACAACATCGTCCGCATACGCTATGGCCTTGACCCCGCTGTTTCGCAGTTTAAGAAGGACATCGTTCAGAACAATTACCCACAGCAGTGGGGATATAACCCCTCCTTGAGGGGTGCTTCTTGACTACGCTAACGATGTGTGCTTACTCTTCCACAGAATTATGGACCTCCACCAAATGACAGCAGATGTGGAGAGGGAGGCAGGCGTCGTCGGGCTGAAAATTAATACGGCAAAAACTAAAATTATCAGCCTTGGAACTAACTCATCGGTTTAAAATATGCATGGTTGGACAACCGGTAGAGAGAGTACAGGATTTCCAGTATCTCGGGAGTATTGTCTGGACCGATGGTGGAACCGAACTGGATATAGCCAATAGGATCGAAAAAGCAAAGTCCGCGTTCGGTATGTTGTCCAAAATATGGCGAAGCAATACAATCAGTTTGGACACCAAAATAAGACTGTTCCGCTCCAACGTTGAATCCGTGCTGTTATATGGATGCAGCACGTGGAGGATGACCACTACTATCACCAGAAAGCTACGAACGTTCGTTAATAGGTGCCTACGCAATATCTTAAGGATTTTCTGGCCCAATCGTATCTCTAACGAAAACCTTTACGAGAGAACGGATCAAGAACCAATAGGCACAACCATCCAACGACGGAAGTGGCAGTGGATTGGTCACACGTTCCGAAAGGGTAACAGTTCCATAGCGAACCATGCTATGCAATGGAACCCTCTAACTCATGATGGCAGAAGACATGGTGGTTCCAGGAGAACATGGCGCAGTCGAGAAGGAGGCACGGCAGTTGAGGAAAAGTTGGGGAGAACTCAGACACATTGCCAGAAACCGTACACGATGGCGCGTAGGTGTAGTAGAGGCCCTAGGACCCACAAGGGGATAGAGGACATAAGTAAGTAAGTACATCATATCTGTAAACTAAACTCACTGACTCGACAGTTGGGCATTGTCTATTACTAGGTAGCCACCAGGGGGTTCAAGTGCCTTCGTTAAACACTTTTCAGAGTACCTCATTGGCCCATCATAATCAACTCTTTTGTTCATAATTTAAGGCCCAGAGACTGATGGCATACAGACAGGCGATCGGCTCAGCTTTTGGAGCACTTACTTAAGTTACACCGTAACTTCCGCATGCAGCGCAATGGATCAGCCAACAACCAGCTGTAAAATCGCATGCATGTCGGGAGGGGTTTCTGGGACTGTTTTAGCAGCAAAAAGGTGCCCTCAAAGCGGAATTCTCTCGTCACTTCTATGCTCACTTGTCGCAGATGATCTACTGGTATGGTTAAGTTACATAGGGTCTAGTGCTATAAGTTATGTGTGTGATCTGGTAATCGTAGTTAGGGGCAAGCATGAACACAAAATGTGCGAACTCACGCAAGGTCATTGACTTGTGCACTAGAGAGGGTCTCTTAATCAACTCTAGCCAAACAGTCACTGCTCTAAACCGATTCAACTGATGAAGTTTAATATTTAAAATTGAATTGAAATTGCTAAGACGACCACTAATATGTGGGCTTATCGTTGAATATATGGCAAAGCTTGGGGTTTGCCTTCAAAGCTTAAATACTCGTTATACACCACGGTGGTTGGACTTACACATTACACTTACACATCCGTTATTTGATGGACTAAAGCTCACAAAGTTGCAACCGTCATTTAGCTACTATGGCCGCAAAGATAAGCTTGTTTTTGTATCATAGGTGTTATGTGCTATTATGGGACTACTTCCGTTGCATATTTTTGTCAAAAGGGTTATAAATTGCCATTCAGTAAGTCTTCAAAAGACGGAGGACAATGTACACTGTGATCTCATGGCTTTGGTCTCCAATTTTCCTGAGGTAGATATGCTCAGACGATGTCCGACTTTGTGCCTCGCACAAATTTTGCAGAAAGTTTGATATAGAGACCCAAAGCCGTGATTCATGGACTACTGGTGGATAGCTATTGGATCTCATGACGCTATCATGAAGTTCCGAAACCACATGTTAAAATGCCAAGTGTTTTGCAGGTGGAGATTTATGGATATCAGTACCAATCTGAGCTCAGAAGTTAAAGGAATCACGGATAGTCAAGTAAAACATGATTCCAAATCAGTTTTAGCTACTCCAACACTCGACATCTTGACCAAGCCAGAAACCTATATATGGTATGAATCATTTTCTGGATTGTTAGACTCCACTTTCAAGACTATTTTAAACAGTTGGGAGTGCAGTTTGTGCATACCCTACGGGAACAAGTTTCAGGAATCCAGTGATCTGTTGCCTTATCAAAAAGGCAAGCGGTATTTTCAAATACACCAGAGAGGAAATTAAGAGGTTCGTGATCTAAACAAAATGAAAATCAGTGAAAATATTGACTGCGGAACACATCCTACGTGAGTGTGTGGCTCTGGCTATTAATATTATCTCCCCGTTAGAAGTAAGAAACTCATTCGAAAGAATTTTTCTTACTTTTATTGGAAAGGTTAGGTTAGGTTAGATGGTTATCTTCCGTATTTGTTAGGGTTCATTTAGACCAAATGAGGTTCATTGTATTACAACGTAAGCTGGTTATTTTCGTTATTCTTGGAACCATTTTGATTTTTGGATGAATTTCCAGATACGGTTGATATCCCAATCTGAAATATTTGTAAATTCCTCAAAGAAGTATTCTCAACGAGTTTTGTTTTCTTGCTGAGGAAAGTGCAGTCGCATAACAAGTGAAAGGCTGATTCCTGATTCCATACACTAGCGACAGAAATCAATGGCTGGAATTTCAAGCCACGTGGCGTACTTCTCTAATGCACAATGGCCAGTTAGCACCTCAACTAGGGTACCTATGCGTGGTCCACTGATAAGTAACAGGCTTTTTGTATTACTTTACTCAGTTGGGGGCACGTCTGCCTCGCAGGGTTGCACGTGTCAAGATTGCGTCACCACTCATTAGCCTGATTCAGTGGAGATTCTATAGGCCGCTTTCACAGTCACAAGCTCCTGTTTAGTGTCATTTTTTGGTAATTCGTTTGCTCTGCAGCTACCTGAAATGTCAGAATAACCAGGAACCCCTTAAAGATTGAGATTGCAATAATTCAATATCCTATCTATCGATGCGCGACATTTCTTTACCAATTTGGATCTTAATTTTCGAGATTGGAGTTCTTTTATAGCTGGCTAACAGTCGGCGTAAATAACGATTTTCGAGCTCGACACAAATTTTATCGACAGGTTAGGTTAGTTTGAAGTGGCTGCCAGCTGAGAATCGCCAACACACTTAAACCAATAATAAGTCCATTGTGATACCTACCTCGTTAAAAAATTCAGAGTTTCTTGTGAAGCGTAGGAGGCACTTAATATCGATGTCTATCAGGTCGCCTACATCGTTGTAATAGGAGGGTCCTAGATGAAACTGCCTTCTACGGGAGAGAGCTGGGTAGAAACAAAGAAGGTGAGGAATAATTTCCTCCTCTTCTTCATCTATGCAGCTTCCACAAAAATCGTTCGCAAAGGCCTAATCTTGTAGTATGCTTGCCTATTAGATAGTGCCCAGTAATGACACCTATTGAAGTGCTGATATGCAATCTGTTGAGAGAAATCGAATTCTTAGAACGCTTTAGATCCAGCTTTGGCCAAATCCGTTTTATCGCTAGTCATGTAGGTTCACTTGTCCGCCTATAATATATTTGTAGTCTCAATAGCATCCAGTTTAAGTTTGAGTTTGCAAGTAGCGATTGGTATAACAAAGGAGCCTTTGTCCGTCAGGATGGGTGTAGTTGTTCTTATTTCGGTGAGTTCATCGCTCTTACAATTCCCTGGAATGTCCCTCTGCCCCGGCACCCACCATACGTGAATATTGATCTGCTCAGCCATCTCCGCAAGAGACGATCGGCAGTCTAGAGCTATTAAGGAATTTATAGAGGTCGATTCCAGTGATTTGATTACTGCTTGGCTATCTGAAAAGGTGCGGATATCTCTAGCAGATATCACGTTTTTCTTACGAGTAAGCAAAGATAAGACTTCTTTAATTGCCATTATTTCCACCTGGAACACGCTACAATGATTTGGAAGAGAGTGACCTAAAGAATAAAGTCGCGAATATAAGCTGCCGAAATGAGACTTTTTCATGGTGCTGCTGGAATAACTCTCAGAGACCGAGTGGAAAACACCAATGTACGCGAGCACCTCAATGTTGATCAACGGAACGGAACGATTTATGCTTCGGTGATTTAGACGTGCAGTTCGTATGTCCACAAACCAACTTCCAAGGCATACCATAAATGCCGTACCATGTGGTTAGCAACCCCCTGATGAGCAGAGAATAGATGGTTGGATCAAGTCTCATAACTCTTCTGAACCTATCCAGCGGTTCCTTTTGATGAATTGGAGTCGTGACGAATGGTTAAGAAGGATGGAGAGGTCAGCGCATATTCGACTGCGTCCTGATCCATTTGCATTTGGTTTAAGTCCCACCAAAGACTCCACTATGAGATTTTATTACTCCCACTGTTCTGGACGTTCTTGAGTGCACTGAATATAGTTGATGAACTGTCAGCTGTCATTTTTGACAAAGTAAAAAAAATGTGCTTTAGGTTAGTCTGAATTAAAGGTTAGAATAAAATGGAATTACTGAAACCTGCGACTCTCTTTTAATTTCTATAGTAATTTAACATTATCATAACAGCTTGGTATTCATTGCAATTGCTGCTATTCAGTACCGCAGTGGTTTCGAGTCACTTGAACTTGTGGTGTCCTCCTCTAACCGTGTAGTATCACTATTCTCAGCTTGTTAGTTATGATTTAAATCATGAACATATGTTAAATAATGGTTCCAGGTTATGTTTAAAGTTGATAACGAGACCTCTTACATAAATCTGTACGTCGTGCTACGAATGTGGATTTAGCCTTAACTTTTAATAAATTTTTGTCGATCTTCAGTTGGTGAAGCTATGTGGCTCATTTGACGTTTTTCTTTTGGTTTTTTTCCTCATAAAACTTCAGGGTGTATTGGTAGTATTTGAACCAATTTTACAACATTCCAACAGCGAATCTGCAAACTTGCCTTGCATTCCGAAAACCCTTGCACCTTTACAAACTCAACGCTTTCAGCAGAAAACATTTGCAATCACTCGCAGCTCCCCTAAGGCAAACCGCCCCACAAATTCCCATCAAAGCTAATTGATATTTTTATATTTTTACCAATTGCAGGACATTCAAAATAAAACTCCATTAACTTATTCCCCTTGCAGCGCTGCAACTGACCGCAAAAAAAAGAAGAGTTGACCGGGTAATTGAAATAATATGCTAATTGCACGGGTGAAACATCCAGCAGTTCAGCATCAATTATTCGCACTCGCGCCCACTCGACCTCGAATCGAACATAAACAGAATTATCCTCGCCTAAAGGATGAAATGATCCAAAAACTCCTAATGGATCCATAAAATCTGCGCCCCATTGATATTTTATAGTTGGAGCCTTCGGGGCGACAATACTCTGTCTCGAGTGTTCTTGTCTCTCGTCGATGAATTCGAATGTAAATTTGTTGCGAATTGAGATACTTTTTTTCTCTGATCTGAATCGTGTGCCCTTCTCAAAAGGAGGGCAAACGGATATCTCTGCACATATCCTGCAAATAAGCAAAATCTCATTCGACCTGGATTACATTCTCCTTGTGTTGTGTTGTGTGTGTGGTGGAGCCCTTTGGCGGGTTCTAAATTTACGATGCCAGGATGCCGGTTTTTGTTCTTTTTTTCTCTCTCTTTCTGTGTATATTTGGCCTTTGGCGGTGCGGGGGCTTGTGTCTGTTTATGGAGATGACAAGGACGTTCCCTCTGTCCTGGGGATGAGAATGTGCAAATTGGATCGGCAATAGATTCTGTGATTTTGAGGCGCACCCACTCACACCAGCAACAGCAGTAGCAGCAGCATAGACCAAAAGCCTATTTCAGTTAAGTAATTTTCCGACCTCTATTGTATTCATGCGGTTTATGGATTCATCAGTGAAATTGGAAATTCAAATTGGGCAGCACCATATACATTGGGATGACAGAGGCTGCTTGAAAATATGTGCGTAGATACTGAATGTGTGAAAGTAGGCTGAACGTTTGCGGAAATGATTTGGAAGCAACAGTACAGCAATGCCACCACTCCAGAGCAGTTGCTGCTGTGATAGGCAATCTAATAAAACAGGAAATTAATTACCACCAGAAGGAGAGGCGTACATATGCGTCAGATGTACAGGAATCCACACACTTTATACATTTTTCTGTAATAGATACTCTTCAAAGTTTATTTTATCAAAATGGAAAATTGGACCGGAAATAGATTCTGTGGAGAGTAAGAATATCGCTTGTGCTTGCCTTTCCAAATAATTACATCATAGGTGCACAATACACATCTCTGCAATTAGATTTACCATTAAGTCTTTCATGGTAGGCTTCACAATCAGACAGTCTGGAAGAGAGAAAGGAATTAAGTAAATATTCATTGTTTTGTGTAAATCAAAAGAATTCTTACACAACTTTGCCTGTGTCAGAGCACTTGAAATGGCAGGACTGTGGCCAATAGAAGCTGCCATGACAAAGCTTGATGCACGAGTCTGTAAATTATGAAAGAGACATTCGACATTATTGCTCTAAGCCAATCGGTCTAAAGTGTTCTAAAGTTAATAAGAAAATTTGTAGCTTCTCTAATATGCTTAAGGTAGATAAGCTTTCAGAGAAGTATCTTACTTACTTAAGTGGCGCTACAGTTCGGGGTGAACCAGGACCTTAACCAATAAAGCTCTTCATTTTACTCGATCTTTAACTAATTGCCTTTAGTTGTGCACTCCAAATTGGTTGAGGTTCCCTTCAAATTATGAGCGCCACCTACGGCGAGGAGGTCCTCTACTACGTCGGCCCTCCGGATTGGATTCGAAGACTCTGCTGGCCGGAGCGTCGGTGTCCATTCGCCATTAGCCATTTCAAACGTCCGGTACGCAGTTTTCTGACTAGATCGATGTCGCTGTACAGCTCGTATAGTTCGACATTGAATCTTCTCCTCCGAAACCTGTCAACGAAAAAGGGCCAAAAATCTTACGAGGGATTTTTTTCTCGAAGCGACCAAGGATATCTTTATATACCTTCACGAAAGTCAATATTTCAGCGCCGTAAAACAGGACTGGGATGATGAGTGTTTTATATAGAGTCTCCTTAGTTGTTCGAGATAGGGCTTTACTGATTAATTGCCTTATTAGCCCAAAAAAAAAACAGTTATTCTTCGCTTGATTTCTGCGCTGATATTATTGTCAAAATTAATAGCAGAGCCAAGGTAGACAAAATCCATTACTACCTCGAAGTTGTAGCTGCCCAGACCTACTGAAACGTTTTGTCCAATTCGTCGATGTTGACACCATATGTTCACATAAAATACTTGGTTTTGCCCTCGTTTACCGCTAAACCCATTTTGGCCACTTCCGCTTCAATGCTTACAAACATACCGGTGACAGTCCGCTAAGTTCTTCCAACTACGCCAATATCCTCTGCGTGTGGGCGGCCCGATATCTCACAACACGGTTGGGTTGGCCACAACCATCAAATTGTGGCTTAGGTACATATCTTCTTCGCAAAATGGGCCAGCATGTGGCCTGAGTGAAAAGGATAATTCATCACATCATCCTCTGCGTATGCAAGATTGTGCCTCTGGTGTTCTCTTGTGAGTTCTGGACAATCCGTTCAAGTACAATGTTAAAGAAGTCGCGTGATAACGCAACACCTTGTCCAAAATCTTTTTTGGTATCAAAGGTCTCGGTGAAGTCATTACCGACCTTCACGGAGCAGCGAGTGTTTTCCATCGCCGGCCTGCACAGACGGACAAGTTTGGCAGGGATGTAAAAACTAGATATGGCTCTATATAGCTCTTCTCTGTAGATGCTGTCGTAGGCGTCCTTGAAATCGATAAAGAGATGATAAGTATCGATTTGGAGTTCTAGGGCTTTCTCCGGTTTTTTGATCGATGGTGGACTTTCCTGGCCTGAAACCGCACTGATAGGGGCCAATCAGACTGTTGATAAAAGGTTTCAGGCATTCACACAATACCGCACAAAAGATCTGGTATGCAATGTTGAGGAGACTGATGCCTCTATACTCTTAAATGGCGCAGTTGAGTGCCACTCCTTTCTTGTGTATCTGGCAACCGATAAAAAAAAAAAAATATTTGGCGCAACAGCTCTTTAAGTGCCAGGGCCTAGCTTCTTGCAACCACTCATGCTGTGTGCATTATACTTTTCACACGAATGGAAGGGACCTCCAGTTTTGTGCCGTATCCGAAGAGCGTTTTTGAGAAGCTTTTTCGGACAACAATACTTTTGGAGAGACATTGTCAGACGTTCGCGAGAGTTGGGACCGTGAAAAAACGTTTTGGAGGATTCGAGCTTGGAAATTCACGCGTAGTGGCCCCACACACTAACTACTTGCGCCACGGAGTCCACACACAAACATGTGTATACTAGTTCCGAAAAATAGCTATAAAATAACTGCCCAGACACTGCAGTGAAGTGGGAGGGTTATGATGATCCATTGAAGATGTTTCGATTGAATAGTTTCGAAGATACGAGTGTCCAAATATCACAAAATTGGGTATTCGCTAACTGACTCACTGACTGATTGACTGAAACATACATACATACATATTTGGGCCAACAGTCCATGAAAAGCATAGGCTTAGCTTCTCGCAACCGTTCGTATTGTGTGCGTTATATTTTGCCCACGAATGGAAGGGAGCTACAGTTCCGTGCCGTATCCAAAGGGCATTTTTTGTTTTTGGGAAGCATATACTCTCGGATATTAGTCAGACGTTCGCGAGAAGTCGAACCGTGAAAAAAATTTGGTATTTTCTGGGATTCGAACATTAAATCTCACGCGCAGTGGTCCGACACAATAACCACTGCTTACTGGGTACTCCGAATCGAGCAAGAGCTTTGAAAATTGGGAGAAAAAGGCTTAAGATTTAAAAGCAAATATAATCCAACTTGACGGATTCTGACACGATGCTTTGGAAAGTAATTACGGAGTACAGACAGTCGGTGCACATTATACAATCACCCAACACATCTTTTGTGAAAAGGACGGTGGCTACTAAACAGCAATAACAAGCGTCATATAGAAATGTGTGGTTTTTTTCTTCACAAATAAGGGTTATGAATCCAGAAAATTCCTGAAGTTTTATATGTATAAGTGGTTTTTGAAATTAAAAGAAATTGTTTTTGTGTAGTTTTCTACACACGTGTGGGTTTGAGGTTAAGCTTGAGTTTTTGAAACGAGGCATTGGCTCACACGGTTAGGTAAGTGTTACCCGTGATGATGGCAAAAAGCAATATATAGATGGCATTCTGTATAGGAATGCAACAACAATTACATATTAACACATCTTGTGCTTTTACGTATAGTTTTACAAGAAAAAAATGTATTCGATATGACGAGTATTTCATTATAACGAATTTTTTTTTTTTCCGAGAGCAGGTGAAAAATCTTCTAAAGACACCATAAGACCCGACCGCGCGTGCTTATGGTAGTGTGAGATTTTTACACACGAAAAAAACACCTCTCTTCAGAACTAATACTACAACTAAGCCGACGCTTATCCAGCAGATTTATTTTCGCTTACCAGACTCGTGATTTTTGGAAAAAGAGGATCGTATGCAATAAAAAAAATGTAGAATTTTCGACAGGTTAAATTCCAATGAAAGTTCCTGCGTATTTCATGTCCGCTATATACTATGACGCGAGGTCAAAAGGTTTTGTGCTTTGCAGACAACGAATTGAATTATTCGCGTCAAGTAGTTGAGTGACGGTACGGTTACAATGGCCGTGAACACGATCTTGTGCTTACGCGCAAATTTTGTTACCTCTTAGACGACGCTAGGAGTTCCCAGATCCCGATGAATATTTCATTTTTTCATTTTCATTTCACTAATTTATTCCATTCAATGAATTCATATTAACATTATTACCTACAATAAACTAAAATGCACAAATAAACTTATCTTTTAAAAAGCTATAAAAATGTTGCTTAACAATGTCACTGAGGAATATTTTAGATTCATCCTTTAGGTACGAAAACTAGTGGCAGATGAAACAAGTAAAACAAATTAAAAAACAAAACTAATTCAAATAAAATGATTGAGGGGTGGTGATAGTGTAAATTTCAAGTGTACAATAAAAAAGTAATATAAAAATAAAAACAAAAAAAATTAATGATTTGAAAGACATAAAAACTACAAGAAAACTACAAGATCCTTTAAATAATTACCCTTATTAGGTTATTGATTTCAAGAAAGTCGAAGTTGAACAGCCAAGATTTGATTTTCTTATTGAAAGCAAAAGAGTTACGAATACTACGATGTTCAATAGGCAGTCGATTGAAAAGCCTAGGTGCTACTGAGCTATAAAAATTTAAGAAGGTGTGGTTATTATGCGACGGAATTGAAGCCAGAAAACGTTCATTACTACGAAGACTATAAGCGGTTACATTCTGATTAAGAAAATTACCACTTCTTAAGTAAAAAATTTGTAAGGCTTTATAAAATAGATAAAAAAAATGTTCGCGGCGCCTTTTTTTCCACATAATTCTTACGATGTGTTTTTGGACAATAATTAAGGGTTGTACATTGTAGCTAAATGTACTACCCTAGCATACGAGCCCGTACTGCAATTTAGACTGCACTAAGCCGTAGTAAAGAGTTTCAAGAAGTTTTCGAGAACAGAACTGTTTTAGATGATACATAATGTAAGTAGTTGACAGAAGATACTTTTTTAATTGGGAGGTGTGAACGCTCTAGTTAAGGTTGCTGTCTATAAACAAGTCCAAATAGTTAAAAACAGAAACATTTTCGATTATAAAGCATTTTGAAGAGCAGCTTAAGCTATCATCAAATGTTGAAGTGGATCTTCTCGTAGTGCAAGTAACAGCATTAACACTTGATGTTCGGGGAGTGCAGATAAAAAATACGTTTATTGAAAAAAATAAGTTTGGTTTTCCAACTTATGACTAGTTTGTGCATACCAAACCAGTGTCTTAGGATTTCCAAATCGTGGTTGATGTCCGCTACCAAGTCCAGTGTCGAATTATTTCAGTATGAACATGCTATGTCATCTGCAAAATCAGTTTTTTCCCCTTTAGATCAAGGTTAAAAATATAATTAATAAAAATTAGAAATAAAAAGGTGACCAAGTACAGAACCCTGTGGAACACCGATTTGAATATTCAGACACTCACTGAACACGTTACCAATCTTCACCCTTTGTTTTCTATCCTTAAGGTAGGAAGCGAACTATTTAAGAATAAAACCTCTAAAGCCAGGCTTTTCTAGTTTCATCATTAGGAGTTTGTGGTCCACTGTGTCAAAAGCCTTGGTAATGTCAATAAAAAGTGCAGTAGTCATTTGTCTTTTATTTAAACTATCGTAGATCTGACTACACAAATTTAAAAGCGTATCTTCCGTTGATTTGCCAGCTCTGAAACCGTGTTGATTAACGCCTAAAAACGAACATCTCTCAAGAAAGGTAATAATTCTAACTTTAATCACTTTTTCTAAAAGTTTAGAAAAAAACCGATAGAAGGGATATTGGCCTATAATTATTTAATTTTTTGGGGTAATCTTTTTTGAATATGGGTACAACCTCAGCAATCTTTAAGCTGCTAGGAAAAATACCACCATAAACGCTTTTGTTGAAAATACCATATGATGTCTTAGCACATCTTTCAAAGAAATATTTTTTAGGAAAGCATTTGAAAAGCTGTTCTGTGTAAATGAGTTAGAATTGTTAAGTAGCAAGGTATTCCTATACAGTTCAAAAGACGAGATAAGTTCGAAGAAAAAACTATTTAGCGAAGGACTTTCCTTGATAAAACATTGTTCAGTACAAACGTTTTGAGACAAAAATGTAAAACCCGCATTTGACAGGGTATCAGTAGCCACACTAGTGAAAAACTTATTAAAAATATTGGCCATTTCAATTGGAGAATGGATTTTATTGTCCTTGTAGGAGATACAAGATGGACCATCAGAAGAGTTACTTCTAGAAACATCTCATTAACGATTTCTCATTCTTTTTTGAGTATGCTTTTTGCTCTATGAAATTTTTCAATATAGAAATTATCCTTACAAATAGGAACATTCGCGGCAACTTCTTTGCATAGGCCTTGCGAATTCGTTCATTATTTGGCTGTTTATTGGATTTAGAACGCAGTACGTTTTTCTTGTTAATTTTATGTAATAAATAGTCAGACATCCAGGGCTGCAGTTTCTTCAATTTAATTCTCTTGTTAACATATGGTGCCGGGCAATTCCTAATGTGGTCATTTAAGACCCTACAAAACATATCAAAAGCCAGAGAAGGATCATTTTGGTTGTAGATATCTAACCAGTATTCCAAAAACAAGCTTGAGTTCAAGCTCTTATAATTAATTTTATTTACTGTTTGAAAAGCACTAGCATTTTTTTTTTTCTGTAGGATACTGTTGTTGAAAAACGAGACAAGTCATGCAATGATCAGAAATTTTAAAATCAGATATTGCACTGGTGAGAGAAAAATCAACCTTCCTATCAAGCCTAGCAAAAATATGGTAAATGCATGTTTCAGACGTATCAGAAATTCTGGTCGGGTTATTTATGCACGACTCAAAACCATTAGCAGATATTAGGGTAATGTATCTTTCAGTGACCAAAGATAAAGAAATGTCGAACTTTAGGCAGGTTAAATTCCAATGCTAGTTCCTGCCTTTTTTGCGACGAATTGGATTATTCGCGTCAAGTAGTTGAATGACGGTACGGTTACAATGGCCGTGAACACGATCTTTGTGCTTAAGCGCAAATTTTGTTATCTCTTCGACGACCGACGCTGGGAATTCCCAGATCCCGATGAATATCTTCGTTACGTACATACCACAGTGCGTTAACGATCGTTCTAAGAATTTTATTTTCAAAAGTTTGTATGATGTTTCTATTGCTTTTCTTGGTACAACCCCATAGTTGTATGCCACACTGGCTTTAGCACTTGCTTATAGATAAGCAGTTTGTTATGTAGGGTCAACTTCGAATGTTTTCCGAGTAGCCAGTACATTTGTCGCGATTTCCATTTCGAGCTTGACATCTACAGTCATTCCTAGATATTTTGCTTCGTTTGCGTACGGTATTTGAGCCGAGTTTAGATATACAGGCAATCTATCCACTTTTTTGTACGTAAAGTTGACGTGAGTAGATTTGCTTTCGTTCAGCACAATACGCCAAGAATTCGTCCAAGCGTGGACTTTTTTAATATCATGTTGAAGCTTTCCGGTTGCTGCTTCAATGGTATCTCCCGTTGTCAATATCGCCGTATCGTCCGCAAACGTGGCGACGACACAGTTTCTTTCTTGCGGGATATCACGCGTGTAGAGTACATATAGAAGTGGGCCAAGGACACTTCCTTGCGACTCCGGCTGCAATCTCCTTGAAGTCAGAGTAATCGTTTCTGTGCTTAACACGAAAGAGTCTCTCGGTGAGGTACGATCGTAAGATTAAAAAGAGTTGCCGTGGCAGTAGTCGTTGCAATTTACATTCCAAGCCTTCGTGCCAAACCTTATCGAAAGCTTGTGAGACGTCAAGAAATACACCACCACAAATCTTTTTTTCTTCCAGAGCTTTCTCAATCACGTCAGTTAAGTTTGTGGGCTTGGTCGATTGTAGAATGTTTGATTCTAAATCCAAACTGATGGTCAGGAATAAGACGTCTTTCGTCGATTAGACGTTTGGAAAGAAGTTTTTCAAATATTTTTGAGATAGCCAGCAATAGGGAAATAGGCCGATATGATTTCTTCTCATTTAGCGGTTTGTCTGGTTTCGGGACCATTATAATCTCGGCGACTTTCCATTGTCTCGGAACATAAAGCAATCTGAACGAAGCGTTGATCAAATAGAGCAGTTTGTTAAGAGCTTTATTCGGCAATTCCTTGACAACAGGCGCCGTTATCAAGTCGTAACCCGGATCCTTTTTCGTCTATAGATTTTTAATCACTTCCCCCAGTTCAATCAATCGACATTTTTTTACGAGTACTTTAAAGTTGTCAGATGTCGTGACTGGGGAGTCGAGCGTTAACGAAGGGCCATCGAACGGCTTAAAAGTTTCTTCTAAATGCAAAGCAAAAAGTTCTGCCTTTTCTTTGTCGCTCTTGGCCCAGTTTCTATCGTTTTTCTGAATTGGTGGTGCTTGCATTTGAGGTTTCCGGGCGGCTTTTAGCGCTTTCCAAAGCGAATAATTGGATTCTCTTTCAATGGAGAGATTTTCAAGGTAGGTCGCTATCTTTTTGCTTTTAAATTCGTGAATACTATCTCTAAGACGATTGCATAGTCGGTTAAGAACTGTTTTATGCTGCGGTGTACGAGTGAATTGCCATTTCTTTCGTTCTTTTCATTTCTCCCTCACCAGTTCAATGATTTCTCTGGGACACATTTCGCTGCAGTTGATCTTATAGCTTCTAGAATGAGTGTTTCTCCATGCCGCTCTTTGGGTTGCTTCCACGAAACAATCAACTTCGTCCCCTAGTTCACAAGTTGTAAGTGATACATTTAAGGCGATATTTGTTTTGCAATCATTTCTAAAGCCCTCCCAGTTTGTTCTATTGCTCGTAAGTCTTGGAGGTCCTTTTTCTTTGGTCAGCGCTTCTCCAAGTAGTAAAATTACCGGCGAATGGTCAGAAGAGAGATCAAAACATCCTTTGACTGCAATAAACTTCTCGAAAATGCCTTTTGTAACGAAAAAATCGATAAGATAGGGAATTTTTCCTGAGTCGGTTGGCCAATAGGTCGGTTTTCCTGTCGAATGAAAACAACAACCGAATTCATTTGCAACTTCGTAGAGATTTTTTTTCCTTAGAAGATGTGCATCTTGAACCCCAGAAGGTCGTCTTCGCGTTGAAATCTCCACCAAAAAGGATATTTCAACTAAGGGCATTGAAGACACGAACGTAGTGATCTTTTTCTAGCGAGCATCGCGGCGGACAGTAAACAGATGCTATATTGTAGCTCAGGTGTTTATTTTTAACCCTTACCGCGCAGAACTGAAGTTTTGTCAGCTCTATGCTAATTTCGCCTGAGTGTTCGATGTTAGTTTTAATGAATAAGGACGAACCACCCCGCGCTCTATCAGAAGGATGATAGGCGTGATAACCAGCGTAGTCTCCTATCTTTATTTGCGATGCCCTTGTTAGATGGGTTTCGGATATCAAACATATGTCGATATTTTCTCTTATTAGAAACATTTCTAATTCGTTAGATTTTTGTAAGAGTCTATTTGCATTCCATGTTACTATTTTAAATAAAGAGTCCATATCAACGAATGGACGACCAATGTTGTATTAAGAAAGGTCAAAGGTTGGGAAAGTAAGTGCAGTGTAGACATACATATACGTATAGGGACAAGATTTAAATAATTTATGGTTTGCTGAACTATATTGTTTTGTTGTTTACAAAATCAAACCATTTTTAGGCAATGTCAATTCAGGTCGTAACAGTGTATACACATTATGGATGTCATACTAACGAGTCAAAAACAAAAGCAATGTACTACCGGAAGAGACATAAATACAGAACGCCAATGAATAAATATTGAGTATACATTTGAAATCATTTATAAATCAAGAAACAGAAGAAATGAACAAAAGAGATGAATCACAAATAGCTGGAAGCAATTTGGAGTCTAACATAAATCCTGGACTCAAACGGAAGCAAAGAAATATAAAAATATTTATTGGACTAGACTATTTTATCCGTCATGACGTATGGTGTTCATTAAGTTCGAGTATGAATGTCTCCTCAGTGGGGCAGTTCTTCCCGTTCCACACGACAGCGGACGACTACACTAGATGGAGTCAACGGTGACGTCTACAGTGAATACCTTACTAGGGCTGCTTGGACATATTCAGAATACACGTCGGCGTCGGTAAGAAATTTGCTTGATCAGCCGGGACTTTGGAATGGAGATGGTGACGTGGGAGCCCTTATTGGGCCAACAGCAGCGCTCATACGCCCGTAGTGGATTACTGGCATGGGTGTATCCGGTCCTACATCATAGGGGTAACACGCAAGGAACTGACCCTCCAGATTGGATGCTTTGCCATCAGGGTTACTTAACAACGTTAACAAAAATTGGTTATGACGGGGTGGTCGCCATGGCGTAGTGGTTAGTGTGTCGAATCACTGCGCATCAGGTTCCATGTTAGAAAAAACCAACAAGTTTTTCACGGTCCCACCTCTCGCGAACGTCTGATCCGAGAGTATTGTTATCACAAGGAACCTTCTCAAAAACCAAATAAACGTTGCCCTTCGGATACGGGACCAAACTGTAGATCCTTTCCATTCGTACGAAAAATATAGCGCACACAACACTTGTGGTAGGGGAGACACAAGCCTTGTATAATAGATCCCTTCAGATGGCAATATGATCCGGAACGTTCACGGAATTAAAAATTGTGCAGCTGGAACGTACACACATTGTACACTCTAGGTGTTATTCAAAAACTTGGATCTGTCTTCGCCTGGTATAAAGCAGATATAACTGCAATCCAGAAGATAGGATGGATGGGATCAGGTATGCAAAAGCGAAAAGATTGCGACATTTACCATAGCTACCATAATGAATTGCTTATGTTAGAATGAGGATTCTTTGTGGAAAATCCGCTTAGATTAAGAATCGTAGACTTCAAGTCGATAAGCGATCGCCTGTGATATGCATCAAAGCTACATTCTACAATAACAGCTTTATATGTGCACACCCCACTACCAACGATATTGGAGCACTATAAAGAAGAATTTTATGACCTCTTGGACGATGCCGACGAAGTACGATCTCAAAATCGTACTCGGTGAGCTTAATGCAAAAATCTGTAAGGAGAACACCTAGGGCGGGTTAGATGGAAAGTACAGCCTCCACGACACGACAACAAATAACAGCTTCTGACTGATTGACTTTGCGGCAGCTCGCAACACGATGAGCAGTAACACTAGGTTTCCTCGGCTAAGAATCCATTGAGCAACCTGGCTTTCTTTTTCATATGGGTATACTAAATACTTAATATTTCGTAACAGTATACAACCACTCTTTTGCTTAGGATATCTTTAAAATTTTATTTAACAATGATAGGCATATATAATAAAATTGCATGTTGTCAAGTGCTCTTATTTAAGCATCTAGGTTCTTGTGCTTTTTCTCCTATGGGTGGGGCTGCAGCTTCAATTCCCAAGCTTCCGATACCAATACAGCTTACACTATTACAGTCAGGCTTTTCTGTAAGCATTCCAGAGAAGAGGCTGCAATCGGAAAAGCTAAAAAATTCGTAACGTTTAAAAATACTCGCATCTAGTCAAGAAGTCAAAAATTCTTACACAGCTTCACCGGTTTCAGTGCAGCTAAATCTACAGGATTGTGGCCAATACCACCAACGTGAAGTAATATAGATGCACTCATCTAAAAGAAATAGAAGTTTTTACAAGAAATACCACAAGGAGTCAATAGAGTCTACTGCTTACAATACTCGTATGCAAATGTAACTTTATACCCAAACCAACTATTAGGTATTCAGGCACGTAAGGTTTAAACTATTCGACCTGCTTGAAGAATACCAAACATAATGTCCCTATGTATTCAATACCCTTAAATGTTCTATATTCTACTAATCCAATTGCTTAGCAAGGAAGGAATCAACTCCAGGATGGAGCACAGATAGTGAGTGCCTTTATCAAAAATTCCTTCGAGATGGTGATCACCAAATCGCACAAAGCCTTCTGCAATCTCTGGATAAAGCATGCTTGAATAAATGGACGAAAACGGCAGAAAGTATGGACTTTCTTCAATCAAGCAGGAAAGCCTGGAGTGTTATGCGAAAGCTAGGAGGGGCCATCTCCATCTCGTCTCATAAACCAAGGATCAACTCAGATGCCATAGCAAAGTGCATTGGTCAAACCTCAAAAGCTGTGTCCGATAAGGAACGTACTAGCACTATAAAGCGTTTGCTAAAAGAACTTAAGTTAACCACTACAGAATCTTCAGCTTACTCTCGACCGTTCAGCAAAACCGAAGTAGAAACAACCTTTCATAACTGCAAATCAGGGAAATCAGCAGGTTTTGACAGAACTTACGGAGAATTTTTACAGAGCTGTCGGAAAGAAACCACAGCCTGGTTACGAAAATTCTTTAATAATATTATTTCTTCGGGGACCTTACCGAAAGAATTTGAAAAGTCAAATATCGTGGTCATTCTAAAACCAGGCAAAGCGGATGACAAAGCTCTGAACTACGGACCAATCGCTTTCTCAAGCATTTGTTATAAAATCCTCAAACGCCTTCTTTATAACCGCATTGAAGGAATGATGAACGAACTTTTGACCGGCAACGGCTGTTCCTGGAATAGGATGAGCCCAAATGTTACGATCGGAGCGGCTGAGGTCAACAGCAGGTCCGATATATCGTCCAAGTCGGTAGACAGACGAGATGGCAAAAATTGTGTGGTATAATCACGCTAAGAGAGTTGGCCAACGATACACAAGATTAGTATCCACCAGTGAGGAACTCTGACTCTTTCGTCGGCAGTGGCCAGCGTTATGAAAATCCCTTCAAGCATTGAATGTGAATCCTAGGAATCAACGCAAAACTTCTCTGTATTCGGGCCAGCTAGGTAGACAGACACCACTGTCTGCTCACCTCTCCGTGTATCGCTCGCTAACTCATGTAAAGCTACCTCTCACCACAGTGAGTTGGACAAAAACACCGCGAACATACGAGTACCTTCGCCCGACGAACAAATCTAACCACAATGTATTTCGCACACTGGATCTTTCCTTCTAGCACACAGTGTGTAGGCGGGCTTAACAAGTATCCCAAGTACTTTCTCTCCTTATTATGGAGTGGCCTGATCTCATGCACAGGGGGGTCAGTAGAAAAGGAAGAGGTTAATGAGATTCTGGTGCGGTGAAAAGTTATACCGCTAGTTATATGTGGTGGTTTGGGCGAAGTCTTTGCCCATGGTAAATGGAAGGGCGTGATCTCATTTACAGTGGGGTCGGTAGAAAAGAAATAAATTAATGAGTTTCTGGTGCGGTGAGAGGTTATACGGTTAATTACGCGGGATCTTGGTTACGGCTAATTGCGCGTGTGTGCCGCTTAGGCGTAACGCGCCCTGAAGAAGGAATAATTATTCCAGGGTATAGCGGGGCCTTCGATGGTGAGTGTGCGAAGTGTAACGCTTCAATACAGGTAGTACAACTTTTAAACAACGCAAACATAGTGCAAAGGCTCAAAACGACAAAGTCATTTGAATTGATCTAGGTATATAAGAACACACATATTTAGAAATATATATGTATATAGGTATGTATCTGGATATCTACCTCAAATTCGAAAATATGTATATACGAATGTAATGGAACGACAACAACGACCGTCGGGGCGCTCGGTGTAAATCTGTCTCCCAACATCTTGATTGGATTAAATTCCACTTATATTCTATGCACTTACTTATATATTGTACATAACTGAACACTGTCATCTGTCGAGAGAAAGCAATGGGCAGAACTCTCGAAACGAAATAGAGATCAGAAAAAATTGCTAATTAGTCCAGGTCGCAAGAACGTGGACTGTGCTCCATCCGAGCCTAGCCAACGGTATTAACCGGGGTAAGCAAATGCCTTACACCACGCGTGCCTAAAAAAAAAAAAAAAAAGAAGCAAAAACAGGGGTTTTTGTCGAGTCCAAACCTACGAACGTAGACTCTCAACCACCCATGACTGGTAAGCATCTGAGTGAGGCAGAAATGAACCTCCCTTTCTCTTGATCCAAACATTTATATTGGAGATCAATCCCTGCGTTCACCTGTCTTTAGCATGTGATTCCATCTGCCATTCTTCCAGAGTTGTCCTTGGTTGTACTTCGGTAACACTTCGACTCGTCGCTATCGATACCGCTGTCCTGCTGGTACGGTATTTCTATTGGGCTTCTTTACTAAGAAGGTGCTTCGTAGGTGGTTGCTCAAAAGGCGCTGCATACTCTTAACGCGTTGATTCAGTAAGATGCCTACGTCTTTCTTCTGTACGACTTCGGCTTCATGGAACCAGCTCATATTTGGGAGCAGTAGAGCATTATCAATGTCGCAACTCTTGCTTAGAGCAGTCTCCTCTTATGCTTTGGTCCGTGCATATTTGGCATGATTCTTGCCAGGGCAGCCGTTGTCTTTACTGCCTTCTTAGCTGCATACTGCAGATGTTGCTTAAAAGTTAGCGTTGCATCGATAGTAATGCCAAGGTAGTTCAACTTTGGCTTGAAAACTACCTCCTGATCGCCCAAGGTTACTCTTATAGTCTCCATGACTAGCCCGCTGCTGATGAGCACAACTTCTGTTTTGTCCTCTGCAGTTGTAGGCCCAGGTGTACTAGCTAGTTCTGAATCATACTGATAGCTTCATTATAGTTCTTCAACTCCTCAATGAGTCACATTGAACTGAAAGAGCTCCTGGGATTCATATCCTTAACTGGCTGGTTCTAAAACGGCGGTTTACATGGGCGCCGTGGCGTAAGTGGTTAGTGTGTCGGATCACTACGCATGAGGTTCCAAGTTCGAATCCCAGAAAACACAAAAAAGTTTTTTCACGGTCCCACCTCTCGCGAGCGTCTGACAAACAACCGAGGGTATTGTCGTCACGAAAAAACTTCTCAAATCGCCGTTCGGATTCGGCATTAAACTGTAGGTCCCTCCATTCGTGTGAAAAATATAACGCACACAACATGAGTGGTTGCGATAAGTTAGGCCCTGGCACTTTAAAGAGCTATTGCGCCAAATATTTGTATTTTGTTTACATTTTCGAGCTGATGGACTCCCTGAGATTCAGATCCTTACCTAGATAAGAGTGAAAAAGCAGACAAACATCTGATGTAGCTACAGCTAATTTTTTTCATGCCACTCAATGTGTACATTAGTGGAAAAGATTCACATCCAGTGAAAGGGTTGCTTCATCCAACTAAGCTATGTAGTTAGTAGTAGTTTTTATTTCAATATAAAAAAAGTACAAAATTTTTAATATAATCTAAAAGACTTGAATTAAGTCCGTCGGCTAGATTGGCAACTTACATACAAAGGGTTTTCCTAGTAGAAAATAGTAACTTATTACATTATTCGGTTTGTTTTTGCAATAAAATCTTTTTTAAAAACGTTCGATTAAAATTTGTTCTCTGTATTTCAATGCGGTTTTACAAAATTGATATAAACTATTCCAGTTCGATCCGTTTAGAATTTTTACGATTTCGTTCTCAGTGAGTATGTTTTTATTGAAGAAAGCTCTTCTATGCTCCTTAAAAATTGGACATATTCCCATGAAGTGCATTATATCCTCTCTCTGGGAAAGATTGCAGACAGAGCACAGTACTGGTAGATCATCCCTATGGGGGATATAGTTTAGCTGTAATACCTCCCCTCTTGCTTTGAATATCGTCGCTATTTGTTCTGTATTATAATCGCTTCTGAAATAGTTTCGTTGCTGTAAGTTATAATTCAGTTGACTGTATGTTTGTCTGTGGGTTGATGCTCTCGCGTTTTCAGTGTAGTCCTCTCGGATGCGTTCGTCCAATATTTGCAGTAGACGGTACAGTTGTGGTTTCCAAATTTGCAGGTTATTCGCTGAGATATCGACTGTTATACGCGCTTGTTCTGCTAACTCACCCCATTTCTCAAACCATATGATCTTTCTCTGTAGAGCATGTATAGTTATGCGTTTTGGAATTCGAGTATCTTCCATTGCCATTACCTTCAGTATATAGTCTACATGCAGCTTCAACGTAGTGATAAATACTGGTAGCGGTCCTGTCTCTAAGTGGCACATGTAGTTTGGAGTGTTATGTGGTAGCCGGAAGAGTCTTTTTAGATAGAACCGTAACAGCTTTTCCACCGTATCACACCGTCTCCACCCCCACACCTGCGCCGCGTAGCACATGATATTTTGCGCCGTTGCCAGAAATAGTTTATATTTGACATCTGCTACTATATACGGCGCATCAAAAATATTTTTCCACGCCATATTAATTGCCTTTTTCGAAGCAGATAACTTTTCTTCCAGATGTTTTTCAATATTTAGGTTACTTGTAATGAGGTAGCCCAAATACTTGTATTCCTTAACAATCTCGATACCTTCTCCCCTGTACGACCATACTTCGTTGTGAGCGTATCTTCCACCACCTGCTCTGAATATCATTATTTTTGATTTTTCGGTGTTGACTGTCAAGTTCCAGATACTGCAATAGTCGCTTAGTCTATTTGTCATGAGCTGCAGCGTTTGTGGCGTCTCGGCAAGAACTACTTAATCATTAGCGTACATTAGAACATTGACCTCTATTCCAGCAACTGTTATTCCACCCCCAATGAATTCGGTAATGTCATCTAAGAATAGTGCAAAGATGGATGGGCTTAAATTACAGCCCTGTTTCAATCCCATCTCTGTTGCAAACCAATCCGACAGTTGTTTTCCATCCCACACAGTAGCTTGTGTATCTCTGTACAGATCTTCCAGTATTTTCCCGAATTTAAGTGATAGCCCCGCTCTATACAACTTGTAGAACATTGCATTTCGATCAATAGTATCAAAAGCTACCTTGAAATCTATGAAAAAAGTATATAACTTCTTTCTTCGTCTGCTGTAGATATCCGCGATTGATGTCAGTGTAAAAATGTGATCCACTGTGGAGTAACTGGGTCGAAATCCGGCTTGGTATTCATTTATAAGATTCCGTGATTGAATCCAATGTTCCAAACGTTTTTGGAGTATGCTTGTAAATAGTTTCATGGAGGTGTTTAAAAACTAAATACCGCGGTAGTTCCCTGGGTCACTGATACTTCCTTTTTTGTGAATTGGAAAAATAATTGCCTACCTGAAGATATTCGGTACCTTTCCAGTTTCATATATGCGGTTAAATTCGTCCGTTAAAAGCGCTACAAACTCCGAGGTGCAGTTTTTATAGAACTCGAAAGGTATCCTGTCCGTTCCTGCTGCTTTATTATTTTTCGAGTGTTTTATGGCCTTCTCCAGTTCAAAGATGGATATTGGTCGATCGAGCGCGACATTCGTAGCATGTGGTCTAGCATATTGCATGGATCCTGATACTACCTGTGGATTGAGCAAGCTATTGAAGTGCTCTTGCAAAACGGCTATTGAGATAGTTGTACTGATCCGATGCTCCCCTACTTTAAGTTTGTGGATTAGTTTCCAGAAGTCGGCTGGTGTTCTGCTGTTAGCTATTTTGATTGCAACTCCTTCGCAGTAGCTTTTCTTCTTCGTTTCGCACAGTGTTTTATAAAGCCAGTTATTTTTTAAGTACAATTCCTTGGAAACCGTATCATTTTCCTTTCTGTACCTGTTTAGGAATGCAAAAGATCTATTACGTGCTTCTGCGCAGACTCTGTCAAATCATTTGTTCTGTTCTATTCCCTTTTTACTCGCAGATCTCCTCGCCACAGCTGACCTTTTTATTATTTGCTCTAGTTTTTCCAGGTCGGGCTCATTCGGCTGAATGCTGGTAGTACTCATATGATGGTCCATATTTTCCCTGAATCTGTTTCTATCTGCATCTCGCCAAATTAGCTTTGGTAATAGCTTCAAATATTCCACTTCTGCTGTTATGGGGCTAGATAATTGAAAGGTGATGACTATCGGCAGGTGATCTGAGAAGCATTGTGGTTCCACTTTAAAATTGGTGATGATTTCTCGCCAGTCTTCTGATGCTAAACAATAATCTATTACTGATGATCCTTGCACTCCTACAAAAGTAAATTCACCCATTGTGTCGCTTGGTGGTGTGCCATTTAAAATGCTGAAACCAAAGGAATTGGAAAATTCCACTAGTTTTCCACCCTTCTGGTCGCATATTTCATCTTTTGATTCCCTATTATTTTGTAATCCCTGTAATCTCCGAGACAAAGTACATTGCAAGTGCTGATAGATAGCATTGCATCATTGAGCTTTGTAAAGTCTGTGATCCATATATTGCAATTGAGGTAAACAGGAAAGATTTTAAGAGTCTTATCAGCTGTTTTTAGTTCTATAAACGTACAATTTGGCAAAGTCTTAAAGTCGCCCTGAAATTCTTCTAGTGTCAGCTTCACTCCAAATAGACAGCCCCCGCTTGCCCTCCCTTTATTAGCACTTTTAATCGCTGGTATCCACCTCAATCTATATTCCTTAAGTATTAAGAATATATTTCGCTATGTATCACTTTAATATGCACACTTAACAAGTTCTTTGCTTTGACCAAAGAATTGCAGAATTATGTAAAAGCATTTGGCGAGGGGGTTATATGATTTTGATTTTTATTTCCAAATACTGCATCTATGTAGAAACAAAATTGCCTAAATGGTGGTAAAAGTTGATCATCTATATTTAACAGTTGGCAGGCAACTTCTCAGGGGACTGTGACTATGCCAAAATTAATTAAATTTTATACAAACTTACCCGGTAACTGATCACACACTTTCAAACGCGGTTCAAATAATCTCTTTGGTGCATCTAAAATGGCTTTAAGTTAGAATATGTAACCACAAACTACGAATTCACCTAGTACCTCTCTGTCCCCCGATACCATTTATCACGATGGCGGTCAACAACAAGGAAACAAATTTAAAATTCCAAAACTTCATCATGGAGCATTCAAAACAACTGCAATACTTAGAGAAACCCGTCCACTGAAATTGCCCTTTTTATATATAAACAAAATTTGCTTTGGAAAATTTTTGTAATTTCCTCAAATTGCACTTGCAGATACTTTCGTTAGAAAAGTATCTCAAATATTTGCAGCACAAAGTAGTAAAATTCAGTTCCATTAAAGAACCGCATTCCGAAAATAGGTGATTTATACCCGAAGTGGATTACACTCGAATAGATAAACAAATTGGAATTTTGCAACTACCAAGTCTGGCAGATAAGATACTTTATTTATGGCCTCAAGTAGTGATAGTTGGGGGCTAAGGGATGACGACAGCGGAGCGCGTTCAAAAGACACAGTCCTCCTGTCCCTCTCTGTGTGTCTGGTTGAATGCAAAATAATTTATGTCACGTAACGAAATACTGCATTACGAGTGCAGTTCACTGGTATAAGGGGCTCAGATAGTGATGGTGATTATGAAGTTGTACTTAAGAATTTCCAACCACTTGAACCACCGATGCGGGTGTTAACTTCGAGAAAGGATTCAATATTAATTTGATTTATTTCGCTCGCTTGTCCCTAATTGCATTGCAATCGAAATCAATTTATCGAATTTGCTGCTCGAATAAAAGGTCCATTTGCCTGGAAGGTACCTCCTTAGATAGCGAGGGCTTTCCTCTGCGAGTGGAGAATAATCGTGAAACATAAATTTCACCACAAATTGATGAGCTCCGATGTGAGAATTTATTTTCCTGTGCGTTTGTCCTTCCTATTGTCCTGCAATTCAACCCTCGTACACCTGAGAGTGATGAATGACAGGGACGAATCGGAGTTTATATACGAGTAGGTACCTATATATATTTTTTTGCTCTGGAATCAGTTGGGGATGGTAGTTCCGAAGATATACTGTGATAGACGGGGTTTGGATGTCGAATTGTGTGTCATTGTCAAAGCGTTAAAGTTTGTGAAAGTAATTTATTAAAGTTACCTTGGCGAGTGGGTGGTTGGTTAGTTGGTTTGCCCCCTCACCTGCGGAACGTGAGTCCTTTGGCGTACTTTAAAGGAATTTAATTAGAGTGGAAAAAAGGAAACACAAACTCTGGTGGAGGAAATCAATTTGCAAGAATATTAAGAAAGTTTCGCATACGAAAAGGAGAGAAAGTCGACGACTCTTTAGTGTAAAATTGAGATTAAAAGACATTTTTGCAAGACTCAGTTAGGGGAATATTTTTTAAATGAAAAAATTTACATTCCAAAGGCGGGCATACACTTTCAATTTGCATCAAATCATAGGACAACTTCATAAGATATGCGTTGCGTAGCGGTTTGGCAGTGAATGAATATGACGTGGGTTAATTGAATCAGAGAGCTATTTTTACTTGACGCGGAAATTCCCGAAGAAATAACACAACTCCAACCCATGAAAGGAATTTAAATATAATAATCAAAGACGAGGCTTACCTGGCACCTCCAAACAAAGTATTTATGTGGAAGCCTCTATGTAACATGGCCTATATCGAAATAGACGATCTTATTGCGTACCTTTATATCTCCTTACCACAGTGGTCTTAGCCCAAAATACTCTCTGGATTTTTCCAGAATTCCATTCTAGTTTCGATCTCCTGATAATGCCAGCATTTGCTTGAATGTTATCAGGTTAATCCTCTCGAATTCTAATCGATATTCTTCTTCTTGTGGACATTGGTCTAATGTACATGTGTCGCTCTCTCCTCGTCTTCCAGGCACAGTCTGCAGGTATCATCTCCTAGAAGACCCATATTCAAATGCTATTGGAACTGACCAACCGTTCAAATGGTAGTGCATGCGATTATATGAAAATACAAGCGTTTCACTCAGCTGAGGCCTACCAACTCCTACTATCAATCTTCACACGGTGACCGCTGAGTACCGAGTATCTTGGTCGGAGATAGGGTTATCAATCCATTTGGAAGATTTTTGGTGGCAGTAGATGAGAACAGTGTGTTGAATATCGATCGCCACTGCACCTGCTGTTCATCGATTTTGAGAAGGCGTTCGATAGTGTCAACAGGGAGTTTATTTGGCGTGCCTTACGCAGGAGAGGCATTCCCGATAAACTAATTGCTATTATCAAAGCTACATATGAAGGCTCCAAATGTCACGTTCTGCACAGGGTGAGGTTGTCTCAGGAATTTGAGATCCAAAGTGGGGTAAGACAAGGATACAGATCCTTTCACCAATATTATTCCTATTGGTGATTAGCGATGTGCTTCATGCAGCTTTGTCGACGGGAAACGGAGGAATTCGATGGACTCTTACATCTCAACTGAAACATCTTGACTACGCACACGATGTATGCTTACTCTCACACAGAATTATGGAGGAGATTTGAATGGACATGTTGGGAAGTCAAACGAAGACTATGAAGACTGCCATGGAGGACTAGGATAGGGCACCAGGAACCTTCTAATATATCTATTTATATTACGCCAGTAATATCCGAGTCAAGATTCCGCTTAAGACTGTCTCTATTCGTTATATTGATTACATATATATTATACATTCTCCTGCTTATAACTAATGCGTTAGTTTAGATTAAGAAAGAGAGTGGGAGAGCTAAAGAGAGTGTGGAGTGAATATACCTAATACATATCACATTCCTGGTGAAGGCATCCTAAGCATGTGCAAATCACATGGTCTTATCGTGTTAAATAGCATGTTCATCAAACAAAGTCGACACCTGATCACTTACAGCAGTCGTGCAGATGAAACTCAGATTGACTACTATTTGATAGCCAGTTTCATGAAGCCTCGGGTAAAAGATTGCAAAGTGATCCTGGGAGAGGCAATCGTTCGGCAACACCGTCTCCTGCTGACAGAAATTTTTATGAAAACACAGAAGAAAAACAAACAAACAAGGGTCTCTGAGAAAATCAAGTGGTACAATCTGGACAAAGAAAAAGGCGAGGCTTTTGTTTTCGTAATGAAAAATTACCTCACTCACACCATCAACGGAGCTGAGGATGAAGAGTGCAGAGCACAAAATTTGTGGGATTCCCTACAGCGAACTTGCTTATAGAAGACCAAATCACTGGTAGGAGCTTTAAAAGGCCACTAATCAACACGCCAAAGAAACATGGTGGTGGAGTGATGAAGCTAAGAATGTGATAAATGAGAAGAAAGCGGCTTTCAAAGCTTGGTCGAAGTGCACCTCTAATAATAGTGACGAAAAAGTTCGCCTCGAAATGGAATACAGAAGTTGCAAGAAAAAAGCGAAGAAGAAGTGCGCCCAGCTTCAAGCAGAGAGTACGGAGGCCCTGTATCGGGAGCTGGAGAAAATATCTTCCCCGGTTGCTGATGCAAACCGGGCTATCCAGGAGCTGTGAAGACACAATATGAACAAGAGCTCAACCATCTTCAAAATAGCCGCCCAAAGAAGGAGGAATGCTCAGGAGATTCGTTCGACAAAGTTCATTAACAATGCTGATGGCCAGCTTCTTGTGGATGACGACAAAATTCTGCAGAGGTGGCGGCAGTATTGTGAAGAACTTTTGAATGAACAGTTTCCCCGCCTATACTTTCCAAGAGCCACCCCTTACTGTGAAGAAATACTCGGCATCACAGTCGAAGAAGTTAGTGAGGCGGTCAAATACTACAAAAAACGAAAAGCGGTTGGGCCAGACGAGACACCCTCTGAGTTCTGGAAAAAGATGAGAGACATCGGGTTCAGATGGCTCAGAATTCTCATCTTCAAATTTATGAGAGGCTATCCAATGCCAAATCAATGGAGGCAAAGTTACCTTCTCACTGTATACAAAGGGAAGGGTGATACGCCAATCTGTGATAACTACCGTTCGCTCAAGCTGATGTCAAACACCGTGAAGATCGTTGAGCTGGTATTAGGTGACCGACTGCGAAAAATAATACGGCTATCTGATGATCAGTGCGGGTTTGTCTCGGGTAAATCAACCACAGATGCAATGCAAAGTATGAGGATCATAATGGAAAAACATCGTGATTCCTTAAAAGATTTACATATTGTATTGGTTGACTTTGAAAAGGCATCCGACAGACAACCGCGAGATCTGATATGGGTGGCGGTAAGACATCGAGGGGTTCCAGAAACCTATGTACAGATGATCATGGACATGTACGAAGGAGTAAAGACAAGAATAAGATAACCGAAGAGTTCCCAATCAAAGTCGGGGTGCACCAGGGAAGCGTCTTAAGTCCTTTGCTCTTTATTACAGTCCTTGATTATCTGCTTGAAGGTAAAATGATGAACCCCAAGGTACATCAGTTATTGTTTGCTGACGATGGGGCCATCATAAGTGAGGATCCTACATCCCTGCAACGAGCACTTGATGTGTGGGTGGACGCTCTGGAGGGAAATGAGTATCGCGTTAGTTCAAAAAAGACAGAGTACTTGTGCTGCCAGTTCTCTGATCCACTCAGGCCTTTCCAGACATTTATTTGAATGGAACAGTGCTTCCCAAGTTCGAAAATTTCAAATATCTGGGATCTATGATCAATAGCAAAGCAACTTGTGATGAAAACATCAATCATCGTGTAAGCGTAGGGTGGATGAAGTGGTGAGAAAATTCCGCTATCTTCTGTGACAGAAAAATTCCCCCTAAGTTGAAAGAAAGGCTCTACACCGCAGTTGTACGTTCAGCGCTCACATACGGTTCACAATGTTGGACGATGTACAAGAAGTATGAGAGTAAATGAACGGCAGCTGAGATGAAGATGCTTCGCATGACAGCAGGAGTGATATAGCTTGATCGAATAAGAAGTTCGAAGATCCGTGGAAGCTTTCACATCAAGGAAACCATCGTACAAAAAATAGAGCGCGACCGGCTCAGCTGGTATTGCCACGTTCAAAGAAGAGATAATTTGAACCCTGTTAAAAAGGCAATTTCAATGCCTACAAACGCCTGGATCAGACAAATGCGACGACAACGGCATTTCGTAGGCCTCAGTAACCGAGTGATCCAAAATCGGCAGGCCTGCCGATATTTTCTGAGGTCAAATAGGCGAACCCCACAGGCGGACCAGTAGAAATGCAGTGAAGTGGGAGGGTTATGATCCCTTATTTTCGGATCATAACATCGCTGATAAAAGGAAGAAGAAGCAGAATGTGGAAATACCATCGTTTCATAGGCATGAACAAAAAATAACACCCGGTCCCTCTACAAGAAGGCCCCATTCCGACGAGCTAGTTCGAGCTAAAGCAAGCATGCCTACGCTGCAGAGGACCTGACACCCTTCCGCCTTTGCTGCCCGGACTGGCTCAAGGAGCCATGTGGCTTTGAGTCCGAAGCGTGGCTATAGAAGGGAGGAGGTTTATCAATGGCCGTGTGAAAGACCTCGCATTATTACGTTCGCTGCAGAGGAGGATAGTTAGACACTTCAGTTAGGCAATTTTAGGATTTTTTTTTTTTATATATAATTAGCGCGCACCCAAAGCGTTATGGATATCCTCAACGTGTTTACGCACAGTGCGAGCATTGGAAAGTATAGATAGAGGAAGGAGGGGAGAGAGAGAGAGAGAGAGAGAGAGAGAGAGAGAGAGAGAGAGAGAGAGAAAGAGAGAGAGAGAGAGAGAGAGAGAGAGAGAAAGATTCTGGCGTATTGGTTTCTGAAGCTCAGTTGCTTATGCTTCAGAAAAACTCCGAGGGTGGCGTCCAGATAACTGTGAGATTTTTATTATTTTTCGTCTTTGCTTCTGATTCACAATATTTTTTTCCCAATAACCAATGTCATAGGCAAATCATCGACAATAGAGCGAAACATTTTTCCTGCCATATGACCGAGCTACTGCCAGTGTTATGCCTTCGCAGTAGTGTCCACACAAGCTTTCGCAATTGATAGGACTGACTTTATATATTTCATGAGAAATAAATAAATGCTTGCTGACATCAGGATTTGAACCATGAACTATTAGCGTGACAATTGACGACGTTACCAGTACACCATTGCCACCCCCAAATAGGGGGGTTTCGAGCTATCACCTTTTATTTTACTTCGTTACAAGTTTTCATTAAAAAAACATTTTTTGAAATCCGTTCATACACAGGCTTACATTTTGAAAAACGCTATTTTACAATATGTTTACTAGAAATTGTGTAAATTTGTGTTTAGGAAATATCTAGGGACTGACTTCTTCTAGAAACCGTTCAAACAAAATACAAAACCTCCCCAACTTCTTACGGGCGTTTCATTTAAAAACACAGATTTTAAATTAAAACACTGAAAACTCAACACCCACTTTATTAGTGCGGCGTTAATTCATAAAGGACCGTAACCCTTCTGTATGTGTCTTGAGCCCTTCGATACCGGTTATGATGTCATCTTTGCTAGAAGTTTTGAAGCGTGTCCCTGAATTCGGTGCACGGTTTAGCTTAGTCTGATTTGGAGCACCTTGTCCGCGAATACACGGTTCAAAACCATAGAGAAATGCTTCTTCCACCTCCTGATCCGAAGTAAGCCGGAATCCATCTAAGCCTTTCACCGGATGTTGGATGAATTTGTGTGAGATATTGTATATGTATTTACCGCACTCGAAATGTTGGTCATCGGTGACACTGAAAATGTTGACTTGCTGTGGTAAATGAAAGGAGCTACGCACTTCTTCAATAAGAATGATAAGATGGCTTTAAATTATATGTTCAAGTCTTTATCCTGGAGAGGCTTGTCGATTTCTCCCCGGGATGCTTGTCTGAAGCAATCTTTAACTCTCAATACGACCAGCTGAATTTTCACGTCACATGAATGCCAAAAAAAAAGTCAAAACTTTATAAAAACATTTTTATAACATAACTATGAACAACAAGTTGGTATTTTACTAAAAATTACTTATAAAATCTAGGAACGTACACTTTAACGATAAACAATCTGGCAGTGAGGTAAATAAGTAGCACGCCAGTCTGAAGTCATAGACGAACTCACATTTGGAGAAACTGCAAACAGAAAGCAAAACAGATAAAGTATCTCACATCCGTCACTACCGAAAGGACAGAAAAAAGACCCACCTCGTGTACATTAAAATGGTACACTTGAAGGTACACAGCACTCCGAATGGCCTCTTCACCTCTGCCTTCTGTCCGTTGACCATATTTTGGTTGTACCCATCGTATCGTCTCCAGCAATGGTTCGTATCTCCTGACACGAGGAAGATGTGTGCACATGGAAAAAACGAAAGAAAGAGCAACACGCACAGTCAGCAGAAAACAGCAAAAAAGTCAACGAGTTCCGTTTATACTTCTTGTTTGACCGGTATTGCCAGCACCACCAGCACCACTGGTTCGTCCTTGGGCACTTGCACCGCCGAGGAGAAAGCAAAAACTTAGCAGGGCGAAAGTCAAAAGGAAAATCGTTGCTACACCACCGCACACTTTTCCCATTTTGACTCTAGCTGGCTACAGTCATGCACTGAGAGATGGATCCCCTAGCTTTGGGGCGGATTCCGAGTTTTTTTTTCTCATCTCGTTTTGTCGTGATATGCTGAGAGGGTGGCTGATGATGTGTCAGGGTCACATAAATAGGCGGCGGCCCCCGATTAGTGTTTTCGATTCACCTAGTTCCACACATTGGCCCCCAGTAGTCGATTGGATTTATTTACAAAAGCTTTTCGCAGTGTTGACTCCTTAGTATGGGATGGGAGCACTGTGTGCGCACTATCAACATAAGATTTCTGCTGGATTGGAGAGCAAACTACAAACACATCGAGCCGTATGAATGGAAGCAGAAAAGCGGAGCTTAAATGGCAGTAGTGCAGGTTGAATTGGATTGCGACATCAATTGGTATGGCATTGATCTCGGCGAGAATGTGGTTTTGTTTTGTCTTTCGGCGACAGTAAATGGAATGGAATTCGAAAGAAGATCAAGTTGATGACGATGGTGCTGTTTAGGAAAAGTAGCTGGATTTTGGCAGCACATTTGAGATACGTTGAGTGGTTTCTGTTTGACAGGTTCTCGTTTCCAAGTGTTATTATATCCTTCACGAGTGATAGTAACGATACGAGAAGAACTGAGAAAACAAGAAGGGAGCAAATGGAATGATATCCTTCAACTGGCACAGGTGAAAGAACTTCTCGGAAACCAGAAAAGAAGTAGAACCTGCCTAAGACTTCGCAACTTGACAGGCATGCATACTCAAAGAGCACCTTAGGGAAATAAGAATAGCAGGGAGCGGATTTGTAGATTGTGCAGGGACCAGGTACAGCAAGTGGGGAAATAAGAAGAAGAAGAGATGGCTAGGTGGAGTCATCTCACCTCTACTATGGCTAATAGTCATGAATAAAATCCTTTTATGCTTAGACAGAGAAAGAATTAAAGTAGTTGGGTATGCGGACGACATGGTGATTTTAGTGTAGGGACTTTTTCCTCCCGTGATAAGTGAGATTATGGAGAGTGCTCTAAGTAAAGTCACCGCATGGGTCTGAAAGTGTGGACTTGGAGTCAACCCAAATAAAACTGAACTGATGCTTTTCACCATAAAAACCAAAATACTCGAATTCAATCTTCCTCGACTAAACGATCAGATACTCTCCTTATCTTCCAGTGCTAAGTACCTACTAGTTATTCTAGATCCTAAACTTAAGTGGAAACCAAACATAGACGAACGAGTAAAGAAAGCCTGTATAGCCTTCTATGCCCACAACAGAACCGGCCTGCAACCAAAATTGACCCTGTGGACGTACACAGCCGCAGTACGCCCAATCCTTACCAACGGGTCGATAGTATGGTGGCCGGCTCTTAAAAAAGCCTATAACATAACCAAACTAAATAAGGTGCAAAGAGCAGCATGCATAGGTATCACAGGCGCCCTATGGTCAACTCCGTCAGACGCTCTAACAGTCCTGCTACACCTTTTACCCCTAGATCTACATATCACAAACATCTCAGCGCACAGCGCAATCAGACTCATAGAGTCCAAGTGTTGGATTGCGAAATCCTATGGACACAGCAATATCCTAGATTCCCTACCAGGAGAACCCGTATCGACTCCAACAGACTACATCATCCCCACATTGAACTTCACAAAACGTTTCGATGCACAATTCCCTACAAGAAAAGATTGGCAAGATGGTCACGTGACCAGTGGTTTCGATCCAACAGTCTACACCGATGGGTCAAAAATGGACTGTGGGGTTGGTGCGGGTGTTTTCTCGGAGTCCCTGAACATCACAAGATCGTATAGACTCTCGGACGCTGCCAGCGTCTTCCAAGCGGAATTATTCGCCATTCGCGAAGCCTGTCACTAAATCAAGTCACACACAAATACACTACCAAACCAAAGAATCGCTATTTTAATTGATAGCCAAGCTGCTGGTGGGCAAAATCGCATCATCACCTCCTCGCGGTGCCCGCTGGATAACTATCTGATAGTGAACTAACGATGAACGTATGCCGAGTCTGACGATATATGTGCAGCTGCGTAAGCACATCTGGGTGACCTCAGCGCGCATATGTCTAGCCGGACGAGGCATCTCTTGTTGACCTGATTGGCTGAAATATGCGTCTCAGAAGTCTAGCAAGAGCTCCTCAGAAGGAGGATGTGCGGCAGATGAATTCTCTCGATGGAATCAACGGTGATGTCTACAGACCAGCGGATACCTTACCGGAGCTACTTCGACATATTTGGATCTGAGGTCTGTAAGGATTTGCAATACTACGTCAGGGTATTGAAAAAGAGATGGTGGCGGATGAACCCTTTATGGGGAAACGGCAGCGCTCATATCCCCGAAGTGGGTTACTGACATCGGTGTATCCGGCCTCTTGTCCTAGGGGTACAAAAAAAAGGATCTGGCCCTCCAGGTTGGGGGTTGTGCCGTCGGATTAACTTTCCTACCACGTAAAAAACCTTTGGTTACGAAGCAACCAACAGCCTCGGATATGGATGATCTTACTGTTGATGACCCATGCAAACGTAAAAAGGACAACGATCTTCGTGTCTGCACATGGAATGTTAGGTCCCTCTACAAACCACGTGCAGCCGAACAACTTGCGGAAGCCCTAGAGTGTCTCAAAGCAGACATTACCGCCATCCAAGAAGTGCGATGGGATGGGCCGGGCAAAAGGAGTATGAAAAACTGTGACATCTACTACGGCGATTGCTACAGACAACAAGGACAGCGTCTATTCGGGTGCGGATTTGTCATTGGAGGCAGACTTAGGCAAGAAGTTTTGAGTTTCCGGCATGTGAACGAGCACCTCATGACTATCCGTATCAAGGCTAAATTTGCCAACATTAGCCTAATATGCGTTCACGCCCCTCACGAGAAGAAGGACGACGCGTCAAAGGATGACTTCTACCAGCTCTTGGACAAGACGTATGAGCAATGCCCTAGCCACGACGTTAAAATTATCCTAGGAGACTTTGGCGCAAAGCTAGAGAGAGAGGAAGTCTTCAGTAGCATGGTCGAAAAGCACAGCCTGCACGACATCACATCCAGCAACGGACTCAGGCTAGTCGACTTTGTGGCGGGGCGAAACTTTGTCGGAGCTAGTACGCGGTTCCCACGTCTCGATATTCACAAAGGAACATGGCTCTCCTTTGATCGAAAAATCGTCAACCAAATCGATCACATTGCGATCGACGCAAGGCACTCTTCCAGTATTCTGGGTGTCCGGACTTTCCGAGGAGCCAACGTGGACTCGGATCACTACCTAGTTGTAGCCAAGGTACGGATGCTGATATCCAGAACGGAGCGAAATCAACGGAATGCTGTGAGAAAAATTGACGTCGAAAAGCTACAATCGCAATAGACCGCCAGAACCTTTGCCGATCGTATTTCTTCTAATCTCAATCTTAGTCCTATGCCGCCAGCAGCGAATGCGGAAGACCAGTGGCAGCGTTGCCAAAAAGCCATCGGAGATGCCGCCTCTGATGCACTGGGTTTCTCTCGGCCACCCAACGAAACCCCTGGTTTGATGGGGAATGCCGGCAAGCACATGCAGCAAAACAAGAGGCGTACAAAGCGGCGCTGCATAGAAGGACTAGAGCTGCTTACGAGCTTTACGTGCGCAGAAGAAAAGAGGAACATCGACTTCTCAGAAAGAAGAAAAAGGAGCATTGGAAGCGCTCGACCGAGGAGATTGAGAGACTCTATTGCAGGAATGATGTTCGAAAATTTTACTAAAAGGTAAAACTAACATGCCAGGGTTTCAAAGCCAGAACAGAAACCTGCAGGGACGAAAGTAGCAACATAGTAATAGAATCGCAGTCGGTGCTAAGGATATGGAATGAATACTTCTGCAGACTGTTAAACGGCAATGATGACCAATATTCCGCTGTCAGGCAAATTGAGCCATTCAACAGTGACGATGATAGTCAAGATTTCCGTCAACCCGATCAGAATGATGTGAGGATTGCGATATATAAACTCAAACCCAACAAAGCTGCTGGAGCCGACGGCCTTGCCGCTGAACTTTTCAAGGCAGGAGGAGATGAGTTGGTAAGGAGCATGCACCAGCTCATCTGTAAAATCTGGTCAGACGAAAGTATGCCCGATGAATGGAACCTCAGCATCGTTTGCCCGATCCTGAAGAAAGGAGACCCTCTGAACTGCGAAACTACAGACGTATAAGTCTCCTAAATATCGCATATAATATCCTGTTTGCCGTATTATGTGAACGCCTAAAACCGATCGTCAACAACCTGATAGGTCCTTCACACTACGGCAGATCTTGGAAAAAACCCATGAATATAAAATCGATACGCACCACCTTCTCATCGATTTCAAAGTTGCCGATGATAGCGTGTGTAGAGACGAGTTATACAGAGCCATGCCTAGTCTTGGCATCCTTGCCAAGCTCGCCCGTTTGTGCAGAATGACGATGGAGAACTCTCGCTGCTCCATCAAATTCGGTAAAAAACATTACCGAACCGTTCGATGTCAGGAAAGGTCTTAGACAAGGTGACGCGCTATCATGCGATCTCTTTAACATTGTACTTGAGAGATTTGTACGAAACTCACAAACCAACCCCGGAGGTACAATCTTCTTCAAGTCTGTACAACTACTCGCTTATGCCGATGACATTGACATAATCGGAAGAACTCAGCGGGCCGTCAATGGGGCATTTACGAGTATCGAGATCGAGGCAGCAAAGATGGGTTTAGCGGTCAATGAAAGCAACACAAAACATATGCTGTCTACAAAAAAGGACACCCAACATCGGCGTCTTGGACAGAACGCCACAATAGACAGATATAATTTTGAGGTAGTAAGGGATTTTGTCCACTTAGGCTCTATGGTCAGCTCCGCAAATGACATGAGTGGAGAGATCACACGGAGAATTACTCTTGCCAATCGTTGTTTCTATGGGCTAAAACGGCAATTAAGTGGCAAAGCCCTATCTCGAACTACTAAGGTAACTCTTTATAAGACATTAATCATCCCAGTCCTGCTGTATGGCGCAGAGGCATGGGCTTTGAAAAAACCGGATGAGGATGCCCTTGGTTATTTCGAGAGAAAAGTTCTTCGAGCGATCTTTGGTCCCGTCTGCATAGACGGTGAGTGGAGGAGAAGGTACAATGCTGAACTATACAGCCTGTATAAGGACATCGACTTAGCCAGAAGAGTTCACATACAGCGACTAAGATGGCTGGGTCATTTAGAGCGGATGGAGCCCAACGTTCCCGCCAAGAAAGTATTCGAATCCACCCCGGACGGACGGCGCAGTAGAGGACGACCTCGCGGTAGGTGGCGCAAACAAGTGGAGGGGGACCTCAACCAACTTGGCGTGCGCAACTGGAGGCAGCTGGCTCGTAGCCGTGCTGGCTGGAGAGGTTTGTTGGTAGAGGCCCAGGTCCACCCGGACTGCAGCGCCATCTAAGTAAGTAAGTAAGCCAAGCTGCTATCAAAGCCATTGCCCCGGAAACCATTTCCTCGAAATTAGTACTAGAATGCCGACATGAGCTGGCCTCGCTAGATTTCCAATGCATGGTGACCCTAGTCTGGGTTCCAGGCCACAGCAGCGTTGATGGCGACGAACGTGCTGACGAAATGGCCAGCGAGGCTCAGCCCTCCACTGCTTACTTGCGGAACTTGTGCACATCACGCTCGGAGCAATTAAGGCAAACATCTCCTCAATCTTTCTTAGAAAAGCTAACCTAATGGTCTAGGTTAACGAACTGCGTCATGTCCAGAAAGATCTGGCCTAGCTACAATAAGACCAAACTAAACGCCCTATTGAACAGAACGCGCAAAAACATTTCCCGATTTTGAGGAGGCATTTAATAGTGTCAACAGGGAGTTTATTTAGCGTGCCTTATGCAGGGGAGGTACGAGATAATTTAAGTGCTATTATCAAAGCTACATTTGAAGGCTGCAAATGTCACGTTCTGCACAGAGGCAGGTTGTCTGAGGAATTTGATATCTAAAGTGGGGTAAGGTAAGGTTCGATGAGAACATGGTGCAGAACAGGCACGGCAGTTGGGGTAAGTTGGGGAGAGCTGAGACACATTACCAGAAAATGTACACGATGGAGCGTAGGCGTAGTAGAGACCCTATGATCCACAAGGGAATGCAGGACATAAGTAATGTAATTGAACTCTATTACCTTTATGACAAGCCGAGTCGGATTTTCACAACTCTTTTCGTTCAGTTTCGATCACTCTTAGCAAACATTTTCTCAAAATGTAAATTTTAGAAACCTTAGCGAATTTCGGAGCGCCAGTGATCCTACAAGTTTATTCATTTTCCTAATTAGATACAAGCGAACTGCAGATCAAACTCATAATGCGAGCCACATTTTTACAAATGTTTTCGAACATTGTGTAGTACTCTTGACATACATTTTCCCAAAATGGATTCACCTTCAGCGTAGCGCTTTAATCCGATCCTATTCGTCACCCATTGCGCCGAACTCACTCACCCCATTCCAAGCATGCGGTTGAAATCTATTTTTACGTTCCAAATAAACAGAAACTTTAATCAAATCTAAATCAAACGATTAAGTGCTCCATTCATGCCCACACAAGCAAATAAACAATACTCGACCACTATTGTCGCAAAAGGCCCCTTTTGGAGCACCAGCAACCACTGCCACCACCGCGGGGTGGGTGCTTGTAAATCTCGCTGCGTAGTGTGCCGGCTCCAGCGAATAACCAAATCAAAACTAATTTTCCAATTGCGCTGATTTATTATCATCATCAGCATCGATTCCAGAGCTGAGTGTCATCCTACTGGGATGTGGCACCAGTTTGTTTGGGATTCGATTCGATTCGGGTTGTTGAAGGTGGTTCGAACAATTTTTTTTTTTTTACCAAACGCGGGGATATGAAAAACTTTTACCAAATTGTTGTGATATTCTATTTGCTATGCTTCTGTTGTGAGCTGAATGACGGAGGTCAGTGAGTGGGGATTGGTTTGGCGGATTAATTAATTTAAACAAAAATATCTATATATTCTGCACTTTTGGGTTTTTGGATGCCGCGTCTGTTAACACAACAGCATGGAGTGCACAATGCTGGAAGAAGCACAATACCGGATCGATACAGCTGCCTGATGGAGAGTTTAGGCGACCATTTGGGATATTGTGTAGTTTTCAATGTTTTTTGTGGTTTCCACCGGTGTGAGTAATTAAAGCAGAAAACCTTTCTTTTTGAAATTTGATGTGTAAACGGCGGAACTATAAAAGCAAATACATCGTACACATCGCTTGAAAATTTTGTTTTCATGGTATTTGCATATTTTTTATTATCTTTATAGGTACAGTACTTGCGAGTTCATTTTCGATCTGAGGCTGTCGAGACACTTTACGTCGTTTACCGATTGTGACGTTGTACGCTGTAATGAGACGTTCCGGATGCCATGGGACTTTTGGACACCATAAGGGGGTAGCTGTTGAGTTCACTTTGTCTAATAGATACTCGTGACTGTGCTATAGAGATTCGTAGATACTCTTTTAAATTTTACACTCTTTCTAACAGAAAATGTGTTTATGTGTTCAATTAAAAGCAATTAAGTGAAGGCAATGTGGGCGGCAACGTTTTTATATTTTCCAGAGGACCTACAATTTAAGTAGTTCAGTACCCCGCGCCGTCGGCCACAAAGAAGAACCTTTGCTCTTAAGGGTTCTCTGAACTTGAGCTCATGTGGATATGAATGACATTATCAGTAAGATACCATATGCTTAGTCCTGACGTTTGGGTGAGACTGAAAATGTCCATTAAAATGAAAAGCATCTTCCTTACATTGTCTGTGGAGCCGAAGTTGGATCTCGAAATCCTTTATTAAGGATACATACGTCTCTTGTGTAAAGGCAGTTAAAAGGCTATTCAAAATCGATGAAAGGTAACTCAAGTGATGATCTGTATTGAAAGTAATGCTCATCGCTGATCTTTAAAGTATCGACGCAGATAAACTCAACGTTACTTAATGCTGTACCTTACCCTCTTAGTAGCGAGTGCTTCATCAATGGACAGTGCGTTACCCACAGGCATAACAAAATTGCGGAAATACGAAGGCACCCATATACAATACGGAATATGATGCCATACGCTGTGAAGGTTTAGCTCTACGGCTTTAACAGGCTTACGATAGTACTCCTCTGTCTGGCATCTTTATATGACTTTGCATTTGTTACCTTTGTAAGGATGGACAAGCAATGTCCTAAAGACGAAGTTAAAATCGTATTGGGCAATTTCAACGCCAAAATAGAAAAGGTGGACGTCTTTGGCAGGGTAGTCGGTAAGCATACCCTACACGACACCACATCTGATAACATACTAAGGCTAATTGATTTCAATGTGGAGCAAAATGTCACCATAGCAAGCACATGGTGTGCTCATGTCAATACTCATAAGCAGACATGGCGGTCCAATAATCATGTAACGATCATATTGCGATCGACGCAACACATGCCTCCAGTATTATGGATATCCGGAAGCTTTACCCAAAGGTAAAAAGAACGTGTCAGAGAAGTAATAACCGTACCGAAATCTGACGCGATAAAAATAAAAACTTCGTAGTAGAATCACAGTCGGTGCTGAGAATATGGAAAAACTACTTCTGCAGACTGTATAACGGCGACGAAGATCAACATCCCGCTGTCAGGCAGACGATGATAGTCAATATTTCCGTCTACCTGACCAAAACGAAGTGAGGATAGCAATATCCAAGCTAAAATCCAACAAGGCTGCTGGACCTGACGGCTTACCGGCCGAACTTTTCAAGGCAGCTGGGGATGAATTGGTAGAGTGCATACACCAACTCATCTCTAAGATTTGGTCAGATGAGTGTATGCCTGATGAATGGAATCTCAGCATCGTCCGTCCGATCCACAAGAACAAGGAGACACCCTCAACTGCGCCAACTATGAAGGCATCAGTCTCCCCAACATCGCATATAACATCTTTTCTGCGATATTGTGTGAACGCCTGAAACAATCAACAGCCTGATTGGCCACTATCAGCGCGGTTTCAGGCCAGGAAAGTCCACCATCGAACAAATTTTCACACTTCGCAGATCCTGGAGAAAACTCAAGAAGTCCAAATCGATACTCACCATCTCCTTATTGAGAAGAGCTATATAGAGCCATGTCTAGTTTTGAGATACCTGCCAAACTTGGTCGTTTATGTAGGATGACCATGGAGAACGCTCACTACTCCATCAAGGTCGGTAATGACCTCACCGAGACCTTTGATGTCAAAAAAGGTTTTAGACAAGGTGACGCGCTGTCATGTGTCTTCTTTAATATTGTACTTGAACGGATTGCGCGGAACTCACAAGCCAACACCGGAGGCACAATCTATCACAAGTCCGTACACCTGCTTGAATACGCCGACGATATAGACATTATCAGAAGAAGTTAGCGGGCTGTCACCGGTAAGTTTGCAAGCATTGAGGCGGAAGCGGCCAAAATGGGTTTAGCGATAAACGAGGGCAAAACCAAGTATATGCTGTCAACAAGAAGGGAAAGCCAACTCCGACGAATTGGACAAAACGTCACAGTGCGCAGCTATAACTTCGAGGTAGTAAGGGACTTTGTCTACCTTGAAAATAAATAAATATTTGGCGCAACAGCTCTTTAAAGTGCCAGGGCCTAGCTTCTCGCAACCACTCATGTTGTGTGCGTAATATTTTTCACACGAATGGAAGGGACCTACAGTTTAGTGCTGTATCCGAACGGCGATTTTGAGAAGCTTTTTCGAGACAACAATACTCTCGGATGTTTGTCAGACGCTCGCGAGAGGTGGGACCGTGAAAAAACTTTTTGGTGTTTTGTAGGATTCGAACTTGGAACCTCATGCGTAGTGATCCGACACACTAACCACTTACGCCACGGTGCCCACTCACTTTTGTCTACCTTGGCTCTGCTATAAATTCTACAAACAAGATCAGCGCAGCTTATAAGGCAATTCAACAGTAAAGCCCTATCTCGAACAACTAGGGGGACTCTATATAAGACCTTGATCATCCCAGTCCTGCTTTACGGCGCTGAAACATGGACTTTATTAAAAGAGGATGAAGATATCCTTGGTCGCTTTGAGAGAAGAATTCTTCGTAAGCTATTCGGTGCCGTTTGCGTTGACGGGTTTTGGAGGAGAAGATTCAATCACGAACTATACGAGCTGTACAGCGACACCGACCTAGTCAAAAAACTGCGTATTGGACGTCTGAGATGGATAGGACATGTAGAGCGAATGGACACCAACGCTCCGGCCCACAGAGTCTTCGAATCTAATCCCGAGGGACGACGCAGTAGAGGGAATCATCGCCGTAGGTGGCGCGCATTAGTTGGAGGAGACCTCGACCAACTAGGAGTGCGCAACTGGAGGCAATTAGCTAAAGACCGAGCTAAATGGAGAGGCTTGCTGGTTCAGGCCCAGGTTCATCCCGAACTGTAGCGCCACCTAAGTAAGTAAGTAAGGAGTTGTGTTCTCCTTCTCTGGAAATGTTCTCTCAGTACCTCATAGTCCAGTGTGCATCTACTTCGGACTCTTTGCTTTCACCTCCGCATTCTGAGACAGTCTGCTTGCATACTGCCGATGTAGTCATTCCACCAGTACACATTTGTTCTTCCATTTCCGTGGCATGGTTGCGTCGCATCTTCGGGATAACGCCCTCGTAACCTCTTTAGTTTGTTCTTCTGCTGTACCTCTTGCTATGTCCATGTTGTTTAGCGTGTACTCGAGCGTTTTGGTGTCTACGTCTTTTGTTTTCCAGCCCAGTGTACTTTTGGAGGGGGTTTACGGTGCTGCGATTTGTGCAGTTCTTCGGTTTAGAATATGGTGGCCTAGTGGTCACTGTTTGTGTACAGGTCTGAGACTTGCCATTTCATCCTCTTCGCTACGACTCTGCTGGCGAACGTCAGGTCGATGAAGGACGGTGCTCTCCCGTTTTCGAAAGGGTTTTTATTGCCTCGGCTTAGTAGCACTAGAGCCATGCTGTGAAGAGCTTGATTTTTGCTCAATTGAGACTTCATTTAGACGGGCATTTTATTTCCTTATCTTTTCGTAGAAGACTGTCAGTACTATGATGAGCCTGAATGTTCTATCGTCGAGCAGCAGAATAATTCTAAAGCCGACCAAAGTTATTGGGCTAGGTTTAGGTTTACTAAAATTATGAAACTAGTATCTGCTCTGAAGTCCCACCTCAATCAATTTTATGGGAAATCCATGGACTCGTTTCCGATGTAAAACTTCTCTCTTTAAATATATTCGTTACACTTCAAAATAGTTATTGTGAAAATATCGTTTTTTCATTGACGTCAAACACTTTAAAAAAAAAGCGTTTCTGTGATTCGGGCCTTTATTTTGTGTGGTGTGTTCGTTGTATGTAAAATGAAATTAATCTTCGGTAGTGTTCTGCTGGTATGTTTTATTGCAGCAGTCATTGGAGGTATGTAAGCCTTTACAATGTCGATGTAGAGAATAGATACATAAATATTCTCATTTGTAGTGAGTTGCGATATCGATGGACATAAGTTTCAACTCGGGGAGTCTTATGCTCCCCGCGGTGAGTGTCAGCAATATACATGCGCAGAAGACGGTTCCATGGATGGACTAGGGTGAGCTTTCGAATGTCCTGAACTTTTTTTTGGAACTGTGTCATATTTTCAGTTGCGGATCTTACCATCCTCTAGTGCCAGGAGCCTGTAAATATATTCCAGTGGATCTATCGAAGCCGTATCCCTATTGTTGTGAACAATATGATTGTGAAAATGAATTGTCATAATTAAATGTCGGTTTTTTATGTGCAAAAAGGGTCTTTTGTCAACTTGGGGCTATCTATAGTACAAAATTATAGCTGTTGTTTTGTATAGGACTCTCAACTTGGAAAGGTTTCTTTACCAATAACGTCTTATATAAATGTTGTCCTTCTCCGCTAACCGAACTTTATTGTAATTTAATTTGAACAAAACAATAGGACCAATGAATGTATTGTAATATTCTTGCTGGGGTTCGTTTAAATAAAACCGTCTTTTGTGTATTTTAATCGTTTATTTATTATCAAACACCAACTTTACTTCAACACAATATTCAATCACTTTATTATTTATTTATTTCAAATCAAACGGTCGCTACAGACTTATTTTCACAATCAGGGTTATCGCGAATAAATTTTCCCTCGGAATTTTTCCCCCGAACAAAAATTAGGTATCTTCAAAAATAGGGAAAAAAATCATCGGGGAAAATTTAAGTATCGCGAATGCGTTGAAAATGATTCTGAATTGCCATTCATGATACCTATTTATTTTCTGCGGAATAATTTCCTCTATTTTTAAGATACCTAATTTTTGTTCGGGCAAAAATTCCCAGGGAAAATTTATTCACGATAACCCTGTATGTCGCTTGTTTTCACCACTGGTCTAATGTCCCTCTTGTAATCGCTGTATTCACTTATAAACAACTGTGTCCACGGTGGTTGTGGTATGGGTATTTATATGAAATTGCAAGGGGTTCTAGAACATGCTAGATGTTTCTCCGGGTGAATCGAGGATCCTGGAATATTGGGATATTGTATGGAACAATTGTGGAACGCAAGCACATCAGGTTGGAATATTCACTGCTAACAGGTTTTGCAATAGATGTCGTTGCTACAGTTTGAGATACAGTGTTTTAGTTTTTTGGTACACAAACCATCCTGCAGTCAATGCTACAATTTATATTTGGCGCAATAGCTTATCCATTTCCTAGGCCTAGCTTCTCGTAACCACTCGTGCTATGTGCGTTATATTTTTTATACGAATGGAAGGGACTAACAGTTTTGTGCTGTGTGCGCAGGGCTATTTCAATTTTTGTTTTTGAGATGCTTTTCGTGACAACAATACTTTCGGATTTTAGTTAGACGTTCGCGAGCGGTGGGATCGTGAAAAAACTTTTGTGGTTTCTAGGATTCAAACATGGAATCTCATGCGCAGTGATCCTACTATTAACCACACCCACAAAAATATATCTTTTTCTTCTTTCTATTTCGGCGAGGTTATGATCCGAAACAAGGGATCATGACCCTCCCACTTCACCACATTTCCTCTGATTCGCTTATGGGGTTCGCCTATTTGAAATATCGGCACGCCTCCTGATTTTGGAACGCATGGTTACTGAGGCCAATGAAATGCCGGTGTCGTCTCATTTGTGTGATCCAGGCGTTTATAGGCCTGCCGCTCCTGCTTCGCGATGACTTTGGAACGTGCATTGATAATGCCTTTTTAACAGGGTTCAAATGTTCTCTTCTTTGAACGTGGTAATACCAGCTGAGCCGGTCGCGCTGCATCTTTCGTAAGATGGTTTCCTTGATGTGAAAGTTTCCACGGATCTTCAAACTTCTTATTCGATCAAGCTTTGTCACTCCGGCTGTCATGCGAAGCATCTGCGAGCGCTAGACGCAGAACTGCATTGTAGAACCTTCCTTTCAACATAGGGGAATTTCTCGGTCACAGAAGATAGCGGAATTTTCTCCCCACTTTATCCACCCTACGCTTACGCGATGATTGATGTCGTCATTACAGGTTGCTTTGTTATTGATCATAGATCCCAGATATTTGAACTTTTCGCACTTGGGAAGCACTGTTCCATTCAAATAAAAGTCTGGAAAGGCCTGAGTGGATCAGAGAACTGGCATCACAAGTACTCTGTCTTTTCTGAACTAATACGATACCCATTTCCCTCCAGAGCGTCCACCCACACATCAAGTGCTCGTTGTAGGGATGTAGAATCCTCACTTATGATGGCTCCATCGTCAGCAAAGAATAACTGATGTACCTTGGGGTCCATCACTTTACCTTCAAGCAGATAATCAAGGACTGTAATAAAGAGCAAAGGACTTAAGACGCTTCCCTGGTGCACCCCGACTTTCATTGGGAACTCTTCGGTTATCTTACTCTTGTCTTTACTCCTTCGTACATGTCCATGATCATCTATACATAGGTTTCTGGAACCCCTCGATGTCTTAACGCCACCCATATCAGATCTCGTGGTTGTCTGTCGAATGCATTTTCAAAGTCAACCAATACAATATGTAAATCCTTTAAGGAATCACGATGTTTTTCCATTATGATCCTTATACTTTGGATTGCATCTGTGGTTGATTTACCCGAGACAAGTCCGCACTGATCATCAGATAGCTGTATTATTTTTCGCAGTCGGCCACCTAATACCCGCTCAACGATTTTCACGGTGTTTGACATCAGCTTGGTCGAACGGTAGTTATCACAGATTCGCGTATCATCTTTCCCGTTGTATACAGGGAGAAGGTAACTTTCCCTCCATTGACTTGGCATAAATTTGGAGATGAGAATTCTGAGCCATCTGAACCCGATGTCTCCCATCTTTTTCCAGAACTCAGAGGGCATCTCGTCTGGCCCAACCGGTTTACGTTTTTTGGAGTATTTGACCGCCTCACTTTCTTCTTCGACTGTAATGTCGGGTATTTCTTCACAGTTAGGGGTGGCTCTTGGAAAGTATAGCCGGGGAAACTGTTCATTCAAAAGTTCTTCACAATACTGCCGCCACCTTTGCAGAATTTTGTCGTCATCCACAAGAAGCTGGCCATGAGCATTGTTAATGAACTTTGGCGAACGAATCTCCTGAGCATTCATTCTTCTTTGGGTGGCTATTTTGAAGATAATTGCACTCTTGTTCATATTGTGTCGTCCCAGCTACTAGATAGCCTGGTTTGCATCAGCAACCGGGGAAGATATATCTCTGCTTGAAGCTGGGCGCACTTCTTCTTCGCTTTTTTCTTGCAACATCTGTATTCCACTTCGAAGCGACCTTTATCATTTCTATTATTAGAAGGGCATTTTGACCAAGCTTTGAAAGCCGCTTTCTTTGCATTTATCACTCCACCACCATGTTTCTTTGGTGTGTTGGTGGTGGTCTTTTGATGCTCCTAGCAGTGATTCGGCCTTCTTTAAGCAAGTTCCCTGTAGGGAATCCCACATATTTTGTGCTCTGCACTCTTCATCCTTAGCTCCGTTGATGGTGTGAGAGGGGTCATTTTTTATAACGAAAGCAAAAGCCTCGCCTTTTGCCTCGTCCAGATTGTACCACTTGATTTTCTCAGAGACCCTTGTTTGTTTGCTTTTCTTCGGTGTTTTCATAAAAATTTCTGTTAGCAGGAGATGGTGTTGCCGAACGATCACCTCTCCCAGCATCACTTTGCAATCTATTACTCGAGACTTCATGAAACTGGCTACTACTACATGAAAAATCCGACTTACTCCAAATGAAATTTATGTTGATTTGTTTCTTGTTTTTTTTGTACAGCATCATCTGTCATTGTATTAAGCCCAGATACAAACCAACTTTTTAAAGATGGGGTATTTATTATTTGTGTAGGGTTATTTTGCACTGCGACCTAATGGTCTATTGTGCCCCTGCTAATACCTTGGGGAGGTTTGTTCCCTCGTTAGTGTCCCCTTCGCAACTGCAATTCCTGAGGAATTGTGTTTGAAGGTCATATGCTCTTACTTTGCCTTGGCGAGAATATTTCACCTTAGAGCTCTTTCTCCAGACCAGTTTCTTTTAAGAATCTGAAAATGAGAAGTGGGTCCATGGTTGGCATATCCTCTTCTGATACTTGGTATTTGCCCAAGTATTTCAATCTTTTGTGGGTCAGTGCCCCACAGGACTCCAGAAGGTGTTCCGGACTCGTTGCAGAATCTGCAAAGGCCTTCATTTGTTATACCTAATTTCCGTAGATGCTCCCTGAGTTTGCAGTGCCCCGTTAGGAAGCCTGTTAGGATCCGTAGGTTATTCTTGCTAAGGCAGATGCAGGCTTCGAATCTTTTCCGGTTGTAACATCCCAGTAGTTTCTTAGCCTGCCTCAGGCCTGTGGTGTTGTTCGAGGTTCTAGCCCTGTCTTCTCTCTCCGCTTTCCTGAATTTCTCGCGTATGGTGTGTTCCCCCATTCCACAGAACGGTTCAGGTCCAATGAAGGGTTCTGCGGCCCCTTGTCTTGCCAAGGCGTCCGCTGCTTCGTTACCTTTTATCCCGACGTGACCGGGTATCCAGTAAAGTGTAACTTTATTGTTTCTGCCCAGCTCATTAAGTTTGCATAGGCATTCCCACACAAACTTTGAAAAGATGGGGTAAGAAAGGGATGTTGGTAGCTTTTTTTTTGCCTTTTCTATCAGCGGCGACGATTGACATCGTCAGTAAACAATTGGCAGTCAGCTCGGCAATAAGACTGAGAAGCTCCAAGCAGTGGAAGGAGCAAGACACGGGTCATGCCAATATACTTTCGATGCACCATCATCTTCCCAATTGCACTGACCATCTGCCCATTGAATACGATTTTAACAAGGGCTACACCCACTCGATACCGGACAGAAGTGAGTGGACGCAACGCAATGTCCTTTACAACGAATCACTGTCAATTTTCACGGACGGGTCCAAAACCAAGGACGGAGTCGGTGCCGGAATTTTCTCGGAAGATCTGGACATACACCTCTCCTTTAGCCTTCCAGACCACTGCAGCGTTTTTCAAGCCGAAATCACCGCAGTTCGCAAAGCCGCTGACTGGCTGGCGGGTAGCACACTATCAACACCTGATATTGTTATTTATGTCGACAGTCAGGCAGCCATCAAATTTCTCGCATCCAGCACTACGAGATCTAAGGCACTGAAAGACTGTCGCATATCTCTTAACGAGAAAGCTGGTCAGCACAACCTCACCCTTTGCTGGGTACCAGGTCACTGTGACATACCGTGGAATTGTGCAGCCGACGAACTAGCATGACAAGGCTCCTCTGGTACAGATAGCATAAGCATCACTGACATCGAAGCGCCAGCGTCTTATGTTAAGTACCTTATTCAAATTGATGCCGAGAAAGTAGCCAATCATCGATGGCAACATCTAGACCAATGTCATACCGCCAGACAGCTCTGGCCGTGCCATCAGGTTCCGACGCTTTTCATTCATCTGCTCTTCTGCATGCTCCACAGGGTATGAGAACAGATGTAGAGCATTTCTTATGCATATCTCCAGTAACAAGCATACATTTCTGGGATATTTTTAGCCCATAGAGGGTCACACTAGTTTTGTTGAAATCCTTTCAAACACCTCTTCGGGTTCTTCCAAAGCTTTTGCTTGTTTCGAATTATTCATAAATCTTCTTGGTCGCTTTTGAATTTATCGTAGCTACCCGTTCTTTAACTGTTCCCTTAGCAGAGCCAGTATATGCTTCTTCTTCATCTGAGCACAACTTTTTCCATTTTTCAAATGCTACGTTTAGACCGCAAACGTGTGATTGTACGTGTATTTAAATCTGCCGTTCGATACACCCAACGATCTTCTTCTTCATTAAAACTTAAAAAGATATTCAGTGGTACAATTTGTGTGTCCATAGCTGTATATGTATATTGCGTGTCATTTGGATCAATCGCTTTCCACTTAAACCCATTCAAAAAGTATTAACTACCACCGAAGACAATTATGAGATACTTTAGAAATTTCCAATTACGAAATTCTAGTCGAAAATTGAGTCCTCCTCCGGATGCACTCTTAAGTATGTACATACATTTGAACTCCCATTATCATCTTCCTTCTGTACTCAGTGAACTAAACATATTGCTGCAATTAAAGTTGGGTGGTGGTAACTAAATTGTCTTACTTCTACACCATCTTCCCTGTCTTTTATATCTCCCAATGAACTTTCACTCAATCTTCCTTTAGTCAGCGAGGAGTAATTTAAGAACGAAGGAGAGAAATTAAATGTACTAGAGAACGGGCAAGGGAAATAGGAATTCAATACTTATAAACAGTGTTTAAGTCTCTTTAAATTGAAGCAGAGCTTAAATATTTTACATTGAATTGGTCGGAAAATCCCACGAGAGGAAAGAGGACGCTCTTTTCCTCTGGTACTCAATTGTATTAATAGGGTTTAAGAGACCTAGAAACATAGCTGTTTAAATGTTCCTCAGCACTTAGGATAGTGTCCTTTTAAGTGATACGTAATCTCATTGATTGAGTGAAGAGTTAAAGAGTGGGTAGGGTACGAAGTGCGATAAGCGAGTTCCAGGCTGGGTTTCGAAAGGAATACTCAACGGTGGACAACATTTTCACATTAACCAGCATTGCAAAGACGTATTTGGATAGGGGTAAGAAGTTGTACGCATTCTTCGTCGATTTTAGAGCTGCGTTCGACTCGTCGATAGAAACGCCCTCTTCTACAAGGTGAGCAACCTGGGATTATACACACAATTGCTGAGGGTAATAAAAAGCCTTTATAACGAGAACTCAACTGCAGTATGGAATGGGATTGAATTGTCGAAGTGGTTTCAATCAAAAACGGGCGTTAAGCAGGGATGTCTACTCAGTCCACTTCTTTTCTCAATGTCTTTGGACGACCTTACGACTTTTCTAGCCGGAAAGATCTTATTTAATGGAATCTCCATCAAACTTCTATTGTAGGCTGACGATATAGACATTTTAGCAGACACCCCAAACATGATGTAAATCATGATAAACAAGTTGTTGTCTGTGGAATCTCGAGGTGAATCGAGAAAAACCGAAATGATAGGTTTTCCGGAACGGCTCAGGAAGGTATGCTAGAGAGGAGAATTGGATCAGGGAAAGTGTTGAACTAAAGAAGGTTAAGGAATATAAGTACCTCGGGGTCCTAACCACACCGAATCTGTCGTTTAAGAAGCACCTTCAAATGAAACTAAGGGAAGCAAAAACAGCCATCAATTGTAACTGGAGAGGAGCAAGAAAAATATCGCCCCAAGTGCAAAGTATAAAGTTTCCGATGCAGTGATGAGATCTATCATGTGGTATACGGCGCAGGTGTGGGGAATTGGTCAATATGAAGAAGTGGAAAAGTTATCTAGTGATTACTCTCTACGTGCTGCATCCATATAATAGCACGGATTGAACATTGGAGCGGAACAGTCTTAGCTTGGTGTTTAAACTGATTGCATTGAACGCAGACTTTACTTGGCGATCCTATTGGCTATATCCAGTTCCCTCGCCACATCTGCTGTCATTTGGCGGAGGTCTACAATTCTGTAAGCGAGTAAGCATACATCGCCAGTATAGTCAAGATATTACAGTTGGAATGTACTCGTACGAGTCCATCGAATTCCTCAGCTTCCTGTGGACAAAGCTGCACAAAGCACATTGCTAGTCACCAAAAGGAACAGTATTGATGAAAGAATACAGCCTTGTCTCACCTTTAGATCTCAAATTCCTCGGACAACCCGCCTCTGTGCAAAACGTGACATTTGGACCCTTCATGTGTAGCTTTGATAATAGCAATTAATTTATCGCGAATACCTCTCTTGCGTAGGCCACGCCAAATAAACACCCTGTTGACACTATTGAACGCCTTCTCAAAATCAATAAGCAAGTGAAGTGGCGATTGATATTCAACGCATTGTTCGATGATAATCCGCAGGGTCTTGATGTGTAGCGGAAACCAGTCTGTCGAATACGTGGTTCAAACCGTAGTAAAATGCTCCGTACATCTCTTGAGCTGGTCCTCCTCCGAAATGAGCAAGGATCCGTCTAGGTTTTTCACTGGGTGTTGGCTGGAGCTGCAGTTTAAAATTCCGTATAACCTAAAGTAGCTTCATATCTGAAATAAGATTGTTTGAGAAAGATTGGGAGCAACTTAAGAGCAAGAGGCTCCAACAGCAGTTCAGGAAATTCATCACTAAAGGAGGTCATGTAGCACCATGCATTCGCTACAAAAGGATCTATAAACGTGCATAGATATCCCAAACTCTTTCAATCTTACCTGTTAAGTCTCCGAATGGTATTGACAGTGCCAAGTGCTTTACAACTAATTCCTCGTAGGTGCGATAAATTTGATGCTAATAAACCAGAACCATGCTATATAGTCTGCAAATACGAGTATATGCTTGCTTTCGAGAAGCTCCCATGCCGCGTATATCCATGTCTATGAATAATTTGAGACGAAACTAGTTCACTGATTTTGACTGGGTCATTAGCAGATCCCCAGAGAAAGCTAAATCGCTGAGAGATAGCTAAATCCCATTGCATATGATTATCCCTTTTCCTTAAAAATGCAAACACATCATCATGCATGAATTAAACCGAGAGGATCCACGTATCAAGGGGTTTGTCATGTAAGTCACGTACCAGTCAACCATCTGTTTACATATGCATTAGCAGGTTCACCCACACCTTATCTGTACCTAGGAAAAGAACGCGCGAGACCAAGCAAAAACGAGTAAAAAGGATTTCAAAGCTTTGTGACTTGTGGTGTGGTGTTTGTTGTCTTTGCTGCGGTACCACCTTCCTGTTTTTAAATCAAACCGTCTGAAGATAAAACATAGCAGAGGAATGTCACTCACAAGGAACCCAATGACGCGAATGTGTATACGAGTATATGCCCTGAAGGCAGACATATGTTTTTTTTTTATTTGATCATCTTCTGTTGATTTTTGATTGTTGTTTGCATACGAGAGATGGATATATGAGCAAGACGTACGGGTGCTCTGACAGTGACACAAGAAAAGGAAGCTCTGGTGGATATGAGATGTGAATTTTGTTTATTCAACGACCTTCGAAAGGAAGACGAGATGTTTTGCTCCGTAGGCGATAAGATGAAAGTCCTTGATCTCTAGTCGTGAGTGGGGGTAGATGGTTTGGTCAAATGAATGCTGACCTTCGTCAGCAGCAGTGCAATGGTAGGTCCTTTGGCATTTTCCTAAATTGTCAGAAGGAGTGGAAGGACTAGTACACTTCATCACTTGATTGAGGGACATATTGGATTCCTACTTCTTGTGGAAAGAAGCGAGTGTTGTTGAGCTGTAGTCCTTGCATAGTCGGTATAGCGTTTTGTTTTAATTGGTACCTTTATAAGACTCACATAACTGACAAGTAATTGCTTGCGAAAGCGGTCTGGCATATTTTAATATATTGAACGTCTGCAGGAGAAATTCCGTCTTTTTCTTTGTATTATTTTCGTAAATATTTTTAATTTCAAGTTTAGACAAATAACTGTCGTAAAAACTACTTTTTCCACTTCTAAGCTGCTGTGGATCGTTCTCAGTGGGTTGATAGGTCGAACTTAAAAGAATGGATTGTTAAAGGACCCTTTTGTTTAAATCTCTCCCACTTCAACTCTAGTTCATCCCTACCCAATTCAGCATCATCCATGTTCCTCTTCTTTTTTTTTTCTGAAGCCAGCAACTTCCGTGGTGGGGTTGGTTGAAGTACAATGATGTCGTAGTTGTACAAAGATGAGTTTAGTCTAAAGTTTTACCATGTAGGTCAAGATTGTTGGTGAGTTAAAGAAGTGGCTTACACAGCTAATCTCTTGTGAAGCTTCTGACTTCTAGATCAGAGTAAACTAAAAGGTGCACATTATCGGCCTACCGTACTGTAATATCGAGTTAGTGCATTTTAACTTGTGATCTCTTGTTGTGCCGAAGATTTGGACCCCACTGTATTGGGGTAGTCAGCCAGTTGTCTAAACATTTTTGAGGCACTATTTAGGCACATTGCTGCTGCATACTCAAAATTTTAAATAAATGTTATCTATCGAGTAGACGTTGTTTGTTTCGAATCCAGGTGTTCCTTCGTGTTGTCAAATAAACAGTTCAGTTTTTTTCTTTTCAAGTGCATTTTGCAAATAGTTCTTTGGTGTTAAAGGATTGAAAATCAATTACAACTATTGATTGACATTTGTTAGCTGTCAAGATAGTCGTGAAAATAAGACCTCATATAAGAAATATTAAAAGTACAATAAAAAACATAAAAGCAGATTTACAATCTTGGTTTAAAGTGTGCTATAGGAACTACTTTCACTCAGTAAATATAAATTCCGAGTAAGTTGTAGCGCATAGGATATTAAATCGTTGAACCTGAGTTTGGTATCTAAGCTAACCTTAATAAATGAATAAGCGCGGACTAGACGAAACATCTCCGGAGCTAAATAACACAGAGAAAAGACGTTCTAGTGTAGCACAGCCAAAAGATTTATGGAAAACATCAAGGGCATCAGCGTGGATATGTTGAAGGCAATCCTAGATGAGAAAAATAACGACCTTACCAAAGAACTGGCTACCAAATCCGACTTTCAGCTCCTTGTCTCATAAATGGCTTCTCTAAGGCTAAAGCATGGTCAAATATCCACAAGGCTGAGTCATCTAGAAAATCGAACCAAGCAACTAGAAAAAGAATTGGAAAAACTAATGCAGAAGAACACAGATGCAAACATTGTTGTGCATTTGCTGTTCATCGATTTTGAGAAGGCGTTCGAAAGTGTCAACAGGGAGTTTATTTGTCGTGCCTTACGCAGGAGAGGTATTCGAGATAAACTAATTGCTTTTATCAAAGCTGCATATGAAGGCTCCAAATGTAACGTTCCGCACAGGGGGAGGTTGTCTGAGGAATTTGAGATCCAAAGTGGGGTAAGACAAGGCTGTATCCTTTCACCAATATTATTCCTATTGGTGATTAGCGATGTGCTTCATGCAGCTTTGTCGACGAGAAACGGAGGAATTCGATGGACTCTTACATCTTGACTACGCTGACGATGTATGCTTACTCTTCCACAGAATTATGGGCCTCCACCAAATGACAGCACATGTGGAGAGGGAGGCAGGCGTCGTCGGGCTGAAAATTAATACGGCAAAAACTAAATTATCAGCCTTGGAACTAACTCATCGGCTCAAATATGCATTGCTGGAGAACGGATAGAGAGAGTAGAGAATTTTCAGTATCTTGGGAGTATTGTCTCGACCGATGGTGGAACCGAACTGGATATAGCCAACAGGATCGCCAAAGCAAAGTCCGCGTTCGATATGTTGTCCAAAATATGGCGAAGCAATGCAATCAGTTTGAGCACCAAAATAAGACTGTTCCGCTCCAACGTTGAATCCGTGCTGCTATATGGTTGCAGCACGTGGAGAGTGACCACTACTATCACCAGAAAGCTGCAAACGTTCGTTAATAGGTGTCTGCGCAATATCTTAAGGATTTTCTGGCCCAATTGTATCTCTAACGAACACCTTTACGAGAGAACGGGTCAGGAACCAATAGGCACAACCATCCAACGGCGGAAGTGGCCGTGCATTGGTCACACGTTCCGAAAGGGTGACAGTTCCATAGCGAACCATGGAATGCAATGGAACCCTCTAACTTAGGATGGCAAAAGACCTGGCGGTCCGAGAAGAACATGGCGCAGAACAGTCGAGAAGGAGGCACGGCAGTTAGGGAAAAGTTGGGGAGAACTCAGACACATTGCCGGAAACACGATGACGCGTAAGCGTAGTAGAGGCCCTAGAACCCACACGGAGATACAAGACATAAGTATGTGAATAAGTAAGGTAGTTGAGAATAACGCAGACATGAAAAAGAAAGCAAAGTCAGTACCTATGTGCTGAACTTCTAAAGGAAAATGCAGACCCCACCGTCGATTATGCCTACAATGTTCCCAATCGTAATCCTCTCAAAACAATAATAGTAGTCAGAATGAAAACCCGAGACAATGCCTGGAGAGTATTGCGTAATGCTGGAAAACTTAAGGAAACAAACATCCGCATACACAAAGATCTGCCATACAATGTTCGCCAGAGAAGATCCAAGCTGTCATCAATAATGAAAATCCTACGTCGGGAAAAACCACAGAAGGAGATCGTTTTGAGGGATGATAGGCTTTATGTTGACGTCACAATATTTACCTGGGACTTCTCGGACGGGTTGAAGTGTGGTAATCATGACGGTGTCCAGGTTCTAAAACAAATATGGGGAGGTGAGCATACAGGTATGCAAAGTACTGTGAATGAACTTCTGAATGATAACAATAGTGTGTAGGTACGAAACGTCAAAAATAAATCAGCTTGGAAGTTCAGCTGGTTCAGCTTCACTGCAATCATCTTGGAAAACAACCGCTGTAAGAAATTCACCTACTTGCTCAATTTCACGTTCACATGAGTTTTCTTATTGAAATGCATCCGTCTATCAGAATGAAAGAAAATTACATAGTCTTAGAATTTTAAGTTACATAAGCCGTATTTTATTATCATTCATGATCCATATGGATCATTGCTTTCTATGCAATACAACAACAATACGAGATCTTGCTTTCTATCAGGATCAATTTCGTGATCTAGATTTTTTTTTTATACCTTGTTGTGTAACCTACAACCACACTACAAGACAAAAGGAAAATAATTTCGTTGATCCAGATCCGGATCGTTTTATTTTTGTCGTGTGATCTATATGGATCTTGGGTGATAATAAAATACGGCTAATATTGCTGGATTGAAAAATAAACTACCTTTCGTAGATTGTTTTTTTAATTATATAGAAAAATTTGGCATAATTATACTTCTTGAAACCCATGTATTGAAAAGTGAGGAAATGAAATATATAAACTACTTTGTAAATTATGAATTAAGATGGATACCTGCTGTTAAGTCGAACACATTTGGAAGAGGAAGTGGGGGCGTCCTAATTGGATATCTATATAAACAACTAGATGGAGTCAATATTGAATTCAGAAGATTAGATGAAACATATGTTTTAAAACTGGAATCAAACTGCAACAACCTGTATATAGTCCCTTCGTACCTTAACTGCAGCCACTGGCAAAGCGACTATGTAAAACTTAGTGACTTACTGTATAATATAAGTTCAACCGACCTTCTTCTCATTGGTGATTTTAATGGTAGAATATGGTTGTCACAAAATAACTTCGTAAGCGGAACTATTGCAAGGACTATGCGCTTAAACCGTAAATCTAACGACGAAATAAATGACATCAGAGGGAAGAAAATAATCGAGTTAGCATATGCATTTGATAGTCGGGTGCTAAACCGAAGTTGTGATGGTGCTCTAAATGGGGAGTACACATTTCTACGAGGTACAGCATGTTCTGTTATTGACTACTGTTTTGTTGCTGGAGACTGGCAACCGCTTTTGCGCGACTTCCGAATATGCATGCAAACATTTTCTGACCATATGCCTGTGGAGATTACTTTCTCATAGTACAAACGTAGCCAACACAAGCCGATTGAATCTTCTGCCGTTACTGTATTGGGACGACAGAATCCTGTATCAATATCAACACAATTTAAACTCCGAACTCAGTCGATTTACAAGATCAGAAGTCCAGTTGCGCATTGAAGTTCTTACAGAAATTATTAAGAAGGCTGCCCCTTCAAGGTCGTCTCTGAGCCATAAAACCAAAGGTAGAAAGCAGAAGTGGTTCGACAAAGAATGTGGAAAGCGAGATGTAAGTCGGTTGCTTATCTTAAACTGTTAAGGGAGTACGCTTCAAAACGCTTTATGCCACTGCGAACAAGGATTATAAATATCTATATCGTGTGAAAAAGTCTGAATATGAACAGATTAAGGTAGTCTCACTAAGCAACTCTCGATCTCAGCCGACTTTTGGAAAGGAGTTAAGCAGATAAATGGGAGAACAAATAGCATTGCCCTGCATCTTCATGCACAACAATTGCCTGATCACCTCAAGAAATTACTAAATACAGTCCAAAACTCACCGTCATTTCAATATGCTGCCCCACTGTTTGTTGACGACTATCTGGACGCGCCATTTACTTTTACTGAAGTGCAGCAAGTAATCAAGAATGCAAAGAAGAATAAAGCCCCTGGAGAGGATCGCATCACATTTGAATTTTTTTAAAAATTGCACCACTGAATTTACATTAGCACTTACAGAGGAGTTCAATAGAATATTCCAGACTACCGACATTCCACAAAGCTTTAAGAAGTCTATTATATATCCGCTTCACAAAAAAGGAGAATACGATGAGCCAGAAAATTACAGAGGCATATCCTTCCTTAATACTTCCGCTAAGTTGTTTGCTGCTTTACTCTTCAACAGGCTTACTCATTGGGTGAAAAATGGAAAAATCATACACGAATACCAAGCTGGATTTAGAGAAAAGTACTCGACGGTTTTACACTGGTGAATATTGCTGAGACTTACAAAAAAAAACATAAGAAGTTATATGGCCTATTCGTAGATTTCCGTGAAGCCTTTGACTCCATTGCCCGTGAAACGCTCTTCTATAAGCTTTACCGATTGGGAATTAGTAGTAAATTCATAAACATCTTGAGAGCTTTGTATGACAACAAATTAGCTTCCGTATGGGATGGAAACAGTGTTTCGGATGAATTACCTGCAGCTGCAGCTTTTATGGTATGTAGTATATTCTGATGACTGCTAACTCTAAGTTCACTTGGATCTACAGAGACAAAGTGTTCCTATGCTATATAACTTAGTAGCTGACAAGAAACTGACAAAAATTGGGTAATTTCCGTCCTATTTCAAGGACTTTCAAAACCATTTCCAGACTCTCAAAATAAATGTCTGCATCTCTTCAAACCAATGATATTCATTTTCTTGCTCTTTAAGAATTTCTTCCTCACCTATGCCACAAATATTTGCTTCCAAGAAGTCTTCTATCTACCCACGCATAAATATCGTACAGCTTAAAGCATAAAGTCAATGTCCTTGTCTGACTTGTTTCATGTTGGCAATCCGACTCCACCATATACCACATACCCACTTGGGGGTGTGCTACGTGTGAAATACACTTTTCTAAAACAATTCACCTATCCTGGTATATTTCAATTCCTGCTTCTTTCCCCTGCTACCGTTTCGTCCTGTTGTGTTATTTGCTTGTTTGTGATTTCTCGGGAAAAATCCTCAAGTGGAAAATAAAGCAATTGGTGCGCTTAGCTGAGCGTCCTCACAAGTCTCCTCCGCTATGTACACACATATACACCATTCGTACTGGCATGGGACGCCTATTATTGTGTAGGGGTGTTGATATATGGTGGAAGGACTCTTTGCATACGTAATTAGAACGTTCTGCAGGTGAATTTCAAAATAAATTGCATGTTTGTTGGCATATTTGGACGCAATGCACCAAATGGGGAGTTCTATATTTATTCCAGTTCTGTTGCTGATAAGGATGTAAATTGAGGTATTACTGGACGAAAGCTCTATGCAGGTTTCCAGATCAAAACCCCTGTAAGTTGATGGGAAACATATTAATTTGTATTTCAAATGGCACGTGATTAATATTGGGATGGATGTGGAAGTTAAAGGTTTGGTTTCCTTATTTCATGAAGAAAATCCAGAATATATTCTTGTACTTTGACATATTGAATTTTCAATTAGCTGACGTTCTGCGATTCATCTACGCGATGCCAGCCTCTCGGCTGTCTTCAACCTACAAATCCAAATAAACACCCCGTCGGACTTAGAGGGGGAAAGTCATATTGCGACGTGTATTAGGCGAATCATAATATTTGCCCGAACCGAACTGGAAAATCGGGTCCTTGTGCACAACTTCTACCTTCAAAATGACATGAAGCACTGGCGATCTGAGAACACTGGTTTCACCGTCTTTAGTAAAAAAAATGTGGCAAATAAATGCCGTCGTCGATGAAATGGTGCATCTCCCGTTCATTTCGAGAGCAGATCTCCAAGCGATCTTCAAATCACTGAGCAAAAAGAAATCCGTGGGAATCGAAGGCATACCCAATATTTTACTAATATATCTTCCTCCAGAAGCGGTGAACATGTACACCATTCTGTTTAATAATTCAATGAATAATGCTCATTATGCAGCGCTTTGAAAAATAACGGTAGTGCAGCCCATTCTAAAGAAAAATAAAGATAGCTCCAATCCGGGTAATCTCCGGAGATAAGTCTCCTTCCGGACATCAGCAAGGTATTCGAAAAAGTGATCCATAAAGCCCTGGCTAAGTTGATTGAGGACATACACATAATTCTGGATAATCAATTCGGTTTCAAGGCCGGGTATGATACCATACATGCCGCGTCTAAACTGGTATCAAATATCCAATGGAACAAAAGCAAGAAGCAATGAGAAGACTTGGAGAAGGCCTTCGCTACCGTATGGTTAGAGAGACTCTTCTACAAGTTGAGTAGGCTAAGCATAAGTAAACCATTGCTGTACATACTTTATGACATGCTCACCAATAACAAGTTCATTGTGAAGAAAAAAAAATTAACTAAATATTTGGCGCAAAAGCTCTTTAAGTACCAGGACTAGCTTCTCGCAACCACTCATGTTGTGTGTGTTATATTTTTCGCACGAATGGAAGGGACCTACAGTTTAGTGCCGTATCCGAAGGGCAATTTGTTTTGAGAAGCTTTCTCGAGACAATAATACTCTCGGATGTTTGTCTGACGTTCGCTAGAGGTGGGACCGTGAAAAAAGTTTTTGGTATTTTCTGGGATACGAACGTGGAACCTTACGCGCAGTGGCCCGACACATTTACCACTCACGCCATGGCGCCCACTCATTGTGAAGAATTGCAATGTGACGTCTGCTGGAACTTTTGAAGTAAAAATGGTCTGCAACAGCGTACGGTTAATTCGCCGATCCTATTTAATATTTACACGAGCGATCTCATAGGTTCACTTCACAATGCCATAGCGTACGCAGACGACTTGGTGGCGTACAGGTCATGGCCTAAGTCGAGGTAATTGAGCTACTCTTGCAGCGTGACTTCGATAAGAATAAGAGATACTGCGACGACTGAAGGTGAAAATCACCAGACACCAAAAAAAATTGGCGAAAGTTCTCTACCGTGGGGCAGCATGGGCAGCCACTTGCGAGACGAAGTGTAGTGGAGGATTGGGTTTAGGGCTTTTGCCGTGAAGGTTTCCTAGGGATCGCGATGGGCCCACTTTGGTGCCTAGTATTTTATGACAACCTCATAACCCTGCCCAATCTAACCTAACCTAACCTACATTGGGGTTTGGCTGGATCAGTATCTATATTTTAACAAACATATAGATGCTGCTCTGGCTAGAGCCAAAGTTGCTTTCGCCAATACAAAGGACTGTTTTATAGCAGTCAACTCGATGCGAGGGTGAATTTAATCTCATTCGAGCTATGTTCGCATATGGATGTCCCGTGTGGTTCAACGTGGGGCCAAGCTTATTGGAAAAGATGCGGGTCTTTGAGAGGTCTTGCCTTCATTTGTACAGAACACCAGAATCCGAGTATATAAAATTCTATCGTAATGAGGTCTTGTACCCATCAGAGTGGGTAATTTCTTGATCAAGATGATTCGAAGGCATATTGCAAGAACAATGACCTCGATGAATAGTCTGATCTTTGGGGCTTATTACCCCAACAATCTCTATCACGAGAGTGTGCGCCTTAACGGCTTTATACCTCCAGATATCTCGATTAAAGTGGTTTAACCCAGATAAGCCGTGCCGCTAATCTTTCACGTCACCAAAATAGTTGTGGATAGGTGACTCAACTACGCCCGAGACGTCGCACAGAGTAGTGTAGAGCATCTCCGGTACAGTAGGGCGGTTTCCGATTGCGACACTGAAGAGCAAAGCGATCAATTTTTGTCGATTTTTGAAGAAGAGGGAACACCGTCGTCATTTTATCTGGGGTAGCCTCTAACGAAACAAAGCGGGTTGTGTATTATTATTTCTATATAATAGCCAGCTTACATAGGTTTTTAGGAAGTCTTAAGTTTTAGTCTTAAAAAAAAGTGTCTATTTAATTACACATAGTAGTAAGTTCGCTTAAGATTATTTAAAGGTAGTTATAAGTTTTATTTATATAGGTTTTTAACAACAAGAAGTCCAGATACTAAGTTTTCTTTTCAAAATAAAAAGATTTGCACTGGCCGGCAAAATCGCCTGATTTGACTGCTCCAGACTTCTTTCTTTGTAGTTTTTTGTAGTCGCGAATCAATGAGAGGAAGCCGTAGACTCTGGAGCTCTCAAAAAGAATATCCGATAAGAGTGCGAGAACTTATCGTCCGAAGTTCTCGCCAACATGATTGAAAATGCGATTAAAAGAGCCCAAATGGTCATCAACAATGACGACGCCCACTTGACCGATATCATCTTCAAAAAGTAATAGGAAAAAACTTAAAGGTCTAAGGAAACATAAAAAAAAAATTATGAAATCATGTAAAAGATACAGCAAATCAACATCGGGTGAGTGTTTTTGGGCCACCCTGGGAGTCACTGCTCACTCAGACCAACAGTACGGGTCCATTGTGCCCAATCATTTAACCCTGGAAACGCTGTAAAGAAAAAACCGCTGTGGAAACCACCCAGAAAGTGATATAAATCTCAGGAGGTCCGTCAGCTCAACATTACCCAAGTCCTCCAGCTCGGAGACGAAGTAACTACCAAGAGTCGTCATTCTTCTGACGGATAGGGCAGGACAGTTACATAACAGGTGACGAACAGATTCAATTTCTTCTTCGTCCCTGCAACTTCTGCAATAGTCGTTATGCGGCACACCGAGTAGCCCCGCGTGAATGCCAATGGTAAAATGTCCAGTAATTATGCCAGAAATGAGCCATGCGTTATAACGCTTAAGTTTTACCAGACAAGTTGATCTCTTCTTGCTGTAGGCCAGCCACAGCGCCCTGGCCGTTGGGCATGTGTTCAGATGAACTCAGCGTCTGTTTGCGCGACCGGTGGCTTCATCCTCTATTTTTTCCGCAAGAAACTGATTGGGGTTGCTATAGAGGGGAGGACCCGCGATAAGTGCATCGCCGACCCTTTCCTAGCAAGCTCGTCAGCTCTTTTGTTACCTTCGATATCCATATGCCCTGGTACCCAGCAGAGGGTCACCGTATTGGCTCTAGATATCTCATTTAAGAGTGATTTGAAGCTTCTCACAAGCCTCGACCTAATTACAGCAGAGTCTTAAGCCTTAACGGCTGCCTGCCTGTCTATATAGACAGTGATCGTTTTACCAACGATATTACTTTCGCCTTTAATTTCAGCAGCCTGTATAATCACTGTGACCTCGGCCTGAGAGACGCTGCAGTCGTCGTCTATTCTAAAGGAGTGGTTTATTCCTAAGGCTTCACAATTAACTCAGGCTCCCGTGCCAACGTCCATCTTAGAACCGTCTGTATAGAAAGCCAACTCCCTTTTCCTTATGGTTCTTCGGTTCTTCCAGTACATTCTGTCAGCAATTCTTGTAGTGAATCTCCTTTCAAATGCCAGCATCGGGTTCATGCGATCATTTTTCGTCAATCCACTGGTAGTCCCCCATCGGGACAAAATGGAGGCACGGCCGTAAAGACTCGATGAACACAATTGACCTTCTCTTAGTCTTACAGCGGTTTTAGCCATTACACTGCTACAGTATATATCAAGCGGAACGAAACTAAGCATGGTTTCCATTGCCGCTGTTGGTGTTGTTCTCATTGATCCCATGACTCGGATGCATGCCGCCCTCTGGATTTTGTTGAGCTCTGAAAGTTGGTATTGCTTCTCAAGTGCGGTCCTAGTCCTCATACTAGTGAACCATATGTGAGAATGAGTCTTACAGCCGCCGTGTATATCCAACACACCACAGCTGGTTTGAAGCCCAGCGTATTACTGAACGCCTTTTTGCAGGAGTAGAAAGCTACACTCGCTTTTTTGACGCGTTTGGCAATATTTTCCTTCCAGTTTAGTTTCTAATCTAAAATTACGCCCAGATACCGAGCTGAACTTGAGATACTTAGTTCAATGCCACTGATATTTGGGGGTTGAAGGTAGGAATTGATTTCTTCTTAGTGAAAAGAACTACCTCCGTTTTTGAAGGGTTCACTCTCAGTCCTTTGCTGCTGACCCAGTTATCCACTAGTTGTAGGGCGAAATTGAGACTTTCACTTAGGGCTGGAGGAAATTTTCCCGAAACCAGGATGACGACATCATCCGCATAAGCCGTCACGTTGAAGCCGTTTTAATTCAGTATTACCAAGATCTCATCCACCACAAGGAGCCATATTAGCGGGGACAAGACTCCACCTTGGGGGCAGACCCTTCTCCGAATGGTTACATCTCCTTGCGTTGAAGATATAATCCTGTGCAATCCAGTTGCAGAGGCCGGTATTGAGATGAGCTCTGTGCAGACTGTTCAGGATCGTGTCAGGGTTTACGTTGTTGAACGCCCCTTCAATGTCTAGGAACGCCCCAAGAGTGAACTCCTTGAAGTGAAGGGATCTTTCTATGCTCGATACGACCCGGTGGAGATCTACCGATCTGCCGCAGATGTATGAATGTTGTGATTTAGATATGTAATCATCGCCAATCACACTTCTTATATATACATCTATTAAACGTTCCAAAGTTTTCAGCATAAAAGACTAGATAAAGATAGACTGATAGGTCTCAGGTCTTTTGCGTTTGTATGGCTCGCTTTCCCTGCTTTGGGAATAAATACAACGCACACCTCCCGCCATGCTTTAGGAACATAACCTAGCTTAAGGCATTCTGTGAAGATACGTTTGAGCCATGGAATAGCAATATCCACAGACTCTTGCAGCATCACAGGCCTTATATGGAGCAAATGAGCTATCTTGTTATCATCTATTTTATTACCCACCTCTTCCGCGCTTATTCCCGATGTCGTCTTTGCAATGGGTAGATCATCTCCAGAGATTGATGTACATCCGGGAAAGTGACTACTCAGTAGCATGTCCAGCGTTTCCTCGTGTGATTCTGCCCAGGTGCCATCGCGTTTCCTAATATTGGATTCCGGCGTTGATGTCTTGGTCAGGACCTTCCTTAGGCGGGACGCTTCGTTTGTTGATTCTATAGATGCGCAAAAGGACCTCCAAGAGTTCCTCTTTGCGAACCTAATCTCTTTCTTGAGGAGCTTCACGCTTTCTTTATAGGTGGACCACTCGACAAACCCCTCCTTAGCGAGGTTTCACCCTACTCTTGAAATGCGAATGAGTTCCCCTATTTTATCGCTTCACCATGGTGGACGCCTTTTACTACTAACCGGACAGGATTTCTCGAAGGATCGCGTAATGGAACTAGTCAATGCATCGACTGCATTGTCAACTGCTTCAATCGAGTCGAGGTCCTCAGTGAGGTGATTCACTGAATTGCTCAGTTCTCTCTTGAATTTTAGCCAGTTAGCTCTACGCGGATTCCTAAAATTCCTCTTTCCACGAGTAGAAAGTTGTAGCTTGAAGAGTATCCAACAATGATCAGATAGTGACGCCTTGTTGGAGACTCTCCAGTTAACAACTTCAACAGAGCTCTGGCCAGAAATAAAAGTCATATCCAGGACTTCCCTTCTATTAGACGTTACAAAGGTGGGGTCATTGCCTCTATTACAAATAATAAGATTGGTTTCAAGAATATTATTAAACAGAACTTCGCCTCTAGCATTGATGTCGGTGCTACCCCACAGAGTATGGTGGGCGTTGGTATCACATCCCAAGACTAAGTTTTCCCACCTTTTTGAGGCGCTGATATAAGCGACCTCAGATTTTCCGAGGGAACGTTGATGCCGTCATCGAAGGGTAGGTACACAGACGCCACCGTGTAGTCTCCATTCACCGTCTCACGTTTTCCACTGTCAAGTCGCCGGAGCTGAAATGAGATAGCATCAGTATATTAAGACTCTTTTTAGCCACTATACACGTCCTTACCTTGCCAGCGTTGCTTCTATAATATACATTATAGTTTTTGACCCTAATCCCATCACGCGATTGTTATGAACCCACGGTTCCTGGATTAGGGCCAGATCCAGGACGAGCAGCTTCAGGTTGTCGGAGGCGACCGCACTATGATGAAGATGGATTTGCACTACCTGCATCGATTGTCGCAATCTCAACTTCCATAGCGTCAGTCGCCCCATCGGTCTCCGCGCGTTGAGTCCGCTTTAGGAGCTTTAGAGTTACCTCTGCCGCTCCATAGTACAACCTCAACTGCTTATCTGCCAGAAGTGAGACCGGGGGTTCATTCATAATAATGATGAACCCCTTGGTGCCATTCTTCGCCTCTTCCACCTCGACGACCATTCAGCCCTTCACATCAGTCGAAGGGTTCTGGGCTTTTAGGAAGCCGAGGATCTCTTTTTTGTCCACACCCCAGGCAGGAACACAGAGCCTTCCCTTGGACATGGTGGGTATCTCCTCTGGGGGTACCGCCCCCTCTCAGAGTTTAAAACCGCGAATCGTGGCCTTCGCGAAGTCAAGCGATAACTGATCCTTACAGTCTATCATAATGACCCCCCGATGCCAGTCGCTCTCCCGAATGTGGGTGCAGTTCCACCGGCATTCTTTCGAATACGGTCAAAGATTACTCCAGCTACGGCCTTCTCAATCATCTGACCGTATTCTTGGGAATACTGCCCGCTAGGTTTTCAGAAGTGTACCACAGCTAGCTGCAGTGAACTGCAAATCGCCCTGCTGAAAAGCATCCCCGTATCAGCCTTCGACCTCTTGGGGGGATTTGTTGTGTCCTCCGAAGACCGAAGACACAAAATACTCCCTCTTGGTCTCGGCCATCTTACGACGATGTTCACCGGCCCTCGAGGTTTCTGGTTGAACAGCAGTAGGATCTGCCTTAGCGGCAGCGGTCTTGCTGGTTTTCGTCTTTGCGTCTGTCTTGGTCAGGACCTTCCTTAGGCGGGACGCTTCGTTTGTTGATTCTATAGATGCGCAAAAGGACCTCCAAGAGTTCCTCTTTGCGAACCTAATCTCTTTCTTGAGGAGCTTCACGCTTTCTTTATAGGTGGACCACTCGACAAACCCCTCCTTAGCGAGGTTTCACCCTACTCTTGAAATGCGAATGAGTTCCCCTATTTTATCGCTTCACCATGGTGGACGCCTTTTACTACTAACCGGACAGGATTTCTCGAAGGATCGCGTAATGGAACTAGTCAATGCATCGACTGCATTGTCAACTGCTTCAATCGAGTCGAGGTCCTCAGTGAGGTGATTCACTGAATTGCTCAGTTCTCTCTTGAATTTTAGCCAGTTAGCTCTACGCGGATTCCTAAAATTCCTCTTTCCACGAGTAGAAAGTTGTAGCTTGAAGAGTATCCAACAATGATCAGATAGTGACGCCTTGTTGGAGACTCTCCAGTTAACAACTTCAACAGAGCTCTGGCCAGAAATAAAAGTCATATCCAGGACTTCCCTTCTATTAGACGTTACAAAGGTGGGGTCATTGCCTCTATTACAAATAATAAGATTGGTTTCAAGAATATTATTAAACAGAACTTCGCCTCTAGCATTGATGTCGGTGCTACCCCACAGAGTATGGTGGGCGTTGGTATCACATCCCAAGACTAAGTTTTTCCCACCTTTTTGAGGCGCTGATATAAGCGACCTCAGATTTTCCGAGGGAACGTTGATGCCGTCATCGAAGGGTAGGTACACAGACGCCACCGTGTAGTCTCCATTCACCGTCTCACGTTTTCCACTGTCAAGTCGCCGGAGCTGAAATGAGATAGCATCAGTATATTAAGACTCTTTTTAGCCACTATACACGTCCTTACCTTGCCAGCGTTGCTTCTATAATATACATTATAGTTTTTGACCCTAATCCCATCACGCGATTGTTATGAACCCACGGTTCCTGGATTAGGGCCAGATCCAGGACGAGCAGCTTCAGGTTGTCGGAGGCGACCGCACTATGATGAAGATGGATTTGCACTACCTGCATCGATTGTCGCAATCTCAACTTCCATAGCGTCAGTCGCCCCATCGGTCTCCGCGCGTTGAGTCCGCTTTAGGAGCTTTAGAGTTACCTCTGCCGCTCCATAGTACAACCTCAACTGCTTATCTGCCAGAAGTGAGACCGGGGGTTCATTCATAATAATGATGAACCCCTTGGTGCCATTCTTCGCCTCTTCCACCTCGACGACCATTCAGCCCTTCACATCAGTCGAAGGGTTCTGGGCTTTTAGGAAGCCGAGGATCTCTTTTTTGTCCACACCCCAGGCAGGAACACAGAGCCTTCCCTTGGACATGGTGGGTATCTCCTCTGGGGGTACCGCCCCCTCTCAGAGTTTAAAACCGCGAATCGTGGCCTTCGCGAAGTCAAGCGATAACTGATCCTTACAGTCTATCATAATGACCCCCCGATGCCAGTCGCTCTCCCGAATGTGGGTGCAGTTCCACCGGCATTCTTTCGAATACGGTCAAAGATTACTCCAGCTACGGCCTTCTCAATCATCTGACCGTATTCTTGGGAATACTGCCCGCTAGGTTTTCAGAAGTGTACCACAGCTAGCTGCAGTGAACTGCAAATCGCCCTGCTGAAAAGCATCCCCGTATCAGCCTTCGACCTCTTGGGGGGATTTGTTGTGTCCTCCGAAGACCGAAGACACAAAATACTCCCTCTTGGTCTCGGCCATCTTACGACGATGTTCACCGGCCCTCGAGGTTTCTGGTTGAACAGCAGTAGGATCTGCCTTAGCGGCAGCGGTCTTGCTGGTTTTCGTCTTTGCGTCTGCTCCTTTCCCGCTGAGGTTTGCCTTAGGGGCAGCGACCTTACGGCTGGCCTTGGTTTCAGCAACGCTCTGTCTAGGCGCAGGCCTCGTCAGAGCGTCCTTTGCTATTGTATCAATAGCGCAGGCCAGGGAGTTTTTTTCCATTTCGGAGAGAGAAAAGGGATCTTTTGCGTCCAGCACCGACGTGACATGCGTCGCTCTCAGGAACAACCGCCATCTCATCTGGCCTGGAGAGACCTTCTTCCCCCCCTTCGGTTTCCGGCGACCCTCGGATGGATCTGCTAAAAGCTGCTCCTCCATCTCCATAGAGAGCTCATCCGAGCTAGCTACTGACGGTGGCTGCAGCTTAACCAGTTCCGGTACGCTCACGGGTAGCGTGTCAGCTTCCGAACTGGTGTTGCCATCTTTTTCTTGTTTGTTTTTGTTATTGTTTTTTTTCATCATTTGTTTTTCCCACGAGTATGGCTGGATATAATTCGCCCCGCCAGAGCCGCCATGCCGTGGTAAGGCATTTGTTATATACAGACCTCGCCAGGCTATCTGTGAGTGCTCGTTAGTGGTTGGTTTTATATAAGAAATCTTTCCTCTTTAGGCACGGTTTTAAAACGCCCATACTACCAGTAGAATAAGGGAGAATAAATCTTGGGTTTTTGGACCTCAGGTAGTCTAGGCGATATCTAGGCGATATCTAGGCTTTGCGCAGAGGCCATATCGTAAGCAATGAGGTCCTACCGTATTGCGATTATTGCTAGTTGAAAACTTTAGGTAGGCTAGGAGTCGCCAGCACTCGTCGACACATCTCCGCAGAAAGCCTTCGGCCATACTTAAGCCCCAGCATCACGACAAGGTGGATAGTCATCGCTGGGGCTGAGAGATACAGAAATTGAAGCAAATCCTTCAAGCCGCTTAGGCTGCAGTAGACCGCACACACACAATTGAAACCAATTGACCCAATTTATTGAGTTCTTCTATAATACTAAGCGAAGTTTGATCAAAATATCGAATTGGATAATTTTTACGAAACTAATACTTACCCTACAACGTAGGTGCAAGTACAAAGCACCGTCCAATAGCGGAAGCTTAAAATTACATCAACATCTTGGTGACTAAATTTCATTCAATTCCATTCCTTCCCGGTAACAAGTACAACTATCAGACTGAGTTAAGACGACCAAACAACAAGTGCTCTTTAAAGGATAACCGGGAAAAACTCCTTCAAGTCTTTTGCCTCTGCCATCTTTCCTCTTCAATGCAAAACATAATCCAAACGACAAAATGCAATTTGTCCTTAAAAAAAACTTTTATACTCTGCCATCGTTCCAAAAATAAGAAAATAAATAAACAGGACTAAACTTTCACATCCTGTTGTTGTTCATTTGTGTAGTGAAGAAGAGAATTAGCATTTCCTTACTGTTAGTGCACACTTTCCGTCACATTCCATTGGTCTTCCCGTTATCCTTGTGCTGTGCTGACTGCTGAACTGAATATAGTTGTTGTGTGCAGCAGCATAATGGCACTTCAGGATCTTCTTTGCCATATTTTTCGCCTCTTTGAGTATTCAATTCGATTCCGTGCACTTTTGCAACAGCAGCGATAGTAGGAAACTCTAAAAGGACGAAATTCCATGGAAGTTAAATATTAAAAAGTTTGCGATTGTTATTGCGGACTTTTCCTCCGCTGATCTCGTTTTTCATTTTTCTTTTTCTCTCAAAGAACGAATGAGAGATAAGGACGAATCGGGAAAAGGAAGACAATGAATTTGTGTGTCCGGGTGTATGCACGTCAATGGACTTGTCCATTTTTGTGAAAGATATATAGTTTCATCCGTCTAAGAAGGATGAAGTGCAACAATTCTTTGCGAGAACGGATATCTATGCGGGAACAGGATATTCGCATTAAATTGTCGAGACTATTATGCACACAAAGGGACATTTTATGCCCGAGGGATAGTGTTTTACTGTTTATCTAATCAACGACATCGTTACGGGGAGAAATACCCTTTGACCTTTGTGTCCTTTGTGGAGGAGTTGTGAATAAGTTAAATATGCAAGTTGCTGTGTACGAAGCGAGAGGAGAAGTTTTCTTTTGTTTTTACAATTTTCTTCTTTGACATGGTTGGACGTCTATGGAAGTTTTCAAAAGGACTAAGAGATGGTCTTGTATGATTCTTATCAAGGCGAGCTTAAGTCGACCATTGATCATTACCCTTTGATACACAGAAATTCTTTAAATGGAGAAAAAATGTATAGAAAGTGGTTATGGATACTCCAGAAGAGGGATGGACGTAAAATATTTAATTTATGTCCAGTATACCTTTGTGGGTCCTAGGGCCTCAACTACGCCTACGCGCCATCGTTTACGGTTTTTAGAAATGTGTCTCAGTTCTCCTCAACTGCCGAGCCTCCTTCTCGACTGTTCTGCGCCTTGTTCTCTTCGGACCGCCATCCTGAGTTAAAGACTTCTATTGCATAGCATGGTTCGCTGCATCCATATAGCAGCAGGGATTTAGCATTGCAGCAGAACAGTCTTAGCTTGGTGTTCAATCTGATGGCATTGCTTCGCCATATTTTGGACAACATCCCGAATGCGGACTTTGCTTTGGTGATCCTGTTGGCTATATCAAGTTCGGTTATACCATCGGTCGAGACAATACTCCCAAGATACTAGAAATCCTCTACTCCCTCCACCGGTTGTCCAACAATGCATACTTGAGCCGATGAGTTTGTTCCAAGGTTGATAATTTTATTTTTTGCTGTTTTCATTTTCAGCCCGACGACGCCTGCCTCTCTTTCCACATCTGATGTCATTTGGTGGAGGTCCATAATTCTGTGAGAGAGTAACCATACATCGTCTAGAGTGCAGAGGTATAGTCTTTTCAAGAATGCCTCTAATGTGTAAGTCTAGCAGTCTTTCCAGGGTTTTCAAGAAAAACGATATCAAGCTGATTGGACGGTAGGATTTGAGTAGCTCGCTGGGTTTGTTACCTAGCTTAGGGATAAACACCACATTTACCTCCCGCCAAGTTAGTGAAATGTATCCCAGGTTGAAGCTGCCAGGTGCCTTAAAGGGTTTAAATGAACCGATTGCCCATTTAATTTTTTCTTGACTGAACAGATTTCCAGACAAGCCCTTGACTCTTCTGGAGGTGCCACATGTGGAGCCTTCAGGAGCAACAAGTACGTAATCGCTTAGAATTGTTGAGCCAGGGAAGTGAACCTCGAGCAGAGTTTCCAGAGTTTCCCTTCGATTTTCAGTGTAGGAGCCATCAGGTTTGATGAGCAATCCCACCCGATTGGAATGATCCTTTGAGAGAGTCTTTTGGAGACGGGCTGCTACTGGAAGTAATTTAATACTTTCGCAGTTCTTTTTCCATGCGGTTCTCTTGGGTTTCCTTAACTCTACGAGTATGTTGAACTCAGTCAAAGCGGACCTATATTCGTCCCAATTTTATTGGTTATATTTACTAACCCTTTTACGGAGGATCTCTAGCTGGTCATTCCACCACGGTACGCTCCGTTTACCTGTATTGTCATTTTTCGGGACACAGCTACTCCTGAAAGAAGAGATTAGGAAGTCATTTAGTTGGCAGGCTGCCACATTAACATCACATTTAGATCTTAAAGATCTAAGCAGCATGTCATCTTTGACGGCGAGATTTTCATGAAAAAGTGCCCAATTAGTTCGTTTCGGTACGTAATGCGTTTGATTATTATGTTTAACCCCACCCGAAGATGTTAAATCTGATATGCTGATGATCACATAGTGAGCGTTCATTTGACACATGCCAATTGACAACAGAATTGGAAATAAAAGGGCTCGAGATAGTGAGATCAAGTATCTCTTCTCGAATAGAATTTATAAAAGTTGGTTTGTTACCTTCATTACACACAGCTAAATTTCTACTTGTATTATAATCAAGAAGTAACTCACCCCTTTTGTTAATGTCGCTGCTACCCCATGCCACATGATGGGAGTTGGCATCGCATCCAATGATCAGGTGCCAGGCGTTGACGGTAACGAAACTGCTGACCTGCTAGCTAGGAAAGGCTCCTCTGATTTGTTCACTGGACCTGAATCCATCTGCGGAATATTTGATTCCGCCTTTAAATTGACCCTAAACATTTGGGAACGCAACATGTGCATCTCCCACTGGAATAACTCCCAAGGTCTGAGGCAGGCTAAATGAGCAATCCAACCCTTCCAAACACAGGTAGTTGATATCCTAAAATACGGCAGAAATGGCATAAGAAGGCTTGCGAACTTCCATACCGGTCACTGTCAACTTCTTTACCACATTAACGAAATAAGAATCTTGGAGGATATAACCTGCCGCCTCTGCTTAGAAGAGGAAGAAACCGCAGAACACATACTATGCGAGTGTGTTGCTCTATGTAGTACTAGGAGAAGCTTTTTCCTTAAAGAGATCATATCTCCAATAGATTTAACGAACACCTCCGCAGCTGTAATCATAGCTTTCATAGGGAGAGTAGAAGTACCGCTGCCCTAAAAGTGGCCTATGGCACAATAGATCTCCTTGGTGCCCAGTGCCCCATCGGGAATACCTCTCCTGCGTAAGGCACGCCAAATAAGCTCCCTGTTGACACTATCGAACGCCTTCTCAAAATAGATGAACAGCAGGTGAAGTGGCGATCCATATTCAACGCACTGTTCGATGATAATCTGCAGGGTGTTGATGTGCTCGACACAGGAGGATCCAGAGCGGAAACCTGCTTGTTCGACATCGAGTGTGTCTTCGAGATGTTGTTTGATTCCCCCCCAGAATGATTTAAGCTACTACCTTAGCTACAGCGGGCAGCACGCAGATACCCATCCAGTTTCCGCACTCCATTAAATTTCCTTTCTTAGGAAGCTTGACGATCATTCCCTTTTTCCACTCGTTAGGAAAGCTTTCAGCCTCCCAAGCTCTCTCTATAAGTGGAAGCAGAAGCTCAGCCGATGTTGCTGGCGCTGCTCGTAAGATCTCTGCTGGAATACCGTCAAGTCTTACCGCCTTGATCGCGGTAGTCATCTCATCATTATTGGGAGTTGTGGTGCGTATTCGGGTATATCTCACCTCAGGCACCTCAGTCTGATTTTGGAGCATATCGCTAGCGAATACGCAGATCGAAACCGTAACAAAATATTTTTTCTATCTCTTGAGCTGGTCCTTATCCGAAATGAGCAAGGAGCCATCTAAGATCTCTACTGGCTGTTGGCTGGAGTTGCGACCACCTGTCAGCTCTTTGATGATTCTGTAGACGGTCCTGCTGTCGCACCTACGTGCAGCTTCTTCTGCTTCTGCAGTCAGCGCGTTGATGTAGTTGCGCTTGTCACGTCGCACGCTACGCTGAACTTCTCTCATCTTCATGCGATATAGGCACTCTAGCCCTGCTCCTGGAATAGCTGCAACGCGAGCTTTCAGCTGTTTTCGTTCGTCAATCCGTCTCAAGGTATCCTCGGAAAGCCACGCCCCATGTCTTCCCTCCGATCGACCTACAATTCTATCAGCACTAGATGTAAAAATATTTTTCACAGCACACGAATGGCCTTGGATGGTTGCGGGCTGTGATCTGCTGATTGCTTCCACACCTTGCGAAGGTGCTCCCTTAATTCTTGGGGAACTGAGGGATCATTAAGTCTATCGATGTTTTGAATCTGGACATTCTTGTATTGTCGTGGGATCTTCGAACTGCAGCAATGCGTAGTTGGAGAGTAGCTATCATGAGGTGGTGATCTCGTACTATCCCCACATCTTCCCCTTTTTTTTTAAGCGGTGGCTGTCGAACGTGATGCCACCTATCACAAGGCGGTTGGCATTGCAGAAATCCACAAACCTTTCGCCGTTGTTATTGCGGTTGCCTAGTCCATGCTTCCCGATTACATGTTTGAGCCCATCGTTCTCCTTGCCTACCTTGGCATTGAAATCCCCCATCACTATGACAATGTCTCCATTTGGTATTGTGTTGAAGGAGGCACTTAAAAGATTGTAGAAGCTCTCCTTTTCGTCCTCAGACGAGACATTCGTTGCAACATAACACTGTATGATGGTGACGCGTCGTACTCTAGTCCGGAATCTGGCCCTCATAAACCTATCACCATGAGGCTGTCAGGAAATTAGGCCAATGTGTGCTGTTGTTGTTAGCAGCAGTCCGACCCCATATTCTCACGGACCTCCGGATGGTTTTCCAGAATAGAGTAGTGCATTGTTACGCGTTGGGGACTGGTATTCGCCCACTTCTATCCATCTAATTTCACTTACCTCCAAAATGTCCAATTGATATCATGATAGCATGAATTCTTTTTCCAATTGAAGGAATTTGTCATTGTAAGGACCTTGGCTTCCAGAGTCGAGGAGCGTCTTTGCATTCGAGGAGCCTATCTTTGTCCGTGTACAATATGGTAAAAAGCAATGGCCTAAGATAGATCCTTGGGATACACCCGCTGAGGTTACAACGAAGTCTGAGATTTTATCTTCAACAATAACCGCTTGTTTCCTTCCACCAATGTGTGCTTCTATGAGCTTCAAGGCAAACGAGGAAAAGCCGAAAAGCTTTTCAAGTTCTAATAAAAGCTGATGATGATTTACTGTGCCAAATGCCTTGGAAAAGTCTAACAGAGTAAGAAAACTTAACTTTCTATCTAACGCGGCGCGTATATCATCAGTCACTCTTAGCAATGCAGATGTACAGCTTTCAAATGGCCGAATCCTGACTGATTCTCACAAAGTGGCTTATTGCCCTGGAGACAGACCGACATTTGATGGTGAACTATCTTTTCCAAGACCTTTGACAGGAAAAGGAGGATTGAAATAGGTCTGTAATCAGCTGGCGAACTAGATGTTGCTTTATTTTTTGACACTGGTCCAATCTTAGCGACTGTCCAGGCACTAGGAAAAGCGGACGTTATTAGGATTGTGTAAGAAGCATGGGTAACTGCTGGCAGGAGGTAAGGTAATATAATTTGAATAAAAAGTGGATGAATTCCATCAATACCAACATCTTTAGACTTAATATTGAGGATGGCACTAACAATATGCGCTTGTTCGATACATGTGAATCCGAACGAGTTATTTGTAATCAAATGATTGGGTTCAGTACAAGTACTAGACGACCTTTGAACTTGTACAAACTCTCTATTTAAACGATTAATGTCGATGTTGTCATTTGTGGTTTTACTCATGTGACCAATACCTAGCTCCCGCAGCTAGAGTCTCGCGGTACGCGATACTTAAAAAAATACCACGGCCTGAAGCTCGCGTGAATAACCAACCGTTCACTGAAAACAAAATTCGATCTAAATACTAGTACAGTTTATTTCACATCCAATTATAACAAGTTCCAACTTAAGACTAGCTTACAAACTAAATATATCCCTAGGGAATCACCGCTCCTTGCTGTTTCATCAAATTGGCCCGATGTATGCACGCGTATCCGATTCAGTGTAAATGTAAAATGATTTCATTGCACTGGCACCATCGGAACGAGTTTGCACCTGAACAAATGGAGTGTGTTGATTCAGTGAACCTATGAGATTCGCTGTCACCTTTATGACGCGTGATCTGTATGCGGCATGTTAACTGACCTCAAAGCAAACCTATTTTTTCATTTTTTTTTTTTCATTTATTGAACATTTTGGATTGTACATTAAGAAATTAAATTCTCATTAATTGTACTTAAATAAACATAAAATAAAAAGAAGGTATCTAGTTAAGAAACATTTTACATTGAGTCGACGAAAGAAGTTAATTGACATTGGGAAACATAAGGTAATAATTAATTGAAAATATTGTTGTTTTGATTATCATTATTTGCAAAATCAAGAACTGAATTTTTAAAGTTAAAGAGCGAATTAGATTGGCGTATATTTAGCGGTAAAGAATTCCACAGTCTCATGGCGTGAACAAGGGCCTGTCCACTAAGAAAGAAGTCCAAGAGGTCCCAACCTCCTTGGTGGAGCAAGGAAATCAACTCCAAGAAAAAACAGGTTGGGCATTGCTACAACAGGGCCAAAGAAATAGGGGACGGTACTACATGGGATGAATATATGGACCGCAAGCGGGAGTTTAAGTACTTAATTAGGCAATCAAAAAGAAAGTCGTGGAAGGAATTTTGTCAGTCCATTGCATTCAAGGCACCAGGCCCTGATGGAATTTTGCCAGGTATACTGCAAAAGCAGGCTTAGGGAAATTTTTAAACATTGTTTAAGGTCATGCTACGTACCAGTGGCATGGAGGGAAGTGCGGGTTATATTTATACCTAAGGCAGGCAAACCAAGCCACACTTCAGCGAAAGACTACAGACCCATAAATCTCTCGTCATTCCTGCTCAAGACACTTGAAAGGCTTCTTGATATTCACATCAGAAGCAAGTGTTGCAACGGCATTCTATGAAAGCTCAAAATGCATATTTGAAGGGGAAATCGGTGGAAACAGCTTTACACGACGTAGTAGGGAAGATAGAAGCGAGCGAGCTAAGCAATACAGGCTTAAGCGTCACTGCTTACGCGGATGACGTGGTGATTTTAGTTCAGGGTAAGTTCCTTGACACATTAACTAAAATGATGGAATCAGCTCTTAATAGTCTCGAAAAATGGGCAAGAGGGTGTGGACTACACGTCAACCCGGATAAAACTGAATTGGTACTCTTCAGTAGAAAATACAAGATACCACCCTTCAAACTGCCTAAGCTAGCAGGGGTGGAGCTTTCCCTTTCGGATCGCGCCAGATATCTTGGTATAATGCTGGATAGGAAACTAAATTGGAAACTTAACATACAGGAACGAGTCCGCAAAGCATATAATGCTCCCTTCATCTATAAGGGGACCGCGGGGAAAAAATGGGGCCTGAAGCCCGCAATGATGCACTGGCTATACATCATGGTAGTCAGACCCATCCTTACGTATGGGGCTCTTGTGTGGTGGAAGGCAACGAATACGAAAAACACACGGGATATGTTGGCCATGGTACAAAGATCAGCCCGCATTGCCATCACAGGTGCTCTACGCACAACACCTACGGCTGCACTCGAGATCTTCCTGTATCTCTTACCATTAGACCTACAAATCAAATTTCAAGCGGGCAACAGTGCGCTTCGGCTCACTAACGTTGGTCTCTTCAGGACTAATAACATAGGACACAGCTCCATTCTCAAGGAATCTTTTCCTGGAATCCCTGACGAATCGGACGATATACTTGGCACCTTAGACTTCGACACACCATACGAAGTACTGTATCCTATTAGAGAGGACTGGCAAAGGAAGACAGTCTCTGTCCATAACGAGATTGCAATATACACAGATGGTTCTAAGACCAGTGAAGGCACGGGGTCAGGTATTTACTCGAGAGATACGAAACTACAGGTGGCCCTGAGACTTCCGGACACATGCAGTGTGTTCCAAGCAGAGGTTCTAGCTGTACTTAAAGCTGCGGAATTACTTGAGATGGGATCAATATCCGATAAGAATATCGCCATCTACATTGACAGTCAGGCTGCGCTAAAGGCGCTAGAGTCTTACGTCACCAAATCGAAGTTAATCAGGAATTGCCGCACAATGCTTAGGGCATTATGTATGCAGAACCGAGTCAGATTATGTTGGGTACCTGGACACTGCGATATCGAAGGCAACGAGCAAGCCGACATGCTGGCTAAAAAAGGAGCGGGGCTCCCACGTAGCGATATAATTGGTAGTATTAAACCACCAGGGTGCGTGGCTAAGGAAATTATCCGGAATAAAATCATTGACACGGCTAATCTAAGATGATCAAACTTAGATGATCACAGGGTGTCTAAGGCCTTGTGGCCTGTGTGAGATCGCAGAAAATCTGGGGAGATAATTAAGTTATATAGATCAAGGCTAAGAACAGCGATAGGAATACTCTCTGGCCACTGTCTCCTAAGGAGGCATGCCATAAGACTAGGGTTATCCGATACGGATGTTTGTAGGTACTGCGATGACCTACATGACTCAGAGGATATAACTCATATACTCTGTGAATGTCAAGGAATTGCCAGGATAAGGCGAAAGCAGCTGGGTAGATACTTCTTCGATAACTTGGAGGAGGTGAGGTCCTTGAACCATATCAAGGATCTCTTCAGATTTTGTAGGGAGATTAATTGCTTGGGAGAATGGGTTTAGGTCTTCTGTCGTGAAGGTTTCCTAGGGATCGCGATGGGCCCACTTTGGTGCCTAGTGTTTTATGACAACCTCATAACCCTACCTAACCTAACCTAACCTATGGCGTGAACAAAAAATAAGCGTTGTGGAAAAAAGGGGGGTTGTGTCCTTTTAACCCCTTATCAAACCCGGCGAAACGTTAAAATAGAAAGACCAAGACAAGGTTAAAAATGTATTGTAAATCTTTATTGAGTACCTCTCTCTACAAAAGCTGAATTGTGACTGACTGACTATAACAGTATGCTACTCTACGTTAAATTACAAGTAGATGATAAAAAGAGAAATTATAAAGAGAGATCATGAGTATGTATTAGTATATAACTTTTAACATCCTCCGACCGGCGAAGATGAAGTAAGCTCCAACGGGTACAATAATTGGACTGGCCTTCGGGTTCGACTTCTATCTGCATAGCGTATCTCGCATGCTCTAACCTTACCATCACGACCAGCAAAAGTTTTTTCTATGACAGCCAACCTCCAGTTAATCCTTGGCTTACCAGCATCGAAAACGAGAACAACATCATTTTTTTTAAGTTGTACTGATGAACTGCATTTGTTGTGGTGAAACGATCGTAGTAGCTGCAGATACTCAGTACGCCATCGCTTCTCCAGCATACTAATATACCTCATCCGCTGCTTCCAAAGATGTTGTATTTCGTGTGAATCAGAAACAACTTCACGAACGGATGATCCACAATAACCCATCAAAAAATGAGCAGGAGTCAAGGGAGTGGAATCTAATGGATTACTGCTCATGTATGTAAGTGGCCGAGCGTTTACCAAACCTTCAGCTTTGACGATTACAGTTCGAAGTTGCTCGAAAGTAAGTTTCGCCTTACCTATGACCATCTTGAGGACGTTTTTGATTGTGCGTATGAGGCGTTCCCAGAATCCGCCCCACCACGGAGCTCGTTCCACTATGAACTTCCACTTAACGCGCTTATTGGACAAAAACCCTTGAACGAGTTCATCCTCAAAAAAGTGATTGACAGCCCCTAGCTCCAAGGCCGCCCTGCGAAAGGTTCGTGCGTTATCGGAATATATAACCGATGGGGTACCCCGTCGAACCATGAAACGTGTTAATCCCATTAGGCAGCTTTCTGTTGTTAAACTTCGTACCATCTCCAAGTGCACAGATCGGATGGCGGCGCACGTGAAAACCATCAGATACGTTTTGCTCATCTCCCCTTTCGAGTTATCGTAACAGTAAACGGGACCAGCGAAGTCGACGCCGACGGTGTCGAAAGGCCTTGAAAGCGTTAACCTCTCGATCGGAAGTGGTCCAAATGGGTGTGAAGCTGGTTTTCCCCACAGTTTCCGGCAGCCACAACACTCTAGCAGCAACCTTTTAATCAACTGGCGGCCTTTAGGGACCCAAAACCGAGAACTCATCTGCGATAGGACCAGGTTGACTCCGCCATGTATGGTTCTTTCGTGGTAGTCCTTTACTATGAGTTCAGTTATGTAAGAATTTTTTGGCAATATTATGGGATGCTTGAGATCCATAGATTCCTCTAAGCACTGAAGGCGACCACCCAGTCTCATAATGCCATCGACGTCCAGGAAGGGAAACAGTTGCGCAATTTCGGACCCCCCAGGTACAGATTTCTTCTTCTGTAAGAAACAAATTTCGTTAGAGTATTTATCAAATTGAATGTACCTGAGCCAGTATGTTTCAGCGAGGTCAAGATCTTCAGCAGACAAATGAAGAGAGGGCGTCCTTTGCCAACTCTTACGACACGAGCCCCAGAAGCGCAACATGTAGGCTGTGACTCGCAACAATCGCTTCCAAGTGCTGAAGTTTCTGTAGCAAAGAAGAGGCTCGAGTGGCTTGCTCACAGAAACGAAAGTTTGAGCTAGTAGAGCCAACTGAGTTACGTTGTTCAGATCTGTTTTGATGTCATCAGAGCTGTAGTTTTCGTCATCGTTGAGCCAGGCCGGTCCATTAGCCCATAATGAAGAAGTTCGAAGATTCTCGGCGGTTATACCCCTTGTGAGAAGATCCGCGGGATTCTCTTTTCCGGAACAGTGCTTCCAGTCCAAAGCTGATGTGTTACGGCGAATTTCGGTAACTCGGCTCTGCACATATGGTTTCCACCGATCGACTTCTCCTTGTATCCAGTTAAGAGCAATTCTTGAGTCTGTCCACATATGGAACTTTCGAACAGAAATCTTTAAGGACTGCCTCAAATAAGAACGTAATTGCGCTACTATCAATGCTGCTGTTAGCTCCAACTTTGGCAGCGTAAGCTCCTTCGTCTCATCCTCCTTCAATGGAGCCACTCTGCTTTTCGCGCACAGGAATGAAATGTTGCTTTCACCTGTTGCATTGGTGCTCTTGATGTAGGCCACAGCACCATATGCTTTCAGGCTGGCGTCAGCGAATATGTGCACGTCCATCACACTTGTAGAATCAAAGACTAATGCCGACCGTGGAATAGCTATCTCCTTTAACAGCAGAAGACTTCTTGCGCATTCTTCAAATTCAGACATTAAGTCCGATGGTAAAACTTCGTCCCATGATAGTTTTTTCTTCCATATCGACTGAAAGTGGATCTTGACCTTGATTACAGCTGGACCAAGCATTCCCAATGGATCGAAAATTCTTGCGATTGTCTGCAGTACATTACGCTTAGTACCTCTTGCCAAATTTGAAGTAAGTAAGCTCTCCACAGACCTGTAACGGCACAGCGATTTCATCACTGGAAACGTACCATATTAGCCCCAAAACTTTCTGAATTGCTGGAGCATCAGAACTAAGGTCTTCTCGAATCTGAGCACAGTTAGAGTTCCACTTCCTCAGGTTCATGCTGGCGTTGTTCATGACAATGACGGCTTCCTTGCAGATCTTCTTGCCTACTTCTTCGGTATCAACACTTATCGCTAGATCGTCCATATAAAAGCATTCCTGGAGCACCTTACATGTTATGGGAAAACGAACCTTTTCTTTAACTAAATGCGTGCGTATCGTCCCAGTCAAAAGAAAGGGGCTGGAGTTGGCCCCAAAAGTGACCCTGGTCATCCTGCGGTCCCTGTATACCGGCCTCTCGCCTGGTTAAGTTCGCGAGCCGTACCAAACAAAACGATGGCTGTCACGATCGTTCACATTCAGCAATATTTGCAAAAATGCCTTTTCCACGTCAGCTACTATTCCAAAGCGTCCTAGACGAAAATTTAGCAGCACTTTTAGAATCTCTGGTAGCAAGTTTGCACCCACATGTAGCAAATCATTGAGTGACGGAGAATCTTCACCACCCGCAGAAGCATCAAACACAATCCTCATCTTGGTTGTTGTACTTTCTTCCTTATACACAGGACGGTGCGGAAGATAAAAAATCCGCTTCGATGCCTCCTTATCGTCTGAAGGAACTAACTCAGCAATACCGTCTAAAATCATCTGTCGAATAGCAGCATCGTACTCCGCAAACTTTTCTGGAATCCTTGATAAGCGCCGCGTAAGTGAATCAAGTCGCCTTAGAACTTCGTTCCTGTTATTTTGTATCAGAACGTCCAGGTTCTTCCACGGCAGTGCTGCTTCATAGCGGGAACCCTTCTTGCTGATGCATTTGGCGATTAGATTTTCAGCTAGCATGTGGTTTTCAGCATCCTCACTTTGAATTCCGATGGCTTCCAATGACCAAAATGATGTTAGATCATTGTCGTTCAGGACAGGCAGAAGAAAATTGGTGCTACATATAGAAGAAGAGCATAAGTGAACGTTCGAATCAAGAATCTTACCGACAGAGGCATGTTTTCCCTGTAGTGTCCAGCCAAAGATGGTTTCAACAGCTCTTAACGTTGGGGTAATGCGGCGTTGTTTACCAGTTACTGCCGCCCAATAGTAGTTCGAGCCAACGAGAACGCTCAGCCCATCTTCTGCTTCGATTGAAGAATGATTACAATCTGCAAGACGTAGGCCTTCGACCGATGGGCATGAAATGTCAGGCACTTGCAACACGTCAATACAGATTTCCGGAACAACAACTGCTTCAATCTCCACACGTTTGCTGTTGTACTGGCTGTTTATTACGATTTTTACCTTTTGTAGGCTTTGGCATGGAAATTTCTTTTTGGATCCGAAGGGGATGATCGAAATGTTTACCACACCGATGGGAACGAGATTTAATTTACGAACCAGGCTTTCGCGAACGAAGGAATGTTGACTGCCGCCGTCGATAATAAAGCGAATTAATAATTGTTTTTTCTTGCCCGGAGCTACGACAATGCCCCGAGCTGTCTTTAAAAAGACCATTGAATTTTGTGGAATTGAATTACAAGCACACAAGTTTAACACATTCTCCATTTCATTGTCTACTGTTGTTGCGACCGCTGGTACAGTTAAAGCATTTGTTTTTACAAAGGATGGATCGCACATGGATGTAAAGTGTTTGCCTTTGCATTTTTTACACGAAATAAACTTTGAATTTCGACATTTTCTTGAGGAGTGACCGCGTCTAGCACAACGAAAACTACGATTCTCTTTACGCAATATATCTCTTTTTTCCGCGAGGGACAGCTCACTATCGCACTCTTTTGTTGCATGTCTGTCTGAAGAACAAAATAAGCATTCGTCCTTATCACTGAATGAAACCAAGCTAGCTGCAGTGTTGGTGGTTGAAAATGAAGTAGATGGTTTGGCAGTTGTCGCGACAGAGAAAACTCAACTTCTTTCAAGCGACTCAACTTCTCGTTTTAGAAACCGCATGAGACCTTGAACTTGCTTGTCGCCTATGTGCGAAAGGGTGGAAGTGCTTCCTGAGTCCGAATCTTTAATATCTCCAACATCGCTGTCTCGTTCTGCCAGCCGGTGATAATCAACACGAAGATCCACTGGCAAGCACCGTAGCAATATGGACTTCGGCATTACGTAGTATTGGTGCGAGGGAATCTGCAATGCAGTTAGAGTGCGACTGCAAGCTGTAATACAATTATATAAATTGCGTAAGCCTACGACGTCTGTCTTTAAATGTATAGGGCGGAGAGAGATCAACTGCTGCATGTGTCTATCTATTAGACGTTCAGTATCTCCAAATTGCTCTTGCAGAAGTGAGACAGCTGCATCGTAGCACATCTCTGAAGCCGTAAAACCCGCAATTACCTTTTTTGCATTACCTACTAACACCGACTCAAGATAGCTGAATTTATTGGATGTTGTTAAACGGTTGTTTTCATGCACGGCGGTACGAAACTGTTCCCAAAAAGGCAGCCAGTCTTGGAAGTTACCATCAAATTTTTTCAACTGCAATTTGGGGAGCTTTAACGAACAGTTTGCGACCGAGGCTGATGGTGTATTAGGTGGCAGACTTGTTACTCCGGAAAATCCACCCTCAAATGAGGCAGGTCCTACGGATTCTGGGGAGGACCAACTATTGCGTTTAAACGACCCATTCATAAGGAGGGGAAGGGTATCCAGATCTCCACCAACACGATCTGACACCCTCATCGCTGCCCTGGGAGTGAAACACTTGGCCCCCACGGATTGTAAAGCGTCTACAAGTGAGGCAAATCGTTTCAAAAAGAACTATCATCTGCGAAGATCACCACCGCCTTTAAAACAGGATGAACCCGAATCGGCACCACGGGAGAAACCCGCCACAGTCTGGAAAATCATCGCAGAAAACCCTTCAATAGGGAGCGCTACCCTAACGAAACCAACAAACGGTAACCAACATGAGTCCGCCGATGTAAATGAAGCCCAGCTGACGGAAAATTTACTGGAGAAGGAGCTACAGAAATGCAAGGAGATGATTAAAAAAATGAAATTCGCGACGGACAGGCAGAAGAATATCAGCATTGATATTAAGAAAGGTCTTGCTGAACCAGAGGAATCCTTGGACGTAATCAGCTTCCTTAAAAAGGGGCGGGTTAGCGAACCTGAGGCTTCACCGATCACAACAACATGAACTTCAGATGCGACAGGTCAACAGAACAGATGCGAACCACCAGGAGCCTCCAAAAAGTAGGACACCGAGCGGAATTCGGGAACCCAAGAAGAGACCACCATCTAGCCCTCTTGAAAAGGAGACGGAAAAGAAGAAGAAGACGTCACCGAAGGTTGCAACTCCTCCAACTAGGCTTCAAACCGTGCGGAGAAGGAATGTAGCCCACAAAGAACCTGGCAAAGATCTTGGACCCAATATATTCCAGAAGGACAACCCCTTCTCGAAAGGGAAAGAGCCTAAAAAGCTGATCGAGAGCAAGAAGGCCAATGGTAAAGCGCGGACTTCCTCGGTGAAAGCGCAGAAAAAGGAGGAAGGGATGGTAATTAGCCAAAAAAAAGATAAGAGACCAGCGAGGCATCGGCGCGAAGCAATCATCATAAGACCAAGAGGAGCAGAAACGTACGCGGAGATCCTCCGAGAAATTCGTACAAGGGCCAACCCAGATGAAACACAAACGGAGATAAGAGCTGTCCGTCAAACGATGTCCGGAGATGTCTTGCTTGAGCTCGGTGCAAAAACAAAAGATAAGGAAGGTTTTAGCTCATCCCTTAAGTCCATCTTGGGGGAGAAGGCAACGGTCCGAAACCTTGAACCAAAAACGACACTGGAGATCAGAGACTTGGATGACCTGACAACAGTAGATGAAGTCGAGGAAGCTATCAAACGAGCAATCAGTGACCAGAGGGCGGAACTTCAAATCACCTTAATGAAGGCCAACAGCAGGGCGCAAAAAAATGCTTTAGTTCAGCTGAACGACCGAGTGGCAGGGGAGCTGCTAAAAATCGCTCGTATAAGAGTCGGGTGGGTTTTCTGCAGATTTCACCGAAGAGTAGTGGTCACGCGCTGCTACAGATGTTTCGGCTATGGCCACCAGCAGGCTAATTGTAAGGGGCCCGATAGAAAGAACCAGGGAATATGCTTCAAGTGCGAAGTACAAGGCCATAAAAAATCCGATTGCAAAGCTATCGCGAAATGCTGCTTATGTGTGGAACTGAAGCTCGGGCCAGCACTGCTAGCTCATTTACCAGGGTCGGGAAACTGCCAGGTGTTTAGAGGGGCACTTAAAAAGGCGAAGAGAAGCAGCGCACCATGATGAAAATCCTACAAGCAAATCTCCATAGAAGTCGCACGGCTGACAACCTACTCTCACAACTTAGAAACGATCTTAAAGTGGATGTGGTGGCCATAAGTGAGCAGTATAAAAACAAGGACGGGCCTACTTAGTTCTCGGATACACTCGGTACAGCTGCAATATGTATACCGGACGCAAAGATGACCCGCATAAAAACCCACGGCGCAGCTAGTGGCTTTGTTTGGGTGAAATGCGAAGGAATCACGATATTTAGCTGTTATTTTACGCCGAACGAGAGTATCAGTAATTTTCGAGCAAAGCTAGACCGCTTACAGGACACCGTGAGAGATATTGAGGGCGAGATCTTGGTTGCTGGCGATTTTAACGCCAAGGCCTTAGATTGGGGGATGCCTAGCACAGACTCACGAGGTAAGCAGATACTCGAGATGGCTGTCAGACTGGGGCTCTACGTGTTGTTGTTGAACGAAGGAAATACACCCACCTTCAGGCGTCCCGGATATACCGAAACAATACCGGATGTTACTTTCGCGTCAGAAGAGCTACTAGCAAAGGTGGAAAACTGGAGAGTCATTGAGGAGTACACCGGGAGCGACCACCAGTATATCGTCTTTGACCTACAAAGGACCCGACGAGTCTCTAACGGACACCAGAGGCGAGCACCGAGGTGGAAAGTCAGCCGGTTAAATGAAGAAGTTCTCACGGCCACGCTAGAGGAAGGGAAGGAAGCCATCATGGAAATGCCGGGGACAGCTGAAATAAAAGCTCAAGCGACGATGCAACTCTTACACCGCGCATGCGATGCGTCGATACCTCGAGTTAGAAATTCAATGGGAGGGCGAAAACCAGTGTACTGGTGGACGGAGGAGATCGCTGAACTTAGGAGGACATGCCTATACCATAGACGCAAGGTCACCAGGGGAAGGCGAAGTCACGCTGAAATCACGGAAGGCGCACTCGCGGAATACAAAACCGCAAGATCCGAGCTCAAGAGGGAAATCAATTCGAGCAAGAAACAAAAGTGGGAGGACCTTCGCCGGGAGATCAACATCGACCTCTGGAGACTCGGCTATAGGGTTGTCATGAAAAAATTAGGAGCGCAGGCGTCACCCCCCACGATGACCGCGGAGCTAATGAAGAACATAGTGGACACACTCTTCCCGGCCCACCCTGTTAGGTCGATGGAGATCTCTCCTGCCCAACAACAAGACATCCCATTGTTCAGTGAAGAAGAGCTGATTCTAGCAGCTAAATCTCTTCAGAACAATAAGGCCCCCGGCCCCGACGGCATACCAGCGGAAGTATTGAAAACGGTGGCCCAAACTTGCCCACAGATACTGCTAAGCATGTATAACGGCTGTCTAAAGGAAGGGATCTTTTTCAAGAAGTGGAAGGTAGAACGCTTGGTGCTCATGAGCAAGGGAAAAGGAGACCCGGATTCCCCATCAGCATACAGACCTCTGTGCATGCTGGACACGGCAGGAAAACTCCTCGAGAAGATGCTAAAGCCTCGAATCACAGAAGCAATCCAAAGAGCAGGTGGCCTATCCGATCGACAACACGGATTCAGAAAAGGCCACTCCACGATAGGAGCAATTGAGGAAGTAGTCAAAACCACCTACCTCGCCCAAAGGGGAAATCACTAGTCAAGGCGAATCGTCGTGCTGGCAGCTCTGGATGTGAGGAATACCTTAAATACGGCCAGATGGTTAGATGCGCTCGAGAACACCAGGATACCGCAAGATCTTTTGCAAATTGTGAAGGACTATCTCAAAGACAGGGAACTTCTGTACGACATCGTGGAGGGTACTCACAAAAAGGAAATCATTGCTGGAGCAGCACAGGGCTCAATCCTTGGACCCGATCTGTGGAATATCTCATACGATGGAATCCTTCGCATGGAGATGCCCGACGATACCTTCTTAGTCGGGTACGCAGATGACATCGGTGCGGTGATTACCACAAGGGACATCGAAGGGGCTCAGCTGAAACTGAACCAGGTAATGAGACGAGTACTCGCCTGGATGGAAGCCCATGGACTTAGTCTCGCCGCGGAAAAAACAGAGATAGTTCTTCTGACTAGGAAACGGATCCCGACCATTGCCGAGTTCCGCGTAGGCCCAGAAGTTATAATCAGCAAACCAGCAGTAAGGTATCTAGCAATCGCCCTGGACTCTAAGCTCTCTTTCTGGCAACAGATTAAGTCCGCATCTGAGCGAGCTGCGAAGGTCACGTCATCGCTGAGTAAGCTTATGGCAAATATCGGAGGCCCAACAATGAGTAGGCGACGACTATTCATGGCCATCACCCACACCATTCTTCTGTATGGGTGTGAGATCTGGGCAGACGCACTTAGACAGGAGAAGTACAGAAAGCAAATTGCCGCAGTACAAAGGCGAGGAGCTCTCCGAGTTGCAAGCTCCTATCGCACAGTGCCGGAACCAGCCGTACTCGTAGTTGCGGGTGTGACACCCATCGACCTCTTAGCGACAGAGAGGAAGTACGCCCACGACAAGAAAGCGGAAGTAGGGGCAGAACAGGCAGTCGCTGAAGCGAAGGAGCTTACCAAGCAGGTTTGGCAGAGAAGGTGGAGCGCTGAAATGAGGGGGAGGTGGACAGCGGGGCTGATTATAGACGTCACGGCTTGGACAGAGCGGGAACACGGCGAAGTGAACTACTTTGTCACACAATTCCTAACCGGACATGGGTATTTCAACCGATACCTCCACAAAATGGGTAAAGTAGAGAGCGCAGCCTGCCAATATGGAGACTCAGCGGAAGACGACGCTTTCCAAACCTTTTTCGCCTGTAGCAGATGGACAGAGCAGAGGAGTAGACTGGAGTCGGAAATAGGCGATTTTTCCCCGGAAAATGCTATAAGCAAGATGATCTCGAGTACCGACACGTGGAATAGAATATCTTCCTTTATCGAGACGGTACTGAGATCCAAAAACAGAGAGGAAGACGCCAACATTCCCTCACAAATTACATAAAGTAGATAAAAGCCTTACCGGTAAGAATGTATAACCCCGCACCAGGAGCTGAATATGAAAAAGCCGGTCCCCAGAAGGGAAAGAAAACGACACCACTCTGAAGTAATGCGATAAGCGGTTCCGGAGTAGATGGTGTCAAGTAGAAAGAAGGGGTTAAAGGTGGTTTTTAGTGAGTAGTGAGTCTCACACTACTAGAAACAGAGCGGGACTGTTTCCCGTGCGCATTAGCGTTTTTCCACTACACTCTAGGCAAAAAAAAAGGAGTTTATTGGTGGTCAAAACACCAAACAACACCCAGTGAAGAGTCTAAACTTCTGATTTCGGATGAAGACCAGCTCACTAGATGGAGAGAATATTTTGCTACGGTGCTAAACCACTTAGACGATGGCGGTATGATGTTGACTTCGAATGAGCAGTTCGAAGCAAAAAATTGCCGAACTCCCACCGTGCCTCCCAGTAAAACCGAAATAATAACACAGCAATTAAGGTGGGTATTCATGGCATCCCTGCCGATATATTTCAAGCGGCGCCAAATACATCGGCAGATTTGCTGCATCCGCTAATACGGAGAGCTTGGGATAGTGAACGATTGCCACAGGAGTGGAAAAGGGGGATGAACACAAAACTTCCGAAAAAAGGAAACTCGACGGAATGCGGAAACTGGAAAGGTATTTGCGTTCTTCCAGCCGTAGCCAAAATAATGCTTTGAATTAAAGAGCATTTAGATTGAACTCTCGATGTCGAACAGGCAGGCTTTCGTGCTGGATCCTCCTGCATCAACCACATAAACACCTTACGGATCATAATCGAGCAATGCGTTGAGTATCGGTCTCCGCTACATTTACTGTTTATTGACTTCGAGAGGCTTTCAACAGCTTGAATCGAGATGCTATCAGGTTAGCCTTGCGCAGGAGAGGCATACCAGAAAAACTTACAGCTATTATCAAGGCTACATACGAGGACGGTAAGTGTCACGTCGTGCACAATGGTAAGGTGTCGGAGGATTTTGAAGTCCAAAATGTAGTACGTCAAGGGTGCATACTGTCCCCACTATTGTTCTTGGTGGTTATCAGCGATGTACTCCATGCAGTATTGTCGGAAGGTAACTTTGGAATTCGTTAGACTATGACATATTACTTGGTGGGCAAAATCGCATCATCACCTCCTCGCGGTGCCCGCTGGATAGCTATCTGATAGTGAACTAACGATGAGCGTATGCTGAGTCTGACGATATATGTGCAGGTGAACACTCAGACCTGCGTAAGCACCTCTGGGTGAACTTCAGCGCGTATATGTCTAACCGGACGAGGCATCTCTTGTTGATCTGATCGGCTGAAATATGCGTCTCAGAACTCTAGCAAGAGCTCCTCAGAAGGAGGACGTGCGGCGGATGAATTCTCTCGATGGAATCAACGGTGACGTCTACAGATTAGCGGATACCTTACCGGAGTTACTTCAACATATTTGAATCTGAGGTCTGTAAGGACTTTCAATACTACGTCAGGGTATTTAAAAAGAGATCGTGGTGGATGAACACTTAATGGGCCAACCGCAGCGCTCATATCCCCGAAGTGGGATACTGACATCGGTGTATCCGGCCTCTTGTCCTAGGGGTACAAAAAAAAAGGATCTGGTCCTCCAGGTTGGGGGCTGTGCCGTCGGCTTAACTTCAATACCACGTAAAACACCTTCGGTTACGAAGCAACCAACAGCCTCGGATACGGATGATATTACTGTTGATGACCCAAGCAAACGTAAAAAGGACAGCGATCTTCGTGTCTGCACGTGGAATGTTAGGTCCCTCTACAAACCACGTGCAGCCGAACACCTTGCGGAGGCCCTAGAGTGTCTCAAAGCAGACATTACTGCCATCCAAGAAGTGCGATGGGATAGGCCGGGCAAAAGGAGCATGAAAAACTGCGACATCCACTACGGCGATTGCTACAGATAAAAAGGACAGCGTCTATTCGGGTGCAGATTTGTCATTGGAGGCAGACTTAGGCAAGAAGTCTTGAGTTTCCGGCATGTGAATGAGCGCCTCATGACTATCCGTATCAAGGCTAAATTTGCCAACATTAGCCTAATATGCGTTCACGTCCCTCATGAGGAGAAGGACGACGCGACAAAAGATGACTTCCACCAGCTCTTGGACAAGACGTATGAGCAATGCCCTAGCCACGACGTTAAAAATATCCTAGGTGATTTTAACGCAAAGTTAGGAAGAGAGGACGTCTTTAGTAGCGTTATCGGAAAGCACAGCTGCACGACATCACATCCGGCAACGGACTCAGGCTAATCGACTTTGCAGCGGGGCGAAACTTTGTCGTAGCTAGTACGCGGTTCCCACGTCTCGACATTCACAAGGGAACATGGCTCTCTTTTGATCGAAAAACTGTCAGCAAAATCGATCACATTGCGATCGACGCAAGGCACTCTTCCCGTATTCTAGGTGTCCGGACTTTCCGAGGAGCCAACGTGGACTCGGATCACTACCTAGTTGTAGCCAAGGTACGGATGCGGATATCCACAATGGAGCGATATCAACGAAATGCTGTGAGGAAATTTGACGTCGAAAAGCTACGATCGCAAGAGACCGCCAGAACCTTTGCCGATCGTGTTTCTTCTAATCTTAATCTAAGTCCTATGCCGCCAGCAGCAAATGCGGAAGACCAGTGGCAGCGTTGCCAACAAGCCATCAGAGATGCCGCCTCTGATGGACTGGGTTTCTCTCGGCCACCACAACGAATGAGGAATGCCGGCAAGGACATGCAGCAAAACAAGAGGCGTACAAAGCGGCGCTGCATAGAAGGACTAGAGCTGCTTACGAGCTCTACGTGCGCAGGAGAAAAGATGAACATCGACTTCTCAGAAAGAAGAAAAAGGAGCATGAGAAGCGCTCGATCGAGGAGATTGAGAGACTTTATTGCAGGAATAATGTTCGAAAATTTTACCAAAGGGTAAAAAGAACATGCCAGGGTTTCAAAGCCAGAACAGAAGCCTGCAGGGATGAAAATGGCAACATAGTAGTGGAATCGCAGTCGGTGCTGAGGATATGGAAGGAACACTTCTGCAGAATGTTAAACGGCGGTGATGACCAATATTCCGCTGTCAAGAATGAGCCATTCAACAGTGACGATGGCAGTCAAGATTCCTGTCAACCCGTTCAGAATGAAGTGAGGTTAGCGATATCTAAACTCAAATCTAACAAAGCTGCTGGAGCCGACGGCCTTGCCGCTGACCTTTTCAAGGCAAGAGGAGATGAGTTGGTAAGGAGCATGCACTAGCTCATCTGTAAAATCTGGTCGGATGAAAGTATGCCCGATGAATGGAACCTCAGCATCGTTTGCCCGATCCTGAAGAAAGGAGACCCTCTGAACTGCGCCAACTACAGAGGTATAAGTCTTCTCAATATCGCATATAAAATCCTGTCTGCCGTATTATGTGAACGCCTAAAACCGATCGTCAACAACCTGATAGGTCCTTATGAGTGCGGTTTCAGGCCGGGAAAGTCCACCATTGACCAAATATTCACACTACGGTAGATCTTGGAAAAAAACCATGAATACAAAATCGATACGCACCACCTCTTTATCGATTTCAAAGTGGCCTATGATAGCGTGTATAGAGACGAGTTATACAGAGCCATGTCTAGTCTTGGCATCCCTGCCAAGCTCGTCCGTTTGTGCAGAATGACGATGGAGAACTTTCGCTGCTCCATCAAAGTCGGTAAGAACATCACCGAACCGTTCGATGTTAGGAAAGGTTTAGACAAGGTGACGCGAGTGAATTGTACGAAACTCACAAGCCAACACCGAAGGTACAATCTTCTTCAAGTCTGTACAACTACTCGCTTATTGCGATGACATTGACATAATCGGAAGAACTCAGCGGGCCGTCAATGGGGCATTTACAAGTATTGAGGACAAGGCAGCAAAGATGGGTCTAGCGGTCAATGAAAGCAAAACAAAATATATGCTGTCTACAAAAAAGGACACCCAACATCGGCGTCTTGGATAGAACGCCACAATAGACAGATACAATTTTGAGGTAGTTAAAGATTTTGTCTACCTAGGCTCTATGGCATCAGTGGAGAGATCACACGGAGAAATACTCTTGCCAATCGTTGTTTCTATGGGCTAAAACGGCAATTGAGTAACAAAGACCTATCTCGAAATACTAAGATAACTCTTTATAAGACATTAATCATCCCAGTCCTGCTGTATGGTGCAGAGGCATGGGCTTTGACAAAACCGGATGAGGATGCCCTTGGTTATTTCGAGAGAAAAGTTCTTCGAGCGATCTTTGGTCCCGTCTGCATAGACGAGTGAGTGGAGGAGAAGGTACAATGCCGAACTATACGGCCTGCACAAGGACATCGACTTAGCCAGAAGAGTTCACATACAGCGACCCCAACCTTCCCGCTAAGAAAGTCTTCGAATCCACCCCGGACGGACGGCGCAGTAGAGGACGACCTCGCGGTAGGTGGCGCAAACAAGTGGAGGGGGACCTCAACCAACTTGGCGTGTGCAACTGGAGGCAGCTGGCTCGTAACCTTGCTGGCTGGAGAGGTTTGTTGGTTGAGGCCCAGGTCCACCCCGGACTGTAGCGCCATCTAATCAATCATGACATCTTACCTTAAACACCTAGATTACGTTGACGATGTTTGTCTACTTTCACATCGGATAATGGACGTTCATCTGATGGCCAAAAATCTAGAAGCTGAGGTAAACAAAGTGGGGCTAAAAATAAACACAGCTAAACCAAAGGCCCTGAGCACTTCTAATACCCGCGCACAACTTAACATTGCCAAACAGGAAGTTGAGAAAGTTAATAACTTTCTTTATTTAGGAAGAGTGGTCTCGGCTAACCGCGGTGGCACCGAACTGGATGTATGGAACAGAATCGGGAAGGCTAGAGCTGTGTTCGGAATGCTATCCAAAATCTGGAGAAGCAATGTTATCAACTTAAGAGCCAAGCTGCGACTATTCCGCTCCAACCTAGAATCGGTGCTGCTTTATGGGTGGAGTACTTGGAAGGTAGACACCATTAACACACGCAAGCTGTAAGTCTTCGTAAACAAATGTTTAAGGATCATCTTGAGGAGTTTTTGGCCGAACGGCATCTCCAACGAACAACTTTATCTGAGAACGGGCCAAGAACCTATAACCATTACTATACGAAGGAGAAAGTGGCAATGGATTGGACTCACCCTACGGCGCGAAGAAAACTCCATTGCAAAATACGCCATGCAGTGGAATCCGCTCACTCAGGCAGGCAGAATAGTGGGACGCCCTAGGCAAACGTGGCGCAGAACGGTTGAAGAAGAATCGACCTATTTAGATTCCTAAATTTTTGGAGTTGGAGTTGGAGGCAGCTCAATCGCGTTGCAGAAGTTTGAACACGATGGCGCGCAGGCGTGGTTGACGTCCTATGCCCCCCGAGGGGTTAAGGGATCTAAAGAAAGAAGAAAGAAAGACTATGGCAATATCATCTGCAAAAACTGCAATTTTGGGCTCCTCAGGAATTGAGTGCGTTAAGACGCCGTCGTAAATAATGTTTCACAGAAACACCAGGCATCCTTGTGGTACTCCTTCAGTGACCTTGTATTTCTTAAGCCCACTGTCGGTGTTGTATATTAAAATTCTGTGGCTTACGAAATCCCATCACAATTTAAGGAATGTTATTCGGCATCTACATATTTTGAATCACCCCGTTTCAACTACCACTTTTAAGTTTGAAGTTTTTCGTGAGTCACAAGCTAGAAAGAAAACACCTGTTCCTTCAACGATCCAAATGGTACTCGTATCTGAAGAGCTTAAGGAAATCATTGACCCTGGTCTCTGGATTACTCCAAAAGTAATTACAAACACACTCCCCACATCATTAACGATTTTCATTCTTTTGACCGTAAATGTTAATGTTTTGTTGCTCTTCCTTTTACGAGTATCTAATTTAAAGAACAAAGAAAAAAAAAACATTTTCTTTAATGACATTCTTGAGATTGATTATTTTTTCTTAAGTTCCAGCTCAAGTTATACCCGCAGAATACGTATCTTGAACTTTTCCAGGCGCACACATCAAATTCCTCCCAAGACTTACAGTGCATTGTCGCGTATTTCATTTCTCCACTAGACTTTTCATTTTACAACTTTGCTACTTTTTAATACTATTGAAGGCGAACACATAAATTCCAACCGAAAGGATACACTCAACGATAGAAAGCAGGCATGAGAAGAAAAAGAAGGACATCTCCATCAGCATAGAGATCATAAAACATGTCAGACGACCCGGAAAGCAGTGAAATTTCTTACGACGATGGACACATTCATGGCAGTGATTCATCAACGCTGTACACATTAGGGTGTCCTCCCAATCCGAAGGACATTCGTCTCTGATTTTTTATTTTTTATTTTTTTTTTTTAGAAAAATATACTTCAACATTTATTTGCAACAATTGGAACAGTAGCCATCGTTCATAGCTCGCCCATTCCCTTGAGAGCATCCTCTGCGGCCTGTCCCATCAAGTATTCATTGGATCCTTCCGGTTCCATTTTCAATATGTCACGACTCTCCTTCAACAACTTCGTGACCTCCTTTAGATTCCGCTGAAAGTCGTTGCGGGTGATTAATTTATTTTGGATTAACCGTGTGGACATAAGCATGATTGGTGCATGCAATTCGTACATGATAAGTCCTGCAGGATAATCGGGTGAATGTTAGGATAAATTGTCTTTCAGCAAGTTTCACTTACCTCGAAGACGTGTCAATCCCGGTTCAAGGACATCAACCAACGCCAGAAAATCTCTGCAGTATTGCTCCTTCCGTTTAATGTCCTCCAAGGATAGTTCGTGGATTAGGTAGCCTTCGGTACGGCCGTAAATCTGGCAGAGAGAGTACTTGGCCGATAGAAAGAGATAATGGTTGGGTCGTAGGGTATTCTGGTACCTGCAAGAAGAAGACATAACATTTTATTTATTCATGGGACCCGATGGGTGAGCGCACTTCCTAATAAAGTTCTCGAGTCCTGGAATGTTATGCGGGTCAATTGTTTCCAATTCGTCGTTAATTTTATCCAAGAGATTCGCCGCCGACACTGCGGAGAGTTTGTACGAGCATTTGTCGCACCTGAAAGGGGCAAGAGTTTTAGTAAAGATCTTTGTACATCGAGGAACAACTTACCTCCATTCAGCATCCTGCTCCAATGGCTTAGTTGGCCTAACCGATCCCTTGGCACACTCCGGACAAACTAATGCACTGCAGTCCGTCTTTAGTTCGCTTGGGTCGGCACATCTCTTACATTGACACCAGAACAGCTTCCCAGCGTGCATGAACTCTCTTCGTTTCAAAGTTCCCTGCAAAGCAGACCCCCGCTTAGTAGATTATGACTTCCGATGGCGCCACCTACCTGCAATGTGTAGGCATAGCTTAAAGTGATGGCTTCCCCCTTTTTGATTTCCCGGGAGGTCCTTAGCATAATTGAGAACGTCTTTGGATGATCCGTATGCGAAGTATTGGGCACACAATCATGTGCCAGTAGAAATGCACTCGGATACATCGCTCTCGCTTTTGCCGAGTTCTGACCAATTTCGAAGCAATTCACATCAATGATTCCACAAATCTCATGGATATCCTCCTCGCAGAACTGCTCCAGACCCCATTCCTTGCGAAACTTGTCAACAATTGTCTTTTGGTAGTGTGCCCAGAGGGTCTCATTCTGTCGTCTTAGTTTCACATGCGATTCCATGGATCTGACAATTTCGTAGTCCTTCGGACGGTGGGTTTTCATTTGAAGAATCCTTAGCGGGAGAATGAGTTCGTAAAGGTTTTTGATTGTGTTCAAGCTAGCCAATGGTTGTAGATCCGCTGAGGCATTTTTCTCTTTGAGAATTTTACATTCGTAAAATGTGTGACCATCGTCGCGGTTAAGGCCACGACATTTAGCGGAGCAAAGCGGCCACTTGCACTCAGGACATCTGAAATGGAAAACTTGAGCTTGGTATTGAAGGAAGATAATAAGCTTACCTGTACTGAGAAATGCTGAACTTTACAGGTGTGTAACAGCCCAAACAGACTGGTTCACTGTTTGCAGTTGGACCAATGGCTAGAGGTGGCTCCTCGATGAGGTGCTCCCCGGGGCGTAGGTTACGATTGGCGACCAAGTAACGTCCCATAATATCGGAATTCTCAATTTTGTATGGGAGCTCATTCTCAATGTCGGATGAGGTTTCTGGTGTCGTGGAGGTGGACTTTTTCTGTTTGTGGTGCTTGTTCTTATTTCTCTAGAAATGAAGCGGAAACAAAATTAGTTTGTTTTCCTTACAGTTGATTGGAATTGGTTAGAGATGTAATCCTGTTCTTGAAACCAGCATGGTACCGGCAATTGTCCATGTGAGCTGTCAAATCGCGGACGCAAGGAATGCGTCTAAAGAACTGCGAGACCATTATGCTTCTGACATGAATGCTGTTATACGGACACAGCTCATCTTAAAGTGAATGATGAAACCCAGTATGCAAGAAGGACGGACCGCTTGTGAAAAGCTTGGTGCATAGTCAAGTGGGTTGTAATGCTTCATATCCAAGACAAATTTGTCCGACATAGTGATTACTTTGTCCGGGTTAAGATGAATGGAATTCACTTATATAGCTGTTACATTGCACCCAGTCTTTCAATCAATAGTTCCGAAGCAGTTGTTGATAGACTAGACTCCGATGCCAGAGTCAGCACTCCCAATTGATTACAGGAATGGAGAAGTACGTTGACAAATCAAAGAGGAGCACTCTTCTCGAGGTTCTCTCTTGTTTAAACGTTATTACTGCCAATACCGGGAAAACGCACACTTTTAGTAGAGCAAGAACGGGGTCCATTATTGATATAACCTTCATAAGCAGTAGTCTGCTGCGAGGAGCTAACTATGGCCTTAGCGAGCACTTCACACACAGAGACCATAGAGCTACATAAGTCAATGTCAGTCCAGTGTAATGTACTGTCGACAAGTAAATGAAAGTATCTACATGGAAAATTGACACCTTATATGAGCGACCAGCGATGCAAAGGTAGAAGCAAGAACCCTACAGGTATCGCGACATTTAATTAACGCATGTAATGCGTCGATGTCCAAAAGTTGGACCAAAGAATACCGGCACCCGGTATATTAGTGGAATCGTCAGATTACGGATCTTAGATCGGTGAACAACTTACCAACGGTCATGGAATACCGAAAACGCTCTAAAGCAGCGATAAATATACCGACAAGCATGAACTCGGCTGAAGTTAGCGATTAAGTCCAGCGAGTGACAACTCTACGACATACTTAATGGAGATATAAAGGATAAAGTGTACATACATCATTGTGGTGAGGTTCTTCTCCGAGGTGATCAGTTCTACTCCGCGGAAAAGTGGAGACCTTATTTCCTCGTCAGGAAAATTGGTGAAGATTCCTATCAACGCGATCAGAACGACACTTCTTATCCCATTCCTGCTGTATGGCGCAGAAACAGACTTTGTCAAAATTGTATGGCGGGCGCCGTGGCGTAAGTGGTAAGTGTTTCGGATCACTACGCATGAGGTTCCAAGTTCGAATCCCAGAAAATACCAAAAAGTTTTTTCACGGTCCCACCTCTCGCGAGCGTCTGACAAGCATCCGAGAGTATTGTTGTCATGAAAAAGCTTCTCAAATCGCCGTTCGGATTCGGCATTAAACTGTAGGTCCCTTCTATTCGTGTGAAAAATATTGTATAACACACAAAACATGAGTGGTTGCGAGAAACCAGGCCCTGGTACTTTAAAGAGCTGTTGCGCCAAATATTTGTATTTTTGTCAAAATCGGATGAGGATGCCCTTGGTTACTTCGGGAGAAAAGTTCTTCGACTGATGCCGTCTGCATAAATGGCGAGTGGAGGAGAAGGTACAATGCCAAACTATATGGCATATACAAGGACATCGACTTATCCAGAAGAGTTCACATACAGCGACTAGCATAGCAGGGTGACGGTCTTCGCAGCTAAAGGCTCCAAGGCGGCGTACTCGCGTTTCTCTTGCAGTCTCTCGTCGTGTATGACTTACTGAATTGACTTTAGAATTTAGGCTTCAGAAATAGAGGCTTTGCGGATGATCTTGGGATCATTATCAAGGGCGAACATGAAGACAGTGTGTGTCAACTCATGCAATATGCACTCCTTGAAGTCTCGGACTGATGTTCTGTGGAAAGCCTATCGATTAACCACAGCAAGGCAGTTGTTGTACTGTTCACAAGAAGAAGAACACTTAACCTTGGTTCAGTGTCTCTAAAGGGTACAACCATTCCTTTTTTCGATGAGGTAAAATATCTAGGAATTGCCCTTGACAAAAAACGTAACTGGAACTCCCAAGATAAGCAGAAAATTGCCAAGGCGACTATTGCCATGTGGGACTGTAGCCGTATGCATGGCAAAACCTGGGGTCTGTCACCAAATGTCACATTCTGGTTATGTACTGCGGTAATTAGACCCATCCCCACATACGCATCCGTTGTCTGGTGGATAAAAATTAAGTAGGTCACAACCATCACAAACTCACTAAACTTAAAAGATTATCTTGCCTCTGAATCACAGATACTATGCACAAGTATATCTGTCCCACTACAGCCATAGGAGTTATAATCGGACTTACTCCGCTACTTCCTTCCTTCTGAAAACGTTAGAACTCAAGGTACAAACCTTATCTAGCTCTCAGCATGCTTACCGGAAAGGTTTTTCAGTGGAAACAGCTCTACATTCGTTAGTAGGCACCATTGAAAAATCTCTTTCCATTAAAGAACATACTATGGTGTCTTTCCTTGACATAGAGGCACACCCCAGGGGCGTGTTATTTCTCCGCTACTTTGTATATTAGTAGTGAATGAGCTACTCTCTTCACTAGAAAATAAATGCTACAAGGTCGTAGCATATGCTGACGATATTGCCTTTGCCATCTCAGGTAAATTCCCCCAAACCCTAAGAGATCTAATGAACTCGGCGCTAAATTTAGTAGCGAAATGGACGGACAGCGTTGGGCTCAACGTAAACGCGTCCAAAACTGAACTAGTACTTTTTACTAGGAAATACAAAATCCTGTTCGTAGCCCCACCTAAGCTTAGAAATACGGAACTCAGCTTTTCAAACAAAGCAAAATACTTAGGGTTGACCCTCGGTAGTAAACTTAACTGGAAACAAAACATTCTAGACCGAACCAAGAAAGCGGAAATCGCCATCTACACCTGTAAAAAGGCTATAGGTCCTAAATGGGTTCTTCAACCTAATATAGTCCACTGGTTATACCTGGCGGTGGTCAGACCAATCCTGCTTTATGGCGTTCTCGTCTGGTGGCCTGCACTCGAAACAAGGTGCAACACAAACTCTATCGAAAGAGTACAACGATTAGCATGCAAATGCATCACAGGAGCTCTCAGGTCCACTCCCATAGCCGTCTTAGAAACCTTACTTAATATATATCCCATTGACATCTTTGGGAAAATGATAGCATCTAAAGCAGCCCCAAGACTTAGAGAATCTCTCCAGTAGTCAAGCTCACAAATTGGCCACATGAAAATCTTACAAAACTCCAATCCCAAAGTAACAGATTACATATCCCCATCTATTGATTTCAATATCAAATATAACACCACCATCCCTGACAGATCCGCATGGGAGGAAGGTATCATTCTAAATGACGCCGCAATCGAAATCTATACAGATGGTTCCAAAACATCGGAGGCCGCAGGACTAGGTATACTTTCCGAATCACCTAGAATAAACGTAGCTCTCCGACTTCCGGACCACTGTAGCATCTTTCAGGCGGAAATATCGGCTGTTCGTGAAGCAGCGCGCAGACTTTTTATGTACCCGATAGACGGTAAGATCTAAGTTGGTCAAACATTGCCGCGAATCTCTTAACGAGATTGCGGACAGATTCAATATTACTCTGTGCTGGGTCCCAGGACACAGAGATATTCCAGGCAACTGTAAAGCGGATGAACTAGCTAAACAAGGCACCGTACTTCCTCTCGATGTCAATAGAGAGGCACCGGCACCACCAATACAATTGATGAAAATCCGTATGTCTAACGAAGCGCAATCTACTGCAAACAACAGATGGAGTAATCTAGCTACGTGCGCATCGACCAGGAAGATCTGGCCCTTACTTGACACAAAGAAAACCAAAAATCTCCTTTCATTAAATAGAAGGAACATAAGCCTCACAGTAGGAATAGTCACAGGACACTGCTTGTTAGGTAGACACGCCACTAGAATGGGTGTCCCAGCAAACGATTTCTGCAGAAGCTTCAGAGATGAAGAGGAGGAGGAGAATAGTCTCCACCTCCTTGGCACATGCCCAGCGCTAGCCACACTAAGAAAGAAGCTACTAGGTGAATACTTCTTTGAGGACCTAAGTGACCTGCCTAACATAGACATAAGAAACTTAAATAGATACATAGATAAATCCAACTGGTTTAGCTAAAATGCCCTCCCTCCACATCACCACCACCCCTCCGCCCTCGTTATTGGTTACTATCAATCCCCAAGAGGTACTGTAACAGACACCTCCCAAGATCTATAGCTAACCCTCCCATATCACTAGACCAGTACCTGTAAATAACATTACTGCATAGAGGTAACAGAGATTGATTGAGTCAATCAATCCCCCTATTACTCACATGCACACCATCTACACGGTGAACTAGGTACTAAGGGTTTGACTGAAGCAGTCACCCTACCTAGCCAAACCATCTCCTAAAGTTCGACTGCATCAGTCATCTCGCTCTACTTTGCATTCCCCACTATTTCCACGGTCCACCTAGGTATGGGTTCGATTGAAACAATCACCCTACCTAGTTCACACTTTATGCATAGCAGTACTTAGAATTCGATTGAATCAGTCACTCTATGTACGCTTATGCTCCTCTACACCTACACGGTCCACCAAGGTATGAAGGGTTTGACTGAATCAGTCACCGCATCTAGTCAATACCAAGCATAACAGTAATTAGAGTTATACTGTATCAGTCACTCTACTATACTTATGCACCTCTACGCCTACACGGTTTATGGGACCTACCAATATAACTCGCATACCCAGTATAGGGGGTTTGATTGAATCAATCACCCCCCATCACTTGTTGCACACTATACCTTCTCGGTACACCTTGACTTCAGGGTTGACTGAGTCAGTCACCCTCTCTACCCTTTTCAGTCAGCATTCTCAGCCAACACCCTCATGAGAAAGGTTAAGGTTCCCTTGGTTACCGGTGACTCGACCGGTCATTACTCATGTGGTATCACAATGGACCCATGCGGTCTAAGTGTGTCCTGACTCTGTCAGGACAGATACCTTTGTCTAACCTAACCTAACCTACTCCGCTAAATATTTTCATCAAAAAGGTGGCAATTTACAGTGCAGTTAATCTTCGAAAGTCAGCTGTTAATGGCACATGGGATCATGTGAATCTCATGGATTTATTATCCGAGCTAGACATGCTCAGAATGTCAGTTCTAAGCTGCTAAGGTGCCGGGTCATGTAGGCGTTGACGGCAACGAAAGTGCAGATCTGATAGCCACAAAAGCGTCCTCTGAGTTGTTTGCTGGACCCGAACCATTTGCGGAATATCTGATTCTGCCTGTTAATATACCCTAAATAGCTGCGAACGCAATATGTGCATTCGAATAATTCCCAAGGTCTCAAACAAACTAAGAGAGCTGTCCAACACTTCCAAAAAACGGCAATTGATATCCTTAAATACATTACAAACGACTTAAGAAGGCTTTCTTACCGGTCACTGTTAAGTAATCTACCACCTCAACAAAATGAGAATCTCGGAAGACATCATCTGCCGCATCTGCCTAGAAGAGGACGAAACCGCAGAGCACATACTATGTTATGTGAGTGTGCAGCTCTGTGTAATATCAGGACATTCTTTTTCTTTAGGGAGATCATATCTCCAACTGATCTAAAAAACTCCACCGCAGCCGTAATTATTACTTTCATTAGGAAAGTAGAAGTACTGCTGTCATAATAGGTGACTCGTGGCACAATAGATCTCTCTGGCCAGTGTCTACACGCCAAATGGTGGATGGAGCCCAACGTTCCAGCCCAAAAAATCTTTGAATCCACCTCGGATAGACGGCGCAGTAGAGGACGGCCTCAAAGCACGTGGTGCAAACAAGTGGAGGGACCTCAACCAACTTGGCGAATATAACTTGAGGCAGCTGGATCGTAACTGGGCTGGCTGGATAGGTTTGTTGGCTGAAGCCCAGGTCCACCCCGGACTGTAACGTCATCTAAGTGAGTCGAGCAACTATATATCGTAACGATATTTTCTTTTTTCGGTATCCCATCATTAAGTGATATACATATGATCTCCCTATTTTGAAATTGGTTGATATATTCCTAAGATTTTAAAGTCACTAGATGGCTTACCGAATCGATGGACACATTTGAAATAACTGCAAAGTAGTGTTAAATTTTAAATGGCAGGTTCCATTCGGAAAAAATCAGATTTCTGCGAAACTACATGGCAAGTAGGTATGTATATTCATTTTTAATTCGCCCCATCCAATTGCAATCTCTATTTCTCATTAAATTTTTAAAATTGAATTGAAATAAAATTCTGGCTTCTCGTCAATTCGACCACTCCCCATTGTGTCGACACATACACACATAGTATATCTCACAAAATTCCATTGCAGTTTATTTCAAAATCTATTTTCTTTATAGCTCTCAGACTGTTCACAATTAATTTAAAATTCCGGCGACACATCACTATATAGCTCTTCCGTCCACCCACACCGGGGTGAAATTTTATCACCACTACTTGCCAAGAAAAACACTGTTAAATATTTTTTGTTTTCTAAAAATCACCCAACCAAACAGCAAAATTTTATAAAGCAATTCTAGCACACCCACAGATACAGTCGAACACTTCTTTCAACGGATTACGCTCATTATGACCACCTTATGGCCATAATCGATAACATATGGATCTGTATGTAAACAAAACTCAGCGACTATGTTTCCCCATTCATTAATTAGTGTCTGTACTGTATCTGCGAGTGTACTAATTCAAATCCCAAACCAATTACTTTGTTTCTCGTGTTTTGTGGCATCTCGCGCGCGTTTCGTATCCAAATTCACACTCTAGGTAGTTTACGCGAAATCAGAAAAATCCAAAACCGACAGAAAATAAAACACACAAAAATGGAAATGAAAATCGAAACGTTTCAGTGGCGGCGGGGGTGGTGGGACATTTATTTGTATTTATGGATTTATTCGGATGCGGTGCCACCACGGTACGGGCTCTTCCTCTGTCGAGCGTTATATCCGTCAGACTGCGTGTTGTTTCAGTCGCCGCCACTCGCTTTATTCTATGTAAATTTTTTTTCTATGCAATTTTCTTCTTCTTTTTTTATGCTAGAGATGTATTGTGTACGAGCCTGAGCGCTTTAATTTTTTTTATTCTATTTTCTATTTTTAAAGGAAATATATCAAAATAAAATAAAATTTACGAATTATACAGAGGAGCCCAAGAAAACAGAATACCGATTCTTTGGGCCCAGATTTTCTTTTTGGTGATTTACTTGCAAGGCTACTTGACTTGATGTATGGCGAGGTACATTTAAAATAAATCAAAATGTGGATTGTGTCGGAGGACCAGTGATGACACTTGCATATACTAGAATGCATTACATGGAAAGCGACCATCAGCTAAATGTGGACAATCAGAGGGCATCGAAGAATAATGGATCAGAATAGAAAAGGGAGAATCTTGGTAGAGCTTTCGGTACACTTTACCCCAGTCCTTTTAAATGGGAGAACGCACGATGACCAAATTGGAGAATTCACGTTTGTACGGAGAAATTCGAGCTCAGTAATAGATTACTGTCTTATTTCTGGAACCTGGAACTATATATATATATAATTGGCGCAACATCTCTTTAAGTGCCAGGGCCTAGCTTCTCGCAACCACTCATGTTGTGTGCCTTATATTTTTCACACAAATGGAAGGGACCTACAGTTTAGTGCTGAATCCGAACGGCGATTTGAGAAGCTTTTTCGTGACAACAATAGTCTCGGATGTTTGTCAGACGCTCGCGAGAGGTGGGTCCGTGAAAAAACTTTTTGGTGTTTTCTGGGATTCGAACTTGGAACCTTATGCGTAGTGATCCGACACACTAACCACTTACGCCACGGCGGCCACCTGGAACTCTGAAATCAAGAGTTTTGAAGTGCTTGCAAAAAGTTTTTCAGACCACTTACCACTTTCTTGGCAACTAAATATCTATCGCTGTGCATAACCAAATCGCAAAACCAACAGAAGTAAGGTTTCCAGAAAAACTTGTATGGCGGCGCAGTATGAAAGAGACAGGCAGCACTACTCGCATATCGGGAACTAGAAGCTTTTGAAAACGGAAAAAAAGTCCCCGATTGATGCAATGCAAGAAATTATAATCAAAGCTGCTCCGAAAATGCGGAATAAAAATTTTCAGTGGGCAAAACAAGTTTGGTGTTTTAAGTGACAATATTTTCTATACAATATTTCCTAAAGCCGTCCCAGTAAGTTTTGTTGGTAGTTTTTTCATTAGACGCTCGCCTATTGTCTAGACTACTGGTAAATGATCTGAGGAGAGATCAAAACTTTCCTAGAGGTTTGTAAAGTCCTTAGCTACACTTCTTGCAATGAAGAAGTCTACGAGGTCAGGAGTTTTTGCTCTGTCCAATATGTCGGTTTTCCCGTCGAAAGAACTTAACATTAACTTATATCCTTTAACCTCTCGGGGGGCATAGGGCATCAACCACGCCTGTGCGCCATCGTGTTCGGAGTTCTGCAACGCGTTTGAGCTGCCTCCTACTCATTCCTAAAGAGCTCGATTCCTCCTCAACTGTTCTGCGCCACGTTTGCCTAGTGCGTCCTGCTATTCTGCCAGCCTGTGTGAGCGGTTCCACTGCATGGCCACTGCCACTGCTACTTTCTTCTTCATATAGTAATGCTTATAGGTTCTTGGCCCGTTCTCAGATAAAGTTGTTCGTTGAAGATGCGGTTCGGCCACAAAATCCTCAAGATGATTCTTAAGTATTTGTTTACGAAGACCTACAGCTTGCGTGTGTTAATGGTGTCCACCTTTCAGGTACTGTACCCATAAAGCAGCACTGATTCTACGTTGGAACGGAACAGTCGCAGCTTAGTTCTTAAGCTGATAACACTGCTTCGCCAGATTTTGGATAACATTCCGAACACAGCTTTAGCCTTTCTGATTCTGCTGCACACATCCAGTTAGGTGCCACCACAATTAGCCGAGACCACACTTCCTAAATAAAGAAAGTTATCAACTTTCTCGACTTCCTGTCCGGCAATGTTAAGTTGTGCGCGGGTATTAGAAGTGCTCAGGGCTTTTGTTTTGGCTGTGTTTATTTTTAGCCCCACTTTGTTTGCCTCAGATTCTAGATTATTTTGGGCCATCAGATGAAGGTCCATTATCCGATGTGAAAGTAGACAAACATCGTCAACGTAATCTAGGTGTTTAAGGTAAGATGTCATAGTCCAACGAATTCCATAGTTGCCTTCCATCAATGCTGCACGGAGTACATCGCTGATAACGACCAAGAGCAATAGTGGGGACAGTATGCACCCTTGACGTACTACACTTTGGACTTCAAAATCCTTCGACACCTTACCATTGTGCACGACGTGACACTTACCGCCCTCGTATGTAGCCTTGATAATAGCTATAAGTTTTTCTGGAATGCCTCTCCTGCGCAAGGCCAAACAGATAGCATCTAGATTCAAGCTGTTGAAAGCCTCTCGAAGTCGATATACATTAAATGTAGCGGAGACCTATACTCAACGCATTGCTGGATAATCCGTAAGGTGTTTATGTGGTCGATGCAGGAGGATCCAGCGCGAAAGCCTGCCTGTTCGACATCGAGAGTTGAATGTTAATGTTCTTTAATTCGTTCTAGAATTATTTTAGCTATTATTTTGGCTACGGCTGGAAGCTCCCCAGTTACCGCACTCCATCAAGATACCCTTCTTTGGAAGCTTAATGATCATCCCCCTTTCCCACTCCTGTGGAAATTATTCACTATCATAAGCTCTCCATATTATTGGATGCAGCAAATCTGCCGATGTATTTGGCGCCGCTTGAAATAGCTCGGCAGGGATGCCATCAATACCCACCGCTTTGTTCTTCTTGAGGATCTTGATTGCTGTTATTATTTCGGTTTTATTGGGAGGTACGGTGGGAATTCGGGAATTTGTTGCTTCGAACTGCTCATTCGAAAGTGATTTAGCACTGTAGCAAAATGTTCTCTCCATCTAGTGAGCTGATCCTTATCCAAAATCAGAAGGTTACCGTCTAGACTCTTCACTGGATGTTGTTTGGAGTTTCGACCACCAATGAGCTCCTTAGTGATGTTGTAAGCAGTCCTACTGTCGCAACTACTCGCTGCTTCTTCAGCCCTTGAGGCTAGTGAGTTCACATATTGACGTTTGTCACGTCTCACATTACGCTGCACTTATTTCTTCTTCGCACGATATTGGGCTTCCAGCTCGGTTCTCTCTACTGCTGAGGCTTCTGCAATCGGAGCCTTGATTGCTGTGCGCTCATCGATCCGTCTCCAGGTGTCTGTAGGAAGCCATGTGCGGTGGTGTTTCTACTTTTTACCGACGTATGTGCGTGCCCCAGTCGCAAAACCATTTTTCACAACACTCCAGTGGTCATCCATGTTCTCTGCCAGTATGCTGCTGATTGCTTCTGTTTCTAAGGCAAGATGGTCCCTGAATTGTTGGCGCACTTGGGGAACCTTGAGCCTGTCGATATTAAACCTGGTGACGTTAAGTAGGTTTGAGCGGTTGTTGTCGATGGATGCAGTACGAAGGCGTAAATGAGCTACCATAAGATGGTGATCTTGTTCTAGTCCGATGTCAGCTCCACGTCTGTTTCGGCCGTCCAGGAGACAACTGCTAAAGCGGCGACTGATCGCAATGTGGTCGATCTGGTTGGATGTCTGTTGCCTATCAGTAGAGACCCGACTGATCTTATGGCAGGCGTTAAGCTTAAACAGCGTACCTCCGATGACAAGGCGGTTGGTATTGCAGAAGTCCACAAACCGCTCACCGTTGTCATTACGGTCTCCCACGCCGTGAACTCCCATTACGTGCTTAAGCATGGTGTTGTCGCTACCCACCTTGGCATTAAGATCTCCCATCGACATTACGATGTCCCCATTAGGCGTTTGGTTGTAGGCGGCGCCTAAGTGGCTATAAAAATCATCCTTTTCGTCTTCAGTCGAGTCTAGAGTCGGAGCATAACACTGTATGATGGTAATTTTTCTAACTCTACTCTGGAACCTAGCTGTCAATATCCGGTCACTATAAGGTTTCCAGGATATGAGCCTACTACGTGCTGTTGAAGTTAGCATGAGTCGCACGCCGGAACTCCATGCACTTCCAGTTGGTTTACCAGAGTAGAGCATGACAGTACTTCTTGTTGGGGAGATGTTTTCCCTAGCATCGTACCATCTACCGTCGAAAAGAAGTCAACACTAAATTGCATGCCGGCCTCTTAAAGTAGTGTGCCTTTAGTTGAATCGCATTTTGAACCCAAAAAGGTGTGTTTCGAATTAAAATCACCACCAACATTATAATTCGGACTAAGTGAGTCCAAGAGATGTATAAAGTTGGTATTTTCTAGTTTGTATCGCGGAGGGCAGTATATGGACGCGATATTCTAGTACGAATGCTTATTTCTTACGAGAAATGTACTTACTTCCATCGCATCGATCTTAATAATTGCATTTATAGAATGCCCAATACAATCTTCAATGAAAAGGGAAGATCCGCCTCTAGCCATTTCGGATGGATGGTAAGCATGGTAAGCACAGCATTCTTTTATTTTTACACTAGATTTCTTTTTCAAGTGCGTTTCGGAATTCAAGCGTACTATACGTCAATATTGTTTTTTCGCAAGAATATTTCTAGTTCGTCTTTTCCAAGAGTTCATTTGCGTTCCATGTTAATATATTAAGCAACTGTTTCATATTCATACTTGAGTTCCTGTTTTGCGAGTTTTATGTTCGAAATTGCTCAATTTTTCAAATATACCATAAGTTTATTTGTTTTGCTTTGCTCCTCAAGTTTCGCGAGAATTAGAGAAGAAAAACTTGAGATATTGAATCTGGAGCAACACCACTTTGTTTATTTTGTTGGGGGCTTTCTCATACGTTTGCCCGCGAGAAGATGACGGCTTTTCTTTTCAAAAACACTTTTTCTTGTACAACTTACGTCTTTTGAGGGCGTTTTCTCGAGGGCTGAAGTTTTGCTCGTCGGATCCAGGGTCAACCAAAGAAACACCCGAAACTTTGGGAAAGAGGTATTTTTAGATTTTATTTACTATTGCTATAGCTTAGTATTGTTTCATTGAGCTTATGAGTGAGGGTAGGAAATGCCCGCTTGGTGACCTAAAAGTTACATCGATCTTTCGCAACTCTATTGCTTCCTCGAAAACAATTCTTCCTCTTTCTATAAAACTATTGTCTGTGGCGATCTTAATTGTAATGAATTGGACAATGCAAACTCTTCTTCTTTCACTGACACGCTAAAGACGCTAAATCTATTTCTTTTAAATTCATTTACTCCGACACACTTCACTAATGCAAGCAGTACTCTCCTTGATTTATTTTTTGCAAGCGATACCCAGGATGCCTTTTACAGCCAAGTCTCTGCTCCTGCCTTTTCTAAGCATGATCTGATATTTGCATCTTTTGGCTTCACATGTAGTAAAGAACCATTAAAAGTCTTAGTGTGGGACTTTCTACTCACTAAAAAACCACCTTAAACCCTTTTTCAATTTGACACCATCCACTCCGGAACCCCTTTTGCATTACTTCAGAGTGCTGTCGTTTTCTTTCCCCTGTCGGGGCCGGCTTTTTCATATTTGTCTCTTGTTTGCGGGTTAATTATTTCTTGCCAGTAAGACTTACATCAGGCTAACATAAACCTCATGAGGGTGATTATTATGTCTTCCTCTATCTTTTTTGTTTTAAGCACTTTTTCTATAAAGGAACGTACTTGATTCCAGCTCTGGTCACTCATTGACATTTTTGTCACTATGTTTTCCAGGGTGATGACGCCGATTAGAATGTTGCACTCGAAGAACTTGTGGTTTGCGCCGTCCAGTTCTGAGTCGCCATATTGGCAAGCTGGGCTCCCTGTTTTGCCCATTCTGTGCAGGTAGGCGTTGAAATAACCGTGTCCGGTAAGAAATTGGGTGACGTAATAATTTACTTCCCCGTGTTTCCGTTTCTTCCATTCAGCGATGTTGCTGATCAGCCTCGCGAACCATCGTTATCTGCTTTCTGAGCTCCATCTCTCCTGCCATTTCTGTTTGGTGAGCTCCTTCGCCTCCTCAGTTGCCGCTTCCACTCCAATTTCCGCCTTTTTGTCGTAGACGCATTTCCTCTCTGCCGCAAGGAGATAAATAGGGGTCACTCCTGCGACTATGAGGACGGCTGGTTCCGACACCGTTCGGTATGAACTTGCAACCCGTAGCGCTGCGCGCCTTTGTACTGCGGTCATTTGTTTCCTGTATTTCTCTTGTCATAGTGCGTCGGGCCATATCTCGCACCCATACAGGAGGATGGCGTGGGTGACTGTCATCAGGAGCTTTCTCTTGCTGGCTGTTGGGCCTCCAACGTTTGCCATTAATCTGCTCAGTAACATTGTGACCTTCGTAGCTCGTTCCGAGGCAGATCTTATTTGGTGCCAGAAAGTGAGCTTCGCGTTTAGGGCCATCCCTAGGTACTTCACCGCTTCCTTCTGGTTATTACGTCAGATCCGACTTGGAAGTCGACAATAGTTGGAATCCTCTTCTTTGTCAAAAGGACTATCTCCGTCTTTTCTGTGGCCAAACCTAAGCCATGTCCTTCCATCCAGACGTGCACCCGCCTTATCACCTGGTTGAGTTTTCTTTGCGCGCTCTCGGTGTCTCTTGCCGTAATCACCGCGGCGATATCATCTGCATAACCTACCAGGAAGATGTTTTCGGGCATTTCTATACGAAGGATGCCATTGTAAAAACACAATAGCAATCCTTGGTTTACACCTGAGATTTTTAGACTTAAAAATAAACGTGATGCTGCATATAGGAAATGGAAATTTTTCCGGCTTCCACAATTTTTCGAATCTTTCACAATTCTAAAAAACCTTGTGTGCTCAAAGATTAAACAAGCCAGGCGGAGTTTTCCAAACAAAACCTTGTGGAAGAACCTACGCCAGCAAGGAATATGTGGCAACGCGAATCCGACGATGGATAATGTTGATCCAAACCAGCTGAATCAAGACTTTTCTAAAATACAATCGACATCAAGCGCGAGCGCATCTCCGTTAATCGAATCTAACGGCTCCTTTGAATTTACCAGAGTTGAGCAAACTGATGTGATCAAACTGATCCTTAAAATAAAGTCGAAAGCTATTGGTGCCGATGGGATCTACCCTCATTTCATAAAAATGATTTTGCCCTACATTCTTCCCGCAATCACACACATCTTTAATACTATTATAGCCACATCTACTTTCTCGATCTCTTGAAAAGCAGCAAAGATTATTCCCATCCTAAAAAAGAAAGCAACAAGCAGTGCACCCGCATAATATCGACCCATCGCAATCCTCCCTTATCTGTCTAAGGGCTTGGAAAAGTCCGTCCACTTTCAACTATCTGCCTATCTTCGACAAAACAGCTTGCTTTGCTCATATCTATCTGGTTTTAGACAGCATCACAGTTGCACTTCAGCATTGCTTAAGGTAACAGATGATATACGGGCAGCGATATACCTTCCTGACATTATTTGACTTTTCCAAGGCATTTGACACGGTTGACCACAGGCTCCTTGTAAGAAAATTAAAAACGTCGTTTGCTTTCTCCCCATCCGCGACTAATTTTATTTGATCATACCTCTCGGGACGTAAACAAGCAGTTTCCGTAAACGATATCCAATCCGAGTTCCTTACAACTTCAGCGGGTGTCCCCCAAGGATCCATTTTGGGCCCATCGCTCTTTACAATTTTCATTAATGATCTTCCAAATACTGTTCGCAACTTCTCGTTACATATGTATGCGGACGATGTACCACTGTATACAAGTAGTGAGTTCAGTCTTGTCGAAGATACTGCTGACAAACGCAATGAAGATCTTAATAAAATCCTTACGTGGGCTGAAGAGAATTTCTTACGACTAAATCATAATAAATCTAAATGCCTTGTCATTAGTAGAAATGATCTTGACACGTCCTGCCTACCAACCTTATATCTTGGGAGTACGGAGATTGAATTCGACCACAAGGCCAAAAATCTAGGTGTCTGGTCAAGTAAAACATTATGCTGGGATAACCATATTCGGACGTCAATCGGTAAAGTTTATGGCTGTCTCAGGAACCGTACACAGTCACGGAGCTACATGCGCTTCGACGTTTAATTCCCCACAAGATCAGAATGGCAAGATGCACAGGCGATTAAGGATTTCGACGTAAAAATCTACACAGACGGTTCAAAGATGGACCGTGGAGTCAGTGCAGGTGTGTTTCCCGAATCCATAAACATTACTAAATCATATAGGCTTCCGGATTCTGCCAGTGTGTTTCAGACAAAATTACTCGCTGTCCGGTAAGCATGTCATTAGATCAAAACACACACCAATATAACGCCGAGGCAAAAGATCGCTATTTGTATTGATAGCCAAGTAGTCATCAAAGCCATTGCATCGGTTACTACATCCTCCAAGCTGGTGCTTGAATGCTAAAATGAGCTAGCTTCCCTAGACAGCCAACTCAAGGTAACCCCGATTTGGGTTCCAGGGCACAGTAACGTTTATGGAAACGAACGTGTGGATAAACTGGCTAGGCAAGGATGGCAAACGACCAACAAAAGCCTCGTAGGGGCAGCATCTCCCGATAGGTGTTGGCCCGCTAAGTAACGAGAAAGAGCCACTGCAGCCGAAAACCTAGCAGCTCTGTTAGTAAGCCCTGGTGTCATCTGGGAATTTCTTCGGAAATTGCTAACGGGAGAGGACAAACGGCGGGCTTCCTTCGCCAAAAAAGAGGATAAGTGTCGGTTGATCTGTGGCCCAGCAAGCCACAACCGTAAAAACGGAAATCAATTTAATGATAATTTGATGACGATCTTTGGCTATCGAACACGGACAACGATCAGATTCTGGAACGCTAAGACCCTCCTGGACTCACTCAAGAAAGGGACATATAACGCCAGATTCCTCCAATTAGAACGCGAATTCGCACGTTATCAAATAGACATCTTAGGACTGAGCGAGGTAAAATGATTCGATGCTGGGGAATACATCTCCCAAATAAAAAGCACTGTTATGCTCTACTCTGGCAAACCAACTGGAAGTGCACGGAGCTCCGAAGTAGGACTCATGCTAACTTCAGCAGCACGTAGTAGCCTCATATTCTGGAAACCCCATAGTGACCGGATATTGACGGCTCGGTTCCAGAGTAGACGACGAAAGGGATGATTTTTATAGCCACTTAGGCGCCGCCTACAACCAAAGGCCTAATGGGGACATCGTAATGGTGATGGGAGATCTCAATGCCAAGGTGGGTAGCGACAACTCCATGCTTAAGCACGTGATGGCAATTCACGGCGTGGGGGACCATAATGATAACGGTGAACGGTTTGTGGATATTTGCAATACCAACCGCCTTGCCATCGGAGGTACGTTGTTTAAGCATAACGTCTGCCACAAAATCAGTTGGGTCTCTACTGATAGGCAACGAACATCCAACCAGATCGACCACATTGCGATCAGTCGTCCCTTTAGCAATTGTCTCCTGGACATCCGAAACAGATGTGGAGCTGACGGCGGACTAGAACGAGATCACCATCTTATGGTAGCTCATTTACGCCTTCGTTCATGGATCATCTTGCCTTAGAAGTAGAAGCAATCAGCAGCATACTGGCAGAGAACATGGATGACCACTGGAGCGCTGTGAGAAATGCTTGTGACTGGGGCACGCACTTATGTCGGTAATAAGCAGAAACACCACCGCATATGGCTTTCACAGACACCTGGAGACAGATCGATGAGCGTACAGCAATCAAGGTTCGGATTGCAGCGGCCTCAACAGTAGAGAGAACCGAGCTTGAAGCCCAATATCGTGCGAAGAAGAAAGAAGTGCAGCGTAGTGTGAGACGTGACAAACGTCAATATGTCAACTCACTGGCCTCAAGGGCTGAAGAAGCAGCGAATAGGTGCGACAGTAGGATTGTTTACAACATCACTAAGGAGCTCATCGGTGGTCGAAACTCCAAACAACACCCAGTGAAGAGTCTAGACGGTAACCTTCTGATTTCGGATGAGGATCAGCTCACTAGGTGGAGATAACATTTTGCTACAGTGCTAAATCACTTAGACGATGGCGGTATGATCTCGAATTCGAATGAGCAGTTCGAAGCAACAAATTCCCGAATTCCCACCGTACCTCCCAGTAAAACCGAAATAATAACAGCAATTAAGCCCCTCCAGAAGAACAAGGCGGTGGGTATTGATGGCATCCTTGCCGAGCTCTTTCAAGCGGCGCCAAATACATCGGCAGATTTGCTGCATCCTCTAATACGATAGTGAACAATTTCCACAGGAGTGAAAAAGGGGGATGATCACTAAACTTCCAAAGAAGGGAAACTTCATGGAGTGCGGTAACTGGAGATGTATATGCGTTCTTCCATCCGTGGCCAAAATAATAGCTTAAATAATTCTAGAACGAATTAAAGAACATTTAGATTCAACCCTCGATGTCGAACAGGCAGGCCTTCGCGCTGGATCCTCCTGCATCGACCACATAAACACCTTACGGATCATTATCGAGCAATGCGTTGAGTATAGGTCTCCGCTACATTTAATGTTTATCGATTTCGACAGATTGAATCGAGATGCCATCTGGTTGGCCTTGCGCAGGAGAGGCATTCCAGAAAAACTTATAGCTATTATCAAGGATACATACGAGGGCGGTAAGTGTCACGTCGTGCACAATGGTAAGGTGTCGGAGGATTTTGAAGTCCAAAGTGGAGTACGTCAAGGGTGCATACAGTCTCCACTATTGTTCTTGGTGGTTATCAGCGATGTACTCCGTGCAGCATTGGCGGAAGGCAACTATGGAATTCGTTGGACTATGACATCTTACCTTAAACACCTAGATTACGTTGACGATGTTTGTCTACTTTCACATCGGTAAATGGAACTTCATTTGATGGCCCAAAATCTAGAAGCTGAGGTAAGTAAAGTGGGTCTAAGAATAAACACTGCCAAAACAAAAGCCCTGAGCACTTCTAATACCCGCGCTCAACTTAACATTGCCGGAAAGCACGTCGAGAAAGTTAATAACTTTCTTTATTTAGGAAGTGTGGTATCGGCTAATTGTGGTGACACCGAACTGGATGTGTGCAGCAGAATCGGAAAGGCTAAAGTTGTGTTCGGAATGCTATCCAAAATCTGGAGAAGGAATGTTTTCAGCTTAAGAACTAAGCTGCGACTGTTCCGCTCCAACGTAGAATCAGTGCTGCTTTATGGGTGCAGTACTTGGAAGGTGGACACCATTAACACACGCAAGCTACAATTCTTCGAAAACAAATGCTTAAGAATCATCTTGACGATTTTTTGGCCGAACCGCATCTCCAATGAACAACTTTATCTGAGAACGGGCCAAGAACCTATAAGCATTACTATACGAAGAAGATAGTGGCAATGGATTGGACGGTGCGAAGACAACTCCATTGCGAAATACGCTATGCAGTGGAATCCGCTCACCCAGGCTGGTAGAATAGCGGGGCGCACTAGGCAAACGTGGCGCAGAACAGTTGAGGAGGAATCGAGCTCTTTAGGAATGAGTTGGAGGCAGCTCAAACGCGTTGCAGAACTTCGAACAAGATGGCGCGCAGGCGTGGTTGACGCCCTATACCCCCCGTGGGGTTAAAGGATTTAAGTAAAAAAGTAAGTAAGGCTCAGCCCGCTACAGCTCTCTTGCAGAATCAGTTCAGATTCCGCTTGGAGCAGTCAAAGCAGAATTATCCTCAAAATTCCTTGCTCAAGCTAACCTCAGATAGATTAGGCTAACAAACTGCGTCATATCCAAAAAGATGTGGCCAAACTACAACAGATAAAAAACAACCGACTTCTTAAACAGAACGCGTAGGGACATCGCCAGGATCACAACAACCACCACGGGTCACTGGCCTATAGGAGACCATGCAGCGAAACTAGGAATCCCACACAACACACACTGTCGGAGTCCACTTTTTATGCGCCTGTCCGGCACTAGCTAGGCCCAGACGACAAGCTTTATTAAAACATTTTTTCGATTCCCTTGAGGAAATCTCAGGGAAAACTTTAAAGTTTTAATAATCTTTTTAAACTCCACAGGTTGGATCTGGAGACTCCACCACACCTACTTACCTACCTATATGTACCTACCATCGTTTATTTTATTCTTACCCAAATCATTTATATGTATACTCTTAACTCGACTTGTAAACTTCACGCTTTTTTTATCACATACTTGTGATGATGCAAAGAACTAGATAATAAATATAGAGAAATGTATTGGTTACTTGGAAAATATTCCAAGCTTAATATAGAGAACAAACTGCTTTTATATAAGCAAGTACTAAAGCCCATATGGACATATGGTATACAACTCTGGGGTTGTACCAAAATAACTAATATTAAAATTCTACAAATTTTTGAAAACACAGTGCTAAGAGGTATTGTTAATGCGCCATGGTATATCAGAAATAGCGATATCCATAGAGATCTTGGCATTAAAACTATAGAAGACGAAATTCAAACCTACGCGAGAAAGCATAGTCGACTAGAAAGTCACGTAAATATGACAGTCCTCCAAGTTTTGGAAGAAAGAAATTTACTGCGCCATCTACAAAGAACCAAACCTTTAGACTTAGTACGATAAGTAACCGCGTCTAAACTGCGGAGCTGGCAGGAACTTCTAATGAGAAGGTCCCTGCAAAACGTCCTTATTACGTGAAATGAAAACTACTTGATAAGTCGAATACTTAGTTGTAGTAAAAATGAAAACAAGACTGTTTTGAAGTGAGGTTTTTTAGTGGGTAAGAATCCACTATGAGCACACGCTGTCGATCCTCATAGTGTCTTGTTGAAGATTTTCATCTACCCTCGGGAAACAAAAAAAAATAAAAAATAAAAAAAATACTTGTGATTGTAATTTTGATTGCTCTGCGTTACAACTGCTCGGCTGCTCAGTACTCAGGTGGTATGATCACACTGCGTAGCTGTAATTAATATTGTGATTGTGATTGCTCTATAGCTGAGAATAATTAGCAACGCGATGTACGAGTAAATATGTTTGACACTATTCAAAGCAAAGTTAACAGATCACTGCTGATTGACAATCACTTTTTAACTCATCTCTTATTCTTATTCAATGAACTCTTGAAGAGCCGATTGCTTGTCTTATCTTCTATTAGCCAGGTTATACATTGATCGTCTGCAGTAGAACATAAGATAAAGAAAAAATTCAATAGCGCTCCACAAACAAGAGGGTAGCCAGAAGCGATCAATATGAAAGCAATCGTTGTTTGAGGCGTAGTGTCGGATTTGCCAACAACCCCTAAATTGGATTATAAATGCGACGATCAAAGTCGCAGGAAGTGTCCAGAGTCCCATATTGCTAACAGAAGATGATATACAACAACTCTTCCTTTGCAGCTTTAGTAAAAGGCGACTGATCACTTCCAAAACGGGCGTCAATATCCGGATTTTCAATGAAGCTAAATATTAAGTGATCGCTACAGAGGTAACAGGCAACGCTTATTCGGGTGCGGATTTGTCATACGCAGCAGACTTAGGCAAAAAGCCTTAAGCTTCCGAGAAGTGAGCGAACGTATTATGACTATCCGGATCAAGGCTAAATTCGCTAACATAAGCCTAATATGTGTTCATGCCCTCACGCAAGAAAAGGACCCTGCCACCAAAGAGTGTCGAGCTCCTCGACAAAACATATGATCAACGTCCTAAATACGACGTTAAAATCGTATTGGGCGATTTTAATGCCAAAATAGGAAGGAAGGACGTCTTTGGTAGGGCAGTCGGTAAGCATAGCCTACACGACACCACGTCTGATAACGGACTAAGGCTAATTGATTTCGCTGTGGAACGAAATGTCACCATAGCAAGCAAATGGTTTCCTCATCGCGATATTCATAAGCAGGCATGGCGGTCCAATGATCATGTAACGATCAACCAAATTGATCATATTGCGATCGGCACAAGACATGCCTCCAGTATTCCGGATGTCCGGAACTTCCGAGCGGCCAACATAGACTCGGATCATTACCTTGATGTAGTCAAGGCACGAATGCGGATATCCCAATCTGAGCAACAAAGAAGAATTATTGTGAGAAAATTTAACGTCGAAAAGCTACAATCGAAAGAGACCGCCAGACTCTTCGCTGAACGCGTATCCCGAAATCTCTCAATCACCCGTTTGCCGCCAGCATCAAGTGCCGAAGACGAGTGGCAACGCTGCCAACATGCCATCAGAAACGCCGCGATTGATGTGCTGGGTCTCGCTCGCCCACCACCGCGAAAACCCTGGTTTGACGAAGAATGCCGGCGAATACATGCAGCAAAACAAGAGTCATATAATGCGGCGCTGCAAAGAAAGACGAGAGCTGTTCGTGAGCTCTACGAGCAAAAGAGACGGGAAGAACATCGGTTTCTCCAAAAGAAGAAGAAAGAGCATGAGAAGCGCGCGTTTGAGAATATCGACAGTTTATACTCCAGGAACAATGTACGGAAGTTTTACCAAAAGGTAAAAAGAACGTGCCAGAGAAGCAATACCCGTACAGAAACCTGTAGAGATGAGAATGGAAACCTCGTAGTAGAATCACAGTCGGTGCTGAGAATATGGAAAAACTACTTCTACAGACTGTATAACGGCGACGAAGACCAACATCCCGCTGTCAGGCAGAATGAACCATTCAACATGGACGATGATAGTCAAAATTTCCGTCCACCTGACCAAAACGAAGTGAGGATAGCAATATCCAAGCTAAAATCGAACAAGGCTGCTGGACCTGACGGTTTACCGGCCGAACTTTTCAAGGCAGCTGGGGATGAATTGGTAGAGTGCATACACCAACTCATTTCTAATATTTGGTCAGAGGAGTGTATGCCTGATGAATGGAATCTCAGCATCGTTTGCCCGATCCATAAGAAAGGAGACCCCCTCAACTGCGCCAATTATAGAGGCATCAGTCTCCTCAACATCGCGTACAAGATCTTTTCTGCGATATTGTGTGAACGCCTGAAACCTTTTATCAATAGCCTGATTGGACCCTATCAGTGCGGTTTCAGGCCAGGAAAGTCCACCATCGATCAAATCTTCACACTTCGGCAGATCCTGGAGAAAACCCAAGAATTCCAAATCGATACTCATCACCTCTTTATCGATTTCAAGGCCGCCTATGACAGCATCTATAGAAAAGAGCTTTATAGAGCCATGTCTAGTTTTGACATCCCTGCCAAACTTGTCCGCCTGTGCAGGCTGACGATGGAGAACGCTCGCTGCTCCATCAAGGTCGGTAATGACCTCACCGAGACCTTTGTTATCAAAAAAGGTTTTAAACAAGGTGACGCGCTGTCATGTGACTTATTTAATGTTGTACTTGAACAGATTGTGCGGAACTCACAAGCCAACACCGGAGGCACAATCTATTACAAGTCTGTACAACTGCTTGCATATGCCGACGATATAAACATTATCGGAAAAATTCAGCGGGCTGTCACCGATGTGTTTGCAAGCATTGAGGCGGAAGCGGCCAAAATGGATTTAGCGATAAACGAGGGCAAAACCAAGTATATGCTGTCAACAAGAAGGGAAAGTCAACACCGACGAATTGGACAAAACGTCACAGTGGGCAGCTATAACTTCGAGGTAGTAATGGATTTTGTTTACCTTGGCTCTGCTATAAACTCTGAGAACAACATCAGCGCAGAAATCAATCGAAGAATAACTCTTGCCAATCGCTGTTTTCTTCGGCTTATAAGGCAATTCAACAGTAAAGCCCTATCTCGAACAACTAACGAGACTCTATATAAGACCTTGATCATCCCAGTCCTGCTTTACGGCGCTGAAACATGGACTTTATTAAAAGAGGATGAAGATATCCTTGGTCGCTTCGAGAGAAAAATTCTTCGTAAGATTTTCGGTCCCGTTTGCGTTGATGGGTTTTGGAGTAGAAGATTCAATCACGAACTATATGAGCTGTACAGCGAAATCGATCTAGTCAAAAAACTGCGTATTGGACGTCTGAGATGGCTAGGACATGTAAAGCGAATGGACACCAACACTCCGGCCCGCAGAGTCTTCGAATCTAACCCCGAGGGACGACGCAGTACAGGACCTCCTCGCCGTAGGTGACTCGCATAAGGGGACCTCGGCCAACTTGGAGTGTGCAACTGGAGGCAATTAGCGAAAGACCGAGCTAAATGGAGAGGTTGTTGGTTGAGGCCCAGGTTCACCCCGAACTGTAGCGCCACCTAAGTAAGTAAATATTAAGGAGTGATCGTGGATAAAAATATTAATTTCTTGTAAATATCCGTACGTGCAGTCGAAGATATCCGATGCGCTCTCAGTTTTCTGCCAGTTTAATGATGCTTTCGGAGAGACATGGGGCTTATCCCCAAAAAAGCTGTTCTGGATCTATACTAATACAGCTAAAAAAAGACCGTTCTTAGTATATGCGTCGATTCTTTTGTGGAAGGGGCTTTCGCGTAAATATTTGCCAAACGTAGAAGAACTGGTTCAGCTACACGATCGGTTTCCCGAGTACCCCTGGCTTTGTTCTATATACAATGCTGAATGTATCTTCTCTTGATACTTTTAGCACGTGTACCACTGTCAAAGCAATTTACAGTCTTATTCGAAGTGGTTTCTGGTGTAATTCACACTGGAACTTGCCCAAAAATTATTCTATTTCGCCTGTTGCGCAAAGTTAAAATCGATTTTTCTTGCCTCCATGACTAGTTCCGGCCAAGAATTCATTGTAGGTGAATTTTCGCGGATGGCTCCAAAACCATTCAATGGTCCTGTTTGTAGAAAACGATACCTTTATGATTGACTTCCTGTTAGGCAAACATGCTTCAGTTTTTCAAGCGGAGACTTTTGCAATCCTAATAGCTACGAACTGTATTGAATGAAATTGGTGGAAAGGTCGGACTATTTGCTTTTGTAGCGATGGTCAGGCTATGCTCAAGCGTTGCTTAACATTTCAAAAATAGTTTGTGAATGCAAGCACTCTTTGAACTCAGTCGCAAGACTGAATTCGCTAACTCTTGTCTGTGGTCCAGGTCGCATTGGGTTCAAGGGGAATGAGATCTCCGATGAGATTGCTAGGCAAGGTTCAGAGAAAGATTTCTCAGGACCTGAACCGGCATTGGGTCTTCTTGAGTCCTTGATTAAGATTTCCTTTGACGAATGGGCTTTTCACGAACACAATTGTATGTGGCATGATTTTCAAGTTTACAGGCTGACCAAGCGGATGCTCCCGGACATCTGTAAGACATCCACGGCATTCTTGCTGTTTCTCAGCAGAAACGACTTCAGATAACTTAGAGGGCACTACACTTTGCTTCTTCTTCTTCCTTTTTCAGCGAGGTAATGATCGAAAAAAAAAAGAGATCATAACCCTCCCACTTCACCGCATTTCTACTGATCCGCTTGTGGAGTTCGCCTATTTGACCTCAGAAAATATCGGCAGGCCTCCCGATTTTGGATCACTCGGTTACTGAGATTACTTTTATAGGTGTGCCTCTCCTTCCTCGCAATGTCTTTGGAACGTTCATTGATATTGCCTTTTAAACTGGGTTCAATTGATATCTTCTTTGAACGTGGTAATACCAGCTGAGCCGGTCGCGCCTTATTTTTGTACGATGGTTTCCTTCACGTGAAGGCTTCCACGGATCTTCAAACTACACTCTGCTCATCTTTTTTTTTTTTTTTTAAACAGTTCTGTGGCCACGCCCATACGACGTGTAGGCACTGCGACCAAGGAGTTCTATTGTGCCAAAGGCCACTTTTAGGGCAACAGTACTTCTACTCTCCTTATGAAAGCTATGATTACGGCTGCCGAGGAGTTCCTTAAATCTATTGGAGATATGAACTCTTTAAGGAAAAAGCTACTCCTAGTACTACATAGAGCTACACACTCACATAGCATGTGTTCTGCGGTTTCGTCCTCTTCTAGGCAGAGGCGGCAGGTGATATCCTCCGAAATTCTCATTTTGTTAAGGTGGTAGAGAAGTTGACAGTGACCGGTAAGGAAGCTCACAAGCCTTCTTATGTCATTTCTGCCGTATTTTAGGATATCAACTGCCTGTCTTTGGAAGGGAAGGGTCAGCTCTTTTAGCCTGCCTGAGACCTTGGGAGTTATTCCAGTGGGAGATGCACATGTTCCGTTCCCAAATGTTTAGGGTAAGTTTGAAGGCGGAATCGGATATCCCGCAGAAGGGTTCAGGTCCAGTGAACAACTCAGAGGAGCCTTTCCTAGCTAACAGGCCTGCAGTTTCATTGCCGTCAACGCCTACATGACCCGGTACCCACCACAATTTTACTTTATTGTGTCAGGCCAGGTTTTGTAAGCTATTGAAGCAGCTTAGAACTGATTTTGAACTGATCAAATGGGAGATCAGTGCTTTGAGCGCCGCTTGGCTATCGGTGAGTATATGGATAGAGGCACCTTTGATGCCTAAGTGCAGGTTATTGTTAGCACAAGTTTCAATGGCATAAAGCTCGACCTGGAAAACACTAGGACGTTTTCCAAGTGATTTCGAAATTTTATGGTTGGTTTTATGGTTATCCATTTTTGATCCATCGGTGTACCACACTATACCCTTTGGATCAAGCGACGGTCCGCCATTATTCCATATATCACAGCTTGGGATCACAATCTCAAACCTTCTACCAAAGAAGAGTGATTTGGGCGTAAAGTCGGAGACCGTGCTGAGCATGTCTAGCTCGGGGAAGTCGGATAATAGATCCATGAGATCCTTGTGATCAAGTGTACCATTAGCACCTGATTTTCCGAGACTAACTGCACTGCGGATTGCCACTATTTTTTATAAATATATGTAACGGAGTGAGTCCGATTATGACTTCAATGGCTGTGGTGGGACAAGTATGCATAGTACCTGTGATACCGAGGCAAGCTAGTCTTTGGAGTTTTGTGAGTTTATTAATGGTTGTGACCTCTTTGGCCTTCGTCCACCAGACAACGGACGGGTATGTCAGAATGGGTCTTACAACGGTGGTAATAATAATAATTGATTTTTATTTCAGTAACCATTAACAAATTCACAGTTAATTTAAAACGAAATCATATAGCATGACATTGCCGTCTGCCAGGTTAGCAACTAAATAACATTTTTCAGTTTTATAAGTATAAAAAAATAGGGAAAACAAAAACAAAAGATCAAAAAATCGAGTAAAAAGTTTTCATTTCTTATTCTTTCACGATATGCTAGGGCTACCTTACAAAAACGGTATAGCCTGGATACGTTCAATTCATTGAGCAGGTCTAAAGTTACGTGGTCTGTTAGGATCTCTTTACCGAGAAAGTGCCTTCTTGTTTCCTTCAAAATTGGGCAACTGCCTACAAAATGCAGAACGTGCTCTCTTTCCCCAAGGTTGCATAAGTTGCATAATATAGGGAGATCCTCAGGATGTGGTATGTACAATAGTTCAGGCGTAGGAGCTCCCCTCGTAATTTAAGCATCATAGAAATCTCGGCCACGCTGTTTTCAACCCGAAAATAGTTTTTCAGGCGAAGATTGTGACATAAACGGCTGTAGATCATCCTATGCAGGGAACCTCTAAGAATCGCTCTCTGTATTTTATGTCCACCGTTGAGATTCATTTATAAAGTACCGCTTTCCAGGTGCCAAAATCTGAGCTATTTAGATTTAAATCCATACCACAAAAGTTCGCTAGTTCCAACCACACTGCGTATCAACTGTCCCTATTACGAATTTTTTGGAGGGCCACTATCTTGGGCAACCGGTCGCTGTTCATATTGAGGACTTTCAAGATGTAATCAACTTGTAACTTAAGTGTTTTGATAAACAGCGGAGACAATCCCGTTTCCAACATAATCATGTAGTTGGGGGTAATAGTTGGTAGCCGAAATACTCTTTTAACGAAGTAGCTCAGCAACTTTTTGACTGTTTCATAGTGTCTGCAACCCCATACTTGCGCCCCATGAAACAAAATGGCCTCAGACGCTACTTCAAAGATTTTGTACTTGCTACTGTGCGCAATGTTTTTATTGGCAAAACAATCGTTTCCGTGTGGCGCTGATAGCGCATTTAGCCTTGAGAAGTTTTTCCGTCAAAACAACAGTGGTATATAACCAGAAAATTAACTTTGAGGATAGGCCCCAGGTCTTGCCGTACATACGGCGACAGGCCCACAAGGCAGTAGTCGCCTTGGCAATTTTATACTTAATATGGGAGTTCCAGTTAAGTTTCTTATCCAGGACAATTCCTAGATATTTGACTTCATCGGAAAAATTGATTGTTGTGTCGTTTAGAGTTACTGAGCCAATATTCAGCGTTCTTCTTCTTGTAAACGGTACAACGACTGCCTTGCTGTGGTTAATTAATTGCTCAGCATCTTAATGTGATAGGTGAGAGCGACGAAAATGTGAAACGTTCCCTCTGCGAGTGTCCAGACTTTCCTTGTATAAGGTGGTAGATATTCAGTGCTGATGTTCTGAGTACTGATGTATTAAGCTTCTCATCACTGAAGCGCTTACTTGGATTTCTGCGAAGCATATGAAAACTCTAACAAAACGGTTAAGGCAGCGTTACCAGGCTTCATGATAGTATTTTGGACAAGTTGCTTTTGAGTGTTCCAGTGGAGAGTTTCCTATCCCGACAAAAAAAATGTTGGCTTAGTCTATTAAGTGACTAGCAGCATATTTTTCGAAGCCCACGTATTGTTGCCAGCGGGATTCAAAGGAATTCGGCTAATATAGACTAGCGCAGCAGGAATTTAGATTTTCTGTAGTACGCTTTCTTTTTTCTCACAGGCGATGATATCTCTATAAATTAATTGCAGTTCTTCCTTTCAGCTTATAGACTTCTTATTTGCCCTCCAATGCAAGAAGACCAATGCCACCTAGACTCGGAACACTTTGTGGATATTGTCTAATCGTTTCAGCGTACTTCTACATACCCCACCCACTTTGGATTGATTAGATATGAGCTTAGTGCTCTTCTCGTCAATGAATATTGACAACATGAGCAGGTCATAATATACGTAAAACTTTTCAAAGTACCTTACCAGGCAGGAGAAGCAAATTATGTTATCCGCTAGTGCAAAATCGACTTTGGTTGAAAATTTCCCATTTTCGATAATCAGCAGGCTCAATGCCGGTTCCAAGACTACGGTAATCTTTCTCAAGGACTTACTCTCAACTACTTTTAAGACTCCGCGTTACTTTATTTTATTCGTCAAGAGGTACGTATCCAAAGGTATCTAACTCAATTCAGTGACATTCTTTTTTTATTGCTTTGTAAGCAAGAACCAGATACATTCGTATTGTTTGAGCAACATTAAAAAAAAAAAAAGTGTCAGCACTCGAGGGATACCCCATTATTTATAGGAAAAACATAGAAGTGCAATAGAGCATCCCCTCTCAATTGTTGTGCTGAATGAAAAGTGCACTATGCCACTGCATCAGCTGTGCTCCTGGCATCTGAAGCATCGCCGGCAGAAACAGAATGCGCCGAATTTTCAAAGTACAAGATAAATTCTCCCTCTATCTCCCTCTCTCACAGTCTTCTTCTTCGCAAGTCTATTAAAAAATTTCATTTGCACATCAAATGCGAGTGTACACTCAATGCAGCAGGTATCCGTGCCGCACGACGATGAACGACTCATTTGCACTTCTACGCCCTCGTTGTATCTTTGAAGTTCAAAGCGAATAATAATGTTAAACAAATCATTAACATAAATCATTATGAGTCTATTATTAGTGTGCGCGCATTTTGTATGCATTAACATTGCCAATGGCAAGTCAGGGATGCGCGCTGCAAAAAGCAGGGATAAATCATTTCAGATTGATTTCGGCAATGGGTTTCAGATATATCTAAATTCGTTCGATTTATTTATAACACAGATCAACTATGGGATCAGCATCAATGGGGTAACATGTGTCAGACTTGTAAAAATCGTTTGTCAGAGACGTGTCACACGGTGGTTGTGGTGGCGCGCAGTTGTTTTTATTGGCCGCGGGCCAGAGAAATTCAGCAGAACCATATAAAATGTATCTACGGGGCGTGCCATTCGCTTTCATATATGGAAAGTGGAATGTTGCTTGAGTGATTGGTGGTGGATCTTGCCAAACATTCATCATATGAGTTAGAGGTGTGAAATAGTAACATTCCATTTTTCTTAAGCAATAAATAGCCACTAGTGGTGGGTTATAATTGCGTTGACGCATGTAGGAAGTGACAACTGGCAGAAGGCTGTTGTCAGATGGGTAACTAGCTTTTAGTTGTGTTACCACAAAAAGTGATAGTAGCGCGGAAGGTGAGGCTAAGTCAGAGATTTAAGGGTGATCAGATACTGCGTGGACAGTATAGCTACAAGTATGAATACTGTCTACTCTTCCTATAGAACAATTAAATGAACTAGTCCAGCCACATTGAAGTGAATGTATATGACGATAGTAAGACCCATAATCACATACGGTGCAGTGGCATCGATTAACAGAACAAGGCTAGCCACGACGAGGATATCTCTAAGCAAAGTTCAAATATTAGCCTGCATTTATATAACAGGAATTATGCGAACTTGTCCCACAGAAGCACTAGAGGTAATCGTGGGTATACCTCCGCGGCACATAGTGCTAGAGCGAATCGCTAACGAGACCATATTGAGAACTAGCAAAGAGGGCTTAAGGAAAGGAACTTGCATCCTGCACAAACGGCCCAGAGACGATATTGTCAAGAAATACTGTTTTGAAATGAGTCCGATAAGTACCAATTCAAACAACACACAATTAAATGGTACACAGACGAATCGAAAACATATACTGGCAGAGGGGCAGCAGTGTTTGGACCCAAGACTAGATACTCAGAATCACTGGGAACATTCCCCAATACATTTCAAGCAGAAGTTTACGCGATAGAAAGATGCGCACAGTTGAACCTATACAGGAAATATCGTGGGCAGGATATTGCTATCTTGAAAAAATACAGCCAAGCTACTATTAAAGCACTTACCTCGCACGAGATCGGATCCAAACTGGTATTGGAATCCATCACCAGGATCAACAAACTAGGAGAAGCAAACAAAGTAACTCTCTACTAGGTACCAGGACATGAAGTAGTGGAGGGAAATGAAGCAGGCGATGAACTAGCAAGAAACGAATCAGACACGCCGTTCCTAGGACTAGAACCATTTTGCGGGATGGTACCACAAAAAATACGGGAAAATTTAAGGAAAGAGGAAGAGAACAAACGGGTCAAGTATTGCGACGATATCCTCTAATTAAAACGGGCAAAAGAACTTCTGGGAAAATACAACAACAAAAGAAGCAGAACCTGCCGAGCTAGAATCGACTTCGCATCTTGCCGGGCATGTTAACGAGTCACTGTAGACTCAAGGAGCACCTAGGGAAACTGGGAATAGAGAGAGATGGGTAATGCAGAGAAAAAGAAGAAATCACCTAGGTGCCTATCTCCAATCAGAAGCGGATCTACCTTCGCTGGTAGATCTGGCTTCGTCCTTACAATGTCAGATTCATCCAATTGGAAAAATAATTCATGCGTTATAAACTGGACATTTTGGGGGTACGTGAAGTAAGATGGTTAGAAGCGGGCGAGTACCAGTCTCCAACGCGTAAGACTGTACTACTCTATTCTGGAAGACCACCCGGAAGTCCGCGGGAATATGGAGTCGGACTACTGCTAACAACAACAGCACGCAAGGGGCTAATTTCCTGGCAGCCTCATGGTGATAGGATTTTGACGGCCAGATTCTGGACTAGACTACGACGCGTCACCATCATACAGTGTTATGTCGCAACGAATGGCTCGTCTGAGGACGAAAAGGAGTGCTTCTACAATCTCTTTAGTGCCGTCTTGAACACAGAACCAAATGGAGACATTGTCATAGTGATGGGTGATATGAATGCCAAAGTAGGCAACGACAACGAAGGGCTCAAACATGTAATCGGGAAGCAATGACAATGGCGAAAGGTTTGTGGATTTCTGCAATGCCAACCGCCTTGTGAAAGGTGGCACCATGTTTGAACACAAGACCTGCCACAGCTGGGTTTCCAACGACAGGCAAGCAACCTCCAACCAAATTGACCATTTTGATATAGCCACCGCTTTGGAAGTAGTCTCCTGGACAACCGAAACGGGCGAGGGGCAGATGTGGGGATAGTACGTGATCACCATCTTATGATAGCTACTCTTCAACTACGCACTGCTGCAGTTTGAAGATCCCAGGACAACACAAGAATGCCCAGGTTCAACATCGATAGACTTAGTGATCCCTCAGTGCGCCAACAATTAAGGGAGCACTTTTCGCAAGGTGTGGAGGCAATCAGCCGCTCTATGTCCGCAACCATCCAAGACCATTGGTGTGCTGTGAAAAATGTTTTTACATCTGGTGCTGAAGGAATTGTCGGCCGAATGCAGGGAAGACATAGGGCGTGGTTTTCCGAGGATACCTGGAGACGGATTGCCGAACGAAAGCGGTTGAAAGCTCGCGTTGCAGCTACTCCAGCAGCAGGGAGAAGTGAGCTAGAGTCCCTATATCGCATGAAGATGAGAAGTTCAGCATAGCGTGCGACGTGACTAGCGCAACTACATCAACGCACTGGCTACAGAAGCAGAAGAAGTTGCACGGAGGTGCGACAGTAGGACCGTCTACAGGATCACGAAAGAACTGAGAGGTGGTCGCAGCTCCAGCCAACACCCAGTGAAACGCCTAGACAGTTCCATGCTCATTTCGGATGAGGACCAACTTCAGAGATGAAAATATCATTTTGCTACAGTTTTAAACCGTGCATTCGCTAGCGATATGCTCCCAAATCAAACTGAGATGCCTGAGGTGAGAAGTTCCCGAATACGCACCACGACTCCCAGTAAGGATGAGATCATTACGGCGATCAAGGCACTCAAAACCAACAAGGAGGTAGGACTTGACGGTATTCCAGCAGAGCTCTTACGAGCAGCACCAACAACATCGGCTGAGCTTCTGCTTCCACTTATAGAGAGAGCTTGGGAAGCTGAGAGCTTTCCTAATGAGTGGAAAAAGGGAATGATCGTCAAGCTTCCTAAGAAAGGAAATTTAATGGAGTGCGGAAACTGGAGGGGTATCTGCGTGATGCCTGCTGTAGCTAAGATAATAGCTAAAATCATCCTGGAGGCGAATCAAACAACATCTCGAAGACACACTCGTCGAACAAGCAGGTTTCCGCTCTGGATCCTTCTGTGTCGAGCACATCAACACCCTGCGGATTTTCATCGAACAGAGCATTGAATATCGATCGCTACTCCACCTGCTGTTCATCGATTTTGAGAAGGCGTTCAGTAGTGTCAACAGGGAGTTTATTTGGCGTGCCTTATGCAGGAGAGGTATTCCCAATAAACTAATTGCTTTTATCAAAGCTACATATGAAGGCTCCAAATGTCACGTTCTGCACAGGGGAAGGTTGTCTGAGGAATTTGAGATCCAAAGTTGGGTAAGACAAGACTGTATCCTTTCACCAATATTATTCCTATTGGTGATTAGCGACGTGCTTCATGCAGCTTTGTCGACGGGAAACGGAGGAAGTCGATGGACTCTTACATCTCAACTGAAACATCTTGACTATGCTGACGATGTATGCTTACTCTCCCACAGAATTATGGACCCCACCAAATGACAGCAGATGTGGAGAGGGAGACAGGCGTCGTCGGGCTGAAAATTAATACCGCAAAAACTAAAATGATCAGCCTTGGAACTAAGTCATCGGCAAAAATATGCATTGCTGGACAACCGGTGCAGAGAGTAGAGGATTTCCAGTATCTTGGGAGTATTGTCTCGACCGATGGTGGAACCGAACGGGATATAGCCAACAGGATCGCCAAAGCAAAGTCCGCGTTCGGGATGTTGTCCAAAATATGGCGAAGCAGTGCAATCAGTTTGAGCACCAAAATAAGACTGTTTCGCTCCAACGTTGAATCCGTGTTGCTATATGGTTGCAGCACGTGGAGAATGACCACAACTATCACCAGAAAGCTGCAAACGTTTGTTAATAGGTGCCTGTGCAATATCTTAAGGATTTTGTGGCCCAATTGTATCTCTAACGAACACCTTTACGAGAGAACGGGTCAAGAACCATTAGGCACAACCATCCAACGGCGGAAGTGGCAGTGGATTTGTCACACGTTCCGAAAGGGTGATAGTGCCATAGCGAACCATGCTATGCAATGGAACCCTCTAACTCAGGATGGCAGAAGATCTGGCGGTCCGAGGAGAACATGGCGCAGATGGATGCACGGCAGTTAGGGAAAAGTTGGGGAGAACTCAAACATATTACCAGAAACCGTACACGATAGCGCGTAGGCGTAGTAGAGGCCCTAGGACTCACAAGGGGATACAGGACATACGCATAGCAGCAGTAGCAGCGGAAGTACTCTATACCGAGTATATCATAGACTAGAGCCTTAGTTTGGGGGGCACAATAGATCAATTAAAGGTCGCAGTGCACTTGCACCTCATTACAGCTGTACAGGGTGACCAGATAAGAAAGATAGGAACAAAAATTTAAATTAAGCAACAACGGTGTGAGATACAAAATTGATTCTAGCTTTGTTTTGAAGCTACTTTCATGCCATTATGTATGGAATAGCACATCATGTAAATTGTTCGGCTTCGCTGGCAGTACTTCAAGCGGTCGGTCCAATATGTACGGTGTTATTCTGGCAATAGCGTATCGAATGTTGGCGTCGAGCTCGTCCAAAGTGGTTGACTTGTTAGCGTAGGCTAAGGACTTAAAGTAGCCCCAGAGAAAATAATCGAGTGGTGTCAAGTCGCATGATCGCGGCGGCCAAATGATGAACGCTCGCCGTGAGATGACCCAGTTGCCAAATTTCTGCTTCACAATTAGCCCAATTAGCGAACTCACGGCATTGTCTATGGTCATTCGGCTTCAAGTATTGCGTCAGCACAATCTTATATAGATGTAGGCCCAAATCCAACCGCAAAATAAGCCGGGTTGACTCTCTGGCGATACCCAATTCAGCTGATCGGCGCCGAATCGACATACCTGGGTCTGCTTCGGTACTAGCCGCTCCGGCGCTTATATTTTCTTCATTTCGCACCAATCTCTATCTGGTTGGTGGCTTAAGGTCCAAGAGAGTGTACTCGCGCTCAAACTTTTCCACAGTACGATGAATTGCCTGCACACTGAAGCCATGATGACGACCGACCTCACGACGAAATTCACGTTGCGTATTTCTTCCAACTGAGCTGGAATTTTGATAATATTTTTTAATAATTTCCGCACGTTTGGCAAACGTGAAACGATGCATGATGAAATGGCATACCTTACTGAACATTTTGACAGCTGCTGAAATATAATAATTGGAAAAAGTATCATTGCTATCTGGTCACCCTTTATATCTTTCTATCTACTTTCACTGTAAGTGCAGTCACCGAAACCAAAAAACGGTAACGACAATTCAACATCCCCTTCTGGTACTGCTACCGTCTGAAGAAAATGCATTATCAGACGACTGAGACAAGACTTCTTCATGATGTCTACGACAGATGTCCACAGATGTCACCATCAGCTAGAGCGTTTGGTGATGTTTATCGCATGAATCACTTTTGACAACTGCGGTTTGACCACCTACTGAAAAATCCACATAGGCAATCTTAATTCTAAGCAAAATATTTCTTCGCTGACGGATCACACCCAATGAATATCAGGTCTCTACAGATATACGGTTTGTTTGTCTTTGAATCCACAAGCCAGTAGGCCTTCAAGTCTTCGCATTATTTTACCAAAAGACATCCTCTGCTTACTTACTTACTTAGGTGGCGCTATTGTTCGGGATGCACCTCGGCCTCAAACAACAAGTCTCTCCAATTAGCTCTAAAAAAAAAAAAAAAAAATTTGGCGCAACAGCTCTTTAAAGTGCCAGGGTGTAGCTTCTCGCAACCACTCATGTTGTGTGCGTTATATTTTTCACACGAATGGAAGGGACCTACAGTTAAATGCCGACTCCGAACGGCGATTTGAGAAGCTTTTTCGTGACAACAATACTCTCGGATGTTTGTCAGACGCTCGCGAGAGATGGGACAGTGAAAAAACTTTTTGGTGTTTTCTGGGATTCGAACTTGGAACCTCATGCGTAGTGATCCGACACACTAACCACTTACGCCACGGCGCCCACCCACCAGACTAACACCATAACCTTTTTTGGGTGAAGATTGGGTTTGGTGGTGTGTTTTGGCTTTTCGTCTGCATCCAACCATTGCCCAGGTCTTTTACGGTTGTCATACAGAATCCAATTTTCATCACAGGCAATTTTCATCCGGTGCCAAAACGGTTCAATTTGATTTCTTCATCTAAGCGATGAACAGATTTCTAGGCGCCGTAGTTTGGAACTCGTGTTCAGTTCATGGGGTACTGATTTATCGAGTTTCTTTACCTTTCCTATGAGAGAAAGGTGTCGACTTATGGTCATGGGGGATAATCCCATGTTTTGTGCAATCTCCCTCACCAATATCATTGTATCCGCATCTACTGGTGCTCTTAAAACATCGTCGTCCATTAATGTTTCCGGGTTCGTTTTCAACGCTGAAATCTCCTGAATGGATCTTTCCAAACCAACGTCGAATAGTGCTGTTATATAGACATATTAAATCAAAGTTAAACTATGAAGTAAAGTTCTTGCATATACATATTTAATACATAGTAAACAGAACTGTGGTCTGTTTCTCATTTATGTAAACCTATTTTAAGACCTGTAAAATTCTTACAAACATAATAATAAACTAGCTGCTGAACTATCCGGTTGACTTTCAATATTTAACAAGTGCGTTCGTTCACCGCTACATCTTCAAATGCCTCATTAATGTTTTTCATTGCCAATGACCCATTACATCCCATTTTAAATTCATAAAGGAGGAGGGTTCGAATTTGAGCTGCCGAAAGCATGGTAAACAATTCCTAAATTCCTAGAAAACAAAAATATAACTGTACTTGTAACGAGCCCTAAAAGTTTCACACGTCAAACACATGTACCACTTTATCTTATAAAAAAGAAAATTGCACGTTCAGCACTGATGTTCACTTAAGAGCTTCTTATTTCGGACTGAGCGAAAATCGGACATTTCATTTGGTACAACCTAATAGCTGCCCACTGTGACGCTTTATCCAATTCGTCGGTGTTGACTGTCCCTTCTTGTTGACAGCATGTACTTCGTTCTGTCCTCGTTTATCGATAAACCCATTTTGACCGCTTCTAATCCAATGCTTGCAGACGCACCGGTGACAGCCCACTGAGTTCTTCCAATTACAATATACCAATATCGTCGGCGTATGCAAGCAGTTGTACGGACTTTTGACAAATTTTGCTTGTGAGTTTCGCACAATCCGTTCAACTAATACTAAATAAGTCATATGACAGCGCGTCACCTTGCCTAAAACCTTTTTTGACATCAAAGGTCTCGGTAAGGTCATTACCGAACTTGATGAAGCAGCGAGCATTCTCCATCGTCGCCCTGCGTAGACGGATAAGTTTGGCAGGGATGTCAAAACTAGACATGGCTCTATATACCTATATAGCTCTTCTCCATAGATGCTGTCATATGCGGCCTTGAAATCGATAAAGAGATGGTGAGTATCGATTTGGACTTCATGGGGTTTCTCCAGGATCTGCCGCAGTGTGAAGATTTGATCGATGGTGGACCTTCCTGGCCTGAAACCGTACTGATAGGGTCCAACCAGGCTGTTGATAAAAGGTTTCAGGCGTTCACACAATATTGCAGAAAAGATATTGTATGCAATGTTGAGGAGACTGATGCCTCTATAATTGGCGCAGTTGAGGGTGTATCCTTGTTCTTGTGGATCGGGCAAACGATGCTGAGGTTCCATTCATCAGGCATACACTCGTCTGACCAAATCTTAGAGATGAGTTGGTGTATGCACTCTTCCAATTCATCCCCAGCTGCCTTGAAAAGTTCGGCCGGTAAGCCGTCAGATCTAGCAGCCTTGTTGGATTTTAGCTTGGATATTGCTATACTCACGTTTTGGTCAGGTGGACGGAAAATCTGACTATCATCGTCCATGTTGAATGGTTCATTATGCCTGACAGCGGGATGTTGGTCCTTGTCGCCGTTATACAGTCTGCGGGAGTAGTTTTTCCATATTCTCAGCACCGACTGTGTGTTTCTGTGCGGGTATTGCTTCTCTGGCACGTTCTTTTTACCTTTTGGTAAAACTTCCGTACATTGTTCCTGGAGTATAAACTGTCGATATTCTCAAACGCGCGCTTCTCATGCTCTTTCTTCTTCTTTTGGAGAAACCGATGTTCTTCCCGTCTCTTTTGCTCGTAGAGCTCACGAGCAGCTCTTGTTTTCCTTTGCAGCGCCGCTTTATATGCCTATTGTTTTGCTGCATGCACTCGCCGGCATTCTTCGTCAAACCAGGGGTTTCGCGGTGGTGGGCGAGCGAGACCCAGCACATCAATCGCGGCGTTTCTGATGGCATGTTGGCAGCGTTGCCACTGGTCTTCGGTACTTGATGCTGGCGGCAAACGGGTGATTGATAGATTTCAGGATACGCGTTCAGCGAAGAGTCTGGCGGTGTCTTGCGATTGTAGCTTTTCGACGTTAAATTTTCTCACAATAATTCTTCTTTGTTGCTCAGATTGGGATATCCGCATTCGTACCTTGGCTACAACAAGGTAATGATCCGAGTCTACGAGTTGGCCACTCGGAAGTTCCGGACATCCAGAATACTGGAGGCATGCCTTGTGTCGATCGCAATATGATGAATTTGGTTGATCGTTACATGATCATTGGACCGCCATGTCTGCTTATGAATATCGAAATGAGGAAACCATGTGCTTGCTATGGTGACATTTCGCTCCACAGCGAGCCTTAGTCCATATTAAGACGGCGCTTCTGCGCTAATTAAGTTTCGGCATGGTTTGCTGACACAACCACTTCTACCTACCTACCTACCTGCTCGTTGAAACAATCTTTGGTGGCAGGGTCCTTTTCTTCTGTGGGGACATGAACACATATTAGGCTTATGTTAGCGAATTTAGCCTTGATCCGCATAATCATAATACACTCGCTCACGTTACGGAAGCTTAAGACTTCTTGGCTTATTCTGCTGCGTATAGCAAATCCGCATCCAAATAAGCGCTGCTTGTTGTCTCTTTAGCAATCAGCGTAGCAGATGTCACAGTTTTTCATCCTATCGCATTTTATGGATGCCAGTTTTATATGCTTTATAGCATTCTAGGGCTTCTACTTATTGTTCGGCTGCACGTGGTCTGTTAAGGAACAGAACATTCCACGTACAGATCCGAAGGTCGTTATCCTTATTTCGTTTGCTGGAGTCGTCATCCGTTGAATCGTTTTTATCCCAGGCTTTTGGTTGTTTCTGAACCATACGTTTTTTACCTGGTAGGAAAATTACCCCACCGGCACAATACACAACCTGGACGGCCAGTTCCTTTAGTTAAACCCCTAGGCCGCGGGGCTGGTTACATCGGTACCGGTAGTCCACTACGGAATTGTGAGTGATCGAGTTCCTTGGAACTCATGAAGCGGTTTTGACTCAATCAAAACCTAAGCAATAAATACGAGTATAAGCCACGAAAGGCTACGACCACAGTGGAATTCAAGAAGTCGTTTGAGTAAGACCTTGATCAGCGAAAGCTTGGCACCAGATTTGTAAGAAATATATGTCAAGTGATGACTATGAGACTCATGAACAATCTCCCTGTCATAAACCTTTTACAATAACGGCTCGTAAAGTGGCTTAAGATCGGCCTTTTCCGACTTACGAAAAACTCACAATCAGTTTAAAAAAAATTATCATTGTGAGACTTATTATCGGATAATCTCAATTTCAAGGATTCTTAATTGTAATTGAAAATATACAATTTCCTTTTAAATTCGCAAATGTCAGTTGCAATCCCATAAGTCCCTTCAGTGCAAAAAAAAAATCCGCTATGGACAGAAGCTCAACAGTATCAGAAAGGATAGCCAATTCCGGGGTAAGGATTTCACTATTAACGGATGCCGCCACCCGACCTCGAGGACATGATGTCATCGACAAAAAAAGCGATTATCTCTGTCAGACTTGCAATTATCCTTTAACCTTTTATTTTGTGGAAAAAAGAATCCCATTGTACTCTGCTATGGGCATCTTATGCCACATTACTCTCGTATCCTGTTGCCATGTTGCCTTGCCTCTATCGACTTTCCCTCTGTGTACTGTGTCTCCTCTTATATTTCGTTTAATTAGCAATGAAAGGAAAGTAGTGATTTAGATGCAATTTTTATTTTTTATTTTTTTGCTGTTGCCAACCATTGCCTGCTAGGATCTAGAGCAAAGATTGTTCGCTCGCCTTACCAGTAGCGACAACGACTTGTAACATTTCCACTTTCAATTGTGCAACGCGTAACGAGGATATTTCCTCCTAGTTTTTTGCTGGAAAACAAAGGATCTCATTACTCACATTGTGTGCTCTAGTGGTTGCGCTGGCATGTTGCCTTTGTCCTTTTACCATCTTCTTCCTTCTTCCACAAGTTTTTTTGTTTTCTTTCTAATTGAAGGTGCAACACACTTAATGTGAGAATTGACCTATAAAGTGGAATGAGGGCATTGTGTTAGGATTATGCAAGGACATTGTTTAAATTTTTCTACCTATTTTAGGTTTTTAGTTGCATTTTGCAAAGATGCATGGAAAGAAAGGTGTGAAAACAGAAATTGGGTGACGGAAAGGATACTTTGTTTGCACTTTGTATAGGTGGATCGGCAGGTGTCCAAGTGATGATAGTGTCATGTGTGCTTTTTAGGTCCTGTGTGGTGTTCTTGTGTGTTTTTTTTTTCTCAGCCAGGCGAGCGTGTACTTAATGGAGGAGGAGTGTATGTATGATACTTGGAACATTGCTCTAGGTGGTTTTATTTTGCTGAATTTCTACTGCTTTTGTCGGGAGAAAATTGGGTTTCTAGGTGACGAGAGGAAGTGTGTGCTTTGAAGTTAAAGGATGGTATAATAGGAAGCCACTAATGGGTTCTTATTCAAAACTTGTGTCCATTAGGTGGGCAAATTTTCATGGAAGAGATGGAATTAGTGTAGCCTCTGAGGACAGGGATACGAGGAAATCCTTAATTTCCTGTGAGTTTTGTAAAGATCCCACTGTATGGAGGTAGGGATACATATACATTTCCACTTCAAATTGCAGGAAGACTACGAGTCGATGTACATATTACAGTTCATGATGAGAATAGATAAAGCGTGGCGATGATGAGGATAAGGATGTGGATGAGGATGAGAATGAGAATGAGGATGAGGATGAAGATGAGGATGTTGATGAGGATGAGGATGAGGATGAGGATGAGGATGAGGATGAGGATGAGGATGAAGATGAGGATGAGGACGAGGATGAGGATGAGGATGAGGATGAGGATGAGGATGAGGATGAGGATGAGGATGAGGATGAGGATGAGGATGAGGATGAGGATGAGGATGAGGATGAGGATGAGGATGAGGATGAGGATGAGGATGAGGATGAGGATGAGGATGAGGATGAGGATGAGGATGAGGATGAGGATGAGGATGAGGATGAGGATGAGGATGAGGATGAGGATGAGGATGAGGATGAGGATGAGGATGAGGATGAGGATGAGGATGAGGATGAGGATGAGGATGAGGATGAGGATGAGGATGAGGATGAGGATGAGGATGAGGATGAGGATGAGGATAAGGATGAGGATGAGGATGAGGATGAGGATGAGGATGAGGATGAGGATGAGGATGAGGATGAGGATGAGGATGAGGATGAGGATGAGGATGAGGATGAGGATGAGGATTAGGATGAGGATGAGGAAGCCACGATAGCTTTCTTCCCGTGCAACAGAATATTCAGGAAAACTTTGTTGAAGTACCATTAACTCTGAATCTCAAGTACAGGGTGTCCGCCGGGAACGTATACTACTTTGTTTTGCCGCCATTTTGGTAAACATTAGTCTTGACAGTTCATATTTGGTAGTCGTGAAGTAGACACGTGGCAAATTTATTATGGAAAAATATTCGATAAACCAACGTGTTTTAATCGTTAAAACATTTTATCAAAATCAATCATCGATTACTGTGACGATGAGAAAGTTACGTGAAATTTTTGGGAGAAACAACGTGCCAACAAAACGCACTATTTATCGTGTAGTGAATGATTTCGAAGAAAGAGGGTCTGTAGGTGATAGGCCCAAGCATGGACCACAACGTACTGCAAGATCGGCTGAAAACATTACTGCTGTTCAAGGAATTTGGTCAGGAGGAATCATTGGACCTTACTTCTTTGAAAATGAAAACGGCGTAACGGTAACTGTGAATGGGGAGCGATATCGTGATATGATTGAAAACTTTTTAACGCCACAACTGCATGCTTTGGGCTTGATTAACATGTGGTATCAACAAGACGGTGCCACATCGCATACAGCCAGGATTACAATAGAATTACTGCGATACCTCTTTCCACAACAAGTTATTTCAAAAAATGGTGATGTTGATTGGCCTCCACGGTCGCCTGATTTGACTGCTCCTGACTTCTTTTTGTGGGGATATCTGAAAAGCAAGGTTTATGCAAACAAACCAGAAACGCTTGAGCAACTCAAACAAAATATTCGTGATGAAATTAATGAAATACCGCGTGAAATGTGTGAGAATGTAATGAAAAATGTGCTCAAAAGGGCTCGCATTTGTGAGACTAGCAGAGGCGGACATTTACCTGATATTGTATTCCATACATAATTGCCGACATTAAATACAACATTTATCAATATAAGATCCATTCTCTTTCATTTAATCAAAAATTATAAACAAACAAAGTAGTATACCTTCCCGGCGGACACCCTGTATTTGGAGAGCAACTAACATCATTATTATACGGACTAGAACAATTATTTTTGCCACAAGTAACCGGGCTTAATAACATGTGGTGGCAATTAATACCATGGTATTTTAAATCCGGAAATAAGATGAAATTACTGGACAGGTCAAAATACATCAGTTTGGTCTTATCACTTATGACTAGTTTGTGCATTTTGAACCAATGTCTAGTTACTTACTTACTTAGGTGGCGCTACAGTTCGGGGTGAACCTGGGCCTCAACCAACAAGCCTCTCCATTTAGCTCGGTCTTTAGCTAATTGCCTCCAGTTGCGCACTCCAAGTTGGTCGAGGTCTCCTCGAACTTGTGCGCGCCACCTACGGCGAGGAGGTCCTCTTCTGCGTCGTTCCTCCGGGTTAGATTCGAAGATTCTGCGGACCGGAGCGTTAGTGTCCATTCGCTCTACATGTCCTAGCCATCTCAGACGTCCAATACGCAGTTTTTTGACTAGGTCGATGTCGCTGTACAGCTCTTTAGTTCGTGATTGAATCTTCTCCTCCAAAACCCGTCAACGCAAACGGGACCGAAAATCTTGCGAAGAATTTTTCTCTCGAAGCGACCAAGGATATCTTCATCCTCTTTTAATAAAGTGCATGTTTCAGCGCCGTAAAGCAGGACTGGGATGATCAAGGTCTTATATAGAGTCTCCTTAGTTGTTCGAGATAGGGCTTTACTGTTGAATTGCCTTATAAGCCCAAAAAAACAGCGATTGGCAAGAGTTATTCTTCGATTGATTTCTACGCTGATTTTGTTAGTAGAATTTATAGCAGAGCCAAGGTAGACAAAGTCCCTTACTACCTCGAAGTTATAGCTGCCCACGATGACGTTTTGTCCAATTCGTCGGTGTTGGTTTTCCCTTCTAGTTGACAGCATATACTTGGTTTTGCCCTCGTTTATCGCCAAACCCATTTTGGCCGTGTTGTATACTTAATGAACACACCCCAATGTTCTTGCATAATTATTATGTCAGTTGTAGAGTAGCTTTCATCCAATAAACACAACATATTGTGGCGACGAGGATCTTATACGAGCCTAAATAAAAGAAAAAGGAGATAAAATGGACGCTACACAGTTCGCAGCATTTCTCAAGAGCCAACAGGATATCTTAAACCAACAGCAACAAATTTTGAAATCCTTAACAGAGAATACGCTCAACACAAGCTTGGCACCAGCACCTGCAACGATTAAATCATCGTCGGAAAAAATCATGGAGACTTTGGCAAATTCCATACAAAGTTTTGTCTACGATCCAAGCAATGGATTGACTTTTTCCGAATGGTATTCTCGGTACGAAGACGTTTTCAAGGAGGAGGGTAAGGATTTGGACGATTCTTGCAAAGTGAGACTTCTTCTAAGAAAGTTAGATGAGCCCACTTACAATCGTTACGCAAATCTAATTCTTCCAAAAAAAACGCGGGAGTTGAAGTTCGACGAAACTGTTAAGAAACTAACGGAGATCTTCTCAAGAAAAACTTCTCTATTTGCAACCCGTTATAACTGTCATAAGATAGATAAAAAGAGCACCGATGATTTTCAAACGTATGCTGGTATTGTGAACAAGCAATGCGAATTGTTCAAGATAACCTCAATCACCGCAGATGTCTTCAAGTGCTTGATTTTTGTCTGTGGGTTGACTAGCATTTACGATTCTGACATCAGAACCAAAGTACTGGCGAAGTTGGAAGCTGATGAAAACAGTAATAAGTTGACCCTAACAGATTTAGCAAACGAGTGTGAACGAATTCTCATGCTGAAACATGATGTAGCGCTGGTGGAAAGTCGCGGAGAAGGCGAAAGTGAGGTTAAGCTTATACGTCAATCAAAAAAATCAAAAACGCCAAAAAGTGCATGCTGGTTCTGCGGTGGATTACATTACTCAGACAAATGTTGGTACAAACATCACAAATGTAGTGACTGTGGACGGAGTGGCCATAAGGAAGGGTTTTGCGAAACTTCGAAGACTGGACAGCAGAATAAAAAGAACAAGAAGTACAATAACCAAGGCCGCTTCAAAAACAGAGGGAAAGCAAAGGTCGAATCAAAAGGCATCTTTTTGATTTCCAGAGTTGTTCACGCCGAGAAGCGTAAGTACATTTCCGTACAGATTAATGGACATCCTATTCGGTTGCAGGTTGACACAGCGTCGGATATAACTATTCTGTCCAAGGAAGTCTGGATACAATTGGGTAGCCCAACTTTGACAAGAACACAGCAGTTGGCAAGGAGCGCCAGCGGTCAGCCCGTTCCACTGTTTGGAGAATTCCAATGCCATATGTCGTTCGGTGGTACTCAATCTAGCGGAATCTGTTATGTCACCGACCTGCAAGAACTCAACATTCTGGGTTTGGATTGGATGGACGCTCTACAATTGTTTGATTTACCAATCAACGCGATGTGCTCAGCAGTGAGGACAACCGAGCCGACAGAGACACAGCCTTCACCTTCAAGTATATCGCAACATATTGCAAAAACTAAATTGAGTTTTTCCGATCTCTTTGATGGTTCTATGGGATTGTGCACAAAAGCGGAAGCAGTTCTGCACCTCAAGCCCGGCGTTACGCCATGCTTCAGACCAAAGCGCCCAATACCATATGCAACCATGTCTATAATCAACGACGAAATTGATCGCCTCGAACAGCTCAAAGTCATAAAACCGGTAGATTTTTCGCAATGGGCAGCACCAATTGTGGCAGTACGGAAGGCGAATGGGAGCGTGAGAATCTGCGGAGATTTTTCAACAGGCTTAAACAACGCCCTAGAAGCCAATCAGTTTCCGCTACCGTTACCAGACGATATCTTTGTTTCACTGGCTGGAGGTAAATTCTTTTCAACCATTGATCTTTCTGACGCTTACTTGCAGATTAAAGTAAGCGAGGAGTCTCAACCACTTTTGACAATCAACACCCATCGAGGACTATATCAGTACCAACGTCTGCCGTTCGGCATCAAACGTCGAGAGGGTTTGAGCGAATCGAATGGGTGTATTTTATTGCAAAACAAGATTGTAATCCCTTTGTCGTTGCAGATACCAGTACTTAAGCAGTTACATTCAGGTCATCCCGGCGTGGTCCGCATGAAGGCGTTGGCGCGCAGTTACGTCTATTGGCCCAACATTGACGATGACATCACGAAGACAGTTCGAGAATGTTCAGCCTGTGCAACATCAGCACCAGCACCAGTCAAGATTCCACTATCATCATGGCAGCAATCAAGTAAACCATGGTCACGCATTCATCTTGATTATGCGGGACCATATAAAGGCAAAATGTACTTGGTCATAGTCGATGCTTATTCGAAATGGCCAGAAATTTTCCCCATGAGCTCGACCACAGCCAGAGCGACTATTGAGGTACTTACAGAAGTTTTTGCGAGATTCGGGTACCCGGACTTAGTGGTATCGGACAACGGCACCCAATTCACGTCGGGTGAATTCTCCGAATTTTGCGCCAAAGGTGGTATCCAGCACATCCGGACTCCACCGTTCCACCCACAGTCCAACGGTCAGGCGGAGAAATTCGTCGATATTTTCAAAAGGGGCATGAAGAAATTAGAAGCAGGAGCAGGAAGTCAGGAAAACGTGCTGCCAACGTTACTCTTCTCATACCGCACGACACCGAATGCCCAGTTGCCAAATAACATGACACCATCGGAAATAATGCTGGGACGAAAAATAAAAACAAAATTAGACTTACTTTATCCGCCGACCTACGAAGTTCGAACTACTAACAAGCGTATGGAGGAACAATTTAATATCAAGCATGGAGTCAAACCGAAGGACTTCCAACCAGATGAAGCCATTTACGCTCGAAATTACAATCGCAGAGAATTAACTTGGGTACCTGGTATTGTACTCAAGAAAATTGGCTCTTCTCTTTATGGAATTCAAGTAGGGAACAAAACATGGCGGCGACATTCCAACCAATTAAGACATAGATACAGCGTAAGCATGAATTCTAATTTAACCGATTTTTTTCAATTCCAAAGTTTGGAAGAAAAAGGAGGAAAAGGGTCCACGGACGAAGAACAACCAAATAATGCCGACAGATCAACTATTCCAAACGAACACCAAATCGACGACAACCACTCTACAGATGTACACCTAGTTGATGAACACCATGCAGACAGGCACCAACATGAAAAGCAACAACCTATTCCGCAAAGTCAAACATCCGGATGCGACCAGCCCCAGCGACCAGTTCGAATTAGAAACCCCCCAAAAAGGCTCAATTTTTCACATACGGATAATGGAAGATATACTTATTCTTGAATTTATTGAATTAACTGTTATTATAATGTTAATAATTTAGAAAGGGAGGTGTTGTACACTTAATGAACACACCCCAATGTTCTTGCATAATTATTATGTCAGTTGTAGAGTAGCTTTCATCTAATAAACACAACAGGCCGCTTCCGCCTCAATGCTTGCAAAAGCACCGGTGACAGCCCGCTGATATCTTCCGATAATGTTTATATCGTCGGCGTATGCAAGCAGTTGTACAGACTTGTAATAGATTGTGCCTCCGGTGTTGGCTTGTGAGTTGAGAACCAATGTCGTAGATATTCTAAATCGTGAGAGATATTGGCAAATAGGTCTAAAGCAGAAAAGTTAGAGTAAGAGCAAGCTATATCATCGGCAAACCCTGTCTGACTTCCTTTTAAGGCCAGACTGAAAATAGAATTGATATATATCAGGAAAAGTATGGGACCAATAACTGAACCTTGCGGTACTCCAATGCTAATATCTGAACTTCGACTAAATTTATCTCCAATCTTAACTTGTTGAGATATGAAGAAAACCAATTAAGGATGAACCCTCTGAGACCAGCTTTATTTAGTTTTGTTAGTAATATTTCATGGTGTACAGTGTCAAAAGCTTTGGTAATATCAATTTGTCGCACAGAATACTTCCCGAATTATTTAATAAAAAAACAAACACAGAAAAAAACTAAGACGGCCGCGCACGCGAGGAAAAAAACGAGAGTGACAGCTAGCCACTGATAATATCGAGAGGATCGGGAAAGTGCAACAAAAGCAGCCTGTAGGATGCCGCTCGGTTACTCAGCTGGGGTGAGTTCACTGGAGTCAGCGAAATCGGGTGTTTACACACGATATGGAAATGGGCGCCACCAGATCTTTGAAAGGGATCGGGAAACCTTGGAAAAATGAATGGGGTGGGAATCCTGAAACTGTGCCAATGAAGAAGAAGCAAACAACAACGAACGTGCGTTATAAAAATCTTTACGAGTACGGCTATTTTATTCACAATTTCGAAAAGTCTTTCTCCACAAAGGAAATGGCAAAAAAAAAAAAGAAAACAAAGGTTGTATTCAACCGTATTAAAAAAGAACAAAGGTTGTATTCAACCGTTTTTACGTATGTAAAGCCGTTGGGGTGGCCCGCTATCACCGGTCCCGAAACTTGAAACGTTAAACCGGAATTAGGTCGCGTGCCCCGCTTTCACCGGGAAATATATGGTATGAGACCCTACCGGGATTTATAACACACAAAATCCTACACTAACCGGAAAAAAGAATGCAAAAAAAAATAATGCAACTTATCTGGCTTTTTTTGGAGTGGGTAATCTGCTCCTTACTCCTCGTCTCCAGAATGTTTCTCCTCAAAATCCTCTTCCTTCCTGTTCCTTCCTCCTTGTCTCTTCCTGTTACTCCTGCCGTTCCTTTTCCGCTCTTGTATTTTTCCCTTGGTCCCTTCTGGACCTTTCCGCTGAAAAAAATTGGATCGTTCACCAAGTCAAAAAAAAAAAAACTCCTCAGATGTTAGCGCTTGTTTACACTCGCTCGTGGTTCACCAAGAAGTGCTGAACTCGCCTCAGTACTTCGCCTAACCGACCGAGAGCCTCTCTCTTCAAATTGGCCTACCGCTTATTCAGCCATTAAAAGTTCGAAGACGGCTTTATGTGCAGTACTCCGCTCTTTTGCTGAAGCATGCAACCGTTCCTTGAACGCCGCTATCCAGCAGCTCTTTCCATATTTCCAAGGGCTCTCTCTCTCTGAAATCGCCCCCAACTGGCAGTTCAGAGGGTCGGGTTACGCATTCCCGAGGTTCGCTCTTTACCTTGGTGCCTCGTTCACAGTGAGCGCTACCAATTGAGGGGCTAGTGAACGTAAAATTAAATACTCGAAACAATACCGCGAAAAATACAAAAGCGAAGAAGGAATATGAGAAGAAAAAGGAAATTTGTCAAACAACGCTTTGCGTCGGACACTCCTGAGGAGGAAGAAACCAGAGTACCTACTGGTATTCCTATTATTGTGATAAATCCGCGAAATCTAGCTATCCCGGTGGAATCTCACGCAGGTTTGGGGAAAAGGGACTAGCCGATGACGTGCCACCCCATACAAATAATAAAATATAAGCGTTGGGCTCTCGGCCATCGATGAATTTATGAATTTGGACTGAACCTCCTTCAGTCCGTTGACCGCTGCTCATGGTCGTACAAGTTGTGTTGAATGTTTGCGATGTTTGGGTAAATGTGAGATGTTCATGATATATCTTGCTGTGTACTCGTCCTTTATGTTGTAGATACATATGCCCTGGTTGTGTGGGCAAGATATTAGGGCCTCTTCTTCATTGTCGCTCGTCTCACTCGTCGCTGATCTGACTCACATCGTTGGCGGACGGTCCATCCGCAACAGAGGGTTGCCAACCGACCGTTGGGCTCTGTCTCCCGGAGTACCTGCTTTTGTTGCCCCCTTGAAGCGTGTGGAAAGGGATAAGCACTGAATGGCGGAACCATCCAAGAACGCTTAACGAGACCACTGCTTCAAGAAGACAACGGTATAAAATTGGATTGAAAGGCCGAAAATGGTGGACGGGTGAGAATTGGTAGGATGGAGGGGACCAAGGCAAGGCGGTAGGACTTGACGGTATTCCAGCAGAGCTCTTACGAGCAGCGCCAACAACATCGGCTGAGCTTCTGCTTCCACTTATAGATAGAGCTTGGGAAGCTGAGAGCTTTCCTAACGAGTGGAAAAAGGGAATGATCGTCAAGCTTCCTAAGAAAGGAAATTTATTGGAGTGCGGAAACTGGAGGGGTATATGCGTGCTGCCTGCTGTAGCTAAGATAATAGCTAAAATCATCCTTGAGCGAATCAAACAACATCTCGAAGACACACTCGATGCCGAACAAGCAGGTTTCCGCTCTGGATCCTCCTGTGCCGACCACATCAACACCCTGCGGATTATCATCGAACAGTGTGTTGAATATCGATCGCCACTGCACCTGCTGTTCATCGATTTTGAGAAGGCGTTCGATAGTGTCAACAGGGAGTTTATTTGGCGTGCCTTACGCAGGAGAGGCATTCCCGATAAACTAATTGCTATTATCAAAGCTACATATGAAGGCTCCAAATGTCACGTTCTGCACAGGGGGAGGTTGTCTGAGGAATTTGAGATCCAAAGTGGGGTAAGACAAGGCTGTATCCTTTCACCAATATTATTCCTATTGGTGATTAGCGATGTGCTTCATGCAGCTTTGTCGACGGGAAACGGAGGAATTCGATGGACTCTTACATCTCAACTGAAACATCTTGACTACGCAGACGATGTATGCTTACTCTCCCACAGAATTATGGACCTCCACCCAATGACAGCAGATGTGGAGAGGGAGGCAGGTGTCGTCGGGCTGAAAATCAATACGACAAAAACTAAAATCATCAGCCTTGGAACTAACTCATCGGCTCAAATATGCATTGCTGGACAACCGGTAGAGAGAGTAGAGGATTTTCAGTATCTTGGGAGTATTGTCTCGACCGATGGTGGAACCGAACTGGATATAACCAACAGGATCGCCAAAGCAAAGTCCGCGTTCGGGATGTTGTCCAAAATATGGCAAAGCAATGCAATCAGTTTGAGCACCAAAATAAGACTGTTCCGCTTCAACGTTGAATCCGTGCTGCTATATGGTTGCAGCACGTGGAGAGTGACCACTACTATCACCAGAGAGCTGCAAACGTTCGTTAATAGGTGTCTGCGCAATATCTTACGGATTTTCTGGCCCAATCGTATCTCTAACGAACACCTTTACGAGAGAACGGGTCAGGAACCAATAGGCACAACCATCCAACGGCGGAAGTGGCAGTGGATTGGTCACACGTTCCGAAAGGGTGACAGGTCCATAGCGAACCATGCTATGCAATGGAACCCTCTAACTCAGGATGGCAGAAGACCTGGCGGTCCGCGGAAAACATGGCGCAGAACAGTCGAGAAGGAGGCACGGCAGTTAGGGAAAAGTTGGGGAGAACTCAGACACATTGCCAGAAGCCGTACACGATGGCGCATAGGCGTAGTAGAGGCCCTAGGACCCACAAGGGGATACAGGACATAAGAAGAAGAAAAGAAGAAAAAGAAGGGGACCAAGGATCTCGTGCGAAATTTGCACGTAACAGATGAATAGAGCAGCAGTAAATTTTTTTTTATTATTCATTTTACTTATAAACATGTATACCCATGTTTATTTATAAGTTAAATAGGATTAAAACTATTACTTGGGAATAAAAATGATAACGAAAATTGTTACTGATTGAATGAAACGTTTTACATATATATTACGGGTGGAAGTACTTACAGTTTTCCGGACGCTGAAAGATGTGGCCACATGTTTTTGTCGCTGTCACTGTGTAGTTCATGGTTTGTGTTTTTAGTTTAGATCATTGGCTCCCAACAGGTGGGGCATGCCTCCTAGGGGGGGCATGTGGACTGTAAAGGGGAGGCATGCCAGTTTATTTGTAGTATTAGGGGTGTTCACATTCTCAAACATGTTTGACATGCCTGGCATGATTGCCTTGATTTTGATAATGTGAACGCTCCATCCAGCGGCTTGTCAAGCATGCTTGATGGATTTCAAAATGTTTTGATATGTTCCTGGCATGACAAGCAAATTTGAGAGTGTAAACGCTTGCTTGTCATGCCGGGAAGAAATTTCATTAGCAAGAAACTTTCAACCAGTGGGCATCGTACCTATAAATATGGCTGTGATCGGAAATTGGAGAGAATTTTTTGAAATGTATCAAAGCAGAGACATGGCAAAGTAAAAGCGAAGGTTATAAAAACAAAAAAAAAAATATTACGCATATGAAATCCTTTTGGAAAAATTAAAAGAAATAGAATCATATGCGATGGTGGACACTCTAAAAAAGAGTGTCCTTCGTCCAAATTTGCTTCCTCTTATTTGTTTTCCTTTTTTCTTCTTCTTTTTCTTCATCTTCTAAAATTGCATCGATTACTAGAGCTTCGATTGCAACATCCGCCATGGTTGAAATTCTAATTACAACTGATGTTTGACAGCATGTTTGACAAATGTGAACGCTAATGGTTTCCATCCATCAAACATTCATCATGCCGTGCTTGTCAAACATGTTTGAGAATATGAACGCCCCTATTGACACTGTATCGTTCAGCACGTGCATTTTATTCCTTCCTTCTAAACTTTAGATCAATGTTATAAATTTCTTATGCAATGTATTATTACTTTATAATCTGCTGTGACTACGTAACATATGTATGAAAATTATTGGATGTACGAGTATAGTACAGTCACAAGAAATTTGTTCTCAAATAACTAAACGTAAGTTATGAATTATAAAACTGATAAAATCAAATGCAAATTTAAAGCACCAGTGAATCACTTTACTTACTTACTTACTTAGATGGCGCTACGGTCCGGGGTGGACCCGGGCCTCAACCAAAAAACCTCTCCAGCCAGCGCGGTTACGAGCCAGCTGCCTCCAGTTGCGCACGCCAAGTTGGTTGAGGTCCCCCTCCACTTGTTTGCGCCACCTACCGCGAGGTCGTCCTCTACTGCGCCGTCCGTCCGGGTTGGATTCGAAGACTTTCTTAGCGGGAAGATTGGGCTCCATCCGCTCTAAATGACCCAGCCATCTTAGTCGCTGTATGTGAACTCTTCTGGCTAAGTCGATGTCCTTGTACAGGCCGTATAGTTCGGCATTGTACCTTCTCCTCCACTCACCGTCTATGCAGACGGGACCAAAGATCGCTCGAAGAACTTTTCTCTCGAAATAACCAAGGGCATCCTCATCCGGTTTTGTCAAAGCCCATGCCTCTGCGCCATACAGCAGGACTGGGATGATTAATGTCTTATAAAGAGTTACCTTAGTAGTTCGAGATAGGGCTTTGCTACTCAATTGCCGTTTTACCCCATAGAAACAACGATTGGCAAGAATAATTCTTCGTGTGATCTCCCTACTGATGTCATTTGCGGAGTTCACCATAGAGCCTAGGTAGACAAAATCCTTTACTACCTCAAAATTATATCTGTCTATTGTGGCATTCTGTCCAAGACGCCGATGTTGGGTGTCCTATTTTGTAGACAGCATATATTTCGTTTTGTTTTCATTGACCGCTAGACCCATCTTTGCTGCCTCGTTCTCAATACTCGTAAATGTCCCATTGACGGCCCGCTGAGTTCTTCCGATTATGTCAATGTTATCGGCATAAGCGAGTAGTTGTACAGACTTGGAAAAGATTGTACCTCCGGTGTTGGCTTGTGAGTTTCGTACAATTCTCTCAAGTACTATGTTAAAGAAATCGCATGATAGCGCGTCACCTTGTCTAAGACCTTTCCTGACATCGAATGGTTCGGTGATGTTCTTACCGACTTTGATGGAGCAGCGAGAGTTCTCCATCGTAATTCTGCACAAACGGACGAGCTTGGCAGGGATGCCAAGACTAGACATGGCTCTGTATAACTCGTCTCTATACACGCTATCATAGGCAACTTTGAAATCGATAAAGAGGTGGTGCGTATCGATTTTGTATTCATGGGTTTTTTCCAAGATCTACCGTAGTGTGAATATTTGGTCAATGGTGGACTTTCCCGGGATGAAACCGCACTGATAAGGACCTATCAGGTTGTTGACGATCGGTTTTAGGCGTTCACATAATACGGCAGACAGGATTTTATATGCGATGTTGAGGAGACTTATACCTCTGTAATTAGCGCAGTTCAGAGGGTCTCCTTTCTTCAGGATCGGGCAAACGATGCTGAGGTTCCATTCATCGGGCATACTTTCGTCCGACCAGATTTTACAGATGAGCTGGTGCATGCTCCTTACCAGCTCATCTCCTTCTGCCTTGAAAAGTTCAGCAGCAAGGCCGTCGGCTCCAGCAGCTTTGTTGGATTTGAGTTTAGATATCGCTATCCTTAATTCATTCTGATCGGGTTGACGGGAAACTTGACTACCATCGTCACTGTTGAATGGCTCATTCTGCCTGACAGCGGAATATTGGTCATCACCGCCATTTAACAGTCTGCAGAAGTGTTCCTTCCATATCCTCAGCACCGACTGCGATTTCACTACTATGTTGCCATTTTCATCCCTGTGGGCTTCTGTTCTGGCTTTGAAACCCTGGCATGTTCTTTTTACCCTCTGGTAAAATTTTCGAACATTATTCCTGCAAACGATTCTCTCAATCTCCTCGATCGAGCGCTTCTCATGCTCCTTTTTCTTCTTTCTGAGAAGTCGATGTTCCTCTTTTCTCCTGCGCACGTAGAGCTCGTAAGCACCTCTAGTCCTTCTATGCAGAGAAGCTTTGTACGCCTTTTGTTTAGCTGCATGTGCTTGCCGGCATTCCTCATCAAACCAGGGGTTTCGTTGTGGAGGCCGAGAGAAACCCAGTACATCAGAGGCGGCATCTCTGATGGGTTGTTGGCAACGCTGCCACTGGTCTTCCGCATTTGCTGCTGGCGGCATAGGACTTAGATTGAGATTAGAAGAAACACCATCAGCAAAGGTTCTGGCGGTCTCTTGCGATTGTAGCATTTCGACGTCAAATTTCCGCACAATATTTCGTTGATTTCGCTCCGTTCTGGATATCCGCATCCGTACCTTGGCTACAACTAGGTAGTGATCCGAGTCCACGTTGGCTCCTCGGAAAGTCCGGACACCCAGAATACTGGAAGAGTGCCTTGTGTCGAGCGCAATGTGATCGATTTGGTTGACGATTTTTCGATCAAAGAAGAGCCATGTTCCTTTGTGAATATCGAGACGTGGGAACCGCGTACTAGCTACGACAAAGTTTTGCCCCGCTGCAAAGTCGATTAGCCTGAGTCCGTTGTCGGATGTGATGTCGCGCAGGCTGTGCTTTCCGACCACGCTACTAAAGACGTCCTCTCTCCCACTCCACTTTTAAGGGATGTTATTATTTAGGTTAGCACTCGCACTAGCACTTTAACCCTGAATTCGCTGTTGGAAACAATCTGGATCGCTGGGCTTCTGTGTGAAATGTTAACACACTGGTGGGTGAAAACCGCCGGGGGATGCGGTATGTCAATCTTGTCCACGTGTCAGGTATTTTTTTCATGCTCAGGATACTTCACGTGCTGATGATCTTCGCGTTTTATCGCAACTGTGCGTGGATTTTGTTGCTGTTTGTTCGACCAGAGATCGATAGATCTATGATGCGAACAAATTAAATAGATTTTTGCGACAAAAAAAAAGTTAATTGCAGACGCTCTTACGGTCCGTGTATAATATAATTGTATTAATTCCCGACCGAGGTGCGTCTGCAATTTTTTTTAGGTGATCCCTGGTAAATTGTTGGATAAATGATCCAATTGGCTTTGATAGCATCAAATGTAGGAGCAGGAACTGAGGTTATGAGGACAAGGCGCAGGTGAAAATAATTCCAAATCCTAGAAACATTTAAGGGTTTTAATTTACAACTAAATGGAATCGAATTAAGGAAAACAGATGCAATTCATACCTGTGGATAAACTTGGACTTTTATGGAAAAAGAGGTATGTATTGGAATCCACTTTACGGGCTTTATTTTTCGGAAAATCCCAGCGTGTTCTTCCTCTTATGTCCGCTGCCTGCGTGCAAAAGAATGTGCGTCGGATATTGGTAAAAGAAAAATGGTTGGTTCCTACTCGTATGAGCGCTAAGAGTTTAGTGGCAATTGCAGCTGATCATCTAGACTTTTTGGCAACGTTAACATCTACGTCCGGTTCGAGTTTAGGGTTAGGATAGCACCAGTTAAATACAAAATTTAACGAAACTATTTTTTTTTTTTTTAAGTTTAGGGTTTAAGGTGTACGCTACAAAGTAACTACCGATTCTTGTTTGCATCTTAAAATGTTTTCCTTAAGCCAATCACAGAATATAAGATTAAATAAAAATAATAATAAATATAAAATATAAAATAGCACAACCAGTGCAATGAGAACGACACCTAAAGCAGGACTCGAGGGCATTCTCAACCTTCTTACGCTAGACATCTTTATACAAGCGTCGGCGGCTATGAGTGCCGTAAGATTGCGCCAGACAGATAGCTGGAGACCAAATGCAATGGGTCATTCTGTGATCCTACAGAGATATCTAGGCAATTTGTCTAGTACAAACTACACAACGCCATACCTAGACTTTAAGAGACCATTTCTAACCACTTATCCGAGCAGGGGAGAATGGAAAACGAAAGAGCGCCAAACGAGCGATCCATAGCTGTGTACATTGATGGATCCAAAATGGAAATAGGTATAGACGCAGGCATCTTCTCTAAACCGCTTGGTATCTCCATGTCAGCTCGACTTCCAAACTACAGCGTTTTCTAGGCAGACGTCCTAGCAGTGACAATAGAAGCCCATGAGACTGCCATGAGGTCAATACCACAGGAGCCAGTCAGCGATAAAAACTATATCTGCTAGAGGAATAAAATCTAAACTTGTGAAGTGTTGTAGAGAAGAGCTCAAGGTTCTTGGAACACAGCACAAGGTAAAGCTCCCAGGTATACCAGGGAATGAAAAGGCCGACGAACTGGATAGATGAGGCTCAGCTCTGAACTCGGACCAATCCAGTCCTCCAGTGTACATCCCGCCTTGCATACTCCAGCTCAAAGCAGGGATCAAAGCTCTAACGGAAGCGAACAATAGGTGGACCCCTCTAGACATTTGTATCACCACGAGGAAACTATGGTCTACATTCGACAGAACAAGAACCAATAGAATTATGCAGAGGGATAGAAAATCCCTCCCTACTCTCATAGAAGTCATTACGGTTCTTAACACTATGCGATACCACATGAAAAAGTAACGTGTGACTAAAGAATACCTTTGAAGGGGCTGCTGTGACGTGAAGGTTAAGGAGGACACTACCCACTTTCATTGCCATTGCCCAGACCTCTACTTACTTACTTACTTAGATGGCGCTACGGTCCGGGGTGGACCTGGGCCTCAACCAACAAACCTCTCCAGCTAGCACGATTACGAGCCAGCTGCCTCCAGTTGCGCACGCCAAGTTGGTTGAGGTCCCCCTCCACTTGTTTGCGCCACCTACCGCGAGGTCGTCCTCTACTGCGTGTTCCATCCGGTGTAGATTCGAAAATTTTCTTAGCGGGAACGTTGGGCTCCATCCGCTCTAAATGACCCAGCCATCTTAGTCGCTGTATGTGCACTCTTCTGGCTAAGTCGATGTCCTTGTACAGGCCGTATAGTTCGGCATTGTACCTTCTCCTCCACTCACCGTCTATGCAGACGGGACCAAAGATCGCTCAAAGAACTTTTCTCTCGAAATAACCAAGGGCATCCTCATCCGGTTTTGTCAAAGCCCATGCCTCTGCGCCATACAGCAGGACTGGGATGATTAATGTCTTATAAAGAGTTACCTTAGTAGTTCGAGATAGGGCTTTGCTACTCAATTGCCGTTTTAGCCCATAGAAACAACGATTGGCAAGAGTAATTCTCCCTGTGATCTCTCCACTCATGTCATTTGCGGAGTTCACCATAGAGCCTAGGTAGACAAAATCCTTTACTACCTCAAAATTATATCCGTCTATTGTGGCGTTCTGTCCAAGACGCCGATGTTGGGTGTCCTTTTTTGTAGACAGCATATATTTCGTTTTGCTTTCATTGACCGCTAGACCCATCTTTGCTGCCTCGATCTCGATACCCGTAAATGCTCCATTGACGACCCGCTGAGTTCTGCCGATTATGTCAATGTCATCGGCATAAGCGAGTAGTTGTACAGACTTGTAAAAGATTGTACCTCCGGTGTTGGCTTGTGAGTTTCGTACAATTCTCTCAAGTACTATATTAAAGAGATCGCATGATAGCGCGTCACCTTGTCTAAGACCTTTCCTGACATCGAATGGTTCGGTGATGTTCTTACCGACTTTGATGGAGCACCGAGAGTTCTCCATGCCCAGGCCTCTACCAAATAAGAAATAAGTTCATTGGACAATACTTCCTTAACGATTTAGAAGAATTATCCACTAGACCGGTAAACGACATCGCAAACTTTATTAAATCCTCTATATGGTTAGCATTTCGGGTAAAGTAAGTATTATACGAGGTATGCTAAGCTATGTACATACCATAGATATCTATTTTACACGAGGAACGGATTCGTTCTATCTTCGTTCTATGCATAGTTTTGTTTCTATATTGACCAGAGCATTGTGTAGAGGATTTCTACCCCCTACTCACTCACCTCGCCTAACCTACTGCAGATTTATATTCACACTTCAAACTACAATTACTTTTTCTGTTATCTACGAGTAGAATTTTTTCAAATCATGCCACATGACTCTAATGTGCGACTCCTAGAAGTTTTCCTTTGATAAATACAATTTTTATTCAACCGCATTGCTGCCATCATCACCAAAGAGATAGTGTGTCCATCTTCAGTCCCTGACTGCAAACCACTTGTGATACTTAAAATCTCAACACTCACGTAAAATAATCATGTTTCTAGGGTAATAGAGTGTGTGTGTTTACTCTCATCCTTAAGTTGTTTTGTTTTGTTGAACAAATGGTACCTTTTCCACTGCGTTCTTATGAAAGTCAACTGAAAGAAGTAAAGTACACTTCGGGTTGATGAATGGCGCATCACCCACGCCACGTAGCTAACAGGATCTACTAAAGTTTGCATGAGAACTTCTTCTTCTTCTTCAAAGTGGATACCTATGTAGTTCTCCAAAGAGATTTACTGTCCCATGAAAGTTTGTCCAGCCATATCGTGGCGTGGGTTGTGGAAACAATTTGGAAATGTGTTGAAGATTAAAATTTACATATTTGGTGAAACCCATGTGTGTACAGAAAGTCTTGGACTTAAATTTCCAAGAAAGTTCTAATTGGTACAGGGTACAATAGAAATGGGTAACAGGAAATTACTTCTGTCCAGTGGGGCTTGGGAGAAAAATAACGTTTGGGAAATACTTAAAATTATCCAAGAATTCGGAGCAGAAAAGACACTATCCAACTTAACATTAGACTGGAATTGAGTGTACATATGTATCTCAAAGCTCATAAATAAGTAACCATATTGACTGCATCCTGCAAAGCTCTACTTCTCATAGTCATTAAGGAAATTACCACAACCAAGCAGGAGTAGGAAACATTACCCAACCCCTAGAGTGCATTTTCTATGTTTCAGCAAATATCTTCCGGTGTACCTACACCCTTACCTTACTTTAGGGAGTTTAATGCATATTTCAGAGAATTCCACTACCGCGACTGGCGTTAAAATATTTGCCCACAGTTTGGAAAGTTTACCCGACGCAAAGGGACATGTGGTGACGTACCTGACAGCTTACTTTGAACCGTCAAAACGAAGCAGTACTATGTAGAGGTGAAACCACGGGCAGAGATTGGGGTAGGGTAATGACGACAGTCTCGGTGTAAGAGTTTCATAAACAACTTCAAGTGAAATTGGTTTAGAATTCAGGAACATTTCGGGAGATTGCAATAAAGGAATGGAATTAGTGTGAAGTGTGGATATAGCTCTAGCAATGAGTTAATATTAATAGCGAGATATTTTGTAAAGTCTTAAATTAGTCATCAGTATTTTAATGCTCCAGTTGGAATCTACTTTATCCTAGGCACATACATAGCCATGAGTTAAGGGAGTTGAGGAGGCATCGCTCAGCTTTATGAGAGTATCTGGACGAGGAAGCACATTCGATAATTGCAACCCACTTCGCTGATAGATTAAGGTGCGCAAGCCAATAGAACTTTATCACCGCAGATCGATCACAGTACTGGTCGTATACCCTTAAATTTGTCACGATGCTGAAAAGTTATTTTTAAAAATTAGTGCAAATAGACTATCACGAAACACCAGAGACATCACGCAAGTCAAGGCGAGAACTCCCAAACCGATAACTCAGGTCATATATCCGTATTGCTTAATTTTTAGAACTGTTTCTATTTGTCACTCCAAAGCTTAGATGGTAAACGACTAACAAAGTCGTCGTAGGAGCAGCATCTCCCGATAGGTGTTGGTCCGCTAAGTAACGAGAAAGAGCCACTGCAGCCGAACAATATGCAGCTCTGTTAGTAAGTCCTACTTCCACCTCCTCGTGGGGCCATCTGGGAAGGGACGAATGGCGAGCGTTCTGCGCCACAAAACAGGATAAGTGTCGATTGGTTTGTGGCCCCAGCGAGCCGCAACCGTGAAAAAAGAAGAATTGCTCCGAAACGAAAACTAACGCCTCGTATACGGACGGATAATTTGATGATGACCTTTGGCTATCCTGCAATTTCTAACTGGACTGCATCTGACAGTCATTCGTTTTTCGATCACCGCTATCTGGAGTACAAACTGGAAATTTGTCATAGTAACACACCCTTGGTCTTCCGCAATCGACGGAAAACCGACTGGTGCTTACACAATAAATCCCTCTCTGCTAAACTATCCAATCAAGTGCACACTACACCAACTACACAGATGGAATTAGACAAGCTAAACACCGTTCTAACTTCTGCACTTAATACAGCTTTCATCGAATCCTGTCCGATCACAAGAAGAAAGGTGGGCAATCGTCCCCCATGGTGGAATGCAGAACTTAACAGTCTTCGCTGCACAAGCAGGAACAATTCAATAAAGCCAAACGAACAAGGCTACCACTGGACTGGGAGATCTACAAAGAAAGTCTGAAGAACTTCAAAATAGAGGTTCGTAAAGCTAGACGCAGATCCTGGCGCGGTTTTTGTCAGAGTATTGACAACACGTCTCAATCCTCTAGACTGCGAAAAGTCCTCTCCAAAACACCAACTATACGTAGTGTCCTCATGAATCCCAATGGATCCTGGGCGGAATCGGACGAAGCATCGCTCAACCTGCTCATGGACACTCATTTCCCTGGCTGCACGCCTACCCCCAACGATGATCGCGCCCGGGTAAATGTTGCACGCACCTCCTCATCTTATCAGCGAAGAGAAGCTGAAATGTGCAGTAAACAGTTTCAAACCATTCAAATCCCGGCCCAGATTCAGACGGCCTTCAACATAGTATGGCAGTATCTTTCCTGCGTTCTGAAGGCTTGTCTTGAGCTCGGAACAACACCAACTGCCTGGACCGAGGTAAGAGTGGTCTATATACCCAAAGCAGGCAAGACATCGCACACCCTCCCAAAGGACCATAGACCTATTAGTCTAACGTCCTTCCTTCTCAAGATTCTGGAAAGAATCCTGGACCTACACACCAAGGCCACTATTGATAGCACTCTACTATCCACGTCACAGCACGTCTACCAAAAAGGTAAATCTGTCGAAACGGCTTTGCACTCCATCATCCACCCTATCGAAAAATCACTCTCAATCAAAGAGTTCACCCTAGTGTCATTTCTAGACATAGAGGGAGCCTTCAACAACGTTGAAACAAATTCGATTACCAGTGCCTTACGTAGGCTCAACATCTGCGAACCCATCTGTTGTTTCATAGAACACATTCTAAAGAACAGGGTAATAACAGCATCCTTCGGAACTAGCACTGTCAAGCGACATTCACATCGAGGCTCCTATCAAGGGGGTGTACTGTCTCCACTATTGTGGAATTTGGTGCTCAACGAGGCCTTTCTAAAGATCGAAAAAACTGGATGCAATGTTATTGCCTATGCAGACGATGTCGCCATTCTAACAACAGTTAAAAATCCGCAGACGCTGGCCGATGTCATGCAGTCTGCTCTTAATGAACTGCTCAGATGGACCGATAAATGCGGCCTCTCCGTTACCCCGACGAAGACTGAGCTAGTTCTATTCACAACAAAACACAAGCTCCCTGACTTCACTCCTCCCAAGATAAGGGGATCCACCCTCAAGCTTTCAAATAGTGCTAGCTATTTAGGCCTAAAGTTTGACCGCAAGCTTATTTGGAAAGAGAATGTCGTCGAACGGGCCAGGAAATCGCTGGCCGCTCTGTGCATCTGCAAGAAAGCAATAGGCTCCACCTGGGGCCTTAAACTAAGCATCATGCACTGGCTATACACGTCGGTCATTAAACCAATTCTCATGTATGGAGTATTGGCCTTGGAGAAGAAATCCAACCTATCCACAATGGAAAAAACTCAGTGAGTTGCATATCTCAGCATTACCGGTGCACTGAGAACTTCTCCCACAGCGGAGCTCCAAACCATGCTCCACTTGCTTCCATTGGACATCGTCAGTAAACAATTGGCTGTCAGCTCGGCAATAAGACTGAGAGGCTGCAAGCAGTGGAAGGAGCAACACACGGGACACGCCAATATACTTTCGATGCACCGTCATCTTCCCAATTCCACTGACCATCTGCCCACTGAATATGATTTTAACAAGGGCTACACGTACTCGATACCGGACAGAAGTGAGTGGACGCAACGCAATGTCCTTTACAACGAATCGCTGTCAATTTTCACGGACGGGTCTAAAACCAAGAACGGAGTCGGTGCCGGAATTTTCTCCGAAGATCTGGACATACACCTCTCCTTTAACCTATTAGACGACTGCAGCGTTTTTCAAGCCGAAATCACAACAGTTCGCAAAGCCGCTGACTAGCTAGCGGCTATCACACTATCAACACCTGATATTGTTATTTATGTCGACAGTCAGGCAGCCATCAAATCCCTCGCATCGAGCACTACGAGATCTAAGGCAGTGAAAGACTGTCGCATATCTCTTAACGAGATAGCTGGTCAGTACAACCTCACCCTTTGCTGGGTACCAGGTCACTGTGACATACTGGGGAATTGTGCAGCCGACGAACTAGCACGACAACGCTCCTCTGGTGCAGATACCATAAGCATCACCCACATCGAAGCGCAAGCGTCTTATGTTAAGTACCTTATTCAAATTGATGCCGAGAAAGTAGCCAATCATCGATGGCAACATCTAGAACAATGTCATACCGCCAGACAGCTCTGGCCGACGCTCAATAAATCCAGGTCCATCGGACTCTTGAAGCACAAGAGAGGAACCCTCTCAAAAATAACAAATGTCCTCACTGGGCACTGCGTCATAGGAAGACATGCCCAAAGATTAGGTATCCCTCATAATGACTTCTGCAGAAGCTGCAGAGATAAAGAAGAAGAAGAGACCATCAGTCATTTCCTGTGCGCCTGTCCTGCGCTCGCCAACATCAGGAAGGCCACTCTGGGTGAATACTTCTACAATGATCTTAATGATCTCGGCAACGCCTGCACGGCTAACGGCGGTTGACTTCATTCAACGAAGCAAATGGTTCCAAGAGTAAGAGGGTGATCCACCCGCCTTACACATCGGCAGTACAATCTCTATCAACCTAACCTAACCTTAGCTATCAAACATGGACAACGATCGGATTCTGGAACGTTAAGACCCACTCCAGGAAGGGACATATTACTCCAGATTCCTCCAAATGGAACGCGAATTTACACGTTATCAAATAGACATCTTAGGACTGAGAGAGGTAAAATGATTCGATGCTGGGGAATACATCTCACCAATAGAAAGCACTGTTATGCTCTACTCTGGTAAACTAACTGGAAGTGCACGGACGTCCGGTGTAGGACTGTTGCAAACTCCAGCAACACTAGGAAGCCTCATATCCTGGAAACCTCACAAAAACAAAAAAATAAAAAAAATAAAGTATTTGGCGCAACAGCTCTTTAAAATGCCAGGGCCTAGCTTCTCGCAACCACTCATGTTGTGTGCGTTACATTTTTCACACGAATGGAAGGGACCTACAGTTTAATGCCGAATCCGAACGGCGATTTGAGAAGCTTTTTCGTGACAACAATACTCTCGGATGTTTGTCAGACACTCGCGAGAGGTGGGACCGTGAAAAAACTTTTAGGTGTTTTCTGGGATTCGAACTTGGAACCTCATGAGTAGTGATCCGACACACTAAGCACTTACGCCACGGCGCCCACAAAACCTCACGGTCACCGGGTATTGACGGCTAAAGTAGAGTAAGAAAAATTACCATCATACAGTGCTATGCTCCGACTCAAAACGCGACTGAAGATGAAAATTACAATTTTTATAGCCACTTAGGCGCCATCTACAACCAAACGCCTAACGATGACATCATAATGGTGATGGGGGATCTCAATGCCAAGGTAGGTAGCGACAGCACTATACTTAAACACGTGATGGGAGTTCACTGCGTTGGAGACTGTTATGTTAACGGTGAGCGGTTTGTGGATTTCTGCAATACTAACCGCTTAGTCATTGGAGGTTCGCTGTTTAAGCATAACACCTGCCACAACATCAGTTGTGACTCAACTGATAGGCAGCGAACATCCAACTAGATCGATAACATTGCGATTTGCCGTCGCTTCAGAAATTGTTCCCTGGACGTCCGAAACAGACGTGAAGCTGATATCGGACTAGAACGAGATCACCATCTCATGTTACGAGTAGCTCATATACGCCTTCGTACTGCATCCGCCAATTGCAACCGCTCAAACTTACTTGACATCACCAGGTTTAATATCGATAAGCTCAAGATTCCCCAATTGCGCCAACAGTTCAAGGACCACCTTGCCTTAGAAGCAGAAGCAATCAGCAGCACAATGCAAGAGAGCATGATGACCACTGGAATGCTGTGAAAAATGCTTTTACGGCTGTAAAAGGCAGAAAAACCATCGCCATCGCAGCTGGAGACGGATCGATGACCGTACAGCAATCAAGACTCAGATTGCAGCGGTCTCGACATTAGAGAGAACCGAGCTAGAAGCCCAAACCGTGCGAAGAGGAAAGAAGTGCAGCGTAGTGTGAGACGTGGCAAACGTCAGCACATAAACTCACTGGCTTCAACGGCTGAAGAAGCAGCGAGCAGGTGCGGCAGTAGGGCTGTTTATAGCATCACTAAGGAGCTGGCTGGTGGTCGGAACTCCAAACAACATCCAGTGAAGAGCCTAGACGGTAACCTTCTGATCTCGGATGAGGACCAGTTCACAAGATGGAGAGAACGTTTTGCTACAGTGCTGAACCACTTAGCACATTAGAGCACCCGTGATGGCAATGCAAGCTGTTCTTTGTACCATGGCCAATATATCCCGTGTTTTTCGTATTCGTTGCCTTCCACCACACAAGAGCCCCATACGTAAAGATTAGTCCGACTATCATGATGTATAGCCAGTGCATCATAGCGGGCTTCAAGCACCATTTTTCCTGCGGTCCTCTTACAGGTGAAGAGAACATTATAGGCCTTGTGGACTCTTTGCTGTATGTTAAGTTTCAAATTTAGTTTCCAATCCAGCATAACACCGAGATATCTAGCGTGATCCGAAAGGGAAAGCTTCACCTCTGCTAGCTTAGGCAGTTTGAAAGGTGGTATCTTCTATTTTCTGCTGAAGAGTATCAATCTGTATTATTCGGGTTGACGTGCAGTCCACACCCTCTAGCCCATTTTTCGAGACTATTAAGAGCTGATTCCATCATTTCACTTAATGTGTCAAGGAATTTGCCCTGGACTAAAATCACCAAGTCGTCCGCGTAAGCAGTGACGCTTATGCCTATCTTGGTTAGTTTTTTAAGTATCCCATCGATGACCATCCCTGGCAATATTTACTAATGACGAGAGACTTATGGGTCTGTAGTCTTTCGCTGAAGTGTGGCTTGGTTGACCTGGTTTAGGTATGAATATAACCCACAACTTCCCTCCATGCCACTGGTACGTAACATGACCTTAAACGGAGTTTACAAATTTCCCTAAGGACATCTTACCTTAGACACCTAGATTACACTGACGATGTTTTTCTACTTTTACATCGGATAATGGATTTTCATTTGATGGACCAAAACCTAGAAGCTGTGGCAAAAAAAGGGGGGCTTAAGATAAACACAGCCGAAACAATAATAATATGATATAATACCCGCGCTCAACTTAACATTCTTTATTTAGGAAATGTGGTCTCGGCAAATCGCGATAGCACCGAACTGGATGTGTACAGCAGAATCGAGATGGCTAAAGCTGTGTTCGGAATGCTATCCAAAATCTAGAGAAGCAAGATTATCAGCTTAACCATAGAAAGATAATCATATTTAGATGTTGTGACGGTGTTTTTGGTAAGCTCGCCGGGTCCGGGGTTTACTCAAAAAAACACCCTAAAACTTCAGGAAAGAGTTATCTTTATTAACCGAGACTAATTTTATACAATAATTACAATATGTAATATAATTTACTGGCTGGTTGATCGGCTCGCTGGGTGTTGCTTCTTATGGGTACTGGATCGCTAGGTCCGCTGAAGGTCGGCTTCCAATCGGTGGAGTCGTACTGGGGTTGACTCGTCGGTTGTCCTGACCCACTTTAAGGGCGGGCGTGAAGGTCTCGTTCCACTTCAAGGGCAGGTGAGAGTGTCTCGTTCCACTTTCAGGGCAGGCGAGAGTGTCCCGTCCCACTTTAAGGGCAGACGTGAATATCGCGTCCCAATTTAAGGGCAGGCGTGAATGTCTCGTCCCACTTTAAGGGCGGCGGAGAGTGGCGCGTCCCACTTTAAGGGCGGGGGTGAATGTCTCGTCCCACTTTAGGGGCGGGCGAGAGTGTCAAGGCTAGCTTGAGAAGGGTTGTACCTACTGCAGAGGGTACGGACGGTCGCGGTGCACCCCTTTTCCCGGAGGGTCGTGCTTACTTACCCAAAGAAATCAATAATAGAGAACAAGTGTTTTCCCAGACGGGGAGACACCTAATAGGGACATCGGGTGAGCTATGGTCAGTAGCGGGCCTGAAATTGTTTGCTCAATCACCGAGATGAATGCTTTCAAAATCTGGAACCGAAGCCCATATGAGAGAATGCTCGCAGTACACAAGTTTGGTACTCAACCACGGCTGAACAGACTCTCAATCTCCCTCTTATATGAATTCCTGCAACAAGCAGCTGTGAATTCTAACAATGAATATAATTTACTGTCACACACAACTTGGTTGGAGAGATTGAGAGAGATGGTCATGCTCTGACGACGTGGTCATCGCCAGATGTTGTTGTACTATTACAGGTACAATAGTGGTCGGAGGTGTTCATCGAAGAAGTAAGCGACTCGTTAGTCGGAGGTATACATCGATGAAGTAAAGAACTCATCGGTCGGAAGAATGTATTGGCATCATAGGCTGGCGGCGTGATCATTGCCAGATATTGCTGGCGTATTGGAGGTACAGCGGTGGTAGGGAAATATGTAACACTTCGTTACAATGTACACAAAAGATAATCATGCGTAAAATTGACGCTTGAATTATTAAAAACCTTATTTTGTAAACTATTATAATGCGAGAAAGTCTAATGGGTGTTATATTTTATTTATAGTTAAATGAAAGAACATATATACATTTTCTTGTATTACTGCTTATTTACAAAAAAAAAAAAAAAAAACTATATAATTCTCAAAAATCAACTAACACAACTTTTGTTTTTATCACAAATTATATACTTCTAGCACTAAGTAGTCAATTTTAAAGTACATATGGTATATACAAGGTGGGCCAACTACAAGTTTCTTTTGAAAAATGCAATAAAATGAACAAAATTAAATTGTTTCCATGCATTATAGCTTTATTAGTAAGAGCAAACATTCCCATTACTTATGGAATACAACGTTGTTCAAGTGGCTGCCTCGGCTGGCCTCGCAGCAGCGCATTCTATCACTCCAATTTTCCAAGACCTTGTTCATGGTTTTTTATTTATTGTTTATTTTATTTATTTATTTTTTTTGTTCACGGTTTCGGGCTGTAGCTCACGGATTGCTTGAATGATATTGGCCTAAAGTACTTGAATCGTTTCCGAATTGTTGGCATAATATCGGTTCTTCACGGTTTCCCACAAAAAAAGTCCAAAGGGGTCAAATCGCAGCTCCGAGGCGCCCAATTGACATCGCCAAGACAGCTGATAACACGATTTGGAAATTTGTGCGCAAAAGACCGATTGTGGCATGGCGCGCCATCCTGCATGAACCAGAGGTCGTTCTGATCCACGTCTTCAATTTCAGAAAAAAAAAAAAGCGGTAACATGACTCTGTAACGCCCACCGTTGACCGAAACGTTGTTCCCAGCCTCATTTTCGAAGAGAAATGGTCCAATGATGCCACCACTCCACAATCCGCACCAAACTCTCTGTGGATGCATTGGCTTCTCGTCAATAACGTGCGGGTTTTCCGAGCCCTCACGAACTTTTTGCACAAACTTGCGTACAACAGGCGCGGTGGGTGCTTCATTTCGCCCAAAACTTCTTTTAAAAAACGCACTGTTTGGGCTACACAGCACTCACTTTAGAAATAAGTTTTCAATATTTCCCAATGTTGTTCAAGCGTAAAGGGACTCATTTCGTTCCGCGGAGGTATGATACTGACTTTCTGTCAAGATTTTGAGCGGAAAAAAGCTGTCAGGGTCAAAATAACCTATGATTTAAAAAGAAATCACTAGATGGCCCACCCGTTATATACTAGATACAACACTACAGACGTTTTGCTACTAACATTGCTCCATTTATTTATAGTAAACTGCCTCGAGATATATGCAATCAGATAGAGTGCAAATCCAGATTCCTTAGAAGTCTGTGAAACTGGTTACTCTCCAAATCAGATGTGGAAACACTGATACAAGTAATAATCTAGCCTAAATTTTCTTGCTTTATACTCAAAGTACAATGACTCATCAGTTACCATTTTATTTATTTATTTATTTTCGCTTCTTATCTTTCATTCCATCAATCTTCATTACTGAACATAATATTCTATATTCGGAAAATAAAATTTCTTCTTTCTCTACGCGACTTCTCATAACATTTAAAAGCATATATTTTCGTAATAATATACTCAAAACTGGAATCTTTTCCACAGGGTTATACTAGATACCATTTCAGTACAAATAATTGCACAATTCATGTTAAAATATAAGTTAAGTTAAATTAAATTGAATAGTTAATTGAATATCTCAAACACGAATTTCCGGATTGCTTAAAATTGTTATAATTGTTGAAATTTCAAATAAAATACAAATACAAATACAAATATTAAAGGTACTAAGTCCCATACGAATTAAACTTAAGAAAAACTTACAAACCGCATTGGTATACATATAAGTTTTTTGCACTTATTGCACGAAGCGGTTGCCCTTCTTCTTATTTTGCTTGGGCAATATGTACAGTATACACGTTTTTTGGGTAAAGGCTTTCCTGTAATGGTTTTGTGTCAGTTGGAGACGCCTTTTGATCACAAATTATTTATTTCATCTCGTAAATAACTTTGCATAGTGGGGACTTCCAATCTTTTTATCATAAATGGCGATATAAAAGCCGTACTCAAATTTTTCATGAAGCTTTTGCGGTTAAGGGCTTTATCATCTATTTCAGAAACATTATGGGAGTATATTACACATGAATTAAAAAATATTTGGCGCAACAGCTCTTTAAGTGCAAGGGCTGGGCTTCTCGCAACCACTTATGTTATGTGCGTTATATTTTTTCACACGAATGGAAGGAACCTACAGTTTAGTGCCGTATTCGAATGGAAATTTGTTTTGAGGAGCTTTTTCGAGACAACAACGCTCTCGGATGTTTGTCAGATATTCGCGAGAGGTGGGACAGTGAAAAAAACTTGTTGGTGTTTTCTGGGATTCTAATTTGAAACCTCACGCGCAGAGTATAGAAAAGCGCCTTTTAACATCGAAGAAGTAGGCTGAAGAAATTGAAATTGAGTCTGTATTTGAAGCCACAACAATAATTCGACGTGTTAATTACCAAGCTGATGAAACTGCCCGCGATGAGCCTGTAATTTCTCCAGAAAGGAAATTTGAAGTTAATTTTTTTAACTGTCTATTGGACACTATCTTAATTTCACTCAATGAAAGATTTGCACAGTTATATAAGTACTCCGAATCTTGGTCTTTTTGTATAATATAGACAATTTTCCAGAAAAACCATTTCCAGAGACCATCTCAAACTTTGTGGTAATCTCCAATTAGAATTAATTGTAGGCTCGAAATCAAATATAGATGGATGTATGTTGTATGATGAACTCATAAGTCTGAAATCGTTTTTGCCTGATCAAGATGATGCTGTCACTCATGTCTATATTTTAAATTTCATTAAAGGTTGCAACAAACAAGAACTGTATCCAAATGTATGGATAGCATTGCGAATATTGATTCCTATACCTTGTAGTGGTCCCAGCCTTTCGAGCTGGTAGCCAAACATTGGCATAAGGGGAAAAAAAACGCATCTTCAGATGGTAACGTGCTGTGCGGCTGGGGGTTATATATATATTTTTTTGTGTGCGCGGGCGTGAGAATCTACTATAGAAAAAAAAACAAACCACGTGCCGCTCAAGAAATATAAAGGTGCCCAGAACCTGCAACAAAAAAAAAACCCAATCCTTAAATTCCTTTAAAAAAAAACACCCTTTACGGTTAATTTTTTTTTTTACCTTCGTGGGAAAAAAAAAATTCGTTGGAACACTTCGAGGAAGTAGACGATGAGAAGTGTTTTTTTTTTTTTTTTTCTTTGTGTATCCCACCCACCTCACATATCCTAATTTTGGGGAAAGGAAGTGCAAGTACAGGAAAAAAAAAAACACTTGAACAATTGCGAAAAATTCGTCAGTGCAATGGACGGTGCAGCAATATCTCTGAACACCGGGACATGGCGGCAAGCAGCAGCCCAAGGAGGCCTGCATTCCCATCAGCAGAATCCCAGTGGTTATCCCGAAAGCTTTTATTCCTTAAACACTAGCAACGACAAGAAGGAAGAGATTTATAAGTTGAATAAACTCTTTTAACCGGGGTCAGTTTTGGAAGTATGCCCCCGGATAATTTGTTTTATTAAGTACAATTCTTAAATTAACCTAGCCTAACGTATTTTAAAAATAAGTTTAAGTTTTATTTTTATTGCAAAATGAAAAAAAAAGGATTTTCTATAATTTTGTCATATAGGTTATGTTATAATTAATTACAATTTAGCGCTAAGAGGTAGCGTGCACATTTTGAGTAGTTTTATACTACTTCAATTTATTTTTGTTTATGTGCGGTGTGTATGAGTACAAACAGGGTGGACAAGTTAGTCTCCCCAAACAAATTTCAGCTACTCCGAGGACTCCTTATCGACAGGCCTGCCGAAGTGGATGCCCAGGTAAGTGGTTTTACTCCTTTATGTACATACACCTCTTATCTATATATCATACATATGTACAGGGTGGGCCAACTACAAGTTTTTTTTTTTTAAGAATGCAATAAAATGAACAAAATGAAATTTTTTCCATGTATTATGACTTCATTAGTAAAAGCAATCATTCCCATTAATTATGGAATACAACGTTGTTCAAGTGGCTGCCTCGGCTGCCCTCGCAGTAGCGCATTCTATCACTCCAATTTTCCAAGACCTTGTTGATGGTTTCAGGCTGTAGCTCACGGATTGCTTGGATGATATTGGCCTAAAGTGCTCAAATCGTTTTCGGATTGTTGGCATAACATCGGTCCTTCACGGTTCCCCACAAAAAAAAATCCAAAGGGGTCAAATCGCATCGCCAAGACGGCTGATAACACGATTTGGGAATTTGGTGCGCAAAAGACCGACTGTGGCATGGGCTCTGTGGCATGGCGCGCCATCCTGCATGAACCAAAAGTCGTCCAAATCCATGTCTTCCATTTTAGTAAAAAAAAAAAGTCCTTAACATGGCTCTGTAACGCCCACCGTTGACCGAAACGTTGTTCCCAGCCTCATTTTCGAAGAAAAATGGTCCAATGATGCCACCACTCCACAATCCGCACCAAACTGTCACTCTCTGTGGATGCATTGGCTTCTCGACAATACCGTGCGGGTTTTCCGAGCCCCAGATGAGGCAATTTTGGTTGTTAACGTAGCCGCCGAGATGAAAATGTGCTTCGTCCGAAAAGATGATTTTTCGCCCAAAATCATTGTCCAATTCGCTACAGCAGCCACATTCTCGTCTGTGCGCACCGTACGATGACGGGGAGCATGCGTGTTGTCCACTAGCATACCAGTCTCATGAACTTTTTGCACAAACTTGCGTACAGCAGGCGCGGTGGGTGCTTCATTTCGGCCAAAATTTCTTTTCAAAAAACCCACCGTTTGGGCTACACAGCACTCACTTTGGAAATAAGTTTTCAATATTTCCCAATGTTGTTCAAGCATAAGGTGACTCATTTCGTTCCACGGAGGTATAAGACTGACTTTCTGTCAAGATTTCGAGCGGGGAAACAGCTGTCAGTGTTAAAATGACCTACGATTTAAGACAGTGATTTAAAAAGAACATTTTTTTTGCGAAATAACTCCCAAGAAGAGGGACACCTCCCCAAAGCGTGCACCTTACTATCCCCACATTTTTAAGATTACAGATTAAGGCTGTAAAGTGTCGCATTTCGGAGTGGCAGTTTTTCAGATCCGTACGCAGGCTTAGAAAGCAAAGGGCTTTCTGTAGGGTGCCAGCAAGATTCACCGCGGCTACTGGCATATGGTAGTGTGGGTACAGACGCCGCATGGAGGACGATCACCTGTTCCTCCCATGGTAGTGTTGAGTTGAGTAGTCCTTATCTTTTTCCTTTTTTTTATTTCTTTTTGTTTTGAGACCTCTTTTGCATGCAATACTTTTTGGTAGTGGTGATATTTGGGAAAGCTCAGATGCAAGAACCTACCCTCCGACGAGCTTGAGCTGCGATTAGCAAGGCATGCATCCCCGCATTTGAGCCTTCCAAGAGAAAATGCCTCTTCCCATCTTCTCCTCCAATCCTATCCCCAGTCTCCCCTCCCTCAGCAATTTTCTTCCCCAATTTTTAAATCTCTCCTTCCCCCTCACCCATCTCTCCATTACAACCTGTAGCAGTTGCTAGTGGGGAAAGTAGTCTTTCAAAGCTTAAGCTGATAAAAACCTATCTGCGATCGACAATATCACAATCTAGATTGACAAACTTGGCAACTTTGTCAATCGAAAATAAAATTGCGGACAATATGGACTTCGGTGTTTTAATAAGAGAAACTGTCGATAGACAGAGTACTTGTGCTGCCCGTTCTCTGATCCACTCAGGCATATTCCAGACATTTATTTGAATGGAACAGTGCTTCCAAAGTGCGAAAAGTTCAAATATCTGGGATCTATGATCAATAGCAAAGCAACTTGTGATGACGACATCAATCATCGCGTAAGCATAGGGTGGATGAAGTGGCGAGAAAACTCCGCTATCTTCTGTGACAGAAAAATTCCCCCTAAGTTGAAAGGAAGGCTCTACACCGCAGTTGTGCGTCCAGCGCTCACATACGGTTCACAATGTTGGGCAATGTACAAAACGTATGAGAGTAAATTAACGGCAGCTGAAATAAAGATGCTTCGCATGACAGCACGAGTGACAAAGCTTGATCGAATAAGAAGTTCGAAGATCCGTGGAAGCTTTCACATCAAGGAAACCATCGTACAAAGAATAGAGCGCGACCGGCTCAGCTGGTATTGCCACGTTCAAAGAAGGGATCATTTGAACCCTGTCAAAAAGGCAATATCAATGCGCGTTCCAAAGACATCGCGATGTAGGAAAGGCAGGCCTATAAACGCCTGGATCAGACAAATGCGACGACATCGGCATTTCATTGGCCTCAGTAACCCAGTGATCCAAAATCGGCAGGCCTGCCGATATTTTCTGAGGTCAAATAGGCGAACCCCACAGGCGAATCAGTAGAAATGCAGTGAAGTGGGAGGGTTATGATCCCTTATTTTCGGATCATAACCTCGCTGATAAAAGGAAGAAGAAGAAGAAGAAGAATCTGTCTATAGAAAGGCCAGAAAAGTAAAAATTTTTTAGTTTTTTTTTAGTAAATGGTTATTATTTCATTCTTTCCGTTGTGCACTATCCTCAGCTAGAGGACAAACTCTTGGAGAATACTTTTTTGAGGAACTTACAGATATCTCCAATTCGGATATCAAGAGCATCTGGAAACTAGTCAAAAAATCAAAATGGTTATAAGAGTAACGGAAATAAGCGGCTCAAGTGGTAACACAATGGACTTCATTTGGTCTAAATGAATCCTTATGTTTACGGAGGATGGCCATATATCCTTACCTTTCCCTTGTTTTATTCTTTCCTTTTTTCACATGGGTTTGGGTAGCAGACAGGGGGCGCCGTAGAAATTTCGGCCAGGGCGCTGGTAGTTCTAAAATCGGCACTGGTCCTAGGTGTATCTTTCTCTTTATACATATTTTAAATAAAAATTCATTCAGCCGCACAGCTTACAGACTAACAGATGGACAGAATGACGAGACCCACTTTTTTCTGTGCCTTTATCACCATAATACGAGTATCAATTGTGATCGCGAGATTGATTTTGTCCACTATAACAACAATTGGCCTCCTACAAGTATACATATGTATGTTGTAGATGCAAGTATAAAATACCTATCCCTGCAGTACTTTAACTTAGCGCCGTAAAAGCTGCTTCATTTACAATCAAACCACCGAACAAGATACAAATTATTCGCCGAAGAAAATCAAAACAATAAATAGACATAAGACACACAAACCGAAATCAAAACAACACGTTCCCCTCCGTCAGATGGACATAGTGAGTGCGAGCGCCAGAAAGCAAACGTACTCCCACATTGAGTAAAAGAGCATAACAGGCTTCAGATATATGTTTGACTGTTTGAGATACTTCATCCGTGGATTGTTTTATAATATAATACACCTGTGCTGCTGTTGTTGCCGGTTGTTATGATGCGCAGAGAGCGCATGAGATATTGAGTGAATTTTCAAATACTCTCTCATTTGTTGCTTTGTAGCTGTGTGTACTATGCATTGAGAATGAGATACTTTTAAGCATTTCTTGATACTAGTTGTTTTTTTTTTTTCTTTTTCTGGATAAAGTTGCGAATTCACTTTGTTTCGTGTGGTTTTCTAAATGTCTTTTGTTTGATTTCATATATTGTGACACATTGTCGGCGATGATGGTGACAACCTTCCATCATCGGCTAAATTTAGAAAATTTGCCAACCAAATGTAGCTTTTTCAGGCATTTCCGGAAGTTTGTCTTCCTCCTGGAATAGGAACGGCTCATGAATACGGAAATAGATTTGTAGATGTCAAGGGACTTCTAAGGAAAAGTTGTACGTACTTATGCGCATAAATCAATGTATTCTAGGGTATTTATGTTTTCTCTTCCATAATGCTCGGGATATGTGGAAACGCATAGATACATTACGTACATATGTAGGTATAGACCTAGAGTAAAAAGTATCTTCAGGAGCAATGATTTCCTTCTTGTTTCGACCGTTGTACTTATGACTCGGTTAACCTTTCTTATTGATTTCTTATGATATTTGGTTTCTTTCAATTGCATATGGGTTCATATGTGGTATACAGTGTTGCTACAGATACATTACATATCAATTCAATTTAGACACACAACGATAAACTCATTTTAGACATGCTTGCCCATTCAAAGAAATATTCATTGTCATGAAAAATTGTTCGCCTCTGTTATAGTAATTTGTTAACCATTTAATGAAAGATAAATTCGAAACATCAAACACTAATGTCCGAAGGTTCTGACATATTGGACCGATTTTATATTGTACTTCAGAGTCTTATCGACCTATCTAAACACCTTTATCGCAAATTTTATTTTACGTCCATTTGCATAATTAATGACTTCGTCTTGGCACTGAATCAGCAATTTCGTGATTCCGTGTTAACATTTTGCAAGTCTTCGTGTGTGCCTCAGATCATGACAGATAGCCCCATCAAAGTCGTACTGGGTGCCACACTGAGACTGCTATTATTTTGATACCGATGGCATTAAAATTATTTTGTGGTGATAAAAGATCGAACCTGGGGTTAATGCCTTCGACAGAATTTAATATTGACTCGTAACATCTTTACAAGTGATTCAATTTGCATGATGAGTCTGATGAATACATAAAGGGACACGTATGTATGTATGTACATATCACTGTAGTAAATGAGATGGAGTAGGTGGTCAAACGGCAGTGCAAGCGATTACATGAAAACATAAAGTTCTCACTTAGCGTAGGCCTGCCAACTCTTACTCTCCACATTGGTGACCGCTAGGTGCCTAGTATATTAATGGGGAGCGAGTGGACACACCGGAAAATCTTGCGTCCTGGAACCAAAATGCCTACTGTGTCGTGACGAAAAGGACATCAACAGCAGCCATTTCACAGGAAGTGGCAAATGCCCAACCTTCCAAAAAGTCTTGAGAGAGCTAAAAAACTTATAATGAAGATAAAACACTAAACCACTGTGACGCAGCGAACGACCTCCATATACAATCTGTGCGCGAACATAAAATGGACGTCGTAACCCTTAGTGAACCTTACAAGGATTTGGATGCAAACTAGTGGACAAAGGACACTACGGGGAAAGTTACCATATGGATCGTGGGAAACCGCTTTCCAAGAGAGAATGTCAACGGCAGGAGATGGTTTTATATGGGCAAACATCGGAGGCATATATATATCTATAGCTGCTATGCACCACCAAACCTCTCGATAGCAGAGTTCCAAGAGCTACTGGACAGACTTGTAAATGGTGCCATAGATCGAAAACCTGCGATCCTTGCTGGTGACTTTAATGCATGGTCGCTGAATGGGGATGTAGAGAAACGAACAGACGGGGAAGTGCTCTACTCGAGGCTTTTACAGCCCTAGACGTGGTGCTACATAGTAAATAGCGGAAGTAAACCCACGTTTTGCAGAGGAAGTGTCGCTTCGACTATAGACATTACGAACGTAAGTAGCTGCTTGGTAGAAAGAACAAAGTGGGAGGTCAGCGACCTCTACACTCGTAGCAACCATCAGATGATAATATATGAAGTACTGTATTTCCAGAAGCAAGAAGACAAGCACCGCTACCCAGGTTAATAAAAAAAAAAAAACAAAAAAGACTGGAAATCAAGCTCTTTCGATGTGGAGCCATTCACATATATCTTCAACAGAGACGCAGTACTGACGGGCCGTGCGGCCAGTAAGACAATGCAGGCCATAAATGAGGTGACAAGAGCATGTCACGCCTCAATGATGAGAAAAATGGCCATGGAACATCGTCCCCCAGTTTACTGGTGGAACGAAGAAATCGCACAGCTACTTATCAAGCGCCATCGAGCGAGAAGGATATATACGCGATCTAGAGCGATGGCCGCTCCCAGTGAACTGCAAGAACACTACAGGATGGCTCAAAAGGAACTAAAAACAGCCATAATCAAGAGCAAATGGAAGTGTTTCGCCGAACTGTGTGATGAAGCTGACGAAAATCTTTGAGGCAGAGCCCACCAAATCGTCATGAAAAAAAAAAAAATGACAAAGTGGCAGCCGCAAATTTCCACCTGCCCAGAGTTCTTGCACAACATCGTGTTCGGACTATTCCATTATCAACAAGAGAACGAAGTCTCAGATCATCCCATAGTAGAAGCACCAACAATCCGAGAGGTCACCGCAGAGGAAATAATCGAGATTTTCAATAAAATTGAAGGTAAAAAAAGGACATGGACCAAATGGTATCCCATATAACACTCAAAAAAGCAGTAGAAGTAAACCCAGACATATTCATTAACATCTACAACTCATGCCTGAAGGAAGGAGTTTTCCCAGACCAGTGGGAACGCCAAAATCGAGTGCTTCTTCCCAAAGGTAGCAAGCCAACAGATAAACTACATCATTCCGCCAGCTCTGTGTGTTAGATACAGCTGGCAAAATATTGGAGCGGATCATTTGTAACAGGCAGCAATTCAAGAATCTTTAGGTCTTTCAGAGCGCCAATACGGTTTTCGGAAAGCGCGCTCCACAACAGAAGCAACTTGGTAGTTAAAGCGACACAAGAGGCTATACAAGGAAGAAGATGGAGAGGCGGTTCCAAAAAGGAGTGCTTGTACTAGTAATGTCATGTTTCAAATTCTGCTATCAGCAAGTATTTATTTATTTCTCATGAAATGTATAAAGTCAGTCCGTTTAATTCCACTTCAACAAGCCGGTGCTAAAGCACACGTACACAAGGGCGCTTTTTCAAGCCGTGTTATCTCCCGTTTTGACGATTTGCACTGACCTGCAAGTCATCTGACTATTCCAGATTCCTTCCCTTGAGTTCATTTGAAGTCATTGGTCTATGTGAACAGCCACAGCCTCTAGCAGCCCTTTTAGATAACTTAATACAAGAAAAAGAGAACATACCACCGGAAGTATTGAAAAAAAAGATGGATGCCAAAAAAAGAGTTAAAATTTGCATAAACGCTGATATTTAAAGAGTGACCGATCTCTCCGGATGTTGTCCTTAGTCGAACACGCCTAATATGTAATATCAGGCCATGTATCTACTTTCACTCAATTCGTTGAGAAGTATAGATACTAACTTTTCAATTGACACTGATTGTTCGACTTGACTGCAAATGCAGTCATTCAGTCAGGTAGTGGACCGGAGTTTTAGTCAAAAAAAATTCGCCACATTTATTGGCCAAGGAAATATCAATAACAACTGTCTCAACACAGCTTTCGTGTAGCGCTTTTTTCGCAGTTGTACTTTTTTTTAATAGTAGGTTAGGTTAGGTTAGATTGGCTGTCAGCACCACGATGCAGACACACTTAGACTAGTAAAGGTCCATTGTGATACCAAGGATCTACCATTAGACCACTCAGGGACTAATAAAACCAACCAGAGCTTTTGATGAAGCGATGGATGTTCATGACGTCTAGGGACGCCAAATCGCTGAGGTCGTCAAGGAAGGGAGCTCCTAGATGCAGCATTCTTTTGCGTGATAGAGCAGGACATGTGTATAGGAAGTGAAGAATGGTTTCCTCCTCCTCGTCCCTACAGCTCCTGCAGAAGTCATTGGAATAGAGGCCAAGTCTTTTGACATGTTGGCCGATTAGACAGTGTCCGGTGATGACACTGATAACGCAGCTGATCTGTAATCGCTTTAGTTTAACCAACTCGGCACTATGTTTCTGGTCCAGCTTAGGCCAGATCTGCCTCGAAATGTGACACGTAGAGCCAATATCTCACCTAAGGTTGGTCTTGCTAATAGCGTTCAGCTTCAGTAGATGCTTACATGTAGCGGGGGGCATACCAAGGGCTTGTCTATCTGGCAGAATCCTTAGAGTAGTACCCTGTCTAGCAAGTTCGTCCGCCCTACAGTTTCCTGGAATGTCTCTGTGACCTGGCACCCAGCATAGGTGAATGTTGAACTGCTCTGTCATCTCTGTAAGAAACAAAGGTCAGTCTAAGACGGTCTTTGAAGTAAAGGAGCACGATTCCAGGGACTTCATAGCAGCTTGACTTTCAGTGAAATTGCTAATATCGCTGACAGATAATACATTACATTTCAGCCAAGACAGGGCTTCCTTAATCGCCATGATTTCCGCCTGAAAAGCGCTACAATGATCAGGGAGGCGAAACGAGATGCTCAGGTTGAGCTTATCGGAGAAAACACCACAGACCTTCGGTCTTAGAGCCATCTGTGTAGAAGTGCACCGAATTTCCATCATCAGGGGGAGAGCCATCCCGCTCATCCCGTTCTGGGATACCCGTACGGAAGTGTCGGTCAAATCTCAGTTTCGGTGGGGTGTAGTCCGTGTTTTCATGTGTGAAGTTGAGAAGATCAAGGATCGAGGAGTGGCCAATGTGATAACTAGACCACTGAGAGGAGGCTTTAAGACGAATAGCCGCACTGGCAGCAGTCTGTCTGTCGAGGATATCCAGGGGTTCAGTGCCACAGAGAGGGTAGTTCTTAGTGCACCACTGATGCACATGCACAGCTGATCTTTGCACTTTAGCTAACTGAGAGAGGTGAATAGCCCTGTCAAGAGCAGGCCACCAAACGATCACGCCATATAGTAGTATAGGCCTGACAAGAGACACGTAAAGCCAGCGAGTATTTTCAGGTTTCATACCCCAACTCCTACCTATAGCCTTTTTATAGGAAGAGAGATTTTCAGAGATCAATGATGCGCACAAGCGAGTGTAAGGCTGTTTCAACGGATTTGCCTTTGCAGAACGCATGTTGGGACGGCGAGAGCAAAGACGGGCTAATGCTCTGACGGAGGTGAATATCAATCAGCCTTTCCAGCGTTTTCAGTAGAAAGGACGATAAACTGATAGGTCGGAGATCCTTTGGTTGCACATTCGAGCTCTTACCTGCCTTAGGAATGAAGACAACTTCATCCTCGGTCCACGTATTGGGGATGTAGACCAGATTTAGACAGCTCGATAAGATGACCTTGAGCCATGAAAGCACAATGTCCTCACATTTTTGAAATTCAGCAGGAATGATACCGTCAGGTCCTGGGAACTTGAAGGGCTTGAAGCTGCGCATGGCCCAATGGATCTTTTCTGTAGTTACTATAACGAGGGGGTAGCTGCACGGTAGAGAGCAAGTACGGGTAATACCCGATAATAAAACAGCAACAGGGAAGCTACCAGGGAAATGAGTATCCAGTAAGATGTCAATGGATTCCTTAGCAGAGGTGGTCCAGTCACCATCTGGATGTAAGAGGTAGCTAGGTGTTGAAGGGTTTTTTGAGAGGATTTTCCGCAACCTAAAGGCTTCCGAGGATTCTTCAATGCTGTCGCAGAAAAATCTCCAGGAGCGTCGTTGTTGTTTCCTCAGTGAGATTTTATATTTCCTGAGAGACAGTTTGTAGGTGTCCCAATCGGCAATCTCGCGAAAGCTTTAGCAATATTAAAGAGTAGTCTGCTGTCCTTCCTAAGAGTACTGAGATTTGCATTCCACCAAGGTGGTTTCTTCTTACCTCGACGAGTGCGGTTAGGGCATGCCACAGACAAGACACCGTTAAGTGCCGATGTTAAGGTGTTGACCAACCTGTCAAGATCATCCGTACTAATAGGTTCAGTAGGCAAAAGGGAGGGAATAAGCGTCAATAAGCGCTTCCTGTATAGAGACCAATTAGTTTTTTTATAATTTCTGATGATGCAGATGGTCGTCAAGACTGAATTGGAGGTAGCGATGGTCTGAGAAAGAGTGCTCTTCCGAAACTCTCCAGTCCTTTACCAGCTTATATCTGTGGCAACAAGGCATAACAGCATAAGTATACATATGCCGTTATTGAAATATTTTTTGTTTTTAACATTTTTTATATAATATTCTCTCAGGAAAGCCGAACCTATAACGCTGAAACATTGCCTCGATATGTCTGGAATTCATTATCTGAAGCGGTTACTGAATTGGGGGCAGGAAAATGAGACGATAAAGACATGTTTGAATACGTTTTTAGGAATGTGTAAAGGCACTTATGCTGTTATTCCTTTTGCCAGAGATATATATGATCACAGACAAGGGTAATGTCCAGGACTTCTTGTCGGTTACGAGTAATAAAGGTCGGTTTAGACCCTCGGTTACAAATTAGGAGATTAGTACTTAGGATAAAATCAAAAAGTTGCTCACCTCTTTCATTTATGTCGGAACTGCCCCAGATTGAGTGATGAGCGTTCGCATCACAGCCAATGATGAGACCAGTCTTAAGGCTCTCCGCTTTCGCAATCAAGCTCCCCAAATAAAAAACTTATAATGAAGATAAAACACTAAACCACTGTGACGCAGCGAACGACCTCCATATACAATCTGTGCGCGAACATAAAATGGACGTCGTAACCCTTAGTGAACCTTACAAGGATTTGGATGCAAACTAGTGGACAAAGGACACTACGGGGAAAGTTACCATATGGATCGTGGGAAACCGCTTTCCAAGAGAGAATGTCAACGGCAGGAGATGGTTTTATATGGGCAAACATCGGAGGCATATATATATCTATAGCTGCTATGCACCACCAAACCTCTCGATAGCAGAGTTCCAAGAGCTACTGGACAGACTTGTAAATGGTGCCATAGATCGAAAACCTGCGATCCTTGCTGGTGACTTTAATGCATGGTCGCTGAATGGGGATGTAGAGAAACGAACAGACGGGGAAGTGCTCTACTCGAGGCTTTTACAGCCCTAGACGTGGTGCTACATAGTAAATAGCGGAAGTAAACCCACGTTTTGCAGAGGAAGTGTCGCTTCGACTATAGACATTACGAACGTAAGTAGCTGCTTGGTAGAAAGAACAAAGTGGGAGGTCAGCGACCTCTACACTCGTAGCAACCATCAGATGATAATATATGAAGTACTGTATTTCCAGAAGCAAGAAGACAAGCACCGCTACCCAGGTTAATAAAAAAAAAAAAACAAAAAAGACTGGAAATCAAGCTCTTTCGATGTGGAGCCATTCACATATATCTTCAACAGAGACGCAGTACTGACGGGCCGTGCGGCCAGTAAGACAATGCAGGCCATAAATGAGGTGACAAGAGCATGTCACGCCTCAATGATGAGAAAAATGGCCATGGAACATCGTCCCCCAGTTTACTGGTGGAACGAAGAAATCGCACAGCTACTTATCAAGCGCCATCGAGCGAGAAGGATATATACGCGATCTAGAGCGATGGCCGCTCCCAGTGAACTGCAAGAACACTACAGGATGGCTCAAAAGGAACTAAAAACAGCCATAATCAAGAGCAAATGGAAGTGTTTCGCCGAACTGTGTGATGAAGCTGACGAAAATCTTTGAGGCAGAGCCCACCAAATCGTCATGAAAAAAAAAAAAATGACAAAGTGGCAGCCGCAAATTTCCACCTGCCCAGAGTTCTTGCACAACATCGTGTTCGGACTATTCCATTATCAACAAGAGAACGAAGTCTCAGATCATCCCATAGTAGAAGCACCAACAATCCGAGAGGTCACCGCAGAGGAAATAATCGAGATTTTCAATAAAATTGAAGGTAAAAAAAGGACATGGACCAAATGGTATCCCATATAACACTCAAAAAAGCAGTAGAAGTAAACCCAGACATATTCATTAACATCTACAACTCATGCCTGAAGGAAGGAGTTTTCCCAGACCAGTGGGAACGCCAAAATCGAGTGCTTCTTCCCAAAGGTAGCAAGCCAACAGATAAACTACATCATTCCGCCAGCTCTGTGTGTTAGATACAGCTGGCAAAATATTGGAGCGGATCATTTGTAACAGGCAGCAATTCAAGAATCTTTAGGTCTTTCAGAGCGCCAATACGGTTTTCGGAAAGCGCGCTCCACAACAGAAGCAACTTGGTAGTTAAAGCGACACAAGAGGCTATACAAGGAAGAAGATGGAGAGGCGGTTCCAAAAAGGAGTGCTTGTACTAGTAATGTCATGTTTCAAATTCTGCTATCAGCAAGTATTTATTTATTTCTCATGAAATGTATAAAGTCAGTCCGTTTAATTCCACTTCAACAAGCCGGTGCTAAAGCACACGTACACAAGGGCGCTTTTTCAAGCCGTGTTATCTCCCGTTTTGACGATTTGCACTGACCTGCAAGTCATCTGACTATTCCAGATTCCTTCCCTTGAGTTCATTTGAAGTCATTGGTCTATGTGAACAGCCACAGCCTCTAGCAGCCCTTTTAGATAACTTAATACAAGAAAAAGAGAACATACCACCGGAAGTATTGAAAAAAAAGATGGATGCCAAAAAAAGAGTTAAAATTTGCATAAACGCTGATATTTAAAGAGTGACCGATCTCTCCGGATGTTGTCCTTAGTCGAACACGCCTAATATGTAATATCAGGCCATGTATCTACTTTCACTCAATTCGTTGAGAAGTATAGATACTAACTTTTCAATTGACACTGATTGTTCGACTTGACTGCAAATGCAGTCATTCAGTCAGGTAGTGGACCGGAGTTTTAGTCAAAAAAAATTCGCCACATTTATTGGCCAAGGAAATATCAATAACAACTGTCTCAACACAGCTTTCGTGTAGCGCTTTTTTCGCAGTTGTACTTTTTTTTAATAGTAGGTTAGGTTAGGTTAGATTGGCTGTCAGCACCACGATGCAGACACACTTAGACTAGTAAAGGTCCATTGTGATACCAAGGATCTACCATTAGACCACTCAGGGACTAATAAAACCAACCAGAGCTTTTGATGAAGCGATGGATGTTCATGACGTCTAGGGACGCCAAATCGCTGAGGTCGTCAAGGAAGGGAGCTCCTAGATGCAGCATTCTTTTGCGTGATAGAGCAGGACATGTGTATAGGAAGTGAAGAATGGTTTCCTCCTCCTCGTCCCTACAGCTCCTGCAGAAGTCATTGGAATAGAGGCCAAGTCTTTTGACATGTTGGCCGATTAGACAGTGTCCGGTGATGACACTGATAACGCAGCTGATCTGTAATCGCTTTAGTTTAACCAACTCGGCACTATGTTTCTGGTCCAGCTTAGGCCAGATCTGCCTCGAAATGTGACACGTAGAGCCAATATCTCACCTAAGGTTGGTCTTGCTAATAGCGTTCAGCTTCAGTAGATGCTTACATGTAGCGGGGGGCATACCAAGGGCTTGTCTATCTGGCAGAATCCTTAGAGTAGTACCCTGTCTAGCAAGTTCGTCCGCCCTACAGTTTCCTGGAATGTCTCTGTGACCTGGCACCCAGCATAGGTGAATGTTGAACTGCTCTGTCATCTCTGTAAGAAACAAAGGTCAGTCTAAGACGGTCTTTGAAGTAAAGGAGCACGATTCCAGGGACTTCATAGCAGCTTGACTTTCAGTGAAATTGCTAATATCGCTGACAGATAATACATTACATTTCAGCCAAGACAGGGCTTCCTTAATCGCCATGATTTCCGCCTGAAAAGCGCTACAATGATCAGGGAGGCGAAACGAGATGCTCAGGTTGAGCTTATCGGAGAAAACACCACAGACCTTCGGTCTTAGAGCCATCTGTGTAGAAGTGCACCGAATTTCCATCATCAGGGGGAGAGCCATCCCGCTCATCCCGTTCTGGGATACCCGTACGGAAGTGTCGGTCAAATCTCAGTTTCGGTGGGGTGTAGTCCGTGTTTTCATGTGTGAAGTTGAGAAGATCAAGGATCGAGGAGTGGCCAATGTGATAACTAGACCACTGAGAGGAGGCTTTAAGACGAATAGCCGCACTGGCAGCAGTCTGTCTGTCGAGGATATCCAGGGGTTCAGTGCCACAGAGAGGGTAGTTCTTAGTGCACCACTGATGCACATGCACAGCTGATCTTTGCACTTTAGCTAACTGAGAGAGGTGAATAGCCCTGTCAAGAGCAGGCCACCAAACGATCACGCCATATAGTAGTATAGGCCTGACAAGAGACACGTAAAGCCAGCGAGTATTTTCAGGTTTCATACCCCAACTCCTACCTATAGCCTTTTTATAGGAAGAGAGATTTTCAGAGATCAATGATGCGCACAAGCGAGTGTAAGGCTGTTTCAACGGATTTGCCTTTGCAGAACGCATGTTGGGACGGCGAGAGCAAAGACGGGCTAATGCTCTGACGGAGGTGAATATCAATCAGCCTTTCCAGCGTTTTCAGTAGAAAGGACGATAAACTGATAGGTCGGAGATCCTTTGGTTGCACATTCGAGCTCTTACCTGCCTTAGGAATGAAGACAACTTCATCCTCGGTCCACGTATTGGGGATGTAGACCAGATTTAGACAGCTCGATAAGATGACCTTGAGCCATGAAAGCACAATGTCCTCACATTTTTGAAATTCAGCAGGAATGATACCGTCAGGTCCTGGGAACTTGAAGGGCTTGAAGCTGCGCATGGCCCAATGGATCTTTTCTGTAGTTACTATAACGAGGGGGTAGCTGCACGGTAGAGAGCAAGTACGGGTAATACCCGATAATAAAACAGCAACAGGGAAGCTACCAGGGAAATGAGTATCCAGTAAGATGTCAATGGATTCCTTAGCAGAGGTGGTCCAGTCACCATCTGGATGTAAGAGGTAGCTAGGTGTTGAAGGGTTTTTTGAGAGGATTTTCCGCAACCTAAAGGCTTCCGAGGATTCTTCAATGCTGTCGCAGAAAAATCTCCAGGAGCGTCGTTGTTGTTTCCTCAGTGAGATTTTATATTTCCTGAGAGACAGTTTGTAGGTGTCCCAATCGGCAATCTCGCGAAAGCTTTAGCAATATTAAAGAGTAGTCTGCTGTCCTTCCTAAGAGTACTGAGATTTGCATTCCACCAAGGTGGTTTCTTCTTACCTCGACGAGTGCGGTTAGGGCATGCCACAGACAAGACACCGTTAAGTGCCGATGTTAAGGTGTTGACCAACCTGTCAAGATCATCCGTACTAATAGGTTCAGTAGGCAAAAGGGAGGGAATAAGCGTCAATAAGCGCTTCCTGTATAGAGACCAATTAGTTTTTTTATAATTTCTGATGATGCAGATGGTCGTCAAGACTGAATTGGAGGTAGCGATGGTCTGAGAAAGAGTGCTCTTCCGAAACTCTCCAGTCCTTTACCAGCTTATATCTGTGGCAACAAGGCATAACAGCATAAGTATACATATGCCGTTATTGAAATATTTTTTGTTTTTAACATTTTTTATATAATATTCTCTCAGGAAAGCCGAACCTATAACGCTGAAACATTGCCTCGATATGTCTGGAATTCATTATCTGAAGCGGTTACTGAATTGGGGGCAGGAAAATGAGACGATAAAGACATGTTTGAATACGTTTTTAGGAATGTGTAAAGGCACATATGCTGTTATTCCTTTTGCCAGAGATATATATGATCACAGACAAGGGTAATGTCCAGGACTTCTTGTCGGTTACGAGTAATAAAGGTCGGTTTAGACCCTCGGTTACAAATTAGGAGATTAGTACTTAGGATAAAATCAAAAAGTTGCTCACCTCTTTCATTTATGTCGGAACTGCCCCAGATTGAGTGATGAGCGTTCGCATCACAGCCAATGATGAGACCAGTCTTAAGGCTCTCCGCTTTCGCAATCAAGCTCCCCAAATAGGCTGAATCCAGCCAGTAATTTTTTGAATGCAATTCCAGGTTGGTAGCGACTATGTCTTGATTGCTGAAATTAGAGAGTAAAGAGATGTTAAGGTGGGTCTTCTTAAGGATACAAGATCTCGGTTTACCTTCCATCCTTGCGCAGATTAGTTTGTAGTTTGGAGTCTTGAGGCCACAAACCCGGTTTCCAACAACCCATGGTTCCTGGATCAAGACTAAGTCTTCCTCGCTTTTAGTAAGACGGAGAATAAGGGAGGCCGAAGCCGAGATGGAGTGATGCAGGTTAATCTGAAGGATCCGCAGCATTGGAGCTATTTCTCTGTTCAGATACCATTATCACGGTTTTGTGCCGTCCTCTGAATCTGATGACAGGAGGTCATCCTCAAGGGAAAGGTCATTAGGATCACTATCCATTTCCTTTTGAATAGTAAGAAAAAGAAAAAAATATATAAATAAATGTCATTTAACGGAATATATTTTGATTTCGACGAATTCGAAAAGACCATAAAAAAATTGATTAGATTTTGGATTAGACAGATTTTTATTATTTATAAAATTGTTTCTTATTTAATATACAAAATCAAAATTTAGCATGGTATTGCCGTCTGCCGATTGGCAACTAGTATCATGGATTGCTTATGTATAAAGAGATATTTTAGTTATACAAATTTGTTCTTAAGCAATAATTGTAATTATGTATGTAGGTAGAAGATCTTCGAAATTCCCGTTCATACTTTTTTTTTTCCCCGGTAGGCTAATGCGATTCTACAGAACTAGTACAAGTTGGATACGTCCAATTTATTTAGAAAGCCGATAACTTGATCATCCAATAAGTAATCGTTCCCGAGAAATGCCGTCGAGTTTCTTACAGCGTTGGGCATCTTCCAATAAAATATGAAACATCCTCTCTCTCCGCTAGGCTACATATACTACATATGATGGTTAGTCCTTGACTATGCAGTATAAAATTTATCTGCTGTATTTCTCCACGTTTGAATATCATCGTTATTTCTTCAGTACTACATTCATCCCTAAAGTAGTTGCCCTTTTGCAGATTATAACATAATCGTTTGTAAGTTTACCTGTACAGAGACCCTTCAGTTTCCCTTACAAAACCCTCCATTAGCTGTTTATCCAAATTAGCAATTAGCTGATAGAGAGTAGGTTTCCAGTTTTGATGCTCCTCCGCTCTTAGATTGAGTTCCATCCCACATCTTTCGGCCAAATCCCTCCATTCACTATATACCAACTGATCCTACTACGTATTATATTTAGCATGGCTTTCTTGGTTAGTCGTTCATTTGACATGTTCATCACTTTTAAAATATAGTCCAGTTGAAGCTTCAACGTTTAAAAACAAATTTGTCTCGGAGACAGCCTTAAACACTTTGTATTTACTACTATGGGCGTCGTATTTATTGGCAAAATATTTTCTTCAAGTAGGATTTATTGCCGTTTTTGCTTTGGCGAGCTTTTGCTTGAGATGTTTTTCCATATTTAAGTTGTTTATCAGATACACACCATGGAATTTGTATTCCTTAACGACTTCAATTTGTTCTCCATTATAAAGTCATTTTTCATTGGAGCAGTATCCAAAATCATCAACTTCGATTTTATCAAATTCACTATAGGGGTCTATAAGTGACAATATTCCGTCAACTGGTTAATCATTACTTCTAGCGATTCCGGGGATCTTGCTAGTAGCGCTATGTCAACAGCAAACATTAAGGATTTACTACATGTATCGGCAAACTCAATACCTCCGGGCAATTTACAACGTAAATCAACAAACATATTAATTTGAAATTTCTATTAAGATTAGCATTAGCTTCTGCAAAAGTGTAAGTATTGGATCATTGCAAAAGTTCGTGCCCGATTTGATAATGAAACACAAGCGATTACACATTAAAGAAAACAATTTTATTAATCGATTATATAGTCCCCATTATTTTCTACAATTGTCTCCCAACGTTTTACAAGCTTGCGGATTCCGTTTTTATAAAAACTGCGTGGTTTTCCTTCAAAAAATGTCGTAAGGTAGTTTTCGACAGCTTCGGGGGAACCAAATTTCTTCCATTCAAACCGTCCTGAAGGGACCGAAACAGACGAAAATCTGAATCTGAAATCTGAAAGAGCAAGGTCTGGAGAATACCGTGGGTGCTGAAGGATTTCCCATTTTAACTCCTTCAGTTTTTGCAGCCGTTGTCGCGCGACATGTGGCCTGACGTTATCATGATGGAAGATGACGCCTTTTCGATTTGCCAAACCCGGACGATTTTCTTCAACTTTCTCACTAAGCTTAGAGAGTTGCTCGCAGTACTTATTCGCCGTGATTGTGTCAAAAGGTGAAAGAAGCTCGAACAAAATTATACCCCTGGAATCCCACCAAACAGATAATTATCATTGGATGTAAGCCAGCTTTTCCCACGGGTTCTGTACCTTCACCTGCTTGTTTCCAGCTTCTTTTTCGCTGCACGTTGTTGTACAGAATCCACTTTTCGTCACTTGTTACGAAAGGTGACGATTCAAGAAAGGTTCATTTTCATGGCGGCTAAGCAGAGATATGGCCACGGAGACGCGGTCCAGCTTATTTTTTTTCCGCCAAACAATGCGGCATCCACGTATCGAGCTGGGAAGTGAATCCAAGCTTCTTTAAATGACGAAATGCTGAAGAATGATCAATATTAAGCCTCTCAGCAATTTCCTCAGTTGAAATCTTCGGGTTAGAAAAATAACCGTTCTGGACGGCCTTGCGAAATTGATGACGACATTTTGCGAACCTTAGTAAAAAACACTAAGGTTCATCGCAAAATGTCGTCATCAATTTCGCAAGGCCGTCCAGAACGGGGTTGATCGTCCAAGGTCATATCACCGTTACGAAATCTACCAAACCACTTTTTAATGGTCCTAAGAGCAGGAGCACGATCCGAGTAAACGCTTTGAATGTTTTTTGTTGCAGTTCCAACACTCACTCCTTTTCGAAACTCGTACAGCGTTACATGACGAAGGTGTAACTTTTTGTTCTCCATTTTAGGAATATTTTTTCACACACAATTTGACTTAACTCTAGACCCCCATTGAGTGAGCGATAAAATGACTTCTGATGGTGTACAACAAGTCCATAAAACAAACAATGGTTGCGTCATACCACAAACTTTCCACCACGTATGAAGATCGGGCACGAACTTTTGCAATGATCCAATACAAATAAATTGTGTTGTTCATAAGCTACCACAATCCACAAACAAACACACTCAAATTCAGATGGCGCTGAAACGATTTCGCTAGTGTTTCAGATGCTAAAAGCAAGCCAGTATTCCGGTGTCAAATATTACAAAAAAGCTTTTAAACTATATTCACTGTGGATCGTTTTGTTGAGAAGCTTTTACTTTGCTTTGCATAATTCTCACCAAAATACACCTAATAATAACTACAAAGTTAGTCAAGTTTACCGTTCAGCATTCTGAGGTTTAATTTTTCGAAAGGAGATAATGGGGAGGCAAAGAAAAAAACGTACATGAATATAATAAAGAATCATCCAACACGAGGTGCCAATTTAAATCAATAGAAAAATGCAACAATTTTACAAAATGTGGTGATATTTTGATTTTAATCTAAAGTACAAATTTTGAGGTTAGTAATGGAATACAATATCTTCCAAATGGTCACCTCTGCTCTGCCTACAAATTCTTTTGATGAAATTGGCATCACGTTTTCGCATAATTGCGGCTGTATTTCGCGAATAACAGCTCTCTTATTTTAGTGCATGAATCGTTGGTAGAGCATTGGCGTAGACTTTTTCTTTAAAATATCCCCAAGGGAGGAAGTCCATTGGTGATAAATCGACTTCGGCGTCTCAATTTCTAGAAATCACACGTCCAGGAAATTTGTCACACAATACATAAGAACGATAGGAAACAAAATTTAAATAAAACAACAACGGTGTGAGATATAAAATTGATTCTGGCTTTATTTTGAAGCTACATTCATGTCATTATGTGTGGAATAGCTCATAATTTAAATGGCTGCCTTGGCTTCGCTGACAGTGCTTCAATTTTTGATGACTCGGTCCAATATGTACGGTGTTATTCTGGCAATAGTGTCTCGAATGTTGGCCTAGAGCTCGTCCAAAGTGGTTGGCTTGTTATTGTAGACTAAGGACTTGACGTAGCCCCAGAGAAAATAATCGAGTGGTGTCAAGTCGCATGGTCGCCGCGGCCAATTGATGAACGCCCGCCGTGAGATGAATCAGTCGCCAAATTTCTCCTTCACAACTTTGAGCATTTCTTCGCTTGTATGGCATGGAGCGCCGTCTTATTGGAACCACAACTCGGATATATCGATTTTCTCGAGCTCTGGCCACAGAAAGTCCGTCGGCGATGCCCAATTCGGCTGATCGGTGCCGAATCGACATTTCTGGGTCTTCTTCGATACTGGCCGCTACGGTGCCTATGTTTTCTTCATTTCGCACCAATCTCTATCTGGTTCGATAATGCAATCCATTCACTGAAACCGTCACACCAGCATAATTTTCGAAAAAATATGCCCTAATGACACCGCCAGCCCAAAAAGCACACCAAACCGTCACACGTTGTGGATGGAGAGGTTTTTTCACTACTTCTCTTGGATTTTCGGAGCCCCAGCAGCACAAAATCAGCGAAAGGACGGCGTTGTGCGTGGTCTGCTGGCTTCAATTTTGTTGTCAACTGGACTTTATAAGCATGTAGAGCAAGATCTTTACGCAAAATGCGGTGCAAAGTGGTTGCTGATAGGCCCAACTCTTGTTATCGTTTCAAAATAGACACACCTGGATTTTCAGTCACACTCTCAGCAACGGCGGCGGTATTTTCAGCTGACCTTGTCGAACGAACACGAGTTGGAATCTTCATATCACTAACCTGTCTGAGACGTTCAAATTTATCGATTAAATTCACTATAGCTGTGCGAGAAAGCACTTGAAGATGACCGAAAGCTGAACGAACTTTACGAATAGTTCCCACGATATTTTCACCGTTTTTGTAGTGAATTTTCACTATATCAGCACCTTGTGCGAGTGTGTATCGATCTACAGGGTGCGCCATCTTCTATGTCGGTATGTAAATATTGAAAACTTTAAAAAAGGACAACCGATTTCCATATGTAGGGTATTTTTGTTTAACTTGGTCTTTTAAAATTTATTTGAACTAGTTTTTGAATACAACATCAATCAAGTGGCCGCCTCTATTGACCAAAGCAATGCTGCGTTTTCCATCACTTTTTCGAGCATCTCGGGCGGTATAGCGATGATTTCGGCACGAATGTTTGCCTTGAGCTCATCAATGGTCTGAGGCTTGCTGGCATATACTTTGCTTTTCAAATAACCCCACAAAAAGAAGTCCGGAGGGGTCAAATCTGGAGATCTGAGTGGCCAGTCAATGTCGCCATTTTTTGACAGCACACATCCAGGGTATTTTCGTTGCAGAAACTGCATTGTTTGATTTGCAGTGTAGCATGGCACACAGTCTTGTTAAAACCAGCAACCGTCCAGACCTTTTTCACACATTTGTGGGCAGACATAATGAGCTAACATCCACCGATATCGATTCCGATTGACTGTTTCGCCTTTTTTGAAGAAAAATTGCCCAATGATGGTTTTGCCGCAAATGGTGCATGCAATGGTGTTTCATAGATCTGGTGTGGATTTTCCGTTCCCCAAATGCGGCAATTTTGATGGTTAACGGCGCCAGAGAGTGTGAAGTGGGCCTCGTCGTTCATCAAAATTTTCTAACAAAAATCAGGTTCAGTGTCAATCATTCGAGCGACTGTTTGGCCGTATTCCAAACGACGTGGACGTTGGCAATATTCTTTGAGTCAATTGTACTTTATACGAAAACAAATGCAAATCATCCTTCAAAATGAGCCGTAAGGTGGTTCCACTGGCGCCAAAATGCTGAGCTCGGTGACGGTAAGTTACATGTGGGTTCTCGGCAACACTCTTACCGCTTCAACGGCTTCAATGGAACCTGTTGGGCGTTGATGAGCGGCATATCGACGATCTTCCACTGTCCAGTGCTCAACAAAATTCGACACCAAACGACGAATAGTGTTGTCAGACGGTGCTTGTTGGCCACGATATTTTCGACGATATGCACGTTGAGTTAACACAACTGAACGACTATTTTCAATGTACAGCGCCACTATTTCGATGTGATGTTTCGGTATGACGCGATTCATAGTTAAAATTGTACTGAAAAAAACATGTCTACTCAAGTCAATCGGTTGATAAATGTCAAAGTTATTTAATGTTTACATACCGACATAAAAGATGGCGCACCCGTTATATTTAATGACTTCCTAGCTTTTACTTATCAAAACTCATCGCAATGACAGTTGATTTTTGATAGTTCAACAATGGCGCGAAATTTAAAATGGCACCTCTTGTTGGATGACTTTTTATGAACTTTGTATCCTCTTCGTCATTATTCTTTTCATTCTTCTAATCCAATCAGAAATAAAGGGCATAAGTCGCAAAGCTGATGCAGCTGTCAAATAGTGCACCAATCTCATTACAAAGAATTTCAATCTCCTTTTACGATGCATTGGTGGGCACGACATGTCTGAGATTTGTGACTAAAGTCGGATGTGCCCAATGGAAATCGACATAGGTAAAAGGGGTTAGGTGGATCGAACTGGTGCAGCCTGCACTCGAATCTCAAAGAGATCCATTGTGCTCCAATCGACATAAGTCTCAGTTGCTGCTCACTTCGATTTCAAAAACCACTTCCTACCTTATTCACCTCTTATTCACCATGAAACTCCTCCACCCCACTAGTGCAACCACACCGAAAGCGAAAGTCACTCAAATCTCACCCAGTTTATCTGTCCACAATACGAGTTCCACTCGTACAATTTTTTGTAGCTTTGTAGCCACTCAGTCTTACCATCTCCCACTAGCAGCACAGCTGCTCCATGGTGGAGCACTCTTTGGCAAATTCCATCGTACACGACAAAACTGCCATCCAAGTAGCGGCGACCAAACATTCGTCGACTGTTTGTCGTAGATGCCAGACACTAATCGACGTGTCCAGAGAATTTCGCGGAAAAGGTTCCTTTCGGTTTATTTGTCACAACTTTACGTTGCGCGAAGGATAATTCGAAAAGTAAAGAATTCCCCAAGTATTTTCAAAATATATATCCTTTGATTTTCTTAGAATTGTCGTGTATGTGCAATTTCTCGTGCCGTGTCCATTCACATGACCTAAGCTACTCTCATTAATCATCCTGCAAACGGTCTCTTGGAGCAAAAAAAAAAAAGAATTTAAATTCTAATCCAACTCCGTTTCGTCCTTTTTGCCCGTTCTGCCCGGTGTTCTACGTGGGTGTTAAGTTTTTCTTCCACTTCCCGGCTAATGTGCGCTCGTTCGTGTTAAAGTTTCACTTTTATTTTATTTTTTTTTTTTAAGAAAAGGGACATCCTGAAGGCAATTATTTAGTCCTTAATTTAGTGCTCTAATTTCCGGTCTTATTTTTTCATTCGTTTATCCGCTTCCTGCCCCCGCTTTGGCATAGTGAGATTTAGTGAGTGCTAAGGAAAGAAAGGATAACACATTGTTAAATCCAATAAAAAAGGATATTTGATTGAAAATGAAAATGGTGAAATTAAATCCCAGCACCCTTGTATGTGTGTGCTTTAATCTCCTGTGGATTACGTCGTCGTCGCACAATGTAGTGCTGGCAGGATCCTGCCGTGAGGCACAATTGTGCTGCACTGGTCGTGATTCATCGTGTGTCGTCCAGAAGGCACCAATTAATGCGATCATCGAGGATCTCAGCGATAAGCCGTGCTATTGTGATCATGCGTGCTTAAAGTTGGGCGATTGCTGTGAGGACTTCAAGGATCATTGTGGAGGTAAGCGATAGAGGGGGAGACAATCTTTTCATGCATTTTTAATGAGTTCTTTGCGTGCGTATGACTGGTTATGGGAGCGGTTATTCTTTCTCCTTTGCGGATTTTGTAAATCGTGAGGTTTTGTGGTTTTTGGGGGAAGGGAGTGCAAGTAAGTGGATTCTTGACCATTTTAGCCTAGGGGAGAGGATTTAATTGGTTTTACACTGAATAAATTTTCAGCTCGCGTTGGGAATTTCTGTGGCTTCTTGAGGAATGGACTTACTGTTTTTTTTTTTTTTTTTTTACTTTTTGGTCAGTCATTCTATCGACCGTTAAGTACTCAAAAATTGTAAGTCTGAGGTACCGGTTATTGGATATACATTATACATAGATACTCGTACATACCGTAGTTAACTTTAAGAAACAGACTTGTACACTTTTTTATTTTATTTATTTTTGGAGGCAATCCGGTTCAGGTGTCCTTTGGAAAAGAAGGAGGCGACTTGCCATTTGCTTTCACACTTGTGGTTGACATAACCCCTCAAATATCTTTTACTGTGACTTCTCAACATTCTTCACAATCAGTGAACTTTTATTATCCAGTTAGGCTACGCATCATGACATACATATCTTGGTTCGTCTAGCGAACCATCATTGACAACAAATTTCACAGATAGTGACAGTATAGCTGTGAGTTGGTACGTCCACACATTTCATATTTCATATTTCACCCACGACCTGTTTAGTAATTCTCTGTAAGGATCTGCAACCTACATTTGTACAATATTTATACCATATATGTATGAATGTTACGTGTGCTTGACTGTCGTTGACTGCCGGTTGGTTTAAAAGTCCTAAAGCACGGTCTATCCCCAGTGGTAATGCTCGGTTATGTGTTGGTGAATTTCTAACTAGGATGTGGACTTGAAAGAAGTAGTTTTGGGTATACTCGCCCATTCGTATCTTTACTTTATGGGCGCATATGTATGAGTGGGAGATAAAATCAGTTTCCAACTTTTGTGGTACAGGGTCGAAGGAAACTGACCTATGGTAGATAAATATGCGTCACCAAGACAGTAGTTGTTATAGCACCAGCAGTCATGCAGTATCCATTTGGCATGGATGTTTACTAAACATCTGACTACCAGAGTTCAGTTCAGTTCGGTTCTAATGTCGATTGCTTTAAATAAAGAATGTCTAAGTTTCGAAGAACTTCAAACGAGTTTAGAATGTTTTGGTTGAGCTACAGTGTATCTGCACCCCATTTATGTGCTCTACGTATCGCCTTATAATTATAACCCATAGATAGAAAATGGAATCGGATTCTTTTATAGTTTAACTCAGAAATTAATCGTGAGCGAAATGAAAATTAAAACTGCCACTACCACCGCAAATGCAATTGGATACTTGTGACATACAATTAAATAATTAACTACCAGCTACTTCAGACAATCAGAGCAAAGGTTACACCAACATAAGTACATAGCACGCGGGTAAAATGTTTATTCATGCTGTCAAGCTAATTGTAAAGGAATGTGGATCAAAATAATATTTAAAAGAATGTGACATTCAAGGATATCAAGATTGATTAAGCTTTAAAGTTAGAAAAGTATTGAAACCAATGTTCCGTTGCTAGAGTGGCGCAAATTTCAAGTGCGAGTTTTAAAAAGATTAAAGTGATGATCATGGTAATTTAATAAGTACTACACGAGAAGAGGTTCACTCTGCTCGTCTTGCACAAAGACAGCATAAGATAATTTCGTAACTAAAAACCAACCGAATGATTCTATAACTCCCCATACCAATCTTTTTTTATGGTTGCGCCAAAGGGTGTGTAAGCTTCATAGATACCAGCAGTCTGGACTAATGACATGCAGGATTCGCAAACCAGAATGATTTCTGTCAGGAATACGTCTACGTTTAAACCCACACCCTGCACACTTCAATCATTCTCCTCTTGGAACTGTCGTTACGTACTAGTTCGCGGGGCTGATTTTAAGCTACGAGGATGTTCTCCTCCAAGTTTTTTTTTTTTTTTGTGCGCCAAGGGATGTGGTAATCTTCGAAAGATACTAGTAGCCCGGGTTATTAGCATGCACAATTCGCAAGCCCGAATAATAGATGCCAGGAATACTCCTACGTACTAATCCACACCCTGCACATTTCTACCACTCTCCCTGTGGGAATGCCGTGAGGTATTACTTCCTGGGCTGGTTAGCAGTTCATGTTATGCTTCTTGTGTCAGCTACTTCCGCTGCTTCTATTGCTCTTTTTAGCTTTACTATTCTCCGCAGCTCTTTTGAAGAGTTGTTACGTAAGGACATATTGCCATCAAATTCTGTTCCGACCATAACATACTCGTATGGCCGAGGAGTAACGACGAACTGGGCAGAGTAATAAAATACTGCGTGCTCCGTGATGTCATCTTCATGTAGATATTCCGGGCAGGATTGTGAGCTGTCGTATCCAAATCGGTGGAGATGCTTGCGGTAACCAGACAGGAACTGCCTAAGATGGTAGTTGCAGTCTCCATGCTTTCGACTCTTCCAGTCTTGGATTGTCGGTATCAGTTTGTACGTCCATCTGCCTTTTGTTGTATTAACTCAACGAGCTTGTCACATGTGTTTTTTGTCCAGCATTACTCCAAGGTATTTAGCCGCCTCTTCTGACCTGATAGTTTGGTTACTAATCTGAAAGTTTGCAAATTCGACGCTTTTCCGGTCGGTTATAAGAATATCTTCTGTTTTTTGGTCAACTAGTTCTAGTCCGATGGATACTAGGTAGTCTTTTATCCGGGCAATTGCTTCATTTGTAGGTGATTCTACTGCACGGATCTGTTAGCTACTGTCACGATGGCAATGTCATCGGCGAATTCAATTATCGTTACTTCGCCAGGTAGCGTTAATCGTAGGACTCCACCGTTAGTTCATAACTGGATACTCTTCAACGTCTGTCTCGAGATTGAGACCCCCAAACCGTATAGAAACTCAAAACGCATAAACTGGACAAAGTTTAATCGTATAGTTAAGTCAAAACTGAGTAGCACATCAACGTATAAAATCGACTCGACCACGGAACTGGATTCAAAGGTTAAAATCTTTGAGAAAGCAATTAACGTTGCCTTTAATGTCTCGTGCCCAATCAGTTTTGGTAAAAAGAAAGTCCCAACATGGTGGAATGAAGATCTATCAAAGCTTAGGAAGATGACCAGAGCGATCTTCAATATCTGCTACAATCACAACTTCTGGCAGCCCTACAAGGACTGCGTAAAAATATATAAGGAGTCCATCAGAATGGCCAAAAAACAGGGCTGGAAAGATTACTGCCAGTCTATCGAGTCCCTTAAAGAATACGCAAAGATCAGCAAATTTTTATCCAAAGGGATCCAAAGACGGATGGAAGCTAGACGGATTCTTCTGCGGCATCTCTGGAACTCCTGATGAGTACTCACTTCTCAGGCTGCAGTGAGATTAGAGTAGAACAAGCTAATTCCACCTGTATGCCACTGGCAGCTTGGGATAGCATCACAAACATTATTACGGAGGATAAAGTCTCCTGGGCTATAAATAGCTTCTCTCCCTATAAGTCACCTGGCCCTGACAGCATCATGCCTATTATGATGCAGAAATTGCAAGACATAGCAATTCCCTGGCTATTACCGATTTATAGGAGTTGCTTAAACCTATACCATGGAGACGTGTCAAAGTGGTTTTCATCCCCAAGGCGGGCCGGCGAGGACATGAATCCGCGAAGGATTTTAGACCCATAAGCCTGTCCTCCTTTGTTTTGAAAACTCTAGAACGTATCCTAGACTTCCATATCCGCGATAACCTGAGTTCTCCACTGTCGAAATCCCAGCATGCGTATCTCAAAGGGCGGTCCACAGAAACTGCTCTTCATGAGGTCGTGCGTACAGTGGAAAAAACTCTTCACTACAAAGAATATACTTTCGCCACATTTCTTGATATAGAAGGAGCCTTCAGCAACATTTTCACTGAATCTATTCAGGAATCTCTCACCGAGTTAGGTGTAGAAGGCTTTATTAGCCAATGGATAGTTTCTATGCTCAGTACTCGTATAATCCATGCAACACTAGGCAACAGTAGTACAACTAACCCTGCTCTGGTTAATGGCGATTAATAAAATCTTGGTGCGACTTGATAGGGAGGGTTTAAAGGTGGTTGCGTACGCGGATGATATGGTTATACTAGTATCTGGAAAGTTCCTCTCCACAATAAGTCAACTCATGGAGAGGGCTCTGGATAAGGTACACTCATGGGCTACGAGCTGTGGCCTTGGAGTAAATCCGGAGAAGACTGAAATGATGCTGTTTACCACTAAAACCAAGGTACCGGCATTCACCCCCCCCCCCCCAAACAAGATGGTCAGCCTCTCTCGCTTTGCTCCAATGCAAAATACCTAGGCACGGTTCTAGATCCGAAACTTAGTTGGAAACTCAATATGGAACAGCGAATTAAGAAGGCAAGCGTAGCTTTCTATGCCTGTAATAAAACATTCGGTAAGAAATGGGGACTCCATCCAGATGACCCTTTGGATATACACAGCCGTTGTGCGTCGAATTCTTACTTACGGCGCTATCGTTTGGTGGCCAGCTTTGAGCAAAAAGTACAATATCGGCAGAATAAAAAAAGTACAGATATCGGCGTGCATGGGTATCACAGGAGCAATGAGGTCTTGTCCAACAGATGCTCTCAGTGTGATCTTGCATCTGATCCCTCTCGAACTACACATCAACGACACAGCTATATGCAGCGAAGTGCAGCTCAGGGAATATGGATGCTGGACCACAAGGCCATATGGTCACGGCAAGGTCCTGGAGACGATACCAAGTGAACTGGTTGCGTCCTCGACCGACTACACGATACCCAAACTCAACTTCAGAAAATCCTTCTTAACAAAATTCCCTTCCAGAGAAGAATGGAAGAACGGAAGCGTTACCTGCAACTATGATATAGGGATATACACTGACGGTTCGAAGATGGACTGCGGAGTCGACGCAGGCATCTTCTCTAACCAGCTGAATATATCAAGGTCTTTCCGTCTCCCAGACTCTGCTAGCGTTTTCCAAGCGGAGCTTCTTGCGATTCGAGAAGCCTGCCGCTTGCTAAACAATCTTCGAACATCTAATCACAATATCGCTTTTTTTTTCGGATAGCCAGGCTGCCATCAAGGCCATTGATGCGGTTTGCATCAAACTTCAAAACTGGTAGAGCAAAGCCGGTTCGAATTGAATCAACAAAGCACTCACTCGAGAATCACTCTCATCCGGGTCCCAAGGCACAGCAACCATGACGGTAATGAGCGTGCCGATGAGCTGGCCAGGCGAGGGTCGGCCCTTAACGGCTCTTTACCAGAAAGAGTCGACATTCCGCTTGGTGCCGTTAAGGGCTATATTCACCTTCACTTCCTCCAGCTATCCAATCGCGGGTGGAACAGCCTCACAAGCTGTGTCATATCTAGGAAGATGTGGCCCAGTTTCAATAAACCCAAGTCAAAAGAGTTACTAGGCAAACCAAGACCAGTTATTGCCAAAATCGTAGCTATTATTACACGTCACTGGCCAGTTGCAGACCATGCGGCCAAACTTGGTATCCCCCACAACACCTTTTGTAGGAGCTGCAAGGATATTAATGAGAAAGAATCTCTATGTCACTTCCTTTGCAGATGTCCGGCCCTGGCGAGGATCAGACAACAAACTCTTGGCAAACTCTTCTTCGAGGATCTAAGAGAGATAGCGGACAAGAGGATTGGAGAACTAATCCTCTTCCTGAACTCCACGGGCTGGGTTTAAACTTAACATCCCTTTTTAACTAACCACTACAATAGGTATACACGAGTCCGTGGTAACAAAACGGCGCACCCTAAGCGCTAATTGGGTTCTTTTGGACCGCCACTTTATCTACCTACCTAGGACTCCACCGTACATGATATTCCACAATAGTGGCCCTAAAACCGATCACTGTGAAACTCCCGCAGTTACGTTGTAGTAGTTTACACCTTCGTCGGTATTGTACGTCAGCTTCAGCAAGTGACCTTCTAATAAACGACAGGTTCGCAGAGTTAAGCCATTTTTCTTGTTCGATGGCACCTTTGCGATATCGACTACCGCTCTTATAGCATCAAAAGTAGATCGCGCTCTTCTGCTGCCAAATTGGTGGTGTGAGAGGGTTGCTTTCCGTTCTGCTACTGCGAGTAATCTATTATAGATTATCTTCTCGAGAATATTTTCCATGGTGTCCAATAGGCATATTGGGCGATAGGACGATGGTTCTGCTGGAGGCTTCTTTGCTTTTGGTTCCAGGACCAAATGCTGTGTTTTCCATTTTCCAATTCATTCGAACTGATCGATTGCTGTGTATGCGTACCGGCAAGTTACTTATGATGGTTCAGTTTTTGTCACCTGACTTTTCATCACTCATTACGATTTTTCTTACTTACACTTATTCGAATTTCCTGAGGAGAAGGTCTGTGTAGATTCACAGACGAATTGAATAGAGCGTCATAGTACGCTGCTACAACTTCGAGGTAGTAGCTATTTTACTTATGTCCTGTATCCCCTTGTGGGTCCTAGGGCCTCTACTACGCCTACGCACTATCTTATACGGTTTCTAGCAATGTGTCTCAGCTCTTCCCTACTTTTCTCCAACTGCCGTGTCTCTTTTTCGACTGTTCTGTGCCATGTTCTCCTCGGACCGCCAGGTCTTCTGCCCTCCTGAGTTAAAGGCTTTCACTGCGCAACAGTTCGCTATGGAATTGTCACCTTTTTGGAACGTGTGCCTAATCCACTGCCACTTCCGTTGTTGGATGGTCCTGACCCTTTCTCTCGTAAAGGTTCGTTGGAGATACGATTGGGCTAGAAAGTCCTTATGATATCGCGTAGGCACCTATTAACGAACCTTTGCAGCTTTCTGGTGATAGTAGTAGTCACTCTTCACGTGCTGTATTCATATAATAGCACGGATTTAACGTTGGAGCGGAATAGTCTTAGCTTGGAACTTGAGGTGGTAAGGAACTTTGTCGCAGAAATCAAGCGAAGAAAAACTCCTGCCAATCGCAATTTTTTGGGCTGATAAGATAATTCAACAGTACAGCCCTATTTCGAAGCGCTAAGGAGACTCTATATATATCTCTATATAAAATTCTTTGGAAGATATTCGGTCCCGTTTGCTTTGACGGATTTTTGAGGAGAAGATTAATATTAAACGACGAATTATACGAGCTGAACAGCGACATCGACCTAGTATAATAACTGCATATGGGACGTTTGAGAGGGCTATGATATGTAGAGCGAATGACCACCAACGCTCCGGTCCGCAGAGTCTTCGAATCTAACCCGGAGGGACGACGCAGTAGAGGGCCAGCAGACACATTGTCTCACACAGCTGCAATGTCTTAGATGTTGCCGCAGTGCGACATCGGACAGGCATCGACTTATCCGCAGCTCTTTTTTCAAATTCATGCTCTATATGGTACGTTAGCTTATTTTAAAGAAGTTGGCTACATCGAATGGGCGCACCCTGCAGTCAGATCTTAAAAGTTTCCATTATACTCCCCTGACGTGAAATTTCCTGGCTAAAAGGATAGAAAAAGAAACAAACTACCTAGAGTTCTCTGGCGTTGGAGTGGCCTCCTCGAAATCATCCTGAAGAAGTTATAAATTTCAGGTTGGTGGTTGGTGGTCTTGAAAACAGGTCGCTCAGATGATTAAAGAAGTACTCTCCGAGGCCCGTTTTTCTGATATTGCAGAGACTAGGGCATTTGCATGGGAAATAGTCCATATCCTCTTCTGCGTCTGTGTTGCCGCAGCCTCTGCAGAATTAACCTGTACTTAGCCGCATTCTTTTTCTGTTGGCCGCCAATAGGTTATGGTCGGTAATGATTGTTGTGATGAGCGCCAAGTTTTGTCTACATTGGGTGAGGATGAGCTTAGTTTTCACCTTGTCGTGTTTTGCCCAAATATTTCTGGAGACGATGGAGCGCTCTCTATTTTTCGTCTGCTTGTCGTTTGAAGTCAAGTGCTATGTTTGATTCAGCAAATTTTAGGGGAGGGAGGGACTGAGTTTTGGACCATTGACAGATCTTGTTCTGATCCGTTCCTTGCCAGTCTATCTGCCATTTCGTTCCTTGGGATTCCTTTGTGCCTTGGGACCCACCAGAGTGTTACATAGTGGCTATCGGTGAGCGTTTTAATAGCTTTGATTTTATAACCGCGGATGAGATGGATTTTATAGCAGCTTGGCTATCTACCTATGTACAATAAATGTCAATCTCTTTTCTAGTAGCAATCTGCGTGGATAGTTTCCATGCCGCCTCTGCTATCGCTAGGACTTCCGCTTGGAGCACACTGCCGTGGCTCGAAAACCTTAGTGATATTGCAATATTGAGTTCTGCTGAGTAGATACCCGAACCCACTCCTTCGTTCGTTTTGGACTGAATTACGATGCGGGTTGATGGCCCTACCATCTGCCCAGTGCCTTTGATGGGATGACCGTTCTATCGTTCAGGCGGCGAGGGATGGCGGCAGGTAGTCTGTGGTGGCGTCTAGGTGAGCCCACCTTGCAATAGTATGGTGGCCCATGTGGCCCTTTCTCCACAATTTCTTTTACGCCCGACGCTCTCATCGGGGCTGATTTCTTAACATATAAGTCTAGTGGAATCAGTGCAAGAATTATTTCAAGGGCAGCGGTCGGGGTGGTTCTGATTGCGCCATTGGATGCTATGCCAGTAGGTCTCTAGATTTTTGTCAGTTCCTTGAAATATGCGACTTTCTATGCTATTGGCCACCAGACAATGCACCCATATGCTAGAATGGCTCTATACGGTAAATCATCGCTCTTGGTGGCCATAATCGACGAATGATTTGAGTGCATGTAAAAACACGACGCGATCTTAATACATTGTGAACATTTGGGAACATTTTTCGCCATGTTGATGTTGACAGGTACCTTGTCATACACGTATGAAATTGCCTGGCTTCCTAGTTGGAAAGATGTGACATGTGTCGGCAAAAGGACGCCTTAATGCACTCGGCTGATGGTATTGGTTACTTGTGCTATACCTTATGAAGTCTATCTCCATTAAGCCCTTATATTACGAACTAAGTACGATTATGTGTCCAACGCTATATATTGTACGATACACAAATAAAATACCTCCGGACGACTTCTAGATTTTTTGAGGAATATGTAGCACGCGTTTCAGTTCCTAAAATTTCCCAGATCTTACCACGTGTTAAAACTTGTATTCGTCTTAAAGTCTGCCTAATTTCTTTTGAAAACCTGCTGATTTCCATCTTTCGTGATCGTATGTTAAACATTTAAAAAATTGTTCCAAATCATTCATTTTACGGAACCGGTCACGGGCTATATGCGATATATTTCTTTAAAAACTTATAGGTGACGCACTTTACAATATAGTATGCTGATTTCTATCGGCATATTCAATTGATATTGACGCTATACCGTTAAAGACACACAAGTCTGTGTCTGTGAAGCCTTTGAATAATTTGTGATGAACTTGAAATTTTAGTGTAACCTAAAAACCAGTCACAGATAAGAAGCCTACTTCTTGACGCACACCACAGCTTTCCAAAAACCTACATTTTTGAATTTCAAATGAGTTTTGGCGTGATGCCACTTCATGTCCGCAAAAAATATTTTTACGACTTGGAGCAGATAAAAAGCCTGAAACTCGTCTTCATCCACCCGGAAGACAGTCTAGTCGACAACTCATTAATTTCTCATACATTCGTCGTGTAATTAACCATTTGATTATGACAACGAGTCTGCGTCCCTTATTTGTCCAGCTTGTCGTCACCTCCCAATTTACATTGCACATCATCTATCATCCGTAATCACTTACAATCAAATTAGGGAACCTTAAGCCGCCATTCACCGCCTTAGTCTTCCGTTCTGACCTTAAATTTCTGCGACTGAGAATTACCCATCGCCAAGTTTGTAGCGACAATTAGCCAAATTGAAATGCTGATGAAAGCCCAAACATGGCTGTGACATTTCCACCGTCCGTTTAACCATCGTGTCTCTCCGGATTCATTGACAAATACGTTTACGATCGTAAAAAAGTCAATTCTGGGTTTTGTAGTTCGCTTTAAAGGTCAAAACGCATAAACACTGTGAACTATGGGAGCTGTTCCGCTGAACACGTTTCAGTTTGGCATTTGATTAACAAACACAAAAAAAACCACACTAACCGCCAAACGGCATGGTAATCAAATTTAATTTCAAAATCACTACCAAAGGCACATGGTGCTCCATTGGTGCGTGTGTATGGCGTAGTTTATAGATTCATCGCAATATACCTACAACTCAATCTAGTTTCACAAATTAAATGGCCAAAAGCACGGGTCCGCAGTAGAAGCGGCAATAAATCGTCTAAAATTTCCATAAAAGATACTTAGTTCGCCCTTCCCTTCCCCGGAAAATAATTCGGAAACCACATAAATTCGCGGATCACTGTGATAGTACGAGTATAGTGCTTCGTATGCGATAAGGTAGTTTGGTGCTAAAGTAGACATATTAACTATTTAAGGCCAACAGCGGTCAGTGACTAGGCCAAGTGCAATGGAGGTTGGCTTGTGTCAGCTTTTGGTGACAAATATGAAAACGTAAGCTTGTATCTAATAGATGAAAAGAGAACGCATCTTATAAGGGGATTAGAATAAATTATGTACACGGTTCCTCGTGCTGCGATGTTTTGACAGATATTCAACAAAAGGTATACGATTTAAGAACAGAGCATTATAAGCTTCAACAACGTACAGAAATAGTTATATTCAATACAACTATGGCGAACCCCACAGGCGGATCAGTAGAAATGCGGTGAAGTGGGAAGGTTATGATCCCTTGTTTTCCGATCATAACCTCGCTGATAAAAGGAAGGAGAAGAAGAGAAATATGGTGAACTTATTTGAAGGTTTCTTCAAACTATTCGTGCTGAGTAACGAAGCCAATTTTCATATTCTGTTAATCCTCTTTTTTTTTTCTTTTTTTTTCCGAGGGTAGGTGAAAAATTTTCCATAGACACTATAAGAATAGCAAGCGCGTGCTCATAGTAGTGTCAAATTCTTACTGACTAAAAAAACACCACCCTTCGATATAAAGTTGTTAGATATCGCAACTAAGTATAAACTTATCAAGCAATTTTTCTATCACGAAATAAAAACGTTTCGCAGGTTACTTTCCACTGAAGGATCCTGCAAATTCCGTAATCTAGACGCGGTTAATCATTATCTCGCCAAGTCGAAAGGTTTCGTCCTTTGTAGTCGGCGCAATAAATTGCTCTCATCCAAAATTTGTAGGACTGTATTGTTGACATGTCCGATTAGTCGGTTTCTATGCTTTCTCGCGAAGCTTCTAGTTTCAGTTCGATTGTCGGAATTCCGTGATCCCTGTGGATATCGTCGTTTCTAATATACCACGGTGCTTGGACAATTTCTCTAAGCACGTTATTTTGAAAAGCTTGTAAAATATTTGCATTTGTTTTCTTGGTACAACCCCAAAGTTGTATACCGTAGGTCCACACCGGCTTTAGCACTTGCTTGTATAAAAGCAGTTTGTTCTCAGTACTGAGCTGGGAATGTTTTCCGAGTAACCAGTACATTTCTCTATATTTGATTTCGAGTTCTTTACGTTTCATTTTCACGTGCGAATTCCATTTCAGTCTTGCGTCGACTGTCATTCCCAGGTATTTCGCCTCGTTTGCGAAAGATATTCGGGCCGAGTTTAGGAAAATTGGCAAGTCATTAGTTTTCTTGTGAGTGAAATTCACGTGAAAAGATTTAGATTCGTTGAGGGCGATCCGCCTGTCCCTCGTCCATTCATTTACATTATTCAGTGCATTTTGCAGTTTTGCAGTCGTTTCTTCGATTGTTTTACCTACTGCTAGAATAGCGGTGTCATCGGCAAACGTAGCAAGGATAGTGCCATCTTCGTTCGGTACATCACGAGTATATAGCAAATAGAGAAGCCGCCCAAGAACGCTTCCTTGCTGTACGCCGGCCGAAATTTCTTTGAGCTCGGAGTATTCGACCCTCTGTCTAACACGAAAGAGTCTATTCTCGAGATATGATTCTAGGATATCGTATAAGCATACAGGGAGAACTTGTCGTAGTTTGCATTTCAAGCCATCATGCCACACCTTATCAAAGGCTTGCGAGACGTCAAGAAATACTCTTGAGCAAATCTTTTTTTCTTCAAGTGCTTTCTCGATTATGTCAGTAATTCTATGCACCTGGTCAATCGTCGAATGCTTACTTCTGAACCCAAACTGGTGGTCAGGGATAAGATTATTTTCTTCTATAACCGGTTGGAGACGCCTTAATAATATCCTCTCGAAAATTTTCGACATCATTGGAAGAAGCGAAATTGGTCTATAGGATTTTACCTCATTTGGCGGTTTTCCTGGTTTTAAAACCATTATGACTTCCGCAAGTTTCCATTGGCTCGGCACGTGTTTTAATCTGAGTGCAGCATTTACAATATGGAGAAGCTTAATCAATGCTTTTCTAGGTAAAACTTTGAGAATCCGTCCGGTAATCAAATCATAACCAGGAGATTTCTTAGGTTTTAGATTCTCGATCTCATGTTTGAGTTCCCTTAGCGTTGCACTTGTGAGCGTCACATTGTCAGATGGGAAATTCAGCCTATTGCGGTTGTCGTAAACCACTTGACCATCGTACGGTTTAAAGGTTTCTTCCAGGTGGACCGCAAAGACGTCCACTTTTTCTTTATCTTCCCTCGCCCATTCATTTTGATTTAATTTCATTGGCACCGCGGGGACTTTGGGCTTTTTGGTGCCTTTTACAGCTTTCCAAAGTGAATAGTTGGAATCTTTTTTCGCTGTTAAGCTTTCAAGGTAAGAGCCTATTGCACGATTCTTAAAATCCTTAATAGTCTTCTTCAACAAATTGCACAGACGATTCAAGTGTGCTTTATGCTGCGGAGCACGACTCTGTTGCCACTTTTTACGAGCTTCTCTTTTTTCCTTGACCAATTCTTTTATTTCCGGAGGATATCGCAAACCGTATCTGTCCGGCGTTTTCCTTGGATTGGGCGTATTATTCCAAGAGGCGAGCTGTACGTGGGCGCCGTTGCGTAAGTGGTTAGTGTGTCGGATCACTACGCATGAGGTTCCAAGTTCGAATCCCAGAAAATACCAAAAAAGTTTTTTCACGGTCCCTCCTCTTGCGAGCGTCTGAAAAACATTCGAGAGTATTGTTGTCACGGAAAAGCTTCTCAAATCGCCGTTCGGATTCGGCATTAAACTGTAGGTCTCTTCCATTCGTGTAAAAGATGTAACGCACACAACCTGAGTGGTTGCGAGAAGCTAGGCCCTGGCACTTTGAAGAGCGATCAACTTCAACCTCAAGTTCATAGGGTGTCGTAAGTGGAACGCTCAGTTCAACATTATCTTCAATTTCATTCCTAAAGCCTTCCCAGTTAGTTGTTCGACCAGTTAATCTCGCTGGTTCTAGGTTATAGACTAGTTTTTCGCTGATACTTAAAATAAGCGGGGAATGATCAGACGACAGATCAAAGCTGTCTTCGACTTTTATGTGGTTGGTAGATATTCCTTTCACAACGAAAAAATCGATCAGGTCAGGTATTTTCGAAGTATCAGTTGGCCAGTAAGTTGGTTTACCCGTCGAATGAAAATCACAACTGTACTCTATACCTGCCCGATAGAGCATTCTACCTTTTTTTAGCTGTATCTTGAGCCCCAGAACGTATGTTTCGCATTAAAGTCACCGCCGATGATAAAATTAGGCTTCAGCAATTCAAACAATTTAGTAAAATCAGATTTTTCAAGCGCGGAACGCGGTGGACAGCAGATAGATGAGATTTTAAGAGTACGCTGACTATTTTTAACTCGAATCGTGCACAGTTGCAAAGTTTCAAGTTCTATCTTTAGGTCTTCGGATTGTTCGATGCAGTCTTTAATAAACAAGGATGATCCGCCACTCGCTTTTCCCGAAGGGTGACAAGCGTGGTAATCTTTATGGCCTTTTATTTTTATATGCGATTCCTTTTTTACGTGGGTTTCAGAAATCAAGCAAATATCAATATCTTTTTCACGTATGAATATTTCCAATTCGTCGAGTTTTTGCAAAAGTCCATTTGCATTCCAAGTACATATTTTTAACATTCGTTTGTCATTCATATTCTAGTTGAAGTACGCGTTTTCCGTGCATTATTTTCAAGCTTAACCAGCCTATCGAGAATAATTTTATTTATTTTGCTTTGTTCTTCGAATTTCTCGAGAATAACCGACAAAACATGAGAGACAGGGTCCGTCGAAATTTCAAGGTTTTTTGGTTTTTCATATGCCGCGGCCTGAGCGTAAGTCTGCACTCCTGCTGTCCGAGATCATTACCTGGCGGCTTTTTCGATGTTAACTTTTCAGTACCATTTCTTTTAAAAACAGAGGTCGAGGACTTTTCTCTTGTCACTTTTTTCCTCACCTTTTTGCGCTCTGAACCCGGTAGTTTTAGTTTGGCTAGTTTCTCCTGTGCATTCTTACCCTTTGGAGTTAATCCTCTGAAGGCTAGGTATATAAGTGGAATAGTGGACTCCTTCCTGTTTGGTTCTGGTTTTATTGTACTCGTAGTAACAAAGGATATTATGCATGTGGAAATTAGTTCTCATTTGGTATTTTCTTCTCTCAAAATTTGTTGATCTACTTCTTCCTTATACGAGTACATACATACATATATTTTCAATGGTTCGCTTATCCTTCATGTAGCTCGATCGGCTCTTTCATGATCAGGTGGACTCTCCATCCTTCTTGATCCTTCGCCACTGACTCTAACTCATCAGGAGAAATCCATAGGCGGCTCCAGGAGAGATGTCGGACTTGATCAAACCATCTGTTTCTAGTACTACCGGGGGGTCACCTACCTGATGGCACGGCAATCATGGCACGTCTTGGAAGCCGGAATGGGGGCATACGCACTACGTGACCAACCCATCGAAGCATAGATAATTCCGTTCGGAGAAGCAGCTGCTCAACGTTGAGCGCTTCGCATACTCTGGTGTTGCGCACTCGATCCCTATGGGTTATTCCAGCAACACCGCGAAGGAACCTTATTTCAGCAGCTTGTATCCGCGATCTTATTCTTTCGATCATTACCCAAATTTCATGACCATATGTGAGAGCTGGAATATACACCGAGTTAAATAGCTTAGCTTCAACACTAAGTTCGACCTTCCTTATAACAGATTGACCAAGCTCTTTCGAAATGCGTCCAGCCTGACCAATTCTACAGAATAACTCGGCATTGCTCTTCCCATCACTGGTGAATAAAATCCCGAAGTACCTAAACTTATCCACCTACTTTAATCGGACTCCACTAACATGCAGACTGCACTGAATGGGTATTCTGGAAACGACCATTACTTTCGATTTCTTCAGCATGATCTTCATTCCAGCATCATCACAAACGGCTACAGAAGAAGTTCGGTCTGAAAGGACCCAAGGATGACCGCATCCGCAATGAGCAGATGACTAATTCTTAAATATCCTACTTTGAAACATTTTCCGTCACGGCTGCGCTGCAACATCCAGTCGATGTATAAAATGAAGAGGAGAGGTAACAAAACGAATCCTTGTTGATCTAGATGTTGATCAATTATTAGTCAGTATAAAATTAGATGGTGAATAAGAATTAATTTTAATTGTAAGCTACATTCCACCTAAGAGCTCACTTCAACTTTATAATTTACATTTAAACAACTGTGGTTTCATTTTAGATAACCTTAATTGCTCTCAGCATGTCTTATGTATCGGTGACTTTAATTTAGGTGACATCAATTGGATTTATGATTCAGACGATAAATGCCTAATTCCTTTTAATGTTACCACTCAAGTTGAAGCATCTGTAATTGATTTTTTCAGTCACTATGATCTTATTCAAGTCAATAATCATCACAATAACTTCAATCGTTTACTTGAACTAGTGTTCGTTGGTAGGGAATTTAATGTTAGTGTCGATCTATCTAATTTCCCTATCATTAAAAACTCTCTTCACCATCTTGCTTTAGATGCTAAAATTAGTTTCTTTAGTTACTTGAAACAGAAAATGTCGAAAAATTGTACTATTTATAATTACAAAAATGCTAACTTTGATGCAATGTGTGAATACTTGTCTTCTGTGCCATGGGATACCATTTTGGGCTCCTCTTGTTTAAATAACGCTTATGAATCCTTTCTTTCCTTTTTAAATTGCGCGATCAGTCAATTTGTACCTAAAAGGAGAATTAGATGTAACTCCAATCCTATATGGTTCAACAAAAGGCTATCTAATCTAAAGAATAAAAAAAATAAAGCTTATAAACTTTATAGGAGTGACAGGGAGAATTTAGAGTTTCGCGACTGTTATTTAGCTCGTCAGCGCGAATTTGATTCGCTCAATAAATTCTTATATCGTGACTACGTTTTGTCAGCCGAATCAAGATTGAAAAGCGACAGCAAATATTTTTGGAGCTATATAAATAGCAAGCGTAAGACTAATGGATATCCAAATTGTATGAGCTAATCAGGAGCAACTACTAGTGATGTATCCACAATCTGTAATATGTTTGCCACTCACTTTAAATCTCTTTATTTATCCGTTTCTCCCTCTTCCGAAGACTTACCGAATGTGTCTGATATCTTTGATTTAGGTTCACTTAATGATGATGTCATGGAGGTGGAGAAGGCGTTATCATTATTAGACTGCAATAAAAAAGAGGGACCGAATGGTATTCCACCATTACTGCTTAAGAGTTCACTCACATTTTCAATATATCTCTCTCTGATGTCGACTTTTTAAACGAGTGGAAGGTATCCTTTATATCACCAATTTTCGAATCTGGCTCCAAACAAGATGTTACAAATTATAGACTTGTCTGTAAAATTTCAACTATTCCTAAGTTATTTGAAAAAATTATTTATAATAAACGGAATACATTTCCGTTTATCAACATGGGTTTGTCTTCGGTAAATCCACAACTACAAACTTGTCTATTCTGACAAACTTCATAGTCACAGGTTTTTGAAAAAAGGTTGCAAACCGATATTATCTTTACGGACTTTGCCAAGGCCTTTGATAGGGTGAACCATACGGTCTTGTTGCATAAGTTATCTTGTATGGGTCTTAATTCTAATATTTTGAAATGGATTAGGTCTTACCTGACTAACAGAATACAATATGTGAAAATCGATCAGTGCCTGTCGACTCTTATTACTGTTATATCTGGCGTTTCCCAAGGCAGTCATTTAGGACCTTTACTTTTTCTACTTTTTATCAATGATATCCCTCTAATTTTTAAACATTCACTCTGCCTACTGTTTGCTGATGACTTAAAGCTGTATCGTTTGGTAGCTTCGTGACGCGATTGTGTACTTTTTAACGAGGACTTAACGAGACTAGTTGATTGGTGCAATATTAACTTTCTGGATCTGAACATAGCAAAATGCGAATCATTCTCTTGTTACAGACATTTAAATCCTATTATATTTAACTATAGTATTCACAATATATGCCTTGACAGAGTAGATCGTAAAAAAGATCTTGGTGTAATTTTAGATACAAAGCTTACGTTCTCACTCCACATCGATTATGTAATAAGCAAAGCAAATTCTATGCTTGGCTTTATCAAAAGAAATGCAAGTGAGTTTTCTGATCCCTACTCATTGAAATCGCTGTTTATTTCTCTGGTCAGAACTGTTCTGGAGTACTGTAGCTCTGTTTGGTGCCCATACTATATTGTTGCATCAGAAAGGATAGAAAGGATTCAAAGAAAGTTCGCTAGATATGCTATTTATAAATTAAACTGGCCTATAGAGATGCCTGCCTATAATGCTAGGTGTTTATTAATTGGACTAGTGTCTCTTGAGAAAAGACGTAAATACTTTTCCAGTATGTTTATCCGTGATCTTTTAACCTATCATATTAAATGCCCTCCGTTACTTCAACTTATTAATTTGCATTCTCCATCTAGAATGTTGCGTGAACAGTTATTATTCTACGAGCAGCTTCATCGCTCTACCTATAGTCGTAATGAACCATTATCGCGTTGCATCAGAGAAGCTAATTCAATTTGTTCTGAAGTAGACTTTTTCGGTAATTGTGCGCGTAACACTTTCAAATCTAGAATTCTTTGTTTGCTTGCCAATCAAACAGTATAAGCTATTTTTCATTAACTTTTTATATGTATTTATTTTTTGTTTTATTCTTTACTGATAGTAAGCTTTTGTTTATATTAATTAAAAAAGTTAATGTACATATTTAGTTGTATTATCATTTTAATTATACTTATAGTCTATAAGAGATATATGTACTCTGATTGATGAATAAATGAAATGAATTGAAATGAAATGAAATGAGTCTAATGACCACAGTGAAAGGTATTGATTTAACGCCATTTACCCGAACACAGTTTCTACAGGGAACCATCAATCTCACACTCCTGCAAAACATTCCAGAGTTTGCCTCGAGGAACCCTATCATATGCTTTTTCCAAATCCACAAAACAAGTGTGGGCAGGTTTAGCATACTTCCAGACCTTCTCAAAAACTATTCTGTGGGTGAATACTTGCTGAATAAGTGGGGTCTATCGTAGGGTTTGATAACTATCTATTACTTTAGCTTTTTTATAATTCCGTCTATATGTTGCTGTTGCATTATTTCATAAAGATGTTGGTTTGATATATGATTTCACTAGCGGTATTGATGGATTGTCAATCAGATCAAATTTTGGATACTTTATCTGCGGCCCACCAGGCTTTCCTACATTATGTCGTTTAATTTTAGAAAATGCACTACAAGTCCATAATTCACTCATTCGCTCTACAGTACGTCACTTACAACTCTCAGAAATAATACTGGTCCTAGTATAGAGCCCTGTCAAACTATAAAATTCGTCGGAGACGAAGTCACTAGCGAAGTCAACAAAGGATGGATCCACCTGGATACGAGCGTCAATGCTAGGACGCTGTGGCCAGCCTTCGATTTCAGAAAAACACTTTCTCTAGTAAGGCTTTGTCAAAACAGTAGGCAGATCATCTCTGGCATAATAACGGGTCACTGTGCCATTGAAGTTGATGCGGAGCGTATAGGTGTATCTCACAACGGCTTCTGCAGGAGCTGCAGGGACGGGAAACAAATTGAACCTGTCCATCACCTAATTTGCAAATGCCCTGCCATTGCTGACAGAAAAATGAGGACTCTTGGTAGTTACTTCTTCACTGAGTTGGAGGATCTGCATCGCATTGAGCTAAACGGCCTCCTGAGATTTACATCCCTATTTCCTATTTAGGTGGTTCTAATTCAGCGGTTCTCCTTCCCGAGTTGAGATCCATATTACTGTCTAGATGGGTATAAATTCAGCAGATTTTCCTTTAGATTCGCAGGGTTAAAACGAAATAGGTACAATGGACCCTTGCTGGTTTAAATGAGCAGTGACTCATGTCACAAGGCATCCATATACCTAGCCTAACTTATAGAGCCCTGGTGGACATTGCTTCAAACGTCAAATTTCTGTGACAGCATACTTCTATACAACAAGTTCGTTTATCGAAGATTGGTGTCAAGGCCAATAGCGAATTTAGCCTCGATCCGGATAGTCATAATATGCTCGCTAATGTGTCGGAAGCTTAAGACTTCTTGCCTAAGTCTGCCACGTATGACAAATCCGCATCCGAATAAGCGTTGCGTGTTGCCTCTATCTGTAGCAATCACCGTAGTAGATGTCGCAGTTTTTCATCCTCTTTTTGCTAGGCTCATCCCATCGCACTTCCTGGATGGCGGTAATATCTGCTTTATAGCAGTCTAGGGCTTCTGCTAGTTATCCGGCTGCACGTGGTCTCTAAAGGGACAGAACATTGCACGTATAGATCCGAAGGTCTTTGTCCTTATTTCGTTTGCTGGGGTCGTCATTAGTTGAGTCATCCTTATCCGAGGCTTTTGGTTGTTTCGGAACCATTGGCTTTTTACGTGGTAGGGAAATTACTCCGACCGCACAACCCCCAACCTGGAGGGCCAGTTCCTTAATTATTCCCCTAGGACGAGGTGCCGGGTACACCGGTGCCAGTAGTCCACTACGGGAGTATGAGCGCTGCCGTTGGCTCATTAAGGGCTCCTCTGCCACCATTTCTATTCCAATGTCCTGACCAGCATTGGAAATTCCTTACCAACCTGTGATCCGAATACGTCGAAGCAGCTCGCGCAAGATATTCACTAAGTTCAACTTAACTGGAACTAAAAACCCCACCGTTGACTCCGTCTAGGGAATTCGTCCACTGCCGCCTGAAACAGGAAGAAGTGCTCTAGTGAGAAAGCACTCTTTCCTCCCTCTCTCATTTGCTGCCGCCAAGAATCCGCCAAACGGGGTTGGCTACCCATTTCTTGGATTAATGTACTAGGCACCCGGCTGTCATCGCGTGAAGGTTGAGAGTAGGAGTTGGTAGGCCTCAGCTGGGTGAAAACGCTTGTGTTTTCATATGATCGCATGAACTACCGTTTGACCAGCCAATGTCAATGTCAAAGCTAAGAGGCTATTATACGCGCGTAAGCTTGATCCATCAACTTTCAAGAGAAATCTGTGGAAGGATTTGCGACAAATAGGTGTAGACAAAGTACAGCTTAAACCCTCAGGTGATATCGACTGCGACGTTTTTAATGCCCTCTTTACTTCGTGTTCATCTTCGATCTAGTAATCCGTAGATTCATGTTTTGAAGACTTAAATAATTCCGCTAATATTGAGGGAAGATTGCACCTCCGTAGACTATCTGATGCAGATTTTGTCGATGCTTTGTTGTCAGTACAGTCAAATGTAGTTGGTCTCGATGGAATAAACGCTAAATTCATTAAATTGTCACTTTCGGTTATATTTCTGTATACCTATCACACACATTTTTAACATTATTCTGACAACTTCAGTGTTTCCAACAGAATGTAACAAAGCGTAAGTAGTTCTCGTTCCCAAGAAACCGAACTGCAATCTGTTAGAATATAGACCAAAAGCAATACTGCCTCTCCTGTCTAATGTTTTTGAAAAAGCGCCCCTTGCCCAAATACAAAAACATCTCTATGATAAGAACCTCATGAGCTCTAGACAGTCAGGTTTCCGGTCAAATCGCAGTTGAACGACGGCTCTGCTATTTATTGTCGATGAGAACAGGTAAGGCTTGGACTAACTTTTTTTAACACTTTTTGACTTATCCAAGGCCTTCGACATCGTAAATCACTCATTTTTATGTGCGAAACAGAATCACTCAGAATTTTAAGATAATTCAACATACAAATTCATATGTAGATGTCCTTTATTACTGTAAACACAATCAAGGATTGGTATAATCCAAATAGTTCCACTCAAAGACCAAATCCAAATGCCAGTTCGTAAATCATCCCATTTCGCATTCAAACAATCACCACCGATTGCGAAATAGTAACAAGTAATCCAATCTTACCTAATCCTCGACCTTTATCCAATTCTCCCCACAAGCAATTTCACGTAGATACACCTCTGTAAAAACAACTGAAATAAAAACGAAAAACCCCTCAATAACAGTCGACAAACAATTTGTCATTATCGTTGCCAAATGGACCTCATTAAGTTCCTCCACCAGAGACAGCAGCTAGCTCCCAGGCAGCCACTCGGCGGAATATTGATTATGGCAAAAAAAAAAAATGAATAAAATAAAACCCAAACACCCTCGAAGTCGGCCAGCCCATCAATCTTCGCCTGGTAATAATAATTTCCACATAAAAGTTGGTAAATTAGCCGGTACACACACATGCTCGTACATTCGGCGCATAAGTCCGAAAGAAACACACTTAACTCTTGACCCGTAATTAACCTCTTTCTCCCCAAGACAACATCATATTGTTTTGTTGCGCCACATAATTTGCCTTTTTTGACGCACGTCGTCAGTCGTAGTTGGTACATGTATCTCTGTCTGGGGAAAGGATTTTCCTCCTGACAGCTCTAACACTCACTCAAAATGACCGATTGCTTCTTCAATCTTCAGGATGAGAGAGCGGCGCGCAGAGGTACCAAGACAGACTGGGAGGGTGGAACCGTAACTTTTTATCATCTCATAAATCAAATTGACCGCACGTAGCGGGAGAAATCAAAGTTAGACGAACGATTCATCTAGATACTCGTCCAGGGTCTACTATAGTTCGAATGAACCCTCCTCGTTCTGATTCTGGTGGAATGTCGTCGATTGCCGCCGTCTTTATCTCTTTTTCATCCCATTCGACCGTGTGTGTATTTTTTTTTTTTACGTCTTAATTGGATGTCATGACAATTGTATCCGTATCTACCAGACAATCCAATCTGTTCTTCATTCTCATTTTCTGCTCATTTTCGGGATTCCTGTTTCAGATTCTTTCGAATGAACGAAGAGGGATTAGAATTCCGTGGGTGTGCCCAAAAGAATGTCTCATATCGACTGTGACTACACATACATAAAGGGCACGACGAGATGACCGGAACGTGAAAGATATTTGTATCTTTGTGTATCTTTCGTGTTCGGTTCGTGCACTTTGTGATATTTTTACAAATAATTAATGAGATACTCAAAGTATCTATCCCCCTTCGAGGATACTTTGTTAGGATTTATGTTATTAGCGCCGCAGATAATGTGAATCTGTTGGGCTTTTAAGGGGAAAACGCTGTCGTCGTCTTATTCCAAGAATAGGAGATTTGTAGTTTTCGGCAGGCCATAGATACTCAGTGGAACGTGATGATTTCTTGGAAGGTGCATTACTGTGTTGATGACACCACTTTGAAGTGAATTATGGAAGTCTGATTTGTGTTTGTTCTTGGGAATGCCAGACGATGTGGGGAGCCGCCAATGTCAAGGTTGAAATTGATCGTAAATCCAAGGATTATGTCGTTTATAGATTTGTTGATGGGACCAGCTTTATGATGCTTTTTACAGTTAGAGACGAATTTTAATTGCTTCTGTTTTGTAAAGATTCCACAGAGTCAGAGTATTTATGACATTCGAGGGCTATCGTTAATTCCGAGAACAAGATGTGTACGCGTGTATCTTTTTTTAATCGAGACGATAGCTATAATTTTTGTTTTAATTTTATGGAGACAGTTTTAGGTTTGGACAGAGCAGTCCCGTTGGGAATGACTTGTTGATGAAAGATGAACCAATAGGGCGTGTTTATTCCGTCTCCGGGGATGGTCGTTGTTTTATTTTATCTTAAGATACTTTGGGTGTAGCAAGTTTGATTTAAACTGAATTACGTTAGGGAAGAATCGAAAAATACTGTGGATTTCTTGGTCGTAAATAATGTTGGGACATAAACAGGTCATATCCTGTTTAGTTTATGTATATTTGTTTTATTTCAGATTTCTTTCAACCAATTTACAATTTAAAAAAAAATTAACAAAAACGTTAAAGCAATGGACTGAGTCGTCTGACAGATTGACAACAATATGCATACACATTATAAATTGTGAACCAAACTATATTTATAAATGCAGATTTGAAGATTAGGATAATAAGAAATTTTCCTTGATAATTTGTTCCCGATATCTTAGCACTATTTTCAAATATTTAAAAAGCTCTTCCCAGTTCTCAGCGTTTTAAGTCCTGTGCATTCCTTCTTCTTCGATTCTGTTACATCCTCACACAAATCGCCTTTTTTCCGCTAAGAAGGGGCATCGCCAAGAAATGCATCGCATCCTCGTTTGCTCTCATACTACTTACTTACTTAGGTGGCGCTACAGTTCGGGATGAACCTGGGCTTCAACCAACAAGCGTCTCCATTTAGCTCGGTCTTTAGCTTATTGCCTCCAGTTGCGCACTCCAAGTTGGTCGAGGTCTCCTCGAACTTGTGCGCGCCACCTACGGCGAGGAGGTCCTGTTCTGCGTCGTTCCTCCGGGTTAGATTCGAAGACTCTGCGGGCCGGAGCGTTGGTGTCCATTCGATCTACATGTCCTAATCATCTCACATGTCCAATACGCAGTTTTTAGACTAGGTCGATGTCGCTGTACAGCTCGTATAGTTCTTGATTGAATCTTCTCCTCCAGAACCCATCAACGCAAGCGGGACCGAAAATCTTACGAAGAATTTTTCTCTCGAAGCGACCAAGGATATCCTCATCCTCTTTTAATAAAGACCATGTTTCACCGCCGTAAAGCAGGACTGGGATGATCAGGGTCTTATACAGAGTCTCTTTAGTTGTTCGAGATAGCGGCTTACTGTTGAATTGCCTTATAAGCCCAAAAAAAACAGCGATTGGCAAGAGTTATTCTTCGCTTGATTTCTGCGCTGATCTTGTTTTTTGAGTTTATAGTAGAGCCAAGGTAGACATAGTCCCTTACTACCTCGAAGTTATAGCTGCCCACTGTGACGTCGCTTCAAACCACTCCGACATAGTTTTTTCCATCCCAAACTGTTTTACGTGAATCTGTATACATATTCTTAAGGATTTTTAGAACTTTTGTTAACATTCCGTTCATCGAGAGTTTGTAAAACAATGCTCTACGATCTATCGAATCAAACGCGGCTCTAAAGTCGACAAAGAATATGTACAGTTTCTTATTTTGTCTCAGAAAGTATTGAGCAATCTTGGTTAGTGTGAAAATGTTATCGACTGTTGAATATCCCTTGTGAAAACCTGACTGATATTCGCTCAATATTTTGTTTCTATCGATCCATGCAGTTATGCGATTCAAAAGCATAGAGGAGAATATTTTCGCTATTGAATTCATAAAGGAGATTCCTCTATAGTTGTTTTGTATGTTAACATCACCATTTTTGTAAATGGGGAAGATAATAGCATCTTTAAATGCCTGTGGTACATCTCCAGTTTCAAAGATGTAATTGAAGTAATTAAGCAGCCGCTTTAAGAAATCTAATCTTTTAGTAGAATTCCTTTGAGATGCGATCAGGTCCTGGGGCTTTTTTGTTCAGAGCGCTGTATAAAGCTAGCTGGAGCTGATTTATTGACATTTTCTGATCTAACAATTCATCCAGTATTAGAGGTTCAGCATAGTGGAAAAAATGCAATGTTGAGCTCGGATGAAGTAAAGACTTAAAATTCTCAGCCAGTTTGGAAGCATTTAAGTGGATTCCACATAGCAGGTCTGATCCTTTTAATTGTTTTAATTTCTCCCAAAACCGTTTACTCGATTTGGCACTTGATAATTGGAGTGCTAATGATCGAAGGTACTCTTTGCGTTTATTCCTGCACAACGTTTTGTAATGGTTACTTACTTACTTAGATGGCGCTACGGTCCGGGGAGGACCTGGGCCTCAACCAACAAAACTCTCCAGCTAGCACCATTACGAGCCAGCTGCCTCCAGTTTCGCACGCCAAGTTGGTTGAGGTCCTCCTCCACTTGTTTGCGCCACCTACCGCGAGGTCGTCCTCTACTGCGCCGTCCATCCGGGGTGGATTCGAAAACTTTCTTAGCGGGAACGTTGGGCTCCATCCGCTCTAAATGACCCAGCCATCCTAGTGGCAAGAGTAATTCTACATATGATCTACCCACTGATGTCATTTGCGGAGTTCACCATAGAGCCTAGGTAGACAAAATCCTTTACTACCTCAAAATTATATCCGTCTATTGTAGCGCTCTGTCCAAAACGCCGATGTTGGGTGTCCTTTTTTGTAGGCAGCATATATTTTGTTTTACTTTCATTGACCTCTAGACCCATCTTTGCTGCCTCGATCTCAATACTCGTAAATGCCCCATTGACGACCCGCTGAGTTCTTCCGATTATGTCAATGTCATCGGCATAAGCGAGTAGTTGTACAGACTTGTAAAAGATTGTAGCTCCGGTGTTGGCTTGTGAGTTTCGTACAATTCTCTCAAGTACTATGTTAAAGAAATCGCATGATAGCACGTCACCTTGTCTAAGACCTTTCCTGACATCGAATGGTTCGGTGATGTTCTTACCGACTTTGATGGAGCAGCGAGAGTTCTCCATCGTAATTCTGCACAAACGGACGAGCTTGGCAGGGATGCCAAGACTAGACATGGCTCTGTATAACTCGTCTCTATACACGCTATCATAGGAAACTTTGAAATCGATGAAGAGGTGGTGCATATCGATTTTATATTCATGAGTTTTTTCCAAGATCTGCCGTAGTGTGAATATTTGGTCAATGGTGGACTTTCCCGGCCTGAAACCGCACTGATAAGGACCTGTCAGATTGTTGGCGATCGGTTTTAGGCATTCACATAATACGGCAGACAGGATCTTATATGCGATGTTGAGGAGACTTATACCTCTGTAGTTGCCGCAGTTCAGCTGAGGTTCCATTCATCGGGCATACTTTCGTCCGACCAGATTTTACAGATGAGCTGGTGCATGCTCCTTACCAACTCATCTCCTCCTGCCTTGAAAAGTTCAGCGGCAAGGCCGTCGGCTCCAGCAGCTTTGTTGGATTTGAGTTTAGATATCGCTTTCCTCACTTCATTCTGATCGGGTTGACGGGAATCTTGACTGCCATCGTCACTGTTGAATGGCTCATTCTGCCTGACAGTGGAATATTGGTCATCATCGCCGTTTAACAGTCTGCAGAAGTGTTCCTTCCATATCCTCAGCACCGACTGCGATTCTACTACTATGTTACCATTTTCGTCCCTGCAGGCGTCTGTTCTGGCTTTGAAAGCCTGGCATGTTCTTTTTACCCTTTGGTAAAATTTTCGAACATTATTCCTGCAATAAAGTCTCTCAATCTCCTCGATCGAGGGCTTCTCATGCTCCTTTTTCTTCTTTTTGAGAAGTCGATGTTCCTCTTTTCTCCTGCGCACGTAGAGCTCGTACGCAGCTCTAGCCCTTCTATGCAGCGCCGTTTTGTACGCCTCTTGTTTAGCTACATGTGCTTGTCGGCATTCCTCATCAAACCAGGGGTTTCGTTGTGGTGGCCGAGAGAAACCCAGTACATCAGAGGCGGCATCTCTGATGGCTTGTTGGCAACGCTGCCACTGGTCTTCCGCATTTGCTGCTGGCGGCATAGGACTTGGATTGAGATTAAAAGAAACTCGATCGGCAAAGGTTCTGGCGGTCTCTTGCGATTGTAGCTTTTCGACATCAAATTTCCTCACAGTATTTCGTTGATTTTGCTCCGTTCTGGATATCCGTACCTTGGCTACAACTACGTAGTGATCCGAGTCCACGTTGGCTCCTCGGAAAGTCCGGACACCCAGAATACTGGAAGAGTGCCTTGCGTCGATCGCAATGTGATCGATTTGGTTGACAGTTTTTCGATCAAAGGAGAGCCATGTTCCTTTGTGAATGTCGAGACGTGGAAACCGCGTACTAGCTACGACCGAGTTTCGTCCCGCCGCAAAGTCGATTAGCCTGAGTCCGTTGTCGGATGTGATTTTGTGCAGGCTGTGCTTTCCGACCACGCTACTAAAGACGTCCTCTCTTCCTAACTTTGCGTTAAAATCATCTAGAATAATTTTAACATCGTGGCTAGGGCTTGCCCGTCTTGTCCAAGAGCTGGTAGAAGTCATCCTTGGTCTCGTCGTCCACCTTCTCGTGAGAGGCGTGAACGCATATTAGGCTAATTTTGGCAAATTTAGCCTTGATACGGATAGTCATGAGGCGCTCGTTCACATGCCGGAAACTCAAGACTTCTTGCCTAAGTCTGCCTCCAATGACAAATCCGCACCCGAATAGACACTGTCCTTGTTGTCTGTAGCAATCGCCGTAGTAGATGTCGCAGTTTTTCATCCTCCTTTGGCCCGGCCCATCCCATCGCACCTCTTGGATGGCGGTAATGTCTGCTTTGAAGCACTCTAGGGCCTCCGAAAGTTGTTCGGCTGCACGTGGTTTTTAACTATATACGTATATATTATGTACATTGCGTACGTTATAGTTTAGTTAGTTAAGTTTAAGAATTGTGTTTTTGTTTTCATATAGTAGGAGTTTTACAAAAATAGTTCACAATATTATACGTAGACTTGTCAATTGCCGTCAGCCGAAGAGAGAGATAATTATTTTAATACGCACATATGTAGATAGGATAAAACGCTTTACAAAAAGGCTTCATTAAGTATTTGCTGTCGCTATATCGAAGTGATTTTCAGGTAGCTATACAGGATATTCCAATCCTGACCATTCAGGATTAAGATGACTTCATTTTCCGCGAGTGTGCCTTTTGCCCAGTGAGCTTGTCTTATTGTTTCACATTTGGCCTTGCAGGTTATTGTGATTTTATCCAAGCCGATACGGGCGTGAAAGTAGTTTTTCTCCTTGAGGTCATGGTCTAGCATTCGATAAGTACGAGGGTGGTCTAAAAAGTTTCTGACCTAGGTTAGGTTAGGTAAGGTTGGGCGGAAGTGCACCTAAGTGCTTATCACGATGGCCATTCGGTCCATTGTGTTTCCCTTTGTAGTGTGAAACTATACTGTACTTCAATAATTATTTTGCGGTCGATTTCATTGTGAACCAGCCTGTGCTCTTTATGAAGCCTATCATGTTCCTTAGTGGGACTTGTATGAGATCCCCAAGTTGGTCAAAAAAACTGTTTCTCATATGATGGAGACGGCGGTTTGATGATTTGGGCAATCGCATAGCAGGTGTTTGATGGTTTCTGTCTCCTCTATATCTTGACAGCTCCTGCAGTGGTCGGGTGTGTTGACGCCCAATCTAGCAGCTTCTGGCGGACCATGCGGAGTTAATCAGTTCTCTTGCTGTTAGGTCTATTCTCATTTTCAGTTCACCAATTGGAGTTTTTACTGACATCCATGTGTGTTGAAAATACAATGCTGATCGCATTTTAACTAATTCATCTGCTGTCTCGTTTCCTTTTATATTACTATGTCCGGGAACCCAGCAGAGAGTTACGTCATGGGTGTTGCATATTCTGTTCAACGTGTGACGGCATCGGTAAACTATTTGTGATCTGACTTCCTGGATGTCTAGTGGTTTGATTGTCGCTTGGCTATCCACGAAAATATTAATCTTGGAAGGTTTTAAGTTTTTGCTATGTGTGTGCAGCCCTGTCAACGGCGAAGACCTCAGCTTGAAAGATGCTACAGTCATCCAAGAGTTTGTATGAATCGTTGATTTCAAGTGACTCACAGAAAACTCCAGATATCCATTTCCGATATCCATTTTAGACCCGTCAGTGTAGAGTTGAATATGCTGTGCATTAGTTAATGTGTTGGAGTCTCACTCTTGTCTTTCAGGAATAAAAGTGGAGTAGTTCTTGTCGAAATCTGTAAAGGGTATGACATAATCTGTTGCTCTGTTGAGATCGGTTATACTGTACCATGCGCCCGATTGTTTGAGCGAATCGCACTTTTGGCAGCTGTGCATCGTATGTACTCATCTAGGAGAGGGATATTTAGCACAATCTCTAAACTCGCTTGTAGTGTTGATCTCTGTGCTCCTGTTACGCTTATGCATGCTAATCTTTGTACCTTTGTGAGTGTTTGAAGATAGCTGGTTTTGTCTGTTGTGTTCCAAAATACAATAATTGTGTAGGTAAGGATAGGTCTGACAATCGCTATGTACATCCAGTAAATCATGGGCGGACGCAGACCCCATTATTTACCAAAGGTTTTCGTGCCTGCATAGAATGCGCAAAGCGCTTTCTTCATTCTTTCTTCCGTGTTCTTTTTCCAAGTGAGCTTCGAATCAAGAATGGTTCCGTGATATTTAGCTATTGTGGAGAGATTCAGAGGAATCCCACTCAGCTTAGAGTGATCAAATTCCTTTATTTTTCTTCTTTTGGTAAACAGAACCACCTTAGTTTTAGTCGGATTTATACTAAGACCGTTTTTTTCTGCCCAGGAGGACAATTCTTTTAGCGCAGATTCCATGAGGTTGCTGATTGTAGGTAAGTATCTCCCGCTGGTCATAATAGCTATGTCATCTGCGTATGCAACTGCTTTTACTCCTTTGGTTTGAAGAATCTTCAGAATTTTGTTGACGGCAAGGACCCAGAGCAAAGGAGTAACTACTCCTCCTTACGGGGTTCCTCTTGTAACTGTTTTCTTTACGATGCTCTCACTAATTCAGAGTTGATTATTCTGATCTTAAACATTTCGTTCTAGTTCAACTAGTGGCGCGTTAATCGATGTCGTGTTTAATTCTGACCTAACAAAGATATGAGACAGTTTTCCGTTTTTAGTATACACACTTCTCCCACCGATGCTCCCATTCCCATCTCTTTAACCCGCCCAAATAGTACTCGGCTCTTTTCTCTGCAAAATAATCTTTCTATGAGAGACTGCAAACTTACCTACCCTCGTACAAAAACTTTTTTAAATGGACACATAAATACTTCACAACAGTCTTTGACTAGACGCGAAGACCATTCGAAGATTTTGGAAATTTATACTGCGCAAGATAAAGTTTCGACTTTTAAAGAACACCAGTAGGTATTAAAAGAAATTCGAATAATTCCATGAATATGGTTGTTTGATTTCACTGAGTCAGTTCATCAAACATACATAAAACTGCCTACCCACATGACTATGTCGTCCAACTCTCACTGTTGAATACCAAGTTAGCCTTCAAAACAAATAATTCATTACAACATCGTGGATCGTAAAAATCAATCCCAAAATAATTCCTGTCCCCTCCTTCTCTAATCAAAAACAAAAACCCAGACAAAAGGCCCTTCAACAGAGAGAACAGCGCCATAAATCCATTAAGACGAAGGCCACCAAAGCCCAGCATCAACCAGTACATGATCGAAATTTTACTATCGTCTCGGAACACACAATTCTAAAAAAAAAAAAAAAACTTTTTTTAATGAGCCTACACTCTCCCGATTAAGTTTATGCGCTTAATAACAAATTTTGCCAATAAAAACCCAATCAAGCGACCATCATCATCACACGCCGTAGGGGGCGGCCTTCAATACCGTTTCCATTAGCTTTCCTCAAATTTTTATTACGACAACGACGACGGCGTCGCCGGAGAAAGTGATTCGTTCCAAATTTTACCAAGACACCCTCGCACACACAACCCTAATGCGATAGGTGTTGCCAATGAATTAAAAATCAATAAAAAAAAAATAAGTACGCGGGGTGTGCGCTGGAATTTATGAGCACTCTCATCATAATCAACATCACCGAGCACCGAAAGCCTGCCAAAGTGGGATGAGATTCCCAGAAATAACCCGACATCCCGCAAAGACAACGAAGAAGAAGAACAAAAACCCATTAGGACCGGTGCTAGGATTGTCATCCATGCGTATGTATACTTGGTGTGTGATTGGGCATATTTTGGAAGAGGGTCTCCTTCGTCTGGCTGACTGAATCTAACCCGAAACATGCCATTAGACTGTGTAAAGTGTAAAGTGTAAATGAAAGGAGCGATTGAAGGGCCTTAATGAGCAGTCGTTGTCATCGTCGTCGTCGTCGTAGACGTAGACGTTTTCTCGTTGTCCAAATTTAGAATTAATTGCTGGAGACGATGGAGCTAGAGAGCGAAGCACGCTTTTTGGCAGCCACTGGTGCATATGGTGGTGATATTTTATCACCATCTACAGCGGCAGCATCATCCTCATCATAGTTGGCGTCTTTGGTTTGGGGGAGGAGGTGTGAGGTATGGAAGTGTCGGCATAAAAGTGGAGAGGCGACACAAGTAGATGCTACTGCTGCATGTTGTTATGAGGACTTCAAAAGGATTGACAACTTCCGTTCAGTTGAGTGAAGAACAAGTCTTACGCTACTTTGCGGTTGCAATGAGATTTCTTCTCCATGACGGGACAAGGAGTGTGCATACCAAAACGTTAGCGAGGCAAATGTGATGTCTTGAGCAGGATGTGTGTTATTCGTCTGCATTCGCATATTTATCGTTTGTGCGACAAATTTATGCGAAGGTGACAGTGACAGATGCGTCGCACAATTAGATGGTGCATGACCTTTTGATGTGTGCTGGATCTGAAATGGAGCCAGATCGGGTGGGAATGTTAGTTTTAAAGGATGACTAAGTGAGAATTTATTGCGGATAAATAGAGGTGTCTGGCTTCGTAAAAATCTGCTCTTTCAAGGAGAATTTAGCATGACGAACGAAGTGTTATCTATGTTCATATATGCCCCAAACATAGACCGAGAGTTTATGCATGGGAACACAGAGGGACGTTTTGAAGTTCACGGAATGGGTAGGTAGGTCATAAGTGAGGGTAGGTCAAAAGTGAGACGTAAGAAGTTCAGTGACTCAATATTAGTATAAATAGCAAGCTTTATTTTAATCGAGCCATTATTTTTCGAACTATGGTTGGCAAAGCAATCAGGAAGAAGTTGTAGAATATGGAGAAAATCGAGTACATTCTCGCAAGTTTTTGAAACTTGGGTTCACCATTATGAGCCTGAGACCAAACAAGACCCAATGCACAAGGCGCACCACCACCCAAGAAGTTTGAGGTGTGCTGCTGTGTGCTACAGTGTTTCATAAAACATACCAATTTCGGCCATTTACGGCTTCGCAATGATGGGGGCATTGTCCATAATATTTTTCAAAGCTTTTGGCTGAAGCGCTGGAATCTGTGTCTATGTTGGTCTTGAGCTCGGACTTGATCACATACACGCGCTCTTTAAGGTGAGCCTAAATGAAATCGTCGGCTGCCGTCATATCTAGTGAGAGCTGTGGCCAACATAAAAATCCAGTCTCCAAAAATTTATCTCAACAGTACCACTGCGACTGGACAGTATGAGCAGCGGCTTTATCCCGCTGAAACCATATCTCAAGCCTACAATACTAGAACGTAACAAATGTTTAATCGTGAACCGATTCCGCGACTGAACTTTCATTTTCTTTTTTTCGAATACTCAGTGATCCGCTCAGATGTAGCGCCCCACCATACCGTATATCTAACGAGGTGTAATCAGCTTAAGGGCATGATTCAGACGACCAGCTAAACGAATAATCCAACCGCTGTGTCAGAGGGCGATATTCTTACGTTAAAATCGTGACGATATGCGCTTTGCGTTATTATAATTGATCGCTGGTTTAAATATTAAAATTTCATTATTCTTGTTCTCTCTGCAGTTGCGCAGCTCTTACTTACTTACTTAGGTGGCGCTACAGTTCGGGGTGAACCTGGGCCTCAACCAACAAGCCTCTCCATTTAGCTCGGTCTTTAGTTATTGCCTCCAGTTGCGCACTCCAAGTTGGTCGAGGTCCCCTTGAACTTGTGCGAGCCACCTATGGCAAGGAGGTCATTTACTGCGTCGTCCCTCGGGGCTAGATTCGAAGACTCTGTGGGCCGGAGTATTGGTGTCCATTCGCTCTACATGTCCTAGCCATCTCAGACGTCCAATACGCAGTTTTTTGACTAGGTCGATGTCGATGTACAGCTCGTATAGTTCGTGATTGAATCTTCTCCTCCAAAACCCGTCAACGCAAACGGGACCGAAAATCTTACGAAACATTTTTCTCTCGAAGCGACCGACCAAGGATATCTTCATCCTCTTTTAATAAAGTCCATGTTTTGGCGCCGTAAAGCATGACTGGGATCAGAGTCTTATACAGAGTCTCCTTAGTTGTTCGAGATAGGGCTTTACGGTTGAATTGCCTTATAAGCCAAAAAACAGCGATTGGCAAAAGTTATTCTTCGCTGATCTTGTTTTTCAAGTTTTAGCAGAGCCAAGGTAGACAAAGTCGCTTACTACCTCGAAGTTATAGCTGCCCACGGTGACGTTCTGTCCAATTCGTCAGTGTTGGCTGTCTCGCTTCTTGTTCACAGCATATACTTGGTTTTTCCCTCGTTCATCGCTAAACCCATTTTGGCCGCTTCCGCCTCAATGCTTGCAAACGCACCGGTGACAGCCCGCTGAGCTTTTCCGATAATGTCTATATCGTCGGCGTATGCAAGCAGTTGTACAGACTTGTAAAAGATTGTGCATCCGGTGTTGGCTTGTGAGTTCCGCACAATCCGTTCAAGTACAATATTAAAGAAGTCACATGACAGCGCGTCACCTTATTTAAAAGCATCAAAGGACATCAAAGGTCTCGGTGAGGTCACTACCGACCTTGATGGAGCAGCGAGCGTTCTCCATCATCATCCTGCACAGACGGACAAGTTTGGCAGGGATGTCAAAACTAGACATATATATATGTCTATAAAGCTCTTCTCTATAAATGCTGTTATAGGCGGCCTTGAAATCGATGAAGAGATGGTGAGTATCGATTCGGAAATCTTTTGTTTTCCCCAGGATCTGCCGAAGTGTGAAGATTTGATCGCTGGTGGACTTTCCTGGCCTGAACCGCACTGATACTGTCCAATCAGGCTGTTGATGAAAGGTTTCAGGCATTCACACAATATGGCAGAAAAGATCTTGTATGCGATGTTGAGGAGACTTATGCCTCTATAATTGGCGCAGTTGAGGGGGTTTCCTTTCCTGTGGATCGGTCAAACGATGCTGAGGTTCTATTCATCAGGCATACACTCGTCTGACCAAATCATAGAGATAAGTTGGTGTATGCCATCTACCAATTCAGCCCCAGCTGCCTTGAAAAGTTCGGCCGGTAAGCCGTCAGATCCAGCGGCCTTGTTAGGTGTCAGCTTGGATATTGCTTCCCTCACTTCGCTTTGGTCAGGTGGAAATTTTCTGCTGCCATCATCTGTGTTGAATGGTTCATTCTGCCTGACAGCGGGATGTTTGTCTTCGTCGCCGTTATACAGTCTGCAGAAGTATTTTTTTCATATTCTCAGCACCGACTGTGATTCTACTACGAGGTTTCCATTTTCATCTCTAAAGGTTTCTGTATGGGTATTGCTTCTCTGACGCGTTCTTTTTACCTTTTGGTAAAACTTACGTGCATTGTTCCTGGAGTATAAACTCTCGGTATTCTCAAACGCGCGCCTCTCATGCTTTTTCTTCATCTTTTGGAGAAGCCGATGTTCTTCCCGGCTCCTTTGCTCGTAGAGCTCATAAGCAGCTCTCGTCTTCCTTTGCAGCGCCGCTTTGTATACCTCTTGTTTTGCTGCATGCACTCGCCGGCATTCTTCGTCAAACCAGGGGTTTCGCGGTGGTGGGCTAGAGAGACCCAGCACATCAGTCGCGGCGTTTCTGATGGCATGTTGGCAACGTTGCCACTGGTTTTCGGCACTTGATGTTTGCGATTGTGTCCTTTCGACGTTAAATTTTCTCACAGTGTGCAACTCTACAAATTATTTTTCTCCGGATGTTATTCATACAATCTATTAAATAGAATTAAAAAAAAATGTATGTAAATAAAAATGTTATTAAAAGTTTACACCCCATTGTGACTTATGGCCCCACCCTGTATAATACTATACTCAGATGTAGTCCTTTCCCGAATGTATGTATAGGTAGAAATACAAGAAATACTTAGTGGAACATTTTGGATGTGATGTTAGATTCTTACAGAAATTGGGTTAAGTTAGGTTAGGTTGGGTAGGGTTATGACGTTACCATGAGATACTAAGCACCAAGATGGGACCATCGCGATTCCTATGGAACCTTCACGGCAAAAGCACCTAAACCAATTCACCCATAAAGTATCATAAGACAAAATTGACCTCCGAAAAGTCCGCTTTATAACAAACTGTCGTTAGATAGAATATCTTCAAACAAATTGTCGATAGACACACTGTCGTTAGACAAATGACTTTAGCCAAAGTGTATTTACACAAATTTCGTTAGACAAATTGTTACAAGACAAACTGCCGTTAAAGAAATTGTGTATAGACAAATTGTCATTAGACACATTGACGTTAAGGTAGGTTAGGTAGATGGGCGCGTTGTGACAGAGTCACTGCTCACTCAGACCAACAGTACGGGTCCATTGTGCCCAATCATTTAAACCTGGAAGCGATGTAAAGAAAGTCCGTTGTTAGAATGACTAAATTTTACCAGGGAGGTTGATCTCTTCTTGTCGTAGGCCGGCCATAGCGCCCTGGCCATTGCACATGTTTCCAGATGAACCCAGCGTCTGTATGCTCGACCGGCGGCTTCGTCCTTTATTTTTTTCCGTAAGGAACCGATTGGGACGATAAGTGGGAACCGATCCACGATAAGTGCAGCGCCGACCCTTTTCTAGCACACACGTCAGCCCTTTCGTTATCTTCGAGAACCATATGCCCTGGTACCCAACAGAGGGTCACCGTTTTTTCCTCTAGATATCTCGTTTACAAGCCTCGAGCTAATTACAGCAGAGTCCACAGCCTTAACGGCTCCCGTGCCAATGTCCATCTTGGAACCGTCAGTGTAGAAAACCAACTTCTTTTTCTTCATGGTTCTTCGGTTCTTCCAGTATATTTTGTTAGGAATTCTTGTAGTAAATATTCTTTCAAATGCTAGCATCGGGTTCATGTGATCAGTTTCCGTGAATCCACTGGTAGTCCCCCATCGGGACAAAATGGAGGCATGGCCGTAAAGGCTCGATGACCACAAGCGGCCTTCTCTCAGTCTTACAGTGGTTTCAGCCGCCAGACTGCTGCAGTATATGTCAAGCGGACTGAAACTAAGCATAGTTCCCATTGCCGCTGTTGGTGTTGTTCTCATTGATCCCATGACTCCGATGCCCGCCCCTCTCAAGTACCGTCCACCATACTAGTGAACCATATGTGAGAATGGGTCTTACAACCGCCGTGTATATCCAGCACACCACAGCTGGTTTGAAGCACCACGTATTACTGAATCCTTTTTTGCAAGAATAGAAAGCTATGCTTGGTTTTTTGGTGAGCTCGGCAATGTTATACTTCCACTTTAGTTGGGAATCTAAAATAACGCCCAGATATCGAGCTGAACTTGAGATGCTTAGTTCAATGCCACCGATATTTGGGGGTCTGATGGTAGGAATTGATCTCTTCTTAGTGAAGAGAACTACCTCCGAGTTTAAAGGGTTCACTCCCAGCCCTTTGCTGCTGGCCCATTTATCCTGTGTCAGTCGTTAGACAAAGTGTCGTTACACAAGGTGTCGTTGGACAAACAGTCGTTCAACGATAGAGCATGTAAGACAAACTGTCCTTAAACAAATTGTCGTTAATCAAATTGAAATTGAAACGAATTGACCTTTTGCAAATTAACTGTTATATTTTCTGTCCAGATTGCTGGTTGAACGTAACAAAAGGATACATTCCAAAATTTAACTAACAACTTATAACGTACAATACTAAAAGAACACCGTATTTGCACCGTATATTTCTTTTTTACCGCACTGCACTAGACACACCCAACCTATTAACCTGTTCCTGCGAGAATGCAAAAGAAGGCTCCTATTAAAACGTGTCAAAACCATTTCCAGGCGACACAGCATGCAAGAGGACTCCATTCTCGTGAAGAGCAATTCACCCTTGCTCTTGTTCGTACCGTCGATGTATTCGTTTATATATTTAATGAACACCGCAGCAGGTATATCTTAGGTCCTTGTGTCTGTTGAGGGGGTTTCCTTTCCTGTGGATCGGTCAAACGATGCTGAGGTTCTATTCATCAGGCATACACTCGTCTGACCAAATCATAGAGATAAGTTGGTGTATGCCATCTACCAATTCAGCCCCAGCTGCCTTGAAAAGTTCGGCCGGTAAGCCGTCAGATCCAGCGGCCTTGTTAGGTGTCAGCTTGGATATTGCTTCCCTCACTTCGCTTTGGTCAGGTGGAAATTTTCTGCTGCCATCATCTGTGTTGAATGGTTCATTCTGCCTGACAGCGGGATGTTTGTCTTCGTCGCCGTTATACAGTCTGCAGAAGTATTTTTTTCATATTCTCAGCACCGACTGTGATTCTACTACGAGGTTTCCATTTTCATCTCTAAAGGTTTCTGTATGGGTATTGCTTCTCTGACGCGTTCTTTTTACCTTTTGGTAAAACTTACGTGCATTGTTCCTGGAGTATAAACTCTCGGTATTCTCAAACGCGCGCCTCTCATGCTTTTTCTTCATCTTTTGGAGAAGCCGATGTTCTTCCCGGCTCCTTTGCTCGTAGAGCTCATAAGCAGCTCTCGTCTTCCTTTGCAGCGCCGCTTTGTATACCTCTTGTTTTGCTGCATGCACTCGCCGGCATTCTTCGTCAAACCAGGGGTTTCGCGGTGGTGGGCTAGAGAGACCCAGCACATCAGTCGCGGCGTTTCTGATGGCATGTTGGCAACGTTGCCACTGGTTTTCGGCACTTGATGTTTGCGATTGTGTCCTTTCGACGTTAAATTTTCTCACAGTGTGCAACTCTACAAATTATTTTTCTCCGGATGTTATTCATACAATCTATTAAATAGAATTAAAAAAAAATGTATGTAAATAAAAATGTTATTAAAAGTTTACACCCCATTGTGACTTATGGCCCCACCCTGTATAATACTATACTCAGATGTAGTCCTTTCCCGAATGTATGTATAGGTAGAAATACAAGAAATACTTAGTGGAACATTTTGGATGTGATGTTAGATTCTTACAGAAATTGGGTTAAGTTAGGTTAGGTTGGGTAGGGTTATGACGTTACCATGAGATACTAAGCACCAAGATGGGACCATCGCGATTCCTATGGAACCTTCACGGCAAAAGCACCTAAACCAATTCACCCATAAAGTATCATAAGACAAAATTGACCTCCGAAAAGTCCGCTTTATAACAAACTGTCGTTAGATAGAATATCTTCAAACAAATTGTCGATAGACACACTGTCGTTAGACAAATGACTTTAGCCAAAGTGTATTTACACAAATTTCGTTAGACAAATTGTTACAAGACAAACTGCCGTTAAAGAAATTGTGTATAGACAAATTGTCATTAGACACATTGACGTTAAGGTAGGTTAGGTAGATGGGCGCGTTGTGACAGAGTCACTGCTCACTCAGACCAACAGTACGGGTCCATTGTGCCCAATCATTTAAACCTGGAAGCGATGTAAAGAAAGTCCGTTGTTAGAATGACTAAATTTTACCAGGGAGGTTGATCTCTTCTTGTCGTAGGCCGGCCATAGCGCCCTGGCCATTGCACATGTTTCCAGATGAACCCAGCGTCTGTATGCTCGACCGGCGGCTTCGTCCTTTATTTTTTTCCGTAAGGAACCGATTGGGACGATAAGTGGGAACCGATCCACGATAAGTGCAGCGCCGACCCTTTTCTAGCACACACGTCAGCCCTTTCGTTATCTTCGAGAACCATATGCCCTGGTACCCAACAGAGGGTCACCGTTTTTTCCTCTAGATATCTCGTTTACAAGCCTCGAGCTAATTACAGCAGAGTCCACAGCCTTAACGGCTCCCGTGCCAATGTCCATCTTGGAACCGTCAGTGTAGAAAACCAACTTCTTTTTCTTCATGGTTCTTCGGTTCTTCCAGTATATTTTGTTAGGAATTCTTGTAGTAAATATTCTTTCAAATGCTAGCATCGGGTTCATGTGATCAGTTTCCGTGAATCCACTGGTAGTCCCCCATCGGGACAAAATGGAGGCATGGCCGTAAAGGCTCGATGACCACAAGCGGCCTTCTCTCAGTCTTACAGTGGTTTCAGCCGCCAGACTGCTGCAGTATATGTCAAGCGGACTGAAACTAAGCATAGTTCCCATTGCCGCTGTTGGTGTTGTTCTCATTGATCCCATGACTCCGATGCCCGCCCCTCTCAAGTACCGTCCACCATACTAGTGAACCATATGTGAGAATGGGTCTTACAACCGCCGTGTATATCCAGCACACCACAGCTGGTTTGAAGCACCACGTATTACTGAATCCTTTTTTGCAAGAATAGAAAGCTATGCTTGGTTTTTTGGTGAGCTCGGCAATGTTATACTTCCACTTTAGTTGGGAATCTAAAATAACGCCCAGATATCGAGCTGAACTTGAGATGCTTAGTTCAATGCCACCGATATTTGGGGGTCTGATGGTAGGAATTGATCTCTTCTTAGTGAAGAGAACTACCTCCGAGTTTAAAGGGTTCACTCCCAGCCCTTTGCTGCTGGCCCATTTATCCTGTGTCAGTCGTTAGACAAAGTGTCGTTACACAAGGTGTCGTTGGACAAACAGTCGTTCAACGATAGAGCATGTAAGACAAACTGTCCTTAAACAAATTGTCGTTAATCAAATTGAAATTGAAACGAATTGACCTTTTGCAAATTAACTGTTATATTTTCTGTCCAGATTGCTGGTTGAACGTAACAAAAGGATACATTCCAAAATTTAACTAACAACTTATAACGTACAATACTAAAAGAACACCGTATTTGCACCGTATATTTCTTTTTTACCGCACTGCACTAGACACACCCAACCTATTAACCTGTTCCTGCGAGAATGCAAAAGAAGGCTCCTATTAAAACGTGTCAAAACCATTTCCAGGCGACACAGCATGCAAGAGGACTCCATTCTCGTGAAGAGCAATTCACCCTTGCTCTTGTTCGTACCGTCGATGTATTCGTTTATATATTTAATGAACACCGCAGCAGGTATATCTTAGGTCCTTGTGTCTGCAAGCCATGTAGATTGGTATAATTATAAACTTCTTGTAGCGAGCATATTATAGCCTCAAGAGGTCTTAATGGGCGGCCCCGTTTGCTAAAAAACTACACATCTGTCTGTCGCTTTCGAGGAAAACTGCAAAACAGATCAGAACTTTGTTCCGTAAGGACCAGTTCACCTCTCTTCTGTGTCTGAGCAAAAATTTCAAACATCCACACACAATGCAAAAACTTCACAAACTAACAATACAACGATAGTGCTGGAAAGTCCTTTTTAGCCGCATCTATTTTCAGGTGTGCTCCTTCCAAGTGGCACATAGTGCCGAGTCCTGCGGATAAGAGTGACAGACGGTACATGCTTCTTTAAACTGCAGTATGGTATGGATGGTATGGCTCATGTCAGAATATTTCGTGTCCTTCCGAATGGTGTCTGGTGCTCCTTCTGCTTGCCTAGGCGTCGCGTCGACCGCATAAAAAAGGAAGCAAGAACAAAGAGGAGAGACATAAGCCACCCTAAAAGTTTGTCCTAATGAGTTTGTTTAAAATTTTACAAACTGCTTTAAAAAGGACATCTCGAGTTGAATCGTGATGTCGTCGAGTTGTTGGTTTTCCAACACGGAAGTTGTATGCAATGAGATAAACCTGGGGGCGACTATGACAGGTTTTTCGGGGGAAAATGGTACGTATGTACTTTAAAATGAGACGTAAGACAATGCAAGGAAGTTTTAAGTGAACATTGTGCTTCGATTGTCTCGGGGACATCCTTGAGAGCACGTAATGTCTGTAATTTTATGTGACGCCCTTTTGTCTGATATCGGAGAAGGTACGTACGTTTTGGATTGTTCAAATTTAGCTAAGCATTTTATGTTCTGAAGTTAAGGCAGGCGTTATGGACTTCTTATGGGTCCTGAGTGGGGATTAGGAAATTGTTATTGGTTTTGGGGTAATGAGGTCGTACGTATCTGTTGTTTTCAAGAAGTTTAAGTTGCTATATCCTGATTTCTCTTTTGGGATATGACTTTGAGAATGTTTCAGTATGTTGACTTTACTTTTGGGTGGATTTGAATTTTATTTGAAAGCAGATAGGTATGTTGACTATTTTTCCGTCCATGTTTCGAATGCATCCTTTGAGTGTATTTGTGCGAAATGTCCTTTAATTTTATTTTAACTTTCTAGTTATAAATTGTCTTCTACTTGACTTATAATCTTGCGCTTGGAGACACTAAGGGGAATTGAATATTTCTGGAAATCAGGCAATTTCATTAATCATTTAGATGTAGGGCTCTGTATGGATCGAGCCTCTTCCTTTTTGTTCATGTTTTGGCGCCGTGGCCCAGTGGTTAGTGGGCGAACTACTGGGCGTGAGATTCAATGTCTGAATCCCAGAAAACGAAAAACAGCTCCAAACATCACTCCCAAGCACTCCCCTATTTGTTATTGTTATGATTTTATCTTACTTCTGCATTTGAACAGTTTTTTATTACAAAATCTAGCTTTATTAAACGGCCGGATGGGACTTGGACGGACTCCTCTAGTGAGTCACTGGAATTTTTAATGCAAACACACTTTCCAGGATGTAAAAATGAGATTGCCCTCCCACTGCTAAAAACCAGAATCATTCAATCGACTCTCGGCAATAGCAGCTTCACCATATCTGTTGTTAGAGGAACTCCTCAAGGTGGTGTCTTAGCTCCGTTTGTATGGCTTATGGTCATCAACAAAATCTTGTGCAGACTTGATAGGGATGGAGTTAAGTTTGTCGCGTATGCGGATGACGTGGTAATACTGGTATCGGGGATGTTTCCATCCGTAATCAGTAAGATTATGGAAGGTGCCTTGTGCAAGATTAGCTCATGGCCCACTGGATGTGGACTCAGCATCAACCCAAGCAAAACTGAACTGATGCTCTTTACTACTAAAACCAAAATACCGAAGTTTACCCTTCCACGGCTAAACAATCATCCACTATCCCTATCCTCCAGTGCTAAGTACCTAGGTGTGGTACTTGATCCAAAACTAAGCTGGTAGCTTAACATTGAGCATCGGGTAAAGAAAGCCTGTGTGGCTTTCTATGCCTGCAGCAAGACCTTTGTTAAGAAGTTGGGACTTCGCCCGAAGATGGTCTTATGGATGTACACTACCGTGGTGCATCCCATTCTTTCCTATAGATCGCTAGTCTGGTGGCCTGCATTAAGAAAAGCTTATAACATAAAATTTATCAACAGGGTACCAAAAACTGCGACTATAGATGCAACGGGTGCCATGAAAACATGTCCGACCGAAGCCTTGAACGTTATCCTGCACCTTTTACCACTCGATCTTCACATTATGCATCTATCATCATGTAGAGCGGTCAGGCTAAGGAAAACAAAATGTTGGTGCACCAATCTGTATGATCACAACAATATCCTGAATCTGCTACCGTAGGATCTGGTAGCAAATCTGACCGACTATATAAGTCCCACAGTGAACTTTAGAAATGACGTCATGGTCAGATTCCCAACCAGGGCGGAATGGGAAACTGTCGAACTGACAAATAAGTTCAAAACAACAATCTTCATCGATGGTTCAAAAATGGACTGCGGGGTAGGGGCGGGGATATTCTCTGATACCCTCAATATTTCCAGGTCTTACCAGCTTCCTGATTGGTGCACTGTCTTCCAGGCGGAAGGTTTTGCTGTACCTGAGGCCTGCCGCCTACTTAAGTAAACCTCTACACCCCTAAATACCATTGCCGTCCTCATTGACAGCCAGGCGGCAATCAAAGCTATAGTATCTGCCACTACATCCTCGAGGTCAGTAGAGCAGTGCAAAAAATTACTGGCTTTGCTTGGTCATCGGCTAAGAATCTGTCTCCTTTGGGTTCCGGGTCAGCGCAACATTGAGGGAAATGAGCGAGCTGATGAACTCGCGAGGCAGGGATCTGCCCTTGATGCTTCCATAGCAAAGGAGGTGAACTTCCCGTTGGGGGTCCTTAAGGGAAGCATCTTCGCGCACTATCTGATAAAGGCGGCTAGTAGATGGCAGGGGATGCGGAACTGTGTCATCTCCTGGCAGATGTGTCCCAAATACTCCCGGAAAAGAACGCAAGATCTATTAAACAGAAACCGTGCAGATATCGCATGAATTCTGGCAGTTAGTACTGGCCACTGGCCCATCGGGGTTCATGCGGGCAGAATAGGGATTACATTTATTGCACACTGTCGCAGCTGCAATATTGCTGATGAAATAGAAACAATCTTACACTTTCTCTGCAAGTGTTCGGCTTTAGGCAAGAGCAGACAGCGCACCTTAGGTAAACCCTTTTTCGACAACCTAATAGAGTTAGCGGAGATTAGCATTGGGTATATTATCAGTTTCCTCAATGTAGCGGGGTGTACTCGTATTTGAATAATCCTTGCCCTTTTTCTTTTCCCTTTCTCTAGAAGTTATCGTCCTTTCTACATAGGATAGGTCACTTGAGTTGTGGTATTAAAACGGCGCTTCTGTGCTAATTAAGTTTCGGCATGGTTTGCTGACACAACCACTTCTATCTACCTACCTACCTACCATAAAATCTAGATGCCCTAAAACATTAATGGCGAGCTAACATATTCATTAAACAAAGATCTGGCTCCACAATTTTTGTTGGATATTAATACGAGCCCATCTGTCCTTTGTGGAATGATTCCATTACATGTACACTGTATTCCGCTTTTGATTTCCAAGATCCTCTTCGTAAACGCAAGAAGAAAACTAAATACGCGACATTTACAATTTGTCTCGTAATAAACGTTTACCTTTTGACTTAGGTCTGATACCCCTAGAGAATCAAATATTTTGTAACTCCTTAGAAACCACAGCAATGGCATTAGTCTTGTACAAAAACCTGACGCCTGCTGCACCGAAAATAACATTGTAAAGTTAAGTTACTTCTGCAGACTCACTTTCCAGATTCTCAGTTCACTGACACATCCACATTACCAGTCTTAAAATCTATTTCATCCTCCGAATGGGTACACCAGGAGTCTCTTAAAAAAACTATTCTCTCCCAACTAATAGATACATAGGCTATCTAAACTCAAAAACCCTACAAGGCACATGTTGGGGGTCTCCCCGCCCTATTTCAACACGGAATTGATATCATCATAGACCTCTTGGTATCGATCTTCAGATCTAGTTTCCGTCTAAACTACATTCCTACTGTCGGGAGTAATGCCAATGTAGTGTTCATTCTCAAAACCGGATGCAGAGTGTCCATGAGATCCAAAATCATTTAGGTCGATCAGCCTAACTTCAGTGTTCTGAAAGTTATTGGAGAAAATTATCGTCATTTTTTACACTAATGACTCAAAAACCAAGGACGTGATGGGTGGAGGTGTTTTCTCTGATAGGTTTAATCTTAAGCTCTCCTTCCGCCTTCCAAATCATTGTAGCGTGTTCCAGGCGGAAATAATGCCGATTAAGGACGTCTTATCTTGGCTAAAGGAAAATGTGATATCTCCAAAGGATATCCGTATCTTTTCGGACAGCCAAACAGTAATCAAATCCTTGGAATTGCATCATTAATAGTTCTAGACTCCGGGGAATTGTAAGGCTGATAAACTCACAAGAATAGGAACAACTGTACTCATCCTGCCAGACAAGGCTACACTAGGTATACCAATAGCTACTTGTAAATTTAAGTTCCAGCTGGATGCAATCGAAATAACAAATTTTACATGTACAAGTGGTACAACATGTCTAGCGACTAAAATGATTTGCTGGATCTGAAACGCTCTAAGAAACGCTGATTTCTCTCAACCGATTGCATATTAACGCTATAATACGAGTAGGTAGGATCACAGAACACTGTCTAATAGGCGAGTATGCAACAAGGTGTAGCATATATTCGATAGTTTTTTGCAGAAGCTGCATGGACGAAGAAGAGGAAGAAGCCATTCCGTGCGTATCCCGCTAGCTATTATAACGATTTAGACGATCTGATAAACTAAGACATCGGGAGTCTCCTACGCTTCATCATAAGTTCAAAGTTCTTCTAACAAGTAGGCAAGGATTATAAGATCTTTTATGGTACCTCAATGGACCCTTTTTGGTCTATGTGTGTTGGCCTAAGCTGATAGCCGCCGCAACCTAACCTAAAGGAGAAAATTATTTATTTCCATATTAGAAATACAGTTTTAACAGAAGACCCTTTTAACGAATACCAATTTGCTTACCGAACAGGTAAATTAACAATAACAGCCTTACATCTTCTTCTTCTTCCTTTTATCAGCGAGGTTATGATCCGAAAATAAGGGATCATAACCCTCCCACTTCACTGCATTTCTACTGATCCGACTGTGGGGTTGGCCTTCCATTGAACCATCGGTGTATCAATTGATTTATCGCTTCCTCAGTTGGAGCGATAAATCAATTGACACACCGATGGTTCAATGGCAAATTGTATGGCTGTCGGATTTTTTGGTCCTAATTTCAAATCTGCTTTACCACTAGGACAGAATACTTCCATTTCTCAATCAGAGGTCTATGTTATAGAGCTATGTATGTGCCAGAGGATGCATCAGAAGAAACCTCCGAAAATCACAAACAAACATTTTATCAGACAGACAAGCAGCTCTACGAGCTATCAAATCGTTTAGCGTTGAATCGAAACTAGTTTGGAACGCTCTCCTTACCCTCATGCGGCTTGCTGCATACAACACTTTCTCACTTTTTGGGCATCGCTGGCAATAAGGTTGTTGAAGGACCAGTCAGATTTGACTGCCAATCCAAATTCAAAGGATATGCTTTCATTCATACTAATTCTTACTTACTTTAGTAGCGCCACAGTTTGAGGTGAACATGAGCTACAACGCATAAGCCTCTCTATTTAGCCCGGTCTCCAGGCTGGTTGAGATCCCCTTGAACTTGTGCGCACAATCTACGGGGAGGAGCCTCTCTACTGCGTTGGTTTTCCGGGTTAGAATCGAAGACTCAGCGGACCGGAGCGTTATTGGGCATTCGTTCTATATGTCCTAGCCATCTCATACGGCCAATACACAGTTTTTTGACTCGGTCGATGTCGCTGTACAGCTTGTATAGTTCTTTATTGAATTTTCTCTTAGAACAACCCGTCAACATAAATGGAACCGAATAATAATAATCCATTCAAGTATAATAGTAAAGAAGTCACATGACAGCGCGTCACCTTGTCTAAAACCTTTTTTTGACATCAAAAGTTTCGGTGGGGTCATTACCGACCTTGATGGAGCAGCTAGCGTTCTCCATCGTTATCGCGCTTAGACGGACAAGTTTGGCAGAGATATCGAAACTAGACATGGCTCAATATAACTCCTCTCAATAGAATCGACGACGCAGTAGACGACCTCCTCACAGGTGGTGGTGCACGACCAACTTGGAGTGCGCAACTGAATGCAATTAGCTAAAAACCAAGCAATATGGAGAAGCTTGTTGGTTGAGGCCAAGGTTCTCCCCGAGCTGTAAAAGGTTATTTTACACTGTGACCTAGCGGTCTATTGTGCCCCCTGCTTGTACCTTGGAGAGGTAACTCGTTAGAGTTCCCCTCGCAATACAATTCCTTCGGAATTGTGTTTCAATGTCATACTCTCTTACTTTACTTTGGCGAGAATAGTTCACCTTAGAGCTCTCTCTCCAAACCAGTTTCTTTTAGAAATCAGGGAATAAGAAGTGGATCCATGGTTGGCATGTCCTCATCTGATATTTGGTACTTGCCCAAGTATTTCAATCTTTTGTGAGTCAGTGCCCCGCAAGATTGCAGAATGTGCTCCGGAGTCTCTCTTGACTCATTGCAAAATATGCAAAGGCCCTTATTTGTTATACCGACTCGTTGTTTCCGGAAGTGCTCCCTTTGTTTGCAGTACCCCGTTAGGAAGCCTGTTAGGATTCGTAGGTTATTCTTGTTAAGGCAGATATAGGCTTCGAATCTTTCCCGGTTGTAACATCCCAGTAGTTTCTTAGCTTACCTCAGACCTCGGATGTTATTCCAGGTTCTTGCCCCATCTTCTTTCTCTATTTTCGTAAACTCTTCGCGTATGGTATGTTCCCCTATTCCACAGAATGGTTCAGGTCCAATGAAGGGCTTCGCAGCTCCTCGTCTTGCCAAGACGTCTGCTGCTTCATTAGCTTTTATCCCGACATGACCGGGTATCCAGTGAACTACTTAAGTAAGTAAGTAAGTAATAGATTCTGTCATAGGCGGCCTTGGAATCAATAAAAAGATGATGGGTATCGCTTTGAGCTTCTTTGGTTTTTTCTAGAATCTGCCGAGGTTTGCGGGTTTGATCGATGGTGGACCTTTATGCGCTAAAATTTCACTGATAGGGGCCAATCAGGCTATTAATAAAAGGTCTCAGGTGTGCACACAATATCTGTATGCAATGTTGGAGAGACTGATGCCTCGCAGTTGAGGGGGTCTTCTTTTTAGTGGATCGGGCAAACTGTGCTGACATTCCATTCATCAGACATACATTTGTCTGACTAAACCTTAGATATGAGTTGGTGTATGCTCTCTACCAATTCAGTACCAACTACCTTGACTGCCGATAAACCGTCAGGTCTAGCAGCCCAGCACACTAAATTCTGAACACTGAATCTGTCTAGCAAATTATGTGTGACTACGCAGTCTCTTAGATCCTACCTCACCCCCCACCTTAAAAGTAAAAAAGAAACTCCGGCTACTAGAAATCTTTTACAATCCGGGTCGCCAATTAATATTCAGCATGCTCTTGCCAAATAATTTGGTGAAATTTCCATTTTCTTTGCAATAGAACTTAAATAGTCCTGTGAGATTATTCTACTCATAAGAGTCTACGACTCATACAAGCACTTACCTAGCACAATATTGCAAAGTATCAATCAACTGACCTCATAGGATTAAGCTGCTAAGGTCAATGCCTTCAATCGCCTCTCTCAGATGCCTGTTCCACTCGTATCTGTTAATATTTTTAATCCCACATTAATAACCATTCCAGGGATAAAGGCCTCTAATTTCATATTTATTTGCTTATCAAGGAGTAATAAAGTCGCTGGAGCATTTCATTAATCATTCCCTACCCACCGCATATCACAATGTTTATGGCGACCGCAATCACTTAATGCTGTGTAACCCAAAACGGAGCCACTACACTACCTGCATTCCAGACTTCGCCCGCCAGTAAAATCCTCGTGACTCCCATTTACAACAATCTCAGGGTTGTTTGCGTAGGGAAATTATTATTTCCACAATGCAATTAAAATAATTTCAAAAATATACAAAATGTTTAATTACTCCCTCCCATTGAACCCTTTCTTCAGATGGCTGGCGCGGACCGGGAAACGATCCCTTTTGTCGTCAACAAACCTCCCACACGCTTTCTGTATTTGTTGAATGTATAGGCACGCGTTGTGGATGCTGACTCTTCCCTCCGCCCAGCACAAACCACATCCGCCAGAATGAAAATATTTACAGTGTCAACAGTGCATACAACCGTTAAGCACATACAGGAGAGCCTCCTTTATAATTAGGTTTGCACAAGTGCCACCGGGGATAATGGAAAATGGCCTTTTATACACACAAATACAGACAACAGTAAGGTGGCTGACAATATGATTGAAAGATTTCACAATGTTATTTGCGACCGTTGAAACAGAAAAATAATATCCTGCCACATATGGTGGAAGTCTACTGTGGATCTGGAATCCTTTTCCAGCATTAATTTCCTGTGTGTTACCTTTTCCATTTGGCGTGGAGGCAATTACATAACGATTCGCATTCAAAGAACGACAACGACGACAATGTCGACGTCGACGACGATGACGATGGTGCTGATGATGATGATGATGTGGATGTCCTTTGGTTTATGATCCGCGCTATGAGCTCTTATTTCACGGTAATAACATCCCGAAAATATGGTGGCGTATGAGTTCTGTTTCTGGAAGGGTGGTAGCTGACAGTCAATGGAAGCAGAAGCATTCTACCGTGAACCCGATTAGGGAACAATAGGGAGAATTAGGACGAAAGCGGAAATTAAAAATATATTTTATGGTTCGTGTTTTTGTCGTGCGGAGGAATCTGTTTTGGAATCCTTTTTATGTTTTTTTATTTTATTTTTTTTTTTTTTTGTGCTGAGTGGGATCCTGCGAAAATCAATGGAAGGGATTTGATTGATTTGGCGGAAAAAATCGAGGGTTAAAATCAGTGTACCCGATAAGGGACTTAGCATGCTTTGATTGAGTTTGGATTTTGCATACATAGCTGCACACATAAGGTGCTTTCACAGGGCAAAAGGATTAATTGTTTGGGAGTTTTCCTTTTCTCTATGTATTGATAGAAATTTGTAAAGGAACTTGAAAAAGATTTTCATTGAATTAAACCAGTCATGGACAGATGCTGTTTGATTTATTTGTCATAAATTCCACTCACTTGCACTTGCTAATTTGTGAAGATATCATAGAGTATCAACAAGTATTTATTGTAACAAGCGGGCAATCAAGTAGAGGATGCACTTGCAATCAAGAGCAAAAGAAAATAAAAAATAAGAAATGCATATTTTTGATAATAAAAAAAAAAGAGTTTTGAAAAAAAGTAGTTTGATTATTTTCATTTCGTAGCAACAGGTTCACTGGTGATTTGATGGCATATCTCACCGAGAAGTGGAACCAATCTCTTCATCACTTCGGCGAAACAAAGATGGTTGCGCTCGATATTTCTAAGGCATTTAACAGAAGTTGGCATCAGGCTCTTTTGTCAAAAATGCGTGCATATGGCATCGATGAGTCTCTTCTTCAATGAATTAGAAATTACCTTTCGGACCGTTCAATACAAGTTGTCTTGGACGGCTTCAAGTCTGTAATTCACCATATAAATGCTGGTGTTCCACAGGGCTCTGTTTTGTCTCCGACTCTCTTTCTTATTTTTATAAATGACTTCTTGTCTGCTACTTCTAATCCAATCCATTCCTTCGCTGATGACAGTACCCTCAGTTTTTCGTATTCGTTCTCTAGCACACGTCCCTGCTCTTCGGCCGTGGAAGAGGAACGACAATGTATGTTAAACACATTAAATTCCGACTTGGACAGCATAACCAAATGGGGTTCAATCAATAGAGTGGATTTTAATGTATCCAAAACTCAATGCCGTCTTCTGTCTCTCAAGCGAAACCAAGACCCTCAACCATTATCCATGAATGGTACTTGTATCACTGAATCCGAAAGACTTGCCATTCTCGGTATGTGTACCAATAACCGTCTTCGATGGGACGATCACTTATTCGAATTCGCCAAAAATCTTGCAAAATGTCTAGGATTCCTTAAGCGGTGCAAGAAATATTTTACAACGTCTGATTTGGCCTCCATCTATAAGGCCCAAAGCTGGAATATAACGCCAACATCTGGTCTGGTGCACCCAAAATCATTCTGCACATTCTAGATAGGGTACAGAACGGCGCGTTAAAATGAATAGGTGATAGAGACATTGTGAACTCAATAGTCTCACTTGAACATCGTAGAAATGTCTCATGTCTTTCCCTTTTTTATCGCTTCTTTTACAAAAAAATGCTCCAGCGAAATAGCCAGCTGCATTCCTCCCCTTCAAAACTTCACCCGCAAAACGCGTCATGCTTCGAATGCACATCAGTTCACCCTCAAGCCCAACTTCGGACGTACTGTCAAATATAGGGATTCGTTTATAAGCCGAAGAACACGTTTGTGGAACGATCTACCAGCCTCTGTATTTCCGCATCATTACAACCTACAAACATTTAAAGCCAACGCAAACCGGCATCTCCTCTGTCTCCCCTTTTCCGAACCGCCCGTGCCCAGAGAACTAGTATAAGGGTATTAATAATCCCTTTTTATCAAGCAAAGCATTGATTTAGATTTATTGACAATGGAGTTAAGAGCAAAACCCAAAATAGACGCAACAGGGCTGAACTTGGGCCGCAACCAAAAAACCTCTTCATTTAGCTCGGTTCTTAACTAATTACCTCCAGTTGCGCCATCCAGGCTGGTGGACGTCCCTTTGAACTTATGCGCGGGTTGGATTTGAAGACTCTGTGGTCCGCAGCGTTAGTGTAAATACTGCAATACTGCCGCCACCTCTGCTGAATCTTGTCGTCATCGAGAAACAAAAGCCTCGCCTTTTCTTTGTCCAGATTATACCACTTGATTTTCTCAGAGACCCTTGTTCGTTTGGTTTTCTTTGGTGTTTTCATACAAATTTCTGTTAGCAGGAGACGGTGTTGCTAAGCGATCGCCTCTCCGAGGATCACTTTGCAATCTTTTACCCGAGGCTTCATGAAACTGGCTACCAAATGTTAACCAATCTCGGTTTCATCTTCACCACTGCTGTAAGTGATCAGGTTTCGGCTTTGTTTGATGAACATGGTATTTAACACGATAAGACCGTGTGATTTGCACATGCTTAGGATGTGATCACCAGGAAGGTTCCTGGTGCCGTATCCCAGTCCTCCATGGCAGTCTTCATAGTCTTCGTTTGACTTCCCCACATGTCCATTCAAATCTCTTCCAACAAACGGAAACTCTTCCCTTGGGAGGTTCTTAAGAAAATTGTGGAAATCAAAGCAAATTTGAAATTGGGACCAAAAATCCGGTACCCATACTATTTGCCATTTTTGAACCAAATGGTTTGACGTTCCAACTGAGGAAACTGGGGATTTTCCTAATAAGTGCTTGGGATGATTTAAATTTATTTTATTTTTGGACATCATGACAGTTACACGTACTGCTAGTGAAGTGAGCAGCGAATTTTTGTTAAGGATCTTTATATGCCCTGATAAATCAGAGTCCATAACATTGCCGAGGCGATGAAGCTTAAGAACGCTGGCGGTAGCAGTCTTCTTAACTCTTATGTTAAAAGGTGGGAGTTTTAATAGGACTTCCAGTGCCGCTGTCGGGGATGTGCACGTAGCGCCCGTGATACCTACGAAGGTGTTCAAGTCTCTGCATCTTTTGAATAGTAGGTAGAGCATGGACATGCTCAATATTTTCCCAACATATTAGTAAGGCATTGGTACTTATGGGAATGATTATTATGTTAAGGAAAGACCAGTGAATAGTTTTGGATTTAGAAGGGGTCGCCTTTGATGTAATTCTGTCTCGATATAGTTCACAGGTAAGTTTTTGCTATTGGGTTACCTCACCTACTTACTTAGGTGGCGCTACAGTTCGGGGTGAACCTGGGCCTCAACCAACAAGCCTCTCCACTTAGCTCGGTCTTTAGTTATTACCTCCAGTTGCGCTCTATATGAGTTGCCAACTAAATCTAAATGCCTAGTCATTTTTTAGAAACAAACTTGATTTGAGCTACTTCCCTACCATTTCTCTCGGAGCCACCCCAATTGAATATATTGATAAGGTCAAAAATCTCGGCGTCTGGTTCAATAGAATGCTTTCCTGGGATAATCACGTCCGTACAGTAATTGGCAAAGTTTACGGTTGTTTAAGGAACCTCTCCTTTTCTCAGCATTATACGCCTTTTGGTACCAGATTGATGCTCGTGAAAGCCCTCATAATTCCTATGATATCCTATGGATGCGAAATATTTTGTAACCATAGTGCAGACACCAAACGGAAGCTAAATGTGGCGTTCAACAATGTAGTTCGATACGTATACGATCTCAGGCGCTACGATCATGTCTCCAGATACGTAAAAACAATACTTGGGTGTAGCTTGAATTCCTATTTTGACTACTGTAGTTTAAAGTTATTGCGCAAAGTAATTATAAGAAGAGAATCTGCATACCTTTATAACAAATTGCATTTCTCAAACTCTTCACGTTCACTTGTTCTTATTCATCCTAATTTTAAATGTTTATCTTCCGAGCTTCAATTTTTCGTAAATGCCATTCGTCTGTGGAATTCGTTACCTCTCGACGTAAGAAGACTTTTTTGTGCGGATAATTTTGATGCTGTTTTATTCGCGTATTTGTCTAGTGAGTTTTATTAGAGTTATGTTAGAATTAAGGTTTATTTGTGGATTTATTTGTCAAGTTTTGCTTTCATAAAGTTATTACTTATGTATTATTTTCTTATTAATGTCTTAAATCGATTTTGTAGCTTCATTTTTTTATTGAATTTGTGAAATGATTAACTTGTACTTTTACAATTTAAGAGATCAATTGGTCTAACGAAAAAGATTTAAACTTAAGTAAATAAATGAAATGAAATGAAATGAAACTATGTGCATTCTAAAGTGACGTTTCGCTACACAGCGAAATCAATTATAGCTTTTAGTCCATTGTCAGACGTGGTGTTTGTAGGCTCTGTTTGCCGACTGCCCTACCAAAGACGTTCTCCTTTCCTATATTGGCATTAAAATTGCCCAATAGTATTTTAACGTCGTATTTAGGACATTGTTCGTATGTCTTGTCGAGGAGCTCGTAAACACTCTTTCCTGATGCGAGGCTTATGGTTGTTTCTGAACCATTGTTTTCTTACGTGGTGGGGAAGTAACCCTGATGGCACAACCAGCAACCTGGAGAGTCAGTTCCTTTTGTTATACCCCTAGGACACGCGGCTGGGTACAACCTAACTGGAACTGTTGACACCACCGTTGACTCCATCTAGGGAATTCGTCCGCTGCCGCCTGGAATAAGAAGGAGTACTCTAGTGGGGGAACGCTCTTCCTCCTGTTTCTTATCTGCTGCCGCCACAGATCCTCTAAACGGGGTTGGTAACCCATTTCTTGGACCAATGTACTAGGCACCCAGCGGTTACCACGTGGAGGCTGAGAGTAGGAGTTGGTAGGCTTCAGCTAAGTGAAGACGCTTCTGTTTTGTTATAATCGCATGCACTACCGTTTGACCACAAATTCACAAAGAATACGTATAATATCTACGCACTATTGAGGTACGTCTTTGTGAAAATATTATCAGCTGTTGAACTTGTATGCTGATTAGTCCTCGTGTTTTGATATGATTCCAATTAAGGATCGAACTAATAAATCAGTTTTCCCTCCTTAATTACCATTCATTTGTTAAGATTTTCAGAAATAGAATTCATTCCTTATAATAAAGCTAAGCACCAAAGCATTGAAGTCCTTTTAAATTAAACGCATCTCAGCAGAAGATGTCTGCCTTTAGCTTTGAAACAAGCTGAAGCACTGATATCCCCAACTATTTCCAGTTCTCTCTAACCTCTGCGCTGTAAGTGCTGTGAAATATGAAAACATGAAAACAGAACCGCTTGCCTTTGCTTAGACGTACACTTTCTAAAGTCAACAGTTTATGAGTAGTGATATCAGGTGAAGAACCCAAGTACTCAACTCAGAAATATTGCCACAATTTCTAAACAACAACGCATAGACATAAGACGCCAAAATCAACCAACCCCCAGACAAACAAGTTCAATTTGTTTTGCTTCACAAAAAAAGGAAAAAAAAAAAGTCTATACAAATGAAATTTTCCTTCTCAATTCATTACGAAGCTCCGTGAAGCCCAATGAATAAATTATCCCATTCCTACCTAGAAACCCCTCTTCAAAAATTCATAAACGTTTGTGGACAAACACAGAAAAAAAGGGATCCCAACAGAGATTCACAGACATATTCCAATTCATTCTCATTGAATCAGCATATTCGTAGGGATACAGCTCGTGTGAGTTAATTAGATGAAATAGGATTATCAGGCCGGCTTACATATGCCAAGGACGATCGTAAATCTCCTTTTAAAACCCATCAAACGATGGTTCAAAAGGATTTGCTCCCACCAAACCAACCCTCTCTGCTCTCATCAACTTCCTTCTTATTCTTTTCTTTTCTCTTTTCCGAACCATTTAAATTATTTATCTTTTATTAGATCCTTTTCGAGGGGAATACAATGCAATCTCATATCCTTAAGATTCCATTATCGAGACAGATTAAATGGTAATCGGAATTTTTTTTTTCTTTTCTGGCGAAATTCGTCTACTTTGGGGTGGTTTTATTCTAAATTTAATTTGATACCTCCCCCCGACCGACGCCCGCGTTTAATGTGCGCAAATAAATTCCTGTGAAGTAATTAACGCAGGATGCTTCAACTGTTTGGAATGAGGCCCGGTACTTGTAAATGCCGTATTGATTACTTGGCTAAGTATCCTTAAGCCAACATAACACTAGGTGTGTGTGTATGGGTGCCGCGTTGGATGAGATACGCGAAATAAATCGTGTTTCGTAATTACTCTGCGAAGAATCGGTTGTTGTATATCGATTGGGGCGGTGTTATCGAATATTCTGCATAATTAATTGTGAAAATGGATTATATCGGGATAATCAGGTTTTGGGACGAATTGCGTGGTATATCCATGGAATTTTAAGATAATAATTGCCGTGAACAACGGATGTGCCTGGCACTGTTGTTCGGAAACCTTTACAGATTCACTGCTTCATGGTTTTGCTTGGTTTTTGGGCAGGGTGTTAGCGATTGTATATTTCATATTTGTCTAACGTGACTTAAGTAGGTTTAATTAGGTCGTTAGTCCTACTGTGAGAGCCAAATGAATTATGCCTTTAGAACCAGTCATTTAGAGTTATGTGTGGCTACACTTGGCACTGGGGCACTTTACAACTTTTATGTTAGCTCATGACTCTGGATATAAGAAAGCTCTTCCATGAAAAAGCATGTGACACAGCGTCCTACATATGTAAATCTAATTCCGAAAGGAGATTGGAGCTACTCACATATTCGTGTCTCGTTTGGTTAGACGTAGAGGTTTTGATCATATGTTGGATCTACCACTACTACTGCTTAGATCCTTTAACCCCACGGGGGGCATAGAGTGTCAACTACGCCTGCGCGCCATTTTGTTCGGCGTTCTGCAATACGGTTGAGCTGCCTCTAACTCATTCCTAAAGAGCTCGACTCAACTGTTTTGCACCACGTTTGCCTAGGGCGTCCCTCTATTATGTCTGCGTGGGTAAGCGGAATCCACTGCATGGCGTACTTCGCAATGGGGTTATCTTCGCGCCGTAGGGTGCGTCCAATCCATTGCCACATTCTCCTTCGTATAGTAATGGATAAAGGTTCTTGGCCCGTTCTCATATAAAGTAGTTCGTTGAAGATACGGTCCGGCCAAAAAACCCTCAAGATGATTTTTAAATATTTGTTTACGTAGACTTGCACCTTGTGTGTGTTAATGGTATCCACTTTCCAAGTACTGCATCCTCCGATTCTACGTTGGAGCGGAACAGTTCCAGCTTGGTTCTTAAGCTGATAACATTGCTCATCCAGATTTTGGATAGCATTCGGAACACAGCTTTAGGCTTCCCGATTCTGTTGCACACATCCAGTTCGGTGCCACCGAGATTAGCCGAGATCACACTTCCTAGATAAAGAATGTTAAGTCGACCGCGGGTATTAGAAGTTCCCAGGGCTTTTGTTTTGGCTGTGTCCGTATCCGGGGCGTTAGTTTTCGTTTGGGAGCAATGTTTTCTTGTTTTTTTTTACTGCTGCGACTCGCTGGGCCACAGACCAACCGACACTTGGATATGTTGGATCTACTCTAGGCGAACCCCGCATTCGGATCAGTAGAAATGCAGTGAAGAAGGAGGGTTATGATACCATGTTTTCAGATCATAACCTAGCCAAAACAGAAAGAAGAAGAAGTTGAATCTAGTCCAATTCCTTTAGCGCGTTTCTTTGACATTTCAATCCCGGATAGTGGAACAGCACATACTCTGAGTCTTCTTTAGTCCCTTCGAAGGACTGAGAGTAGGGAAAGCTGTCATGTTTAAATCCGATAGATATGCTCCGAAACATTTATGTCCACTCAACAATTCTGCTAATAGAAGTCAATTTCACCATGATTTCGGGCTGTATCAGGTCTCAGTATGCAAAGTAGGATGATAGGTCCATCTGCCGTTAGTTGACACGTTCTATTGATATTGCTATTTCCTCATGCTGTCGGATCTGTTTGATGTATTTGCATCACCGCTCGCTGTCGCGATATTTATTAAATTGGGAGCAATTCGCTTCCTTATCAGTGCGGTTTCAGGCCGGGAAAGTCCACCATTGACCAAATATTCACACTACACCAGATCTTGGAAAAAACCCATGAATATAAAATCGATACGCACCACCTCTTCATCGATTTCAAAGTTACCTATGATAGCGTATATAGAGACGAGGTACACAGAGCCATGTCTAGTCTTGGCATCCCTGCCAAGCTCGTTCGTTTGTGCAGAATGACGATGGAGAACTCTCGCTGCTCCATCAAAGTCGGTAAGAACATCACCGAACCATTCGATGTCAGGAAAGCTCTTAGACAAGGTGACGCGCTATCATGCGATCTCTTTAACATAGTACTTGAAAGAATTGTACGAAACTCACAAGCCAACACCGGAGGTACAATCTTTTACAAGTCTGTACAACTACTCGCTTATGCCGATGACATTGACACAATCGGAAGAACTCAGCGGGCAGTCAATGGGGCATTTACGAGTATTGAGATCGAGGCAGCAAAGATGGGTCTAGCGGTCAATGAAAGCAAAACAAAATATATGCTGTCTACAAAAAAGGACACCCAACATCGGCGTCTTGGACAGACCGCCACAATAGACAGATATAATTTTGAGGTAGAAAAGGATTTTGTCTACCTAGGCTCTATGGTGAACTCCGCAAATGACATCAGTAGGGAGATCGCACGAAGAATTACTCTTGCCAATCGTGTACGGCTAGGACGGCAATTGAGCAGCAAAGCCCTATCCCGAACTACTAAGGTAACTCTTTATAAGACACTAATCATCCCAGTCCTGCTGTATAGCGCAGAGGCATGGGCTTTGACAAAACCGGATGAGGATGCTCATCCTCATCATTTCGAGAGAAAAGTTCTTCGAGCGATCTTTGGTCCCGTCTGCATAGACGGTAAGTGGAGAAGAAGGTACAATGCCGAACTATACGGCCTGTACAAGAACATCGACTTAGCCAGAAGAGTTCACATACAGCGGCTAAGATGGCTGGGTCATTTAGAGCGGATGAAGCCCAACGTTTCCGCCAAGAAGGCCTTCCAATCCACCTCGGATAGACGGCGCAGTAGAGGACGACCTCGTGGTAGGTGGCGCAAACAAGTGGAGGGGGACTTCAACCAACTTTTCGTGCGCAGTTGGAGGCAGCTGGCTCGTAACCGGGTTAGCTGGAAAGGTTTGTTGGTTGCGGCCCAGGTCCACCCCGGACCATAGCGCCATCTAAGTAAGTTAGTAAGTAAGCGGTAGTTTATCTCGGTGGTAAATATGTATCGAATCGCAGGGCATAGTTGTGATTGTGATTTCTCTATGTTACAACTGCTCTTGGGATTGAGATTGTGATTGCGATTGTGATTGCTGTATTGCTCAGAGTGAGTACGCACTAAATCTTAACGCAGTCATTTCTTCTGGCTTTCTTTACAATTATGCAGGTTTATACATATGATTCTAGGAAGAGAACGTTTCAAATGTCTTATTTCCTAAGGAGCGTGTGCTAACATTTATGGTATCTTCGTCCTTTGTTTGTTACATTTGTGGGATTTATATTTGACTATTTGATTACCACTCAATTCGAGCTTATATTGTGCACTAAAAAGAACAAAGCAATATATGTTAACTGTGATCCTAAAAGTGATTAAGTCACTGTTAGCCTTAACAGCGTTTTTCTTTTTTTCCTTAAGTGCTGTCTGTAATCAATACTCATATCTTACCAGGATGCCTGAATTGCACATCTCAATCCAAAAATGTGATTATCATCCGGTGAAAAATGTTATTGCGTAATGTATAAATAGAAAATTTCGACATTAATGACTCGTGAAAAGCTGCCACTCTTAAAATCTCTTACCACACATCTTCAATTCAATTTCTCATAACCTAACCAAGTGTCATGCATCCATCTAAAGAAACTTTCGAAAGAAATCGGGGATACAAACAAAATTGCTGCTTCCAGCAGCTGCAGCAGTAGCAGCAACAACATCCTTATCCTGCACACAATAAGCTTCATTGCTTCAAATTCGCGTAGTCATGCGAGTGCACATACACTTCATTCCAGGAAAATCCCTTTCTTATCCGAGATTTACATGTGTATGCAGGGCACATACATAGCTTTTTAGTCAAAAATAAAACATACCAAGGGACTAGAATAGTACTTCCTTCTTCAACTCCTCGCTAACTGATGGCAACTTTTAAGTGGGCGTCGTCATCGTCATCGGCGACGGAGTGATATGACTTGCCATTACGTGGAGCGAGAGGATGAAAGCAGCTCTCCTTCATACTTGAATTGAATAAATTTCTTGATGCGTGATGGTTTTCTACTAAAACCATGACGTTATCTTCTTTAGACGAAAGACCCCTTACCAGCGATTAGGAGTGAATCCTTTAGCCAGAAGCAGCAGCGTCATGAACTAATGCGCTTTTCTGATGTCCTTTTCCAAAAATACAAAAAAAAAGAAGAAAGACAAAGGATAACCAAAGGATATGCTGATGGGTTTTGGTTGTCATAGTGTCATTACCACACAAAATTTTCTTCTGTATCCATCCACTCCTTCTGTGACTAGTGGCTCTGGGAAATTTTATTATGCATGCGTGCTGTTGATCCTTTTGTGTTAACACACACTTACCAATAACATATCTCTCGATGGATACACGTATCATTTACGGTAGAAATGGTGTGCACAACTAGTGTGCTATATGCAATGGAATTGAGGACTCTTCAACATGATGTCACATATGAAATTGAAGTGTGTGACTGAAGAGGGCGGGGCAAACATAGGTTATCATGCTTTCCAGACCCATGTGGACATTTTTTTTTTTTTTTTTTTTTTTTTTTTTCCGAGGGTAGGTGAAAATCTTCAACAAGACACTATGAGGATCGACAGCGCGTGCTCATAGTAGTGTGGGATTCTTACCCACTAAAAAACCTCCCTTCAAAACAGACTTGTTTTTATTTTTACTACAACTAAGTATTCGACTTATCAAGTAGTTTTCGTTTCGCGAAATAATGACGTTTTGCAGGTACCTTCCCATTAGAAGTTCCTGCCAGCTCCGCAGTTTAGACGCGGTTACTTATCGCGCTAGGTCTAAAGGTTTGGTTCTTTGTAGACGGCGCAGTAAATTTCTTTCTTCCAAAAGTTGAAGGACTGTAATATTTACGTGACTTTCTAGTCGACTTTTATGCTTTCTCGCGTAGTTTTTAATTTCGTCTTCGATTGTTTTAATGCCAAGGTCTCTGTGGATATCGCTATTTCTGATATACCATGGCGCATTTACAATACCTCTTAGCACTTTGTTTTCAAAAGTTTGTAAAATTTTAATATTACTTACTTTGGTACAACCCCAGAGTTGTATACCATATGTCCATACAGGCTTTAGCACTTGCTTATATAAAAGCAGTTTGTTATATATATTAAGCTTGGAATATTTTCCAAGTAACCAATACATTTCTCGATATTTGTTATCTAGTTCTTTGCGTTTTTTCTTAACGTGCGTTTTCCATTTCAGCTTTGTATCAAGTGTCATTCCAAGATACTTAGCCTCGTTTGCAAACGGGATTTGAACCGAGTTTGAAAAGATCGGCAAATTATTTATTTTTTTATAAGTAAAATTTACATGAACAGATTTGGTCTCGTTGAGTGCGATTCGCCAAATCTTTGTCCAGTCATTTACTCTATTCAAAGCTTCTTGCAGTTTTTCTGTAGTATCTTCGACCGTTTTACCTACTGTCAAGATAGCAGTGTCGTCGGCAAATGTAGCTAGCTCAGTGCCTTCTACTTGCGGTATATCACGAGTGTATAATAGATATAAGACTGGACCAAGAACGCTTCCTTGCGGCACCCCAGCCATTATTTCCTTAAAATCCGAATATTCGTTTCCACATTTGACGCGGAATAGTCTATTCGTAAGGTAGTTCTTCAAAATATTATATAGGTGCTCTGGCAGAACTTGTCGTAATTTAAACTTTAAGCCTTCGTGCCAGACCTTGTCAAAGGCTTGAGAGACGTCAAGGAATACGCTTGAACAAATCTTTTTTTCTTCAAGTGACTTTTCGATTACATGTGTTATTCGATGTACTTGTTCAACTGTAGAATGCTTACTTCTAAATCCGAATTGATGATCAGGGATGAGATGCCCTTCTTCTATAACCGGCTGTATTCGCCTAACCAATATTCTCTCGAACACTTTGGATATAATTGGAAGAAGCGAAATCGGTCTATAAGAGGTTTTTTCATTCGGCGGTTTTCCGGGCTTAAGGACCATTATAACTTCGGCGACTTTCCATTGACTGGGAACATATTCTAGTCTAATCGCGGCGTTTATAATGAACAGAAGCTTAATTAGAGCTTTTCTTGGTAGTGCTTTAAGAACCTCTCCCGTAATTAGGTCGTATCCAGGAGCTTTCTTAGGTTTAAGTTTCTTTATTTCTTCCTTAAGTTCGGTAAGCGTTGCATTTCTTATTACGCTATTGTCTATATACGACGTATTTATATTTTCAATAAGAGCTTGTCCATCAAACGGTTTGAAAGTTTCTTCCAGGTGGGCGGCAAAAACTTGCGCTTTCTCTTTATCATGCCTCGCCCATTCGTCTTGATTTTTCCTAATTGGCGCGGCTTGAATTTGAGGTTTTTTAATACCTTTTATAGCCTTCCAAAGCGAATAGTTAGAATCTTTTTCTGCCGTTAAGCTTTCTAGGTAAGTTTGTATTTCATTATTCTTAAGGTCTTTAATAGATCTTTTTAGTGAGTTGCACAAACGGTTAAGATGTGCTTTATGTTGCGGAGCCCGAGTTTGTTGCCATCTTTTACGCGCTTTTCTCTTCTCCTTAATCATCTCTTTTATTTCCCGCGGATAAATTTTAATGTAACTGGCCGGGGTTCTCTTTAGTTTGGGAGTATTCTTCCACGCGGCATCCTGTAAGATTTCGACGAAGCGATCTACTTCAACTTCAAGTTCATAGGGCGTTTTAAGTGATACGCTCAGCTCAATATTTGCTTCAATATCTTTTTTAAAGCCGTCCCAATTAGTTTTCGCGCCAGTTAATCTGGCCGGTCCTACTTTTTTAATCAAAGCTTCGCTTATCGTCATAATGATTGGAGAATGATCAGAGGAGAGATCAAAGCTTTCTTCAACTTTTATACAGTTGCCAGATATTCCTTTAACAACAAAGAAATCAATCAGATCTGGTATCTTATTTCTGTCAGTTGGCCAATATGTTGGTTTACCCGTCGAGTAAAAATCACAACTGAATTGCATACCCGCATTATAAAGCTTTCTACCTTTCTGAGAGGCGTACCTTGAGCCCCAGAAGGGGTGTTTCGCGTTGAAGTCACCACCAATAATAAAATTTGGTTTAAGGAAGTTGAAGATATTTGTGAAATCACTTTCTTCAAGTTTACATCGCAGTGGACAATATATAGACGAAATGTTGAAAGCAAAATGTCTATTTCTAACGCGTACCGTGCTTACTTGCATTGCTTCTAATTCAATTTTTATTTCCGCTGAGTGTTCGATATTTTCTTTTATAAACAAAGATGATCCGCCTCTGGCTCTTTCCGATGGGTGAAAGGCGTGATACCCGCTATATCCCCTTATCTTAATATTCGATTGCTTTGTCAGATGAGTTTCACAGACCAAGCATATATCAATATCTTTCTCTCGCATAAATATTTCTAACTCGTCGAGTCTTTGTATGAGCCCGTTAGCGTTCCAAGTAAGAATTTTAAGCGTTTCTTTCATATTCTGGTTGAAGTGCGCGTGTTATGAATGTTGTTTTCTAGTGCAACTAGTCTCTCGAAAATTAGTTTATTTGTTTTGCATTGCTCTTCAAGTTTCGCAAGAATTAGGGAAAAAACATTGGATACATGATCTTCTGAACTACCTCTATCACTATTTTTCAATGTCGCAACTTGAGAAGGAGTCTTTACATTAAAGTTTGGACGGTTTCTTGCTTTGATCTCCCGTGAGTTGTCGGTCGTGTACGTACCCTTAACTGTCTTCGCCGCTTGAGCATAAGACTGCACGCCAATATTCGGAGATTTTGCTTCTGTTACCTTATCTCTATTACTTTCGGATTTTTTATCATTAACCGATCTTAAGTTAATATTGACGGACTTTCTATCTTTCGCTGCTTTTTTCGTAGCTATTTTGGGTCTGTTCTTGATTGGTTTCATATTCGGACGCATCGAATTTTTTAGCGTATCGCGGCGTTTTTGAAGCTCTTTCGCCACTTCGCAACCTCGATAGTTCGCAGGATGTTTTCCTTTGCAATTTATACAAGTGGCTGGGGTTTGCTTATTTAGGTGACACTCTTCCGAGAGATGTTTACCTGCGCATTTGACGCATCGCGGCTCTTTCTGGCAGTAAGTCTGCGTGTGATTGAAGCCTTGACAGCGCTTACACTGCGGGATCGATCTGGAGGTCTTACGCATGGGTTCGATTTTGACCACGATGTTTAGAATAGTCTTGATACCATATATAATATCTTTATTTTCGTCTTTATCAAAACTAAGCATGAATAGTGGAAGACCGCGCTTTACCAATTTTTCATGATCTCCCTCCGACTGTTGCTTCTCCTTCTTGATAATATTGACGGCATCAAGAATTTTAAAGCCTTTGTCTTGAAGGTCGTGCATTACATCTTCTTTAGTGCACGAGGGGTGGAGTCCCCTTGCTACAACACGCAGTGGTCTTTCTAACTTATTTTCATAAGTATACCACTGAATCTTTTTTAGATACTGATCGGTAACCGTCGGCATCATCGACATTGATTTTCCACGTATTGTTTCGCAGAGATGTCACCTTAAACTTCGAAGCCAGAGTTCCTTTAAGGAGGCAATGCAACTTATTATAGTCCGTAATTCCAACGACGTTTATCGGTGGCGGAGGACGTAATTTTGGTTGTTGTTGCTTTTCTTGCATCTCCTTGCGCTTTTCATCTTTTTGTGGCTCGACTTCCGGTGAGGAACCAGCTTTTCGTTTTTTGCTAGGTCGTTTCTTTTCGACCCAATTCGTTTCGCGTGTTAGCTCTTCTTCATCCGTCTGGTATTCGCGACTAGGTGAGCGATGTGAGCTAACTGTATTTTCTTTTTGTAGGTACGTGTTTTTTAGGGCATTATTTTCTTGCCTGAGTAAATCTACCTCTTTCTTGAGCTCACGATAGAGTAGCTCCATTTCGCTAAGCTTGGTACGGAGTACGTCGTTTTCCTCCTCAATGCTTTTAGATTTCGCTGAGTCCCGTTTTTCACGCGTTTGCGCTTCCGGCGGACTTCTTTTTCCGGAGACGTTCGATCTTGTTGGTGGAGATCGAGATACCCTTGTACTTTTTGAGAAGGGATTTATAAGGTGCAATAAATGGCTCTCCCCAGAATCCGTAGAGCCGACCTCCGAAGAGGGTGGATTTTCCAGTTTACCTGGACTGCCACCTGGGGTATTTAAATCTTTTGTTTTGTTCATTGCATGTTTTTTGTATACGCCATAGTCGGTATACGGAGGGTGGATTTTAGTCGCCTCTTACGACAGGCATGCCTACCTCGGGTATATTCTAACCCCTACCCGAAGGGGTAATGTGGACATGTTAAATTCACTTGATAAAGTGCTTCTTGTTGTGTCATCCATAATTTGTTGGAACAATTTTATGTAGTGATTAAGATGAATTGGTTTAAGGGCTTTGAAACTGTATTTGTTCTATGACGTTGACTTGAAAGTCTAGATATTGCAAAAGGTATCCGGCTCGAAGGACCAATTTCTCGTTGTTAAAGTTACTTATACTCGTAGCTTTGATTATGTTTTAGTGAGCTGATGGACAACCAGTAAACAGGGGTTTTTATTAATATTTAGTGCTTCGGATGGCTTTACAAATGAAGGGTACAGGGAAAGTTTAATTTTTGATTTGAGTCATCTGTTTTCCTTAACACATTTCAAACCCTCTGAACAGCTTACAAGTCGGAGTAAAAGCTAATGACTAATTTACCTATCATACAGATGCTCGAAATTTTAGTTAATTGAATTTCCCCCTAGTTTTTAAGTCAAGGCTTTTGAAAAGCGTTGACTTCCTAATAGATCAGCTGCCTGGTAGGTTAGGTTAGGTTAGAGTAGCTGTCTGTACCAAGATGTAGCCACACTAAGGCCAGAAGAGTTTCATTGTGATACCACTAAATCAAACATTGATTGGCTGCTCAAGGACTAATGAGGAAAACCAACAGAAGCTCTATATAAAGCGAAGAATTCTTCTGACTTCGGTGTTTGACAGATCTTCGAGGTCATCAAAGAATAGAGCTCCAAGATGAAGTAGTCTTCTTTTGGACAGGAATTGGAGGATGGTTTCCTTCTCCTTTTCATTCCTGCGGTTCCTGGAGAAATTGTTCGAAAAGAGGTCTAACTTTTTGGCATGTAGATCTTTTGGACAGTGTGCTGTGAAACTCCGATAATGGGCTGATATCTACTCTATTTCGAAAGATCAAATTAATCTAATCTAGCTTAGACCAGATCTCTCTGGATGGTTGGCACGTCATGCAATCACTAACGAGCTCACATTTTCCTGGCTTTGCTTGTGATATGGTTAAACTTAATTCGGAATTTACTTCAGGGGTGGATGCGGTTAAAACCGACAAGATAGAGGATGGACCTAAAAAAACTATAGGCATTCAAACCTTTTCCTGGTATTAGGCATCAGAAATGGATAACATTCGACCTGTGATGCTACAAGAGTCCGAGACTCAAGCGAATCTTCCCAAGTTGCTTTAAGTCGGAAAAGTTAGTCACACTACCTCGAAGGATTATAGACAAATTTGTCTGTCTTTATTTCTACTCAACATTTTGAAAGGCTATATAGATACGGCTCTCCATAAGGTACTATTAACGGTGGACATGTCTCTCCACAACAAGGAATTCGCTCTGAATGCGTTTTCCTGGATTTAACTGAATTGGCGTTTAGTTTATTAAGCCTTGGGAAATGCAGAAGAAAAGTTAGCAAGCAAATCCCTGAAGGCGGCATTATTTTACCCCTCATATATATCCTTATAATTGTGATATTTGTACCTATGTATACGGCGGTTGTGGGACATGGCTTGATAGTCTGGCGGAATACACTTGAGAATAAATATCATCTCGTACAAAAATTAGAGCGCGACCGGCTCAGCTGGTATTGCCACGTTCAAAGAAGAGATCATTTGAACCCTGTCAAAAAGGCAATATCTATGCACGTTCCAAAGACATCGCGATGTAGGAAAGGCAGGCCTATAAACGCCTGGATCAGACAAATGCGACGACATCGGCATTTCATTGGCCTCAGTAACCGAGTGATCCAAAATCGGCAGGCCTGCCGATATTTTCTGAGGTCAAATAGGCGAACCCCACAGGCGGATCAGTAGAAATGCGGTGAAGTGGGAGGGCTGTGATCCCTTGTTTTCGGATCATGGCCTCGCTGATAAAAGGAAGAAGAAGAATAAATATCATCTTCCAGACCTCACCAAGATCTTCCATAGTGGTCTTTACTGCAGCAGTGCGACGCTTTAGACTGGGCTTAGGCTGGGGGAAGCGGGTTTGTAGCCATTGGCACCAGACGGCCATGCATCCATCTTGTGCCGGGGGAGACTGCGTAGAGGGAAGCCGATTATATGACTAACAAAGATATTTGGCAGGAATTTCACCACACGAATTTCTGACACAAATGACTGGAAGAGTTGAAAGTAAACAACAAACACGCTATCGGGGATGCATCCAGGAAAGTGGGTATCGAGTAAAAGTTGACATGTCTCCTCAGGACTGCTTGTGAACTCGCGGTTCTGTTTCTTTGAAGAACCGATGTAGTTCGAGTGGCTGTGCTGGGCTTTTTGCAGTGGTGCCGCCGCTGTGGAGCTTTCAATTTTCCTACAGTGGGATCTCCAAGAGTTTCGTGAATCTTTACGGAGATCTTTATTGAAATTGGTTAGAGCTTATTTGTAACGGCACAAATCGCCATTATACTTGACTCTATTGAATAGTTTTCTTGCTTCCCCCTAAGGCTTTCGAGATTCTTATTCCACCAGGCGATATCTCGACGTGTCTTCTTCTTCATTTGTGCACAGCTGCTTTTATAAGCGGCGGAAATAATTTGTCTGATGTGTTCTGCCTCAGATTAATCTTAATCTGGTCTACATCCTTAAGACGTGGACCGACGTTGAAGTTGTCTTTATTCCTAAGGCAAAGGATCTCCGACCTATCAGTCTATCGTCCTTTCTATTGAAAACGCTGGAAAGACTGATTGATATTCACCTCCGTCAGAGCATTAGCCCGTCTTTGCTCTCGCCGTCCCTACATGCGTACTGCAAAGGCAAATCCGCTGAAACAGCCTTACACTCGCTTATGCGCATTATTGAAAAATCTCTGAGCATTAAAGAATATACCATGGTGGCTTTCCTTGACATTGAGGGAGCTTTTAACAATGTCAAACCAAAGGCAATCACAGACGCACTTGCAAATCTGAAAGTGGATACTTCGCTAGGAGTGTTGATCAATCAATTGCTAACACACAGGATTATCAACACACAGCTGGGTGGAGCATCGGCCAGAAGACTTGCCTGTTACACATCACCTCAAGGTGGAGTTTTGTCTCCCCTCCTGTGGAATCTTGTAGTGAATGAGCTACTAGTAGACCTGGACAGGTCAGGCTGTAGAGTGATTGCCTATGCTGATGACATTGCGATTGCTGCTTCTGGCAAGCACCCAGACACTCTCAAGGAAATCCTCCAATATGCTCTCTCTCGGCTCACGAGGTGGGCCTCCAATTGTAGATTGGGGGTTAACCCTCATAAAACAGAACTTGTTCTCTTCACAAGGAAATATAAAGTTCCCCTCGTAGACCCTCCTATGATTAATGGCACCAGTCTCACCTTCACTGTTAATGCAAAATATATGGGTCTTGGACAGAAAACTGTACTGGAAGGCCAATCTACTAGAACGCGTAAGGAAAGATAATGTAGCTCTCTATTCTTGTAAAATGGCTATAGGTAGGAGCTGGGGTATGAAACCTGAAATCACTCGCTGGCTTTACGTGTCTGTTTCAGACCTATACTACTCTCTGGCGTGATCGTTTGGTGGCCTGACAGGGCTGCTCACCTCTTTCAGGTAGCTAAAGTGCAAAGATGCGCTTGCATGTGCATCAGTGCTGCACTAAGAACTACCCCCTCTGCGGCACTGAACATTAGGTTCAACCTGCTACCCCTGGATATCGTCGGCAGACAGACTGCTGCCAGTGCGGCTATTGGTCTTAAAGCCTCCTCTCAGTGGTCTAGTTATCACATTGGCCACTCCTCGATCCTTGATCTTCTCAACTTCACACATGAAAACACGGACTACACCCCGCCAAAACTGAGATTTGGCCGACACTTCCGTACGAGTATCCCTGCACGGGATGAGTGGGATGGCTCTCCCCCTGATGATGGAAATTCGGTGCACTTCTACACAGATGGCTCTAAGATCGAAGGTGGGGTGGGCTGTGGTGTTTTCTCCGATAAGCTCAACCTGAGCATCTCGTTCCGCTTCCCTGATCATTGTAGCGTTTTTCAGGCGGAAATCATGGCGATTAAGGAAGCCCTGTCTTGGCTGAAATGTAATGTATTATCTGTCAGCGGTATTAGCATTTTCACTGACAGTCAAGCGGCTATCAAGTCCCTGGAATCGTGCTCTTTTACTCCAAAGACGGTTTTAGACTGCCGTTTATCTATTACAGAGATGAAAAAGCAGTTCATCATTCACCTATGCTGGGTACCAGGTCACAGAGACATTCCAGGAAACTGTAGGGCGGACGAACTCGCTAGACAGGGTACTACTCTTAGGATTCTGCCAGATAGGCAAGCCCTGGGTATGCCCCTCGCTACATGTAAGCATCTACTTAAGCTGAACGCTATTAGCAAGACCAACCTTAGGTGGTCACTATCTGACCGCTGTTGGATACTCTTCAAGCTACAACTTACTACTCATGGGAGTGGGACCTTCAGAAATCTGCGTAGGGCCAACTGGTCAAAATCCAAGAGAGAACTGAGGAAATCAGTGTATCACTCCACTGAGGACCTCGACTCGACCGAAGCAGTTGACAATGCAGTCGATGCACTGACTGGTTCCCTTACGCGGTCCTTCGAGAAGTCCTGTCCGGTTAGTAGGCTCAGCGGTAAAAGGCGTCCACCATGGTAGAACGATAAAATAGCGGAACTCATTCGTATTTCAAGAGTAGGGTGGAGCCTCGCTAAGGAGGGGGTCGTCGAATGGTCCACCTATAAAGAAAGCGTGAAGCTCCTCAAGAAAGAGATTAGGTTCGGAAAGAGTAACTCTTGGAGGTCCTTTTGCGTATCTATAGAATCAACAAACGAAGCGTCCCGCCTAAGGAAGGTCCTAGCCAAGACATCAACGCCGGAATCCAATATTAGGAAAAGCGATGGCACCTGGGCAGAATCACACGAGAAAACGCTGGATATGCTACTGAGTACTCACTTTCCTGGATGTACATCAATCTCCGGAGATGATCTAACTATTCCAGAGACGACATCGGGAATAAGCGCGGAAGAGGTGGGTTATATAATAGATGATGACAAGATAGCGTATGCAATTAAATCATTTGCTCCATATAAGGCACCAGGAATGGATAACATTCGACTTGTGATGCTGCAAGAGTCAGTGGATATTGCTATTCCCTGGCTCAAACGTATCTTCACAGGATGCCTTAAGCTAGGTTATGTTCCTAAAGCATGGCGGGAGGTGCGCGTTGTTTTCATTCCCAAAGCAGGGAAAGCGAGCCATGCAAACGCGAAAGACCTGAGACCTATCAGTCTATCGTCCTTTTTGCTGAAAACTTTGGAACGTTTGATAGATGTATATATAAGAGGTGTGATCGGCGATGATTACCTATCTAAATCACAACACGCATACATCTGCGGCAGATCGGTAGACACGGCCCTCCGCTGGGTCGTATCGAGCATAGAAAGATCCCTTCACTTCAAGGAGTTCACTCTTGGGGCGTTCCTGGACATTGAAGGAGCGTTCAACAACGTAAGCTCTAACGCAATCGTGAACAGTCTGCACAGAGCACATCTCAAACCGGCCTCTGCAACTGGATGGCGCAGATATTTCAATCAAGGATAATATCTTCAACGCAAGGAGATATAATCATCCGGAGAAGGGTCTGTAGAGGAACACCCCAAGGCGTAGTCTTGTCCCCGCTAATATGGCTCCTTGTGGTGGATGAGATCTTGGTAATACTGAAAGAAAACGGCTTCAACGTGACGGTCTATGCGGACGATGTCGTTATCCTGGTTTCGAGAAAATTTCCTCCAGTCCTAAGTAAAAGGCTCAATTTCGCGCTACAACTAGTCGATAACTGGGTCAACAGCAAAGGGCTGGGAGTGAATCCTTCAAAGACGGAGGTAGTTCTCTTCACTAAGAGGAGATCAATCCCTACCTTCAGACCCCCAAATATTGGTGGCAGTGAACTAAGTATTTCAAGTTCAGCTCGGTATCGGAGCGTAGTTCTAGATTCCAAACTTAACTGGAAGGAAAATATTGCCGAACGCGTTAAAAAAGAAAGCATAGCTTTCTACTCCCGCAAAAAGGTTGTCAGCAATACGTGGGGCTTCAAACCGGCTGTGGTGTACTGGATATACACGGCGGTTGTAAGACCCATTCTCACATATGGTTCACTAGTATGGTGGACGGCACTTGAGAAGCAATACCTGCTTTCAAACCTCACCAAAATCCAGAGGGCGGCGTGCATCGGTGTCATGGGATCAATAAGAACAACACCAACAGCGGCAATGGAAACCATGCTTAGTTTCATTCCGCTTGACATATACTGCAGCCGTCTGGCGGGTAAAACCGCTGTTAGACTGAGAGAAGGCCGGTTGTGGTCATCAAGCCTTTACGGCCATGCCTCCATTCTGTTCCGATGGGGGATCACCAGCGGATTGACGAAAACTGATCACATGAACCCGGCGTTAGCATTCGAAAGGAGATTCACTACAAGAATTCCCGATAGAATATACTGGAAGAATCCAAGAACCATGAAGAAAAAGGAGTTGGCTTTCTATACCGACGGTTCTAAGATGGACGTTGACACGGGAGCCGGAGTTTATTGTGAGGCCCTAGGAATAAACCACTCCTTTAGAATAAACGACGACTGCAGCATCTTCCAGGCCGAGGTCGCAGCCATTATACAGGCTGCTGAAATTATACGCGAGAGTAATATCGTTGGCAAAACGATCACTGTCTATATAGACAGACAGGCAGCCGTTAAGGCTCTGGACTCTGCCGTAGTTAGGTCGAGGCTCGTGAGAAGCTGTAAATCACTCTTAAACGAGATATCCAGAGCCAATGCGGTGACCCTCTGCTGGGTACCAGGGCATATGGATATCGAAGGTAACGAAAGGGCTGACTAGCTTGCTAGGAAAGGGTCGGCGCTGCACTTATCGCGGGCCCTTTCCTCTGTAGCAACCCGAATCAGTTCCTTGCGGAAAAAAATAGAGGATGAAGCCACCGGTCGAGCAAACAGATGCTGCGCTCATCTGGAAACATACGCAACGGCCAGGGCGCTATGGCCGGCCTACAGCAAGAAGAGATCAACCTCTCTGGTAAAACTTAGTCGTTATAACGCACTGGTAATTTTTGGCATAATTACTGGACATTGTGCCATTGGCGTTCACGCGGAGCGACTCGGTGTGCTGCATAATGACTATTGCAGAAGTTGCAGAGATGAAGGAGAAATTGAATCTGTTCGTCACCTGTTGTGTGACTGTCCTGCCCTATCCGTCAAAAAATGAGGACTCTTGGTAGTTACTTCTTCTCGGAGCTGGAAGACTTGAGTAGTGTTGAGCTAGCGGACCTCCTGAGATTCATATCACTTTCTGGGTGGTTCTAACGGCGGATTTGCTTTACAGCGTTTCCAGGGTTAAATGATTGGGCACAATGGACCCGTACTGTTGGTCTGAGTGAGCAGTGACTCCTTGTCACAAGGCACCCATCTACCTACCTACCTAACCTGGTTAAACTAAAACGATTACAGATCAGCTGCGTTATCGGTGTCATCACCGGACACTGTCTAATCGGCCAACATGCCAAAAGACTTGGCCTCTTTTCCAATAACTTCTGCAGGAGCTGTAAGGACGAGGAGGAGGAGGAAGCCATTCTTCACTTCCTATGCACATGTTCTGCTCTATCACGCAAAAGAATGCTCCATCTAGGGGCTCCCTTCCTTGACGACCTCAGCGATTTGGCGTCCTTAGGCGTCATGAACATCCATCGCTTCATCAAAAGCTCCGGTTGATTTTATTAGTCCCTGAGTGGTCTAATGGTAGATCCTTGGCATCACAATGGACCTTTACTGATCTAAGTGTGTCTGCATCGTGGTGCAGACAGCCAATCTAACATAAATTAACCTGCCTCAGATTCCAGTTCTGGAATACTGCTTATCGGGACCGTTGACCGGTTAAGATCTGCCCCGAGGAGAAAGCGATATATGTATTTCCCAATTTGTGGATCTAGGGTTTCTGTAAGAAGCAGTGTCTTTGAGCGAGGTTTCTAGGTCAAATCTTATATGATTATAATCCGACATGGAGACTTCGTTGGACACGTGACACGTGTCTATCCCTTGCTCTGCGATTATCTTGCAGTCGCCGACAGCAGTATGAAGACTTGTAATAGTTACTTCTGAACGGAGTTCGACGACTTAAGGACCTCCACCTAAGATTCATATCCTTTTCTTTAAATGTTCCCAAGGTAATCAAAATTGGTGCTATGGGTGCAACTATTTAGAATAGACTTATTAATCTGTTAACCAATCGACTACATCTATCTTGCACTTCGACAGTAAGAGTTTCTGGATGGGTGCTAATTTTTATCTGGTGCTTCAAGTAAATTTCCCACAGCACATCGCCACCTAACAACTTTGGAATAGAATACCCAATTCTCTGGCAAATGTTATGTATCTTGTATTTATAAATATCTCTGGATTTCCGGCATTTACAAGCGACACTGAAATAATACGAAATGATAGCAGTTCCTCAGTCTAAAAGGGCCATAATCATGTAATCCTTTCTCTTCCGGCATTTTTTTTTCTCTATAATGCCTTTATGACTTACAGGGTTAAGTTAAATCTTGTAGACCCCCTTACCCTCCTGATATCCCATTTAAAATGAACGAAGCCTAAGTAGTCAAACATAAGGAAGGCTTAAACCCCTGAGCAGATAAAGTTTCCTTTTAAGTTAGATCACATGACTGTGTTGAGTTCCGTCATTTTTCACTCCATCATCGTCAGAACTCCGATTAAACTCACATTACAGCCCCCTTAAGGGTTCTCTTTTACCAGGATAAAAGGCAAAGTATAAAAGTAACACTCAATATTATCCTCTCATCAATGGACGATGATAATCCGAAAGAAAAAAAGATTTTTCCGGGAAAATACATATATTGAAAATTTCTATCATAAAACGCACATCCTTACAAGGATCACAAAGGCTACGCGTTTTCACAATTTCCGCGAAAAATTTTTTTGTTCTCTCCCTACGTTGTGTGTAGGCGCAAAAAAAATGGTTGTCCCTTCTACCATCGTACACATGATACAGGATATTTCGCTTTACAGCTGTTGAGCCTTCGATTTCGTGTTTTTTTTTTTTTTTAACGTCCTCCTTTGACATTAATTTTACATTCTTCAGTTATGCGACGGCGATGATAAGGTCTGCGTATACACCGTGTGAAAGGATTTTCACTCTGTCACGTGCAAATAATTAATTTATTTCCCTGCACAGATTTTTCGTCCTTTTGAAGTACGAGTACGTACATCATAAATAGAAGGCGGAGAAGGAGAAAAAAAATACGACTCGTTTCACTTACTTAAAATTCTGCCATGATTTCGCGGTTAATGATGTTTGTTCAGAGTGAATGCGACACAAAGCGAAAGGACCAAGTGGGGAGCACGCAAAAAGGACCAACACACAGCAGAGCAGAAAATAAAACCGAGCACAGTTTCACTGCACTGGGGTGCTTTTGGAGTAAAATGTCCTGTAATGGCTTTTGTGGCGGTACGGACATTTTAATTTTAAATTATCCTGTTCAGTGCAAAAAAAAATAAAAATCAGAGAAATGTCATCCTTGCCTGGCTTGAGCAGGAGTTTAACGACATAGCAAATAGACTAACGGGTTGAATGCAGCCATTGGAGGTGCAATTTATCATTTTCCTTCTAAGGTTTCTGTCTGAAGCGATATCCTTGATGAGTTGAATCTGTTGGTATAACTAGTAGCCGCATGGCACTAACGAGCAATCAATCTGAAGATGCATGTGCTCCGGCGGAGTAGAAAAGCATGATGAAGGGTTCTTCCGTTCATCGTGCAAACAACGTATTGAAATTGTTTTAACAATTTCATTTGGTTTCTATTTGTTTTAGTGAGTGGAGGTGGGAATAATTGATGTGACATCGAGGATGTTTGCCGACGGTTACGGGAAGAAGGAGACGGAGTTTTCGTGTCTCTTCTGCTAATTAACTGCAAATGTAAGCAGTTGGTTAATAATTTATTACCAGTGAGCTAATGTTAGGGGGGTGGTATAGAGTAACTAAGTTCGTTTAAGTATAATGAAGTTTAGGGTCCATAGGATTAAGTTTTGGTAATAATTCATTGAATGGACATGATGATGGTAGAGGTCAGGCATTGGACTGTACATCATGTTGCATTTCGGGTTATTTTGATCCTTCGTGCCATGTATTATTCATGTGAAAGATCCGTGGTCAAAAGGTATATCCATCTAAGTCCATTTTCGCATACTCGTACATACATATGTACATATTTGAAATGTAAGTCATTTCCCAAAAACGTATGGGATACTGAAATATTCGATTATGTTTAATTTGTCACTGGCTCTGCATACCAGAAAAAGTTCAGCATTGCCAACCCGAATCATAGTTCATGGTAATTGCGCCAACTCGACTGCCATTGATGTGGACTACATGAAAAGAAATAAAACAATTTGGCGATGCCCAACCTGTGCTATTCAGCGAAAAAGTTCGCTAACAGGAGCAACTGCTTCCTCAAGCTGAAGTTCTTTAATGCAAGTTCACCAAGATCACCCAGCTACTCGTGCAGATCTTCAAGCTAAAAATTATGAGTATGGATAAAATATCAATCTGCTAGAACAAAAGGTATCTTGGAGCAGCAACTAATAGCAAACAACATTTCAACATTTTCAACGTTCCAAACTGTGACACAACATCGTCTACGGTTGACGTAGCTCTCAAGATCTGAACGTAAGTATTGAGGAAGATGACACCGATCACTGCGATCGATCACGATCAAACTACACAACCCAAAACCCAATAATTGGCCTAATTTTCCCGGAGCGGCAAGCAACATAAAATAAGTTTTGTATGTAGAACTCGTGTCGCGCAATCTTAAGGAGAGAATCATGAAAACCTTGAATGAGACAAAATCAAAACTGAAAACAACGCTTATCAACACTGAAGTAGAAGACGAGTACATGTGTGCATATCAACAACAGTCGGACGTACAAATCACGTTAACTGATCTCTCACTAGAGCACTTCTTCTTGTTCCAGATGGCAGCGGATGAATTCGCTTGATTGAGTCAACGGTGGTGTCTACAGATCCAGATAGGTTAAACTGAACACCTTGCGCAAGCTGCTTCAGCATATTTGGATTCCAGGTCAGTAAGGCATTTCCAAGGTTAGTCAGGACCTTGGAATAGAGATGGTGGCGGGCTAGCTCCTTAATGAGCCAACGGTAGCACTCACTATTTCACTATAAAAAGCACATGGTTTCCCACTCGATATTCACAAGCAGACATGGCGATCCAGTGATCATGTAACGCTTATATATGCCAGCGCCAAACCAGCGGTGAAGATTTTTCTCAGAGTTGGCAGCAGCTGATCTATACCCTGTTGCCGCATAGCTGGATTTATTCCATCGGTGTCAGGCGATTTGAACCCAATTGATGCCACAGCATATTTGATAGCCTCAACTGTTACCATGGCTGACGCAATATACCAGCTACGCCGAATTTTCTGACTTAGATCAAGCTCAACTAAGGTAAGCGGGCCAAGCTGTGACCTAGTGTTTTTCTGACTGCCTGAAGCAGAAGATTAAAAGTTTCCGCTTTCGTCTCAGTACGCTTGCCATCAGACTTTCTGAGTGACTCCGGTTTGGTCGGCTTGCCCTCTTTGAGGACCTTAACCAACCTGCTGGTTTCAATGAGTGTGTCTCGATCTTTTCACAAAAATCTCTATAAGAAGCACTTTTCGACAACCGAATTAACTTCTTATAGTTTTTTTGCTTCGATCTAAAAAGATCTCATTCGTCCTCTAAATTTGTCTTGAGTAACCTATTTATAAGTTTTCTGGATTCTTTCCTAAGTCGCTGCAGTTCTGGGCTCCACCACGGAACCGGCGTTTTGCAGGGAATAAGTATGCATTGAATCCTAATATCGCCTGAGTAGTTTCAAATCACTACTTCGAAAATATTACTTTGTCTCTTTTCGCTCTTCTTTATTTTTTAGAAATAACGTCGCTTCTCCAGGGCCACAGCATGGTTTAGACTTGATTTCTGTTTACGTAGTAAGGTGGTAGTCATTCAAATCGTTTTTCATTTTTACCTTAATTAAGGCAAAATCCACTAGCCGTGTGCCATCGAGATATAGTAGATATGGCCACGTGTCAAGAGATGTCCAACCATTTTTCTATGCCAATCATATTTTTACCGCAGTCACCTTCGCTCAAACTTTCAAAATCCATGCCAGATTCATCGTCATTATTCTAATTAAATCTGTCATTTTTGCTAAACTTTCTGACCCTTAATCAATTTTACGTCACGTCAAAATCTCTACGTCAATCCACCATATTGCTTTGACATTTCAAAAATTTCTAACCCTCTTGAATTTTTTATGAAAACATGGCGCTAATGTTTCCGTTTTCTTTTTCGTTTCAGGTAAGCACGTGTCATGGTTACTTCAAACTATTAATAGATTACCGGTAAGCAATTGAATAACTAAAGACTGACCAACGAATAATTAACTTACAACAAGTTGCTACTTATCGCAGGCATAACTAGTAGAAGTTCAAACAATTTTTTTTATTTTATTTTATTTGGAAGCAAACCTGCAGCCACTTAAACTTCGTCACTGTATGCTGATGTGGCTGACTGCTCTCTGATTACCTTTCCTAACCAAAAGGAAGCACTAATGCCAAGCAGTACGAAACAGTAAAGTTGACAGTTTCCGGAAAATTACCCAACCACCACCACCTAACCAGAAAAAAAAAAAAAATCTAGGATGAGATAAATCGATAACCAAAAATATATTTTTCTAGGTCATTCCACTGACAGCTTAGCATGCTCAATTTCCCTTTAGCATACAAGTATCCTTGTGTCGTTCTCAATACACCAGCTACGCCACTGCTAAAGCTATTTCAGGATACGAACGAAAAAAAAAAAACAATGGAACCAGGTAAAGAGGAGCAGCAACAAAAAAAAAACTGAAGTGAAACGGAAAAACAAACCCAGTGTAGTAATTACAGGTGGCAACCAACCTGTCCTACTCACCCCTCCCCTCTGCCTATCTATTGATAGAACTTTTGACAGCTCATAAATTTTATACTTTGCCTGCAGTTCCTCGAATGACGTGGCAGGGGGGGGTTAGGGTCTTAAGGGAGTCGTCCCTTTTCTAGACGCTCCTATTCAGGTGGGAGATTATCCGTGGAAATTACCGTGGAAATTAGAAACGCTAAGTGGGTTTTATGGGAGTAAATCGAGTTCGCTTTTGCTTCCGCAGAAAGTAATGGGAGTAGACGACATGACAGTAGGAAAGGATGGCATGAAAGATGACACAAGAATCTGAGCTAACGAAGTCGAAGGCGCATGTAATTGACTTTTGATCATAAATCTTTGGCAATTGCTTGAATGTGTGATGGAGGAAGATGAAGAGGAAATGATTTGGCGTGCATGGCGTCCTTGAACAAAGAAAACTTCCCGCATTAATAAGTTTCAGTAAAAGTTGGTTATATTGATCTCTTCATAAAATTTCGAATAGTTGGCGGAGGTCGTCCTTTGTAATGCAGGCATTAATAATGGTGGGCTTAAAGATTGAATCTTCTTGAATACTTTACTTTAACTTTCATGCTTTATAATGAAATCAGCTTGATGAGTATTGAAAAGTTTTCGCCCCTAGGTTCAATTGTATTGACCAGGATGTACTTCTTAAAGGTTTACTGGCAATTTAAAGAAAGGAAAAGTAACAAAAGAAAATGATTGTTATAAAATGTAGGTCCTTGAGGTTATTCAGAATCACCCTTCACCTTATCGGGTTTTTATTAGATTTACTCCACTGTTGCAGATGTAGATGTATATGATAGTGAGGTTCAAGTGCACTGTGACCTTTAAAAGATCTATTGTGCCCCATACTATGGCTCTAGCCGATGATATACTCGGTCTAGAGCACTTCCTCTAGTCCAGCTGCTACAACAAACCGGAGTATTTTCAGTGGATCCAGGGATAGTAAATCCATTTCTGATAGGAGGTAGGCACCTATAGGTGGTTTCTTCTTTTGTGGATCAGTGCTTCGCATTCCATAAGATGGTACGCTGGTGTTTCTGCAAAGTCCCTGGAGAATCTGTAGTGTCCGCCTCCCTCTATTCCCAGTTTTCTAAGGTGCTCCTTGAGTGTGCAGTGACCCGTTAATTGTATTTCCCCAGTTCTTTTGCCTGTCTTATTTGGGGAATATCATCCCAATGTTTGGCGCATTTGTTCTCTTCCTCTTTCCCTAAGTCTTCCCGTATTTTGTGGGGTCCTATCCCACAAAATGATTCTGGTCCAAGGAATGGCGTGTCTGGTCAGTTTCTAGGTAGTTCATCAGCTGCTTCGTTCCCCTTCACTCTTACATGTTCTGGTACCCAGTAGAGAGTTATTTTGTTTGTTTTTCCCAGTTTGTTGATCCTGGTAAGGCATTCCTATACCAGGTTGAATCCAATCACATGCGAGGTCAGTGCTTTAATAGCGGCTTGGCTGTCTGAAACTACTAAGATGTCCTGCCCGCGATATTTCCTATCTACATTGAATTGCGGACATCTTTAGATCGCAAGAACTTCTGCTTGAAATATACTGGGGAATATTTCCAGTGATTCTGAGTATCTAGTCCTGGGCCCGTACACTCCTGCCCCAGTGCCAGTAGATGTTTTCGATCCATCTGTGTACCATTTAATTCTGTGTTGTTTGAATTGGTATTTATGGGATTCGCTGCTCCAGTCTCTTTTGTTACTTACTTTTCACTTATGTCCTGTATCCCCTTGTGGGTCCTAGGACCTCAATTACGCCTACGCGTGTACGGTTTCCGGCAATGTGTCTGAGTTCTCCCCAACTTTTCCCCACCTGCCGTGCCTCCTTCTCGACTGTTCTGCGCCATGTTCTCCTCGGACCGCCAGGTCTTCTGCCATCCTGAGTTAGAGGGTTCCATTGCATAGCATGGTTCGCTATGGAACTGTCACCCTTTCGGGACGTGTGACCAATCCACTCCCACTTCCGTCGTTAGATGGTTGTGCCTATTTATTCCTGACCCATTTTCTCGTAAAGATGTTCGTTAGAGATACGATTGGGCCAGAAAATCCTTAAGATATTGGCAGGCACCTATTAACAAACGTTTGCAGCTTTCTGGTGATAGTAGTGGTCACTCCCCACGTGCTGCAACCATATAACAGCACGGATTCAACGTTGGAGCAGAGCAGTCTTATCTTGGTGTTCAAACTGGTGGCGCTACAGTTCGGGGTGAACCTGGGCCTCAACCAACAATCCTCTCCATTTAGCTCGGTCTTTAGCTAATTGCCTCCAGTTGCGCACTCCAAGTTGGTCGAGGTCCCCTTGAACTTGTGCGCGCCACCTACGGCGATGATTCCCTCTACTGCGTCGTCCCTCCGGGTTAGATTCGAAGACTCTGCGGGCCGGAGCGTTGGTGTCCATTCGCTCTACATGTCCTAGCCATCTCAGACGTCCAATACGCAGTTTTTTGACTAGGTCGATGTCGCTGTACAGCTCGTATAGTTCGTGATTGAATCTTCTACTCCAAAACCCGTCAACACAAATGGGACCGAAAATCTTACGAAGAATTTTTCTCTCGAAGCGACCAAGCATATCTTCATCCTCTTTTAATAAAGTCCATGTTTCAGCGCCGTAAAACAGGACTGGGATGATCAAGGTCTTATATAGAGTCTCCTTAGTTGTTCGAGATAGGGCTTTACTGTTGAATTGCCTTATAAGCCCAAAAAAACAGCGATTGGCAAGATTATTCTTCGATTGATTTCTACGCTGATTTTGTTAGAAGAATTTATAGCAGAGCCAAGGTAGACAAAGTCCCTTACTACCTCGAAGTTATAGCTGCCCACGGTGACGTTTTGTCCAATTCGTCGGTGTTGGTTTTCCCTTCTAGTTGACAGCATATACTTGGTTTTGCCCTCGTTTATCGCTAAACCCATTTTGGCCGCTTCCGCCTCAATGCTTGCAAAAGCACCGGTGACAGCCCGCTGAGATCTTCCGATAATGTCTATATCGTCGGCGTATGCAAGCAGTTGTACAGACTTGTAATAGATTGTGCCTCCGGTGTTGGCTTGTGAGTTCCGCACAATCCGTTCAAGTACAATATTGAAGAAGTCACATGACAGCGCGTCACCTTGTCTAAAACCTTTTTTGACATCAAAGGTCTCGGTGAGGTCATTACCGACCTTGATGGAGCAGCGAGCGTTCTCCATCGTCAGCCTGCACAGACGGACAAGTTTGGCAGGGATGTCAAAACTAGACATGGCTCTATAGAGCTCTTCTCTATAGATGCTGTCATAGGCGGCCTTGAAATCGATAAAGAGGTGGTGAGTATCGATTTGGAATTCTTGGGTTTTCTCCAGGATCTGCCGAAGTGTGAAGATTTGATCGATTGTGGACTTTCCTGGCCTGAAACCGCACTGATAGGGTCCAATCAGGCTGTTGATAAAGGGTTTCAGGCGTTCACACAATATCGCAGAAAAGATCTTGTATGCGATGTTGAGGAGACTGATGCCTCTATAATTGGCGCAGTTGAGGGGGTCTCCTTTCTTGTGGATCGGGCAAACGATGCTGAGATTCCATTCATCAGGCATACACTCGTCTGACCAAATATTAGAAATGAGTTGGTGTATGCACTCTACCAATTCATCCCCAGCTGCCTTGAAAAGTTCGGCCGGTAAGCCGTCAGGTCCAGCAGCCTTGTTCGATTTTAGCTTGGATATTGCTATCCTCACTTCGTTTTGGTCAGGTGGACGGAAATTTTGACTATCATCGTCTATGTTGAATGGTTCATTCTGCCTGACAGCGGGATGTTGGTCTTCGTCGCCGTTATACAGTCTGCAGAAGTAGTTTTTCCATATTCTCAGCACCGACTATGATTCTACTACGAGGTTTCCATTTTCATCTCTACAGGTTTCTGTACGGGTATAACTTCTCTGACACGTTCTTTTTACCTTTTGGTAAAACTTCCGTACATTGTTCCTGGAGTATAGACTCTCGATATTCTCAAACGCGCGCTTCTCATGCTCTTTCTTCTTCTTTTGGAGAAGCCGATGTTCTTCCCGTCTCTTTTGCTCGTAGAGCTCACGAGCAGCTCTCGTCTTCCTTTGCAGCGCCGCTTTGTATGCCTCTTGTTTTGCTGCATGCACTCGCCGGCATTCTTCGTCAAACCAGGGGTTTCGCGGTGGTGGGCTAGAGAGACCAAACACATCAGTCGCGGCGTTTCTGATGGCATGTTGGCAGCGTTGCCACTGGTCTTCGGTACTTGATGCTGGCGGCGAAGGGGTGATTGAGAGATTTCGGGATACGCGTTCAGCGTAGAGTCTGGCGGTCTCTTGCGATTGTAGCTTTTCGACGTTAAATTTTCTCACAGTAATTCTTCTTTGTTGCTCAGATTGGGATATCCGCATTCGTACCTTGGCTACAACAAGGTAATGATCCGAGTCTATGTTGGCCGCTCGGAAGGTCCGGACATCCAGAATACTGGAGGCATGCCTTGCGTCGATCGCAATATGATCAATTTGGTTGATCGTTACATGATCATTGGACCGCCATGTCTGCTTATGAATATCGAGATGAGGAAACCATGTGCTTGCTATGGTGACATTTCGCTCCACAGCGAAATCAATTAGCCTTAGACCGTTATCAGACGTGGTGTCGTGTAGGCTATGCTTACCGACTGCCCTACCAAAGACGTCCTCCTTTCCTATTTTGGCGTTAAAATCGCCCAATACGATTTTAACGTCGTATTTAGGACATTGCTCGTATGTTTTGTCGAGGAGCTCGTAGAAACACTCTTTGGTGGCAGGGTCCTTTTCTTCTGTGGGGGCATGAACACATATTAGGCTTATGTTAGCGAATTTAGCCTTGATCCGGATCGTCATAATACGCTCGCTCACGTGTCGGAAGCTTAAGACTTCTTGCCTAAGTCTGCCGCGAATGACAAAACCGCATCCGAATAAGCGTTGCCTGTTGCCTCTGTAGCAATCACCGTAGTAGATGTCACAGTTTTTCATCCTCTTTTTGCCCGGCCCATCCCATCGCACTTCCTGGATGGTGGTAATATCTGCTTTATAGCAGTCTAGGGCCTCTGCTAGTTGTTCGGCTGCACCTGGTCTGTAAAGGGACAGAACATTCCACGTACAGATCCGAAGGTCGTTGTCCTTATTTCGTTTGCTGGGGTCGTCATTAGTTGAGTCATCCTTATCCGAGGCTTTTGGTTGTTTCGGAACCATGGATTTTTTACGTGGTAGGGAAGTTACCCCGACGGCACAACCCCCAACCTGGAGGGCCAGTTCCTTAATTATTCCCCTAGGACAAGGGGCCGGGTACACCGGTGCCAGTAGTCCACTACGGGAGTATGAGTGCTGCCGTTGGCCCATTAAGGGCTCCTCCGCCACCATCTCTATTCCAATGTCCTGACCAACATTGGAAATTCCTTACCGACCTGTGATCCGAATACGTCGAAGCAGCTCGCGCAAGGTGTTCACTAAGTTCAACCTAACTGGAACTATAGACGCCACCGTTGACTCCGTCTAGGGAATTCGTCCGCTGCCGCCTGGAACAGGAAGAAGCGCTCTAGTGAGAAAAGCACTCTTCCCCCCCTCTCTCATCTGCTGCCACCGAGAATCCGCCAAACGGGGTTGGTTACCCATTTCTTGGATTAAGGTACTAGGCACCCGGCTGTTACCGCGTGGAGGTTGAGAGTAGGAGTTGGTAGGCCTCAGCTGAGTGAAAACGCTTGTGTTTTCATATGATCGCATGCACTACCGTTTGACCAGCGTTTGATTCGCTCAAGGATGATTCTAGCTATTATCTTAGCTACAGCAGGCAGCACGCAGATACCCCTCCAGTTTCCGCACTCCATTAAATTTCCTTTCTTAGAAAGCTTGACAATCATTCCCTTTTTCCGCTCGTTAGGAAAGCTCTCAGCTTCCCAAAATAGTCTCTTTTGTTGCTCAGCTTTAAATAAAATTTCCTTTCAACGCAGTATATTTCGACCATATCATCTCTGGGCCAGTCCAGAAGCGGCGTTGATTTGGATAGGGTTACTTGTTCTTTGTTTGCGATGCATGTTCCTTTCCCGATGCCCTCTTTGCTGATTCTCAATATGAGTACGGTCTCCTTGGCGATTCGCCTTAGCACTATGTGTATCGAAGGTATACCTACGATCACCTCTAGTGCTGCTGTGGGACAGGTTCGCATGGCTCCTTATTAGCATATGCAGGCTAACCTTTGCACTTTGTTTAGGGATGTCATCGTCATGACTAGCTTAGTTCTGTTAACCCATGCCACTGTCCGGTAAGTGATGATGGGTCTTACTGTCATCAAGTACATCTATGCCATACTGTGGCTGGGCAGCATCCTCAGGTTTTCCCTGAAATGTTCCTGTACACCATAAGTGCTCTGGTGGCTTTGGTTAACACAGCTTCTACATATTCTCTCCAAAGGAGTTGGCTGCCTAGTGTTAGGCCTAGGTACTTGATAGATATTTCTATGGGTCGACCCTGATCCCTTCCAACAGGATAAGTTGCATACGCTTTAGCTGTCTTTTCTTGTTTCCCCACTGTTAGTGGTGTTATAAACACAAGATTCAGACAATGAAGCCTCTAGCTCCAACTATACAGCAACAAACTTATGTTTCCACGAGTTGATTACGGCTTCAACAAAATATTCGCTTAAGGTTTTCTTATAACATATCCCATAAGAATTTTTATACAGTTTTTAAGATAGAGAAATGTTGAAGATTAAATCTATAAATGAAGAATAAACGGGCCATTGAAATGAAATATGATGATGATGACCCTATAAAGGTTGTCAATTCTGGCTGAATCGACCACAAAGTAGAAGTTCACGGTAGGATGATTAGTGCTAACAAGTACAGGCTACGAACAAGAAGCGTATCTTGTTATGCTTCAAGCAAGGACTGGAGCCAAAAAAGAGCTGCTCACGAGACCTGTGAACAGAGGAGAGAAGCCGAGCTTCTCCGAAGGAAAGAGGGAGAATTCAAGAATCGCACAGTCGAGTCTAGTAAGAGATTTTTTTTATCTGCGTCCGAAGATGGGAATCTTTTAAAGACGAAACTGAACCCGTACTCAGTGTGGAATTTTCACCCACTAAACCCACCTTGCCTTCTACCTCTGGTCCTTGCGGCACTGCCGTCAAGCATTTCATCGGCTCGTTCGTATAGGTAGCCTTCTTTACTCCGTTTTGTTGTCGCTCCTGTCTTCGCTACTCCTTCATTATGGTTGCTAGAGTATCGCAGCTGCATCTCAGGCATCTTCCCTGCTCATGATCTGTCTGGTGATGTTGTCTGGGGTTAGGTATTCACTCAGTTTGCTCACTAGCAGGTGTCGTTCTTCATAGTATCGGGGACAATGAAACATGATGTGTTTCGCATCCTCAATCGCTCCATGTTGGGCAAAGCGGGTTGTCGTCTAGTCCAAGCCTGTGGAGGGAGGCTCTGAAGCAACCATGGCCAGTAAGCATCTATCGCAGGTAGAAATTCAGCTCACAATGCTTTCTATTTATCGAAGCGTTTATATTGGGGATCAATCACTGCGTACATCTGCCTTTATGAGAGTGATCCAATCTCTCCTGCCATTCATCCAGACTTGTCCTTGGTGGTACCTCAGTGGCACGTCGACTCGTCGCAGTTGGTGTCGCTGTCTTGTTCGCATGGTATTTCCATTGGGCTTCTTTAGCCAGAAGGTCTATTGATACCATGCCAGCCATTACACATGCCTCGTCGTCGGAGGTTGTTCGGAAGGCGCTGCATACTCTCAGCGTGTATATTATGTAAGTTGCCTCTGTCTTCCTTCTGTATTACTTTGTCTTCATGGCAAAGGGCTACCAAATATGGGACCCATAGAGTATGATTTATGCCGCAACTCTTGCTAAAGACGGTCTCCTCTTGTGCTTTACTTACTTACTTAGGTGGCGCTACAGTTCGGGGTGAACCTGGGCCTCAACCAACAAGCCTCTCCATTTAGCTCGGTCTTTAGCTAATTGCCTCCAGTTGTGCACTCCAAGTTGGTCGAGGTCCCCTTGAACTTGTGCGCGCCACCTACGGCGATGATTCCCTCTTGTGCTTTGGTCCGCCGATATTTGGCATGATCCTTACCAGGACAGCCGTTGCCTTCTCGGCTTCATACTGCAAATGTCACTTTAAAGTTAGCCGTACATCTATAATAATACCATTATAGATGTATACTTCCTCTGGCTTGGAACCTATCACGTGATTTTACTTATTCTTATAGTCTCCATGACTTGCCTTCTGCTGATGATACTTCTGTCTTTTCCTGTGCAACTTGTAGGCCCATGCGTACTAGTCAGTTCTGAACCATCCCTATACCTTCATTGCAGTCATGCTCCAATTCCTCAAGGTGTTTGGTTTTTTTTTTTTAAAGAAACCCAAATCCCAGAGCATTCAGACTCTCTGGTCCATTGTACTACCAGGCAGGAATCTTTCTTTGGTACAGTTTTTGGAAAACTTCGATGTGCCTTTATACTCGGGTGAATGATGATTGTTGTACCCCGTTGGGGCATGAACTTGCACACATCGGTTAACGAGCAAAGATACTACCTATCCACTGTACCATTGCCACCCGTGAGAATGCAGATACAATTCGTTTAGCATAAAATTAATTTAGTTATGCAAAACGACAGAGTTGAGCCTCGGGCTATGACGGAAGTTAAATAAACCGGTTCACCTCTTCTGGCGAGCAAAACTGGAGTTTGGTTGCTACAACGATTGTTATGTCGTTGGCGAAGCCTTTTATTGTCGAAGACCTTAGGATTCTAAGTCTGAGAACGTCATCACCGTCATCACACATTAGGTACTACAGTAGCGGACCTAGTACGGAGCCTTGGGGCCTGTGACGTTATACTGCCTCGTTCCATCGTCGGTGTCGTAGTGCAGTATCTTATTTTTCAAATAGTCCATCATTATATTCTGCAGGTATTCTGGTACTCTCTTTGCGGTAAGTGCTCGCAGGGTATTTCTCCAGTTTGTGGTGTTGAAGGCGTTCTTCACATCCAGCGCGGTGATTGCGTAGACTGTTTACTTCCGACTTTCCATCTTTTTCCTTCAAAATGAATCATAAGTGACGAAGCACATTTTCATCTCTCCGGACATATTAAGAAGCAGTATACTCACTTCTGGGGCACTGAAAACCTCGAATTATTCAGGAATCATTATATCCACTAAAGGCTATTGATTGGTGCAGCGTCTGTGCTGTGTGAAGGGTGATTTGGCCCTACATTTTCAAAGACTGTGTTGGCGCCATAATAACTTTCACTGGCGAGTGCTACAGAACCATATTACGCGAAGTTTTGATACCCGAATTGTATAAATTGAGGTTGGAGCATATGCGGTTTCAACAACATGGAGACTCTACATACACAGCGGACTTAGTGAAAGACACTTCTAGGCCGCGTTATCGGCTGTTTTATCGATTTACATTCGCCCGCAAAATCATCCGATCTGACCGTTCCAGGTGGCTTTCTTTTGTGATATTTAAAGTATTTGGTTTAGGTGAACAGTACACAGGCCCTTACAGCTTTCAGAGGCAAAAGTACACAAGAATCAGAGAACATACCACCGGAAGTATTCAGAAAAGCAATTGGAAATGCCATAGAAAGGCTACAATTTGTACAAACGCTAGAAGCTAAAATCTGATCATCGGTACTAAACGGAACCAAATTCAAGGCCCGAATTAAAATAATAAAATCAAAGTTGTTTAATTTAGAAAAGAAGACATACGAGTACTTACTTACTTAGGTGGCGCTACAGTACGGGGTGGACCTGGGCCTCAACCAACGAACCTCTCCAGCCAGCACGGTTACAAGCCAGCTGCCTCCAGTTGTGCACGCCAAGTTGGTTAAGGTCCTCCTCCACTTATTTGCGCCACCTACCGCGAGATCGATCTCTACTGCACCGTCCATCCGGAGTGGATTCGAAGACCTTCTTGGCGAGAACGTTGGGCTCCAACCGCTCTACATGACCCAGCCATCTTAGTCTCTGTATGTGAACTCTTCTGGCTAAGTCGATGTCCTTATATAGCCCGTATAGTTCGGCATTGTATCTTCTCCTCCACTCACCGTCTATGCAGATGGGACCAAAGGTCGCTGGAAGAACTTGTCTCTCGAAATAACCAAGGGCATTCTCATCCGATTTTGTCAAAGCCCATGCCTCTGCACCATACAGCATGACTGGGATGATTAGTGTCTTATATAGAGTTACCTTAGTAGTTCGGGATAGGGCTTTGCTGCTCAATTGCCGTCATAGCCGTACACGATTGGCAAGAGTAATTCTTCGTATGATCTCCCTACTGATGTCATTTGCGGAGTTCACCAAAGAGCCAAAGACAAAATCCTTTACTACCTCAAAATGATATCTGTCTATTGTGGCGTTCTGTTCAAAACGCCGATGTTGGGTGTCCTTTCTTGTAGACAGCATATATTTTGTTTTACTTTGATTGACCGCTAAACCTATCTTTGCTGCCTCGATCTCAATACACACAAATGGCCCACTGATGGCCCGCTGAGTTCTTCAGATTATGCTAATGTCATCGGCGTAAGCGAGAAGTTGTACAGACTTGTAAAAGATTGTACCTCCGGTGTTGGCTTGTGAATTTCGTACAATTCTCTCAAGTATTATGTTAAAGAGATCGCAGATATCTAAGATCTTTCCTGATATCGAACGGTTCGATTGTGTTCTTTCCGACTTTAATGGAGCAGCAAGAGTTCTCCATCGTCATCCTGCACGGACGGACAAGCTTGGCAGGGATGCCGAGACTAGACATGGCTCTGTATAACCTGTCTCATCATAGGCAACTTTAAAATCGATGAAGAGGTGGAGATCCGCCGTAGCGTGAATATTTAATCTGACTTGACTTTGTGCGCCTGAAACCGCACTGTTAAGGACCTATCAGTTTGTTAACGATCGGTTTTAGGCGTTCACATAATACGGCAGAAAGGATCCTATATGCGATGTTCTTCTTCTTCTTCCTTTTATCAGCGAGGTTATGATCCAAAAACAAGGGATCACAACCCTCCCACTTATCCTCCTCCCATCCTATATGCGATGTTGAGAAGACTTATACCTCTGTTGTTGCTGCAGTTCAAAGGGTCTTCTTTCTTCAGGAGCTTTCATGTATTGGAATTCAAATTTAAAAGCCACAGAGCAACTGGTACGCAGTCAATGAACTGAACGACCGACTTTTGTTTTGTAATACACTCTCTCTGCATATGCTTCAACCCAAAAACAGAATACAAAATCTTAAACTTTTAACCAATTCCCTTCCACGTGTCCTAAACTTTGAAACAATTTCCATTCCCCTCTTAGGTTAAACTTAATTTTCCCGGAAAATGTTTTCTTTAATTTCCCACCACCACCCATGGCGTACTCGTATGTTTAAAGATAAACCCCACAGCTACACGAAATGTACAGGCTTGAATATTCACCAAAAATACCTCAGCGTGAAGCATACCCCCGTGAAGAATCCCCGCCAGCCCGCCTGAATTCTCAGGAAACATGTGTTATTCTTTATTGTTGCCAATTTCAATTAGGGAAACAAAAAGCGGTCCCGGCGCACAGAGAATCTTTGAATCCCTTTTATGTCAAGTGCATCCTTGAGGCGACAGACACAAACACACACTCGACTAGGTACGCTGTGTATGCTTCTGGAAGTTACGTTTCTTTAACGTGACTTGTTTACCTAATTTTCCAGGTGTACGATAGCGGTGGAGGGTTGAAGGACAAAAGGGACCCTTTTTACGATTTTAATGGAAACAAAAATAAAACGTCTCAAAAACTCTCAATCTTATCCAGGCTCCAAGACGAAATGCTATCTCAAGGTATTCATAGACTGAATCTTTTTTTTTTTTGTTTTATTATCCTTTTCAATCCTGTCTGTCTGATGACAGTTTGTCTGCCATACCCCTAATAACACATTCAGCAATCCTCACATACGAACACGCTACCCTCTCCAAATCAAACAGAAGTATATGTAATTTCTTCAAGTGAATCCTTTCACATAGCTGTAGAAAGGAGTGTGGGTGTGTGGAGTGTCTAACAGTGGGAAACGGTTGTCCTGTGAGTTCTTGAATAAGAAATTGTTTCCTTCGATTGCACACGATGAATACCGATATTATTTGGATTTATCTGATCGTAAAATCGGAAATTTTCTTCACGGAGTTCCTTATTCAAGGACGTGAGGTTGCTTTTCTGAAATCCTTTTCTCTCTAACAAAACTAAACCCTCCTTTAATCTTCAAAGCTCGACAAAAACCCTAAAAAAATGCACAAAAAAGAACAAGTCTGGAGATGTTGTGCTTTGCCTTGCAATGTTCACAGTGTAAGAGAGATGGTGGGAGGAGTGTATATCCTTGGGGATAAGGTTAATGCAGATATGAGTTTTATGCTGCTTTTCGGTTTTTACTGAAGTTTTGATATAGTTTCAGAGTATATGGGATTGGGGGTGCTACAAACCACAGGTAGTACTTTCGTGTAAACTGAATTTCTCCTCGTGAGCAGAGCCCGTGGTTTTGCTCATAAAGGATCTAATGCAAGTGTGTGTGAAAATGCGGTTTTTTGTATGCGGGTGGCTTTGTTGAGTTGAGGATTGTATGTAAGAGGTAATAGAGTTAATTTTTTAGTTTTTAATTAGAAATATGTTATCTACTCGTATTTAAAAAAAATTGTTTCCTGCTCCTTTTAACAAATTTTGGGAAGCCACGTATGTACTCGTATGTATACCAAGAGGCGTACATAGCTCTTATCCTTTTTATTTTTATTTTTGTATTTTATGTGGAATTCCTCAGGAATTTACCACTGCTCTTAGAAGAATATACACTGAACGTAAAAATCACTATTCTGCGTAAGACAGAGACGTCGTTGATTTAAGTTAGAATACGAGCTGACATACATTAAAGAAGAAGGAAGATCATGAATCGATTGTAGGACGTATATCTAAAAGTACTATATGCCATAAAAGTGTGTGTGTATCTTCGTAGAATATAAATATCACTTTCTTCCTCTTTATCTTCCTTTTTCGTTGAGGTTATGATCTGAATTTAAGGAATTGGAAAGTGTTTCATTTCTAAAGCTGCAGTGAAGTTAAAAGAGACGCTCAGTCTGACGGCATGATCAAAGGTCTTGTATCCTAGTCCCCGTTATACGGGTGGGGCAGAAAGAACTCCCTTATTTAAAGAGAACGTAGATAAGGTTAGGGTGGGCATAGCAAAGCACGGAAGGTGGCGGTAGACAGTGGCAATGGTGCGGTTTTCAGTTGTCATAATGGTTTGGACGGGGTACACCGTGCGTTTGTTGTTCAAGAATTCATTAAAAAAGACGGGTCGCCGACTGCGACGTAGCGTGCTTTTCGCATACACTTCGCACTCGGTCGTCGTGATTCCGTTCCTGACAAAAAGAAACAATACGCCTTTGCATATCAAACTTTAGAGAAACAGTCTCTGCACTTAAAAAGAAGTCTCCGGGACGACCTCGTACTTCAAAAGGAGCGGAAAATGTGGCCGCTGTCAGGGCTTTGATTCAGCAATCTCCACGGTTTCCTGCACGCAAACACGCAGCGGCATTGAGCTTATCAAATCGAAGTGTTTGCAGAATACTTCACCGTGAGCATCCTTACAAAATGATGGTTGCACAAAAACTGAGTGAACGAGATTGGGAAACCCGTACAGTTGCGTATCAAGGCCTCCTTTTAAACATTCCCCGCACAGATGTTTTAATGTGTACCTACCGAAGCTCATTTCCATCTTTCAGGCAAAGTCAATAAGCAAAATTTCCGGTATTGCTCTCTAAATAATCCCAGGGAACTTCATCAACAACCACTTCATAGGTCCAGGGTTACAGTTTGGTGTGCTGTTTTTGATGTTGGGGACCATACTTTTTTTAAGAGAACGGTGTTACCTTTATTGTTACTTCCGATCGATATTGTGCAATGCTGGAAAATTTCCTTCGGCCTAAATTGCATGATCAACATGGACAAGAACATGTGTGGTTCCAACAAGATGGTGCAACAGCTCACACATCTCGCCAGTTACTAGCTTTGGAAGCTCTAAAGAATGCAATAACACAGGAAGTCGCCAACATTCCACCTGAAATGACTCGTCGCGTAATGGAAAACTTTCGAGAGGGTTACTCAGTGTATCGATAATGGAGGCTGCCACTTGAGTGACGTAATTTTTAAAACTTAATTTAGAAATCAAATTGCCCTTCGGATACGGCACTAAACGGTAGGTGTATTCCAAAAAAAAACATAACGCTCACAACGTGAGTGGTTGCGAGAAGCTAGGCGCTGGCACTTAAAGAGCTGTTGCGCCAAATATTTTTTATTTTTTTTTTAATTTAAAAACTCCATTATGTGTATTATTTAGAAATAAAGTTATCTCTTTGATATCTTGTTTGTTTTTTTGTTATATTAGCATACCAAATGGGGGAGTTTTTTCTGCCCCACCCGGTAGTTGGGCCATATAACTTTTGATAGAAAGTCAGAGATTTTTCCGTTGACAGTTCCCAGGGAACATGGTCATTCCTCTCAATGTTAGGGTACGGCCATAGCGGTCACAAAAGCGACTTCTCGCTTTCCAGCCGCCGGTTCACACTGGTTTAAAATAAAGCCGACGGTGAATGGACGCGTCCATAGTGAACTCGCTTCCAGCTTTAACAAGCTTTAACTAGCTTTTACCGGAATGAATTCTTAATTCTTGTTGACGTCGGTTACCAGCTTTCAAGCGTGTTCTATGTGTTTTCTTTGGGAAGAATTATATTCTTATGGAGGTTACAACCAAAACTGGCGGCACCGGCGCGATGTTCACTATGACCACCACCTGCTAGAATCACGCTGGCTCTACGTACCGGCGTGAATCTTCCCGGAAAACTGGTAAGCGAGAAAGCGAGAAGCCAGTTCACTATGGAATTCTCAAGTCCCACGCCCAATCTTCACGTGATGACCGCTGAGTGCCTAGTACCTTGATCCAAGAAATGGTAACCAACCCCATTTGAAGATCTCTGGCGGCAGCAGATGAGAGGGGGAAAGAGTGCTCTCTCACTAGAGTACTTCTCCCTGTTCTAGATGCCAGCGGATGAATTCCCTAGATGAAGTCACCAGTGGCGTCTACAGTTCAGTTAGGTTGAACTTAGGGAAAACTTTGCACGAGCTGCTTCGACATATTCGAATCACAGGTCGGTAAGGAATTTCCATGGTTAGTCAGAATCTTGGAATAGAGACGGTGGCGGAGGAGCCCTTAAGTGGCCAACGGCAGCGCATATACCCCCGTAGTGGACTACTGGCACCGGTCGAAGGGGTGTGACAAAAAAAAAAAACCTACAAAAACTCATGGTTACGAAGCAACCAACCGCCTCGGATACGAATAATTCTACTGTTGATGACCCAAGCAAACGTAAAAAGGACAACGATCTTCATGTCTGCACGTAGATAGTTAGGTCACTCTACAGACCACGTGCAGCCGAACAACTTGCGGGGGCCCTAGACTGCTACAATGGAGACACTACCGCCATCCAAGAAACGCGATGGGATGGGCCGGGCAAAATAAGGATGAAAAACTGTGACATCCACTACGGCGATTGCTGCAGACAACAAGGACGTCGTCTATTCGGGTGCGAATTTGTCATTAGAGGCGGACTTAGGCAAGAAGTCTTGAGTCTCCGGCATGTAAACGAACGCCTCATGACTATCCATATCAAGGCTAAATTAGCCAACATTAGCTTAATATGCCCTCGCGAGAAGATGGATAACGCGACTAAGGATGACTTCTACCACCCTTTAAACAAGACGTAGGTATGAGCAATCACATTAGAATTATCCTGGGTGATTTTAACGCAAAGCTAGGAAAGGAGGACGTCCTTAATAGCATGGCTCATGGCTATCCTTTGATCGAATAACTGTCACGCAAATCGATCACATTCCGATCGACGCAAGGCACCCAGTATTCTGGGTGTCCAGACTTTCGGAGGAGTCAACATAGACTCGGCTCACTACCTATTTGTAGCCAAGGTACGGATGCGGATTTCCAGAATTCAACGAAATCATTAAAATACTCTCAGGAAGTTTGACGTCGGACGGCTACAATCGCAAGAGACCGCCAGAGCCTTTGCCGATGCAGTTTTTTTAAATCTTAATCTAAGCCGTATGCCGCCAGCAGCAAAACACAGAACAGAAGCCTGCAGGGACGAAAATGGCAATATAGTAGTAGAATCGCAGTTGGTGCTGAGAATATGAAAGGAACACTTCCTCAGACTGCTTAATGGCGAAAACGGCTGGGAATGTCCGCAATTGACCAAATATTCACACTACGGCAGATCTTGGAAAACACCCCATGAATACAAAATCGATACGCATAATCTTTTCATCGATTTTAATGTTGCCTATGATAGCGTGTGTAGAAACGAGTTACACAGAGTCATGTCCAGTCATCTCTGCCAAGGTCGTCCGTTTGTGCAGAATGACAACAGAGAAGTCTCGCTGCTCCATCAAGTCGGAAAGAGCACTATCGAACCGTTCGATATCACGAAAGGTCTTAAACAAGGTGACGCGCTATCGTACGATTTAGTTAGTTAGTTAAGTTAGTTCTATTTGTTCGATAATATTTTCATATAAATTTTACAAAAACAAATTAGCTTGGCTTTTTTGCCGTCTGCCAGATTGACAATTATAATTCAATAATTATATTTCTGTGATTTTTTTTTATAATTGAAACAAATTTGAATTTACATGTGAGAAAAAAGAAAGAAAGAAAAACATACATATATGCACTGAATAATATTCTAAAAGCTTCCGCTCATAAATTTTCCCTATACGCTAGAGCAGTTTTAGAAAAGCTGTACAGTTTGCAAACATTTAGTTCATTTAGTGCACTTATACTTTCTTCATCCGAAAGATAGTTCTTGCCAAACACATGCTGTCTCGTTTCACGAAGTACCGGGAATTTTCCAATGAAGTGTAAGACTTCTTCTCGTTCACCTAGGTTGCATAATTCACACAAGCACGGCAGGTCCTCCCTATGTAGTATGTAGTTCAGCCTCAAAAGTTCTCCTCGTAATTTCATCATCATTGATATTTCCTGTACACTATTTTTATCATGGAAATAATTATCCCCTGATAATTTGTGGTTCAAGCGGCTGTAAATGGCTCTATGCATTGACGACTCGGCTTCCTCTCTGTATTTCGCTGCGTAAAGATCATCCATGCTTTCGATTAACCTATATAAGACTGGCTTCCAGTTTGCCACGTTATCAATACTCAAATCCAATTCTATCTTACATTGGCTCGCAAGATCCAGCCATTCCGCGTACCAGCTTGTTTTACTGGCAACGGTCTTTAGAGCTGCTTTCTTTGGAAGTCGTGCGTCTGGCATATTCATCACTTTAAGAATATAGTCGACCTGGAGTCTTAAGGTTTTGATGAACAAGGGAGAAAGGCCAGTTTCAACCATTAATAGGTAGTTTGGCGCATTGGAAGGGAGATGAAAAATACGCTTGATATAAAATCTCAGAAGTTTTTCAACCACTTCGTACTGTTTATATCCCCATACCTGAGCAGCATAAAACAAAATGGATTCAGCAACGGCTTCAAATACCTTATATTTGCTGCTATGGGCAATAAAACGATTGGCAAAACATCCCTTCCAAGTTGTGTTGATTGCCGTCCTTGCCTTTGACAATTTCTCCTGTAGGTGTTTATCCATATTAAGGTTTTTTGTCAAGAGCACACCAAGGTACTTAAATACACTCACCACTTCCAATTCTGCACCATTGTAATGCCACTTTTCCTTTTTGCTACGCCTCCCGCCACCTTTTTTAAAAACCATTACTTTGGATTTCTCTAAATTCACGACAAGATTCCAGAGCTTAGAGTAATCACGCAGGCGATTTATCATTAATTGTAAGGATTCCGGATGATTGGACAGCAAAACAACATCGTCCGCAAACAGAAGACCTTTAATACTAGTGCCCGCGTACTCCACACCTCCAGGTAACTCGTCCAGCAAAACATCTAGGAATAGGGCAAAAAGATCTGGGCTAAGAACGCATCCCTGTTTTACTCCTGACTTAGTCGCGAACCACTCCGATAATTCTTCTCCATTCCACACTGCTGCTCGAGTATCTATATACCAGTTTTGGAGAACCCTTCCGAACTTTAGCGACATTGCCTTTTCGTAGAGTTTGTAAAACAATGAATTTCTGTCTATTGAATCAAATGCTGCCCTAAAATCTACAAAAAATGTGTAAAGCTTTTTATTTCGCGTCTGAAATGACTCTGCAATGCTTTTAAGTACAAACACTTGATCCACGGTTGAGTATCCTGGCCTAAAGCCAGCCTGGTATTCCTTGAGCAGATTCTCTTGGTTTATCGACACCGTTAATCGTTTTTTAAGCACTGTCGTAAATTTATAGGAAGCGTTCAAAAAAGAGATGCCTCGATAATTTTCCGGGTTGGCTAAACTTCCTTTTTTGTGGATCGGGAAAATTAAGGCTTCTTTAAAGTACTGCGGTATGATCCCGGATTTTAGAATTCCGTTGAATAATTGAAAGAGCTTATCCACCAATAAATTCGTTCCGTACTTGTAGAACTCTGTAGCTATAGAGTCAGATCCTGTCGCTTTCCCATCTTTAAGCTCATTGAGAACCTCCGTTATTTCCTTCTGCGTAATAACAGCGTCAAGCGTATCATTTAGCAGGTGTCGCGTACTGGAAGTATACGATTGATTTAATGGGGTTGAGCAATCCATCAAAATATCTGCGAAGAACTTCCGGGCTAAGATATCTGTTGATGACCGTTACCGTTCCATTGAGTACGATTTATTGAACATAATACTTAACAGAATTGTTTGACGGTCACAAGCCAACACAACATCGGAGATAAAATCATTTACAAATCTGTACAACTACGAGTAATTGCTTATGCCAATGAGTATTGAGACAGAAGGAACAAGGATGGATTTAGTGGTCGATGAAAGCAAAACAAAATATATGCTGTCTACAAAAAAGGACACCCAACATCTGTGGGAGCCGTGGCGTAAGTGGTTAGTGTGTCGGATCACTACGCATGAGGTTCCAAGTTCGAATCCCAGAAAATACCAAAAAGTTTTTTCACGGTCCCACCTCTCGCGAGCGTCTGACAAACATCCGAGAGTATTGTTGTCACGAAAAAGCTTCTCAAATCGCCGTTCGGATTCGGCATTAAACTGTAGGTCCCTTCCATTCGTGTGAAAAATATAACGCACACAACATGAGTGGTTGCGAGAAGCTAGGCACGTGCACTTTAAAGAGCTGTTGCGCCAAATATTTGTATTTGTAACATCGGTGTCTTGGACAGAATGCCACAATAGAGAGATATAATTTTGAGGTAGTAAAGTACTTTGTCTACCTAGGCTCTATGGTGAACACCACAAATGACACCAGTGGGGAGATCAAACGAAGAAAATACTCTTGCCAATCGGTGTTCTTATGGGCTAAGAAGGCAGTTGAGAAACAAAGCCCTATGTCGAACTCTGTCTTAGACACTAATCATCTCATTCCTGCTGTATGGCACAAAGGCATGCACTTTGTCAAAATCGGATGAAGATGCTTTTCATCACTTTGGCAGAAAAGTTTTTTCAATGATCTTTGGTCTGCATAGACGGCGAGTGAAGGAGAAGGTACAATGCTGAACTATACGGTCTATGCAATGACATGAACTTAGCCAGCAGAATTCACGTACAGCGACTAAGATGGCTGGGTCATGTAGACCTTCTCGTTGGCAAGCTGATTTTTTGCTTTCAATACCTTTATACCTTCTCCAGGTTCTGCATTGTAAGCGAACTATAAAAACTTCGCAATGTTCCTATTTCACCAGAGTGGGGTCGCTATTCTGGTTATTATTTGGCAATATTTTTTAGAATAACGAGTGAATGGGCTAAGAAGCCTCAGATTTACTATAATAGATCTATTTCTTTCGACTCTCTAAAAGTTGACCAGATCATAAAGTATTAAACTGAACATTCAAAGGTTCATTAGTTACTCCTCAGCTTCCAAATGAAGAGTCACCTATTTATCACCACTCGTTCAACTTACGTTTTTTTCTACTTTTTTGGATCAAACACAATAGTTTCCTTATTTTTCCCCGCCTTGATCCCGGTATCGTCGATTAGATGAACATTTTCACTGAGCATACCAATCAACCGATTGAAACAGCAAGGTGCATACACCTAGTGCCATAATTTGGCCGCTATTTAAATTTAAATTTCTAATGTTCTTAAATATTTCATCACTAGACTCTGCACCCAAACACCGGTGCTGATGCGCGCCCTTATAAACACATCAAAAGCCTTTGATCATTTTACCCCACGAGGGGGGTGGATTGGTGGAGTAAAACATATCAGATAACTGATGAGATGATGTTTTCACACCTCGCTTTGTTAATTAGAGGACCGATGTTGTTTGTGTGCTATAATCATCCAGCTATCACAAGCTGTGAACTAATTACAGGGCGCGTTATAAATAGATACCAGCTGCACCTGGGGGCACCGGCAGCATAAAGGTTTTTTCCATCCTTTGTGTATCTACGTACGTATAAGTTTCTTGCTTTGATGGTAATAATTAAGGATGGCGTTGGTTGATATGAAGTTGATATGAGGGGTTGTATAGTGGCGCCGGTGATTGTAAGGGTTGGAGCATACAAAAGGTACCGAGGAAGCGTCATCATAATTATTCTCACTTGCTTTTATTTCCAGTTTACTTTTCTTGTCTACATTATCTGCAAATATATACTTCTACGTCTAGATGACTACTTTGTGTGTGTAGATGCTTAGTCTAAAGGTGATGCAATTTTCAAACTAAGCGCTCAAGGCTGCACATCCAACTCAAATAAGGTTTAAGCTCTTTCAGATTTTCAGCTACTCTGTAGTCGATCAGTTAGGCAAATAGCTCATTTTGTATGCAAATGTAGAACCAGAAAGATGGGGTTCGTAGAATTTGTCTTCAATGATTTGGGCGAATTTTGAACAAATCCACCGAAAAGTCACTCTGAAATGAATACGGCACTCGGTGTGGATCAGCGTACCTTTCAAAGGACTCACCAATCGAACGTGTTTCCCTCTCTTCTGATTCTGGGTTTTGTGCATGCTATAACCAGGCAACATATGGATCCATAACGATCCGAGTGAAACCAGTCTTCCGGTATACAGGCACTCTATCAACCTATCCTTACTTAAGTAGACTGCTCCCTTTGCACATCGAGTTCTTCTTATGGATCTGAGTAAAATATGTTTAGGCGATCAGTGTTTAGACTGCATTCTTCTTGCTTTCAAAATAGAAAATATATTGTTGTATTTCGAAATGCTTACTCTGACTAGTTCACAGTAAACTCTGGTGTGCCACAAGGAAGCCATATTGGTCACTCTTATTGCCGGATGTGTTAGAAAGTGTGCATTCTTTGCATTCAAAATTTTTTTATTTTTTTTTTAAACAGGTGTGTGGCAACGCCCAAATGGCGTGTAGGCAATGCGATCAAGAGATTCAAAGATACTGGCATAACTAAAGGGTTGCTGCCGTAATAAAATGACACGAGCCCCCCATCTCGCGGGACACGTTATAAAGCATGTACAACCTCATAAGAGACTTATGTTGCCGATTGATACTCACTCTTTGCGAACTTTCAGTCATCTTGTGTATGGGAGGAGATAACTCTTTATCTTAGGAATCTCTGATCAGTTCATTGAACTCTGAGAAAACGAAAAGCTAGAGAAACTTGCTGAAAAGCACCCTTTTCTTGCATCCGCTTCACCACATTTGTATGATTCTAAACGTTTTGACTACTTTTTTTTTGCTACGCAGTATTTAAGTCAGTACTGATACCATCCTCTAAGTATGAATGACTATATTCCTAACAGAATAAAGTGCATCAAACCTAAGGCAAACTCGTGGTTTGACCAGAGCTGCAAAGAGGCTATCAAGTTAAAGAGGTAAGTTTTCGGTCTTATAAAGCCAACAAATCTGAGGAAAACCGAAAGAAGTTTAAATAAGCCAGAAATGACTGCAATGCTCTCATTCAACGTGGAAAATTCTTACATGACCCAAAATTGAGGCAAAAAATACTAAAATGTTCCAAAAATGTTTGTCATTCGCCAAAAATATTAAAAATTCTGCCTCAACTGCTATCCCAACGCTCATTTATAATGACATTCCAGTTATCAGCTCCTTAAACAAGGCCAATCTACTTGCTGCTCACTTTGCAGCGAACTCCACCCTGCCGAATAGTGCTTTGCCTCCGCCTGTACTTGAGAGCGTCGAATGTTCCATAGGGCAAGTCCACTTTCGCACTCATACAGTTGCAGGAGTACTCAAAGGTCTCAACATACACAAATCCGCTGCTCCAGATGGTATCTTCCCCATAGTTCTGAAGAGGTGTTCTTCTACGCTGGCAGAATTTGTGCGTAAGCTTTTCTGTCTATCCTACTCTTTTGGGCTCTTTCTGAGTAGATGAAAAACAACATTTGTAAAGCCCGTCCCTAAGAAAGGCGAATCTTCCTCCCCGTCCAATTACCGACCCATTGCACTAACGTCCCTTCCTTCCAAAGTCATAGAAACGCTGATAAATTGTAAGCTTAAGAAACATCTTGATTTACGAAAACTCCTCAATGACCAACAGTATGGTGTACAAACAGGTCCACTGGTGATTTAATGGCATATCTCACCGAGAAGTGGAACCAATCTCTCCATCACTTCGCCGAAACAAAGATGGTTGCGCTCGATATTTGTAAGGTATTTGACAGAGTTCGGCATCAGACTCTTTTGTCGAAAATGCGTGCATATGGCACCGATGAGTCTCTTCTTCAATGGATTAGAAATTACCTTTCGAACCGTTCAACACAAGTGCTGGTGTTCCCCAGGATTCCACTTTGTCTCTGACTCTCTTTCTCATTTTTATAAATTACCTCTTGTCTGCTACTTCTAATCCAATTGAAAAGAGAGCTGTCGAAGAGCGAAGAACAAAGGAGAGGGACAGTGGACAAAGAAGGAGGCAGTCGTTCTCGGCTCGTCAGCAGATACAGATGTGATCTTTTATTTTTATTCATTTTATTTTAGTTATTTAATATATATATATATCCATAGACGTTCGGAGTGTGTTTTTAATTTGTTTCAGCGATTACACAATCCATTAATTCGCTGATGACAGTACCCTCAGTTTTTCATATTCGTTCCCTAACTCATGTCCCTGCTCTTCGGCCGTAGACGAGGAACGTCAATGTATGTTAAACACATTAAATTCCGACTTGAACAGCATAACCAAATGGGGTTCAATCAATAGAGTGGAATTTAATGCATCCAAAACTCAATGATGTCTTCTGTCTCTCAAGCGAAACCAAGACCTTCCACAATTATACATGGTTGGTACTTGTATCGCTGAATCCGAAAGACTTGCCATTCTCGGTATTTGCATCAATAACCGTCACGATCACATATTCGAGGTCGCCAAAAATGCTGCAAAATGTCTACAATTCCTTAAGCGGTGCAAGAAATATTTTACCCCGTCTGATCTGGCCTCCATCTATAAGGCATTCATTCGCCCAAAGCTGGATTATAATGCCCACATCTGGTCTGGTGCACCCAAGACCGTTTTGCAAATTCTAAATAGGGTACAGAACCGCGCGTTAAAACAAATAGGTGATAGAGACATTGTGAACTCCAAGTCTCACTCGAACATCGTAGAAATGTCTCGTGTCTTTCCCTTTTTCATCGCTTTTTTTTATAAAAAAAAATGCTCCAGGGAAATAGCCAGTTGCATTTCTCCCCTTCAAAACTTCACCCGCAATATGCGTCATACTTCGAATGCACATCAGTTCACCCTCAAACCCAAGTTCGGATGTACTGTCAAATATAGGGATTCATTCATAAGCCGAACAACACGTTTGTGGAACGATCTACCAGCCTCTGCATGTCCTAATCATTACAACCCACAAACATTTAAAGCCAACGCAAACCGGCATCTCATCCGTTCCTCTCCCCCCTTTTCCAATCCGCCCGTGCCCTGAGCATCAGTGTAGGGTATTAATAATTCCTTCGGCCCGCGCGCGAATTATAAAAAAAAAGTATATATCTTTTATTTTTTTCGGTTGCGCCAAGGGATGTAGGATGAGTAGTCCGGGCTGCTAGCATGCACGATTCGCAAATCCAAACAATCGATGCCAGGAATTCGCCTAGTTGCACATTTGCTATATACATATATATATATATATTTTTTCCGAGGGTATGTGAAAAATCTTCCATAGACACTATGAGAATAGCAAGAGATTCTTACTGACTAAAAAAACACCACCCTTCGATATAAATTTGTTAGATATCGCAATTAAGTATAAACTTATCAAGCAATTTTTCTATCACGAAATAAAAACGTTTGGCAGGTTATTTTCCACTAAAGGATCCTGCATATTCCGCAATCTAGACGCGGTTAATCATTATCTCGCCAAGTCGAAGGGTTTCGTCCTTTGTACTCGGCGCAATAAATTGCTGTCATCCAAAATTTGTAAGACTGCATTGTTGACATGTCCGATTAGTCGGTTTCTATGCTTTCTCGCGAAGCTTCTAGTTTCAGCTTTGATTGTCGGAATTCCGAGATCCCTGTGGATATCGTCGTTTTTACTATACCACGGTGTTTGGACAATTTCTCTTAGCACTTTATTTTGAAAAGCTGGTAAAATATTTGCATTTGTTTTCTTGGTGCAACCCCAAAGTTGTATACCGTAGGTCCACACCGGCTTTAGCACTTGCTTGTATAAAAGCAGTTTGTTCTCAGTACTAAGTTGGGAATATTTTCCGAGTAACCAGTACATTTCTCTATATTTGATCTGGAGATCTTTTCGTTTAATTTTCACGTGCGAATTCCATTTCAGCCTTGCGTCGAGTGTCATTCCCAGGTATTTGGCCTCGTTTGCAAAAGGTATTCGGGCCGAGTTTAGGAAAATTCGCATGTCATTAATTTTCTTGTAAGTGAAATTCACGTGAACAGATTTAGATTCGTTGAGGGCGATCCGCCAGTCCCTCGTCCATTTATTTACATTATTCAGTGCGTTTTGCAGTTTTGCAGTCGTTTCTTCGATTGTTTTACCTACTGCTAGGACAGCGGTGTCATCGGCAAACGTAGCAAGGATAGTGCCATCTTCGTTCGGTATATCACGAGTATATAGCAAATAGAGAAGCCGCCCAAGAACGCTTCCTTGCTGTACGCCGGCCGAAATTTCCTTGAGCTCGGAGTATTCGACTCGATGTCTTACACGAAAGAGTCTATTCGTGAGATATGATTCTAGAATATCGTATAAGCATACTGGGAGAACTTGTCGTAGATTGCATTTCAAGCCATCATGCCACACCTTATCAAAGGCTTGCGAGACGTCAAGGAATACGCTTGAGCAAATCTTTTTTTCTTCAAGTGCTTTCTTAATTACGTTAGTAATTCTATGCACCTGGTCAATCGTCGAATGCTTACTTCTGAACCCAAACTGGTGGTCAGTGATAAGAGTATTTTCTTCTATAACCGGTTGGAGACGCCGTAATAATATCCTCTCGAAAATTTTCGATATGATTGGAAGAAGCGACATTGGTCTATAGGATTTTACTTCATTTGGCGGTTTTCCTGGTTTTAAAACCATTATGACTTCTGTAACTTTCCATTGGCTCGGCACGTGTTTTAATCTGAGTGCAGCATTTACAATATGGAGAAGCTTAATCAATGCTTTTCTAGGTAAAACTTTGAGAATCCGTCCGGTAATCAAATCATAACCAGGAGATTTCTTAGGTTTTAGATTCTCGATCTCATGTTTGAGTTACCTTAGCGTTGCACTTGTGAGCGTCAAATCGTAAGATGGTAAATTCAGCCTATTGCGGTTGTCGTAAGCCACTTGACCATCGTATGGTTTAAAGGTTTCTTCCAGGTGCACCGCAAAGACGTCCGCTTTTTCTGTTTGTTCCCTCGCCCATTCATTTTGATTTAATTTGATTGGCGGCGCGGGGCTTTGGGCTCTTTGGTGCCTTTTACCGCTTTCCAAAGTGAATAATTGGAATCTTTTTTCGCTGTTAAACTTTCAAGGTAAGAGCCTATTGCACGATTCTTAAAATCCTTAATAGTCTTCTTCAACAAATTGCACAGACGATTCAAGTGTGCTTTATGCTGCGGAGCACGACTCTGTTGCCCTTTTTTACGCGCTTTTCTTTTTTCCTTGACCAATTCCTTTATTTCCGGAGGTTATTGTAAACCGTATCTGTCCGGCGTTTTCCTTGGATTGGGCGTATTATTCCAAGAGGCGAGCTGTACGATCTTAACGAAGCGATCAACTTCAACCTCAAGTTCATAGGGTGTCGTAAGTGGACGCTCAGCTCAACATTATCTTCAATTTCGTTCCTAAAGCCTTCCCAGTTAGTTGTTCGACCAGTTAATCTCGCTGGCTCTAGGTTATAGACTAGTTTTTCGCTGATTGTTAAAATAACCGGGGAATGATCAGACGACAGATCAAGCTGTCTTCGACTTTTTCCGTGGTTGGTAGATATTCCTTTCACAACGAAAAAAATTTATCAGGTCAGCTATTTTCGAAGTATCAGTTGGACAGTAAGTTGGTTTACCCCTCGAATGGAAATCACAACTGTACTCCATACCTGCCCCATAGAGCATTCTACTTTTTTTCAAGCTGTATCTTGAGCCCCAGAACGTGTGTTTCGCATTAAAATCGGCGCTAATAATGAAATTAGGTTTCAGCAATTCAAACAAATTAGTAAAATCACTTTTTTCAAGCGCGGAACACGGTGAACAGTAGATAGATGCGATTTTAAGAGCACGCTGAATACTTTTAACTCGAATCGTGCACAGTTGCAAAGTTTCAAGCTCTATCTTAGGTCTTCAGATTGTTCGATGATCTGCCTCTCGCTTTTCCGGAAGGGTGGCAAGCGTGGTAATCATTATAGCCTTTTATTTTTAAATGCGATTCGTTTTTTGCGTGGGTATCAGAAATCAAGCAAATATCAATATCTTTTTCTCGCATGAATATTTCCAGGTCGTCAAGTTTTCGCAAAAGTCCGTTTGCTTTCCAAGAACATATCTTTAACATTCGTTTGTCATTCATATTCTAGTTGTAGTACGCGTTTTCCGTGAATTATTTTCAAGCTTAAGCAACTTATCGAGATTAATTTTATTTATTTTGCTTTGTTCTTCGAATTTCTCGAGAATAACTGAAAATACATGAGAGACAGGGTCCGTCGAGATTTCAAGTTTTTCTTTTGTTTTTCGGATGCCGCGGCCTGAGCGTAAGTCTGCACTCCTGCTGTCCGAGGGTCATTGCCCAGTGGCTTTTCCAACGTGAACGTTTCAGCACCGTTTCTTATAAGAACAGAGGTCGAGGACTTCTGTGTTGTCACTTTTTCCCTCACCTTTTTGGGCTCTGAACCCGGTAGTTTTAATTTGCCTACTTTCTCCTGCGCGATCTTATGCTTTGGCTTAGTTTGCAGTTTTAATTTTGTATTTAGGGGCTTAAGGAGAGCATCTCTTCGTTTGTGCAACTCTTTAGCTACTTCACAGCCTCAGTGCCAAATTATTTGCACATTTGCTATATGTGCGTTAATTCGTAGAATTTCTAATATGCGTCATCACCCCGGAAAACATAGTGACAAAAATGTCAATGAGTGACCAGAACTGGAATCAAGTGCGTTCCTTTATAGAAAAGGTGCTTAAAACAAAAAAGAGAGAGGAAGACATAATAATCACCCTCATGAGATTCATGTAAGCCTTATGTAAGCCTTACCGGCAAGAAAGAATTAACCCGCAAGCAAGAGACAAATATGAAAAAGCCGGCCTCGACAGGGGAAAGAGAACGACACCACTCTGAAGTAATGCAAAAGCGAGGTCCCTAGAACTTGTGCGCGACACCTACGGCGTCGTCCCTTTGGGTTAGATTCGAAGACCTTGCGGGCTGGATCCTTGGTTTCCATCCGCTCTACATATCCTAGCCAGCTCGTATAGTTCGTTTTTGAATCCTGTCCAGCAAAATTCGTCAACGCAAACGGGACCGAATATCTTACAAAGAATTTTTCTCTCGTAGCGATCAAAGATATCTTCATCCGCTTTCAATAAAGTCCATATTTCAACGACGTAAAGCAGGGCGCCGTGGCGTAAGTGGTTAGTGTGTCGGATCACTGCGCGTGAGGTTCTAAGTTCGAATCCCAGAACACACCAAAAAGTTTTTTTCACGGTCCCACCTCTCGCGCGCGTCTGACAAACATCCGAGAAAATTATTGTCTCGAAAAAGCTTCCCAAAATAAATTCGGATACGGCACTAAATGTAGGTCCCTTCCAATCGTGTGAAAAATATAACGCACACAACATGAGTGTTTGCGAGAAGCTAGACCCTGGCACTTAAAGAGCTGTTGCGCCTAATATTTATTTATTTTATTTTTAAAGCAGGACTGGGATGATCAGGGTCTTATATAGAGAATCCCAGTTATTCCAAATCGTAGGGCCTTACTATTGAATAGTCTTATTAGCCCAAGAAAACGGCGAATGGCAAGAGCTTTCTTCGCTTGGTTTCAGAATTCATAGCAGAGCCAGGGTAGACAAAGGCCCTTACTGCTTTCCAATGTAGACTAAAGCTTTCTATATAGTTGGCAGAGCCTTGTTCCTCATTTGCGACTTCTCTGAGATCTTCCTTAATCACCATTATCTCATCGAAAAACAAATATTAATTCCTACATAATTCCAAGCCCCAAATACTATTTGCTTTCGCCTTCGGATTCCGGCTTACTGCCAATCCGATTAAAATGCAAAAAATTATTTTGTGTCCATGAAATGTGAGCACATTCAATATCCTTAACGACACCTGGTATTCATTATCCTCCGTGCCGGCTAACGGTATGAATACGTAAAGCTTCATCTTTCGTTGAAATGATTTCCCTATCATCGACATCAGCATCCACGATGTCGCCCTAGGACGACGACGCGTATCCGTGGTTATGTATACGTGTGCGAATCAACCAAATCAAAAGGAAGACTGACAACGCACGATGAAATATTTGCGATTTAATCCTCGGCCCATCAAACATAATACAAGGATATTATTATTATTGCTCTTGTTGATGTCATTGGGATATTTTCGTCCTTCCGGGATTTTTATTATTTTTTTTTTTTTTGTTGTCTTTTTTTTTCTGCGTCTGTCAGTTTTATTATCATGCCATTCACGAGCTTAATCCTTTGCCATTAAGTAAATCCACTCGCATAAATCCACTTCGAGTGCTGAGGACTACAATGGCACCGAGTTAATGGAATTCGAAACCAACACCATCTTCGGTCCTGCCGGCGGCTCGGCGTAGTGTCCTCCCGGCTGGTTGTATCTAAAAAGTTGTTCTCCCTCTTCCTCCGTCTCTCCCCCCTGGGGATTATGACAAATGAAATCAACTCAAAGTGAATTGGAATGTAAAGTCTTAACCGGTGTGGTACAAGGATCGGGGGCCGGGGAGTGTGTCAGCGTTAAATCTTTTTTTTTTTTTTGTTGGCTGATGCCTTGTACACCTTTTCCTGGTTTTTTGTCGCCACTTTGGGAGATTTATTGAAATTTTTATTCGCCTCTTATGTGCGAGACGACATTTTTATATATTTTTTTTTGGAACCCCTTTCGGGGCTTTTGTAACTGGTTTGTTGGAAGGAATTCCTTGTAAATGCCGTTAAAGTCGGGGATAAATTATCACCGCATGACTCGCGCCATTGATAAGACAACGGCGGCTGATAAATCAAACGCCCACCCGTCATCCGCGTCGCCAGTCGGTCAGTCAGTGCGCTTAGTGTATGCACAGCGGTGCGCATGCTCATTTGCGTTAACCAATTTATTTCTCCTGGAAAGCTGATGTTTGAAGCAATGCTAATGACAATTGTTGTGACTCATGTTGATGTTATGTGAAAGGACTGTAAGGGCTTACAGTTATAAAGCCGAAGAAAGACGCATTTAGTATCTGCCATGCAGTAAATCTCTAAAAATTGCTAGAAAGCTTGACTTGATTACCCTTGTGGCGACTTTCTCATTTTTAGTCGCAACCAAGGTAACACTTTACTTCGGCAAGCATCGTGCAGCTTTTCATTCTCGGTGATCTCGACCACACTGCTTCCAGCTGTACAGACTTAGGCTTCTGGCATCCGCTATTGCTTAATCTTCATTCCGCAAGTTCGGTCTTTTTCTCTGTCTTCAACCTGGTAGCCGTGATTTGAAAATCATCTCTACTGGAGGATTGCTGCTCATCCATGCCACCAGGCCTAGTTTAAGTAGCCGACTTTTACGTTGAAGTGCCTAAGTAGAATTTTACAGCATAGCTCCGGACAGATTTTGTAGTCTCCATACAGGAGGTCATAAGATTTCTCCTTGATATAGTCTTTCGCGTCCTGCGTACGGGCATGAGTACATAAAGGGGTTTCCAATAGGGATTTCCGAACTTTGACAGGTGATTGCGGCCATATTGTTGAAGCTACCTCTGTCAAATTGGCTGTCATTTATTTAGACTATCTTGCCAAATTAACATGGAGTTATAGCGTTTAACAATATGTGCAAATGATTAAATTGTTTTATGAAAGTGGGTCTTCTGTTCGTGCAACATTTCGCGTCTAGACGCTCCTGAAAAGCGACTCTTCCCCTCGATCGTTGGACTCTGCGTCGGGCTTATAAACACCTCGCTCTGAGTGTTTTTATCTCCTCGCTCCCCCAGTAGCATGGTGCATCTCTTCTACTAACTGTTCGTCTGGGCATTGCTGCATCCAGCAACAGTTTGTCTGTGCGCAAGCGGAGCGCTATGTGCAACTCCCTCTACTACACTGGACATTGTGTTTCGTCTGATACCCCTCGATATATTTAGCAAGCAAATGACAGTGAATGCAGCCGTTTGCCTGGAAGCTACACAACAGTGGTCAAGAAAAGAATTTGGCCACACTTTCATTCTGAATAAATTCAAAATCTCTCCCGAAAACACGGACTACATCATTCCACGTCTAAATTTTCACAAGAACTTCCTCGTCATCATCCCTTCCAGATGACTCTGGAATGACGATGCATTTTTAGAAGATTTTGAAGGTAGAGTCGATTCACTTCTATACCGACGGCTCAAAAACCAATGACGCAGTTGCTGGGTGTATTTTCTCTGACAGGTTTGGTCTTAAGCTCTCCTTCTGTCTAGCAAATCATTGTAGCGTACTCTAGGTGGAAATAATGGCGATTAAAGATGTCTTATCTTGGCTTAAGAAGAAAGTGATATCCTCATTTCATCAGACAGCCAAACATCAATCAGAATGAACCATTCAACATGGACGATGATAGTCAAAATTTCCGTCCACCTGACCAAAACGAAGTGAGGATAGCAATATCCAAGCTAAAATCGAACAAGGCTGCTGGACCTGACGGCTTACCGGCCGAACTTTTCAAGGCAGCTGGGGATGAATTGGTAGAGTGCATACACCAACTCATTTCTAATATTTGGTCAGAGGAGTGTATGCCTGATGAATGGAATCTCAGCATCGTTTGCCCGATCCACAAGAAAGGAGACCCCCTCAACTGCGCTAATTATAGAGGCATCAGTCTCCTCAACATCGCGTACAAGATCTTTTCTGCGATATTGTGTGAACGCCTGAAACCTTTTATCAACAGCCTGATTCGACCCTATCAGTGCGGTTTCAAGCCAGGAAAGTCCACCATCGATCAAATCTTCACACTTCGGCAGATCCTGGAGAAAACCCAAGAATTCCAAATCGATACTCACCACCTCTTTATCGATTTCAAGGCCGCCTATGACAGCATCTATAGAGAAGAGCTTTATAGAGCCATGTCTAGTTTTGACATCCCTGCTAAACATGTCCGCCTGTGCAGGCTGACGATGGAGAACGCTCGCTGCTCCATCAAGGTCGGTAATGACCTCACCGAGACCTTTGATGTCAAAAAAGGCTTTAGACAAGGTGACGCGTTGTCATGTGACTTCTTCAATATTGTACTTGAACGGATTGTGCGGAACTCACAAGCCAACACCGGAGGCACAATCTATTACAAGTCTGTACAACTGCTTGCATACGCCGACGATATAGACATTATCGGAAGATCTCAGCGGGCTGTCACCGGTGCTTTTGCAAGCATTGAGGCGGAAGCGGCCAAAATGGGTTTGGCGATAAACGAGGGACAAACCAAGTATATGCTGTCAACTAGAAGGGAAAACCAACATCGACGAATTGGACAAAACGTCACCGTGGGCAGCTATAACTTCGAGGTAGTAAGGGACTTTGTCTACCTTGGCTCTGCTATAAATTCAGCAAACAAAATCAGTGCAGAAATCAATCGAAGAATAACTCTTGCCAATCGCTGTTTTTTTGGGCTTATAAAGCAATTCAACAGTAAAGCCCTTTCTCGAACAACTAAGAAGACTCTATATAAGACCTTGATCATCCCAGTCCTGCTTTACGGCGCTGAAACATGGACTTTATTAAAAGAGGATGAAGATGTCCTTGGTCGCTTCGAGAGAAAAATTCTTCGTAAGATTTTCGGTCCCGTTTGCGTTGACGGGTTTTGGAGTAGAAGATTCAATCACGAACTATACGAGCTGTACAGCGACATCGACCTAGTCAAAAAACTGCGTATTGGACGTCTGAGATGGCTAGGACATGTAGAGCGAATGGACACCAACGCTCCGGCCCGCAGAGTCTTCGAATCTAACCCCGAGGGACGACGCAGTAGAGGGAATTATCGCCGTAGGTGGCGCGCACAAGTTCAAGGGGACCTCGACCAACTTGGAGTGCGCAACTGGAGGCAATTAGCTAAAGACCGAGCTAAATGGAGAGGCTTGTTGGTTGAGGCCCAGGTTCACCCCGAACTGTAGCGCCACCTAAGTAAATAAGTAAACATCAATCAAGTTCTTGGAATCGATCTCTATAAATTCCTTAGTAGCTCTAGATTGCCGATTGTATCTCGCGGAGATGGATGAGAAGTTCAATATTCACCTGTGTTGGGTGCCCGGGCATAGGGACATTCCAAGGAATTGTAAGGCCGATGAATTCGCCAGAATAGGAACAACTATACCCATCCTGCCAGATAAAGGCTCTTTAGATATATCAATCGAATCCAAGAAAACACAAAAAAAAAATGTTTACGGTCCCACCTCTCGCGAGCGTCTGACAAACATCCGAGAGTATTGTTGTCACGAAAAAGCTTCTCAAATCGCCGTTCGGATTCGGCACTAAAACTGCAGGTCCCTTCCATTCGTGTTAAAAATATGACGCACACAACATGAGTGGTTGCGAGAAGTTAGGCCCTGGCACTTAAAGAGCTGTTGCGCCAAATATTAATTTATTTATTTTATATTAGTATTTTATACAGTATCGACTGGCAAACTTAAGTTTAAGCTAGATGCTATCGAGAACTTAGATGGCCAAGTGGACTAAAAAACGTTCTTAAAGGCTCTAAGAATTTGATTTCTCTCAATAGATTACATACCGGCGCTACAATAGGTGTCATCACTGGACACTGTCTAATAGGCAAGCATGCTACAAGGCTGGGCCTTTTTGCAAACGACTTTTGTAGAAGCTGGATGAAGAAGAAGCTCTCTCCCGCAGAAAGGAGCTTCACTTGGAAGCCTTCTGCTACAACGATATAGGCAACCTGATAGATATCGATATTAAGAGCCTCCCACTCTTTACAAGAAGCTCAAAATGGTTTTAGGAGTAGGTACAGAGAAACTTTCGCCTATTATCCACGGGGTATCACAATGGACCTATTGTTGGTCTAAGTGTGTTGGCGATTCTTAGATGGTAGCCACTTCAACCTTACCTAACCTTGACGACTGATATTTGTGTAGACAATGTGTTGAGTGATACTAAACTTTATTGTGTGGCCATTGCACTGGCTATGTGTTTAAAAAAGAAAGAAAGGAAAAAGCCCAGAAGAATAAAAGAGTGGTACAAAAGAAGAAATATGTTAACTCACGGAAATTTATTAAATAATAAAAATAACTGAACAAATTGTGCAATATTACCCATGGATGATAAAATTTTTCAATATTGCGCAATAAAAGTCAAACCCATTTCGATTGTACACAATATATTGCACAGCCTACAATATAGAAAAGATCAATAAAGTTGTGCAGTACCAAATATTGCACAATAATATTGATCGTCTAGGAGACGCTTTAATAAAAATAACAATTTCTGTCTTTGAAGTAACAGACCTTGGCTACTGGTACTAGCCCAATTGTCGGCAATATAACCTATTTGGCTTAAATACTTTCGAGACCTCGTTCACCACAAGGAGTCGTATAAACATTGATATTCTTACTTCCAACACTACATCTGATTATCATCTTGCCCTTATAGCCGAACATCGCTTTACATCCTTCATAAATGAAATTACAAGGCCAATCTTAGGTACGTGTATCGATCATGTTTTTGGCCGTTTTGCGAAAATCCTCTTAAATCATTGTGTTGGTGTTAATTTCGACTTGCAAATAACTGACCATTGTATGACTGGCATTTTGTTTAAGGATTTTAGGGGCATGAAGCGTGCCTGTAAGATTTCTTCAGAGACTTTTACTAAAATAAATTATGACTTATTAAATAATCAACTTCGTTTCGAGAATTGGGAGGCAGTCTTGGCCGAGGATAATGCTTCTAAAGCTTATGAATCGTTTCTGAATATTCTCCAAAGCTATGTCAGAACCTCTTGTTTCACTGTTGTCAAAAAGAAGTCTCAAACAAGATTAAAGCCCTGGATAAACTCTAGTATTGTGAAAAAAATTAAAGTCAAGAACAAACTGGGAAAATTGTGTCAGACATATCCCCTATACTCTAACTTAAAAAAACGGTATAAGAAAATCAGCAAGAATATAAAAAAAGAAATCTTAAATTGTCGCGATAACTATTACTATTCTAAATTCCGTGATGCACAAGGAAACCCTAAAAAGGAATGGGGAGTTATTAATAGTATAGTTAATAGCAGCCCTTCTTATCATTTCACTTCAATTGTGCTGAGTGGCGCAGGGGCTGAAATTGTGGAGCCTACAGCAGTAGCCAATGAATTAGATAATTTTTTTGCTTCAGTTGGGCAAATGCCCTTCCAACCAAACTGGAGGTCAATTTGTAACCAATGTGTGAGGTCTCAAGTGATGGAAAAAACGTCGAGTAGCAGTTTCTTCTTTGAAGAAATTAATGGGTTAGAGGTTCTTAGTATTATCCACTCTCTTAATAACTCGAGATCTTGTGGTTATGACGACCTTTTTAATATAACCCTCAAAAATATTGCACCTAATTTAGTTGACATCTTAGCACATATGTTCAATTTAAGCATCATTAGTGAAGTTTTTCCTGATCTCCTGAAATGTGCTAACATGCTACCACTTTATAAAAAGGGAAGTCGTAAAGAAAAAAAATAATTATAGACCAATTTCCTTGTTATCCTTAATTTCGAAAGTCTTTGAAAAAGGTGTAAAAAATCGAGTGTGTGCGCATCTTCAAAAAATACAATTTTTCAGTCCGAATCAGTTTGGGTTTAGGGAAGGGCACTCTACTGAACATGCTCTTTTATTTTTCTGCTCTTTTATTAACAAAGCTTTAGATGATGAAAAAATGTGCGCGGGCCTCTTCGTTGATATTACGAAAGCGTTTGACATGGTTAATCATGATATTCTTTTGGAAAAGTTGTATAGTGCAGGTTTTCGTGTTTTTATCTACAATTGGTTTGCGTCGTATTTAAAGGATCGCAAACAAAGAGTGAAAATCAGAAATTTTCTAAGTAGCCCCCATGCACTTAACTTAGGTGTACCCCAAGGATCTGTGCTGAGCCCTATTTTTTTCCTTATATTTATTAACTCCTTGTTTGCCTTGCCTTGCCTCGCGGCTTTTACAGATGATCTTAGCATCGCATATGGCTCAATGAGCTCTCTGAATCTAATAGGAAATATAAATCATGACATTCATTTCTTGAGGATCTGGTTTGCGGCACGTAGATTGGTTGTAAGTGAAAAAACCAAGCTAATGTTTTTCAGTTTGGGCTCGCTTGAGCTACCAAACGCTGATATAAAAATCCACTCCTATGATTGCCTGCGTATCAATTTAATGAATTGTGAGGCGCCTCTGTAGTCCTGGACTAAATTTTAATGAAAATGCCACATGCAAGTCGTCTTATTTCGAGATTGAAGTAGTTAGGAAATTTAGGTATCTCGGTATAACTTTGGACCAAAACATGACTTGGACAGAACACATTTCGCTCCTGAAACAATACCTACGTTCTTCCGTTCGGTGTTTTTATCGCCTCAAAAAGTGTTGTTCAAGCAGAACCCTTAAAACCGTCTATCATGGAATTTTCCATTCGAAACTACAATATGGAATAAGTTGTTAGGGGGGTGCTTACATCACCAGTTTAAAGCCAATCGTCGTCTTGCAGAAGTGTGCTATAAGAAGAATTAGTAATGCTCACCGTCTGGCCAATTCTATGGTGTTGTTTAGGTCTTTAGAAGTACTAGCAGTAATACATTTTTTTTTTTTAGAGTTCATAAGATATTTTTTATGAGGCGAGGTTATATGCAGAGCCCAATATATAATACTCGTAATCCACGTAGCACTACACGCTATGTTGTTGAAATTCCTATTTTTCGTACTGCTCACTACAGAAACTCCTACTCAGTTGTATCCTGTAAGCTTTTTAATCGTCTTCCTTTCGATATAAGATCCATAAGCACTCATCAGAAATTTATTAAAAAAGTTAAATCATGACTTCTTGATTTCGATCATAATGAGATTGAAGTATTACTCGCTTATCTTGTATAGTTGTTTATTCAACATTTAAAAAAATCGCACAGGCACTTGAGTTCCATTATTTTTCGTTTACTATGTATATTCTTATTTTATTGTTAACTTTTGGATAAGGAATTGTAATATTGTCATCCCACAATTAATGAATTTTATTTTTAAAGTGGCATTTAACACTATTTATCGCTTTTATTAGGAGAATAAAAATGTCACTATCTATTCTCTGTTGTTTATAAACATGTCTTTGTGAAACCTTTGTTAGTACAGTTTTGTAAAGAGAATTTGAGCTTCAGTCTGGTCCATTTAAAGGGATCGGTACTAAGTTGACTATCTTAACCATCTAACCAACTAAAAAAAAAATTTCTATCAAATTAGTCACAACTGAAATAGAGCCTCAGGAATGATTCCATGTCCTTGAAGAAGTCAAAGTCTTCAACTTCTGCACTGCTTGACAGTTTCTGGATTTGAATGTCCAGCTCACTGATATCGTCGATTATCTTTGGCGCAGTGACCATTGAATTGGACGACCTGTAAGCCATATTCTTGGTGATTATGCCACGGTAACAGCGGGTGGTTGTAGCTCCTCAACGAGTGATTGTACAACAAGTTCTGGGGGTGATACAGTTTCTCTGTTTTCATTCTCCTAGTCACTCCATGCTTTTTTATCTAACTCGCCATCAATGCCATTGTGGACATCTTACCCGACGTCTGGACAGCGAATAGTCTTGCACTGTTCCACCCAATCACAATCTCCGAGCCAAACAGTGGCACCAAATCAGCCAGGTAGCGGAGGGACTTTGCCACCAGGATGTCATTGGTGTCCTTGATGATCAGCAGCAGATTTGGCAGAATGTGCTCCTGCAACTCGTCCTTGTTTAGCAGCTTCATATACTCTGCGATGGACGTCAGCAGTATCAGTCGAATCTGTGCATCACGTGCGCTAAAGATACATATACTTAATATAGGAGGCATTCGTGGATAAGGCAGCCGAGATATCTGACTTCGTCTTCGGCACATACGGAGTCACACACAGTTTTGCAGTTGTGTCGAGCAAAACCATTCGCAAGAGCAGCAGCCTGCCAATCTGCGACCCAATCACAGTCTCGTCAAAGTACCGCAGCCGATCAATCAATCCAGTGAAGAAATTCTGCTTTTCCTGAGGATTCCTGAGCGGCAGCTCCATGAGAAATGAGTGGATCAATATGAACTCGTGGTTGAGCTTCGGGCTCAACCGAACATGTACTTTTTTACGAGCAAAAGAAAAATAACAGAGCTTGGAACACCTTCTGTTGATGGTATCCCACTCAGATTGTCCGGTAGCGCAAAATACATGGGCCTCATACTGGACAAAAAGATCAATTGGAGATTAAACATAGAGGTATTAAGAAAGCAACAGTAGCCTTTTACTCATGAAGTAGAATTTTTGGTAGAACCGAAAATCAAACTATGGATGTATACGGCTATAATCAGACCCATACTGACTTATGGCAATCTACTATGGTTAGCATACCACCAACCTAAGGGCAATCACCAAAGTCCAAAGACTAGCGTGCATTGGCACTACCAGTGCAATGTGGACAATCCCAACCGCAGGACTCGAGGCTATTTTCAACCTGCTACCGCGGGACATCTTCATACGCACGTCAGCAGCCATTAATGCTATGAGAAGACAGTCAACAAACTGGAAACCAAATAGAATAGCTCACTCGTTGATCGTACTTCATTACTTTATCCTCATGCCCATAGCGGACTACATAACGCCATATTTAAACATTGTAAGGCATTTTTCTACCACCTACCCTAGCAGGGAAGAATGGAAAAGCGGTCATATACATAATGCCGAATCTATAGCCATCTCCACAGATGGTTCAAAAATGAGCACTGGTGTAGGATCAGGCATTTTCTCCGACCCTCTAGGTATATCGAAATCTATACGACTTCCAGACCACAGCAGCGTCTTCCAAGCAGAGGTCTTAACAGTCCGCCGCCCGTGAGTCTGTGGTAAGGGCAAAACCGCCGGAAGGTATCACCATCTTTATCGACAGCCAGGCAGCTATAAAAGCGATTACTGCCATAGAAATTAAATCGGCTTTTGAAGTGTTGTCGAGAAGAGCTCAGGGTTCTTCGAATACAGCACAAGGTATCGCTCTGATGGGTTCCTGGACACGAGGGTATCCCAGGCAATGAGAAAGCCGACGAGCTAGCTCAGCAGCCCTACTAGAACAAGTTGACTCCCCTCTGTGTATCCCGCCTTGCACACTCAAGCTCGTTGCAGGGAATAAAGCCATTAAAGAGGCGAGCACAAGATGGACCTCCATGGAAACCTATGCGACCACCAGGAAGCTATGGCCATCGTTCGACAAAGCAAGGATCGAGAGAATTACTCGGAAAGATAGGAAATTCCTTTCCCCCCTCGTGGGCATTATTACGGGGCACAACACTTTGCGCTACCACTTGAAGAACTATTCCTGATGGAGGAGGAATTTTGTAGAAGCTGTGGTGACGAGGAAGTTTTTGAGGACACTACACACTTCCTGTGCCACTATCCGGATCTTCAACACTACAGGAAAGAGTTCCTTGGTAAATATTTCTTCCAGGACTTGGAGGAGCTCTTCGGTGCTTCGACAGGAAAGATGCTGTACTTCATCAAATCATCAGGGTGGTTTATATGCAGAAACGAAGTAAGTGATTGAGTTTGAATAGTTTTTAGTTTCAATGGGCAAGGGATTACTTTTTCCCCTATGGGTATCGCAATAGGTCAACGCTGACCTGAGTGTGGGTCTCTCCCTGCCAGCCCACATACCTATCCCAACCTAACCTTCGGGCGCATCGCCACGTTCTGGTGTCGCAGATGCGTTGCACAGTAGCCCCGGAAGTCGGCCACATATGGCGTGTCGGGCAAGGTGCTCTGCTTCCGAATATATTCGCACAGGACAGCAAAGGCATACTGCTCGATACACTTGCCCACGGTCTTGAACTCGTTTCCATCAACGACGTCCTTATAGCGATTTGAATTGGCCAGGTCCAGTAGCATTTTTGACACCTCTTTGGCCTTCCAGACATACTCAAACCCACCCAGGTGCCAATAGCCTTCGGAATTAATATAAACCGAGGAAATGGCGATGTTTAGATGACGCGTCTGAGCTTGCTCCACAAGGAAAATCAGGCTACACAGGACATTTCACAAACCCATCTATATTTATGTGCCTGTCAACATTACCAACGCCATAAACAATGGCCAAACACATTCGCTGGTGAGATATTTGAATGATCCTTGTTCTCAGGAGGTGATGTGCTTCAAAATGCATGGGTAACGATAGATCATCAGATTCTTAACAGCAAGTGCCTGGCTGATACAAACTTGTCGGCTGACCACTGGTTCGCCTTGCAATATGGACAACATCATTTGGCATCTGTACAGTGTCCAGAACTCATTCGCTTCGATGACGTTTTTATCGACAACCAAACCATTTAGTTTGCTTGTGTCATTGTCCATTTCGAAAGGTCAGAGTTGTGAATGAAAACATTTATAAAACATTTCAATTTCCTGCAGTTTTTGGAGGCCTTTCTGCATGAAAATACTGAGAATGGAAAAAAATCTCAGCAGAGTCCTTGTGTCTATTAAACAAAAACAATCCTTTTTACTGCAGAAACTAAAGCTCCTCTTTTTACAGAGATTCCGTGGGACTCCGTTAGCGAAACTCTTAATCATCGAGGATTTGTATGAAAGCACTTCTTCGAAAACACTTATCTATATTTACTGGCCGCACTTTACTTTGAAATCCTACAACCATCGACCATTACCGTTCTCCTTATACACCTGCCAGCAATCTCATTTCAGGATTCTCCAGCATTTCTGACATGCTTATATGGCCAGAGGACATAAGTAACTTCCAGCTTCGAACAATTTGAACTCTCACCGCCACTTTGGTTCGTCTGTCGAATTTCTCTTTATTAAATGAAAATTTGCATTCCCCTGTCTTCTGACCACGTATACTCTGCCTAAACGTGTACAATGTAGCCAATGTCCAATTTACAATAGATCCATCAATTCCATTCACTACAACTGTCAGATGTCAAAGAAACCCATCCACCGAGTTTTGAAAACTATGAAACCAACAAAAAACCAATAAAAAGCGCAAAACACAAACCCATCTACGCCACGTATCCTCTTCGTAACTACAAATGCAGATACACAATCAGGTGTGGTGGTGCGACTGGTGGAACTTTTTGGACGTCCTGCCTCTGCTATTCGCTGGCATATATCTTCGCTGTTTTGTAGAGTTCGTATTTTTTTCTGTGCCACAATTTCCTTTCAATTCACTTGCAGCAATAGCAGTGAACATCTAAAGCAAACTTTGCCTGCATGTAATGCAGTAGTACACGCTCCGTATCAAGGATAAACAAAAAATTCGATATCCTCCATTGTCCCGGGGGAATGCTTTCCATTTGTTTGCTACTGTAGCAATAGCTCGTACTTTATGCGCCTCCTTTATGCCTATTCCAGTTGAATTGATAAATTTATCTTCGTGTTATCCTTTTTTTAGTCCTTTTTGTTATGTTGGTTGTTGTCGACTGCAGTTGATCGCAGTGAGTTGTGTATGACTGGGTTATTTTGGGGGGGAGAATATCCCAAATAAGAAATGAAATTAACTGAAGGGGAATCGCTTAAAGGATATCATAGTCGTAGTTCAAGCCATGTCAATCGATTTTCCAATATCGTAGCGTTACCTCCTGCACCTGACCACAAATCTGAGTTGGGTTTTATGTCTATTTAAAGAGGGATTCAACCCTCACATTCCCCATTTTAATAAGAACACTCAAAGGAGGGTTCCTGCTGCTGATGCCTTTGCTACTCTGTGTTGTGCAGTTCTGGCTAAGAGGATATACCTCCTTTGCGTGTGTGTTTGTGTGTGGGAAGAAATATTTCGCAGTAAGGGTTATTCATGTGTTCGTTTTTTTTAATGGAGGGTAAAGGTGGAAAGGAGGAAAACTTCAAAGCCTTTTCGGCAGATATGAGGATGTTTATGGAATTGTATTGATTTGTTGTAGTCGGAGATCGAATGGAATCGGGCTTTTCTTTTCCTGTGAACAGATAAAAATGCGAAGGGATAGGTTGGAAGGGTCTTAGGGACTCACAGCAGGTAAGATAAGTATGTCGTTTTGAATATTTAAAAAGGATTCAATGAGATTTTGACAAAAAAAAGTTCCTTTTCTTGTTGAGGGGAGGCTCACTGTGAGTCAACTCGAAATGGGAGGACTTTGGGAAAGGATTAATGAGATTCCGTTTGGGATGGCGAATTTTAGTGCAAACTTTTTTAAGGGTTTGACTGTACATACGTAGTATGTAGGGGGTTGAAGTTAGTTGGGACTAGGACGATAAAGAAGGTTCAGGTCAGTCGATTACTTTACCTGGAGAAGATACATCTTTATAGGTGCTCAGGTAGCTATACGAAAACTGTAAGCGCGCATCGGTGTTCATGTTGTGTTTACGAAAATGTCTTGACTATGGCTTCAACTTTTATTTAATCCTGACTTGATGCCGTAAAAGGGGTTTTTTTTCCAAGCCACTGAGTTTTGCTTTATTAGTCGCTTAACTACGATTGATAGGATTATTACGGATTAACCTATTTATGTGTCAAGTTGGATCCTGGCTCTTGTTTCAACTGCGAGTATAAGTGTGATGATAGACTCCAACTGCTGAATTTACACCCATCTATATAAGAATATGAATCTCAGAGGGTTTGTCAGTTTAGAAAGGGGAATCGCTGGTTTAGAACCGCCTAGATTGGGATATGAATCTCAGGAGGTGTTTCAGCTCAATCTGGCGTAGGTCCTACAGTGACGAAGTAGCTACTGGGAGTCCTCATTCATCTGTCGGCGAGGACAGGGCATTCGCACAGTTGGTGTCGGGCAGATTAAATTTCTTCCTCATTCCTGCAGCTGTAGGCGCCGTGGCGTAAGTGGTTAGTGTGTCGGACCACTGCGCGTGAGGTTCCAAGTTCGAATCCCAGAAAACACTAATAAGTTTTTTCACGGGCCCATCTCTCGCGAACGTCTGATAAACATCCGAGAGTATTGTTGCCTCGAAAAAGCTTTTCAAACCAAAATGCCCTTCGGATACGGTACTAAACTGGAGGTCTCTTCCATTCGTGTTAAAAATATAACGCACACAACATGAGTGGTTGCGAGAAGCTAGGCCCTGGCACTTAAAGGGCTGTGGCGCCAAATATTTTTTACTATTTTTTTTTTATTCCCGCAGCTCCTGTAGAACTCGTTGCGATGTATGCCGATACGGTTTGCATGAATTCTAATGGCAGAGTGCCCACCTCGGGATTATGCCAGAAATAATGGCGTGCTATCACAACTAAGCCAAACCAGACAACGTGTTTCCCTTAAGACATATGCCAGCCATAGCATTCCAGCAGTGACGCACGTATCCAGATGGATCCATCGTCTGTTCGCTTCACAAGTGGCTTCATCTCCAACGAGTTTAGTTATAAATCTAATAGGAACATTTACGCAAGGGAACATCTGTGAGATTCTAGCGAGTTCGTCTGCTCTTTCATAACCCGGTATGCCCATATGCCCTGTTAGCCAGCATGGCATCACTCTGTTGGCCTATTATACCTCATTAAGATGCCGCTTACAGATTTTAACGTGCTCAGATCTAATTGCTGTGGATTCCAAAGCATTAGAGCTGCTTGGCTGTCGATGTATACACTAATTGATTTACCCACGATGTTACCTTTGATGATGATTTCTCAGCCTGCATGATGGCTGTGATTTCAGCTTGAAATACGCTGCAGTCCTTGTTGAATCTGAACGATTAGCTGACCCCTAGTGCCTTGCAGTGTTTTGGGGACCTGCATTGCGATTGATCGGGAAACTACTGACTGCCCAAAACTTGGCTTGGGCCAGTAGCGCAACAATCAAGTTCGTGATGAAGTGCTTACTTTACCTCCTAGTGGTGGTCCCCGGGCAACTATACTTATAAACCTTTATACGTGTAGGCTAAAATTGTAAGTGCGGGTTGTCTAGGGCCTTGATTCTAGGCTAGGTAACGTAGGCCAGCAACCTGCGTTACCGAAAATTGCTCGTTATAGAAACCGACACTATGCCTCGACTATGTTGACGACTTTTGGCTATTGTACCCGGACAAAGATAGGTTTCTGGAATGTAAAGATGCTCCTCGACTCGGGAAGAGAAGGTCCTTACAATGCCAGATTCCTTCAACTGGAAAAGGAATTCATGCGATATAAACTGGGCATTTTGGGGGTAAGTGAAGTAAGATGGTTAGAAGCGGGCGAGTACCAGTCCCCAACGCGTAACACTGTACTACTCTATTCTGGAAGACCATCCGGAAGTCTGCGGGAATATGGAGTCGGAATACTGCTAACAACAACAGCACGCAAGGGCCTAATTTCCTGGCAGCCTCATGGTGATAGGATTTTGACGGACAGATTCCGGACTAGAGTACGACGCGTCACCATCATACAGTGTTACGCCCCAAAGAATAGTTCGTCTGAGGACGAAAAGGAGAGCTTCTACAATCTCTTAAGTGCCGTCTTCAACACAACACCAAATGGAGACATTGTCATAGTGATGGGGGATTTGAATGCCAAGGTAGGCAATGACAACGAAGGGCTCAAACATGTAATCGGGAAGAATGGACTAGGCAAGCGCAATAACAACGGCGAAAGGTTTGTGGATTTCTGCAATGCCAACCGCCTTGTGATAGGTGGTACCATGTCTGCGCACAAGACCTGCTACAAAGTCAGCTGGGTTTCCAATGACAGGCAAGCAACCTCCAACCAAATTGACAATTTTGCTATCAGCCGCCGCTTTAGAAGTAGTCTCCTGGATGTCCGAAACAGGCGAGGGGCAGATGTGGGGATAGTACGTGATGATAGCTACTCTCCAACTACGCACTGCTGCAGTTCGAAGATCCCAGGGCAACACAAGAATGCCCAGGTTCAACATCAATAGACTTAATGATCTCTCAGTGCGCCAACAATTAAGGGAGCACTTTTCGCAAGGTGTGGAAGCAATCAGCAGCTCAATGCCCGCAACCATCCAAGACCATTGGTGTGCTGTGAAAAATGTTTTTACATCTGGTGCTGAAAGAATTGTCGGTCAATCGCAGGGAAGACATAGGCTTTCCGAGGATACCTGGCGACGGATTGACGAACGAAAACAGCTGAAAGCTCACGTTGCAGCTACCCCAGCAGCAGGGAGAAGCGAGCTAGAGTCCCTATATCGCATGAAGATGAGAGAAGTTCAGCGTAGGGTGCGACGTGACAAGCACAGCTACATTAACGCGCTGGCTACAGAAGCAGAAGAAGCTGCACGAAGGTGCGATAGCAGGACCGTCTACAGAATCAACAAAGAGCTGACAGGTGGTCGCAGCTCTAGCCAACACCCAATGAAAAGCCTAGACGGCTCCTTCCTCATTTCGGATGAGGACCAGCTCAAGAGACGAAAAGAGCATTTTGCTACAGTTTTAAGCCGTGTATTCGCCAGCGATATGCTCCCAAATCAGTCTGAGATGCCCGAGGTGAGAAGTTCCCGAATACGCACCACGACTTCCAGTAAAGATGAGATCATTACCGCGATCAAGGCACTCAAAACCAACAAGGCGGTAGGACTTGACGGTATTCCAGCAGAGCTCTTACGAGCAGCGCCCGCAACATCGGCTGAGCTTCTGCTTCCACTTATAGAGAGAGCTTGGGAAGCTGAGAGCTTTCCTAAGGAGTGGAAAAAGGGAATGACCGTCAAGCTTCCTAAGAAAGGAAATTCTCAACTGAAACATCTTGACTACGCGGACGATGTATGCTTAATCTCCCACAAATGACAGCATATGTGGAGAGGGAGGCAGGCGTCGTCGGGCTGAAAATTAATACGGCAAAAACTAAAATTATCAGCCTTGGAACTAACTCATTGGCTCAAATGTGCATTGCTGGACAACCGGTAGAGAGAGTAGAGGATTTCCAGTATCTTGGGAGTATTGTATCGACCGATGGTGGAACCGAACTGGAGATAGCCAACAGGAACGCCAAAGCAAAGTCCGCGTTCGGGATGTTGTCCAAAATATGGCGAAACAATGCAATCAGTTTGAGCACCAAAATAAGACTGTTCCGCTCCAACGTTGAATCCGTGATGTTGTATGGTTGCAGCACGTGGACATTGACCACTACTATCACCAGAAAGCTGCAAACGTTTGTTAATAGGTGCCTGCGCAATATCTTAAGGATTTCCTGACCCAATCGTGTCTCTAATAAACACCTTTACGAGTGAACGGGTCAGGAACCAATAGGCACAACCATTCAACGGCGGAAGTGGCAGTGGATTGGTCACACGTTCCGTAAGGGTGACAGTTCCATAGCGAACCATGCTATTCAATGGAACCCTTTCACTCAGGATGGCAGAACACCTGGCGGTCCGAGGAGAACATGGCGCAGAACAGTCGAAAAAGAGGCACGGCAGTAAGGGAAAGGTTGGGGAGAGCTCAGATACATTGCCAGAAACCGTACACGAGGGTGCGTAGGCGTAGTAGAGGCCCTAGGACCCACAAGGTGATACAGGACATAAGTAAAAGTAAAAAGTAGTGCTTTGCAGTAAATACCAGCTCCTACCTCCTACACTGACATCCATTTTGGAACCGTCAGTGTGGAAGGCTAATTCCTCATTACTAGTAACTTGTTCGCTCTCCTAGTCATTTTTGTCTGGAATTCTGATATGCACCTTCCCGTCAAACTGTATCGGAGTCATGTAATTGGCTTCTAGCGGCCTATTTGTGACCTCCAAAAATCATTTCAATAAAGCTAGGATGAATGTCGTCAAAGCTTACAGATTTGGATCTTATTTTAAGTATAGCTTGAACAACTGCAGTTTGGTCGACACCAGAGAAACAGAAATGATTCTCGACACTTACGCCAGTAGCAACTGCATTTGTGATTAATGGCATCGATAGGGAAGTCGATGACTGTGTCTCCATAAATTTGCAGTTCAGCTCATCGGGGTCAGCATTTCCCAGATCATTATTAATCGTTTTGCCTATTTTTCTATCATCTAACTTGCTCCATAAAGTTTTGGATGGCAGAATACGACTGTATCGATTTGCATCTTGGAATTAACTGCGTTACGAAGACCATGATCAATTTTTCACAGATATAGGAGTTTATATAATTTTCACCTGAAGAGCCAAGAATCAATTAAAAAATAATTTCTCGACCTCTGGTTACAAAAATTAAATCCAATAACGTGTTGGTAGTTTCAGAGAAGTATGCGGCAGTTTCACAATTAACTAAACACAGATTGGACATATCCAGATACCTTATTTCTCTACGGGTACAACGCTGCACTGGGACTACTTGACCTGACTTCGGTATCGTCCTGGCTCAGTTCTTCACATTTGCCCCCCAATTGCTCAACTGTGTACCTTCAAAAGATAGTGCTACAGTCTAGAGTTGATTTCGGTTTCAACTAGTAGACTGTTCAGCCAGAAAAATTTCCTTTCGGATTCTGTTCTAGACTGTATTGGTTTTGGTCTCATTTACTTCGAGACCAACTCGACTCCCTAATTTTTTTTGATTGCATATTTGTATGATAGCACGCTGATAATGTCAATGTCGTCTACATATCCTCACTGCTGGATAGATTTGTTGAAGACGCTTTTGAGTATACACCTGTTGTGTACACTATCTACTCCAGCACCAGATTGAACTAATCGCATGATGTCCCATCTCCTTGCTTCCATAATCCCATACACAGGGCGCCGCGTGGTTTTCAATCATCGCCTACACACCGTGTACAGCTAAAGACAATTTCGTTTTTTTTTTTATACGCAGGTAGGGGTAAAAATTCTTAATGGATACTTATAGCCCGTGCTACGAATTATGCCTAACTTTATGCTCCTGCATGGTAACGTGCTAAAAAAAATTCGTCCTATTTCTCTGTCTAGTTATCCCCTATGGCACCGCCAGTCAAGGCATTCCTTCGCAGCCTCAGGTTTGACATTTCGTCACTTCTTTGTTAGCTGCCAAAGTTCGCCGGATCTTCGTTTCTCGCGTTTCTCCTTGCTCGTTCCTCTATACGCAGTTCCTGCACCATACCCGTGATTACTCATTTGCAGTCTCCCAGCCTTCGCTTCTCGCCAACATAAATGAGATCAGACTTCTTAATGTCACTTGCCCGCCAATTGATCTTTCTAGGATGTTCATAGCACTTGTATTATTTTGGCATTTTGGACATGCTCTGCGTTCTGCACTTTTCCTTCACACTTCGGCGGAATGGGCCATCCGCGTGCTTTTACTTTTAGAGATACTCCCGGAAGCATCCATATACCGATAGAAATTGTGTTAGGTAGTAGTTTACCTCTCCGTACTTTCTGCAAATCCGTTCATCAACTTCGGGGATCAATTTGTATGTCCATCGCTCTTTGGTTGTGATGTTCCACCTATGTTGCCATTCAGCTTTTTTAGCTTCTATAGCTGTTGTTCCGTCATCGTGCTCGTTTTCACATAGTGCCGCAGTCTTCTTCGCGTCTAAATCGATAAGCATTTGGCCTAATATTACACTTATCGTGCATCCCTGATGCCCATTTTTTTTTTTTTTTTGCCTAGGGGGTAGTGGGAAAACGCTAATGCGCACGGGAAACAGTCCCGCTCTATTTGTAGTAGTGTGAGACTCACTACTCACTAAAAAACCACCTTTAACCCCTTCTTTCTACTTGACACCATCCACTCCGGAACCGCTTATCGCATTACTTCAGAGTGGTGTCGTTTTCTTTCCCCTCTGGGGACCGGCTTTTTCATATTCAGCTCCTGGTGCGGGTTCATACATTCTTGACGGTAAGGTATTTATCTACTTTATGTAATTTGTGAGGGAATGTTGGCGTCTTCCTCTCTCTTTTTGGATCTTAGTACCGTCTCGATAAAGGAAGAAATTCTATTTCATGTGTCGGTACTCGAGATCATCTTGCTTATAGCATTTTCCGGGTAAAAATCGCCTATTTCCGACTCCAGTCTGTCCATCTGCTACAGGCGAAAAATGTGTGGAAAGCGTCGTCTTCCGCTGAGTCTCCATATTGGCAGGCTGCGCTCTCTACTTTACCCATTTTGTGGAGGTATCGGTTGAAATACCCATGTCCGGTTAGGAATTGAGTGACAAAGTAGTTCACTTCGCCCTGTTCCCGCTCTATCCAAGCCGTGACGTCTGTAATCAGCCTCGCTGTCCACCTCCCCCTCGTTTCAGCGCTCCACCTTCTTTGCCAAGCCTGCTTGGTAAGCTCCTTCGCTTCAGCGACTGCCAGTTGAGCCCCTACTTCCGCCTTCTTATCGTGGGCGTACTTCCTCTCTGTCGCTAGGAGGTCGATGGGGGTCACACCCGCAACTACGAGGACGGCTGGTTCCGACACTGTGCGATAGGAGCTTGCAACTCGGAGAGCTCCTCGCCTTTGTACTGCGGCAATTTGCTTTCTGTACTTCTCCTGTCTAAGTGCATCTGCCCAGATCTCACACCCATACAGAAGAATGGCGTGGGTGATGGACATGAGGAGTTGTCGCCTACTCATTGTTGGGCCTCCGATATTTGCCATAAGCTTACTCAGCGATGACGTGACCTTCGCAGCTCGCTCAGATGCGGACTTAATCTGTTGCGCCCATAGTGGGACCGCATACAGGAGTATTGACTTACTCACGGTCGTTAGAAGATTTCTGATGGAGTGCCTTGTACCCCCAATGTTCGGCATTAGTACCGCTACTGCCCGAATGGCCTTCTCGCCTGCATACATTAGGTGATCCCTGAAGCTGAGTATGTGGTGCAGCAACACTCCCAGGTACGAGTACTGGATGTACGGTTTGGATTCGATGATTTACTCACCGTTCTGTAAGGTAAGGTGCTCACTTTTGTTTTGTGGTCCGCTAGTTCTAAGCCTGATGTCTGTAACAATAGCTTCACGTTTGTGATTGTTTGATTGCAGTTTTGCATAACTTTCTCTAATGTTGTGGCACACTACAACTTTGTTTTTGACTACTACAACTGCAATATCGTCGAGATAACCGATGATTTAACTCCATTTGGCCTTTGTGTTCTTAGAATGCCATCGTACATTATGTTCCACAGAATTGGTCCCCGGACCGACCCTTGTGAGACACTGCAGAAGGAACATACTGCCACTTCTGCTAGGATGTGATGCCAACGCCCATTGTCTGGAATGAGGCAGTAGCGACAACAACGCTAGAGGTGAGCGTATTCTCGAATTTATTATTAATGAAAACCTAAATATTTTGAATGTGGGAACTACATCAACTTTCGTAACTAGGGTAAGGGAAGAGGTTCTAGATATTACACTCGGCAGCCTGAGTATTAGTAACTGTATTACAGGTTGGAATGTTTCTGACGAGCCGTCCATGTCGGATCACAGGATCATCACTTTCAACATAGAAGGTCTCAGTAAGGAAGTTACCCCGAAAAGAAACCCCCGCAAAACTGACTGGGACAGATATAGGTCTACACTCGAGTGGAACCTAAGAAATGTGAAAGGAAAGAAAACGGCGAGCCACTTCCTGGAACTGGAAAACAACGTGGAAGTGGTTAACAGGGCAATCAAAGATGCATTTGAACGCAGCTGTCCTATTAGCCGTAAGAAAAATCCAAAGGATACTCCATGGTGGAACAAAATGCTACTCGAACTAAGATCAAAGGTGCGCAAGCTCTTTAATAAAGCAAAGCGTGACGGAGACTGGCAAACACACCGAGCAATTAGCAAGATACAACTTGGAAATCAGAAAAGCTAAAAGAGATAGCTTCAGAGCATTCTGTGAGAACATAGCGTCAACCCCTGCAGCGACCAAGTTACATAAAGCATTGGCTAAGGAGAAAGCAGGCGCGCCAGGCTCACTGAAAAAGAAAGATGGCAGCTATACCGAAGATGAAGAGCAGAGGGCCCTTCTACTATTAGAGACACACTTCACGGGTAGCTCAATCTACAGCAGCACAGATGTACTAGGAAGACATAAAAGGCCCAAGAGAGAGGACTGGGTGATGGCAAGAGACATCTGCACGAATCAAAGGCTAAGTTGGGCTTTGAACACCTTCCAGCCGTTTAAACCACCGGGAGCGGACGGTATATTCGCTGCCCTACTACAACAAGCCCAGGAAATCATTATACCACACCTCCTAGGACTATTGTGCAACGACCGAGTATATCATCGGCTAGAGCCTTGGTAAGGGCGCACAATAGGTCGCAGTGTACTTGCACCTCTCAATAATATATATCTACATCTACATCTACCCTCGTGGAACTCCTCCCGTGTCTTTGTACCTCTTTGGTCCATCTTCCGTGTCATAGTAGATTGTTCTGTCTTCGAAGTAGCTCGTAGCTCAGCACTTTTAGTATACAACTTCAGTCGGCTGAATTGAATGTGTTCTTGACGTCAAGTATCATGTACTCTGCTGTACTGTTTTGTCCCTCCGAGCCATCTTTCTCCCGCAATTGCTTCACGAGTTATATCGCACACAGCTTGTTTTGCATGGTTGGTGCTTCGTTTCTTTCGGAATCTAAACTGTCGGTTACAAAGCCCCGAGCCCCCTTCCGCGTATTGCTCTAGTCTTGTCCGTATAATTTTCTCGAGCGCTTTCCCCAGTGCATCTAGCATGCACAACGGCCTGTACGACGATGATTGATCAGGTGGTTTGTCGGCGTTTGGTACGAGGACTAGTCGTTTCCACTGCAACAGGAATAATCCTTCTATTAGGCATGCTACTCGTATAAAGAAGTGTGTGAAGACATTTGGTCTGGTTTTGATCGCCTCCTTCAGAACGAAGTTCGGCATCCCGTCCATTCCTATCTCTTGTTGCTTTTGATAGTTGCTGCGGCTTCTACGAATTCCTCAGTTGTAACTGAGCCTATACAAGCTATCATTTGCAGCTTTAAAGTCATTTGGTCTGTAGTCGATTTGCCGGGACGTAAAGCATACTTTTACTTACCGATTAGTGTTACAGAAAGATTTGCTAGGATATCTTGCGCGAGAGTGGACCGATTCAAATTTTTGACCAATACTCGAAGTTTAGGTATCCATTTATCTTTTCGGCTGCCATCTACCAAAATTGTTCATAAACACATCTAGGAATCAAGAAAATATCCACCCATCCTTGTACACATTTTGCTCCTTTTACAATGCTCTGTATCCTTTAATGATGATGCATGTCACTCTGAGTACTTGAATTTAAAAACCAAGGCAATTATGCATTTAACAGCCCCTTAGCCCCCTAGATAACCAAATTCCTTTAAAAAGGTCCTTACTCCTGCCAAGCACACTCCCTCAATAAGCAAAGTTTAACATTTTCTTGAATACCATATATACATATGGTATGTACGAGTATATACCTATTGCTATGGAAATGAAGACTGCTTCTTCGTCTAAAATAGATTTCCTCAAAAACGATTTCTTCAAAGGGAGCACTTTGAGAAAAATGCAAAACTTTTCACCATTAACCGAAAAAACCCTATTCAGCAATTGACAACCTAATGTTTCATGAAACACTGAGAATTAATTTTAAAAAACACAGCAGCAGCAGCAGCAGCAGCAGCAGACGGCGAAGTAAACACCTCCTTGCACACATGAAATGGCTCACCCCGATTGACAGGAGTGATTTTTCTTCTAGGATCTCATTAAATTAATTTTTTTCTTTCTGCTCCCTTCTGCCAAAACAGGAGTACAGAAACTTTTGCGTATATGAAGACATACTCTTAGGTGAGTCTAATGAGAAAATTTTCTCATCAAACGTATGATGGATGAGACGTCATAACTTGTTCCCCCAAAAATGAAAGCCAGCAGCCGAACAAGGCGTAAGCAATAAATGAAAAGGATTTTCTTCGTCTCCCACATGTAGTACCCACCCGCCCATTCAATTTAATTTCATTTTAATTAATTGACGATCCTTTTTAATGATTTCGTATAAAGAAAATGAAATTCATTGTGTTGAAAAGGATATTTATTATCTTCCCGTACAAGGACATGTCGAAGTTTGTGAAATCCCACAGACACACATAGGACAACCCATCCCAAGTCCACTCGCAAGGCATGGATATCATCTACCGAAAAAAAAAAGAATGGACGAAACGTTATCATTTATTTTGTTAGGCAGAAGATAAATATTACTACATACACATGCAGTGTGTTGGCAATAAATTTTTGTCCTAAGAAATCCTCCTGGAAAAAAAAGAAAAGAATCCTTTTGTTTGGATTTTCAAAATCACAAACTGTCCACTCTACCATCTTGCAATACCTTTTTTTATCTGCTATTTTTGGGTCCTTTATATCTGATTTTGTTCTATTAAGGATGCCATGGCATTTCTGTGGGCCAAAAAGGAAGAATAAATCTCAACGTAAGGACATAAAACAGAAGCAGCAGCATGAAATGAATGTGAGAAATGGGCGAATGTCGTCCTTCACGCCGGCCGGCCGGCCGGCTGACCGACCGCTGTGGTATCTTCATCATGTAATAGTGGTAAACCGGTGAAATATTAGAGATAATCTTTTCGTTTTGAGATCATTTTGTCGTAGATTTGTTGTCCTTTAAGCACTTGCCGAGTGAGAAACAACGGTGAAGGTTTCGATTTTTTTTTTGTGTATAACTATGTAGTTGTCCCTGCTGGAGCTTGTATTTTGTGGTGTCAAATGGAGAGAGGGAAGACCACTAGGAAGAATGTGTCCTCGTTAGGCTTTGATTTATGTGACCCGAATGGTGATGATAAGCGACGGAACAGTTGTTTAACCTAATTAACTGGACAAGTTGGGAAGTTAATTTGGAGAAAAATTTGACACTAGAAGGAAGATGATAAGAGGACGCAAAGAGGGTATCTAAAAATAGAAATAACTGCAGTCTTTGAAGAGGACAAACGAAAGGGGCGGGGATGAAAATTAAGTAACGCAAAAGCGAATTTCATTCCTTGACCTATGAGAATTAATGCTCTGCGGAGATGAGACGGAGAACCTTCTTTATGCTATGGATCCTTCTTAAAAGAGACGCTTGATGAAGGAAATTTTATGAACAACATTAATGGATTGTAAGAGAATTATGCGTAGGAAATACTTCACATGTCCAAAGATTTAATTAAACTGACTTAAGACCAGACAGAAGGCGTATCCTCAGACTACACTGGAAAGCGTTCCAATCTACATATCCAGGGAAGCTTAATACCTAGAGGTTATTCTTGATAGAAGCGGATTGACAAATAATATTGTTCACCAAATCGCACTACTTTAAATTTAAATTCATTACTATAATTAAAAACAACAACATTGTGATGTCTCGGTCCTAGTTGAGTCGTCTATCCACAGACCTCTTTGATCAAGATATACGAACGCTTCTGGAAGGATAAAGCCGTTAAGGCGCACACTCTCGTGATAGAAACCATTGGGGTAATAGGCCCCAAAGATCAGGCTATTCATCGAGGTCATTGTTCTTGCAATGTGCCTCGAATCATCTTAATCAAGAAATTATCCACTCCGATCAGATTCGCTCTGTTGTACAGGACCTCATTACGATAGAATTTTATATATACGTACTCAGATTCTGGTGTTCTGCACAAACGAAGGCAATCCCTCTCAAACACCCGCATCTTTTCCAACAACCACACGTGACATCCATATTATTATTATTATTATTATTTTATTTTTCAAAAGTAAGTTTTACAATATTAATACAAAGATACCTGCGAAGCCTAAGGCTTTTCTGCAGGAGAATGGTCTTCTTATTTTAGTTTTCTTTGTCTCGTGAGCTTTACTTTAATTCATTACAATATACGTAGTTTCATCAATAAAAAAAGGAAAAAAATAGAAAAATAAAAATGTGTACGTTATTTTTAGAAAGAAGAATCCTATTTTCAGATTTAAATTATTGAATTAGTGTATGTACATATGTTGTTATAAATTAAGAAAGTGTTCTTTAATCTTTTTTTTACGTTCCTTTGGGTTAATTATACTTTTAAGTTCTCTTGGTAAGTTATTAAGCATTGTTGGTACTGCGTATTTTAGCTGCCTTTTTCCGTTGATATTGTAGAATGCTGGCACTTCAAGTAGTTCCCGAGCTCGTCTTCAAGTATTAAGGTGGTGTGTAATCGTGGTCTGAAAACGGGTGTCTTCATAGTACTCTATGGTTACCGTCATCTCGTTGATTTGCTTCACGTCAAGGACTTCAAGGGTGTTGTTTGTGTAGCGGCCAATGATTTTGAGGATTATTTTCTGGATTCTAAATAGTTTATCAAGATGAGTTTTTTGCAGCATTTCCCCAAGCTAGTATTCCGTATCTCAGTTTGGATTCGACCAGGGAAAAGTACACCTGTTTCTGAACTTCGAAAGTAGAGTGATTTTTAAGATATATAATCGCGAACAGCTCTTTTTTTAAGTCTCTGCGTAGATTGTTTATGTGTTGGTCCCATCTGAAGTGACAGTCGATTGTGACCCCCAGATATTTGTAACTATCAACTTGCTCTATAGGTTGCCTTGAATATACATGTGGGCAGTCCTTGTTTTCGAGATAAATTTTGGGTTTTGAATCTCGCAGATGGGGTGCTCGGATGTATACTAATTTGGTTTTCGATGCGTTAATTACTAGGCCATTATCATGACACCACCTTGCCGCCTTACAAAGCTCTGATTGCATGTACTCTGTTGCAGTATCAAGTTGTCGGTGTCGAACGATTAGAGCTGTGTCGTCCGCATACGCAAGGGGTGTGGCTTTCTCGAATACTCGTAATAGTTAATTTTAGTATAAAATGAAGAGCAATGGGCCCAGTTTCGATCCTTGAGGTACTCCGTACTCTAACAACATATCTTTGCTGTTTGTGTTTTTTAGTTGTACTCTGAAGGTTGTATCAGTTAAATAATTTTGAACCCAGCTGGATAATGTACCCCTGATTCCCGCTCTTGATAGTACTTCTATTATTTTGCTATGATTATGCGTGTCGAAGGGTTTGCTAAAGTCTATAAATATGATAAGAATATGGTGATTTTTGTTAAGGCTTTCATTTCGTAGCAACATATTTGAACTCTTATTACGCTGAAAGCCTGATTTTTGTGCATTACTTTATTTTGCTCAATGAAACAAACCAATCGTCTCACTACCACTTCCTCCAGGCACTTGTCGATCATAGATAATATAGAGATTGGCCTATAATTTTTCAAACTCGTTTTTGAACCCTTTTTGTAGATTGGTCGTACTGTTGCTTTTTTTAAATTTTTGGGATTCTCCTTTGCGCAAGACTTAGATTTACAAATTTGGTCATTATTGGTGCAAAAACGTGGGCATGTTGCTTGAGGTCTATTGCTCGAATACCATCAGCGCCAGGTGCCTTATTCACTTTAATTGATTTTAGTATATTGAGCATTTCAACCGTTCATTTGTTTCTTCGGCAAAGATTGAGTTGGCTACAGTGAAGTTAATGTGCTTGGATGTTATGGTGTTACATTGGTGAATTATTTTTAATGTTTGTTCCGTGAAACTTGTGGCGAATTCGTTTGCTAATGACACAACACTCTTATCAGGTGAAAAGTTTTTTAGGAGTATGTCGTCGATTCTCTCCTTTTTTCTCCCTAGTACTCATTTATTAGTTTCCACGTTTTTCTTGTATCGTACTTTGCCTCGTTAAATTTTTCTTTATAAAATTCTGCTTTCTTATTAAAAATGTCTTTATTAAGTTGATTACGGAATCGTTTATACTCTGTTTCATAGGCTTTATTGGTACGGTTGTTTTTCCATCTTTTATATAACACATCTCATCTTTTACATTGTGCAATGAGAACGGATGACATCCATGGGTTATATCTACGTTTTGTGTTAAAGGTTCTTTGTATGGTAGATTCTTCATATATTTCATGCATCCTGCTAACGAACTTTTCGAAAAGAGTATCTACTGTTGATTCATTCAAGATAAGTTCCCAGTTTGTTGTTCTGATGAGATCATCTACTGTGCAGGAACGGATTGTTGTTGAACTTCCACTCTTTACTTTCTCTGTTTTTCACACGAGCATAGGTTCCATAAAGTAGAGCGTAGTGGTCCGAAATATCGGACCACCAACCCAGTTTTGACGTCAGTTGTGTTGGCTTTGATTACATTAAGCAGACCTTTAGACGCTAACATTTCTAGATAGTTCTTAACATACTCTTTACTAGACTCTCGAAGGTTAGTGTTCATATCTCCCATAATAACTATTTCGCTTTTATTGCCTATGAGATCTAGATTAACTCGCATTTCCTCGATGAAAGCATATATGCTAAAACCTGGAGGCCTGTATACTCCTAGAATGTGTTTTTTTTGTTGTTCTCATCTATGTTTATACATTCATACGACTGGCAGTTGCATGACAAGCAGGACCCAAATTAGGGTAATGTAGCAGATTACCTTCACCCTCGCATTGAGTTGGCTGCTATAAAACAGTCTCTTTGTAATTGCGAAAGCAACTTTGGCTCTGGCCAGAGCAGCATCTATATGTTTGTTAAAATATAGATATTGATCTAGCTAGACCCCAAGTACCTGACTACACTTCGACTCGCAAGTGGCTGGCCGTGGTGTTCCACAATAGAGAACTCTCGCCAATTCTTTCTGGTGTCCCAAGAGGCCCCAGACAACGGCGTTCTGAACAGGATGGTCTCCGACTTCTGAAAGTTGGTCTTTAGTTTCCAGTCGTCTCAATATCTCTTAATCTTATCGAAGTCACGCTGTAAGAGTATTGCAATTACCTCGATCTTAGGCCCTTACCTGTACGCGATCAATTCGTCTGCGTACGTTATGGCATGGTAAAGTGAACCTATGAGATTGCTCGTGTAAATATTGAATAGGATCGGCAAATTAACCGCACCCTGTTACAGACCATTTTTTACTTCAAAAGTTCCAGCAGACGTAACATTGCAATTTTTCACAATGAACTTCTTACTGGTGAGCATGTCTTAAAGTATGTACAGCAGTGGTTTACCTATGCCCAGTCTGCTCAACTTGTAAAAGAGTCCCTCTAACCATACGGTATCGAAGACCTTCTCCAAGTCAACCAGACAGGCACCCGTGAATTGCTTCTTACTTTTGTTTTATTGGATATCCGATACCAGTTTAAACGCGGCATGTATTGTATCATGCCCCGCCTTGAAATCGAATTAGTTATCTGGTATTATGTGCATGTCCTCTATCCACTTAGCCAGGTGGTCTATGGATCCCTTTTTCGAATAAAAATAAAAAAAAATACAAATATTTGGCGCAACAGCTCTTTAAAGTGCCAGGGCCTAGCTTCTCGCAACCACTCATGTTGTGTACGTTATATTTTCACACGAATGAAAGGGACAGTTTAGTGCCGTATCCGAATGGCGATTTGAGAAGCTTTTTCATGACAACAATACTCTCGGATGTTTGTCAGACGCTCGCGGGAGGTGGGACCGTGAAAAAACTTTTTGTATTTTCTGGGATTCGAACTTGGAACCTCATGCGTAGTGATCCGGTACACTAACCACTTACGCCACGGCGCTCACACTTTTTCGAATACCTTGCTGATTTTCGGAAGGAGACTTATCGACCGAAGATTATCCGGATTAGAGCTAAATTTATTTTTCTTTGGAATGGGCTGCACCACCGCTGTTTTCCAATGCAGTCGATAATGAACATTATTCATTGCACTATTAAACAGAATGGTGTAAATATTCACCGCTTCTGGAGGAAGATGTCGAAGACCGTGCCCTGAGAACCAGTATAAGAGTATTAATAATCCCTTTGGAACGCGCAAATTATAAAAAAAAAGCACAATGTACCATCGATTCCCACGAAATTCTTTTTCCTCAGTGATTCGAAGATAGCTTGGAGCTCTGCCTTCGAAATGAACGGGAGATGTACCCTTTCATCGGCGATGGCATTGTTTGCCATATTTCTTTCAATGAACACAGTGAAACTAGTGTTCGCAGATCGCCAATGCTCCATGTCAGTTCGAAGGTAGAAGTTGTGCACAAGGACCATATTTTCCAGGTCGTGGTTCGGGCAAACACTATCATTCAATTTATACTCGTCCTAGAAAGTCGCTCCTATAGCCTCTACCTTCTCCTGTGGATCTTCGATCACAAAGAAATTGTCATCCTCAGCTGTGTTATCTGGATCTATACCTCCTGCCACTAGTATTTGTACATTGTTCGTAGTCGGGAGATTTTAAGACGCGGAAGATCGTTTTGATTGTTCCTCCGAAACATCTTGTTTATTTGCGGGAACATACTTGGGTTGTTGGATTTTACAGCCCCGAATTTTCCTGTCCCAGTGCAAATTTACAGAAAGTCTGTAATTTTCTTTAATTACCTCTGAGAGGTTTCTAATCAACGACTTCAGCGTGCTAACCTCCTTCAAGTTCTGTGTGTCAGTAAACTGTTTTTACAGGGTTTTTAATTTCAACAGTAATCTAATTTTATGTTCATATAGTGCGTCTATTGTTGCATTGCGGTATATGTCCACCTTGTCAGTTTGTTGATACTGAGAAATCGTATTGTCCATCGTTCATTTTATTGTCTCGTCCATTTATTTTATATTTCTATCAATCTCCTTGTTTGGCAGATTCCTATTGGACGGTAGGTCGAGCAAGTTCGAGAAGAGTGCTCTCGTCAACTGTCTGGAGAGGCGAGTCCAACGCGTTCTACTGTAATTGTAGGCGTGCTTTTGGACAAACTCCTCCAATTCAGCAACTTCGTTGGGAATAGTTATTTCGCCACTGAGTCCGCAATGGTCACTGTCATACACAAAAGTGTGTAAGCAGTTTATCGTTTGTCGGTCAGCTGTAACCGTACGTCGAACAGCACTTCGTTTAGGATCTAGGATAACTCCTAAATACCTAGCACTGGACGATAAGGAGAGCGGTTGGCCATTTAGCCGAGGAAGTGCGAAGTCAGGTATTTTGGTTTCAGTGGTGAAGAGCATCAGTTTTGCTCGAGTTGACACCGAGACCACATTTTTTGGCCCAATAGAAAGTTGGTAGAAGGCACAAGGATTGCTGAAATATGGATCTGGATTTGTTAAAACGAACAAACGAAGTAGCGGTGGAATTGTTATAGAGCTAATTCCAACAGAGAGAATAAGTCTGAACCAAACCACAATTCCCTAGTCTATCGACAAACTACTAAAACTACAGACTGCTTAACGGCGACGAAGACCAAACTTCCGCTGTTAGGCAGAATGAAACATTTAATAGCGAAAGTTTCTGTCCATCTGATCAAAATAAAGTTAGGATAGAAATATCTTATCTTAAGTCCAACAAAGCTGCTGGAACTGATGGCTTACATGGCTATGGAAATGATCAAGTAGAGAACACAGATCAACTCACTTCAACAATTTAGGCCCGTTTTTTCAATTGTCAGATACACAGTCTGATTGCTAAGTAATGATTAAATTGATTTCACTATTTATCTACTAGATAATCAGTGTTATTTTCCTCGAATAGCTGCTATACCACTAATGAGAAATGCATTAATGCCTTATCTGGCAGTTAACTCTTATTTGATTATTTATCTGACTATTGAAAAATCGGACCTCAGTCAGATAAATGCACGCTTGACAATTGCAATCTCATTATTTCTTGTCGGATTCACAAGAAAGGAGGCCTCTTGATTCTCAGCATCGCGTACAAGATCATATCTACCATATTGTGTAAACGCTTAGAGCTCGTCAACAACGTGCTGGGCCCTATCACTGTCTACAAGTCTACAATCGACCAAATTTATATTTCGGCACATTCTACAAAATTTGGCCGTCTATGCAGGATGACTAAGATGCTTACCTAAACCTTTGGTGTCAATAAAAAATTAATACAGGATAACACGCCGTCGTGTGTTTTTAAAGATTATAATTGAAAGGTTTATGCGCAACTCACAACCCAAGAACAGAGGCAAGACGGTGAACAGGGGCAAAACAAAATTAATATTGTCAACAAGAAGGGACACCATCGAAATATCGGACAAAATGTCACAGCTTCAACTTTGAGGTAATTAGGAAATTTGTCTATCTCAGCTTCACTATTTCATCTCAACATAAACGCAGAAATCAAACGAAAAATAACTCTTGTCAATCACTGTTTCTTTGGGTTAAGAATGCAATTTAGTAGTAAGACCATAACCGAACAACCTTAATATTTCCAGTCGTATTTACGGGGCTAATACATGGACTTTATCAAAGGCAAATGAAGTTATCCTTGGTCGGTTCAAGCGTCTGATTCGTTTACGGGCTCTATGGGTGAGAATTGGATGACGAACTATACGAGCTGTATAGCGATATCGTTTTACTTAATTACTTAGGTTCTGTGTCAACTTATGTGGCCTAAACGCCTATGCGCCATCGTTTTCGTTTCGGTTCCAGGCGATGTACTTCAGTCTATCCAGCTTATCCACAACTGCCGCACTTCCTTTTCGATCGTATTCCACCGAATAACTCTAGAGCAACCAGCTTTCCTTCCTTCTTGGGTAAGCGGACTTCTTCAACATCGCTTTAGTCAGAATGTCAATTCAATTCCCGCCGTCATAAAAATGTTCAGATCCAACCTCATACTAGGCTACAAACCAAAAAGTTGGAAGGATGTTAAGGTGGTTTTCATCCCAAAGACGGCAAAGCACACAGAGCAATCGCCCAAATCCTTTCGACCCATTAGTTTCAGTTCCTTTCTCCTAAAAACTATGGAGAAAATTGTCGATCATCATATAAGGGAAAAGTTCGTTATACCTGATCCTCTGCATGCAAATCAATTTGCATATCAACCTGGGAAGTCTACTGAAACAGCCATTCACAGCTGAACGCTATTGATTGACAAATCATTTGCTGCCAAAGAAGCAGCCCCTTCATAGATACACAGGGAGCCTTCGACAACACTTCCTATGAGGCTATAAAAAAGGCTATGATCACGAAAAATATCGCTCCTTTGGGTTCTAATCATGCTACGTAGAAGGAAAATATAAATCGAGTACGAAGGCTCGCATGAAACTATAACAGCTACCAGAGGATGTCCGCAATGAGGAATACTCTTCCCCTTGCTCTGGACCTTAGTTATTGACGAACTCCTAGAGCTACTTGAAAAATCGGGCTACATACTTTGATATCCAGACGACATTGTCATCAGCGGCAGGGGCAAATTCGAGGATATCGTTTCTGAGATAATGCCAGGTGCCCCCAATATAACTTTTGATTGGTGCACGACAGGGACTTACAATCAATCTAGAAAAAACTATGCTCTTGTACCCTTTTCCAGCAAAAGGAATCACACTCTTAAACAAATTGCACTGAAAAACGTTCCAATCGACATATCCACGGAAGCAAAATACCTAGGGGTAATTCTTGATAAAACGCTCACCTAGAATTCACACCTGAACAAAGTTACCGAGAAAGCGAGAAACCCAAGGTGGAAGTGCAGCGTCCTTATTAAACTTATGGTCACTTCGTTAGCTTGGTGGCCAGAAACCTTACAGGCATAGTTCAATATAATCTATCATCTAACTGGACTGTGGCAATGAAAACGTGCCCCACGGCAGCAATGGGAGCAATGCTTAGCCTTACACCACTACACTTAGCAGTACAAAAAGAAGCTATGCTGAGTGCTCTTAGGCTAAAATCGGCAACTTTACAGATCATCTGAAGATTGAAAACGATTCTATTCCTAAAATCCCAGATACCATGCTCAAGAAATATTGGTCCCCCGGAGAATTTAAGGTGGACATAGGTGACCGGCATACATGGAGGAAGGACTTGTAGTCTTACCAAACTCTCAAGCTTGGTGCATAGATGGTTCTTCTTCTTCTTCTTCTCCTTCTTCTTCGTCTTCTTCTTCCTATTTCGGTGAGGTTATGATCCAAAAACGAGGGATCGTAACTCTCCCACTTCACCGCATTTCTACTGATACTCCTCTGGGGTTCGAATATTTAACCTCAGAAAGTATCAGCAGGCCTCCCGATTTTGGATTACTCGGTTACTGAGGGCATTTCGATGGCTAGATTTTTGGCTAAAACAGTTGGGCTGTGTGGCGCCAATCGATCGATATTGTCGTTGATACAATCAATGACTTCCGTCTAAAAATTGCAGTCGTATCGTATGAATCGGAGGATGATATCAAGTAAAACAAGCTGGTCACACTCACTACAGAAGTCATTTCATTCTATGTGGAAAAATTGGAACAGACCGTTAAGGATAATGATGGTCATTTGGCACTTGGAAAGCTCACATGGGCCGATGTCTACTTTGCCGGCATTTTGGATTATATGAATTACATGGTAAAGCGTGATCTCCTTGAGGCCTATCCCGGACTAAGAGCCGTCGTTGACTCGATCAATGGCATTGAATCCATCAAAGCCTGGATAGAAAAGCGACCACAGAAAAAGGTCGAAACACGACATCACGACAAATATAAATAATTTGTTAACAAGCAGAAATAACATCGATTCAGCTTAACCTTAATTAATATATTACGATGCAATTAAAAACTAAAAAAAAAAAATAAAACAAAATGCCAATGTCATCGCATTCGTTCGTGTGATCCAGGCGTTTATATGCCTGCCTCTCCTGCCTCGCGATGTCTTTAGAACTTTCATTAATATTGCCCTTTTAAAAGGGTTCAAATAATCTCTTCTTTGAACGTGGCACTACCAGCTGAGCTGGTCGCGCTCTATTTTTCACTTCGGATCACTGAAGACAGCGGATTTTTCCCGTCACTTCATCTACACTACGCTTAGGCGATGATTGATGTAGTCATCACGGGCTACTTCGCTATTGATTATAGATCCCAGATATTTGAACTTTTCACATTTAAGAGGTACTGTTCTATTCAAATAAATTTCTGGAATAGGTCTGAGTGAATCAGAGAATGGGTAGCACAAGTACTTTGCCTCTTTTGAACTAATGCGGTACGCATTTCCAATACGTCCAGCCACACGTCATGTGCAAGTTGCAGGGACGTAGGACGTATGATTCTCACTAATGATGGCTCCATCGTCAGCAAAGAAAGCTGGTGTCTATCCTTCAAGTAGATAGTCAAAGACTACAATGAATAGCAAAGAACTTAAGACGCTTCCCTGGTACACCCCGACTTTGATTCGGAAATCTTCGGTTACTCCAGCTAGGCATCTTACTCTTGTCGCTGCTTCGTCGTACATGTCCGTCATCTTCTGTTCGTAGGTTTCTTGAACCTATCAGACATCGTGGTTGTCTGTCGAAAAATTTTCCAAGTCAACCAATACAATATGCAAATCATTTACCTTATTGGCTATTGGCGTCCTGACAGGCCACTTTGCTTTCGCCAAGCACCTTAACGTGTTGGGCTTAATCAATTAAATTCAATTTAATTCGTTATTGACGCTTTTTGAAACACCATAATGTTTAAAAATTTTTGTCAGTAGAAATATATGTAACTGACTTATAAATTACGCCTGGCAAATCAATTCAAAAAGATATTTTATTTAATTACTTTTACTCATGAGTTTAACTAATATTAAATTAATTCTATAGCAAGTTCATTTTTATGCTTCATTAACAGCTAGTATACAACGAAACATTTGCTCTGTTAGTGAGCGGCCTTTGCAAGAACGAGAGTGCGCATCTTGGATCTCGATAGTATATAGGTATGGGTTCAATTCAATTTCACTAAGTGCTGACTAGATGCTTATAATGTTTTTTATGCCCGACTCCATGCTCCTGCATGGTTACATGCTAAAAAAAGAACCACTCTTATTTCTCTGTCATGTTGTTCCCCTGTGACGCCGCCAATCAAGGCATTCTTTCGCAGGGGCAGGTTTGACATTTCGTCACTTCTTTTTTAGCTGCGAGAGTTGGCAGGATTTTCGTTACTCCTTTCTCTTTCTTCTATATGCAATTGCTGACTAGATGCTAAAGTACAATGGACCATGGGTCTATGCTTAGAACGAATTTTCACATTAATTTGTTAGGTTTGGTCTAATTGAACAAAGTCCTATTTACTATACCTACATAAGAACAAATGGTACAATGGTACATTCTTTTGAATTAAAAATTGAAACACCATCAAAGTAAACCTTCAGATATATGTATATGCACCATTACCGTTAATATTTAGAATCTTAATATGTTGAGGGGGAGTTCAAAAATATTTCACTTTGTTGAACTTTATTTGAACTTAATAGACAGCACACAGACCAGCCGAATTTGTCTACGATCCTAAAAGTTCATTCCATAAAAATTCTTCACCCACATTTGATGAGAAACGTCCTTCACACTTTCGTCCACCTTTTGAAAAATGCACAACCTCCGCACATCAATCAATCACTATATAGCTTCCATATAAATACAAATTTCTCCAAACTAAATTGATTACTTTGTACCATTAGATTAATTGATTTATTTTTGTTCTCTTTTCAGGTACGTGTTACATCTATCAAACCTATGGACCATGGTCCTTCCCACCTTGAAAACAGGTATCATTTGTCAAACATTTTTGAAGAAAACATTAAACGACCATCGGTCCTGCTGACCTTCTATTTTTATAAATAAAATGTCTTCCCCTGGAAAATAATATAGCTCGCCTCCAATACATCAATCACTCAATCAAATTACTCTCTATAGTCACCCAGTCAAAAAGTCCTTTCAAATCTTAAAAAAAGGATATCGAATACCCATTGGAGGCATTAGTTGAACATCAATCAAAAAATAGGCAAAAAACACGCAAAAACAATTCAGGCGATCCAATAAAATATAAATGTCTATGTGCCTCCCCCGCCCCGTTCTGACAGGAAATACCATCTGTCTGCATTACTTCAAAAGATTTCCCAGGACTCGGCATAAAAATCGTGAAATCCCATACGTCGCGCCAATAAAAATTGCAATCAAATCCGTTGCTCTGCTGCCATTGTGTGCAGGATGTCATCCTTTCAAAAATAAATAAATTAAATATATTCTGAAGTTTCTGATACGAGTATATACATGGGAACTATGAGTATGCATATGTGCATAGAAATTTATTGATGTTCGAGGAAGTAAGTAACAACGGGGTGTCAGCCAATATAAAATATC